>BSBN01000511.1:16225000-18625000 GCA_027924645.1 Cunninghamia lanceolata | reverse complement strand
TTTGTGGGAAGTTCCTTGGTTGACATGTATTCTAAATCTGAGAATGTAGAATCTGCAGCTAGAGTTTTTCACAGTATGCCTAAACAGAACATTGTATCATGGAATACGATCATTGCAGGATATGTTCAAAACAGACATGGTGAGGAAGCCTTAAGACTCTACTGTGAAATGCAACAAACGTGTATTAGGCCTGACAATTTCAACTTAGCAAGCATCCTTGGTGCATGCGCAGACCTATCGACCTTTAGAAATGGCCAGCAGGTCCATGCCCTTATAATCAAAACTGGATTTGATTCAGATGACTGGGTGGGAAGTGCTCTGGTTGACATGTATGCGAAATGTGGAGGCTTAGAAAATGCACGTACAGTGTTTGATGAAATTGTGGATCCAGATGTTGTGTCATTGACTGTGATGATTGCAGCATATGCTCAGCATGGCAATGGCAAGGAAGCTCTTCAACTGTTCGAACAACTAAAAATGACAGGCATGACACCAGATCATGTTACCTTTACCAGTGTTCTCAGTGCATGCAGTCAAGAAGGCTTAGCGAGCAAAGGTCATGAGTATTTCCATTCTATGAGTCAAAATTATAGAATAACACCAAGAATGGATCACTATGCCTGTATGGTGGGCCTTCTTGGTCGCTCCAGAAGCCTGGACGAGGCGGAGAGCTTTATCAAGGAAATGCCATTTGAACCCAGTTCTGTAGTGTGGTGGCAATTGCTTGTTGCCTGTAGATACCATGGTGATATGGAACGAGGAAGACTTGTGGCAGAAACTATTTTGGAAATGGAACCAGAAAACCCACTACAATATGTACTTCTATCAAACATTCACACTGCTGCAGGAAGGCTAAGAGATGCTGAAATGGTGCAAAAAATGATGAAAGAAAGGGAGCTGGAAATGGAGCCAGGGAAAAGTTGGATTGAAATTAAGAGTAGAGTGCATACATTTTTAGCAAGGGACAGATCTCACCCACAGACAGAGGAAATCTATACAACATTGGAGGAGTTGACCAAGCAAATGAAAGAGGCAGGGTATGCAGCCAGCACAAAGTTTCTTCTGTATGAATTGGAAGATGAGAAAAATGAGCAGCATCACTGCTATCATAGTGAGAAGCTGGCTGTTGCTTTTGGGCTTATCAACAGGCATCCTGGGGTGCCTATCCAAATTGTTAAAAACTTTTATGTCTGTGATGATTGCCACCGCACAATGGAGTATATTTCTGAAGTTGTTGGGCAAGAAATAATTCTGCGGGACTTGAATTGCTTTCACCATTTTAAGCATGGAAGGTGTTCTTGTGGGAATTATTGGTGAGTATTGTAACAAATAAATGAAAATCTTTTGTTGTTGCTGGAATTGCCGGGATTTCCACTTTCTGCAAAGCTTGGCTTGTGCAAGTGGCAAGCTAATATTTCCATGTTTTATGAATTTTGATATGTGGCTGAATTTTCTATTGATGCTTCCTTAGCACTACATTTTAACATAAAAGTTACATCAGATTATTGCCACTTGCTGGTGGCAATAAAGTACTGAATTAGTTGGTCTGTCTTTTAGTGACTGTTACAATTCACTGCTATCTTTCAACTTTCACTTGTTTATTGTTTAAGGTTTTATCCAGTGTGGAACTTCCAGTTTACAATTTTTCTATCCGTCTTTCTCATTTCTATCACTTTTTTCTTATTCTATCGCTTTCTTTTTAGTCTTGTCTTCTTGCTTAGTCATGCTTTGCAAAACCCATCAACTTCACCATTGTGTTAGGGAGATCTCTCTTGGTTTACAAATTTTTTTGTCAATCTATCTTTGTTTACATTTTCCCACTTTGTTCTTCATATTTTTTTCTTCTTTAGTCCTGCTTATTCTTGTTTTTATGCTTTCTTTTAGTGCAGCCTGCCTTAGTGTGCTATGGATCTATCCTTGTTTTTCTTTTTTGTTGCTTTGTTTTTAGTATTGTTGACGTAGGAGCTTCCTTGGCAGGCAAAATAATTTTGCAACATGATGCATAAGAATGCTCATTCATATATAGGTTGGACCAGGACAAATAAGCATGGAGATGCTCATATGTACAGATTTCTAGTTTCACAGCAATTACATTGATTCAAATTCAAAGTCTGAAGCTGAAACAAAAAACAGAAACGGATGTGTTATCCCACATGCATATTAAGCATAAGTCATTTTGAGTTGACAAAGAAACAAAGAGCTTAAGTAGATAACTAGCAAGACTTAAGGGTTTATGCTTGGCATTATGTGTGAGTATGCAAGGAGGAACCCATTAGTCTAAGTTTTGGAACATGAAAAATACCCAAGTCCACGATAGTACGGAAATAAGAAAGTCTGAAATTTTCATGCTCTCTGTGTTGCATGATCAAATGCAGTTTTCTGCCCACTTGTGGTGTCATGCTCTCCCTGACCTGTACTCAATTGGAAAAATTCAAAAAAGTCCACAACTTATCACAGAACCACAGAAACACCCAAAGTTGGGAGAGCCCAAGCAGCACTTAGAAGGAATTTTGTGCCCTGTGTTCCATACTGCATTGAAGATGACAAAAACACAGAGAAGATACAAGGTACCAGATGTAACTGTTGGGAATCTTTTGCTTTGTGCCCAATGCTTGTCAACGAAACAAGGAAACCAATCTAATGTGAGTAATAAATATTTAAAGGTTTTTGGAACAATGTAGGATAAATTTTATTTTTCAAAATTGTAAGACTCCATGGATTGCCAAAGCATATAACCTCAGATCTAGATACTCATTTCATGGGCCATTTCTGGAGAACTTTGTGGATGATAGTAGTTACAATAGTTTAGTATACCTGTCTATATCATCATTAACCACATGAATAGACTCAAGCGATCAACTGAAGTTTGGGAAATTCGCTCATGCATTTAGGTGGAAATTTCAGTATATCTGTCTACTTCTATCAAACTTCCATGCTGCTGCTGGAAGGCTAGAAAATGCTGCAAAGGCACAAAAAATGATGAAAGAAAGGGGTTGAAAATGGAGCCAGGGTAAAGTTGGATTGAAACTAAGAGTAGAGTGCATACATTTCTAGCAAGGTACAGATCTCGCCCACAGATAGAGGAAATCTATACAACGTTGGAGGAGTTGACCAAACAAATGAAAGAGGCAGGGTATGCAGCCAGCGCAAAATTTCTTCTATATGAATTGGAAGATGAGAAAAATGAACAGCATCACTGCTATCATAGCAAGAAGTTGGCTGTACTTTTAGGCATATCAACATGCCTCCTGGGGTGCTTAACCAAATTGTTAAAAACTCTGTTGGTGAAAAATTATATTTACAATTAGCATAAGTTAATTAGGAAATCATTTTCCTTTATTAGTTGTCAATCTTATCGCATAGGATAAGATTGCTTTATGCTTTTCTGCTTTGTCTATTTTTGACAAATGCATAACGTATAACTATGTATTATTCCTTTGTGAATAACTTAATGCACATGAAGTATTGGTTGCAAATATTGTCTCTCATTCTAGGTTCTGCTTTTTTAAGCAATCATCTTTGTAGAAGTAATTCTACAAATGATTTTGGGAAATCAAACATGGTATCAAAGCTCCAAATCTGTCAGCTTCTCGAATTTGAGAGGATTTTAGCCACGAGGCTATGATCAGTGCTTCCTAGTGCTAAACGGACCTCATTGTTGTATTCATAAGGCATCAAAACCCTAGGAACACCTATTCAATCGTCCAAATTTGACTCAAGAAAATTTTGGGTGTTTTCTTGAGGTTTTGCTTTTATGGTCTATTGAAATTTCCATACAGTTGTACGGAATCCGTACGGGTCCATATAGTACTGTACAGAGTCTGTGTCATCTTGCGCTCTGTTGGTGTTCTTCATCTCTATCTCGGCGTGTATTTTCGTAATCCGACAGTCACTATTTTTAATTCAATGGTAGGCGATATAATCTAGAGGTTAAAGATTTAATTCGGCGGGCACCCTGCAACAGGACGTCATTGCCTACGTCATCGATTGGTAGAAGTCATCTTCAGCCTTGTCCACTGGGGTTTCAGGTGTTTTGGTGGTTTCGTGGTTTGGCCAGCAGTTAATGGCCAAGGGTTCAAGCAACAGTGGGAGGGGATTTTAAACCTGGCCCATGGTCATATAGAGACCTCGGAAGTGGTTTTTCCCAGCCGAGGGGGGCTTAAGCCCCAACGCCACCGTCGCTTTTATCCGCTCAACCAGTGGTTTCCACCACACAACCACCCAAAATCATTGTCGTTGCCCATCCTACCACTAGCAGATTGCCCCTGTGCCACCTCAAGACCACCACAGGGCCACAAGCCTCCTCTGCATGCCATAAAGGGGGTGAGATTTTCCTTTTGCCATAACTTTGGCATACAGGGTCGGTTTTTCGAAAACAAATATGCATCGGAAAGTTGGTTACGTGCTCTATCCAGTGGTGCTAGATTTTTTACCAAATTATGTTGTTAGTCAATTTTATTGCAGGTTGAAGTCCAGGCTTCTTTTTTGACTTCCAAGCTCATAATTTCCACCCAGAATCTTCATTTTTCGAGATCAAATGGGCATTGGAAAGGTATTGAAGAGATATACATAGTATGATTTTTCCATATTTAGTCCCAGGTTAATTTTAGTCAGTTTTTCAGTTTTATACTTTTTGATTAATAACTTAGATATACTGGCCCCTGGAGAAGTTTTGTTTTGTGGGTGGGCTTCTTCTCTGCTTCATATTTTTTGTATTTAATTTTGTTGTTGTAATCATGTCTCCAAGTGATTATTGTAGAAGGAAAAGGCACACAATAGATGATTGCATACTAAAACAACTTGATGAATTAAAACAACTCTATGAGCTTCATCAGTTAAAACAACTTTGCATTGCTAATGGCATCAGTTTGCCAAATTCTTCTAACCCAACAAGTGCAGAAACATCTTCATCACCTGTTGCTTCATCCGAGTTCAGTGAAGGCTTCCAGTGATTCTTTGCAACAAGTCAATCTCAGTCTTCCAGATTCACCACAACATTGGGATTCGTATCTACCAGACATCTCATTATTATTTGTGGAGTCTCAAATTTCTAATGTGAAGGATACATTAGAAGATATTCATTTCATCTTTGATGGTAGTGATGTCATCACATCATCTTTTGTGTTTTTAGATGCAATTCACATTTTGTCCTCTCCTGGTTCTACTTCTCTAATTGGACATTCAGTTCCTATTTTGGAGAAGATCTCTTTCTAGCATGAGTACACCAGAGTTGTATTCAGAGGCATAGGAACACATTTGAATTTGGATTCCCTATTCATCCAAGCTGTGGGAATGGCTTCTACATTCACCAACGGATCTATTTCTTCCGAAGAGAAGAAATATTGTTTGCAGGCAGTGGATTGGATTCTGTCTTCAGGCACTCATCATCGGTATTGGAGTTGCTTCTTGGAGGGGATTCAAAATCTCATTCATCTGCTCTCTCTTATGGGGGTACTTATTATGTATTTGTGGTGGACTTGATTTTATAACCATCACTTGTACATACATGTTGTTTCCTCTCTTTTGGAGAGGAGTTTTCTCCCACTGGGTTTTTCTCCTTTTCTCTGCTTATGAAAGATCTTTGTTTGTACATGGGTACCTGATCAGGCCTTGTTGCGAGGACCCATGTTTCTTTTTAGCTTGTGTGTAATCTCCCTGAGTTGCACTTATGAGGGGGTGTTGGTGTAAAATTATATTTACACATTAGCATATGTAAATTAGGAAATCATTTTCTTTTATTAGTTGTCAATCTTATCACATAGGATAAAGTTGCTTTCTGCTTTGCCTATTTTTGACAAATATATAATGTATAACTATGTATTATTCCTTTATGAATAATTTAATGCACATGAAGTATTGGTTGCAAATATTGCCTCTCATTTTGGCTTCTACTTTTTGAAGCAATCCTCTTTGTAGAAGAAATATTACAGATGATTTTGGGAAATCTAACACTTTCATGTCTATGATGATTGCCACATCATGATAGAGTGTACATCTGAAGTTGTTGGGCAAGAAATACTTTTGCAAGACTTGAACAGATTTCATCATTTTAAGCATAGAAGGTGTTGTTTGGGGGAATTATAAGTGAGTATTGTAACAAATAAATGAAAATCTTTCATTGTTGTTGGAAGTGCCCGGATTTCCACTTCCTGCTAAAGCTTGGCGTGTGCAAGTGGTTCGCTAATATTTCCATGTTTTATGAATCTTGATGTGGCTAAATTTCTATGATTTTAGTTGTTCTATCTTTTAGTGGTTGTTACAATTCACTGCTATCTTTTAACTTGAATCACGTGTTTACTATTTAAGGTTTTGTCCAGTGTGGGGCTTCCAATTTGTAATTTTTCTATCCATGTTTCTTATTTTCTCTCACTTTCTTTCTAGTCTTGTCTTCTTGCTTAGTCCTGCTTTGCAAAACTCGTCAGCTTCACCATTGTGTTAGGGAAATCTCACTTGGTCTACAAAAATTTTCATTGATCATAATTGTTCACATTTTTTCCACTTTGTTCTTCGTGTTTTTTTCTTCCTTAGTCCTTATTCTTATTTTCTTGCTTTGTTTTTAGTTCATCCTACCTTAGTTTGATATGGATCTATCCTTGTTTTTAGTATTGTTCATGCAGGAACATCCTTGGCAGGCAAAATAATTTTGCAACATGGTGGATAGGAATGCTCATTCCTATATAGTTTGGACCAGGACAAATAAACATGCAGATGCTCATTTGTACAAATTTCTAGTTTCACAGCAACTACATTAACTCAAATTCAAGGTCTAAAGCTAGAATAAAAAAAATAGAAAAGGACGTGATATCCCACACGCATATTAAGTAAAAGTAATTTTGAGTTGACAAAGAAACAAAGAGCTTAAGTAATAACTAGCAAGACTTATGAGTGGTGTTTTTGCAGTGTATCAAACTATATGATGTTTTATCGAGATTCAACTCTATAGTTTTGAGTCAGTCATTATCAACCCATATTTCATGAGTAGTGGTTCACAAGAACCCATCTCTCATGAGTGTTTAGTGGGCCATTCATGCCCATGAGAGATGGGTTCTTTTGAACCACTACTCATAAAATATGGGTTGATAATGGTTTACTCAAAACTACGCAATTGAATCTCGATAAAACATCATTTAAGACTTAAGTGTTTATGTTTGGTGTGATAGGTAAAAATTAGGTAAATGAGATCAAACATATAATTGAAAACCTAATCCTACCACCATCAAAGAATCGAATCCAAGTGAAATCAAAAGCATGCAATTCAAAAACAATATCACCTAGATTGTATGATTCCTTGTTTATGATATGGATTGCTTCTCAACAATGAACAATTATGAAGATAAAAGCTGCCATGAAGGATTGATGATAATGATAATATGCTAGATGGATGCTAAAATGTTCAATATGCTCAAGATGATAATGTAGACGCTATATGAAAATGATGGATAAATGTAGTATGGAATGAGAGGGTGTTTATATAGACCTCAACCAAAATAATCAACGGTGGAGATTTGGTGGCTATGTGAACGGCTAAGATAAAATGATAGTCATAGGTGAATGTGTAGATGACAAGTGGAAAGAAGATAAAGCTTATGTGTGACCGTGTACATAAAAAGTACTATATGTGAAAGATATTAAATAAACGATATAGTACCACACATGTTTTTAAATGAAAGAGGCACACATGTCGGCTTATGATAAAAAATAAAGATAAGTGATAAGAGAAATTAATTAATTGGAAAGTGGGCTTATGAAGGAATTTTAATTAAATAAATAAGATGTATTTAATTAAAATAGATAGAAATAGAGATAATTAAATAATTAAAAAATGTTTAATTATAGAATAGAAGAAATAGATAATGAATTAATTAAATAAATATGAATTTATTTAATTAATAGAAGAAATAAGTGATTTAGATAAAATAAGGAAATTGCTCAAGTGTGTTAGACAAAATCAGGTGATAGCTAATGCAATATTTTGATACTAATGATAAATAGGCCAGTTTTGGGTGTCTACATTTTGCTTCTCTTTGATACAATGTTCGTTAGAGCGTTGTGTGAAAAAAAATACGATGATTCGCTTGATAAACAAGGTTATGCCCCAGTGTAACTGGCAGGTGATGCCCTCTCGAGAGGTAAACCAGACTAACTAGGAAGGGCTGGGGTGGCTCGCGATAAGATGGTAAGGATTTTGAAAGAAATGATTGATCTTGGTTGAGGACTATATAGGATGATGATGGAATGGAGAAATGATATGACAGCTTTTAAAGTAATTGCTCAAAAATAAAGAAATGCAATCCTTATGTTTGATACAGCATATGGATGTTATGCACCAAGGTATAGAAGACCAAGGTGTCGAGGTATCCAATGCATAACTAGCATACTACAATCTTGTTTAAACGCATGATGTCAAGATGTTGAACCACCATACACAAGATATAAATAGCAGCTAATGTTCCGAGATGGACTTTGACACTACAAGCAAAGGTTTGAGGTTATCTCCACTACACATAATAACACCTTGCTGGTTATATGTATGGAAATAGTCTTAGCATAGAATAGTCTCACTACATAAGAGACTATTTAGCTTCTCATATGCAAGAGATATTGATATGTAAGATGCTAATCCCAACACGTACAAGATACCAATACGCATAGGAAAAGAATAAGAACATCCCACATACACGGCATACGAAAGCAATATGACCATGCCCCATTCCTTACTTCATCACAACGTACCAAGATATAGATAAATCAAGGCAGTCTTGATTAGGCATAGAAAAGGGACAAAAGATAAATCAAAAAATAAAACAAAAGATACTGTCATCACGTTCTCTTGCCAAATTTAAGTGCTCTTGGATGGATTAAGTTGGCGCCTTGTTGAGAGGAAAGCTGCATCCTGTTGAAGGCTAAGATGTTGATAAAATGCTATAGCAAATGTTGGCTTAAGGCATGCGGACAAATAGCTTTTGGCTTATCCCTGTTTGGTTAAAGTGCTTGATCTTTCACTGATGCGCATAGTCTGCTTCTTGCTTCAGCTGGTCAAAGAGAAGAAGATGGAGATGAAAGAAGATGAAAATGGGGTGGATCGTTTGTGCTTGTGTACTGGATACTTCCTTCGTATTCCAGACTACCTACATACCCTGTATCCACGGAATCAAAACACATTTATGATGATGATGAGACATGATGAATATGTAGTTCTAGGTTTTTTGATGATGTAAGTGATGAAAAATAGAAGAAAGGGAGATGAAAGATTGAGGGATGATCAAAAGAAAGATGAAAAATGGATGATGAGAGAGGGGCTATCATCTATGCCTGAATCAAAGTGCTTCCTTCGCATCTCAGATTGCCTACATACCTTGTATCCACAGGATCAAGGCTTTGAACGATGGAGTTGTGATGTAGTTCTTGTTTATTGTGTTGATGGTTGTTTATTATGTGGATCAACTTTATTGCTTGGACTTTTGGGATATTTGATTTTTTTGTGTTTTTGTTGTTTTGGTTGGATTTTTGCTATGTTTTGGTTTCAGATGTTTGCTGTGTTTTGGTTAAAATGTTATGAGCTAGAGCTGTAGGTATCCACTTCCAAATAAGGCTTAACAAGTGCCCCCAGTGTGGGATGAAGATTGTTAGGAAGATGATGCGATGAATGCAATCATGCGGATAGTGTGCCAAGGTGCCAAATGATATCTTAACCCCAACGAAGTCCAAACTACGAAAGCTAGCATGGCAGAGGTAAGGGCGGAAAGGCTTTTATTATGGATGGATAAGGGATAATGGTTTATATAGGACAGTAGTGGATTATGATATGGATTATGGAGGCTAGATAGTAGATGGATGTCATGGAAAGCGGTGATCAAACAAACTAAGTGAATGATGGAGGCTGGTCTCTACACATAGCGCATGTTTGCTAGGTTTTCACTATGGTACTTATCTAAAGCGTTTGTTTACCAGGTTTTCACCAGAGGACGAATTATTTATCTCGTACTATATATTTTTTTGTCATCCACAGCACCACAAAGTGGTTTTCACTATTGGATGTTTCTTTTTTTTTTTTTAATGGGATATGCTAAGACTTATGGGTAGAACTTCTTGAGATGAATGTTGTTGACTGGTTCATCCAAGGGAATGCCTTCAGGTGTGGAGAGAGTGTATGCACCTGACCCATAGACTGATGTGATGACAAAAGGACCAAGCCAATTAGGTTCAAACTTGCCATGTTTCTCACGGTGTTGCTGATTCCTTTGATTTTCTTTAAGGACAAGATCTCCAACTTGAAATCTTCGTTCTCTGATCTTCTTGTTGTAGTTGCGGCGTAGCCAATTTTGATAAACTTGAAGATGATTGAGTGTTGTAAGACGTCGTTCATCTAATAACTCAAGATCATGGAGTCTGGATACTCTATATTCTTCATCTGAGATAGTATGCTCTAGGGATACTCGCAGTGAGGGGATCTCAACCTCAATAGGTAAGATAGCTTCAGTGCCATACACAAGAGCATAAGGTGTAGCACCAATGGGAATTCTGATACTTGTTCTATAAGCCCATAATGCAGGATTAAGTTGTAGATGCCAATCACAACCAGCTTCATTGACTGTCTTTTTAAGGATCTTAATGATTGTTTTGTTAGAAGCCTTAGCTTGACCATTACTTTGAGGATAGTAAGGTGTAGAGAATCTATGTTGGATATGGAACTTGTTGCAAAGATCTCTAACCTCTTGGTTCTTGAAAGGACGACCATTATCAGTGACAATGGCTTGAGGAACCCCATATTAGCAAATGATATAGTGTAAGATAAACTTAGATATTTGCTTGCCAGTAATGTAAGTCATTGGTATTGCTTCCACCCTCTTTGTGAAGTACCCAGTGGCGGTTATAATGAACTTATGACCATTTGACGAAGTAGGATGGATTTTACCTATGAGATCAAGTCCCCATTGCGAGAAGGGCCAAGGAGTAGTGATAGGCTGAAGTTCATGTGCTGGTGCATGTATTAGATCCCCATGTTTTTGACATTGTAGACATCTCTTTGCAAATTGCTGTGCATCTTTCTCCATAGTTAGCCAATAGTATCCAGCTTGTAGAAGTTTCTTAACAACACCAGGGCCAGCGGAATGCGATCCACAGACACCTTCATGTATTTCACGCAAGGCAACCTTTGCTTCCTCAGAATCAAGACATCTAAGAAGGATACCATCAAGACTCTAGCGATATAAGGTGTCTCCTAAGATAGTGTAGCGAGAGGCTCGACGGATAAAGGTTTTTCATTGGGTATTAGATAGTTGAAATGGAAAGGTTTGATTGCGGAGATACTTGCATATATCCTCGTACCAAGGCGAATTGGGACCAACAATGTCACATATAAGCTCAGACTACGGTACTTCAAATGTTGGAATCAGAAGCTGTTCAACCAGAAATTCGCACTTATGTGTATTGGACGACATGTCTAGAAGAGATTCAATCATAGCCATGGCATCTGCTGCTTTGTTTTGTATCATTGGGATCTGTTCAAAGGTGATACTGTCAAAGTACTTCTTGAAATCATCAACCATTACCTTGTATGGAAGAAGCTTCTCATCTTTTGTTTGATACTCATCTAAGACCTATTTGATGACTAATTGGGAATCACCAAAAACCTATAACTGTTTAATAGCCCATTGTACTGCCATGCATAGTCCTGTGATTAAAGCTTCATAATCTGCAATGTTGTTGGTACATGGAAATGCAATTTTGTATGACTTCGGGATACAATCTCCTTGAGGGGTGACAAACAATATCCCTGCTCCTGATCCATGTTGTGTATAAGATCCATCAAAATATAGTTGCCACAATGTTGGTGAAGTTAGATTGAACAATTCTTCATCAGGGAACTCTGGATGTATTGGATGAATATCTGTGACAGGTGTTGCGGCTAACTGATCAGCGATGACTTGTCCTTTTATGGCCTTGCGATCCACATATTGTATGTCAAATTCACTTAAGATCATAACCCATTTTGCTAGTCTTCCTGTAAGGATTGCTTTGGAAGGAAGATATTTGAGTGGATCCACGTTAAATATGAGCTTTGTTGTTTGGTTTAACATATAATGTCACAGCTTTTGGGAAGCAAACACCAATGCTAAACATGCTTTTTCCATAGATGAATAGTTAAGTTCATATCCCACAAGAGTTCTGCTGATATAGTAAATAGCTTGTGCTTTTCCCGAATCATCATGCTAAGCTAGAAGGGCACCCAATGTTGTTGTTGTTGAAGATATGTAGAGTAATCGTGGTCGATCCAGTGCAGGAGGTACTAACACAGGAGGTGTTGCCAAATATTCTTTTATTTTATCAAAGGCCTGTTGACATTTTTCATCCCACTTAAAAGGTTCACCCTTACGAAGGAGAAGTCGAAAAGGATGACACTTGTCTGCCAGTTGTGAGATAAACCTGCGAATGGATTGTAACCTTCCTTGTAGACTACAAAGCTGCTTTAGATTTGATGGTGGAGGCATTTCCATGATAGCTTTTACTTTGTCATGGTCCACTTCTATTCCTCGTCGAGACACAATGTATCCCAACAATTTACCAGATGTTACACCAAATACACATTTGTTTGGGTTCAGTCTGACTTGATACTTCTCTAATCGATCAAAGATCTGTGCTAGTACCTGTAAATGTTCTTCTCTTGTCTTGGATTTTCCTAGAATATCATCAACATATTCTTCCATGATAGTGTGGAAAAGATCATGGAAAATAACTGTCATGGCTCGTTGATAAGTAGCTCTAGCATTCTTGAGACTAAAAGGCATTACAACCCAGCAATATGTACCCCATGGGCAAATGAATGATGTTTTATCTTGGTCTTCCTCTGCTATTCTGATTTGGTTATATCCTAAGAATTTGTCCATCAAGGATAGCATTTCATGACCAGCTGTGAGATCTACAATGTTGTCTATGCTTGGTAGTGGAAAGTCATCTTTAGGGCATGCTTTATTGAGATCTTTGAAATCTGTGCAACAGCGAACTCGTCCATCAGGTTTTGCTACAGGTACCAAGTTTGAAACCCATTCTGGATAATCAATAGGCTTTATGAACTTTGCTTCTAACAGCTTATGAATCTCTGCCTTGACCAAAAGAGCTATTTGCGGATGCATTTTGCGCAATTTTTGTTTGACAGGTTTTGCATTAGGAGATACTACTAAATGATGTACCACAAGTGATGGATCTAGACCGGGCATGTCGGCATAAGTCCATGCAAAATTGATAGCTCTTTTTATGAAGAATGTTGTGAAATTTCTTCTTTCCTGCTCTGATAGCGATGCTGCCAAAAATGTGATCTTTGGATTCTGCTCTGTGCCCAAGTTCATGTCTTGAGATTTTTCAACTAGCACTATTGATTTTTCATGATAATCAATGGTAACAGGAAGATCAAATCCCCCATCCTCGGGTGGCTCAGAGAGGTTTTCACCCTTGGATACGTCCTTTATTTTTACTTTTTCATGGTCAAGAGGTGCCTTTCGGTTTTCACCTAGTGACCTATCTTTTTTTATTCTATTTATTTCACTTTTGCGACTGAAGGATTTGATGCTTCCGCCAAAATATGCTAGTTTAGGGAGATCCATCATGTAACCTGCTTTATGATCACCCAATGGAATGCCTTGTCGTAATCCCATGAATTCAGCAATAGCTTCGTCATTTTCAAATGTGTCCAATATAGGTGCCCCCTGTTGGTCCCAATCGACGAGGTCAGGATATACGAGTGAAAGGGTAACGGACGAATGGTTTTGGCTAGAGGAAGTGGTAGAGATCATGAAGATGGAGGTTTCTTGAAAAAGGTCGGTGATATGGAGGGAGGAGTCATCGATGGTATCTGAATTAGAAGTCTCTCCTATCGAAGAAGGTCTGGTCTTAGACACAACAATAGGTTCAATAGGTCCTTGTTCCTGTGATCCCAATTTGCCATGTCCTTTGTAGCCCATGTTCCTAATGATGCAGAACCCATTGTTATATCTCTCCACTTCAAGTTGTACTTGGTCGTTCTCATCATAGAATATCCAAGAGATAATGTCATCAATGTCTTCATCATCAAGGAATCCACCTTTAATGAATACTATTGGTGGGACTTTTATAACAGCTACAGATGAAGATGCCTTGGATGTAGAAGGTTTTCCATGAGATTTGGGAGACAAGAAAAGAGTTCCAACACAACAAGATTCTTGCAATGTGTACTCACCCGGACCATGTTCAGTGTACTTGATACGGAGATTTGGAGTGGCTTTGCTAGATGATGGCTTGAGTAGGGCGGATGGGTCTACATAGGATGAAGATGGATTTGCTTAGGTGTTGATTGGAATATGGTTAGGGCTTTGATATTTAGCTTGAAAAGCACGACAAAACTCAAATGGATTAGGATCGGCATGGATAGTAACTTCAACACTGTTATGTGGAAATTTGAGACATTGATGGTATGTAGAAGGAACTACTTTGAGGGCATCGATCCATGGACGGCCAAGGATGATGTTATAAGGAAGCTCAATATCAAGGACTTGACAATGGGTGTCAGTAGTAACCGGACCGACTTGAATAGGAAAATGAATAATTCCTTTAGTATCTCGCTCGACATCATCATATGCTTTGATAGTAATGACCTTGGAAGTGTCAACATCTTTCTCAGAATATCCCACTTGTTTTATTAGTTTTAAAGAACATATATTAAGACCAGATCCACCATCCACTAAGATTCATTTGATACGGCGTTCGTTTACAAATACTTCTATGAGGAGGGCTTCGTTATGTGATGGGTTGATGGATGGTCGAAGATCTTTGTCAGAGAAAGTTAGATGGCAAGGGGTTGCAATGCTGGCTACCATAGATTGGAATTGTGTAGTATCAATATCATTAAGCAACGAGGATTCTTGTAATGCTTTATCAAGGATAGCTTTGTGGGCGGGGGATGTGCGAAGCAATTCAAGGATGGAAATATGTGCGAGTGTTTTGCCAAGATGATCAAGGATGTTATAGCTAGAGGACGGTCAAGGAGGATTGACAGGCGCTCCTTGAATGGTAACGCGACCTCTTCTAATAGTTACAGCGCAATCGGGTGCTTTGTGTTGGATAGTAATGGTAGAAATGCGGGCTTGGTCAATGCGGCCAATCGTGGATGACTCATAATTGTAATGGATAGCATTCCCAGTATGAGGGTTACTTGGTTTGTCATGAGATGGAAGTGGATTCTTGAAGGCATCTAGATCATAGTTCGATGTCGGTTGATGTGTAGGTTGTGATGTTGGAGGTGTGATTTTAATTAGACCTTGATCGATGCAATCTTGAATGACACGCTTTAAGCGCATACAACCATTTGTTTTATGTCCCTTGACTCTATGGTATTCACAATACTCGTTCTCTTTATACCAAGGAGCTTTGAAAACCGATTCGTCGTTGGGTGGTGCATCCGGTAATGTAATATCTCCCGCTTGGACAAGTTTTCGAAAGATTACCTCCATAGGTTCCGCTAAAGGAGTAAATTGTCGTCGAGGTGTTGGATTTGTTCTTGGTCGATTTTGTTAAAAAAGTTGATTTGTTGTAGATGCGGCTTGGATGTTAATAGGAGCTTTCATTGTTTGTATGTTCTTTGCATCCACAATACCGTCATTAACAACATTCTTGTTTTTGTTCCAAAAGCGGGATTTATCATTGGAATTTTGAGGATTGTCTTTGTTATCTCTGAAAATCTTGATAGTGCCCTTAGCAATTAAAGCGCGTTCAATAATGGTTCCTTTGGAAACAAGTTCGTCAAAGGTGCTAGCATTTTGCAATTATAGTTGGAATGAAAGCTCGGGATGAAGATTTTGGACGAAGATATCAAGCTGTTGTTTCTCAGGTATTTCCCATGATAGTTTGCTAGCCATATTAAGCCATCGTTGAGTAAATGAGGAGAAAGCTTCACCATTGCGTTGTTTGTTGCTGACAAGGTCGTTCATGTTCACTTCATGTTCAATGTTAAAAGTGAAATGTGATCGAAATTTGTTTGCTAGTTCTGCAAAAGTCTTAATTCCCGAAGGTAAGTGAGAGAACCATTCAAGAGCTTGTCCTACTAAGCTTCAGGGAAATAGTCTCAAAAGATATGTATCATCTTGAGCAACATCGAGACATGCAACAAAAAATGCTCTAAGATGGTCATCTGGATTGCCTTTCCCTTTGTATTTGTCAAATTGTGGAATTTCAAAGTGTGGCGGAAAAGGTGTCATATGAAGTGACTTGTCAAATGGATAAGCGCATATGTCTCCTAAGGAAAATGTCTTCTTGCTTTGTCCTACCGCCTTGTTAATCATTTGTTCAACATCCGCTTGAGAAAGGTGTTGTTGTTGCAAAGGGGGTTGGTGGTTCAGAGGTGAAGTGTAATATGGTGTATATTGGGGTTACTATTGCGGAATGTATGAGGGTATGACCGTTTGTTGAGGTTGCATGCTCACATTATATGTAAAAGGATTGGTATGTGACACATATGTGTTTGAGGATTGATGTCCTTGAGACATAAGTGGCGGTTGGGTATATTGTGATGGATTAGCGCCAAGGGTTTGCATCACATGGGAAGTAGAAGATGGATTGACGTTGGTCAATGGTTGTGAATTCGGAGTTGGATTTGTAATATGGTAGGTGATGGAAGGATTGGTGGATGCGGAAGAAGGATGGACATTTGGGTTTGTGTTTTGGACAACATGACAATTGGTGTATGTCATGTGTTGGGTGACGATGGGTAATCATTGGGTTGCATAAGACGGATTGATGGTTTGTGAAGGATTATATGAGGGTGGCGAAAGTGATGTAAGTTGATCAACATAAGAGACAGCGGTATTAAGATTGGCTTGTGATACAATAGGCAGGTCACTCATGTCAATGAGAGTAACATTGGGGTTGTATGGTGTGTTGGATGGATTCGTGGAAATCGTGGAGACCATATTAGCGGTGATAGGAATATGAGTGTGAGATGTGGTTTCCACATGTGATGCAATAGGAGTAACGGATTGCAATGGCTGTGAGACTTGTACGGTTTGTGGTGTTTGGATAGCTTGCGAAACTTGCGGAGTTTGCGATATTGGGATAGCTTGTGATGTTTGAGGAATTTGGACTTGTGCAACATGGACAACTTGTGTTACTTGAGATCGAGATACGGTCATGGTAGGAGATGGCGTATGTTGTGGAACATGAAAAGGTGGAACGCTCAGATTTTGCGAAAGAAAAGGAAGTACCTCAGTGGGAGTTATCAAGGATTCTAGAGTGTACTCCGAGCGTGGTGTGTGTGATGGGGTAGCAATAAGCAATGAAAGAGATGGGTTGGAAGGTGGATTTTGTAGCATGGACATGGTATGAGATGGTGTGGCTATAGTGGATGGTCCCTTTGCAACAGTAGCGGGAGTGTTTGGATCGTGTTCTCGAATAGCAGATATGTCAAAGTCACTTGGTAATTTGGCTCCCATACGTGCTAATTGCAAGAAATAGTGATTAGGATCAGAAAGAACAAGCTTCTCAACTTGATCCCATACATATGTGTCTCTAAATTCTGATAAGTCATCTTGGGATTGCTCTTCATAGGTCTCTGAAAATGTTTGAGGTTGCACTTGTTGTGAAGATGACAGTCCAACTGTGTATCCTTCGGGCACAAACATGTGAGAAGACATGCCAGTTGTAAATTGAGTTGCATCTCTAAGGGGTGTTGATCGGGATTGTTGCATCTTGGCTTCCATCTCAACTCACAATTTTGCTTCCATTTCAGCTCTATATTGGCTCCTAGTTTGAGGCATGATGGTTAATGTTGAAAGTTGGACTTGGCTTGTCAAGATTGAGACCCAAAATGTGATGGTTTGCTGATTGTTTGGTGTTGATTTGTTTTGTTAGTTTGTTGGTTGCTTGGTTGGTTGTTGGTTGCTGTTGATTGTTGTTGGTTTGCTTGGTTGTTGTTGATAAACTTCCCTAAAGGATAGCTCACACACTCAAGGGAAAAGTCGGTTGCTAGTGTTGTTTGTTGGTTTTGCTAGGGCTAAGTAAAGCCAAAAGGACAATGTTTGTTTGTTGGTTTTGCTGGTTGATTGCTGGTTTTGGGGTCTCAAAAGGATGAAAGCTCAAAAAAGTCCAATGGATTGGTATGCTCAAGATAGAAGACAATGCTCAGGTGACTGTGGATGCTCAAAAGACTGTCTAAAAGCTTATGGCAGGGCTAAGAATGTCTGAAAGTGCTACTGATTGGGCTAGATGGATACTGATTGCTAATATTTGACCAAAAGCAACTGGCAATAGCTCAGAAGCGACTAATAATATAGCTCAAAAGCGTTCTGGTTTTGTTTCAGATGACAGACTGTAGTGTTGACCAGAGGCGACTAGTTTTACCAGAGGCGATCAGTTTCAAGCTAAAAGCGATTTACTATTGTTTAAAAGCGACGTGGTTTTGCCAAAATCGAGCAGCTGTTGATTAAAAGCGATCCAGGTTTTGCAAAAAGTGAACTGCTATTTAAAAGCGATCTGGATGTTTGAAAGCGAGTAGTTAAGGTTCAAAGGCGATCTGTGTCTGACAGGGAATATGTTTAAATGATGTTTTTGACAAGAAAACAATAATTTCAGTCACTCACACTCAACACACGCAAGCTTGTACAACCTAGGCTAGGAAAGGACTGTATTTGTTGAGTCCCCGTGTCGTGCCTATTCAAAGCGGATAGTTTCAGGATCTTGGTAGCACCGGCTCCCCTCCACGGCAGTCACTTTTCATGCATACCAAGATCCAAGTTTCCCAAGGCTTGTCCCCCACCAAACCTTAGGATTGTCCCTGCTATCTCTACTAAGAACCACAAGAATCGGGGCGGCTTCAAAGGTCCCACCTTTTGTGTCAACAAATAGAGGGTTTTTGGCTACTACACAAGGTTGCTAGTAAGGGCATCCGTTCGGGTGGCTATACGTGCGGCAGCGCTACTTTTCGTTATGGAGTCTCCTAGCCTTCAAGAGTTACACCTTGGAGGGTTTTGGGGGAGGTTGGCTGTCGGTATAACACAACAACACCCGTTGTTTGTGGCTTTCAACACACACTTTTCTTATATAGCGGTTCGGAAGGACTTGGCTTTAGCTCGTTATCGCTTGGGTCGTACCCCTTCTCACACTGGGAAGGCAAGCCGTCTAAAGGTAATAACAAGTTCTCATACACCCAAGATCCATTTGATAGGCAAGGGGAGAGGATACTTTTGCTATTAAATTTGGGTTACAAACATGCACAACAAGCAATCCAAAAAAGATAAATCAAGCATGGAGCAAACAATGATTATTTTTAAGCACCAAGCCCAAATGTTCCTAAATTAGTGATAAAATGTAATGTCTTGGACCGATCGGAGCTGCAACAGATATGTTAGTAGTTTCACAACCTCATTTTCTTGGACAATCAATAAGATGTTGCACAAATAATTGATTAGTAGCCAAGAAAACTGAACTGTAAATGATAAAACTAAAAGCGGCACAGTTACCAGAGGTGAACAACTATTGATCAAAAGCAGTCTGTATTCGGTTGAAGGTGAAATGTTACTGATCAGAAGTGACACAGACCGACCTAGATGCGAGCTGCTAAGACTCAAAAGCGATGCAAAAAATCAAGGTGTGAATTGTTAAGGCTTGTAAGCGACCCAAATATGCTAAATGCGTAAAAATCCCTACAAAAAGTTAGATATAAACAAAAAACCCTAATTCGCAGGAAGTGATCGAGATAGCCAGAAGCGATCGGTTTTGGCTTAAAAGCGACGCAAATTATGACAAACACGACCACTATTTGCTCAAAAGCGACGCGAAAAAGACTGGAAGCGACCACTGTTGTTCTAAAAACGATCCAAAAAATGCTGAAAGCGGCATATTTTGGCTTAAAAGCGATGCGGATGTTTTGAAAGCGACTGGTTTTTGCTTAGAAGCGACTGAAACTTGCCGTAAGCGCTTGGAAAATCTGATCTTCACAAAAAACAACTTCAAACAGCAAAGTTAATCAAGGACGTGGGTCCCACCAAGCGTGCCAAAATGTGATAGGTAAAAATCAGGTAAATGAGATTAAACATATAATTGAAAACCTAATCCTATCACCATCAAATAATCGAATCCAAGCGAAATCAAAAGCATGCAATTCAAGAACAATATCACCTAGATTGTATGATTCATTGTTTATGATGTGGATTGCTTCTCAACAATGAACAATTATGAAGATAAAAGTTGCCATGAAGGATGGATGATAATGATAATATGCTAGATGGATGCTAAAATGTTCAATGAGAATGATAATATGTTCAAGATGATAATATAGACGTTATATGAAAATGATGGATAGATGTAGTATGGAATGAGAAGGTGTTTATATAGACCTCAACCAAAATCAATCAACAGTAGAGATTTGGTGGCTATGTGAATGACTAAGATGAAATGATAGTCATAGGTGAATGTGTAGATGACAAGTGGAAGGAAGATAAGGCTTATGTGTAACCGTGTACATAAAAAGTACTATATGTGAAAGATATTAAATAAAAGATGTAGTACCACACATATTTTTAAATGAACGAGACACACATGTCGGCTTATGATAAAAGATAAAGATAAGTGATAAGAGAAATTAATTAAATAAATAAAATTTATTTAATTAATTGGAAAGTGGGCTTATGAAGGAATTTTAATTAAATAAATAAGATTTATTTAATTAAAATAGATAGAAATAGAGATAATTAAATAATTAAAAAATGTTTAATTATAGAATAGAAGAAATAGATAATGAATTACTTAAATAATATGAATTTATTTAATTAATAGAAGAAATAAGTGATTTAGATAAAATAGGGAAATTGCTCAAGTGTGTTAGACAAAAGCAGGTGATAGCTAATGCAATATTTTGATACTAATGATAACTAGGTCAATTTTGGGTGTCTACACTTGGCATCCATTAGTATAAGTTTTGGAACTTGAAAAATACCCCAAGTCCACAATAGTTCAAAAATAAGAAAGTTTGAAGTTTTCATGCTCTCTAAGTCACATGATCAAGTGCAGTTTTATGCCCACTTGCGGTATTATGCTCTCCTTGACCTATGCTCAATTGGAAATATTCAAAACTAAGTGTGTGACTTACCATAGAAGCACCAAAAGTTGGGAGAGCTCAAGCAATGCTTAGAAGGAATTTTGTACGCTATGCTCCATACTGCATTGGATATGATAAAAACAAAGAGAAGATACAAGGTAGGAGATGTACCTATTGGGAATCTTTTGCTTTGTGCCTAATGCTTGCCAATGAAACAAGGAAACCAATCTAATGTGAGTAATAAATATTTGAAGCTTTTTGGAACAAGCAAGATAAATTTTATTTTTCAAAATTGCAATACACCATGCATTGCCAAAGCGTATAACATTAGATAAAGATACTCAATTCATGGGACATTTTTGGAGAACTTTGTGGATGAAAGTAGTTACAATATTTTAGTATATATGTCTGTATCATCTTTAACCAAATGGATATACTCAAGTGATCAACCGAAGTTTGGGAAATTTGCTCATACATTTAGCTGGAAATTTCAGTATATATGTCTACTTTCAAACTTCCACACTACTTCTGGAAGGCTAGAAGATGCTACAAAAGTGCAAAAAATGATGAAAGTAAGGGTGTTGAAAATGGAGCGAGGAAAAAGTTGGATTGAAATTAAGAGTATTGCAACTGCCCAAGCTTATGCCAAGGACATTAATGGTTAAAGAATGAGCTAACAAATTTTTCACATTACAGTTGTGACTCATAATGCACATGCACTGACATGTCATGACACAACACAAGGACACCCAAGGAATGTGACATAAATGTACAAAGCATGACTACACAAGCGGAAGACTTAACACTATCATGGAACAACATCCTCACGAGAAAAAAACAAGAACGTAGAGTTTCCTCTAACTTAATGGTAGGGTCCTTGACCTCTAACACTGTCTCTCACAATGGGCAAGAATGGAAGAGAGAATGACACCATTTCCTAATCAAAGGAAACCCCAAGCACCATCTCATCCTACGATTCAATACAAGATACATTCTCATATCACAAACAATATAGAGAAATGACCAACTAACTATAAGAATGCTTACCTATGAGATGGAATGGAAGGAAGATCTAATATCTCACCTCAATCATGCAAGAGACTAGCCGTTTTCACTCAAGGGCACAATTACGACACTAAAAAGGGAATGAGCACAAAAGGACAAAAGCTTCACCAAACCAAGTTGATGGGAGGAAAGTGCAAACCCTAAGGACCAACTTTGCTTTAGGAAAATTTTCCAAAAGGTCAACTACTAATCATTGTGATAGGATCACCCCTTTTGAGAAGGAATGCCCCTTTTACCAAAAATAGGTGTTGGGAAAAGGTGTCTGATATTTCGTTTGTATTTACTATTTCGTCTTTAATGTTTTTGTCCTCAGATGGGAAGTGGACGTCCCATTTTGAGGTGGCACTATTTTAGTCTTTAGTGATTTTGTCCTCACATGAGGAAGTAGTCATCCCACATTGAGGTGGCACTCTTGACCATGTGTCGGCATCTTGGGAGGTGTGTAAGAGCATCTTGACTCATCATGATGGGAATTACTATGAAAAATTCTTATGATGTGTAAGAGCATGTAAGAGGGAGGTTACATTGGAATCTTAACAAACATTATGGCAAGTTTGGACACTTGTCATGGAGCATCTTTATGAATTGGGAATGAAGACAAATTGGGGCACTTGAGTTTGGGTGGTCAAATATGACATTTATGACATATGACATGTTGTAAGTAATAAGCTAAAAATAGCCTAGAAGACCAAGATGAAGGAGGGCATTGGAATTTGTGGCTTGACCATTTGGCAACCATACCTCTCTTGGCCTTGCTCATGGTTTTCCAAAACCATTAATGATTTCCAATTTGTGCTTCACCTATTTATTGGTAGTTGGAGTAGAGAGTTGTATGGTTAATTTGTAGGTACTATTGTGCTTCAAAATCACTCTAGAATTATATGTTGGTGATACTCTTGTAAGAGACGTGGCCTTGATTATATTGTAACTATGGTTATTGTGGAATAATACAAGTGGTTATACTTTTGGAGTGCGGGTTTTTTTCTCCCAAAAAGGTTTTCCCCATGTAAACCCTCATGTTTTTTTATTATGGTAAGCAGCTAACAAGGGGTTGAACCCTTTACAAACAAGGCCTCCAGGGCAGAACAAATAGGCCAAAAATAGGTTAGGCACAACACAGAAGCAGTACAAAAATTGTAGACAAACAGTAGCCTAGCTGCTAAAAACTAAACACCAGAGCTTGAAGGCAAAAACCTAACTCCCTTAACCCTCTGTTGCGAAGCAACGACAGATTTAGGGAGGCCTTTCTTCTTTCTCTGAACAACAGACCAAGCAAACTCAGAATCAAAATCCTCAGATCAAGGCGAGAGGAGGGGAGCCTTAACAGCAACTACATTTAATGAAAGATTGCACACTGAGCGAGAAGCTGACAACGCAGAAGAAGAATCAAGGATCAACAAAGAAGAATCCCGACACACAGCGGACGGGACCAAAAGAGGAGCCGAGGGCCCAACAAGAGGCGCAAACCCTACATGAACAACAGCAACAGACCTAGTCGCCATAGGCTCCATAGGGGTCGCCAGCAAAGGGTCCTAGGGGAGGTCATTCTCCTAGGAAGAGTCGCCCTCTAGGGAAGAATCATCTGTCGGGGAAGCGCGAACAATCAAATGATCCAAGAGTGCATTCTTCCACCAAGTTGCCGCACCCTTGCGACAAGAATGAGGGCAACCAGAGGCTAAGTGACCAATAGAGAAACATCTCTTGCACCTAAAAGGGAGACCCTCGTAGTCCAGCAGCTACGTCCATGGCCTATCCTCAACCATCAAAACAACATCTCCATGGAGGGGTTTGGAGATGTCACTGTCCACTAAAATGCGAGCAACTATAGTATGCCCTAAATCAGAGGTCTTAGAGTCAACCTTCAAGAAGCGCCCTATAGCGTTGCCAATGGCTTCATAGCAAGAATTCTCCCAAAATTGAAGAGGGAGATTCAAAAGTCTCACCCATACAGGTCTAGTATTAAGCGGCTCAATGAGAGGTTTGAAGGAGCAAACCCATGGTTTGATGGACAACGAATGATCACCCCACATCCAAGCCCTGTCCAGCACTAAATCTCTTTCCTCAGTGGAAGCAATAGTCGCAAAAAACCCTCTTGCGCTAGGAAAAAGCTCAATCTGCCTAGCAACAAGAGGTTTCCAGGATTCCATGACCCAGCAATGGAGATTGGGGAGAGAGGGCCAAAAACCATTAAACCTGGAGATCACACCACGTCTCAAAAAAAATCCTCATTTTCTACAACCTCAGGGCCACACATCACCACAGGAGATGAACGAGCACAAGGCATAGGCCTAGGCCTAGCTTGAGAAGGGCGTGCATGAGCTCTTGAGCCATTAACAGCATCGGAAAATGATTGCTAAGGGCGTCTAGAAGCGTTGGGCCCAACACCTTCAACCCCCAAAGATGGAAGTTTAACATCAACATCCTGCACAAGCAGCGTCTTACCAATATTCGACACAGAGACTATCAGAATCCCAGAAATATCCTCTCGTTCTGCAGAAACTAACCCATGCGAGGCCCCATTTGGCAGATCTAGGGTGGACTATGCGGACGGCACAATCGGGACCCCCAGATTTGCAGGAACGCACGCCTAAACTCGCTCTGCGCTATTTGAACCCGTAGTTTCCCGCTCGATGCCAACGTTCAGCTTCACGGATTGCATGTAAACATAAAAGATACCTCTCAAATGTTATTCCCTCTAGTTCTTAAGAGTGAATATGTAAACCCTCATGTTATGTATACTTGTTTTATGTTTTATGTGTGTTTCTTATTTTTGTAATTGTAAAGATCATTTATTTGAACAATACTCTCCTCTAAAATTAGTTTTCAAAGTGTTTCCACATACCTTGCTTCCTTTCATTGGTATTAGAGCCTAATACCTCATATTCTAGGTGTTGGGTAGAGGGTCTTTTGTACTAATCTTTGTTTGAGTGAGATCTTGTGTAGGATTTTTAATCTTATTGCAAGAAAGGATGGAAACCACATCGAGAATAGAAATGAAGAAGTTCACTGGCACAAATTTTGAGTTGTGGAAACTCAAAATAGAAGATATGCTTGTAGACAAAGATCTATGGGTTGCAATATTTGGTACGAAGCCTACTGCGATGAAACAAGAAGACTGGGACTTGATGGATGGAAAGGCGAAGGGTCTTGTTAGACTTTGTCTGGTAGATTTAGTGGTGTTGAATGTTTATGAAGAGACTGTTGCAATAAGCCTTTGGAAAAAGTTGGGAGAGATTTATCAAGCTAAATCCCTAGTGAAAAAAAATTCTTGAGAAAGAAGTTGTATACCCTCAGGATGGAGGATGGTGGATTCATAGACCATATGAATGCTTTCAATATGATAATTACCCAACTAAACTCCATGTGAGTAAAAATGGAGGAGGATCATTGCATGACTTTGTTTTGTTCTTTGCCAAATTCATGGGAATGCCTTGTTATAGCTATCGGAAGCACTACCACCAAGTTGAAAATGGATGAGATGGTGGCATTGTTACTTTCTGAAGAGATGCAAAGAAAAACTTCTGAAATAGTCAAGGAGGCCCTAGTTGTTTGTGGTAGATATAAAGAGAAAGGAAAGAAGAAGAACAAGAAGTAAGACATGTCTAAATCTAAATCCCGTGGAAGATCCAAATCTCCTGGTAAGTCCAAGGCAAAATATTGGAACTATGACAAGCCTAGTTATTTCAGAAGAGACTGCAAGGAGGAGAAAAAGAAGAAAAAGAGATATTTTGATGATGAGTCTGAGAAGTTGGTGATGCCTTTGTTGCAGCCTTGGCTACACATGCATCAAAAAGTGCATGGTCGATAGGCTTTAGTGCCTCTTTCCACATGACCTCACATTGGGTTCGGTTTACAAAATATGAAGAATGCAATGGTGGGAAGGTGTACTTTAGAGATGATTCTCATCTGAAGATTGTTGGTCATGGAAGAGTCCTAATTCGATTCCCTGATGGATGAATGAAGGGGATCAATGTATACTACATATATTTGGTTTGGCATGGAACCTACTTTTTGTAAGTAAATTGAATGATTTGGATGTGCAAGTTGTTTTTTTGAGTGGAGGGTGCAAGATGGTCATAGGGCTATGGTGCTTTTTAAGGGTGTTTGCATAGGCACTATGTATATGAAAAATTTGGATAAATGAAAATGATAAAACAAATGAAATGCATTACCTAATCCAAATCTTTAATACCTCAAATATCTCGAATGATAGATGCATGCAAGATCGTTGAATGATTGAATGATTTGATATGTTGATGTTGATTGCTCATTTTCGCAGCATAACGATAAGATGAAGATGATAGAGGAAAATAGATACATGAAGATGAGAAGATTAGAGGAATTTTGACAGAGTGAGGATACTGGGAGAAGATGTGTATCCAAATGGCTTGTGAGAGGCCATATTTATAGGGAAGGCTGACTAGAGTTTCCCTCCTCTACAAGATAAGAGGGAATTTTCAATTTGAGGATATGATGAGGTGTAAAATCAGATAAACTTTCCCAATTTATTTGATTTATTGAGATAAGAAAGGGGGCTTTTTCCCTTAAGTGAGGGGTTGTGACATGTGTAGGATAAATCTGCTTTATTTAAATTAGTTGTACAATAATTAAATGATAAATTTATTAAATAATGATAAAGAATTATCTAATAAAGGACAGGGATGATGTGGAAAGATAATTAAATAATGTAAAAAACATTATTTAATTATAGATGAAGATGGAAAAGGATAATTAAATAAATAAAAATTTATTTAATTATAGAAGAAGAGATTATGGGATAGAAAGGGGATAAATGAAATTAGTCAAATAAATAAGATTTATTTAACTAATTAGGTGATGACATGCCCGTACCTAGGGCAAAACATGCTACAAGATGTCTCTAATAATGTATTTGACAAGGTGTTGCAAGAGATGGACATTTTTGGGTGTCTACACACTATATTTCAATTGGATGCATGCACAATTTAGTGCAATAGTTCTCTTGTTCCTGTAGTGAAGAAATCTACAGAATCTACACCTTCACCATTGGAATCAACAACAAAAAGAAGAGTTTCATCTACTTCTAATGGTCGTGTTTTCTAGATACCTAAGGGTGCTCATGCTTTGGTGTAACGCTACTTTTCCTGAGAATTAATTAACTACTTGCAGCAGATTTTATTATAGTTAATATTAGAGAAGATAATTTAGAATATTCAACTATGTCAAATTAAATGTAAATAACAAACATAAATTACAACATGTGTTAACTAAATAAGATCTCTCTAGTAAATCATCAACAATCGAATTGGATAACATAATCACATGATCAAATTAACATCAAAACCCACATATATCATGATTCTAATGTCTTATTAGAATTAAGTTTAGTAATTAATTAATTTCCATCATAGAAAGGAATAAATACATATCTTTTAGTGTTTTGGAAGGTTCTTTCAATATCACTCTAGAAAATGGATCAAAGATTCAACCCCCTTTTAGCTAGTGAGCACTTCCAAGATGAACCCAATTCTTATTCAGAAAGCACACACACAAGTGCTCCAGAGCCATGTTCAACAAAACATGCTCAACACAAGTGGACACACAAGCCTTGGCCAGGACAATCCTGAGTGTACATTGTACCCCGAGTTGGACACACACTATGTGCCCCTTCTCCAATGCTCATTGCCTGCCAAATTACTAATCCTTTTCCTTCGTGATTTCTTGCAATGCTCTTATTTCCTCTTTTATCCACCTTCTTCTTCCTTTGAGTGATCTTCATGCATTTTCCAAGTCTCACATGAATGCTTTATATAACCTTTTAAGGGGTGGTTTCTAAACCATCACACCCTTTCAGAAAGGTTATAATTAATAATTAGTTAATAAACATAATAATTCCTTCGTTTTAAAAGGAGCTTTTATAAATATTATTTATTTATCTCCATTTAATATCCTTTATTTTTCCATCTCCCTTTTAATTATAAATGGATAAATAAACTATATCCTCTTATAATTTTAAAGGGTTGATCATAAAATAGCTTTCTTTTTCATTTTGGGAAAAAAGTCTCATAACATTTCTCCACCTGTAAATTAGTTGTTGTCATCAGTAGCTCATGTTGAATCTACAACATATTTCAACAAAAATAATTAGTTAAGTGTGGATGTAACATTATCGATATCACAATGAATCTGCTTCATTTAAAATCATATTTCTCAAATTTTAGATCTTTCCAATAACTCTTCTGCTTTAATAATTAACTCTCATAGAAATACTTTGTTAATCAATAACATGATTAGAACTATAAGTACATTTTCACATGAAATATATCATACATTTATACTTGAGAAGCTAATACAAGTGTATACAATAAATTCCTATCAAATAATCTTTTAAATTTGGTCATTAATGTGTAACCTCATCTTTAATACAAATATTTCAATATTTTAGGTGTCACTTTAATATACAAAAGTATTATCGTGTAATCACATAATACTTACTTAGTGAATGACATGCATATCCCATACTATGTAGTCACTCATCACTAAGTACCATATACTCAAAATACATTCAAAGATGATAGACATGCATTCTCAACTACATGAATATCCTCTTTTCATATACTAAATACAATTGAATAACAACAAATACATCAATGTTTATATAATTTCCTAGTCACTCAAATAGAGTTTTGGGACAAGTCTAAAAAGGATTCAAATGTTTACTGTCAATAGGGTGTTTATAATACCTAACCTGGATTTCAGTCCTATACAAAACATGTACAAGGTTATTGGGTTGATTAAGTCCAATAACAAAGTACAATAAAACAAAGGATGGTAGAAAACAATCTTACAAGGCAACTTAAGCAACAAAACATCAACAACTATTATCATCATAAATTACTTCATAGAGAAACACTAGGTCTAATATTTCCTTTAAGTTATTAGGCTAATTGAATATCTTTCTTCATCTTTTCCATCCTAATTGATCTCACAACCGTCTAATTATGATTTCCTAAAATAATTAAAGACACAATTCAAGGTCTTTTGATTGATTTTCCAAACCCAAATCCTCCAACAATGTTAAAAACTCAATATTTCAGAAGATGGGTTACCAATATTTCTATGCCCTTGGAGTCTTTAAATTATAGTAGCTATGATCATGGATTTTTTCATCTTGTGCCTTTCCTTGGGGTTATATTTTTATCTTATATAGTAATCTCATAGGAATTCTGATTAAATATCCATGTGCCTAGGATGTGTAAGATGATTAGATTTTTACTCATAATAATGAGCTCAAGAATTTTATTCCCGATATGAATTTTAATAGCCTTGATGTGTTTCTAGAAGTTCGACAACATAAGAAAATTCACAAAATTTTTTTATAAAATATAAAACATGTTGAAGATTTAAACATTACATAGACTAGCTCTTTTCCAAATAACTTCTTGAGGAACTTGCATATCACAAAAAAGTTTTATTTAATCTAAGAATGGCTTGAGTTGGGATTGGTTGTCCCCCTGTAATTTCCAACATGTCCTCATGACAGATGCTAAGATAATCATTTTGGTTTCATATCTTGAAAAAACATTGTTTCATTTCACCTAAAGAACACCATACTTTTCAAAGTTTAAGATGTGAAAATGATCCTAGGACCTATGGATTATGGACCCATAATGTAACTTAGGTTAGACTCAAGTAACAAATTTAGATGTTGAATTTTCTAACAACAAAACAAATTCACCACCTAATAGGATTTTATTGCATCTTATAGTGATTCGTTGAGGCACGCCAAACTTGAAATTATCTTTAGGAGTGATAGAAGTTGTTAGCATTTGATCTAACACCAAATACAAACTTCTAAAATGCTTTGAGAAAATTGGAGCTTAGCATTTCTTGTGAATTATGTCTTCCATATTCCAAAAAATATATAATATTCTTATAAAGAAATCATTACTTAATCTAAGATTTTACTTAATATGCTTTGGAAAATCATTTGATAGAATTTTTACCAAGCTAGAAATGTATTCACAACAAATTGATAATTTTGGTTTTCTAAATTGAAGAGAAGAAACGATTAGGAGTCGTGTAAAAAGGCTTTTAGGTTTTAATCTTTACTTACATTTATTGCCCTTGAAAAAACATTCAAGTTCCTGTCTTATGAATATTAAAGTTTCTATAATGATATTCACAAATTAACAAACCAAATTCAAAAGATATTTCAAGTTAACAACTTGCAACATGTTGACAAAACATCATCTATGAAGGAGAAGTGAATGCTTTTTGAACAACCACAATCAATTGCTTTTGAATTAGGTTCAACATGTCAAGCCAACAAAGAAAACTAATTACCGTTAAGATTTCTTGGACCAATAAGAATATCCAAACAATTAAATATTCATTCGGAAAGGAATTTCAATCTGGGAGTCTGAAATTCAAATAGGTCTTCCATAAAATAGTGAGAAAGAAAAGGTTTAATCAAATTAAATCCAATGTTGAAGCGTATTAACACCCTTACTACCTTGAAAGTATGCATTTCTGGACATTGGATTCTAAGGATTATAATCACAACTACAAAAGAAATAATTACACTCCTAACTAGTCGTGTTCAACCCAACAAAATTTAATCCATAACTTGTGACAAAAATTAATGCCTATTGAACTTGATCTAGGATTAAATGATCTTAATTTTATGGATCTATTGTGGATACTTATCAAAATCATATTGTCTTTTGTACTCTTTATGTGCTTCGAAGCCAAAATCTTTTGGTATGGGAGGAAATATACGTAATTGCCATTTTTTATGAAGGATTTCCATGAGAAGACACGACTTCTCACTACATAGGGACACATCCTCTTGTGCATACCCCTCGATGTTTATACATAGATTTGAATAATTATTTTAAGAATCATAACTTCTAACATGGAAACATAAAATATTATTTATCATTTCTTACTTCTTTATAATGTATATTCTTGCAATGAGCATTATAGCCATGTTTAGTAATGGCATACATGCCTCTTATATGGATTGATACTAATCACACCTTTTGAGCTTTTATTGGCTGCAGGGTTTTAGCTAGGAAAAACACCCTTTCATATTTAAAGAGTATTTAGTATAGCAAATATAGCGATGGACAACACTTGCTTTAACATTTTTAAAAGCTTTCTAGTCAGATTATTGACTACTAGATGAATACTTCACTGCTAGCACAAAATACATGATATTGAAAGGTGTTATGTCAACAGTGTATGATGTGGGATTGGAAAGGATGATACTCGATAGCAATTGCTTGCATCATTTGAATTAAAATTGTACAAAATTGTTAATAAAAATCTTCTTTAAGGAATCATCAAAATAAAAGTGACTGTTGTAAGGATCCATACTAAACTAAAAAATAGAATTCATAATCTTTGATTTTGTTGGTTTGTAATTTTTTTTATTATTTATAATCTAAATGCTCCAAACGATAAGCAATAAATTACTTATCCAAGGAAATCCTATCGCACAAAGGTGAGTCAAATGCTAAATAAATTGGGAAGAGGTGCCCATATTAGACCTTAGTGCTAAAACATTAAAAGCATCCCCAATAAATCCATAACAAAATTGAGTCAAAATTGAGTTTACATAAGTTTGTGCACTCTGTATATTTTTATCACGTATTATTATGTTTTTGTTTGTTTTTATCTTGCAGTTACTAAAGTCAAAACGTGATTGGGAAGAGAGGAACATGACTCTTTAAAAGGAAAGAGGTCAAATGATAGGACGAAAACTGTATGGATTACATATGATACATAGACAAACAACGATTTGTACATTCCAAGTTTTTGATCTACTCCAAGAAAATTTGAGTACCGTGACAAACTTTTGCATTGATGGACATAGATGTATGGTGTTTGTGGAACAAAGCTTGTTGAAGTATATGGATTACATATGATACATAGACAAACAACGATTTGTACATTCCAAGTTTTTGATCTACTCCAAGAAAATTTGAGTACCGTGACAAACTTTTGCATTGATGGACATAGATGTATGGTGTTTGTGGAACAAAGCTTGTTGAAAGATTTCCTCTCTAAGGTGCCTCTAAATCCTTCGAGAAATCTAAATTGATTAAATCAATACTTTCTTCTGCATCATTTGATAACAATTTGTCATTGCATCTATGATTTAGACTTCTCTAAATCCAAATTCTTACAAAACAAATTTACTTATTATAGCGCGATAGCTCTTGATTATTCTTAAAACAAAAGCCCTTTGTAAGTTGCAGTAAAACAATATGGTTGTAATGGTGAAATTTGTATACTCATGTTGATTCCTTTTTAGTTTTGGTCTTATTTTTATTGAATGACATAATATAATTATTTAGTTACAAGTAGCATGTTTTTGTGTTAAGTTTGGTTCATCTTCATATATGGATTTTGTCAAGAATGAAAGTGATAATGGTGAGTCTATTGGTTTAGATACATGTTATCTAATTCTAAACTAGCATACTATTAAATTCAAATGTATAATCTGGTGGTTATCAAGTTTTAAGAAACTAAAGCACACAAACTTGTTACAACCTATTATAGAAGATATGCTTATGCTGAAATGATTTTCAACCATGTCTATCTAAGAATGGTTCAAACAAGGTTTCCTTTATGGAACATATAAGTTATAAAGAATGAATAGAAATGTAAATTCTTTTATTGCTAATTTCATGAAGTGGGATAATTTTATGTAATATCAAAGTCGATAGATGGTGTTGTTAAATACATTCCATTATAATAGGTAAGAGCTAGTATGAAAAGATGTTCTATGGGTATACATACCCACTCTCTAGAACCCAAAGACCAAGTCTTGCATCATTTTGAAACATAAATCAACTTACTTACTACCTTACTACTGTTGAGAACTAGTTACTAAAGAACTAAAAGGATCTATGACATGGAATGAAACCTTCTAAGAGTTTTGAACAGGGATGTGACCTTTGAATGTAGATCAATATCTCGAATTCACATAGAGAAGCCTATTGACTAGCTATGCACATGGTGTGTTAGGATGAGTTTGGGTACAAATAGGGAGTTCTTAAAGAAACATTACCTATGGACAAGATTTTCAATAATGCTAACAAACAAATGAAGAAACCAAAGTTAGCATATGGACCAAGGTTATAAGTTTGAGCTTGTAGAATCAAGTTTGATGACTTAAAGGCTAGCGTGAATTTATAATGTTGGTTATACACAAGGAGTATATTAAAAATTGGTCAATATGAATTTTGAAAGCATCTAGAAAATTTTAGATAAGAAGGCCCAATTATTAGGCTCTGATACCAAATGTAACACTACTTTTCCCCAAAATTAGTGAATCTACTTGCAGCAAATTTTATTATAGTTAATATTAGATTTAAGATAATTTAGAATATTCAATGATGTCAAAATAAATGTAAATAACAAACATAAATTACAACATGTGTTAATTAAATAAGATCTCTCTAGTAAATCATTAACAAGCAAATTGGACAACATAATAACATGATCTAATTAACATCAAAAACCACATATATCGTGGTACTTAATTAATTTCCATCATAGAAAGGAATAAATACATATCTTTTGGTGTTCTGGAAATTCCTTTCAATATCACTCTGTAAAATGGATCAAAGATTCAACCTCCTTTCAGCTAGTGAGCACTTCCAGGAGAAACCCAGTTCTTATTCAGAACCAACCATGTGCTTCCCAAGCATTTAGCTCTTTTTCAGAAAGCACACACACAAGTGCTCCAGAGCCATGTTCAACAAAACATGCTCAACACAAGTACACACACAAGCCCTAGCCAGGACAATCCCAGGTGTACACTGTACTCCAAGTTGGACACACATTATGTGCCCCTTCTCCAATGCTCACTGCCTGCCAAATCACTAATCCTTTTCCTTCGCGATTTCTTGAAATGCTCTTATTTCCTCTTTTCTCCACCTTCTTCTTCCTTTGAGTGATCTCCATGTCTTTTCCAAGTGTCACATGAATGCTTTATATAACCTTTTAAGGGGTGGTTTCTAAACCATCACACCCTTTCACAAAGGTCGTCATTAATAATTAGTTAATAAACATAATAATTCCTCCATTTTAAAAGGAGTTTTTATAGATATTATTTATTTATCTCCATTTTAACCAAATGATCATAATATCCTTTATTTTTCCACCTCCCTTTTAATTATAAAGGGATAAATAAACTATATCCTCTTCTAATTTTAAAGGGTTGATCATAAAATAGTTTTCTTTTTCATTTTGGGAAAAAAGTCCCATAACATTTGGAGACTAAGCTACCAGCAAAGAAAACAATGTTATGGCACTAGAGAATGGGCCATATTGGTGAGAAGGGTCTAAAGACCTTGAAAAATAAAATCCTTATTGAGGGGCCAAATGATTGTAACCTTGACTTTGATTTATGTGAACATTGTGTGTATGGAAAACAAAACCGTGTTCAATTTTACTCTAGTTCTCATAGATCTTCTGGGTATTGGACTTGATACATTCTGATGTTTTTGGTCTTGTTAAGGTTTCTTCTATTTCAAAATCTTTTTATTATGTATATTTTATTGATGATTATAATAGGTCGTGGGTATATTTCCTTAGAAGTAAATTTGAAGTCTTTGGTTGTTTTAAAGAGTTTAAGGCTCTTGTAGAAAATTTAACTAGTAGGAAGATTAAGATTATGAAGATTGATAATGGCATTGAGTTTTTTTAGTAGATTTCGATAGGTTCAATAAGGATCATGGAATAGAAAGGCATAAGACAACTCCTTATACCCCTCAGCAGAATGGAGTTGTAAAAATACTAAATAGGATGTTGATGGGGAGGGATAGGAGTATGCTTAGTAGGGCTTTCTTGGAACCAAAAATTTGGGTAGAAGTGGTTGCCACAACTTGTTACCTGGTTAACAAGTCTCCTACATCAACTCTTGTTGAGAAGACACTTATGGAGGTGTGGTTGAGCAAAAATCCCTCATTTAAACATCTTAGAGATGTTAGGTGTGAGGCATATGTGCATGTGCCTAGGGAGATATAGTCAAACTTAGAGAACAAGGTTGTAAAATGTATCTCCATCAATTATGGCATTGGCATGAAAGGTTACAAGCTTTAGGATACTATGGCTAAGAGAGTTTTGTATAGCAGAAATGTTATCTTTAGAGAAGTTAAACCTTCTTCCATAATATTGCAGCTAGAAAAGGATGGAAAGAAAGATGTGGTTCAGCTACCTCCAAAGAACAAGAAAGTCAAACCAAAATCCCACGAAGGATTTGAAGAGGAGAAGGGCTTGAATAGATTCAGAGAGTTGCAAAGAAGAGATAGAATCTCCACCTTAGTTGTTGAGGAGGCCCACTCAGCAAAGACAACAACTAGACAGACATACTTTTGATTGGAGATGTATTTTTGCTTTGATTACTAACACTAATGAGCCTAGGACTGTGAAGGAGGCTATGGGTATGAATGATGTAGAGTCTTAGAAAGTGGCTATGGATGAGGAGATGGTCACATTGAACAAAAATCACAAATGGGACTTAGTACCTTTGCTTGATAGGAAAAAACCTATTAGATGCAAATGGGTGTTCAAAATAAAATTGGTTCAGATGGCAATGTTGAGAAGTACAAGGTAAGACTGGTTGCAAAGGGATATTCCCAAGTTGAGGGAACTGATTATGGTGAGATTTTCTCTCCGATTGCTAAGTTGACATCCATTTGGTTTCTATTATCTATTGCAGTAGAATTTCTTCTTGACGTTGAGCAGATGGATGTGAAGACAACTTTCCTTCATGGTGATTTTGAGGAAGAGATTTATATGACATAGCTAGAGCACTACATTGAAAAAGGTAAAGAAAATTCAGTTTGTACATTGAAGAAATATTTGTATGGTCTTAAGCAATCTCTTAGGATGTGGTACTAAAACTTTGATTCTTTTATGTTGAGATTTTTGAGGTCCAAATCAAATCATTGAATTTATTATAAGATGGACAGTGATCATTTCCTTGTTATTGCATTATATGTTTATGATATGTTATTTTTTAGTAATGGTACAGATATGATTTGCAAATTGAAGTCTTAGCTTTCAGTACAGTTTGAGATGAAAGACTTAGGGGCTACTAAGTTCATCTTGGGGATGGAAATCAAAAGAGATATAGCTAACAGAAAATTTTGGTTAGGCAAGAGCAAATATGTCTAAAGTACCTTATGTGAATGTCATTGGGAGCTTGATGTATGCTATGGTCTATACTAGACTAGACATTGCCCAAGCAATGGGAGTCTTGAGTTGATTTGTGGCTAATCCTAGATGAGTACATTGGGATATAGTGAAGAGGGTCTTTAGATATTTGTGGGGTACCTTCGAGTACTCTATTTTTTATCATAGTATTTCTATAAAGGACCAACACTCAATTGATATTCGTGGATTTGTGGATTTAGACTAGGCAGGTGATGTTGATAGTAGGAGATCCACCAATAGATTTTTTTTTCGTGATGTTTGGTGGTGCTATAAATTAGATGAGTCAGTGGAAGACTGTGGTCATTTTGTCCACTATAGAAGTAGAGTACATGGAAGCTACTCATGTTTGTAAGAAAACCATTTGTCTTAAGTGATTGTGTTCATATGTGGGGTTGAGTCTAGGAGCTATTACAGTTCTATGTGACAGTCATAGTGCCATATGTCTGGCAAAGAGCTCAACCTTTGACGCAAGGATGAAGCACATTGATGTCTAGTACCATTTTGTTCATGACATGGTAGAGGATAGGAGGGTGAAGCTAGAGAAGGTTGATACTTTAATGAATGTTGTAGAATCTTTGACAAATCTTGTGAGCACAAAGAAGTTCATGTGGTACAATGAGTCTATGGACCTCATGGCCCATTATATTTTAGTGTTTGTGTTTCTCTTTTGCTCTTGCAAGGTGTTTGACAAGTGGGAGAATGTTGGGAAGAGGTGTCTCAACCTTGCATTTCTAATGTTCATATTTTGATATTTCATTTGTATTTACTATTTCGTCTTTAGTATTTTTGTTCTCACATGGGAAGTGGGTGTCCCATTTTGAGGTGGTACTATTTTCATCTTTAGTGATTTTGTCCTCACACGAGGAAGTGGGTGTCCCATTTTGAGGTGGCATTATTTTCATCTTTAGTGATTTTATCCTCACATGAGGAAGTAGGTGTCCCACATTGAGGTGGCACTCTTGGCCATGTGTCAGCATCTTGGAAGGTGTGTAAGAGCATCTTGACTCATCGTGACGGGCATTACAAGAGCATCTTGACTCATCGTGACGGGCATTACAATGACATATTTTTATGACATGTATGAACATGCAAGAGGGAGGTTACATTGGAATCTTGACTAACATTATGACAGGTTTGGACACTTGTCATAAAGCATCTTTATGCAATGGGAATGAAGATAAATTGGGGTACCCAAGTTTGGGTGGTCAAATATGACATTTATGATATATGACATGTTGTAAGTGTATGCAGCCAAATATAAATTTTATTGAAAGATTTGAAAATATTATATGCAAAACCCTAAACCTATATTCAGTGCAACACAAACGATAATGATAAAAATTATTGAAATCCAAATAAAATAGATGTTACCAAACATTAATTTATATGTGGTTGCTCACGATTTTTGCATAACTCCACTGTAGATGGTGTCAGGGGGTGATAAATGATGAGTGAAATTGATTTTTATAAGGTTTGGGTAGGAGTAGTTTGGGTAGTTGAACGAGATTTTAATTCGGTAAATGGCAGTTAGGGTTATGGGAGGTATTTTACGGGTTTTAGATTAAAATAATAAATTAAGTTTATTTAATTTATTATTTTCGGGAGGTTATTAGCTCATAGGTAAATAATAAATTAATTTTAATTTATTATTTACGGGATATGTTAAAATAAAGGATTTAATGGGATATTTAGGGATTATTAAGGATAATTATGGATTTATGGATAATGAAAGATTCGGTCAATTTTTTATGTCTACATTTTGCCCCTCTTTGAGATAATGTTGCGAAGCAATATTGTTTCAAAGAAGATTAAAACATAGGTTTTTGTGGTCTATTTTTTGGGTAGGCTGGGGTTTATATGGGGCTCATAAAAATGAAGCATTGGCAAATAATGCCCCCTCAAGAGGATATGCAGGGACAAAGGAGGTGGATGGGCTCTTGAGAAAGGAAAACAGAGAGAAGGATGGAGTTATGCTGATTAAACGTTGAGCAACCTGATGTTTGATATGGCACCTGACGTTATGCACCAAGGTAGAAAGACCAAGGTGACGATGTGTCATGTGCCCCAGCGTAATACAACTTGTCTAACGTATGAGGAAGTAAACTTAAAGCATTAAGTCTGAATGCACAAAAGGTATGATATGACCTTAGATGCAAAAGATAACGCAAAAAGCTATTCCAACATACACAAGATATGAATATTAGCTGGGATGATATGGATGCGATTCAAATGCAAGATGAAAAGATAACACACACAAGCAAGCAAGCAAGCATGCACAAATGATGCAAAAACAAACAAGGCATTGCCCCTATCAAGCTGAAAACCAATGATCGAGTAGATTGATTGATGTTGATAATGATGATGATTGATTGATAGCGTTGGTGATGTGGGAACGATTTATCCCGAGAACAACGTGAGGATTGTGTTGTTGCTAGGGGAACGATATATCCCGAGAACAACACTAGGATTGGGAACGATATATCCCATTGATGATGATGATTGATTAGGTTCGCAACAAGGCTAGGAACAAGACCATGGATGTGATTGGATAATTTGACCTGATTGATTGACATTGATTGGTATGGAAGGATACTTGCATGTAATTGATTTGACTGGTTGAGTTGATGGATTGATTGATTTGATTTTTATTGGATATTTGATTTTTTTGTATTTTGGGAATATTGTGATTTTTGTGGCTTTTCAAATGTTACAATTTTTTTGGATTTTAGGCATGGGATTATGTGTAGATAGCCTTTGGGTAGATACCAATGACAAGGGAAAACCAAACCACAAGGCAAGGATCAATAATGAATGGGGAGGAACAATAGGGAATGCGGGCGATAGGATCAAACTAGTAGGAATAAAATATTGGTAATGGGAGAAATGTAGGATTGGATGGGTGGATAAAATGATGGACAATAGGATAAGGTAGGAGGACGGATGGATATAAGGAGTGGCGATAGCATAAAGATAGGAATATGGGATTGGGGATAGAAGGACAATGAATGGGAAATATATGATAGATGGATGAATTGAACTGAATATGGATGAAAGGAACTGAGGATGTGATCTCAAAGGATTACGTCACATAGGAATAACCTGCCCCCTTCTCTATATTATGCCTTAGGATTCAGTGGGGTGATGCTGATTAGGATATATGATAGGGATAATGGTTGAAAGGGATGAATGGACTTAGTAGTGGATGGATGTATGGAGGATATTTTAGAAACATATAGATGGATGGAATTGGGATTATGACAAGAGGTGTTTAAAAGCATTTTTCAACATTTTGCCCCTAGCCTCATCGAGATCAAAAAAGGAGGAAGGGGGGATGGATGGTACAGTTAAGGAAGGTACAATAGATATGATAGGTAAGGCTATCAAGATAAGATGGAAAATGATAGGATAGGATATGAGATGGGATAGATGTGACAACATGCCCCCAAGTGTAAAGCATATAGATAATCATCTACGCATGACGCCTGTTTGCTAGGTTTTCATCATGGTACTTATCCAAGGCACCTATTTACCAGGTTTTCACCAGTGGACGAAATGGTTTATCTTTACTATTTTGATTTTTTTTGCCTTTTTTTTTATTTTTTGTAGGAGATAGTCAGATGGAATAGATGGGGGACTCAAGATTTTGTTCCCATAGAAATGTCCCAAGATGGATAACTCACCGACCATGTCAAATGTCGTTATGCTCATAGATGTTGGTAGGGAATGGCATGAGAGGGCAATGGATTTTGATGTGGATTATGAAAGGTTCATGCAAGGAATGATAGGGGATAGGAGAGTATGAGGTGGACAATGATGGAAGGATAGTGGATGAGGATGGAGTTAACGAGATAGATGTCTTATGCAAAAGCATGGACCATAAGATTATGATGGAAGAAATAAGTAGGATAGTAGATGGGAGATGGGGAGATGGATGTATGTGGGAATGTTATGGAGTGGAAGGGAACCAAGACCAACGGTTGCACACACCGAAATGGATTTTGAAGCTTGGAAGGGGGATTTGGCAGTAATGGAGATGTTATCTTAGGGATTTGCCTATTTAGGTCTTTAGGAACCCAAATGGACTTATGAATTTTAGGATTTTGTGATAGGGAGCAGGATATTTGGGATTTTAGAATTGTGGATGATCCATTTGAACTAGGTACTTTTTGCTTGGGGACCCAAACCATTTTGATTTTGAAATTATCTTTTTGATATGTGGACTTGGGTAGCATTTTTGAATTTTGATTTTTCTTTGATTCTTCGCATTTGTGCCATATGGCATGAGAATTATTGGGATTTTTAGCTTTATGGGTGGAGGCATCCAAATTTTTATTTTTGAATCCCATAGGGGTGTTTAGAATAGCTTCATGTTTATTCAATGTGTGCATTTGTTGATCATGATTAGGAATTGTAGGGGATTTATGGGAACGGGATGTATGAATGGATTTGTGGTTAAAGTGATAAGGAGATTGGAGGATGGGAATATTAGGAGTTGGAAGGAGTGAAGGTAAAGTGGATGGAGGGATGTTTGGAGTTGGAAGAAGTGGAGGTAAAGTGGATGGAGGAAGATGAATGGTCACATGCTTTTTGGGTTTGTAGGATGATGGAGGAGGAATGGAAACATATGTTTTATGGGTACGATGAGGTGCACCTAGTTTGGGCTTAGATGGATTGGAATTAGGAGGCGGAAATGTGGTACCAACATCTTGATATTGCTTACCTTGGGGTGTATAACCAATACCATACGGTTTTGGGGAGACTTTGACATGGATGGGTTCCAAGGTACCTTGTTCATGAAGGCCCAAGCCTTTACCTTGATAATTCATGTTTTGGAGTATGCAGTGAACAATGGGACTAGGTGTGCTTTGGGAACTAGACTTGAGTGGTGTGCTTTGGGAACTAGACTTGAGCTCATTATTGGATGGAGAAGTGGTAGACAATGGTTTCTTCTCTCCCATTAAAGAACATTCATGGATGAAAGTACCCAGACTAATAGGATGTGATGGCGGAGTTGAAATAGAATCAATATGAGATAGTGAAGGAGCAATAGGATCTTGTTTATGCTCATTATGCTCATGAAGATTCAATGTATTTGTTTGATTATCTATGTGCTTGTGGGGACCAAGTGTCTCATCAAGGGAAGTGGATATTGTGGGATGATGGATAAGAATGGTGGAGGTTTCTTGAACATGGATAGTATTGGGACCATGAGTGGAAGGAGTGAGAAGCTCTTGATCACAGATAATATCTTGATCATAGAAAAGATATATGTTATGAACAGGTGGAAAGGAAGAGCTTTGATCTTGATTTGGTAAGGGGCAAAGTTGATCATGCTTTAGATTTGACCCTTGACATAAATCTTGAGTTTGGATAGGAATGGAGGTTTCTTGGATAGATTCAATGTATGGTGGAGAGTGAATTGGGCTTATGGCAGGTGGATCTTCAAGAACATTTGAAGGTTCTTCGATAATTTGTGGACTAGAAGAGGGGATTGGAGAAATAGGCATGACATTTAAAGGTTCTTGGATAGGGATTTGATGGCATGAGGATGGTGGTTGATTCCTTGCTAGTAGCCAATGGATCACATCCTTCATTAGTATACGAGTGGATGCACAATATAATGGATGGATAATAAGGGTGGAAGGTGTAGGATTAGAATGCACTGGAGGGATAATGGGATTAGGCGCGATAGGAGTGGGATTAGGATCAGATTTTGGTTGATGGATCATAGGATTGGGTTTAGGTGGAAAAATTGATGGTTTAGGCTTTAAGGGTGTTCAGGATTGGCTTAATGGAGTAGGATTTGGAAGGTTGGAAGGATTATATGATGGAGGTTCCATAAAGATGGATGAATGAGGACTAGTGAATGGATTGGTGTATGATTCCAAACTTGAGGTGGTGTCTCCCTTGTCAAAGGTATCATTAAGATGGCTTAAGGATTCCTGATCATGGTGTGAGGAGTGACTAGTTCCAGTATGCTCATGTTGTGGAGGATTTTGAGATGGATATTGAGGAATATTCATGAGATTGGTTGATGTGGAGGGACTAGGTTGGCATGATGATGGGGGTGACTCATAGAATTTAGGTTGAATTTGTTGATGTTGTGTGGATGATGGTAGTGTAGGTAATGAAGGGATTGATGAATGAGAAGGCTAAGGGACCAATGGATTAGGATTGAAATTAGATGGAATTTGTTGTTGTTGCATGGATAAAGGTATGGTGGATGATGTACTAAATGAAGGTTGTGGTTTTTGGGCTAAGATTTGTTGTTGTCGAAGGAGGGCTTGTTTTTCTTGGCTTTTTTGTTGAAGATATAAGATGAGGGGACTTGGTATGTGTGAAGATGAAGCATGGGTAGGGATCTAGACCTGTGAGGTTTGAGGTAAATTTTTTATTGAATAGGTTTGAGGTGTAGATGTGTTGGGTTGATATGAGTGGTAGCTTGGTTGTGATAAAGATTTGTATGAGGTGGATGGAGATGACTCATAGAGTTGGGGTGTTGACATGGTAGGATGTTGAAATTGCAAAGATAATTGTGATAGTTGTACCAATTGAAATCTAAGATCAGCCTCTGATTGAGCGAGTTGTTGTTGTAACTGAAGGACTTCGGGATTAATGGATGTCGAGGTTGAGACTTGGGTAGGATTATAATTTTGTGAGGTTGAGGGCATGGAAGGAAAATCTTGGGTTGTGTTGTGATGATAGGAATGTTCTTGTGGATAATAATCATCGTAGGTATGTCAAGGCTCTTGTATTTCCTCATATTCTTGAGATGATAGTGATGTTGGTGAAGGCCAAAATGGGGAGATATATGGTTCATGGGTATCGAAATATGCATCATGATCTACCAAATTCTCATCATTATTATATCTAGGAGGGCCTCCACGGAGTATGAGTTTTGGTTTTTGATTTGTTCTAGATTTGTTGATGGTCACAACCATTTTGACGTTGAAGAATAAGGATTAGACTAGGTGGGAAATGAATTAGGTGGGAAATGGATGGATCAATCGAAAGAGCTCCTTAGGATTCAAAGTGACAAGGTTCCACTTGAGATGTGACACAGAAGGATGATAGGTTCTCAATTCTGAAAGTCAAGTTGATGATATAGGAGACAAGTTGTAGTGATGATGATGATCAGGCACACACAATCATATAAGACACACAACAATTTGATTGGTTGTTTTTGATGACACTTTGATGTTTTGCAAACACTTGTAAACATGCACGATCCTAGGCTTGGAAAGGACAATACTTGTTGAATTCCCACTTGGTTTTACCTAGCCACGCCTACTTATGGTGTATAGCTCCAGGAACTTGGGGCACGGGCTCCCCCTTACAGTGCACTCACTTCTCAGGCACACCAAGTTCCAGGTCCTAGGACGCGCAGATCCTGAGGTACCTTGCTATCTCTGCCATAAGCCGCAAAAATATGGGACGGCTATCAGAGTTTCCTCCTGTATCAACAAGTAGAGGGTTTTTGGCCACTACACAAAAGGGTTCTAGTGAATATCCGGGGGACCGGCACCTTACGAGCGTCCAGCAAGCCACTAAAGGCTTTGACTAACCCTACTAGGAGTTTTAATATACATAAGGTACACCTCCTTTCGAGCTAGCACTGTACGATAAGCGCTAATACCGATGAGACTTGGCTTTCGCCTTATCCTCAAATTAATATAGCGGACCGGACGAAAGTACCGCTTGGGGTCGCAAATGAGTTCTCCTTGTGGATGTGTCTCAAGAGCAGGCCCACTCTAAGGATAACAAAAGCAAGGAAACACGTTGTTTTTGATCTCCCATATCGCATAAAACGCAAGGAGAGAGCATACACAACGCCTTTGCCTCACACTCGCATGGGGTTCATTTTAATTCCAAATCCAAATGTGTGGGTGGTTATACAAAATGTCAAAGAAATGCTTTTGATTCTCAAGATTGCTGAATGGCGCAAGAGAAGAGCATACGCATTCAATGACAAAATTGCAAGCCACAAGACATCGCAAACACTTGTTAATTTTAACCCTTGCTTATGATGTGATCTAATCTATGAAAAGAAGATATGACGTTTCAAGATTAGATTCTTTGACAATCGATCCTGCAACACACTGATTAGTAGTTTGAAAAAAAATTCTTTGACAGGCGTATAGCTGCAATGAAATATATTAGATTGGCATGAATAATCCTGCAAAAACCACACAAAAACGTTAAATGCGAGATGAAAAATATTTGATGTTTTAAAATGACTGAATTTCAAATGATTTTACCAAAAGATCTAAGATGATTTTAAGAAAATGGCCTTCACCATGATGTAGTCCTCTGAGTGACCTTTCCAACGCCTACAAAAACATGAAAATCCAGTGAAAGATGAAGAAGTTATGATTATTTGAAGAAAACAGCCTCCAAGGGCTAAAAATGGGCTCTCCGGCGATTAATTGACTATTGACAGTTTACAAGAAATGTGTTCACATGCAATGATTATCTTCTTGGCAATTGTTTATTACTATAAAAAAGTCTTGTGAGGACAATAAAATCAAATTTTAAGGTTATCTTCTTGATGTCACCACTTAACCCTACCCACACAAACCACTGATATTAGTATGGAATGCCCATAATTAATATTTTAAACCAAGTACTAATGATCAATGTTGTAACCAAATGTCTAGCTCTGGCCAAAACAAACTAAAAGTAGAGATTTGATAAATCCTGTAGTAAACCGTTAAAATGATGTAGCTAAAGCCAACTGTCAGCAAAGTGAACACTAAACACTTGCTCTTGGTATGTAAAGTTTTAGAGTCTAAAATGAAGAAAACAACAAGGAAGTTGAATTAATGTTATAGGGTTTCAAAATACCGTCCATCAGACCATTCGTTTGCAAAATAAGTAATTATGAAACGCTATGCAATATTTGTTATCCACTAAGTATATTCATTATTGAACAAAATTGTGATTATGCTCGTACTTCGCTTTTAATTTCTTGACTTCGGAGTTCAAAATGATTTACTGGTTCTTCTTGTCAAAATTTATAACCATGGAATCATCCTCGTCAACAACAAGAAAAACACAATCCATAGAAAACAGAACATACCTGGCTCAATCAATAACGATAAAGGCACAATTTGAATCAAGAAAATTAGAAGAAAAAGTGACTTCCACCAAACTCGTTTATGAGAATAGTGTTTGTGATAGATCTGGCACTGCTGTAATGCAGAATATAGTACTAAGCTTATTAATTCCAAACGTCTTGGAGGTGGAGGATTCGGATCTGTGTTCAAGGGGACTCTGTTGAGTTTATATGATAGCAATTACACCCGCAGAACGTTCGAGGAATACACAGCGTGAATTGCACCCGATGATAGGAACAGCCTACGACTTTAGCAGATTTTTTTGCAGCATTTAACTCTGATTTAAGGCACCAATGATACACCGATAGGAACAACTGATGATTATGACGTGAGATAAATGTTGCAGTATGTAAAATCCATCAGTTCAATAGCAACAGCCAACAAATTTAGAAAATTTGCTGCATAAATTCTTTTATATCGTGAGACAACTTTCATTCAAGCAATACGCCAATAGGAGCAACCATGAGATTTAAGGAATACGCCAATATGACCAAACAACAAGTTTTAGAAAACTTCTGGCATGAGTGTTTTCGCAGCGTGGCACAATTTACCGAACACTATAATGTTTACATATAAAAGCTTATCGACTGTTCCAAAAAAAAGCTTTTGGCTAATAAAGATAGTTGTAAACCACAGTTGACATAATTTATTAGCATTAACAAACACAAAACCGTTGCTCCAAGGCGGTTAGGGTTAAAGATGACAACCAAAAACCTCTACACAATGAGATTCAACCCAAGGTTAGATTGTGATCAAGAACAACACGTATCTCTCACCTGTCATCTTAAGAATTAGCCATTATAACATGATCAACATTTAATTGTTGAGTGAACAGCCAATGTGACAAAGAAAGCTTGAAAGTTGGGCCTCAGGATTGTTCGGGAAGTGCATCAAAAACCTATAAAAATTCAACCAGAGTACTTGTAAAGCAATGGATTAAGAAGGAGGTTCACCAATTTTAAATAAAAATGCTTACAAAGATATCCAGTCAAACTGATGATAAGCAAATCCAAGACCGGCAAGTTGCTCTGGAGATGATAATGGAGTCCAATTTAATCCAAAAAGAAAAATCTGCACAAACTCACCAAAAAACACTTGGAAAGCAATAGATTAAGAAGGAGGTTTCACGTCGGGTTCACCATTGTATGCAACCAAATATAAATTTTATTGAAAGATTTGAAAATATTAAATGCAAAACCCTAAACCTATATTCAGTGCAACACAAACAATAATGATAAAAATTATTGAAATCCAAATAAAATAGATGTTACCAAATGTTAATTTATATGTGGTTGCTCACGATTTTTGCATAACTCCACTGTAGATGGTGTCGGGGGGTGATAAATGATGAGTGAAATCGATTTTTATAAGGTTTGGGTAGGAGTAGTTTGGGTAGTTGAACGAGATTTTAATTCGGTAAATGGCAGTTAGGGTTATGGGAGGTATTTTATGGGTTTTAGATTAAAATAATAAATTAAGTTTATTTAATTTATTATTTTCGGGAGGTTATTAGCTCATAGGTAAATAATAAATTAATTTTAATTTATTATTTACGGGATATGTTAAAATAAAGGATTTAATGCGATATTTAGGGATTATTAAGGATAATTATGGATTTATGGATAATGAAAGATTCGGTCAATTTTTTATGTCTACAGTAAGGAATAAGCTAAAAATTGCCTAGAAGACCAAGACCAAGGGAGGTGTTGGAATTTATGCCTTGACCCTTTGGGCACCATACCTCTCTTGGCCTAGCTCATGGTTTTCCAAAACCATTCAGGGTTTCCAGTTTGTGCTTCACCTATTTATTGGTGCTTGGAGTAGAGAGTTGTATGGTTAATTTGCAAGTATCGTTATGTTGGCAAAATCACTCCAGAATTGTATTTTGGTGATACTCATGTAAGAGGCATAGCCTTAATTGTAGTGTGACTATGGTTGTTGAATAATACAAGTGGTTCTACTTTTGGAGTGGGGTTTTTCTCCCAAAAGAGTTCTCCCCACATAAACCCTCATGTTATAGTATACTTTTTTATGCTATATATGTGTTTCCCATTCTTGTAATTGTGAAGATCATTTATTTGCATAATACTCTCCTCTAAGATTAGTTTACCAAGCATTTTCACATAAATTTCTTCCTTTCAATAGGATCACCCCTTTTGAGTAGGAACACCCTTGGTGATTTGTGGGATCACCCCTTTTGCATAGGATCACCCCTTATGGAAAAACAAATGATTTTGAATAGGGAACAAGCCTATTTTGAATAGTTGGGCTCGTTTGACTCCAAGATCATTTTTAGTCGATAGGCTTATTAGCGGGAGCTTTTGCTCCCAGAAAATCGTCATCATGCTTGCTTGCTTCTACCAGAAAATCTCATCGTTTTCTACTTTTTGACCTGTTTCATCTACTGTTGTTGCCAGAAATATTAGTCTTTACTTTTTACCACGTCCAAATGTTTTCCGCATTCACACCCTACACTTCATTTCTTCTTACACAAGGCGTCGTCCTATACCACGTCAACTCCAATCTCTTTTCACCATGTGTTGTGTGTAGCTAATCAACACGTCATGAACAGAAGCTACAAGTTGGACTGGTTTTGGTCATGTAATCCTTCCCATATTATTTCATTGAATCCTTGTTTTAATATTAGCATGTACAAAAGACACCAAATATCTTCCTGTCATGTCATTTTCAAATAATACAAAATCTGTTCAAGATGCCATTTTCTTTTAATAGATAAAAACCTTCAATTGTATTAAATATTTAAGGGGAGGATCCATAATCGTGCACCTTAAAGATATAATATCTTTAAGTTATTATGGCATGTTCTATATATTATTATATAATTAATTGTGGGTTCCATTTTCTTCATCAACCAGTGTATACATAAAGACATTTTTCTCAGGGAGTTGTATTCGCAAAAGATCTATAAAATATTATAATCATTTTATTATTATCATCAATCTCTCATTTTACTCACACAGTAAATCAAAACTACAATTATTATCATTACAACGCGTCGATCTATCAGTTTTTTAATCTTCTGCGCAGAGTAAATCACTGATTTAACTATAAATAATTAATTAATGTTATTAATATATATTGTTTATAGAACCTAAAAGTAAGTAAAAGGGATTTGGGGATGGGATGACGAGTAACGGGAGCTGCGGGGGTTTGAAAGCCCACGGCTTGTAACAGGCCGTGGCTTCTTCTTCTCTCTTTTCTGATCAGCTGCGTCTGCATGTGTGTGGGGCAGCATATAGAGGCACATATTTTTGGTGGGGGTGCTTCCATGCTTTCAGGGGGGTTTGATTCTTTTTCTTTTGTGTTTTTCTTTTTCTATTGAGCTGCTTTAGTGTTTGTTTTTGCTGCCCCCAATGCTCTGGTTATCGAGACGGGGGTTTTTCTTTCTTTTTCATGGAGCTGCATGCATCGGTGGACAAGTCTAATCCAGTTTCTTCTCTTCCTGGAGGAAGTCAGAGCTTTGCAAATTTGGGTAACCCTGGCGAGGTTTTGACAAGGAATGGTGGTGTCTAGCTACACAAAGTAAATGGGTGTTTGGAGAGATCACAGGAATGACCGGTGCTTGTGATACAACCAGACTCTGTGGCGGAAGATGTAGAATACTACAAGAAGCATGTGTTGATTTGCAAGTTCATGGGGATGCAGGCTTTGCTCCCCTTTCTTACTTCGTGGGTTCGCAAGACCTGGAACCCTAAAGGGGATTTTGATATTATGTTGGCAGCCAACAATTTCTTCATGGTGGACTTTTCCTGTATTGCTGACAGAAATCAAGCTTTTGAAGGTGGGTTGTACTTCTACAACTAGGTGGGCCTATTGATTAAACCTTGGCATGTGGGTTTCAACTCTGCTGAGGAGCTCCCTTCTCATATTCCAGTTTGGGTACGCCCCCCTTGCTTGCCCCTGGAATGTTGGCAAAGCGATATATTACAGATGATTGCTCTCTTGCTCGGTAATCCTATTGGACCCTCTCAACAAACCTTGAATAAAAGGGTTCTTTCCTTTGCTTGAGTGTGCGGATAAATTGACTTGAATAACCCATTGTCGAATTGAGTGGAAATAAGCATTGGGGCAACTTCTTGTACCCAACAACTAGATTATGAGGCATTACTTTTTCGTTGCCAATTATGTCATGAATATGGCCACCTGCAGTGGAAGTGCCCCAAAGCTGCTTCGACTGCTAGTATGGATAATGCTTCTCATAAGTCTGCCTCGAAGGTGGACAAAGGTAAGGCCCCCATGTAGGGGGTGGAGGTGGATAAGGATGGTTTTGTCCCTGTTAAGCCTCATAACAGGAATAGAGGACAAAAGAGGACCCTTAAAGACATGCAAGAAGAGGAAACCCTCAACAAGTTTGAAGTGTTAGAGGACTTGGTTCAAGAGGAAGGTGTTCCCTTCGAAATGCAAGTTACCGATAGTACTATTGTTGAGAAGTGCCTGGTGGATCATCCAAATACTTTTTCCAGCCAGGCCCTAGTAGGGGGTCAATTAGCTCAAATGGACATAGATCTCCCTTCCTCAGGACCTGAGCTTGGGGAATTGGCTTGATGACAAACACTATTATGGTTCCTGATTCCCCTAGTTCTGGGATCATCATTGAGAAGGTTGTTGGGGACTCTGGTAAAAGCAAGTCTCCTGTTTTGGGCCTCTAGCAAAAACCCCCCAAAAATGGGGCTCCTGAGAAGCCTCTTAAAGCAGGTAGGAAGAAGGATCAAGAAAAGGTAAAGTAGATTGGAGAGACATTGGTTGAGTCTGGCTCAATGAGGACTATTGATTCTCACTTTTCCCAGCCCCAATGATGATTGTGATATCTTGGAATGTTAAGGGTATGAATAACATCCCTAGACAAAAGGCTATTCATGAGTTGATTCGTGTTCACTCTCCTGATTTGGTTTTCCTCCAGGAGACTAAGTTGTCTATTGAAAGTATGCTGAATTTTTCTCCTAAGATTTGGGGTAGAGGTCTCTGTCAATGTGTGGGGGCGCAGGGAAGCTCAGGGGGACTTGCTTGTTTTATGGGATCCGTGCAGAGTTTTTCCTCTCTGGTGGCTTTTTGGCAGGTGCTCTATATCTCTTGTTGCTTCTAGTCTGGAGTCTGGTGAGAGAATTCTTCTTTCTATTATTTATGATCATACAAATCTCCCTGGTAAGGCTCATTTGTGGTCTCATATTAGATACTTGCATTCTTTGGAGCCCTTTCTCCCTTGGATTTTTGCAAGTGATTTTAATGTTGTCTCGTCTTTGGAAGAGAAAAGGGGTGGGATTACTCATTTGGATCCTTCCTCGGATCTCTTGAGGGATAATGTGGCTTGTATGAATTTGGTGGATATCAAACCTGTGAATGGGCTATTTACCTGGAACAATAGGAGGACTGGCGATGATGCTATTTCTGAAAGGTTAGACGGGTTTCTGGTGTCCATCTTTTGGGTTGGTGTCAAATGGATGACTAGCTCTAAGATTTTGGATTGGCAAGGCTCGGATCACTGGCTGATCAAATTCTCTGCTTGCCTGTCTAGATTCTCTAAAAAATAGTCCTTTAAATTTCAGCTTATGTGGCTTCGTAATGAGTCTCTTCATGATTTGATCCCAGGATGGTGGAGGGCTAGGAAGCCTTCTTTTGGCACTACTATGTACTCCTTTTCTAAAAGACTCTAGTATGTCAAATGTATGTTGAAACGATGGAATATACACCATTTCATTTTCTAGGCTAAAAGGGTTGCACAAGAGCACTTGGACACCTTTACTCAGCAGATCTAGGCTCAGGGGTTATCTGAGGTGTTGAGTATGTTGGAAGCTGCGATTGTGAAGGAGGTGGAGGAATGGGAGCTTCGTGAGGAAATTTTCTAGAAACAAAAATCCTGTATTGATTGGCTTCAGGAAGGGGATAGGAATACTTCTTTCTTTCACAATTCAGTTAAGGATAGAAGGTAGGGAAATATCATTTCATCTCTCAAGTCCCCAGATGGTGACCCTCTTATTTCCTCTAGTGAGATTTCAAAAGAGTCTGTACGGTTCTTCTTTGCTATCTTCTTTGATGATTCCCCTCCTGCCTGTGAGGAAGAAGCTGAAATTTTGGCTTGCATTCCTCCCTTGGTGACTGGTGAAATGAATGAGTCCCTTCTCAAGCTGATCTCTCTACTAGAGTTGGAGAATATTGTGTTTCATATGAGGAAAGGTAAAGCTCCTGGTCCTGATGGGCTCCCGATTGAGTTCTGTTAGGAGTTTTGGGAGTTTATAAAAGTTGATCTTCTTGAGGTTGTTTGGGAATCTCAAAAGAATAAGAAAATGCTAAGATCCTTGATTGCCACCTTCTTGGCTCTCATCCCTAAGCGGGAGGGGGCTAATTCTTTGGATCTCTTTAGGCCTATTGCCCTTTGTAATGTGGTGTACAAAATAATCACCAAGCTGATTGTTGAACGCTTGAAGTCGTGGTTAGATAGATTGCTTTTTGAGGAATAGGGTGCATTTGTAGCTGGTAGGCAGATTTTGGATGGTGTGGTTATTGCAGCTAAGACTATTCACTCTATGGCTTACTCCAAGGAGAAGGCTATGTTCATTAAGCTGGATATCGCCAAATCTTATGACTGTGTCAAATGGGATTTTCTAACCAAGATTTTGAGAGCTTTTGGGTTCGACAGTGCCTAGATTGAATGGGTTATGAGTTGTGTCACATTTACCTCCTTTTCTATGCTCATTAATGGAGAGTCTTCTAAACTCTTTGGGGCTTCTAGGGGCCTTCGACAAGGGGATCCTTTATCCCCATATTAATTTATTTTGATGGCTAAAGGGCTTGGGAGACTTTTGAAATCTCGTGTGGAGCTTTATCTTGTTCAGGTTTGGCTATGGGACAATAACATTCCCCCCAATCCCATCTTTAGTTTGTGGATGATACAGCGTTAATGGGTCTCGCTAGAGTGGATGAATCAGTCAATCTAAGGAAGGCCCTGGACTGTTATTTGGTTGCCTCAGGGCAAAGCATCAATGAAGGCAAGTCTTTTATTTATTTCTTTAATACCCCTAACCTTATTCAACAGAGAATTGAGGGTATCCTCAGGTTTCAGATTGGCTCGCTTCCTTTTGTTTACCTTGGCATTCCTCTAGCTGTTTGCATGTTACCTCATGTGTTCTGACAAGATGTTATTGAGAAGTTTTGAAAAAAGGTAAGTCATTGGACTTGCAGATGACTTTCTACTACAGGAAGAGTGACTCTTTTGAAGTTTGTGGTTCAGGCTCTCCCATTGTATAGGTGCTTTGTGTTATCTGCCCCTGCTAGCTTTGTGAAAGACTTTGAGAGCCTTTATTAGTAGTTTATGTGGTCTGGTAATCTACTTTCAAGGAAGTGGAATTTGGTCAAGTGGGATGTTGTGTGTCAGCCGAAGCAGGAGGGTGGTCTTGGGTTGCGTTGGGCTGATTTAAATGGGCAAGATTTGGCAGCTAAACTCTATTAGAGATGGTGTTCTTAGCAGCAATAGACTTGGGCTAAGATCCTCACCTCAAAATACCTCAGGAATGTGGATTGTGTGGATGTGCCCAGACACAACCTAATGGGTAAGGGATCTATGGTTTGAAATCAAGAGGGGAGCCAAGTTGATTAAACAAGGATTGTTCTGAATTTGCAACAAGGGTTCAGAGGCTCTCTTCTGGTTTGATTCCCGGGGTGGGCATCCTCCTATTATGTCTACACACCCTCACTTGTAGGACCTATGTAGGCATTTTTTGGAAGCTGGTTGGACTTATGTGATAGATTTTAAATCCCCTCAGGTTCTGGGTCGGGCTGCGGTGTACAAGTGGAAGGACTCGCATGAGTGGCCACCTGGGGGATTGGTGGAGGACTGTTAGGAGCTGGTTGGCATCTTGGCTGGTAGGGTTTGTAGCTCTCTATTAGAGAGGGATGTTCTAGCTTAGGGAGGCGACCAGAAAGGCAAATTCATTGTTGCCTCTGGTTATCAGGTTCTGGATGAGCAGATGTTTGGGTGCACGAGGGTCCCCTGGTGGAAGTAGATCTGGAATAAATTCTCTTGGCCCAAGAGTAATTTATAATAGATGCTTGATATTGGAGAATCTTTGGAAGCGGAGATTTCAAGGCCCCTTTATGTGTGTAATGTGCTCTAATAGTAATGAGAACATTTCTCATCTCTTCTTCCAATGCTCTTTTGTTAGGGTGATTTAGCATTTCTGGTAGGAAGTCTGGAAGCCGTGTAGGCATGACTTATCTTTAGAGAACTTCTGGAGTAGGCTGGGGAGTTCTCTAGCTAAGACTTCCTTCCTCCACACTGCTTGTGGTCCCAGCTTCATCATTTAGCATATCTGGCTAGAGCATAATCGTAGGATTTTCCTAGATAAGAAACTTTAGGTGTAGCAAGTTTGGATGAGAATCTTGGGAGGTCTTCAGGAGATTTTGGCAGCTAGGTGTGATCTCTCGGCCCCTATGGACCCTGGAGATATGGGAATTGTTCAGAGTCTAGAGCTTTTTGTTTGCGCCAAGGGGGGGACTGGGCCTGGTTTGGGTCGAGGTGCTAGAGGGAAGGTTCAAAGATATGGTCATTGGATACCTCCACCTTTGGAGGTACTGAAGATCAATACTGATGGTTCCTCTAGAGGCAATATGGGTCACGTTGGTGTTGGAGGCATTGGTAGGGACTGCTTAGGAGTGGTTGTGTTCTTCTTCTCAGAATATCATGGCCAACATTCTAACAATTTCATGGAGGTATTGGCTATTCTCTTGGCTTTGAAAAGGGCTTGTGCCCTTGGATGGAGAAGGATAATTTGTGAGTCAAATTCTTAGATTGTGGTAGATTTGTTGAATAAGCAGCAGTTGGAGGATGTAAATTGGTAGCTGGTTGGGGTGGTTAGACAAATTATCTCTCTGGATAAGGTCTTGGATTTTATCACCTTCTATCATATCCCTAGGGAGTGGAATAAGGCAGCCAATGGTTTGGCTAAATGGGCTTCTCAGCAGATGGGAAATTGGAAAGTGGATGATTGGAGCTATCTCCCTAAGAGCCTTGCTTGGGAGCTTGAGGACTTGGTTATGGAAGATATGAGATGTGTTTTGGGTGTTGCTTGATGTCTCTGTTGCTGGCTAGTGACCCCTAGCGAGGGGATTGTAATTTTTGGCTTTGTACTACTTTCTTGAATCAATAAATTTTTTACCCTCTTTTTATTAAAAAAAAATATATTGTTTATAAAATAATAATTAATTATATATTGAATATTAATATAAATTATTTTTAAGATTGATTTTAATTTATTGATATTTAATTTATCTATTGTAGTTAACTATGAATAATTAATTATAGTTTAATAGCGAAACTATATTATTATGTTGAATCAAAATTTATTTTTATATTATTTAGTATATAGTTAACTGTTGTATATAGATATAATATCAATTGTAATTAATTATGAATAATTAGTTAAAGTTATTATATATATATATATATATATATATATATATATATATATATATATATATATATATATTGTTTATTATCCCCCGATAATGGGTTGGCACAATAACCCAGAGCCATGATGATAAGGAGAGGCCTTCAAAGATTGAAGTGTGCGAAGGGTCCTAAGCATAGTCGACGGCTTAATTGGCATTGATGAAGTGGCAGGGTTTTGAGAATGGCAATTGCTTCTTTATTGAGGCAATTGCCTCTTTTTCTCTCGAACTTTCTCCTTCTTCTTCTATGTTTTCTTCTATGTAATCAACTTGCTAGTTTGAGCTATGGAGAGTGGTGCTGGTGTAGATGCCAAGGGCAAACGTCTGTTCAATTCTCCCCAGAGAAGATAATTGCCCAAGGTTGGGTCAAGTGGCAATATCGGCGGTAGATTGAAGTGAAAGTATACACAATAGAAGAGGTTGAGAAAGATGACTGTGAAGGAAGCCTTGGATGGTTTTAGCAAGGAATTGGAGAAGGAAGTTAAAAATCCCATCCTCAAGGAGAGTGGTTGGTTCGGTTGTTGAAGGTTGCCAAAGAGGTTGATGGTAAGGAAGGAGCGAGTGTTAAAGAAGCTATGGCTAATTTTGTTAACGAATCTCGGGACTTCCAGAGGGCGCTAGAATGTTTTTAGGGCAGCTCAGCCTGTGGCTTGTGGCAACACTCCTCTCTGTTGTGGCAGCTTCAACCCTGACACATGAGGACATGATTGAGAGCGTCAGTCAATCTGTAGAGTTTCATGAATCGATGATGGGACACCTGCATGACATCTTGCTAGGGGTTTTAGACACTCAGAAGATGGTGGAAGGGATGGCAAGGAAGATGAATGTTGAGGTGTTAGATCGGGAGCGTCCTCTATACACCTGCGCCTATGACGAGGAGGGAGTGGTGATGCTGGGATGGTTAACAAGTTAAGTCAGTTTGCTGTTATGTTTTGTTTTTTCTATAGTTTTTATGAACAATGTTGTGTCAAGACTCTATATTAGGGTGGGGCTGCTATAATTTTCCCCCCATATAGTAGACATATGTTTGTTTCTATGTTACAATTGTTAAAAAAAACTTTGGGTTCGACCCTTTTTTGTGATGGGTCCCTGGTCCCAAACCAGGGTATATTATAACAAAAAATATATATTGTTTATTATAATTAACTATGAATAATTAATTATAGTTTAATATCAAAACTACATTATTATGTTGAGCCATAGATTATTTTAATATTATTTAATATATAGTTAAGTATATAGATATACTATTAATTATCTTCTCATTCCCAATGCTTTGTTTAAATTCTATTCTCATAATATATTAAAGTACTCTATTAGTATTTTTGTAAAATTTAATGCATTAAAATTTAATATTTTAAAATATTTAATTTAGATTTTTAATTATTAATATATTTAATATATAAAATTTAATATATTTACTAATGTTTATTTATTTTTATAATTTTATGGATTTATTTTATATTTAAAATTTTCATAAATTTATATTAATGGAATGTAATCACAATTTTTTTATTGTTTTAATCTGAGTAAAAACAATGCGGATTTTTTTTAAAGAACAGCGACAACTGGGAACCAGCTCCTGCTTACCACCTATAATTTCATTTTTTTAAAAGATGGTACCTAGCTTAATGCAATAAACACATTAAAAAGGGCACTGGAAGCCTTTCTCAATATTTCTACAAGTTATTTCCCAATGTCTTTCATGCAAGGCTTCATTTCAAATTTATGATTACAAATTGATACATCCTAATCATATACAATTACAAATATGTTCTTTTTAAATATTCTTGCATTTCAGCTTTAAGGTTACAACTAAGATATTGATACACCCTATCGCCTATTTCATTACACACAAATTTAATGTAACTGCTAGTTTAGCATGGTTTAAGGTTCCAAAAAGGTCCTACCATAGTTGAAAAGAACTGTGATTACTTGTAGGACCTGGTGTCGCGAGCTAAAAACGCAAATGAGTAACTCACGATATTACTCAACCATGAGTATACATAAAACTTGTCATGATTTTCTTTTGGTAATCTCACCAAATGCACAAAAAAATTGGCTAAACTTGCGACTAGAGAAAAAACTCGATTGGCAGGTAAAAGGTCAATTTAAAGACTATTTTTTAACATTTTAAGGGTTTGTTTGAGCACTGGTCAAAATGTGTAGTACCTTGATGCTCAATAAAATTTTAGTCGATGGATTGATTGACAACTTACTATGTGTCAAGGTGTTGTTTGACACGAGGCTATGTGTGTGACACTTTGGGTGATGGGTGGTTCTATGTAACATAATTTTAATTTCCATTTGTGGGTCTATTTTTAATTTCCATTCACGGGTATGTTTTTATTGCAATTCATGGATATGGGAGTTTGGAGTATCGTGAGTTTAACACTTAAAATTTGTCTGCATTATTTCTTTGGGCTCAGATCTGCTAACCACTTAGATTTAGTTTAATTTCCTTTAGGTTATATTTCTCAAATATTTTTTGTATTGTAATTGTAGAACTATTACTAGCAATCGCACCTTGGTGTGCAATAGGTACGCTGAATTGTTGTGGAAGTTCAATTGTCATGTCTTTAAGTGAATGAGGATTGTCTTGTATCCGTATGGACCATGTCATTTTTTGTTTTCTCAAGTGTCATGAATTAATTTGCATAATCTCTACCTCTATATATCAATCTCTCCCCTCTATCTCTTTATATCTCTATATATCTACCTCTTTATATCTCTATCTCTCTATATATCTTTGTCTCCCTCTCTATTTGTCTAGTTTTTCTTTATCTCTCTCTCTTAGTTTGTCTCTCTCTCGCACTCCATATCTATCTTCCCTTCTTCCTCTATCTATCTTTCTCTCTTTGCCCCCTTCTCTCACTCTCTCCCCTTCTCCCTCCCAAGATGTGTAGAATTTGATAAAATGAAGAATTGATGAAATGATTAATTAAATTGGATGTTTTGATCTGATAATAGGTGGAAGCCTCTATAATAATCTGATAGGAAACAAAAAGAACACAAGGGATGGATAGAGATAGGAAGAGATGGAGAGAGGAAAGATAAGGAGAAGGAGAGGAAGAGATAGACTTTAGTTGTGTGATAGACCTTAGGGTTGTGGTCAAGGATTGTAATGGAAAACCCTACATTAAAGATCAGGTTATGATACTATTATAATGTAAAAAAATGGAGCTTGGTATGGGTTGGTCCAGATCATCTAGTGAGATTGATATAGAGATAGAGATGGAGAGAGAGGTATAGAGATAGAGAGGGATAGAGAGAGATGGTGAGAGAGAAATATGGAAAAATAGAGGGGAGGGAGAAAAACTTGATAACTATCACAGAAAATTTGCTTCACAGGTAGGGTCAACTTTCAATTTAGGCCCAAAATTTTTGAATCCCTTTAGTGAATTTTTTAACATTAAATGACCATCACAAAGAAAGAGAGAGAGTAAGAAAGAAAAATAGAGATAAGATATATATATATATATAGAGAGAGAGAGGGCACTGAAGGATACAATTCTGAAATTGAAAGAGTATTGGAATGGTTGACCATAACCTCAAGTCTATCACACAATGGAATACTTTTTGTTCACTATGTTTTATAGCCTTGTTTATATATAAGGAATGAAATATATTTGGAAAACAATATAGAATATATTAGATTTTAATACTTTTAGTATAATATTTGTCACTATGTTTATGTAATTAATCTTAGTTTTGTAATCCCATGATGGGTATGATTTCGTGTTTTAGGAAATGTATCTTCAATTATGATGGGTGGTAAAGGTAAAATTTGGAAATAATTATGCATAGGAAGGTTATGCATGTAGCCATGTTCTCTACTTGAAATTGAAAGGTACTCTACTTTTAGTATAATATTTGTCACTATGTTTATTCAGTTAATCTTAGTTTTGTAATCCCATGATGGGTAATGATTTTGTGTGTTTAGGAAATGTCTCTTCAATTATGATGGGTGGTAAAGGTAAATTTTGGAAATAATTATTCATAGGAAGGTTATGCATGTAGCCATGGTCCTCTACTTGAAATTGAAAGGTGCTCTCTCTCTCTCTCTCTCTCTCTCTCTCTCTCTCTCTCTATATATATATATATATATATAATATATATATATATATCCACATAACATCTTAAGGGTAAATTGATTAAGGTGGAAGATGTGCAAAATTTGACAAAAGAAAGACTTGATGAAATAATTAATTCAATTGGAGGTTTTGATCTGATAATAGGTGGAAGCTCCTATAATAATTTAATAGAAAACAATAGTATCTCTCTACATATGGTTTCTCTCTCTCTTCTCTTATCTCTCCACCTCTCTCCTTTTCTATTTCTCTTTACCTCTCTTTGTCTCCATCTCCCTCCCCCCTTCTCTCTCACACACTTCCTCTATGAGATCTCTCTCTCCCTATGTTTTTTCTCATGTTTCTCTCTTCCTATGTTTTCAAAATGACACTTTAAGAAGACTAAATTGGTGTAGATACATTCCCAAGAATAAGTCAACACTCTTGCATGGAGTTATGATGTTTGCATTTTTTCTTTCACTTATAGGCAAATCAAAATATTATTTTCAAACACAAGAAAGTAAATTAAACCATTAGTTATATAATCCTATTAATAACGTATATAAATAATAACAAATGACAACACCTAGTAAAAACAAATTTCATCCAATCAACCTATACAATGACAATATTCTACTACTATTATTCTTCTAGGTGTGTTGACATGAGTTATTTGTTGGTTCTTTTCCCTTAGCCCATTTGTTTCTTTATGGTGTATCATAAATCCTAGTTAATTCATTGATAGTCACACTTCTTTGTATCCCTAGATATTAAGAATCACCCTTTTTCTTGTGGGTTGGACATTTCCTATTTTACCTTAAAGTTTGTTGTTAGCTATGAAGAATTGCTTTGATTTAGTTTATTTTAGGAAGACAAAGAGTGGAATAGAAGATAATTTAATCTGCAAATGATAACCTATGTATCTAGTTCCTCCATTTACAGCAGGCTGACCATAGATTTTCCTTTCTTTTTTAGTGGAAATCTATATTTCTTGGAGGTATTTTTATCCACGATAATAAGTAGCTAGGAAAATAATATAGAATATATTAGATTTTAATAGTTTTAGTATAATATTTATCTAAACTTGAGTATTTAAATTATATTTATATATCTATATATCTATATATATTTTGGAATTAAGCATGACACATAAATTAAGAGCTAAGCATATTTTATAATATATTAACTATACTCTCTCTCTCTCTCTCTCTCTCTCTCTCTCTCTCTCTCTCTCTCTCTCTCTCCTCTCTCTCTCTCTCTCTCTCTCTCTCTCTCTCTCTCTCTCTCTCTCTCTCTCTCTCTCTCTGCTCTCTCTCTCTCTCTCTCTCTCTCTCTCTCTCTCTCTCTCTCTCTCTCTCTCTCTCTCTCTCTCTCTCTCTCTCTCTCTCTCTCTCTCTCTCTCTCTCTCTCTCTCTCTCTCTCTCTCTCTCTCTCTCTCTCTCTTAATTTGTATCAATCTCCCTCTTTATTTTTCTCTCTTCCTCTACCACTTTCTCTCTCTCTAGATCATGAATCTAGATCTATGTCCTTCATATTGCATGTATTGGTTGTTCATCCACTTACAATAACTTTATAAATTAGTGAATGTTCTAGCTCTTCCTATCTCCATTTTTAGATACAATATAATTGAGTGGTATACCCAAATGATGCAAAGTAACTTCTGCACCCCCAGCTCTAGAAGTTATCTCTCTCGAACTCTCCTTCTTCCTATCTTTCTCTATCTCATTGTCCGATGTTGTGTCTATGTCTATCTCTTTTGTTGTATTTGTCTTTCTCTCTTCGTCTCTTTATCAAGCTCAATTTGTATTTTGTCAAATAAAAAAAGTATATAAGCATGTTATATTTAAAAAAAGGCAGCTCATGAGTGGTTTAATACTAAGCACCTCTCTCTCTCTCTCCAGATTAGTAAAAACAAGTTTTGAAAATTAAATAATTATCATACTGCATAATCTACATATAGTGTGAAGAGAGCATACAAAGATAATTATTTTACTCTCTCATTCTCTCATTTAAGAGGTTAGTAAAAACAAGTTTTGAAAATTAAATAATTATCATACTTTATAATCTACATATAGTATGAAGAGAGCATACAAAGATTTGTTTTATTTTTTGATGGTCAATCCCCTCCCCCTCTTTGTTTCTCTATTGCCATCTCATTTAAGAGATTAGTAAAAACAAGTTTTGAATTATTTATAATCTACATAATTATTTTATTTTCTCTTCTTAACTATTATTACACTATTTTAATCTACATTACATGTAATTATTATATATATTATCTATTATCTACATACTGATAATTGCTATAGCTATTGTATGTTATTAATATTTATCTCTCTATAATATATAGCTCGTATACGTAGTTAGCTACTTATATATAGTTATCTTTAATCCATAAACTCTTAGCAATATACTTCTCTAGGGTTTGCAAAAAAGTTTCAAGTAAAAAACACAACAATGATTTATTTGTTATATTTTTATTTGTTATTTCAATGTTCAAACAAATTTCCGGTGTCGGGCAGAAAATCAAAGAAGCTGCAGAGGGTAAAGTTTCTAATACTGGCGAGATAAATTTTGTCTCGGGGCTATAATGAAAGGAAGCTAGGTGTGCGGAAACGCTTCCTACACTAATCTATTGAGGAGAGGGCTATGCAAATTCAACTTTATCCTAACTATTACAGCAATGTTAAACCATTAACACGAGATATTGCAGCAAAACACAAGAACCAGAAAGTAGACAGAAGAAGAGAGACAAAGATTTATGGTGGGGAAAACCCTTATCGGGTGAAAAACCCTACACTCAGAAACCTGCAGAAAAACCCTACACTCAGAAACCTGCACAATGTATTAACAAATCTGAAAGAATGTTTACAATACACTTGCAATGCAAGCTTCAATGGTCTTCGACACTCGTGTCTGGAGTCAATCCGGCAGCATACCAGTACCTGTAAACCTATGACACAAACTCCATCTCCAAGCACCTGTATATAAAGAAAATACAAGGCAATATTGGACCTATCTTGGAATGGGCATCCAATATGGCATCTTGGACCAAAACCCACGCCTAGGGACACTTGATCAACATTGTAGAATGTGTCTGACACTTGTCCACAACTCCCATCCCAAAGAGGTCGCCTATTTCCAAAATGGGCTATGACAGATGCTCTTACGACACTTACGACCGTCATAGAATCTGTCATAGCGGTTACAACTTACAGCTGTAAGAGAATCTATCATACACATGCTATAAATAGCATATTCTCTTACAACACATCATATTCCACCTTGGGGCACCCAAATATGCCTCATTCAAAGATGCTACATGACACATGTCATTACCTGTCTTACAACCTTCTATTCTCAACTCTTACATGTCATAGATTTGTCATAGGAATCCGTCATAACCATTTCGGTCAAACATTCCTTACACAACATAGAAGATGCTGACACATGGCAAAATATTCCTACCACTAAGTGGGACGCCTATCTCCTCATGTGAGGACAAAATAACAAGTTGTCATAATCCATGTAGGATTGACACATCACCGTGCCACATCCCACAATATGACAAAGTGGAATTTCCAAATATTTACAACATAGGCAATTGAATAATAAATACAAACATTACAAATGCAGAGAATTACCAAGGTTGAGACACCTTAATTCCCAACATATAATACGGGACTCTACAGGTGCACCCCAAGCTCTCTGGAATATTCTCCAAGGTATCTGGAATAAATAAAATAATAAAAATTTGAATACTTCAGAAAAATGAAGGCTTTTTTAGGGTTTCGATGGGGATTATTGAAATGGAAGGCTGTGTGGGATTTTGTCTGAAGGAAGAATGTCGGTGAATGCAAATCAGTCGTCTTTGTCTAAAACCGTTGTGTTGTGGTCTCCCTACATCGAACACGAAACTACAGAAAAACCGGCGAACGCTAAAACAAAACAGGCTAAAAAAATGGTGAATAAAAAGAACTGACGAGATCCATTCAATCATCTTACACTGCTTAAGGAGGAGTCTAAGCCACCAATTTCCTTCGCCAGGCCAGTTCACCTCATAGAGGGAATGCCTTTGGCATAATTATAAATTTATTATCCAAGTTGGAATGGAAGGAATGGAAGGCACATATAAACTCATTTTTTTTACAGCACTACATTTGATTTCTCCAATTTTTATCCTTGAAAAATCCCACAGTTTCCCAAATAGTTCGTAAATATAAAAATGTGTTTGTCTATTTATTTATTTGATTAAAAACATGTGTACTTGGTATTCATTAGATTATCTTATATTTTAATTTCCTCCTCTAAAAGTGACTCTATATTAAAATTTGAAGTTCATATGTATTGAAAATTTGAACTCATTTTTGGTCTATGATTTGTATTGAACTCTAATTTTGATTTATATATGAAAGAAATCAATAATATGTTCCATAAATTTAGTAATATGTGTATTTTTTAAGAATATTTTTAAAATTTTATCTATTTTTTGATGTTCAATATATTTGTTGAGTTATTGTTGAGTTTGTTCCCAAGCTTTTGTCAAGCCTTGAGTTTTTAATTTTGGGCTAGTTGGGTTATTGTTAAGTCTAGTTTTTCAACTATGAGTTTGGCATCCTATTCCATCCCCAGGGTTAAGTTTTAAACATCAAACACAATTACTAAGGTGACAAGGTCAAATTCTCATACATTGCCAAGCAATGCAAGTCAAATGATTGAAACACAAAATGACCTATAACTTACACTCCCAAAATGCTATGTGAAAACAACTCACACCAATGAAATATGACATCCCTAAGAAACATAACCATTGATTCAAAACACCAAAAATCATCATTTCAATTTTGGAGAAAATCACTATTCATTATCATGAAAGCAAACCTAAGCACTACTACAACAATCACACAATTACAATCATAACTCCAAAACCATAAGAGTTGAGTAAACAAACATACAACAATTGAATTTCTCTAATCTAGGACATCATATTCAAGGCATAAAATATTCATTAATTCGCTTTCCAAAATTGAGTTAAAATTACACCTAAGTGCATAAAATCATTACTTCACATTCCAAGAGCTTTCCATCACAAAACATAATGCAAATTGAATTCAAATAACCATTGTCAAGCATCTACAACACGATGTTCACATCACAAACATGGATGAAACACAATCAAATAAATAATCACTTTTACACGTTTCCCTCTTCTATTTATGCACATATTATTGGTGTTCTTTGCCATGCTATTTGTTTCTTTCTTAGCTTTACCGTAGCTTTAGTCTTCTAAGAGGAATTCAAAGGACAAAGGGAAAAAAAAGTAAACACCCTTTTCTTACTGAGAAGTCTAAGCAACAAATATTGTGTCACTAGTAAAAACTCAAAATCTAACTATATTGATCTATGTATGTTATTTATTATTTCTTTAATTTATTTTTATTTTAAGTTATAATTGATTTTAAATTATTTATTTTTAAAAGCTCAAAAAAATTAATAGAGGATGGAATTGTCAGATTTCAAACTGTACCATGTATAAAAACCACAGTTAGGATGAATGGGATGGATAGGGTGTGATGTAAAGGGGTTTGATCTGGTAATTGGCTAGGTGACACGTTGGCAGTGTAAAGCATGATGTAATAAATCATAAGGGGGATTGGTTGATGAGTGATCAAGGGAGCTTGTGGATGAGGGAGATGAGCTAACCGGCGAGGTGACTTGGTGGTGTAAAGACATGATGTTGATGCAAAACCACAAAAGGGACTAGGTGATGGAGAATGTATGAGTGATGGGGGTGTTATTGTGAGTGGAAATTCTGCTTTTCTATTACTCACTTTCTATAAAAATAAAGGGTGATGGAAGCTGGGGAGATGGTACTAGGGTAAGCGGTGGGGTGACCTATTGGAGATGCCAAGATGTGATGTGATAAATCACAATGGGGACCAAGTGTGTTAGGGAGTGCGATAGGATAGGGTAGTTGGGAGTGGGATGCATAAGACTTAGGATAATGAGGGGTTATGGTAGGTGGGAATTCTACTTTTCTGTTACTCACTCTATTAAAAAAGTGAGGATGGCAGGGGTGGGATGAAAGCTCAGATAGGGGGATAGCTTGGATGAAATGGGATGAAGGTATGTAGGTCAATGGGAGGATAATGGTAGGTGGGTCGAGGAAGTGCGAAGATGATCTCCAAGGACTACGTCACTTACGAAGAGGATGCCCCACTCTAGATAGGTTGTGCATGACCAAGCATTATGATGGTGGGGATGGATGGACATGATAGGATATGCGTGGAAGGAAGATATGTCAATATGTGTCCAAGGCGTGTCTCACATATTTTGCTCCTGTCCTTATGGTGCAAATAGGAATTAGAGGTCCAAATTGGACTATTAATTCAAGCAGCAAATACACAATTCTATGCTCACCAAGCAACTTAAATCAATTTTCAAATTGGGGTTTATATTAATACCTACAGAAATGAAATTACCGAGCAAATTCAATCCCAAGGAAATTTTAACCATGAACCAAACAATACACAAACAGAGTCTTCAATGGTTTCAAACTTAAATTATTTCTTATTAGCAACAATCCTTTATTCAAATGTGTTGTTACAGCACACGAAACATATGAGACTGAATTCTATACAATTGTCTTTCCATTTTCAGCTTCCTCTGAGTTGCAAACCACTATTTTCCTCTCTTCCTATATTCCACCTCCAATTTTGCAAAAATAGAGCATCCTCTATAGAATTATATTCACCTTGCAACTCCAAAATCTTATTACCTTTTCCTATTGTCCCAACAAATCTTGTTCTCCCTTGGTGATCAGATTCCAACCTCTTTCAAGTAGTTTAAGATTTGTACAACACCATATGTATTCTTCAAAATTTAAGAATTGGTCTAGTAACGATTACATCCTCCCATCGACCTTTTGTTTTATGTTATTGATTTCCTTATTAATTCCCTTCCATGGCAGACCTTCATACTTTATCTTTCCTTCTCTATATCTAGTCGAACCCCCTTCATGTCTTTTGTCTTTCTTTTTGTAATGCTTAAAACAAATTCCCATTGAATGGTCACCTCCTAGCATATGGAATGACACCTTAGATGGGATAATACATGTAATTCATTGAAGTTTTAATTAAAATCAAATAGGAATCAATCTCCATGCATTGATAGGTTTGGCTTCTCAAAACAAAATAGAAATATGGCCACCCCAATGATAATTTTCCCCTTCAACCTCAACAAATTCTAGAATCTGAGTACCATGTCAACTATGGCTTTTCAAATTTTAAAAGAAGATATGCTTAATAAAATATGAGGCATCACCCCCCTTCACATCATTAGATTAACATTTTAATGAAATTCACATTTAGGTGACTATGGTATGGTCCCACGCCTTCACTCAATGAATGAAACTAGTCTTCAAGGTAACACAACATTATATGCCCCCACTGAATGACTTGGCATAATCCAAAATGAGCTCAAACTTTACAGGAGTGAAAATGATTATACTGAATTCACTGGATGGCTGTTTGGAAATAATGACAACTCCTTCAAATGTTTTGTCGGCGATATCACAATGTTTTTAAAACATTTTGACAAACATATGGCAAATGAATGTTGGTCACCAACACTCTACCACGGCACACCATCAAACCCAAACTGTAACAATGTTTAACAATGAAAAATGTGACTAAAGTCCAAAACTCCACAAAGTAGTCACAGCCATCAAAAGTGAATTAAAATCTGCTAATCTCAACCAGAAACGACACAAAAAAAATGAATGCGACGTGAAGTTACCATCAATTGCGACAACACCGCCACATCTCAAAAACACAAGTGAATCAACAACTAAATGAAAAACAAACAAAACTGAACTAATCATTCTTTTTAGGCAATGCAGGATTGCATATGTTCCCAAGTGCACCTGCATCAGGCACGCCGGGTAGGAGAAATGTTCCATGAGGCTACAACTCATGAACATTATTGGAAGCTTCGAATGGTGATCCCATGCTCATTTTTTATCCAAATTTCTTCTTCATCAATCGGCTTCTTCTGTTCGTTGAATAAAACCTCCTTACCTCTTCCCTCTTTTACATTCCTTCGTTGCTTATGCTACAACCTGTACTCACCTTAGTGGTCACCTCTACTTGGCTCTTCCAAATGACAAAGATCCATTTCAGATGTCTCATACAAATGTGTATATAGTTCCAATGTTAAATTATGTTTTCCTCTTGGACTCTCTTCACTTCATTTACAACTATTTGGCTACCCCTTATTCTTCTTTTCTTCCTTGTGCAACTGTTGCACCAACTATTCACCACTCCCCTTAACCTCACTCAAAGTTCTATTCTCATGAACTATTGTTGGGTTGCTTCCAACCTTACTTGTCATTGTCACAACTTGTTCATTAACATGAAAACAAACCAAGGAACTATCTTCCACTTGTTTCTCCTTATCCTTGAATGGACTCAAATGATACTCCCTTCCATCTTTTGTGATGGTATACATATTTGCCCAACCATCATACATATCATGTCTATCATATTGCCACGGTCTGCCCAAAAGGACATGACAAGCGTCCATGGGCATCACATCACACAACATCTCATCAACATAATTACCAATCTGAAATTAAACCAAGCATTGTTCACTTACCAAAATTTGATGATCCTTTTGCAACCAAGTGACTCGGTAAGGATTTGGATGCTTTGTCCTCTTCAATTGCAACTTCTCTACCATCTCGTGTGACACCAAATTATCGGTGCTTCCACTGTCCACAACTACCTTACAGCACTTGCCACCTAATTTACACACTGTTCGGAATAAACTCTGCCTTTGTATTGGTTCCAATTGTTCATTTTCTGGTTTCAAAAGAACTCTTTTCAACATCAATGCCTCTCCCTATTTGGGCTCTTCCACTTGCTTTGGGGAATTCACACTCTCTTCATCATCTTGTGTTGCATAATTCTTTGTTGCACTCTTTCTACTAACATCTTGTTGTATTTGAGGGCATTCAAAAGCCTTATGTCCAACCTCTCCACATTGGAAACATGTGCCTCCAAATCTCCTTCCTCTACCTCTACCGAAATAGCCTCTTCCCCTGCTATTTTGACTTGATTCCTCTTTGTGAGAAGTGTCATTTTCCTCAAAAACTTTTTTTCCTTTCACATTACTTGTTGGTTCACTTTGCATGGCAGACCTTCCTCTTCCTCTTGTATTATCTTGGTGTCTTCGTGACAATTTTTCTTCAGCCTTCAAGGCAAATCGATATGCCTCTTCCACTGTATGAACTTGCAACATAGCCAATTCATTTTGAATATTATATCTCAATCCATTTACATGCCTTGAAACCTTTTCCACATCATCCTCCACATGTCCAACATGAATATTCAACTTGTAGAACTCCTCGATATAAGCTAGCACACTTAATTCTTTTTGCTTCAAATTTTGCAATTTACGAAATAAACTTACTTGGTAATCCTTTCATAGAAATTGAGCTTTCATCTTTGCTATCATTTGGTCCCAAGTTCTGATTTTATCCTTGCCTCTTTGTTGTGTATCAATCTACATGTGATCCCACCACAATGACGCATGTCCCTTCAACTTTGTGCAAGCAAATCTCACTCTTTTCGGGTCCTCTATCGAATCATAGTCGAAGTACTTCTCCATTTCTGATATCCAATCAATTAAATCCTCCAGATTTAGACTTCCATTGTAACTAGGGGTTTCCACTCTTAGCTTGTTGTTGATCCTTGTCATTGCTCTCAAAAATATGCCTTCCACTCCATCATCCTCATCCTCAAAATTAATTTATGGTGCTTCAATCTCACCTTCATCATTGTTGACATCTACCACATGTATCCCCCTTTGTTGCGCTAGTTCCATCGCATCCAATCTTGCTATGATACCTCTCAACATCTCCATGACTGTTTGATTATCATTATTTCATGGTTCATTCTATGGTCCTCTTCACCCACGTCCTCTTTGCGCCATGTCTACGAGCTCCCTGCAGTTGCGGGTTTGCTCGCCCTCACACTCACCCACAAAAGTCTCTTCCAAGGTTTCTTCCCTCAATACCACCACAACTCGGCTCTGATAACAAATGGTGTAGACAAAAATTAGAGGTCCAAATTGGACTGCTAATTCAAGTAGAAAATACACAATTCTATACTCACCAAGCAACTTAAATCAATTTTCAAATTGGGGTTTACATCAACACCTATAGAAACAAAATTACTAAGCAAATTCAATCCCAAGGAAATTTCAACCATGAACCAAACAATACACAAATAGAGTCTTCAATGCTTTCAAACTTAAATTGTTTCTTATTGGCAGTAATTCTTTATTCAAATGTGTTGTTATAGCACACGAAACATATGAGATTGAATTCTATACAATTGTCTTTCCAGTTTCATCTTCCTCTGAGTTGCAAACCACTATTTTCTTCTCTTCCTGTATTCCACCTCCAATTCTTCAAAAACATATCATCCTCTGTAGAATTCTATTCACCTTGCAACTCCAAAATCTTATTACCTCTTCCTGTTGTCCTAGAAAATCTTTGTTCTCCCTTGGTGATTAGATTCCAACCTCTTTCCAGTAGTTTAAGATTTGTATAGCACCCTATGTATTTCTTCACAATTTAAGAATTGGTCTAGCAGTGATTACTTCCTCCCATCAACCTGCTATTTTCTGTTATTAATTTCCTTATTAATTCCCTTCTGTGGTAAACCTCCATAATTTATCTTTCCTTCTCTATATCTGGTCGATCCCCCTTCATGTCTTTTGTCTTTCTTTTTATAATGCTTAAAACAAATTCCCACCGAATGGTCGCCTCCCAACATATGAAACGACATCTTGGATGGGATAATACATGGAATTTGTTGAATTTTTAATTAAAATCAAATAGGAATCAATCTCCATGCATTGATAGGTCTTTGGATTCTCAAAACAAAACAGAAATATGGCCACCCCAATGATAATTTGCCCCTTCAACCTCAGTAGATTCTAGAATTTGAGTACCATGTCAACCGTGGCTTTTCAATTTTCAAAAGAAGATCTACTTAATAAAATAGGAGGCATCGCCCCCCTTCACATAGTCATTGGATTAACATTTTAATGAAATTCACATTTGGGCAACTATGGTACGGTCCCATGCCTTTACTCAATGAATGAAACTAGTCTTCAAGGTAACACAACATTATATACCCCTATTAAATGACTTGGCATAATCCAAAAGGAGTTCAAACTTGGCAAGAGTGAAAATGATTATACTGAATTCACTAGATGGCCGTTCGGAAATAATGATGACTCCCTCAAATGCTTTGCTGGCGATATCGCAATGTTTTTAAAACACTTCGACAAACATACGGCAAATGAATATTGGTCATCGACACTTCGACAAACATACGGCAAATGAATATTGGTCATCGACACTTTTCCATGGCACACCATCAAACCCAAATTGTAACAATGTGTGACAATGAAAAATGTGACTAAAGTCCAAAACTCTGCAAAGTAGTCGAAACCATCAAAAGTGAATTGAAATCAGCCAATCTAAGCGAGAAATGACACAAAAAAATGAATGCGACATGAAGTCGCCATCAACCGTGACAACACCGCCACGCCTCAAAAACACAACTGAATCAACAACTAAATGAAAAACAAACAAAACAAAATTAATCATTCTTTTTGGGTGATGCAGGATTGCATATGCGCCCGAGTGGTCCTGCATCACCTTAAAAGGATCACAAGTGGGGAAGAAGGATGTGAGGATGATAATATAGATAGGGAGATGAGTGGATAGGAAACAATAGGATAAGTGGATAGGGATAGTGAAGGGGATTAATGGATACGTAGATTGGATGATATGATGAGGATAAGGATGTGCTATGTATGGGGAAATGATAGTCTAGGCGAGATTTGCCTCCAAGTGTAGGGTGCAAATGGATGAGGGATTACACATGACACCCGAAAGGGGTTTTCATCATGGTACTTGCCCAAGGCACCATGAGGAGTGGTTTTCACCATTGGATGATTATTTCTCTTTAGTTTTGTTTGAATTTTTTTGGGGGGATTTTTTGGAATATTTGGATAGGGTGGATGGAGTTGTATAGAGGAAGAGGATGATATGTAGGAAAATGGGGACTCAAGCATCTATTTCCATAGGAAGTGATAGCGTCCCATGTTGCATGGATGTGGCATGTGGACCATGGAAAATATTATGAAGCTCATGTATGTTGGGAAATGGTTGCATGAGATAGCGATGGTATGGATGAATGGATGATGATGGTAGATTATGACGTGGATTATGGGTGGTATTGATGGATGATGGAAAAATGAGGGTTTATTCAAAAGCATGGACCATAGGGATCTGATGGGGCGAATATGCGGGGTAAGGGATATATGATGGGGGGATGAAGCTATGTGGAAATGTCGTGATGGGAATCAAGACCAACGGTTGCACACACCCTAATTGGTTTTGAAGCTTATATTTGGGATGTGGAGTTGGAAGTAATGGAGATTTAAGATCCATGATGGATTTGTGAGATCAAGATGGGAGATTTTAGGATTGTCATTTTGGGAATTTAGGGACCCAAACGGACTTAGGATTTTGAGACTTTTTTGATGGGGAATGGGATTTTTTGGATTTGAGGATGAGATGGGATGTGGATGCTCCACTTGGATTTTTTTCTTGTTGTTTAGGCACCCATACCATTTTTGTTTTTGCTTTTGGGGGTGTGGGCTTATGTAGCCTTTTAGATGGATTGTTCTTGGATGTTATGTATCGATGCCTTACGACATGATACTCTTGAGGCTTTTGCAGATTTTTTGCTTTATGAGTGGAGGCATTCAAAGAATTATTTTTGAATCCCATGGGTTTTTTGATAGCTTCATGTTTTGGCGATGTGTGCTTTGGGATCTTGATTAGGAATTTTAGGGGATTGAGGTTTATGAATGGGGGTGTTGAGGATGGGGGGCTAAGGGGATTTGAGGATGGGGATATTAGGAGTTGGAAGTAGTGGAGGAAGTGTGGATTTAGGGAGGTGTACGGTCACATGCTTTTTTTATTAATGGACAAAATAAGATGGAGGGATGGAAGCATAGGATTTGGAGGTGAGATGAGATGCACCAGGTTTGGATTTTGAAGAAGTGGATTTGGGAGGTGTGTGGGTGGTACTAACATGCTTGGATTGTTTGCCTTGGGATGTATAGCCAAGGCCATGTGCACGTGGATGGCTTTTGACATGAATGGGCTCCAGAATGCCATTTTCATGAAGGCCTAGGCCTTTACCATGATAGTTCATGTTTTGGAGCATATGTTGTGCGATAGAATGGGTGTTGTTTTGGAAACAAGATGCGAGTCCATTATTAGATGGAGGGGGATGAGTGGTGGAAGAAAGTTGTTCCTCTCCTATGAGAGAACCACCACAGATGAAGGTAGTGGAACCAAGACAATAGGATGATGGATTTGGGATGGGTTCGATAGGTGATGGTAAAGGTATGATGGGGGATGATGGGGGATCAATAGGAGATGGTGGGGGATCGGGAATAGGAAAAGATAGGATGCTTGGATAGTGATTAGGAAGAGGGGTGGATGTTTCAACATGCTTTGGACTAGGATCTTGACATAGTCAGGTCAGCGTGGATGGTGTGATGGGGGAGGAGCATGTAGTTTAAATTAGTTGAATAGGTGCCTTAGATGGGCTAGATGGAGGAGAGGGCGATACTTTGGCTAAGACTGTGAGGTGGATGATGGGGTCATCAACAAAACATGTAGGGGATTAGGGAGGAGTGGGATGGCATGACTCCACAAGTTTGTTTTCATGATTTTTCTCTAGATCCTTAGCGAGGAGTCCTTGGAGAAAGGATGATATGGATTTAGTAAGGGGTTTGGATGTTGGAGTAGATGGGGGATTGGATAGCGGGGTAGATGGCGAGGTTGGTGGGTAAGGAGATGGTGAATTGGAATATGATGGATTCGGATAAGGGGATGGTGGATTTGGGTAAGGAGAGGATGGATTTGGATAAGGGGAATAAGGACAAGAAGGATGTGGATAAGAGGTGGAGGTGACGGGGGTTTCATATGAGGATGGATGATGTGATGTGGATGGACAATAGAATGGATTTCCCTTGTCAAGGGTAGAATAAGGAGGACCATAGGGTAAGCAATTAGGCGCGAGGGTATGGTTTGTGCTATCCAATGCATGGTCAAAGGGTGCTTCCATGTTTATGGATGACCGAGGGTGGTTTATGGCAAGCTTACTTGCAATGATTTCATCAAGGATTTTTGAGTTTAGCTTGTTCAACAACATCATCATATGAAGTCATGATTGGATTTTGATTTAGGATGATGTGATGTAGGATGACTTGATGAAATTGATTTTGATTTTGGATTAGGGGGGATTTGTTTGGATTCGTCAAGGTCAATGATATATAACACTTGATATTAGAATGGATTTTATTTGATTTTATTAGTCAAGGCCAATGATATATGACACTTGACCGGAATTAGATTGATTGGGGATGATTTGGATTAGGCCAAAGGCCCTTTGATGTTTGGATTGGATTGGTAGAATGATTGATAAGATTTGGATGAAAGTTGATTTGATTTGGATAATTTGAGGTTGATTTTATTTTGGATGTTGGATTTTGATTTTAGGAAAATGAAGGTTGGATCACAAGCTAAAGTTCAAATGGACATGGATGATTGAAAATGACTATAATATGGATGGATTTGGATGTGAAATGATCTTGGATGAGGTGGGAGGACCAATTTGACAATCAAAATGAAAAATACCTTGGGTTTTGTGGAACTTTGAAACTAGGCACTAAAATAGAAGGTTTAGGTGCCAATAGAGGAAATGGGCATTGAAGGGCCTAGAATGGGCACTAATGTAAATGATTGGGCGCTGACAGAGACCGATCGAACGCTGACAGAGACTAATTGGGTGTTGATAGAGACCAAGGTGAGTGATGTCTGAGACCCAACTGGCTGCTAATAAAGGCTAGCCATGTGCTAACAGAGAGTGGATGGGCGTGGATTGATGAAAAATGGGCGATGATCAGGGTTGTTTTGATTTTGGAAATGTTTGTGTTTGGACTTTTGGCAAGATTTTTAATCAACAAAACATAATGGTTATTTTGACTTTCTTGGAATTTGGTGCGAAAGGCTATGAACCTTAACAGATAAAAAATGGCTTATATGGGTATATCACATGAAAACATGCCAAACGCTTGTTTACAAACCTAGTAATTATTCAAGCAAGGTGTGCCATATCCCATGGACTCACTCAGGTGAGACTTCAACCCCCACTAATTAGATAATGGTGGTTTCCATCCCCTTGATACCACTTATCATTGGTTAGATAGGTAGGGAATGCAAGTTCTTGAACCACCTTACACCCCTTCCTTTGGAGGCAAAAGTTTTCCCAAAGTGTATTCTATCTCACCCAATGAAAGTACAAGTGTGAGCTCTTCTCCTCCATGCGGTTGTAATGCACAGAAGGATATGACATCTATAGGTATAACTAGGATAAAAAGGCTTCTAGGGGGTGCCCCAATATACACGAGGTACGGGGGACGAATCCGTGAATGGGGATGTCCCTATCCAACCAAGTGTCAACCAACACAAGTCTCGGCAGACCGACGATCTTAGCGTCTTTACAAGGCGAGAGAGAGTCCTTCCTTTGAAGTGAGTCTTTCAATTCTCACAACATTTATATACCACATTAGAACACGTGGTTGAGGTCGTAGCCTTGGGATGAATTCCAAGGCAGGCCCCCTAATGGGAAGGATTCAAGATGCTTTTGGTCACCCAAGATGGCACGAAGTGCAAGGGGAGAGCATACACATCAAAAATCCTAGGATTAAAAACAAGTAAAGATTAGATCAAATTAAGGTTTTGATTTCCAAGATCACCAAATGACGTGAGGAGAGAGCATACACCTTAATTAGTTCCCAAACAAAGCATACAAAGTTCTTTTTAAACACCAAATCAAATGTGTCTAACTTAGTGATAAAAATGATTTTCTTGGACAAACGAGGTTGTACACAAGTGTTAGTAGTTTCTTGAGATGTCTTGGACAAGCATGGGATGATGAAAAACAAATATTAGTCCAAACAAATTAAAAAAAACCCAACAAATGCTAAAAATAGAACTTGGGCGCTGAAATAGACTGTCTTGGCGCTGACAGAGCTAGGTACTAAGTTCTGGAGGTTAGGTGCTGAAACAGAAAAATAGAGTTGAGGATGAGGAAAACTTCAAAGGTAGAAAACACAAATGAAATGCATAAAACAAACCATTTATACCTTAAAATCTTCTTTCTCCTTGATAAGGTGGAGGAGCTTGCACCCAAGAGCTCCTAGCTTTACCCAAGTTGAAGTAGAGAATGTGGATTGCTCTTGCTTTCAACACAATGTAGATGAAGAGATTTGGCTTTGGATTGATAGAAGGTTGGATAGAGATTGTATATGGATAGATAGGCTAGAATAATTTTGGCATAGTAAGGGTATGATGAGAGAAGATGAGAGAAATTTTGGCATGGATTTGATGCAAGAAGAAGTTATTCAAATGGCTTAGATGAGGGCTCTATTTATAGATTTTTGGTAAAAGGATGGAGGGTGAGTATTGAAAGTTTAGATCAATGGCTAGGAATGCTTGAGGATTAGGGTTTGGATTGGAATTGTAGTCTTGTGACAAGTGTCACAAGAGGGTTGGACAAGAGATATCAAAGTCTAAGATTTAGTCAATGAGATTGGATGGCTCCTATTATTTGTGAATTTTAAATTCACATAGGGAAGGGTGATGAGAATAAAAATGAATTAAAAATTCATTTTGGGGGAAGAGTTGGATATGACAAGTTAAATGTGAATTTTTAATTCACATGGGGTAGAGTTCCATTCATGGGGAAGAGTTCCATTAATGGAGGCTAGGACAAGTGGGAATAAAAGTTAATTTTTTATTTGGTGGGGTGTGGGAATGAGTGTTAATCAAGGTTTAACCATATTAATTAAGTGTTTAGCTTAATTAATTTAGGTCTAGGGGATAGGTAGGCTAGGGTAGCTAATTAAATAATTGTTATTTAATCATGTAGGCTAGGTTTAGGTTGATTAGTAGGGTAGATTAATCAAATAAACATGATTTATCCAATTAATAAGGATTAAGGAGATGGATAAATTAACTAAATAAATATTGAGAATATTTATTTAATTAATGAGGGATAGTGTTGTAAGGTATAGTGATAAATTAAATGAATTAATTGATCACAAAGGATGGATAAATGGTTAAGGGTAGATGACTAGGGATAAATTAATTAAATAAAATGAATTTAATATTTAATTAATAGAAGGGATAATTGGTGGCGTAGAGATACAGGAAATTGGTTTGCAGAGTAAATCAATTTTAGGTGTCTACATTTGCCCCTCTTTGAAATGGTGTTGCGGCTAAGTAACATTATTTCAAAGAAGTTAAAATATAGAGTTGAATTGGATAGAAAAAGACTTTGGTTTGGAAGAATAGGGTAAGGTTTAGGGATGATTGGTAAGAGTGATGCCCCCTCGAGAGGACAGGTGGGTTGCAAAAACACGGGTGTGCTCTCGAAATGGATGGAACAGATTGGTAGAAGTGGTTGGAGGATAAGGGGTGAGATGAAAGAATGATGATTTATGGGAGATTGGCTAATGGATGATCATTGTGCTGAAAATGATTTAGAGCAATCCTAGGTTTGTTATAGAAAAGTGGATATTTTCACCAAGGTATAGAAGACCAGGGTGATGATGTTTATCCAACATTTGCATGGACTAGACACGCAAACAAGAGGGTGATCCCATGCATGCCCAAGATAGTACAGCCTTGTCCAGACAAGGGAAGAGGACTCATAACATAAGCCCTTAATATAAAAAAGGTATGATGAGCCTTAGATGCACAAGGAGATCAATATGCTAGAACTGACCCTATGATTCACAAGATATGAATACTAGCTTGGAGTAATGAGACCAACCCACAAGCACAGCATACAAAAGCAATGACTATTCCCCACTCTAGATGTTTCGCCACATACCATGATATAGTGAGATCAAGGTAGTATTGATGTGATCTTCAAATAGGACAAAAGATAAAAGTCAAAAACTAAAAGACCAACAAACCAAACAAATAGCCATTGTATCTCTTGCCAAGATAGATGATGATTGATAGATTCTGCCTATTGTAGGAAAGATATATCCGTTAAGGCAGGAACCATTGGATGATATTGATGGTTGATGTTGTTGGATTGGCACAAGATATGATGGTTACAAGTTGTGGTTGATGTTGATTTGATAGTTGATGATTTTTATTAAGGGATGACTGCTTTGATAGGTAATGTGATGCTTGGGATATTGCGTTTGGATCTAGTGCAAGCTTAGGGGATAGGACCATCCAAGTGAGTTGGATGGGTGCATCTTATGTACTTGAGTACTGGAAACTTCCTTCGTATTCCAAACTGCCTACATACCATGTATCCACGGGATCAAGGCACATTAAGATGCAAGTGGTGATAATATGTAGTTCTGATTTGTGGTGATGATGTGGGATGATTGATTGGTGATAAGGTGTTTAGGTTGATGATGGGATATGATGGATGATTTGGATGATGATGTTGGAATGATTGTTTTTGGATTTTGTAGGATTTTGAATTTTTGGGGATATTTTGATTTTTTTTTGTTTTTTCTTTTGAAGGTTTTGTATGGGGTATGGTTTTATTGTGGGATGGTTGCATTGGATTGCATTTGGATAGCCTAAGTGATAGATATCAATGACAAGGGAACACCAAATCTAGAGGTGAAGGTGGATAAAGTGATAGGTTTAGATTGGATTGGTAATGAAAGGTTAATGGATAGAAGATTTTTGATAGATAGATGGATACATGAGGATAAGGGATAGGAATGAGGGATAGGATAGGGATGCCTGATAGATGGATGGGGGGTTTTAGGATTTTCTCCAAGGGCTAGGTTGCAAGGAATCATTTGCCCCAATGCTTAGAATTTTGCATGCTGGGTTCACGCTTGAATAGATGGACTTTGTAGTAGATGGATGGATGATATGCTTGGAAAGGGAGTATACCGAGAGGTGTCCAAAGCATGTTTTTGATATTTTACCCCTTATCTTTATCAAGATCTAAGGAGGAAGATATAGTGATAGAATGGATGCGAAATGATAGGATAAATAAGGGATGGTGGATAGGAATATGATAGGATAAGGATAAGATGTGTAAAGGATATTATGGATGTGGATGAAGGGTATGATTTTGCCCCCAAGTGTAGGGATACAAAATGGATGGAGAAGGGATTACGCATGACACCCACAAGGGGTTTTCATCATGGTACTTGCCCAAGGCGCCACAAGGAGTGGTTTTCACCATTTGGATGGATTTTTCTCTTTACTATTTTCTTTTTTTTTTGACTTTTTGCTCTTTTTTTTTTTATGGAATGGGGACTCTAGCGTCTATTTCCATAGCAAGGATAAGATGGTCCCATGTTGGATAGCATTATGGATGACGATTGCATGGATGTTGGTAGATAGGAGAAGATGGAATGGATAGTGGATAGTGGATTATGACATGGATTATGACGTAGATTATGTGGATTATGATGTGGATTATGTGGATTACGATGTGGATTAGGTGAGGTTTTGATGTGGATTATGTAAGGTTTATGCAAAAGCATGGACCATAGGGATGTGATGGGGAAGATATGGAGGATAGTGGATGAAAGATGGAGAAATGGAGGTATGTGGGAATGTCATTTGGTGGAAGGGAACCAAGACCAACAGTTGCACACACCGTGATGTATTTTGAAGCTTATATTTTAGATGAGGGGTGGGTAGTAATGGGGATCGAGATAGGGTATTTTTGGATGGTCGATTTGGGGTTTTAGGGACCCAAATAGACTTAGGAATTATGGGATTTTTAGATGGGAAGCGGGATGTTTGGGATTTTTGAGTAGATTGGGAGGTGGATGCCTCATTAGCTTTGTGTTTGGGGACCCACACCATTTTTGTTTTTGATTTTTCTTTGGATGGTGTGGGTTTTGATAGCCTTTGGATTTTTGCTTTTGCTTGGAATGGATAGCATATTTAGGATTTTGTGCTTTATGAGTTGAGGCATTCAAATTATTACTTTTGAATCCCATGGATTTGGTGGAAGCTTCATGTTTGGATGATGTGTGCTTTTGTTGGTCTTGATTTGGAATTTTAGGGGATTTATGGGTGGAGGGGTTAAAAGTGGATTTATAGATAAATGGACGAGGGGATTTGAGGATAGGGATATTAGGAGTTGGGAGGATGGGAGGATAAGAGGATTGAATTTTAGGAGTTGGAAGGATGGGAGGATTAGGGGATTTGAGGATGGGGATGTTAGGGGTTGGGAGTAGTGGAGGTAAGTTGGATGGGGGTAGATGTATGGTCACATGCTTTTGCTCATGATATTAAGATGGAGGAGGAATGGCGACATATGATTTGGAGGTGTGATGAGGTACATCGTGTTTGGGATTGGATGAATGGATTTTGGAAGATGGGTGGATGTTACCAATATGTTTAGATTGTTTTCCTTGGGATGTATAGCCAAGGCCATGCGAAGATGGATGGAATGTGGTGTGGATGGGCTCCAAGATGCCTTGTTCGTGAAGGCCTAAGCCTTTGCCTTGATAGTTCATATGTTGGACCATGCAACATGCAATGGGATGTTTGGTGCTTTGGAAACAAGACGCGAGTCCATTATTTGTTGGAGAAGAATAGGTGGTGGATGGAAGTTATTCACCTCCTACGAAGGAGCCATCACGGATGAAGGTGTTTTTGCCAAGTGGATAAGGGAACGGATATGGAGTGGGATTGGTAGATGGTGTGGGAGGATCAATGGGGGTTGTTGTAGTAGAAGTGATAGGGTTGATGTGGATAGGGTGATCAATAGATGGGAGGCGATTAGGGATGGGATTAGATGGGATGGCTAGATATTGATTAGGATAGGGAGTTGATGCTTCAACATGCTTTGGATTTGACTCTTGACATAGCTCATGTGTTTGCATGGAAGTGGAAGTTATTTGGATAGATGTGGTAGGTGCTTGGATGGATGTGTTAGGTGCTTGACTTATGGGTTCTTGAACATGGATACATGATGGTTCTTGACTTATGATAGGAGATTGTTCAAGAGGTTTGGTGGGTGTTGGATTGCATGAGGGTGTTTGATTCCTTTCTAGCAGCTAATGGATGGCATCCTTCATGAGTGTATGGGTTGAAGAACAATATAATGGATGGATAATAAGGGTGGATGGTGTAGGATTGGGATTAGGATTGGATAGGTGGGTGATGGGATTAGGTAGTGGTTCTTGGATGGGTTCAAGGATAGGTGTTGGATTAGATGGTGGTGTTGGAGGTGTGGTGGATTTGGAGGACACTCTAGCTTCTCTTTTTCTTCAGAGAAAATCCCATAAGGATTCATTGGGTGTTCTTGGCTTAAGATTTGGAAGGTTTGATGGTGGATTAGATGGTGGATGGGTGATAGGGATTCATGGATTGGGAGATACATAGGATGATGGCTTAAGGTTGATAAGATTGGAGGGATATTGTGATGGAGTGATTGGATGATGGGGATTTGCATGGGGAAATGGTTGTTGATATAAGCTTTGGATTTTGAATATAAGTTGTGCTAGATTGGTGTTCCCTTGATCAAAGTTATCATAACAAAGGTTGGGGGATGGATAAGTTGGAGGTATTGATTGGTTGGATAGGTATGATGGTATATATGTATAAGGGGATGAAGATTGATATGAAGGTGAAGGTTGATATGAGGTTGAAAGTTGATATGAGGTTTATGGGGTGGATATGTAGGATGAAGGTTGGTATGATGAAGATGGGGTAGGGTTTTAGGATTCTCTAATGATGAGGTTTGCTAAGGGGATTTCTTTAATGATATTTTTGCATTTTTCCTTAGTGATAGGGTCAAAATCCTCATAGGCATATTTAATTCTTTGTAAATGTTGCATTGCCACATAAGGATCCATTTTGTTGGAGAGATATGGGATGATGGAGGATAATGGATGATTGTGATGTTTGGGGATCAAATTTAAAGACCTTAGGGTGATTTGTTTTTCTTCAAAAGATGGATGATTCTCTATACTTAAGGTAGACTAGTGACACTTAAGTAATAGAGTTGATTGGTTTGATTTGATTGGATGAGTTACTTGAGATAGACTAATTGATGCAGGAGCATCCAAGGTGTAAGGGCAATCTTGCATCAACCAAAAAATAAATAAAAATGTGTTGTTTCTTTTCAACAAGGGCTAAATTTGGCAGGGTTACTATTTTTAGTAAGTTTGCATTTGTGCATGGTTGGATACAAAATCTTACACGAACCTCCAGAATGATGAATTGAAGCTGAAGATGAGGAAATTTGGACCATGTAGAATCCTGAAGAAGCACAATTCAGGAAATGCATTTGAGGTAGAGTTGCCTGATGACATCAATATTTCACCAGTGTTCAACATTTCAGATCTAACAGAGTATCATGATGATGGACTTGATAAAGGAACACAGTGGGACATACCAGCATCTACCTCAGAGAAGGAGGAGATAGATGGCATTCTGGATAGCCGTGTGGGTAAGAGTACAAGAAACAGGCAGTATACATAATACTTGGTGAAATGGAAAGGAAAGCCTGTTGAAGATTCATCATGGTTATCTGAGACTGATGTTAACCATTTTGGTTTCCCTCTAACTCATGAGAAGTGATAGGGTCACTTTTCAAATTACCCCGGGTGTCTGATGCAAGAGCATCCAGGTTGTAAGAGCAATCTTGCATCAACCAAAAAAAAATGTGTTGTTTCTTTTCAACAAGGGCTAAATTTGGCAGGGTTACTATTTTTAATAAGTTTGCATTTGTGCACGATTGGATACAACATCTTACACGAACCTCCAGAATGGTGAATTGAAGCTAATGGTGAAGAAATCACTTCAATATCATTTGTCATTTGTGAGATATTAAAATTTCAAATTTAAAAAATCCTATTGAAATATTCAAAGTCAAATTTGAGGCACTTAGAGGCTCCGGATGGGCCCAAAATTTGGTGGAAACCCAAGCAATCTACCTATCCATACTACTTGCGCGCCATCGTCTTTTTGAGAGCTTTCTGAAAAGGTATTATAATTGAAAATCCAACGGCCGGATCAAAAGTTATGGCCTCACGAAGTTGACCTATTTTGGAGGGAGATGCAAATTTTGAAATTAAGCTGGTGGTCACCAAAAAGGGCTATATATAACCATTTTTGGGAACCCTTAGGGTAGTAGAGTGAAGGGGTAAGGTGTAGAGTCAAGAAAGGCGAGGAAATTAGAAACCCTAGTTGATTTGGGAATTACAGAAGGTTGAAGATTCCAGAGTCTTGAGAGAGGGAGCTGTAATGTGTTGCAACCTGTAGGGGATTCATCCTCTGATTATATTTGAGCTTCTGTAATGTAATGTTTTGCCCATATTAATAAAATATCATTCTATTTTCTGCGTGCAATTTTTTTTATTGTGTGTTTTATGATTTACCCCTTCATCAAGTGGTATCAGAGCAAGGGTTCCTGAGTGTGGAGATAGATCGCTGACTGTGAGGCAGTTTGCACTAGGACCTGAGGTTGTGGGTTTGCTGCAGAGATCAAGATGCCTCCACGAAGAAACCATGGTGGGAGGAATGCTTTGACAGAAGAGGGTTTTAGAGCCCTGCAAAGACAAATCGATGCATTGCAAGAGGAGCTGCGAAGAGGGTTCAAGTCGAGAAGGAGAGAGGAAAGCAAAGATGAAGCTGAAGAAGAGCTATCTGAGGAAGAATAAGAAGCTGCGGAAGATCCTATAGAAGTTAGGTTGTTGAGGGCCATTTCAAAGATTGGAAAGAGGCCCAGGATCGAAGTTTCTACCTATTCTGGAGATCTAAATCTGGAACAACTTATTGATTGGATCAATGATATGGAGGAGTATTTCGAGTATGAAGATGTGGAAGACCCTGAACGGGTCAAGTTTGTAAAGACAAAGTTGAAGGGCCATGCCAGTATTTGGTGGAAGGAGGTCCAGTTAGAGAGAAATAGAAGAGGAAAAACAAAGATTACCAGATGGGATCGGATGGTGGAGAAATTGAAGAAGCAGTTCATTCTTGTGGACTATGAGATGGAGTTACTGAAGAAGCTGCAAGGATTAAAGCAAGGTAACAAGTCTGTTAAGGAGTATATAGAAGATTTTTATAAGATCACTATCAAGACAGGCCATGGAGAGGCCAACAAGGAGAAGGTGGCCCGTTACATTAATGGGTTGAGGCCAAGTATTCAAGAAGAGTTGAGCCTGGTTAGAATGACCACCATAGAAGATGCATACCAATTTTCCCTGAAGGTGGAAGAGAAACTGAATAAGAGATTTGAAAGCAAGCAAAGGGGAAGGGGTCAAGGCAGAAGGACTGGTGGAAGACCCTATGGAGGCCGAAATGAAGATCTAAAGAAAAGTGAAGAAGCTGGAACCAGTCAAAATTGGAGAGGAGATAATACCTACTGCCCTCGTGACCAGAATAATGGTGAGCAAAGAGGAAGAGGAAGAGGTAGACCTGGGCAAGGACCTGGAAGAGGAGGTTTCAGAGGAACATGTTTCCAATGTGGAGAAGAAGGGCATCGAGCATACGAGTGTCCGCAACATCAAGGAAGGATGAATAGAAGACCTGAAGGTAATGCACGAGTTGCACATGTGGATGAAGATGCACAGTCTAAGCGCTCCGAATATGTAGAAAGGGGAGAAACCCTAGTTGTCAGAAGAACTTTGTTGAATGAGGAGAAAGAACCCAATCAGAGGAAGAGTTTATTCCACACAAGGTGCAAATGTGAAGGTAAGTGTTGTGATATTATTATTGGCAGTGGAAGCACTGATAATCTTGTTTCAGAGGAGATGGTTGACAAGTTGAATTTGACAAGAAGAAAGCATCCGCATCCATACCAGATTGCATGGTTGTAGAAGGACCATAGAGCTTTGGTCAATGAGTAGTGTTTAGTGAAGTTTAAGATTGGTGACTACCATGATGAGGTGCTGTGTGCAATCATACTGTTATTAGGGAGGCCGTGGCAGTATGATAGGAGTGCTTTCCATGATGGCCGTGCAAACACATACTCCCTAACAAAGGATGGAGTCCGTCATAAGTTGAAGCCCTTGAAGGAGGTGGAAGAAAAGGTATGTAGTGCTACCAGAATTTGCTTGGTAGATGGTAGAAATTTTTTGGAGGGTATGAAGCATGAGCGTCATTGCTTTGCATTGATTCCTAATATTGGTCAAGAGAAATGTGAAGATGTACCAGCATAAGTCTCAGAAATGTTGGAAGAATTTTAAGATATTGTCTCTGATAATGTACCAGAAGGTTTACCACTAGTGAGGAAGATAAGTCATCAAATGGATTTGATACCAGGAGCTAGTTTGCCAAATAAGGCAGCCCACAGAATGACTCCAACAGAGAATGAGGAGTTGAATAGACAAGTTCACGAGCTATTAAAGAAGGGACTGATAAGGGAGAGCCTAAGTCCATATGCGGTACCTGCAGTACTAGCACCAAAGAAAGATGGAGAGTGAAGGATGTGTACAGATTCCTAAGCCATCAACAAGATCACAATCAAGTACTAATTTCCATTGCCCAGAATGGATGACATAATGGATTGTTTGAGTGGAGCCAAGTACTTCACGAAGATTGATCTGAAGAGTGGGTATCACCAGATTTGAATCGGAGAAGGAGATGAATGGAAGACATCCTTCAAGACAAAGGAGGGTTTGTATGAGTGGTTAGTCATGCCATTTGGGCTAACCAATGCACCGAGCACATTCATGTGGCTCATGAACGAGGTACTGAAATTTTTTTTTGGAAGTTTTGTTATTGTTTATTTAGATGACATTTTGATTTTCAATAAGACTTGGGAAGAGCTTTGATGCATATCAGAAGAGTTTTAGAGAAGCTGAGGGAGGAGAAGTTGTTGATCAATCTGAAGAAATGTAGTTTTGCAAAGAAGGAGTTGGTATACCTGGGATTTATTGTCTTAGAGGAAGGTCTTAAGATGGACCCAGAGAAGGTGAGGGCTATCATTGAATGGCCTACACCAAGGAGTTCTTTCGAGGTAAGATCTTTTCATGGTTTGGCAAGTTTTTACAGAAAGTTTATCAGGAATTTCAGTAGCATTTGTGCACCCCTAACTGAGACAATGAGAGGGGATGGAAAAGAGTTTAGATGGACTAAAGGAGCAGACAAAAGCTTTGATTCATTGAAGCAGAAAGTCGTAGAACAACCTATTTTGGCACTTCTAGATTTCAATAAGGTATTTCAGATAGATTGTGATGCTAGTGGTAGCGGTATAGGAGCTATTCTGAGTCAAGAAGGTAAGCCCATTGCCTATTTTAGTGAGAAGCTTAATGATGCCAAGAAAAAGTATTATATTTATGATCAGGAGTTTTATGCAATAGTTTAGGCTTTGAAGAAATGGAGACATTATTGTTGCCAAAAGAGTTTGTTTTATATACTGATCATCAGGCTTTGCAGTATCTTAATAGTCAAGGGAAGTTAAATCAAAGGCACTTAAAATGGGTTGAGTTTTTGCAAAGTTATACTTTTTTTTAAGCACAGGAGTGGAAAGTCCAACAAAGTTGCAGATGCCTTGAGCAGAAGGCAAAATCTATTGACAGAAATGAAGATAGAGGTTGTTGGGTTCGATGAACTCAAAAGTTTGTATCCTGGAGATCCAGATTTTGTAGAGGCTTGGAAAGCTTGTCTGGAATCTTTTACTATGGATAGGACAAAATGGTTGGATTTCATAATCCAAGATGGCATGCTGTTTAGAGGAAGCCAATTGTGCATTTCGAGGAGTTCCACGAGAGAGAACCTGATTAAGGAGAAGCATAGTGGAGGATTAGCTGGACACTTTAGTCGAGATAAGACCATTGCTATTGTTGGTGAACATTATTACTGGCCACAATTGTAGCAAGATGTGAGGAAATTTGTGCAGAGTTGCAGAGTGTGTCAGATGGCAAAAGGAACAAGTCAGAATACAGGGCTATATCAGCGATTACCTATACTAGAGAAGCCATTGGATGATATTAGTATGGATTTTGTTCTTGGTTTACCAAGAACACAGAGAGGACATGATTCCATTTTTGTGGTGGTGGACAAATTCTCAAAGATGGCCCATTTTATTCCTTGCAAGAAGACTAATGATGCCATTCATATTGCAGAGTTATTTTTTAGGGAGGTGGTGAGACTACATGGTCTACCTAAGAGCATAGTTTCAGATCGAGATACCAAGTTTGTTGGTTATTTCTAGAGGATATTGTGGAAGAAGTTGAAGGCAGATTTGAAGTTCAATTTTGCACACCATCCACAGACTGATGGACAGACAGAAGTGGTGAATAGGAGTTTTGGTAACCTGCTATGATGCTTAGTAGGAGATAAGCCCAAGGGATGGGATTTGATTTTACCATAGGCAGAATTTGCTATAGGAGCACAGGTAAATCTCCATTCCAGGTTGTGTATGGGAGTATCCCAAGAACTGCTTCTGAATTGAGGAGGATGGATAAGGGGGAGAAGAGTAGTGCCGAAGCTGAAAATTTTGCTGAGCACATTAAGAATTTGCACGAAGAGGCAAGAAAGCATATCCATAAGATGAATTCTCAGTATAAGGCTAAGGCAGATCAGAAGAGGAGACATAAGGAGTTTCGGGAGGGTGATGAAGTCATGGTTCACTTGAGAAAAGAAAGATTTCCAGTTGGTACATATAATAAGCTGAAGATGAGGAAATTTGGACCATGTAGAATTCTGAAGAAGCACGATTCAGGAAATACATTTGAGGTAGAGTTGCCTGATGACATCAATATTTCACCAGTGTTCAACATTTCAGTTCTGATAGAGTATCATGATGATGGACTTGATAAAGGAACACAGCGGGACATACCAGCATCTACTTCAAAGAAGGAGGAGATAGAGGGCATTCTGGATAGAAGTGTGGGTAAGAGTACAAGAACAGGCAGTATACAAAATACTTGGTGAAATGGAAAGGAAGGCTTGTTGAAGATTCATCATGGTTATCTGAGACTGAGGTTAATCATTTTGGTTTCCCTCTAACTCATGAGAAGTGACAGGGTCACTTTTCAAATTACCCCGGGTGTCTGATGCAGGAGCATCCAGGGTGTAAGAGCAATCTTGCATCAACCCCCAAAAAAAATGTGTTGTTTCTTTTCAACAAGGGCTAAATTTGGCAGGGTTACTTTTTTTAGTAAGTTTGCATTTGTGCACGGTTGGATACAAAATCTTACACGAACCTCCAGAATGGTGAATTGAAGCTAATGGTGAAGAAATCACTTCAATATCATTTGTCATTTGTGAGATATTGAAATTTCAAATTCCAAAAATCCTATTAAAATATTCAAAGTCAAATTTGAGGCACTTAGAGGCTCCGGATGGGCCCAAAATTTGGTGGAAACCCAAGCAGTTTGCCTATCAGTATTGTTTACACGCCATCGTCTTTTCGAGAGCTTTCCGAAAAGGTATTATAATTGAAAATCCAACAGTCGGACTGAAAGTTATGGCCTCGCGAAGTTGACCTATTTTTGGAGGGAGATGCAAATTTTGAAATTAAGCTGGTGGTCGCCAAAAAGGGCTATATATAACCATTTTTGGGAACCCTTAGGGTAGTAGAGTGAAGGGGGAAGGTGTAGAGTCAAGAAAGGCAAGGAAATTAGAAACCCTAATTGATTTGGGAATTACAGAACGCTGAAGATTCTAGAGTCTTGAGAGAGGGAGCTGTAATGTGTTGCAGCCTGTAAGGGATTCATCCTTTGATTGTATTTGAGCTTCTATAATGTAATGTTTTGCCCATATTAATAAAATATCATTCTATTTTCTGCGTGCAATTTCTTTTATTGTGTGTTTTATGATTTACCCCCTTCATCACTAATGATCTCAAGCAAATTTGGATAAAGGTTGATAGTGATCAACTAAGGTCTTGATTTTTGATTGGGTTGATTTGGATTTGGAGTTTGATAATGATGTTGGGGGATTTTGATAATGATGTGGATAGTTGTGGTTGGGCTTTTGGATGAGGGGATTGATGGAGGATGAAGGATACTAGGTCCTTAACCAAGGTTTGATTTGCAAAGGATGATTTGTTGATAAAGGATTAGGGATTGGAATGTTTGATTGGAGTGGATAATGGATGAGGGATGATCGATGTTGGATTTGATTTTGGATTTGGATTGATGTTATGATTTTGACTTGGGGTTGATTTTGGATGAGGATTTGGATAATGTTGATCAAATGGATGAAGGAATGGGATTAAGATGATGATAATGAATTGGATTAAGGATGATGAGGATGATTATGACTAGGGATGAAGTGTGTTACGTTGAATTTGACTAAGCTCAAATAAAGGGATTGGATAAGCTCAATTGATGGGATTTGATAACTTGGGGGGTGGTTTAGAGGTGTTGGGAGGAAAAACTCGGCTCGACGTGAGGGGGGGTGGTTTAGAGGTGTTGGGAGGAAAAACCCGGCCCAACATGAGGGTGGGTGGTGTAGGAGCACCAAGAGATTTTGTCTTGTTTTTTACCTCCATTTTGTTTTGTTTTGTTCAATAAGGTCCTAGAGACCATTCTCATAATGTACTAAGGCCATAATGCCTTGTTGTAATAAGGACTTGGTCCAAAAGTCTATTGTTGTCATAACACCATAGAGGACAGACATGTAATCTTTATGTTTTAAGCCTTGTTAAGGCGTGTAAAAGGCATGTCACAATGTTGGTAAGGCATGTCAACTCTTGACAAAAGTTTAAAACAATCACCAAGTGTTTTGGAAGGCTTCATTAAGCCTAAACCCATCGATGCAGTCCAAAACAGGGCAGTTGCAACTGGTAAATTAGTTGCAGAATAGGGCAGTCATTAGTTGGAAGACAGTTTCACACCTTCCATCAGTTCCCACTGCCCTGAAACTACTCTAAGGGATCATAACAAGCTTCTTAAAGCCTTGAACTACTCATTTGTACATGGAAAAAGAAGATTTGAAGTGAAAGCAGACGAGGAAACTCTAGTTCTCTTGTAATTTCTTTATTTTTCTTGTTGTTTCCAGCCCATACCTGGTCTGTACGGAGTAGTCATAGTCCAATAGCATCTTGGATGGTTAGCAGGAAGAAGTATCTTTAGTTTGAACGTAGAGTGAAGGTTTGATAGTGGACTTGGTGGAAGAAATCGTTGGTTTCTTTTAGACTGTCTTAAACCCTAAGTTAGGGTTTTTCTGAGCAATTCGATGGATTTCCCTTAATTCCACTGATCTTTTCTATTTATGATCAATGGAATGGATTGTATGATAGGTAGTTCAAAGGCTTGTGAAGGTTTTGGAGGCAGGGGAATGGCTTGGGCTAAGTTTGCTATGTAGATAACTCAACAAAACCATGTGTTGGGATTTAGAGAAGAACAACAACAACTAGATGGTGACCATCGACTGTGGAAGTAGAAACTCTGTGAAATGCTAGTCATTATTACTAATATAAGGTGCTCTAGATCCAGTAATGATCCTGTGACAGAAGGTAGAATGAATTTCTCCATGAAACGAGTCCATTCTACTTAGTCTGACTCTGTCAGTCCTCACTGAGGATAGTTACCACAAGGAAGGTATTAGGTATGTTTGGTATGTTGTTGACTTGCCATAGGAGCCTCTAAATGAGATTGAGTTTGTCCTATTTGAGACCATTCCAAGGAGGATATTGTGACTGTCATTCAAAACAGAGCAGTTAGTACTGTGACTGTCTATGGAATGCATAATAGAAACTGTTGTCCTGCAGGCTCTGCACAGTGGGTTTGATGGGGTTTTAGATTGAGTTAGGAATCTTGAAGTAAGTGTCCTAAAGTACATTCATCTTTTGTGTCATGAACAAGTATGGTTGTTGAGTTAAAAACCCTCTCTTGTGAGAAGTTTGATCTCTGTCGAAAACAGTGAACCTTGAGAGTCATTTCCTTGAGTTTTTGAAGTGCTCTTCTCAGTCCTTGGTGTTCTACATCAGGGGGTCCAGGGGCCAGATGCAACCCCCCCCCCCATTGATAGGGGTTCGGGGGCATAGCCCTCGACTGGAAAATTATTTGAAAAATGGGCTTATAAAATTGATGTTTTTGATGGGAAATTTTGATTTTTGGACATGGAGGAAAATAGCACTAAAACAGATGCAGAAGGCACTAAAATAGACGGAAATGGCGCTGAAAGATGGATAGATGGCACTAAAGGATGGATGGATGGCGCTACAACAAATGAAGAAGGCGCCAAAATAGAGGTAGATGGCGCCAAAACAGATAAAGATGGCGCCAAAACAGATAAAGATGGCGCCAAAACAATGGATTATAGTGCCACAGAAAATGGTGCCATAGGAGAATTTTTTGGCGCCAAACAGAGAGGTTTTGGCACCAAAGTGAGATAGTTGTTTTACTCTTGTCTTAGATTTTGGCAATTTTTGGCAATGTTTTGGATCTTGGTTTCAACTCTTTGGAATTTTGGAGGTCAAATGATTGATTGGATAGGTTCAAATGTTTCAATGGTTCAATGGTGTAGGTGGCTTCGAATAATGTCAACGATGGTTTCTTGGCAAGCATACAAACACTTCAAACAAGAGAACACAATGGCTAAAGGTTTTGTTTTGAAATGTGGTAATTTGAATATTCATCAAGCACTTGTACAACCTAAGGCAAGAAAAAGATAAGATTTGTTGGATTCCCACTGTGGATAAATCTAAGCCGCACTTACTCAGAGCAGATTGCTTAGAAGTTTGGTGGCACTGGCTCCCCCTTACACGGCACACACTTCTCGGGCACACCAAACTTCAAATTCCTAAGATCTGAAGATCTCAAGGAATTTGATATCTCTACTTTGAATTATGAGAACGTGGGACGGCTTTAGAGGTCCGACCTCCTGCGCCAACAAATAGAAGGTTTTTGGCTACTAATACAAAGGTGTTTGGTGGGGGAACATTCAGGGGATCGACACGTTACGAGCATCCAGTAAACCACTTAAGGTTTTAACTAGTTCTACTAGGAGTTTCATATACACAAGGTATGACTTCCTTTCGAACTAGCACCGAACGGTAAGTGCTAATACCGATTTGGACTTGGCTTTCACCTTATCCTAATTTGTATAGTGGACCAAATGAAAGTACCACTTGGGGTCGCCAATGAGTTCTCCTTGCGGATGTGTCTTAAGGGCAGGCCCCTCCTAAGAAAAAGAAAAAAAGAGTAGAACCATTTCTCTTTACCCAAGATCCTTTTGAAGGCGAGGGGAGAGGATACTTTGATTCTATCCCTTGGGTAACACAAGTGTGCAAGTGCACAAGACACGTCAAACAAGATCTACGTTCTTTTTAAAACCCAAAATGAAATGTGCCTATGATTGTTTGCAAACAAGGTTAATTTTAATGCACCAAATCCAAATATTTTCTAAGCTAAGCAAGCAAAGTTCATTTTAATGCACCAAAATGAAGTGTTTCTAAGCTAATAAAATCCTGCAAAAGATGTTAGTAGTCTAATTTTTTAGTCTTGGACAGATGTTGTTAACCTGTAGAACACTGTCAACACCCTGCACAGATTCCAATGTTAGCACAAAAAAAGGTGCCAAAATAGAATAAAAAGGTGCCACAGAACAGACAAATGGTGCCACAAAAACCACAAATAGCGTTGCAGACAGAGAAACAACTATTTCTGACTATTACAGAAAATGGCGCTACAGAACGTCAAAATGGCGCTAAAGTATCAAAAGGTGCTACCAGAAAGGAAAATGGTGCCAAAATATGTTTTACCTCAGTTTACCTTGTGCAGTGAGCAGGATGGCGCTGATCTGGGTGAGTTTGGCGCCAAAACAACGCAGTGCTTCAAAAGGGGTTGCAAAATAAGTGGTTAATGGCAAATATTGATTCAAAGTGTCATAAAAATGCTTCTTATTCTTTTTAAACACCCCCCCGTTAGTTCCAAACACCTAAGAAGGTGTTATTAAAAGACAAAAGAGTGAGGGTGAAAAACAAAAGAAAGCTAAGCATTTTTTTTTAAATTGCCATTATATCCTCTTCTTTCTGCGTCTTTCCTATCAAAACAGAGAGCACCTTAGTCCAAAAAGCTAGAAAAACACCAAAAAAACATTAAAAACCAAAACGTTAGAACCAAAGTGTTAGTGAAGCTGTTGTGAGAAATAGTGTCGAAATAGTTAGAAAATGTGCCATAGAATACAGAAATGGTGCCACTACAGGAATAAATGGCGCCAAACAGAGAGCTTTAGCGCTAATACCTGCAAAAACATGTCCTTCAACACAAAAACTCACACAAGAATATTAGCTTGGACCTTGTGGTTCCCACTGGGCGTGTCAAATGAGGATGAGGAAAATTTCAAAGGTAGAAAACACAAATTAAATGCATAAAACAAACCATTTATACCTTAAAATCTTCTTTCTCCTTGATAAGGTGGAGGAGCTTGCACCCAAGAGCTCCTAGCTTTACCCAAATTGAAGTAGAGAATGTGGATTGCTCTTGCTTTCATCACAATGTAGATGAAGAGATTTGGCTATGGATTGATAGAAGGTTGGATAGAGATTGGATATGGATAGATAAGCTAGAATAATTTTGGCATGGTAAGGGTATGATGAGAGAAGTGAGAGAAATTTTGGCATGGATTTGATGCAAGAAGAAGTTATTCAAATGGCTTAGATGAGGGCTCTATTTATAGATTTTTGAAAAGGATGGAGGGAGAGGATTGAAAGTTTAGATCAATGGATAGGAATGCTTGAGGATTAGAGTTTGGATTGGAGTTGTAGTCATAAGAGGGTTGGACAAAAGAGATCAAAGGCTAAGATTTGGTCAATGAGATTGGATGGCTCCCATTATTTGTAAATTTTAAATTCACATAGGGAAGGGTGATGAGAATAAAAATGAATTTTGGGGAAGAGTTGGATATGATAAGTTAGATGTGAATTTTTAATTCACATGGGGAAGAGTTCCATTCATGGAGACTAGGACAAGTGGGAATAAAAGTTAATTTTTTATTTGGTGGGGTGTGGGAATGAGCGTTAATCAAGGTTTGACCATATTAATTAAGTGTTTAGCTTAATTAATTTAGGTCTAGGGGATAGGTAGGCTAGGGTAGCTAATTAAATAATTGTTAGTTAATCATGTAGGCTAGGTTTAGGTTGATTGGTAGGGTAGATTAATCAAATAAGCATAATTTATCCAATTAATAAGGATTAGGGAGATGGATAAATTAACTAAATAAATATTGAGAATATTTATTTAATTAATGAGGGATAGTGTTGTAAGGTATAGTGATAAATTAAATGAATTAATTGATCACAAAGGATGGATAAATGGTTAAGGGTAGATGATTAGGGATAAATTAATTAAATTAAATAAATTTATTTAATTAATAGAAGGGATAATTGGTGGTGTAGAGATACAGGAAATTGGTTTGCAGAGCAAGTCAATTTTAGGTGTCTACAAGAGCGTTGAAAGACAAATTGTTATACCTTTTGGCCTGGGTGCTAAAACAGACTGGTTGGGCGCTGCTACAGGTATTTGGGGTGATGATGCGGTAGGGACAGTATAAGGGCTTGCAATTTGATAATTTCCTACACAATCAGAGAACTAACGAACCCAAATTTGTTGTTAAGGGGGTTAGTAAGCCATGAAATCTACAAAGTTAGTGATTAACCCTTAAAAAGGATGAAAATACAAGTGCATATAATACCCAAAAACTAGGCACTGGTCTATCCGAGATGGGCGCTAAAGTCTGTGTGTTTAGAGTTGAAACATATTGGGTATTATAACAGTTTGTATTTTTGCAATTTCTTGCAAAACAGAGAGGTAATACCTGCCAATTTGTTGTTAGAGAGGTTAGTGATCACATAAAAATCAAATAATGCCACAAGCATGCAAGAAAATGATGAAATGATAAAATCTTCACCTTCCTAAGGTCGGGCGCTAAAGAAGGACGATTGGGTACTAATACAGGTTTATTGAGAGCTGAATGGTAGAATCCAAGCATTGAAAGGCATTCAGGCAACCTGCAAAATTTAGCACTGATACATAGGACTTAAGTGCTGACAAACGGTTGCTTGGTGTTGTTTTGTTGAATTCTAGCGCTAATCCGACTTGCACACATAGAAACAATCCAAAATCCAACACAAAAAAGATAATTAAGGTGGTGGGGGTCTCACCGGGCATGCCAAAAATGTCAACATGAAAGAGTGAATCACCTAGGACAAGCTAAAACAAGTCTAACCTATCCAATTCACAAATTCAAGTAACCTCTAGTTTACACTAAGTAGAAATACACAATTTTACTACATTACACCCTAACTATATGCATGTCTATGGATATGTCCTAATGACAATATGCTAAGCTATGTGATGTTCTTAATTAGCTATGTGAGTGCTCAAATTGATAGAATTTCTTTGCATTCTAGTTGCTTGTTGGAAATGGAAGGGAGAGGCTTAATTTATAGATTTTTGGAGGTGAAGATGGAGGGCTAGGATTGAATTGAAGGATTAAGGGCTCAAATTGCTTGAGGATCCTCAAGCAAGGAGAATTGGATAAGTGTCATATAGAGGTTGGATGAGGGAAATGCTCCAAGATTCAAGGGAAGATCAATGGATGGAATTGAATGTTTGAATGGATGGATGGCTAAGATTGGGTAGGTGTATGACTTGTAAGGCTTCATTTATGAAAATGTATAGTTTGGATTTTGTGAGGAATTTAAAATTGGGAGGAAAAGACAAGTGGAATTTAAAATTGGATGAATAGTGGATGAATATTACCATATGGAATTTAAAATTCCATGAATAGTGACACTTGAAGTGGAAGAAAAAGGAAATGGGACAAATGTACACTTTTTGGAAGATTTTCCCATGCTTTCAAAGTACCACTTGTCATGTACATGCATGTACATTGAATTACAAGTGGACTTATAGAAACATGGGGAGATGTAATTATGAGTTAATGTTAATTAACCCATGTGCACATGATTAAGAGTAGAATAATGATTATTACTAAAAGTAATCAAAAGTGCACAAAATAGGGAATTAAATAAATAGATATATTTATTTAATTATTGGGAGTACATATGAACTATAGTTGTCAAAAATATTTAATTTTTGAACTATAGTAGAAGAATTTGATTTTTAGTGATGGGAAAAGCAAGGAAAATATTAATTAAATAATTACAAATTATTTAATTAACATGAGTATATGTGAAATGATGTGAATTGTCATGTTTAGAATGCGAAGGATAGATGAAGGTGGTTGTGACTATTTTTAGGTGTCTACAACTATATCCCAAAACTTGTTAAACTCCAAAACTACGTCACAAAACATGATTTTATGCAAACCTTGTTTCCCCTAATGTTCACTAAACCCGACATTATCCAAACCCCTGATTCACCATTTGAACCTAATTAAATTCCAAATCGCTAGTTCACCAAACCTAATTAAATCCTAAATCCCTTGTTAACCAAACCTAAGTACATCCCAAACCCTAGCAAAATCCAAACCTAAAAAACACACTTCAAACACCCTAAACGTTACAAACCCTAAAACCTACATCACAAAGCATGCCCTATTTGCCCTAAGGTTCACCAAACCATAAATTGAGAAAATCACTTAGTAGACATTAAACCATACATCTTAAAACTTAATCCCAAAGCTTATATCTATATACTAGATAGAAACTCCAACTTCAGTAAACATAAATAAATCCCAAACCCCAACCCTTACTTCTTAAACCTCAAACTTCAAGAAAATGTGCTTAAAAAACCTAAACCCTAAACATGATAAACTTGATTTGTACATATCACAAATAATTTACCCAAACATAAATCCATTGAAACTCTAAATAGTACATTCTAGAAACCCTAGAAACTTTAAACTATTGATTTAAATTTGTATGTCTCCTAAAAGAAACCCTTATTACTACAACTTATGATTCACACCTTTGATATACCTATATCTCCAAAGCCAAACCACCCAATATACCACACCTCCCTATATACTCAAAGGTATGTGGAAAAGTGATTCTCTTAATAGAACAAGCCTCTTAATAAACCAAACCTTTGGATATATCTTAAAGGTACATGGAAGTAGAGATGTACGTGGGAGTAAAGTAGTACACAAGAGTAGAGTGGCACCAAAAGAAATGGTACCAAAATGCCTCAAATTTGTTTAAGGCCTGGGTATTAGAGTTGTAGCATCCATCACTTCGTTAGACACTTTATGGGGAATCTAGATTAGCCAATAAAGATAGATCACCAGAAGAAGAAAGGGAAAGAGATATTTAGGGAAATAAAGAAAGAAAATAAGAGAGAGAATAATATAAAGAAAAATAACTATAGAAAATATTTTTTGTAGTCTCCTTATGACTCCAACATACCTTTATAACCCTTCAATATACCTCTCAGAGCATCACTTCCCAAGGTATTAGAGGGTAATCTTGTTGAACACAATGAGTTGCTGAGAGGGGGGGTGAATCAACACACACTAAAACTTAAACAGATATTTGCACATAAAACTGAATAACTTGGAGAACATAAAGGAAATCATGCAACACAAGAATCAACACATAACACCAGTATTTTTATGTGGAAAACCCTAAAATAGAGAAAAACCACAGTGAGGATTAGCTCACAATATATTATGCTCACTGCAAAAGTATTACAACATTGTTTTAGGGCTACAACCCAAGGAAGCTACTACTCCCTGATTTAGTGCTTACAATAATTACAACTTTGATTTAGGGCTACAACCCAAGGATGCTACTACTCCCTAAGTGTTCTACTCACTGCAATAGGATTTACAAAGGTAGTAAATACATGGACTATTGTAAAGTAAACATCTGACTTATGTTGATAATGCAATCTTCTTTTTCTCCTCAATACATGTCTTCAAACTGATTTTGCACACTTCATATCTTGCACTTTGCTCTGCTATATTCACATTCACCTCTACACCTCACAAAATGAATTTGATCTTCTATAAATATCCTCCGCAATACTTCAAAACATTGATTAGGTTGGCCAAAAGGATGAAACATGTAGCTTATGGCAAGTCAACCTATGCACACTTCAAGACATCACCATATCCACTTGCAGAGATGAAACATAACATGAAATTCACCAAAATAGGTTGGCACACCCTTCAATCACCCTTATAATTATGCTATCCATACGAATAGTCACCACTCAATCACCAAGTCACTTAGGTCAGGTCTGCACACACATCCCAATGAAGATAAAGCAAGAAACAACCAACTATTCATAAGAAATGGTACTTGCAGAATACCAAACACTCTAAAATTTGGATAGAGTGAACTTCAACTACTACTGATCATCTCTTGAAGACCACATGCCAAAAATATCAAATGCGATGGAATGTGGAGCATTCCAATTTGATCTCTACAACTCCAAGCTTTGTCTGCACAGTTTGGTACTCTGTTGCTTATAACTTTCACTGCGGAAGGAGTTAAGAGCTGAAACTTTGAAAATAGACTCATTGAAGACTCACAATACTTATTCTAGAACCGTAAGCCAAGATGTTGCAATGCGGAGAAATGCAGAGCAAATTACCAATCCCCTGTCCTAGAAAAATACCTTGTTCATGCCTTAGACAATTTTCTCAAAAACACTTGGATGAAAAGATAAGAATACCGCTGCTCCACAACCTCCTAAAAAACACTTATGAGTGCATGCCAAGTATGAGGAAGTTCAATATGAACTTTAGAAGATAGGGTGCTTACAAGTCATTCTTCCGGACTTCAGTAATGTTAACTCTGCATCTGCAACATATTCTGCCATCTTGCTTGCTTCTGCAACATACCTTGCCAAACTCTAAACATCATGCTGACTCTACATCATATTGTGGATATACATCACTATGGGTTGACATCAATGACAACACTACATACATATTGCCAACAAATCTTGTTGAATTTGTTACATTTGATGCACTATAGAGGGAGCTGAAGGGAACAAAAATTACATATATGAAACAAGAAACATTAGTACAATATAAAATAAGTAAATTGAAAACAAAAATTACATTTATAAACTAACACTCTAAAAAACATTATACCTAAATATGAAATCTCAGGTGAGTAAATAGGTCAATTGTTTGATCTAAATGTTAAAAATAAGGTGTCGAAAATAAATTACTTCTTTATATTATTTTTTAGATACTGCTAAATTTGGATAAAATTGCTAAAAACAAAAGCAATTGTATTTTTTAGATATTCATACTAAACAGATTTGACCCAAGAGGTGTTTGGCCAAATAGATTCATCTGAACCATATTTAGCCAAACATGCTTATGTGGCATCCTTTTGGTGCCAAGCTCCTTTGTTTTCTAATTTGAGTTTATTTTTTTCCCATCGCTTTTGATGGATTTTTACACATGAAAATGACAATTTCATACAAAACTAGGGACAAAAGGATGTACTATTTTTGCAAGGTTCAACCATATACTTGGGTCACTCCATATCAGGTACTTGCATGAGAAATGATGTTCTACAAGGGGCTAGACCTAGTTATGATTAGAAAATCAAGGTTTTTAGATGCTTATATTTTGTATACATGATTTTAATTGCCCCCGAGATGGGAAGCCCTTTTGCACTTGGACATTGATGTATCACATTTTTTACTATCTCTTATGAGGGAGACCTTTATTGTACTCAAATATTTATTTGATATATATTTTGTATACATGATTTTGATTGCCCCAGAGGAGAGAGAGAGAGAGTTATTTGTGGATCGACTCATGGTTTTCTTTGAAGTGCTTTTTCTATGTTGCTTTCCATTTGTGCACATAGGCATGGCTTAGAGTTAGCATTTTATTATATATATGATTTTTTTTTTTTTTTTCTGACACATGGATATGTTGATATATATGGATATGTATGGATGATGGATTCACATGTATTGATTCTTTCATAGATGCAAGATTGTATGAAAAATTATTTACTTTCTTGTATATGTTTCTTGATAATGATGGTATGCACTTTTTTATTTTTTCTCTAGGGCAGTTGTAGGTTGACTACAACACTATCCTATACACTAAAATTTTGGCATACAGGATTTAGGGGAGAATAAACATGTGAATAGGAAGTGTGGAAGGGTAACATAATCTTATAATGGGTAGGGAATCGATCCTAGTCTAGATTAATTACAAATTAAAATAGGACGTATCAAGTAGCTTCAATTTTGTAAGTGTTTCCTAGACTTAATCATAGATGGCCAATAGGCTAGACCTAGGGAAATGGGAAGAATCTCATAAATAGGTGGCCTTTTTAAATAAGTAGCATGATTTTTATTGTTTCATTTTACTTTCTCCTCTTTTATTTTTCTTTGAACATTTTAGTTATGAACCCCCTAAACCTAGCCCCACGCTAGCAAGAAGTGGGGACCCATCCCCAAAGACTAAGGATAGGTGAGTTGAGTAAGAAAAGATAAACACAACCAAATTGACACCTCTTATTTTATAAAACTTTCACCTTTGTTGAAGATTGAAATAACAAGAAAGACCTATGTGTTAGCTTGTAGGTAGTACTTTAGGCGTGGGTACTTGATGTGGAAAAATATGGAGGTAATGATAGTTTGGACTAAAATCAATTCAATGCTCAAGATTAACCTATTGAAAAATTATTAGGACACATGAATAGTTGAATCATGACCATAGAAATCTCATGACCTAGTATAATCACATAGCATATTAGCAACCTATATCTCTTACTAAGGCAAAATTTAGAAAATAGTGTGACTAATGAAACATTGTGGATTGAACATAATGAATGTGAGTGGAATGTTTTATTTTAAATTTTTTAGATATAATACTTTTTTAGGTGGAATGCATTGATAATTTTTCCAAATTCTTCACCCTTCATTATGTACAAATAGAAAGTAATATTTCCCAAGCCATATTTGAGTAGGTATGGATTGAGACTTATTTATTATTTTACAATTTGAGACTGTTATCAACTAGAGCCAACTCTTTTTGTTCTTGAACTTTATCACAATAGAAGCTCCTACACCAGATCCTCTCTTAAACATGAGAAGGCTCTTTTATGATTTGGTGTCTAATATGTGACCTCTTCAATTGATAGGTGATCTCTTATGGATTTTTTTTTGTGAAATCCCTAAACATGCTTCTCTAATATGTTGTACATCGTAAGGGTTTACACAACTCATGTGGAGTTTGGGGTTCTTCTTGTTTCTCATTAAGAATGATACAAATTCTTACATCTACATTCCTATGATGATGCATGTCCATTGGTAGATTCTCAAAATGTCTGGGTAGCTCTTTTACTAGTGGAATTTCTATACCAATGGTCATGTGAATTGTTTTTGTGTTTAAAAAGTCTCCTTTGTTGTATTCATCTTTATATGGTGATCTTCCAGCTCTCTAATGACTTGAACTTGTAATCCATCCAAGTTTTTGTTTGATGGCTCTAGATCATCAGATGGAATATCAATCATGCATGTTTTATTAATTTTATCTATGGGTTCTAATTCAATTTTATCTAGGTCATTAGTTGTAATGTCCCCTTTTGGGACATTTCCAACATCACGGGAAAAATCCAACTTTCTTGGAAAGTGTTGGGTTGATCATGTTGAGATTCTAACAATGGCAGTAAGTTTGGGAGATCGAGATGAGCTCTATGGTGCTTTTCAGATGGAATTTTGATTTTTTGAGTGCATTCCAAACTTCTTGGAGAAGACTGTTATTTTTAGAAAGCATCAATCTACATACAGTTCATCATCTGGAGAGCTAAGGGTCATTATGGTATGGTCAAAATCCAAATTTTAAGTCATTTTAATTGTTTCCACAACTCCAGTAGTTGTGTGAAAATATATATTTTTTGGATTGAAGATCTGACACCATTATATTAATCAACACAAGTTTACATCATAGAGTGATCAAGATGGCCACTATAATATCAGTCAATACTTGGAACTACAATAAAAAAACATAACCTATTATAAGATTAGGATTTAATAATAGGTTCAAAATGCAATACAAAACAGAGTGTATTGTTCACAACATAGAGTGCAGAGTATATTAGAACTAGTACAGTAAGACTTTGATTATATAATATTGATCATATATATTTTTAAACAGTCATCTTTACTACTCCATCTCTTCTCTATCAAGCCCAACTGCATTATGTTATGTACCTTCACTTGTTGTATCTCCTCCATTCTCCCTGTAGCCCACATATGATTTTGTGTGTTTGCCCTGTTGCTTGCTACCTGTTTGTTGGTCATCACTTTCAAAGCTCTCATCCAACTCTGTACCATCATACTCTAGATTGGTTTTTATCATCTTTTTCCTGACTTTACACTGTTGGTCTTGTGTCTCATTATCCTAACCCCTTATGTAATCCCTGTTGTCACTAATTTTAAAAGAATCCACTACTTTGATAGTCCCAGTTGGCAGAGAAACATCAAGCAATATGTTGTTAACATTGAAGTTCTGAAAAGTAGTCTCCTTATACCTCTGATTCTCATTCTTTAACCATTCTATTTGATGTTGCTTACAATACTCATTTTATAAATTTGTATACTCCTTTAGAAATTTGTCGTTTATCTTTCTCAGATTTTGTGGCCCAAAGTTTGCATTTTTTATGTCCTCTTTATAAATAATTGGACCTCCATCCATTATCTCCTTGTATTTGTCCAATAGTATCTCCACAGTCAACATAACCTATTCAACCAATTTCAAATTGGTGAGTTTATAAGATAACTTAGTGAGAGACCTCTCCTTGCCTTGGAACCTCTCTTCATTTTTCATCTTCCACAAAAACCATAAGACCTCTGTAGATAATATTAACCAAAACTTATTATGTTTTCTATTAAGCCCATTAACATAACCACATAATATTTCTTTCCAATTCGTACCATTCCCAGGATCCCAATTAAGCACATTTCCATAAAGACAAACTAGGTGATTTTGGCATATACACAATAAAGCAAAACATGTTGACAGGTTTCACTAACACTACACATAGGACAAACACAATTATCAAAGCCTAAAGCTAACTTTTTTAGTAATAGAAGCCATTTGAAACATCCTTTTTTAGGTTCTATACTCCTAGACCAAAAAAATTCAAAAGCTTTGGACAATATCTTTTGTTCTAATTTATGTTCCCAAACAGAATTTATATGCTCAAGGACCTCCAGGGAGTTAGTTGGCATTTTGTATAATTTCTTTGAACTAACTTCCTAAAAATTAGATCCATCTTTCCACTTGATCTTCATAATGCACTCTTCCCCAAGAACATTTACTTCTCGGGGGAGCTTGCACAAGAAGGACCTACATATTACAGAAAATGTTCTGTTATTCACTCCATGTAGGATATATTCATGTTCAATTTGTGCCCAATTTTTAGAACTGTTTCCCTCAATCAAGTCTCTCAACACCCTTAGTCCTTTTTCATCCTATTTCTTAGTTGAACACCCTTGCAAAAGAGCCAAGTGTTTATCCTTATGAAATATGTTCCACCAAATAGATCTATGTCCTGAAATTTCACCCTTTTTCAATCAAATGCAATGCCATTGTCCATGATTGTTTTAGCTTGCTTCTAGGCTTTCCAAATACTGTTCAAGATAGCAAATCCCATAGGTTTAACTTTAAAAGTTCCAAACAAGAAATCATGCAAATGTAGACCCTTCCAGTTTCTAGCTTTGTGAGGCACAACATTCCTAATGCAATTTTTAACCAAAATTTTTCAAGGTTCCTCACCCTCTAAAGACCTAACAATCCATTTTGTAGCAAGAGCTATACCCTGAATTTTTAGATCTTTTAATCCCAAACCTCCCTAATCCTTCCCTAAACAACACCACTCCCATTTAACTGAATGCTTCTTTTTAGCTCCTTTACCATCAGACCATAGGAATTGTCTGATAATTTTTTGGATAACATTGGACTGGTAACTTTGGAGCAACCACATAGAGGCATAATAGACAAAGTAGGTTGAAAGAATTTTCTGACAAACCTAAACCCTCCTAGCCAAGGACAAAAATTGCCTATTCTAGCCGCTCAATTTCCTCTTAATTTTTTAATATAACCACTCCCACATGCACTTCAAAGAAGGAAGAACTGCAAAAGGAATTCCCAAGAATCTAACCTGTTTGGAGGGAACCCCCAACTTGATTTAGCCCTATCCCACCAATCAGGAGCTTCAGCATTCCAACTTAACATAATGGACTTAGAGGCAGGAATTTTGGGTCCAAAGGCTAAACAGAATAGCTCCAACCTGTTCTCCAACACTTTCATATTCCTCTCCTCAATTTTTGGGAATAATGTAGTATCATCTACAAATTGTACATTCAACAACATATCTTTGTTGGATAACACTATTCCTTTCATTTCTCCTTCTAGCCTATCAGTTCTCAGCAAGTAATATAGATCTTTAGAAGCGACACAAATAGAGCAGGAGCCAAGGGGCGACCTTTCCTAATGGATCTCCCCATGTTAAATGGTTTGGATAATGAGTCATTCACCTCCACCTGAGCAGAGGCATCCCTAAATAACATCTTAACCATATCACAATAATACTTAGGAAATCCAATAGCTTCTAGCATCATTAATACAAATGACCATTCCACTCTGTCATACGCTTTTTCAAAATCAAGAAGTAAAATACCTGCCTCATACCTTGTTTCTCTAGCCCAATGAAGAGCTTCCTAGCTTGTAATGAGATTCTTAAGAATATACCTACCCTTAATGAATCTTGTTTATGTATAGTTAATGATTTTAGGCAGAATATCCTTTAATCTTAATACTAAAACTTTGGCTAAATTTTTGTATGAAACATTCAGCAGAGTGATTGGTCTCTAGTTTCTAATGTTTGTTTTGTCCCCCCATCTTTAGGCAGAAGTTTGATGATTCCTCTATTAATATCTTTTCTAGAGTCCCTCTTCTTATCGCATTTTGATAGACATCAAATAAGTCATCCACCACCCAAAGCATATTGGCCTTGTAAAACTCCACAGGTAGCCCATCCACCCCAGGAGATTTCCCATTTTCTCTAGAATTGATGGCTATCCTTATTTCTAAATTGGTTATCCCAGCCTCCAGCTTTCTCTAGATCTCAACATCTATTTTCCTTTTACATATCCTCCTGTATAGATCCTGGGCCTCTTTACAACCCTCTTTGTTATCTTATGCTTTAAACAGGTTCTCATAAAAACTTTTAAATGTTTCCTTCATCTCACCATCTATATGGTACCGAACTCCTCCTTCAAGGATAGGGCCAATATTTTCCTTCACATTTTTATACTTTAGCAAATCAAATAAATATTTTGTTCCCCTATCACTACCTTCTAGCCAATTTAGCTTTGCTCTTACTTTGGCTCCTTGGGCCTTCTTGACTTGAATCTATCTCAGCCTATGCTTAACATCTCCCAATTTATCTAATATCTCCATCTTGTTGGGTTCCATCTGTAACTCCTCGGTTTTAAGGAACTCCTCCTGGATTATGAATTCCATCTTCCTTCTATCTAAGGTGTATTTCTTCCCAACAATTTGAAAGAGAATTTTGCAAGAGCTAATCAATTTATTCCAATAAGCAGTGGCATTTAACCCTCCATCTAGAGCTTTACTAATCTCCCTTAGACATCTAATACCATCCATACCATCCTTATCAAACAATAGCTCATAGTTTAGCTTAAAGCTAGAGTCTTTCTTGGATTTCACAGTATTACATTGATTCTTCAAGGAAATAGAGGTTTTAACTGGGTGGTGATCTAACAAAGTGTTTGGAATAACCTGAACCAAATTGTTATGATTAGAGGACTGAAACTGAAAGGTATCTTTTTCTACATAAATTTTGTCTAACCTACAATATATTCTCCTATTAGCTTTTTGACTATTACACCAGGAGAACCAAATTCCAATACTGTTCTCTTTTTGTCTAGTTAAAGGATCATAAAGATTCAACAATTTCTTCATTCTATCCCAAAAGAACTTTTCATTCCCTTTCCAATCATGATTAATCCCCTTGATTTATCATCCTTGTGTTCTATCATGTTGAAGTCACCACCTATTATCCAAGAAACCCTAGGTAGCTCATTTGCCATCCAGTTCCATAGTTCTGCCCTATTTCCATACTCATTTGGTGCATAGATTGAATAAAGACCAATTTTTATGTTGTCAATGTCTAAGATGACCCAAAGACATCTATTACATGGTGAACACCCATGCTAAGTAATGCTTTTAATCCATTTTCTATTGATTAACATGGCAATTCCACCCTTCCCTTTTTCATGCTTAGAGGAGAAGACAATTGCCTCCTTCCAAATAAATCTCAAATTGTTTTCCAACTAAAAACCCACTGCTTTAACTTCCTCTAACAATAAAAAATCCATCCTTTTATTTTTATTACAGAAATCTCTGACTACATATTTCCTATCAAGGGACTCAAGCCCTCTCACATTCCAACTATAGCAGTGTATCTCTATCATTATTTATATTGTCAGTCAAAGTTCAATCTATTTCCTTTGTATAGCTTATCAAAGCATTTGGGAATTTGCTCTTCTTTGCTCTTTTTTCCTGGCTTAACAGAGCTATTAGTCCTACTGTACTGTTTTCTTTTTTTTTTTACTTCCTCTTCCTTCTTAAAATTGACCTCCTTGCCTTCGTCACTAATAGTATCACCAGGTTTGCTAATTTGACTGGAATCACTACCCTCTGCTAGATTTATAAAACTTGTTTTAGGGCTATTCACAGTTAACTCTTTGGGATCTACTATCTTCTTATCCTTAAACTTTTCTTTAAATATTTCAAGTTTCCTCCTTTGTTCTTGAACTATGTTTTCTCTAATCTTTTCTAGAGCCAATTCCTGGGCATTTTTTTATGTCCATCCTTGCCTTTATCCATTTTCAATTTGATTTCCACAATCCATTTTTTCCTTATTTATTGTGGGGTAAGGGTAATCCCCACACTCCTTATTGTAATTATCAGGAATTTTAGCCTCTCCTAAATCCTCAAAACATGGGTTTTCAAAGATAGTGAGATCATTGTTAGGGTTTAAACTATCTGCCAGCTCAACACTAGAGCAGGAAACATTTTTATCTCTCAAATTATCCTTACCCCTAGAGGTACAAAACTCTTCCTTTGTGCTTTCCCCATTAAGAGGGTGCAATAAAGATTCTTTGTCTAGAACATGTTCTAGGTGTTTTTCTATATCTATGTTCTCAACTTGCAAGTCTGCATCATCATTATGACCACTTTCAAGTTCTATATGATTTTCCATCACAGATGGAAGATCAGCATCACCCATATTATGACCACTTTCATTTTCTATATGATTTTCCATAACAAATGGGAGGTCAACATCAACATTCTTAGGGGTTGTTACAACCGTTTCAAAACTTTTATCCTCAGAATTCCTACAAGGATCATTTGTTTAAAAATTGTCACCCTCTCTAAATTTCATTTTGTTTAAGATTGGGCAATCCTTTCTTTGATGCCCTTCCATTTTGCACAGGAAGCATGAATTTAAACCCCCTAGCCCTATAAGGTCACATAAGAACTTTTTTTCATTCCAACAGCTTTCAATAATTTCTAGAATTTTAATACCTATTTTCAAAGCAACTAGGACCCTAGCATTCATATGGGGAAGGGTAACCCTAGTTTCATCTATCCTCAGGACTTTCTTGATAGGATCCAAAATTTCTGGCAGAAAACTCCACATTTTCTTAGGCACATTTTCTATAAGAAACCATTTTGGGGTCATGCAAAACATAATTTCTTTACGGGTAACGTTTGGGGCCCAAGGAAAAGATTTAAAAAGGGTTTGATCTATGTTACAATAGCTTCTATCTAGGACCCTTTTCTACATATTGTGGGTTCGCAAGAAAATGACAAATAGTCCATGTTGAATCATTCTACAAAATGAAATATGAATTCCCAGTTTTTTCCCCATACCGAACTGAGCCAGCTGTCAAAAACCTTCTTGATGGGATTTTTCAATATTTAAACAAACAAAGAAAATAGCAACATCTTTAAGTCTGGATTCTTCAGCATTTAGAGTTTTCTTCATATCATCATTTGGATTTAATGAGAGTTTTCTAGGAAAATAGAAGTCCTCACCTTTTTCTTCTCCTCCTCCTTCACTTCTTTCCTCATTGTCAGAGATTCCACCGTCTCCTCCGAATGCATTGCTCATCTTGAAACCTGCATTTTGAGACAGTGTTTCGGCATCTTCACTTTGAAGAACTTTTCGATATGATTTTGTGGTTTCTTCAAAACCATCGCTTGCTTTTGGTTTATGACTCTCTGGCTCCTCCATTAATTCAATTCAACCCAACAATAACTGCCAAGGCACACAAGGCGTACTCCCCCTGGCAGTCTATGGGCATTGGGAAGCGATACACTATGACCTATGACATCTGCCTTTCAGGTGGGAAAGGGTCTAATTTGCATTCAAACTTTTTAATAACTTTTTTGAATGACAAGAAAGCATACACAAGAAATCATACAAATAGACACAAAACCTAAACATATGAAATAATCTTACATTATCACAGAGAACCAATATGGACAAATGTTGCAGATTTCACAAATGAAGGGTTCCAAAGCAAGGAGAGAACTCTACCAGTGGTTCATGGAGGATTCTCAACCCTTGAAACACTAGCAGATCCTCCCTCTAAGTTCAAAAATCTTTTTTTGTGTTTTTTTCGTGCGAAAATATTTAAAGTTATTAAATAATTAAATACTTAAGTTGTCAAAAAATTAAACATTTATAAAGACAACTTATATTTGAGTATTTAATAAAAAGTGACTTTAAGTTGTACAATTAAGTGGCGCAAGGCACAAGGGGGACATAAAGGGACTTCCACACATAATAAAAGGTTCATTTTATATTTTTGAAGAGAATATGTGATCCCACAGAGATTCAGGAGCACTAGGGTGGCATCTATATAGGCAACTAAGTTTTTAGTTTTTTAGTATTTTTTCCAAAATTTTCTACATCTCAATAAATGGCATTTTCGAAGGCCTTCAGAGTGGAATTTGGGGTCAAGACTTTCATTGATTACTTTGAGCAATAACCGTAGGCAAGGCTCGACGCAACTCAATCTAGCTCTCTTGGAGATCTTTCCAACGATTCCAAGAAGTTTGAATTCTAACTAGTTGGCTAGGAGTTATGACCCTACCAAGTTGGGGTTCTAAATTTAGCAATTTTTTAAAAATTTGAAAATTTGAATTTCTATTAGTTAGTTATTTTTTTGTCACCTTCCAACTATCCATTACAAATTCCATGGATAAGGTGTTACAAATGATTCCGATGGTTGTATTGTTTGTCATTGATGTCAACACTGTCACAAGGTTGTCATTGATGTCAACACTGTTATGGATGTGTAATAGTGTTCATAGTTGGATGTATTGATCTTGAAGAAGATATGTTGAGATGGGAATTAGAAGTTCATATCATGCCTTGTTCATTGTAGAATTGAGTATGAAGTTATATTCAGATGGGAATTAGAAGCATCAAGAAGACACATTAACATGGGAATTAGAAGCACTAAGATATGGTACTGATGGATTAAGATATGTTGTATGCTCTCCTCTACTGTCCCTAAGAATGCATGTGTTAAGAAAAAGATTTAGCCTGTGGAAGTTGGTGATAGCCTTTGTTTTAGAATAACCACCATTGAAAATTGTCTGGGAAAGTGCTCAACATTTTCATCAGTTTGGTTTTGGGCCTTTGCGGATTGGAATTTAGCTTAATGTAATGACAAATCCTGCATATTCCAAGTTTCATGATGTGTAGACTACCAGAAGTATGTTTTGCAAAAGCTAGAGTGAAGACAGTGTTGGTTCTGTGAAGACAGTCACTACATGGAAGCATGATGCTTCGTATTCCTCCACATTTGTAGATTTGGCTTTGCAGTTCTGAAGGTATGTTAAGATTCCAATGAAGGTGATAATTTTAAAAATTTGGATCATTCACCCTTCTTCTGTGGAAATTGTACATGATAGAGTACCAACATATGTTCTGGAAGGGTAAGTCAGTGTTGAAGGTTTGATGGAATGCTCTGCATTCCTCCGCAAATGAATGATTTCCCTTACACTTTTAAGGACATGTTTCTAGATGTGTATTACATGCTTCTTTTCAGTTTCAAGGTTCTTGGTGGTCTGCAGCTCAGTTTTTCAAATGACAGCATGTTGCAGTGTGTTCCAAATGACAGAGTGTACTCAGAGTAAATGATTGAAGCTGTGTAGCATAATTCTTTGATGTGCGGTGGCAAAGGAGTGTTTGGGGATGTTTTATGAGTCATGTGGACTCATCTAGAAAAGTTTCACGAAGATCTTTCTTGTTTCCAGTACCGCACAAGGTTTTTCAAGTTGATATGGTCATTATACTTCAAGTCTTCATGTATTCTCCTTAAAGTTGTCCTATTTCCAAATGAGTGGAGTGTACGGATGTAATTCCTTGGTGTTTGAAGCCGTGAAGGATGTTTTGGACATAGTTAAGCAAGTGTTGGGGTTCGCAAGGCTCGGATCTTCTACTGGTGTAACGTGTGTGTTCACTTAGGACCTATCTTCTACACATTTCATATTGTGTGATGTTTGGCCAACTTGTAAATCTATTTTTAATATTGTATCTGGCCGACAAGCTATGCAATCAATGTAACATCATGTATAAATAGAGAATCAAAGTGAGTGAGGTGAGGTATGATTGCAAGTTGATTGAAAAATTCACAAGCAGATAAAAGAAAAATAAATGCAATATTGATATGCGACTGAAGGAGAAAGAGTAGATGTCGTTAATGCTATCTGGATTCATCTTGAAGACATACTTGTGACATTGATCAAGTATAAAGAGTGCTTAACTGATCAAATCTTCAGAAGAAAGTGTGAGTAGGTAGAAGTGCAATCATCAAAAGTGTGAGTTTCAATGTCAGTTTTCAGACAGTAGAAAGACTGTCATACTGTAATCTTTTGTAAGTGTGTTCTCATTTCAAGGAGTAGTAGCTTCCTTGGGAGTGACCCTAAAACAAAGTCATCAGGGAGTAGAAGCTTCCTTGGGAGTGACCCTAAGTCAAAGTTACTTAGGGAGTAGAAATTTCCTTGGGTTAAAGCCCCTAAAACAAAATTATTATTTGAGCTTCATATATTGTGAGTTAATCCTCACCGTGTTTTTTCCCTTCTAGGGTTTTCCACATATATATGGTGTTATGTGTTGATGTGTATTGTGTTATTCTTTCATGTTGATATTGCGATGCTTGAGGTTTAAATTGCTCTGAATAAGTTGAAGTTGTTGAAATTTAAAATTGTTACAATACTGATTCACTACCCCCCTCTCAGTATTCTTGTGTGTCTAACATAAGGTGACTCTTCACATTCTTGGTTCATTGTATATAAACACTTTTTGATGCAAATAAAGTCCTCTTTAGTTGCTTGCAACTCTCCATGAGTTTTCCACATTGAGCTATTTTGAATTTTGCACAATACCACAGGCTCAGCGCTAGGTATTGTACTCTGAATTCTCAACTAAATCATATCAATATGAGAAAAAGTGAAAATTAATATTTTATTCTCACTTGAGTTGCCCTAAAAGTACCTTTATAAGGAGGAGTTGAGCTTATTTGTGGGGTTAGCTTGAATATTGATTTCTGATAATTATTTATGTGAGAGAGAACCTGTATTCTTCTCCATTATTTCTTGAGGACGAAAACCCTCTTGGAATTCCAGTTTCGGGGATGAAAACCCTCCTAGTTGGATAGAGTGATTTCATCTAGAAATCACCATTGCGCTTAATGCAAAAAGATATTGGGTTTGGGGTTGAAAACCCTCACAGCTATTGGAGCAATTTCATATAGAGGTTGCCATTGCGTTGAATGAGCTGTGACATTGCTTTTTGTGTGAATTTTTCAAGATTTTGGGTGTACTTAAGATAAGTATTGAAAAGAAAAAATAATTTCTAGATTTGTGTTGTAGTAGTGAGATTTCATTTTTAGGTCACATGTTAGTGATCAGCACTTGCATGTCAATTCTAATGGTTGCAAGCGAATAATCAATGGTTGCATGTGTGGTATCAATCATTGTATGTCAATTCTAATGGTTGCATGTTAGTGCTTTCAATAGAAGATCGGTGTTGGGTCAATTTTCATCATCTAGGTACTTCATGGGTTGTCCCACAATATTGTGTCCCACTTATGGACATCCTGATTTTTGCCTGAAATCACATATATTTATAAAAATTAATGATTAAGCCTTGAGGGGTTCCATCTAAACGGGTTTAATTGAAAGGAGTTAGATAAAACCCCCTTAGATCAAACCCCCTTGGATAGAACCCTCCTAGTCTTAAATTAAACCCTTGATGGAATCTCCTTTGCACCAATTAAAATGCTGATAAAAACCAACTTTGCTTCACCTTTTGGGGGGTCAAATGAAGTCATTTATAAATTATATTTTTTAATTATGTAGCCCTTTGTATACACTTTCCAAAAAGTATAATTTTGAATAATTTAATTTGATTATTATATTTATTTTCTATTTTCTAGTGAACATGATTTTTTCACCAGACAACAAGGTCTCTATTCCACACAAGCGAAAAAATAAAAATAGAGAAAAAATTCTAAAAAATACATGTACCCTAGGTATTGATATCCTTGTTTTAACAAAAAAAAAGAAAATTAAATTTTGATACATACAAAACAATTTATGCGTTACGACATAAACCTGTGTCCAAATTATAATTAATCTCACTTCAAAAATTAATTAAAAAATATGCACCCAAAAATTATGAAAAAATATCCATGCCGTAGATATTGGTGTTACAAATCTATATTTTAAAAGTTAGAATTTTATCCTTTCTATTAAAAAAGTTGTGTTACGACATAAGCGTCACTTTTAAAAATGTTGTTTACTATAAAAACAAGTTATTAAAAATTACGTAAAACAATTCACAATTTATTTGTATATTTTTAAAAATAAATATATTTAGAATCTACACACAAAATCTGACAAATCACTAGTTCACACCATCTTCGAATTCTTAATGGCTTAGCTACTATAGGTGTCAAAAAGTGAAGATTTGGTTAAAAATGTTGATTTCAATGTCCAACTTTGGCCAAAAAGTGGGACACATTATTGTTGGTTGACCCTCATATCAGTTGTTAGTGTGAAGTTTGGAGTGTTTCCTTTGTTGTTCAGACCTGATAAACAGTATATTTCAGTCACAACAATCTGAAATCAATGTTGTTTTGGGTTGAATAAATCATATTTGTGGACTATTCTTTGTTGGTTAGGGTTTCATTGTATTATCTACAAACCCTCATGCTGCTGCAAAATCATATTAGACCTATCCTACAGTGAATTCAGAGGTATATTGAGTGTTGAGTTGTGATTCATCAAACTCCTTCATCTACAACATCAAACCTTTAATGGGTATGCTCCTAATATTGTTTGGAATGGATTTATGTACCTCTACACAGTGATTAATTATTGCAGCAATTTATTTCAATTTGAAATCAGAATATTAAGATTATTATTATAGCCATTACTCATTGCTATATTTTATTTTAGTGCAATAATCACATTCTGTAATACTCTGGATGGTAGTACCACCAGTGGTCTTTATTGCATGCAATTACATATTGTAAAACTGGATGGTTTATTACCAGTTAGTATAGCATTCATTTCTAGCTCATTTGGCATTGAATAAGCTTGATGCTATCGACCACTTTGGTATGAATCAGCTTAGACATTCTTCCAGTGGCTTGCATGCATGCACACATCCATTGAATAAGTGTTGATAAGGTCAACTTAGCCGCCTTGTGTGCTCATTCTGTAATTGCATCAAACACACGTTTGTTGATTAAGCATTGATAAGGACGGCCCATCTACCTTGTGTGTTCATATTGTATTGCATTGGTACACTTCGTTGAAGAAGTGAAGATAAGGTTGGCTTTCCACCTTGTGTGCCATCGTGGAACATTCAATGTTTACATTCATCAGAGTAGCTGTGTGTGGTCCAAAGCATTGTATGCTCTCACCTTGCCCTCATTGGGATCTTGGTGATCCGAAAGTGTTTGGACATTGCATTTACATCACTTATTGTAAAAAATAAAACAAAATGGGTGTGCATATTACATTAGTGAGTTTGACCATGTAGATATTATTGATTTGATTTATGGGATGGTGATTATTCTAAAGGGAGCATATGTTCTCATGGATTGAGCATCAAAAGGGAACATACATTGTTCATATTTCTCTAAGAGCTTAGTTACTTCTATTGTGGTTTTCGTTCACATGTTAGCAATGCCTTTTGAGATTCCCCCCTTTTCAAGGTCAAGTGTTTCTTGTGTTTTAGCTTCTACTTTACATTCTTCTCATTTCCTTACAAGGATGACTTCCAAAATGGGTGCAAGAGATGTTACCTGATTTGCAAGTAACTTGTAGTCAATTGATATCCCTATTGTTTTCTTGGTTTAATCCACCTTGACAATATAAAATAGCTTAAAATTCTATTTTACAACATAGATTTCCTCCAAATAGAAGAATTAGAGCTCCTAAAACATTGTAGAATGCAAAGCCTTCATCTCGTGAATCCAAGGTCTTCTTAGTAGCATGTTATAATCGGTATCCTTATTAATGACATAGGATAAGGTGGGGATCACCTGAGACCAAGGGTAACTAGAAGGATAATCTTTCCAATTGTTATAGCCTTTAGGTTATTGTAACCACATAGAGTGTCCATACAAGGCATAATGTTTGTTTCTCCATAACCCATTCTATTGAACAAGTAGAAAGAGACCACATTAATAGTAACCCCATGATTGATCATAAACCCATACTTGAAAATATAAGACACGGTCTTCTCTTATTGTCAACTTAGCCTCTAATGGCATTTGCATGAGGTCAAATAAGAAACCTGAGTCTTGCATTTTGAGTTTTAAGGGTTAAGATCTAAGTCAACATGGTTCACTCGAGCTTCTAGAGGTGGGGTTATATGATTAAGGCATTTCAATTTGATTACTTCTAGAAGTAAAACATGATGTGGAAGAAATTTTATTAGAATATCTATAAAGGAGATATGCATGAATGATTTCTTAAGATCTTCAATTAGGTTGTAAGGACTTACTAGGTTTGGGTTAGTTCCACTGAAGAGACCATCTATGCCTCGTGCTTTGGTTAGGCGATCGATTGGGTCTTCATTCCAAATTAATTCGACAAGATGAGCATCTTCATTTTTCCTTTTAGATAGCGTTAAGGCAACAAGTTTGTATCTTTAGGTTTGAAATGTCTATTGAGCCAAATCAATGTGGGTTAAATGAACCATATTGCACTATGTTGTTTTGCCTATGGTTGCGGAAAGGATTTTGGTAAATCCTTTGTTATGGAATAAAATGTGTACAGTAGCATTTTACACCTAGTTTACCACCTGGGTGGACCTAAAACAATTAATTATCGATCTCGATGATAAAACTTAACAAAATAACAATGAGACCAACCTAAGCACACTTAAAGGGACATATGCCAGAGTTTTTGGGGCTAAAGGACAAGGGCTCCCAAGCACCCTGGTCCCTCATTTAGCCCTGATCTATTTTAAAGGTATGTCGGCTTAAGACATCTTAAGTGGTTCCTCATGTTAGCCCCATTTGGTTTTATTTGTTGTTTGTGAGCGGGAATGCATTTAAAATCAAGTTAGTTTATTCATTTGAACATCTCTAAGTTCTCTAAGCTATCTAGGAACTCTTGCACTCTTTCTTCTCTCTCATGCTCTCTACTCTTCTCTAAAGCTCTCTATGGTGGATTATTGTTGCAACACTAACTTATTACAGGTCTTGTGAAGATATTTCTACTTCTTTGGGCTACACCAACATCTTGAGTCAAGTTGTGACACCACATCAAGCATTCTAGGGTTTCCATGCTCATGGTGACTTCCTTCCTTCATGCTTTGTTCTAGCATTCCATTCTACTTCAGATTTGCCTCTGCCCTCCTAGGGCACGCACTCTTTGAGATCTCATCTTTGCTATTGTGGAGGTAGAAACACCATTCACAAAGCTTGACTTAGGTAACCTCCTAAATAACACACAACCATTTTCCTTCTTGTGCATGTGCAGGTTGCATCCAGAAGAATCTGCAAAAAACAAGTCACAAGAAGTAGGAGCACAAAAGGGTGAAGACACTGGAAACTTCACATTCTACCAAACCCTAATTAGGGTCTAGGGAGCCCAAGCACCATGGTCCTTTGGGTTCTCAAATTCGGATGCAGGTTCTACTCTACCCTTTGATCCTCACTGTGGTGTTAGATTTATGATATCTGTTTCTGACAATATGTTATGAGTAGATCTTTGTCAACTAGGGTTTAATACTTTGCCCTAGTTTGCTTGGTTGAATTTGATTGGATTTGGTTAATTATCCTCTATACAAAAAAAGGACAAAACCCCTGTAGTTTGCCTCTCCTTCTTAGGTAGAAGCCAAACTCGGTTTGTGTCCTAATGTTGGGTAGAAGAGGGTTTGACCTAGTTTGATCTATTGGGCTAGTCTCTCTTTTCTATTCACAATTTTGGTGAACCCGTCATTTATTGCACTTTGGAATCCTTATTTCTTTATATTTGAGTTATTTTCTTCCCGAGATCTAATTATATCACATTCATTCATCATTTGGCATACTTTCATAGCTTAATTTTACATGGTTTCATTGTTAGTGTTTGGAAAAACCTTGCATTTTTAGAAAATCTAGCTAGTCTTGAACCTAGGGTTTGTAGATTAGTGAGTTGTTTCAGATATTTGTGGCATGATTAAATTTATTTCATTTTCTGTAACATATCATATTTGTGTTTAAGAAAAGACATTCTTGCATATCTGCATTGAAAAGTGAAAAATCAAGCATTTTAGGCTTAGAAAAGGCATATTTATTGCATTGTTTTCATTGCATATGTTTTAGATCATCATAGAAAGATTTAAATTTCTGATTTTTGCATCAGATCTGATTGGTATTGTAGCATTTAATCATTACATATTGATACATCTTACATTTAAACCTCTTGTTTGTTAGGGTTTTGTCAAAAAAGTTGCATTTTTGGAAAACCTAGTCAAATTCAAAACCTAGGATTTGTGATTCATATCTTGTTTCAGTTTTTGCTGATGATAATTGGTGGTCAAATATGATGTTGCATTCCTTTAGCATTTCATAATTATCATTTGTGTTCAATTTATGAATAAAAAGCATTCTTGCATCAAAGAATTTTGGTTTAAGGAACGAGCATTTAAAATCTAGGGTTTTGATAGTAAATCCTAACTAGTCTTGCATTTAGTGCACCTTCATCAAAAGAAAAGTTCTCTAAATATTTGTTTCATTTAAGTGGATAAATTATTTAGGCACTTCTTTTGCACATACTACACATCCTACATTCACAAAAACTTAGTTATTGTGGTTACCAAGAATATCACATTTTTTTACGACCCCGCTTCCCTTGCAATTGTAGGTCTTTGATTACAATCTTATTTTCATATTGGTGGTACTTCATTAAAGAATAGATTTGATTGTAAATTTCTATTCTATAGCATATTTGCATATAGCAGACAAGACATTTCATTATGGCCTCTTCTTGTTGTTCCTCTTTGGAATCTTTGCACACATATATCATAGATTTTGAATTTTTTTCTAAATTCATTAATATGAATCCTTATATTTTAGATAATATAACATCCATGTATGCTATTTATGTTTATATATGTTCCATATATGATATCCTTTGTTATATGTCTGATTTTTCTAACTTCATGACTCTCATGGGTGTGTATCCTTCGACATTAGAAGATCTTACTAAAATAATCTCCATGAATTGTCATGAGAAAGATGACGATGATAGATCTCCTTCTACTTCTACTACAACTAATGCTAGTACCATTGACATCGCATATAATTCATATGATGGTGACTTATCTTTGCCTACTTCACCCTATGCTTTGGATCTCTCTCCCAAAAATGAAGACATTTTGGCCCAAGAGGATGAAATCATTAACACATTCCTTAACATTACTTTACCTTCTCTTCATCTTAATCTCTCTTCTAGAGACATGCCATTAGATGATGTTGAGCATACTACTTCTATTTCTACCATAGTACATGAGGTTTCTATGGCTCATCCTATGGATTTTCTACCTTTGGTTGAATGTTCAAGTACCATGGATATCACAAAGGACATGAAGACCCTTGATCTTCCTCCTTTGATTGAAAGTTCAAGTACTTTGTATATCACTAAGGATGCAAAGACCCTAGATATTTCTCCTTTGGTTGCATGTTCAAACCCCTTGGACATCACTAAAGATACCATCATCAATGATTTTCTTAACAACACTTTACCCTCCCTTCATTCCAATACTCTCCCTTCAAAAGATGGAGCATTAGTGGATGAAGAGTGGTCTCTCACATTAAATCCCTCAGGGATGGATATTGAGCTTATGCAAAAAGAAAACAATTTCAATTCAATAATCATTAATAGACTTATTCCGCCCACTAAAGGGATAGTGAATAAGTGCAATTCGCCTCTTTTCTCTAAACTGGTGATTACAGTTCGAGGTGATCCAACACCGCTTCGACCCCTGGGTTACATTCTCAATTATGCAAAACAAATTACTCAAAGAAATCAAGGTGTTCAAAATGTGTTGCAAAAATCTCATAATAATGTGGTTGCTCACACATACAACACCCACAATAACAAGCAAAGTAAGCACACACCGAGTGTGCCCATTTCTCTTCCACCTTCTCAACCTATCCTACCCTAAGCACCTCATATTCCTCCACATATTGGTAAAGAATATGATCTTGTCGAGCAGCTCTGTGCTACTCTAACGAAGATTTCCCTATGGGATTTAATACAAACATCACCTACATACCACATAACACTCCAAGAGGCTCTACAAAAGGTAGTTGTTCCACCTTATGTTAGACCAAATGATGTAGCATCTCTATTTAGTTGTATGCATGTGACAACATCAAATATTTCATTTCAACAACATGAATTACCTCCCATAGAAGGTCAAAACCAGTATGATCCTCTTATGATATCTATCATTATTAATAAATGAGAGTTAGACGTACCATGATTGATGGTGGATCAGGTCTTAATGTTTGTGGCATAGACTTGTTACATAAAATCAATGTTGATACCTCTTTCATTAAACCAGATAAACTCATCCTTCATGGCTTTGATAATGTTGGTAAACAATCACTAGGTACAATCACCTTAAATATTAAGGATAGACCTATGACATTGCCTACCTTTATCCATGTCATGCCTAACTCTCTCGCATACAATCTTCTTCTTGGTAGACCGTTGGTTCATGCCATGGGGGCAATTCTGTCTACCCTTCATCATTCAATAAAGTTCATTTTTGAAAACAAACTCTATACAATCAAAGATGATTCGGTTCAAGAAAGTTGCTTACAAATGGAAGAGAGATATCAAATTCCTTTAAGTGATTTGATCCCTTCTTTAACAAAAACCAAACCACTATCCTCTGTTGCTAACAACAATGTTGGTCAGGGTAGTGTTGGTCCTTTGAATGCATTTTTTGGTGATGACTGGGGTTCGTTAGATTTTACACCCTCCTTTGTGGGTGATTATAAAACCTCACCTTCACACCCAAAAACCTTGAAGGTAAATGAAATTTCTTCAACACAATCTCATACTCCTAACAAACATAAACTCAAGAGTAATAGCGATGGAACTTTTCATATTGATGAAGATCCACGTTCTTCTGAAGAAATGGCAGCCATTTGTGATAAAATATCATCCCAATCTAATGAATCATCGAATTCTAATACATGTCTTGGTAATGACGAGGCCTCTTTAGATTTCAACCCCATGGGATTGTTGAAACAAAGATTGACCTTCCTCACCATGATAAAAAGAATGATCTTTCTACTTCTTCTTCGACACATGATCACACTTCTCATTTTAACAAAGCTAATAATGTAGTCTCTCCTCTTCCTGCAGATTTGGAGAAGCGTTATGGGTGTGGATTCAAAATTATTTATAAACTAGGATACAATAGAAATGGGTTAGGATGGAAAGAACAAGGAATTAAGGATGTGGAACCAACATCGCTCTTGTCTAAAGTAGGTTTAGGTTTGTGACCTTCTCCTACGTTCTCTCCACCATGCTCACAATAAAAAGGATTACTTCCTACTCCACCTAAATCTTCTCTTCTATCTCAACAAGAGTGTATGTTTCTGAGTCTACTCAAAGACCGCCTAATCACTCTTCCTCCTCCAACACACAAAAAGATTCAACACAATTCAACACCTCATTATTGTGCATATCATCGAGCACTTGGCCATTCCACTAAGGAATGTCAAGTCTTGGATGACAAAATTCAACAAATTCAAAAAAGGTTTAGCTCTAGCACTTCTCACCACGCTCGATGTAGTCCCTAGAGCAGCTTGTCCTTCGTCCATTTTATAATAATCAAGTTGGCAGAGGATAATTTGTTACAAGCTGACTCACAAGAGTGGTCCCTTCTTCTCATTTGTTTCATGCTTGTATGTACTGTTATCTTCGTATTGTGATGTTTTGTTGATTGTTAGCTCTCCCTTGACACCCTTGTTACCACAAAGATATAAGGAGAAGGAGCGTGTTGTGTCATTCCTCTATGTGTCTTCATTCTTCTATATGTCGTGATGTACAACTTCATTATTTTTCTTGGATGATTTAGTATCCTTTCATGTATGCGTACTCTACTATCATGTGATCTTTCCTCTGTCATCTTTGAAAGTTATGATGTTTTATGTATGTGGCACCGTGTTTCAATGCTCGACGTCATACCATGACTACACAAGCCATTGTGTATCATGCCTGTAAGCATTGCCTTGGATTGCTCATCCTGGGGGCAACCCCTTGTTACAATGTAGCTTTTGAAAACACATATCATTTCGGCACGTGCTTTTAGAAAGCTCTCGTGCATGTTTTTACTCACTCTACCTTAAAGGAAATTGCTCCCTGATGGAGTTAGCAATCACTTAAGGTGGGGGCATACATCGTGCTATGAGCCTTACTCTCATTTTTCTATCAAAACACTTGTTTATCATCTTCGTTACTCCACTCTCTTGGAAAGGATTATGGCAAGCTTGGAAACAAGATCTTGAGTCTATCTTGTTCTCCTGAGTTGAAGCTCCTTGCATGTTTGGAAGAATGGTTGCACCGCCAACTAGAGTTTGGTAGTAAGGTCACTTTGCCTTCTTATTCTACAAGGTTTCATGTAAATCCTCTTGTGGGAGGTGGATTGTGTATTCCCTTGAGTGAAAACACTTCTCTTTAGATGTATTGTGTGTATGATGTGTTTGTACTTCTCTTGTGCTTCTCATTTCTAACTAACCCCTTAGTGTTACACATATGGTTCCAATGGTTGTATTGTTTGTCATTGATGTCAACACTGTCACATAGTTGTCATTGATGTCAACATTGTTATGAATGTGTAATAGTGTTCATAGTTGGATGTAACGCTCTTGAAGAAGATATATAGAGATACATTAAGATAGGAATTAGATGCATGTCATGCTCCTATAGAAGATACATTGAGATGCGAACTAGAAGTTCATATCATGCCTTGTTCAATGTAGAATTGAGTATGAAGTTATATTTAGATGGGAGTTAGAAGCATCAAGAAAACACATTAATGTGGGAATTAGAAGCACTAAGATATGTTGTATTCTCTCTTCTATTGTCCCTAAGAATGCATGTGTTAATGCAAAGAAGATTTAGTCTCTAGAAGTTGGTGATAGTCTCTATTTTAGAATGACCACCTTTAAAGACTGTCTAGGAAATTGCTCAGCATTTCCATTAGTTTGGTTTTGGGCCTTTGTGGATTGAAATATAGCTTAATGTAATGACAAATCTTGCATATTCTAAGTTTAATTATGTATGGACTACCGAATGTATGTTTTGCAAAAGATAGAGTGAAGACAATGTTGGTTTTGTGAAGACAATCACTACATGGAAGCAAGATGCTCCACATTTGTAGATTTGGCTATGCAGCTCTGAAGGTATGTTAATATTCCAATGAAGATGATAATTCTAGAGATTCAGATCATTTACCCTTCCGCTGTGAAAGTTGTGCATGATAGAGTATCGGCATATGTTCTGGCAGGGTAAGTCAGTGTTGAAGGTTTGCTGGAATGTTTTGCATTCCTCCGCAAATGAATGATTGCCCTTGTGGCTTTGAGGACATGTTTCTAGATGTGTATTATATGCTTCTTTTTAGTTTCAAGGTTCTTGGTGGTCCATAGCTCAGTTTTTCAAATGACAGCATCTTGCAGTGTGTTTCGAATGACAAAGTGTTCTCAGAATTAATGATTTAAGCTATGTGACTCAATTCTTTGATGTGCAGTGGCAAAGGAGTGTTTGGGGATTTTTTATGAGTCATGTGGATTCATCTAGAAAAGTTTCACGAAGATCTTTCTTGTTTACACTATCGCACAAGGTTTTTCAAGTTGATGTGGTCGTTATACTTCAAGTCTTCATGTGTTTTCCTTAAAATTGTCCTATTTCCAAATGAGCAAAGTGTGCAGATGTAATTCCTTGATGTTTAAAGATGTGAAGGATGTTTTGGACCTGGTTAAGCAAGTGTTGGGGTCCGCAAGGATTGAATCTTCTGCTGGTGTAACGTGTGTGTTCACTTAGGACCTATCTTCTACACGTTTCATATTGTGTGTTGTTTGGTTGACTTGTAAATGTATTTTTCATATTGCATCTGGCCAACAAGCTATGTAATCAATGTAATATCATGTATAAATAGTGAATCAAATTAAGAGAGGAGAGTGTGATTGCAAGTTTATTGAAAAGGTTCGCAAGCAGATAAAAAGTAGAATAAATGCATTATTGATGTGCGACTGAAGGAGAAAGAGCAGAAGTTGTTGAAGCTGTCCGAATTCATCTTGAAGACATATTTGTGACAGTGATCAAGTATAGAGCGTGCCTTACTGATTAGATCTTCAGAAGAAAGTTTGAAGAGGCATAAGTGCAATCGTCAAAAGTGTGAGTTTCAATGTCAGTTTTCAAACAGTAGAAAGATTGTCATACTATAATCCATTGTAAGTGTGTTCTCATTTTAGAGAGTAGTAGCTTCCTTGGGAGTGACCCTAAAACAAAGTCATCGGGGAGTAGAAGCTTCATTGGGAGTGACCGTAAATCAAAGTTACTTAGGGAGTAGCAGTTTCCTTGGGTTAAAGCCCCTAAAACAAAGTTATTATTTGAGATTCATATATTGTGAGTTAATCCTCACCGTGGTTTTTCCCTTCTAGGGTTTTCCACATATATATGGTGTTATGTGTTAATGTGCATTATGTTATTCTTTGATGTTGATATTGTGATGCTTAAGGTTTAATCTACTCCAGATAAGTTGAAGTTGTTGAAATTAAAAATTGTTAGAATACTAATTCACCCCCCCCCCTCTCAGTATTCTTATGTGTCTAACACTTAGCATTCTTCTTATTTCATCTTGGGGAATGATGTGTGATGATTGAGACAACCTTTAGATTGAGGTCCCTTTTGTCATGCTGACTCAAGGTCTTCTATTGTGTGCTTCTTGTGATTGATATATTATGTGTGTATTCTCCTCATATATTCTTATTCTCTATGTATTGTTCATGCCTCATATGTATGTCTCTTGAGTGCTTCACATGTATTCCATGTGTGTTTCATGTGTATTCTATGTATACTTTGTGCCTTATGTGCATGCTTCGTTTCAAGCGTGTGTGCTTTGTGTATTGCGTGTATACATTCTGATTTCTTAAGTGTATGCCTTGTGTATGTCTTGTCTTATCTAATGTTTTCTAAGTGCTTCATTTATGAGTGAATTATGTCATGCGTCTTATGTGTATACCAATTATCATAGACTCCTAGAATCCTAAACTCGGGGGCTTGATCACCCCTCAATTTTGGTGACATTCTATGGTGTCTATGTTTATTGTGTTTGAAATTTGTCTTCTCCATACTTTAGTGTGAGTTCGAACGTAAGCTCATACCCATGCTAAAGTGGGGGCTAAATGTTATGGAGTAAAACATGTACACTAGCGTTTTACACCTAGTTTAGCACCCGGGTGGACCTAAAACAATTAATTATCAATCCCGATGATAAAACCCGACAAAAATAATAAAGAGACTGACCTAAGCACACTTAAAGGGACTTATGCCAGAGTTTTTGGGCTAAAGGACAAGGGCGCCCAAGCACCCTAGTCCCTCATTTAGCCCTGACCTATTTTAAAGGTACGTCGGCTTAAGACATCTTAAGTGGTTCCTCATGTTAGCCCCATTTGGTTTTATTCGTTGTTTGTAAGCGGGAATTCATATAAAAGCAAGTTAGTTTATTCATTTGAACATCTCTAAGTTCTCTAAGCTATATAGGCACTCTTGCACTCTTTCTTCTTCTCTCTCATGCTCTCTACTCTTCTCTAAAGCTATCTATGGTGGATTATTGTTGTGGCACTAACTTATTGTAGGTGTTGTGAAGATCTTTCTACTTATTTGGGCTACACCAATTTATTGAGTGAATTTGTGACACCGCATCAAGCATGCTAGTGTTTCCATGCTCATGGTGACTTCCTTCCTTCATGCTTTGTTCTTGCATTCCATTCTACTTAAGATTTACCTTTGCACTCCTAAGGCACTCACTCTTTGAGATATCATCTTTGCTATTGTGGAGGTGGAAACACCATTCATGGAGCTTGACTTAGGCAAGCTCCTAAATAGAACCCAACCATTTTCTTTCTTGTGTGTTTGCAGGTTGCATCTGAAAGAATATGTAAAAAACAAGTCACAGGAAGCAGGAGCACAGAAGGGCGAAGACACAGGAAACTTCACATTATGCCAAACCCTAATCAGGGTCTAGGGCGCCCAAGTGCCCTGGTCCTTTGGGCTCCTAAATCCAGATGGAGGTTCTACTCTGCCCTCTGATCCTCGCTATGGTGATAGATTTCTGATATCTATTTATGACAGTATGTTATGAGTAGATCTTTGTCAACTAGGGTTTGATATTTTGCCCTAATTTGCTTGGTTAGATTTGGTTGGATTTGGTTGATTCTCCTCTATACAACAAAGGGACAAAGCCTGTGTAGTTTGGCTCTCCTTCTTGGGTAGAAGCCAAGCTCGGTTTGTGTCCTAATGTTGGATAGAAGAGGGTTTGACCTAGTTTGATCTATTGGGCTAGTCTCTCTTTTCTATTCAACATCCTTAAATTTAAATTTGATAGTCCCTTGATGTTAGTTGTAGGAATGTTCTATAGATGGAGAAACACATCCACAAAAATGCATTGTTGGCCCTTTAGAAACTTTTAAATGAACTTGTTGTAATCCAAATAGGCTTCCATTTCATGACCCCTTGTCTTATGGAAATCATAAAACTTCTTAGGGTCATAATCCCTCAGGCTGTAATAGGGATCATAATGGTTTTTGTCAAAAGGATGGTTGCTTCTCAAGTAATAATTGTTATGAGGTGGGTAGTCAACAAAATTGGCACTATATGCGCAATTTGGTCTCCTTGATTAGCATTACTAATATTATCGACATAACTATTTGCATTATAACTATTATTGTTATAATTTTGAATGCTTCCACTATTGTTGCTCTTAACTAGTGGGGTATTTTGAAAGCCCGCATGGAATCACACTTCTATTTCTTTTTAGGATTTTTGGTACAGATGGGTTGTTATTATTATTATTGGTTAGGTTTTCCACACTACTCTAACCATTAGTGACCAACCTTCCATTGGACCCATAAGTTCTTCTTCTATTGCCTATGGTTGCTTGACCTGTCTTAAGGGCACTCTCCAAAGCTTCTTCATAGAATTTATATGGGAGCTTTTAGACCTCTTTATGTGTGTCTTTGTTCAAGTAGGAAGAGATTGTAAAGTTATTTATGGTCTATGTGGGGAACACTAGTGGACACGTATAAAACTTGCCTCCACTAGGTTAGGAAGTGAACTACCAACTCATTATTGTCTTTTCTTAACATTGAGAAATTCCTTGATCCTAGCTTTGACAAGTTTGTTCGTGTTAAAAGCTTCCACAATTTCACTAATAAGTTGACAGAAGGAGTGGATAAAGCAATATGGCAATTAGAAAAATCAATTGAGGGCAATTCCTTTAAGGGTATTTAGGAAAATTTGAGAAAGTACCACATCCTAAGGGGTGTGTTCTCTAAAAACAATATTGTATGCCTTAATATGAGCATTATGACCTTCTCCCTTAAACTTTGGTAAATCAGGGAGTTGCCTATGTAGAATGAAACCTCAGGTTGCATGATCCAAGGGATCCTTTAGATACTCTAGGCATGCTTTGATGAAGGGATCATGGATAGAAGGTGGTGATCCCCCAAATGCCAATTCTATAGGAAGGCAAGATAGCTTTGATAGTCTTGAAATCTTGAGTTTACATATTGAAACCCAATGGGCATTGTAGTTCAAATGTCCTTGGTTTACTTGTTGAAACCCAAGAGACATTGTAAAATTTGGCATGTGGGTTTTGAGAAACCCACCATGTTGGTATGTGGTAGTGGTTTTGAATGGTGGTGGAGGCAAGAATGTTTCATTGCTTGTGTTGTGTAAGCATATGTTGTAATATGAAGATGATTAGGTGGTTCCTAGATTGTCTTCAGGGGGCAATGTCAAAAAGGTTGGTGCTAGTGCGAGACCTAGGAGATCTTGTTCTTGCATTTCTATGCATGGGGTTTTGTTGTATTTGCTCAACACCACCCACTTCAAGCATTCTAATTCTCTCCACTAAAGTGGCAATGAGAGCCTCAAGAGTAGCATGACTGGAACCCCAATTAGTTGGACCAACATTTATGGCATTTCCACTTTGAGGATGGTTTTATTTGTTATCTTGATGATGATCATTTTGAGGAGGGAGAGGTGCCCTTGTTTATTGTTCAGGCCTCACTTTAGGCTAAGTTTGTTAAGGAGGTATGAGGTTACATGGGTTGGTACTACGAGCTTTGGCTAGATCGTGCTCTAGCTACTCAACTTATTCTTTGAGATAGGTAGCACTGTCTTTGTAAGGTTTAAACATTATGTCTTAGTGATGGATCTTTGGCTGAACTCCCATACATGAGCATCATGGAGGTGAAAAGTTAGGAGTTATTACCATGGTTTAGATTTCTTGGTTTCTAGCATATGGCCACATAAGGTTCTCAAATGTGGTCATGTTTTGATTGTCCTTTCAATCTCCATTAGGAATTCTATGAATTAGACTTCTAGTTTTTGCCCCTATGAAAAGGTTCTTGATTCTAGACATGTTTAGGGGTGTTGTAAGCACCATAGAATAAATGGACAAAGAAGAAGGTGGAGAAAGGTGAGGTGGAATGAGGAAAGGTGAAAGTCTTATCAAAAAGATTTGTCCTTCATGTCAGGTTCACCAAAATGTGTATATATTGAAATCATGTACACATGGTGGTTCACGTTCATTAGATGAAAGTGACAACACACTGTTGTGGGCATACAAGAGTTTGTCTAGTGGTGAGGTTTTTATTGGATTCTCCTCTTTTTAGGGAAGTAGAAAGTAGATGATGGGTAGAAGAGGCTCTTTCACAATAGGTTGATGGGTCCTGAAAATGTGTATAAACATGATGCAAGGGGTGTTTTGTGAAAAAAATGAATTGAGTGTTTTGTGTGGGATTGTTTACTTGGTTATTTATTCATCGAAATACTTAAAATTCAATGTTCTCTCATTGGATGTTTTCGAGAAGAGATGCCCACTACAGAACAATGGCAAGAGGAACAAATGGAGCCTCTCTTAACTCTCCCAGGATCTCTTTAAACAAGTTTAATCTTATTCTAAAAAACATATGCAATAATATCAATAATGGCCCTCAAAATTAAGCTAGATGAATTGATTGATCTAAATGTTTTTTCAAATTTGAATGACTGTTCTTTATTTTATTTCCTTTATTTGTGAATCAGTTGTTTGATTTCTTGAATGAGTGCTAGTTCAAGTACACATTATTTTTGTCATTTTGATTTCTTAAATTTGAATAATAAATCTAAACTATTTTTTATATATAAAAGACCTAGTTTAGGATCTAGGAACCAAAAAAAGAGTAACCAGATTATAGCAGGCCCATGGCCATCAACAGGCAGATCCCACAAGGTATGGAATAACCAAAAAATGATCTACCTTCAATACTATACTTCTATATTATAATTCTATCATATAATGTCCAAGGAGTACTGTTGGTAGGTGGCGACTGATCAGGAAAGTACTGTACACTAGCCATGTATCCTCACCGGGGTTCAGGGCCGGGCCGAGCCCCGAGCGGGGGTTTGGGGGCAGCAGCCCCCAAGGAGCGGGGGTTTGGGGGCGGCAGCCCCCAAGAAGCGGGGGTTCGGGGGCCTATCCATATCAGTTGAATGCAGTGAATTTATCCATCCCATTATCCTTCATTGTCCTTGTGTTCGAAGTTCATCTTCAACACAACAAGTATCACAGTCGTTCCATTCTTATCACCATCAACAAGCAAGGAAGCAAGCTCCCTGAGGGCCAATCTTCTTCATCATCAAGGTTGAGAACAGATAGGCGAGCAATGGAAGTCAAAAGGTAAAGGTTGTAAGTATCACTTGTTTGTTATTTAAATCTCCTTTTCCTTCATATTTCATTGATGTATTGGGTTATTATTATTTATTGATCAACCTATTTTTCCCTTTAACATTTTGGCACCCACCCCTCCCTCCTCCCCACCACCACACCCCACACCCCACCCCCCTACCCTTCCCTTCCCCCGTGCCCCCTACAGACACACTCCTTGTTGGTAGGTGGCAACTGATCAGGAAAGTACTGTACACTAGCCATGTATCCTCGTCGGGCCCCGAGCGGGGGTTTGGGGATGGCAGCCCCCAAGAAGCGAGGGTTCGGGGGTGGTAGCCCCCAAGAAATTTTTTTTTAAGGCCGACTTAAAAAATCCTAGGGCCGACTTAAAAAAAATCCTATTTTTTATGACCAACATAAGAAAACCCTAATTTTTGTAACTGACAAAAAGGCTTGATAAAAGGCAGCCAAGGGTTAGGGTTTGGGCATTGTATTGTAGCATTTGCAGCGGTATTGAGTTGCAGGGATTGCTGATTGTAATCGTTTTGATTTACTGGATAATAATATTGGACTCTCTGTTTGGTGGATGTAGCCCGAGTTTGGGTGAACCACGTTAAATCTTGTCTCTCGCTGTTATTAATTCTGTGTATTTCCATTTCTCTGTTTAATCTTTATTTGCATTTAATTGATATCTTCTGCCGGCTAACCCTAACAAGAGTACAAAGTCTAAACAACTATCAATTGTAGCATTGGATTGAAAAGGAAGGAGGGGGCCAAGGTAAATTATGCAAGCCTCATAGACCCCCATTAGGACATACACATTTTTGAAAAAAACATAGCTGAACATGGGCTTTTCTCCACCTTATCCCTACGCACTGGACTAGAGCCTTACACCATTTCTACAACATTAGTAACCTATTTATCATCACAACAAACATAATCCATTGAGAGAGCCTCCTCTAGGAGTGTAATTTGTAGATTAAGGGCTATCTCCTCTAATGCATGTTGAAAATAGATTTGCCTACATTTCATAGCATGAAAGTGTTCCAAGTAGCAATCAAAATGTACCTCGAGATGATATAGAACATTCCCAATTTTGTCATGTAGGAGGAAAGAGCTCACAAAGTGGATAGCATAGAAGCACATGCCAATGATTACACAGCATTGAAGGAATTCCAACACCCTCTTGTATACTTAGGATCAAGTAGAAACTCCACATAGCTTGTCGAATGCCAACAACTAATGAACCATCCATATCTTTCACCAATACCCACATACAATGCATCCACAAATGAAGACCAGGGTTTGAAATTTTCTTATCAATTATGGACATGAAGTTTGGCAAAGCCTCCTTACCAGAAACTCACTACTTCCTCTTCTTAACAGTATTCCCAATCATGACTCCCCCCACCATTTCAACCTTTTTCTTTTTCCCCAACCTCCTCACACCAGCAACGGATGCCATAGATAGATGTAGATCACCAAGGAATGCACCAAACAAGGAAAATTATACATTCATTCACTCATGCATCCTACCAACCAGTACCTCCTAAGCTTGCATCACAATGAATGTCTTGGTACAAAAGAAATCAAAACCAAGACCTCTCTGCCACCATCCTTACCTTTTCATTACTACACTATCCTTGCCATCTCTCGAGCCAACCCATTATCGATTGGATGCTCTTTGATGTCCTCCTAAATCAATTTTATTACATTTTAAGGGAAGTCTTCCCACCAACATTTTACACTAAGACCTTCCCTGATCTATAAACTTACCCCATGGTTGGCAGCCCAAGCAGCAACCTTATTGCCTTTTTCTACCGATGTGGGAGAACTTGATTTCTTTGAAATATAGGGAAACTTGTTTGGCTTCCTCAATAATAACCTCCAATATCTAGTTATGAATTTCTCCACCTTTCATTGCCCCAACCATGAACATCGAATCTCCTTCCACCCATATTTTCCTCCATCCTTTATCTCTAGCAATCATCAGCCCCCATAACATTGCCCTAGCCTCTGCAAGATTGTTTGTATTAGAACAAAATCATAAGCATAGATACCCACTGGTTGTCCATGGGGGTCCTTGAAAACACCTCCACCTCCTACCCTTCCTAGCTTACCCTTTTCCATGCCATCAAACTTGAGTTTAACTCACTCAAGATCTGGACATTGCCAGACATTATCTTTTTTTTTCTTGTCTAAACAATGTTTGCTATGTCCCAACCATGTAAATCGAGGCCAAGCATTAGCCCAATTAATTTCATTATCGTGGATAAACCACTCTTCTTTCTTGTGTATTTCTCCCAACTTTGAAATAACAATTTTGACTAGATCCCAAATTCTTTCCTTCGTCTTCTCCATTCCTTAGAAAGTTCTCCTATTACGTTCCAACCATAAATTCCACACTATCAATGTAGGTGCACAATTCCAAATAAATTTCCTGGACTCTTGATCTTAAGTTGCCAACTATCCAAGAGGCAAGGGATGTTAGGAGGCATAACCTAGTTCAACCCCCATTTATTCATGAAAAAGCCCTAGACCTTGCATGCTAAGTCACAATAAATGAAAAGGTGATCATTATCCTCACCTTTGACCTTGCACACCAAACAAATTGAAGAACCTCTTCTACCCAAAGTCTGAAGTTTATCCCATGTTAGCTCCTGGTGCTTCCAAGTAATCGAAAGAAATGCATTGGCCTTCAAGAGGCCATTTGAATTTTAGAGCTTCCTACCTACTTTAGCATCATTGTTATCCTCTACTTCAAAGTAAAAATGAAATTCAGAACTAACCATCACCCTATCATTATCATTACCGCCCCAAACCATTTTGTCTTCTTTATTAGCTTCCAGAATAGGTCATTTATTTAACTTAGCCTAGAGAATAGAGCAGGCCTCAATCGACTTAGCCATTAGGGGAATCAGAGTCTTCTATTTCTTTGAAGGATTATTAGTATTGATATAATCTTTGACCAGAGTACCACCCAAATTTTCAAAATGATTGACCAACATATGTAAAGACTGATCATTTTTAAGTGTAGCATCTTTGAGCTAACAATCATACCAAAACCTAATTTTGTCCCCTCTACCCAGCTTCCATTTGGTTTCCTAGTCTATAAGCACGCAACAGGATCTAATGAAGTCCAAGACACTTGAGCCCTTAGGGAGGTTCTCTGAGTTCCTGAATAGGTTATCAGGGTTGTTTTGCAAATATTTAGCTTGAAGAACTTCGCTCCAATATCTATGCTTCTCCTCATAAATACTCCAATCCATTTTATCTCCCAAAGCCTTATTCATTTTCTTACAATTTCTAAATCCCAGTCCCTCTTTAATCTTTGGCTTGCAGATCTTCTCCCATTTGACCAAGTTGTATTTAAATACATTTTCACCCCCTCTCCAAAGAAAAATACATTGAGTAGTTTCCAAAATCTTTGCTACTTTGCTAGGAAGTTGAAAATCTAACATAACATTAATAGGAACCGATGCTAGAAAGGTCTTGATCACTATAATTCTACCAACCAATGTCAGCCACTTACCTTTCTAGGAAGCCAATTTCCCTAGCCATGGCTTCTCTAAAGAGAAACGTATCATCCACAAATTGTAAATGTGTGATGTTATTAATTCCTCTAGAAACTTGTAATCCTTTCAGGTTACCAAGACTGACCTCCTTCTTCAAAGCTCTACCCAAAACTTCTACAACAATAAGGAACAAAAAGGGAGAGAGAGGGCCACCTTGTCTTAAACCCCTCTTGGCACCAAATAACTTTGTAGCAACACCATAATCAGGATAGCATAGGAAACTTAAGATATGTAGTTGAATATACACTTACACCATGCCTCACTGGAGTTGATTTATGCATAGCTTTAATGAGGAACTCCTAGGATATTCTATCATATGCCTTATTCATGTCTAATTTTATCATCATACCCTCCTTCTTCCTTGCCTTGGTAGAATGTACCACTTCATGAGCTAGCACAACTCCATCCAAAATTTATCTACCTTTGAGAAAGCCACTATGTTCTTCTAAGATTATTCTTTCCGTACATTTTTTAACCTGGTAGCATAGCCTTGGTGACAATCTTATAGATTGTATTGCATAAGGCAATCAGTCTAAACTCATCAAAGTATTTTGGTGTTTTATTCATGGGGATAAGAGCAATATATGTTAAATTCCAAGACTTCAAAATAGATCTTTTGGTTCTACGTTCTTCCGCTACTCTCCACACATCCTCCCCAACTATGTTCCAAAACTTGTGAAAGAATTACGCCTGAAAGGCATTTGGACTAGGGGATTTTCTTGCCCCCAAGGAGAAAGTAGCTCTACAAATTTCTTCTCTTTAGAAAGGGAAAATAAATTCTTTATTTTGTGAATCAGTGATTAGTTCCAAAATGTTTTTTAGCATAGCCTCCTACACCTCTTCATCAATAGTTGGGGAAAAATCAAGTAAAGCCTTGAAAAAGTTGATCCCTTCATTTCTGATTACTTCCACATCATCGACATCTAAACCTGTAGGGAGATGGATACTCATGATTTTGTTGCTTTTCCTTCTTATGTTTGTGGTCAAATGGACAAATTTAGTTTTACGGTCTCCTTCTCTAAGCCACTTGAGACTTTTGCTACCAAAAGATTTCTTCCATTCTAAAAATTTTACTTTGTTCTTCCATCAGTTCTTTTTCCAACATCCTCAATTTTGGGGTAAGACCATTCAAAGAGATAGAAGATTCCACCGAACCTAGATCATGTTCCACCCTAGATTTATTTTTAAAAATGTTCCCCATAACTTCCTTGTTCCAAATTCTAGCCCACCTCTTAGTTTTAGTCAACTTTTTGAAGATAATATACCTTTTACACCCTTTGATATCCTTGCTTCATCATTCTTCCAATGCTTCCCTAAAGTTGGGGTGTTCAAACCAAAATGCCTCCATCTTAAAGGGGATCCCAACCATTTTTTTGTTTAGAATAATTTGAAGGGAAATTGGCCAGTGATCTAAGCCACCAAAATGGATAACCTTTGAAAACATACTAACAGGGGTAAGAAGCCAATTAGAGTTCACCAAAAATCTATCCAGCCTACACAATATATTATCTTCTCCAACCCTTCTATTACTCTAAGTAAACCATCCTTTTTTAGGGTATATATCTACAAGAGAAAGATTCACACACATGTTTCTGAATTCCAGAGAATTCGAATTGGACAATTATCTACCACCTTGTTTCTCTTTTGGACACATGATGGTGTTAAAATCCTCCCACCACCCAATGTCCCTCCCAGTGTAAAGATCTAAGGTAAATTATGTAATCCCAAGTACTTAATCTATCTTTTGCTAAATTGGGATTGTGCACATTAGAGATAATCAAATTATTGTCCCCTCTAAGATCTCTGAACTTAACTGAAATACAAGAATGCGTGCCATCAACAAGCATACCTGAGAAACAATGCCTATTCCAAAGAACGGCCAGACCACTCGCCATACCTTCAACATCCATAAAAAACCTTCTCCATGCTTCGATAGACATGGAAGTTGATCCAGCAACTAAGCACTCTCCACCTTCGTCTCCTAAATAAGAAAGATGTCTAGGCCTTCTACCTCTATGAGCCATTTCAGCAAATGATGTTTTTTCAATCCATTGGGGCCGTGAATGTTCTAGCTTAAAGTATTCATAACATCTTACTAGTAGGGAGGTGCTCACCTCCAGATTTAAAATTTTTTTCATCAATGTCTGGGTTCCATTTTCCAGATCCTCCAAAGCCATCATATTTGCTTTACTTGCATCCATTTTTCTACCTTTATTGTTTTCTCCTCCTACATCCATCAAAATATTGTTTTTTCCCCACACCCTTTTACTCCTTCTAGTGGCAATGCTCCATGAATTTTCCTTGTCATCACCATCCTCTTGCCCTGTTTCAAGGTCACTTTCTCCCCCTAGCACATTTTCCAAAAGCGCTAGAGAATTTGAAGGAGCAACATGTCCTCGAGTCTCCTGAGCATCAACTGAGGGCCTTCTATTTTCAATTTCCTTAAAGATGCTCAGATTCTTGTGCTCCTCCACTCCTACGTTATCCTTGGCAGGCGAAGACTCTTTGTTCTTCTCTGCAATGTTATCCTAAGTAACCTCATCATGTCATTGTGGACTCAAGGGGGGGAATTTTATCTTTATTTGAAGAATTCACCTCCTCCTACTAAGGATGAGGAAGGGGTTTTGATTCTTCCTTCCTTGCCCCCTTTCTATCACAGTTCCTAGCAATATGCCTAATCTTCCAACAACAAAAACATCTAATAGGGAGACACTCATAATCTAATTCTTGTACATCTAATCACCCAAGATTGAAGAGAGTTTGATGGTATGTTTAATTGGACCGCTGCTCAATTTCACTTTCACACAAATCCTAGCATATGATGCCAGTTGCCTACCCCCTGTTGCATTGGAATAATAAACATACTCACTAATCGCATCCCTAATTAATTTGAAAACTTCTTCTGACCACATCTCTTATGGAAGCTTATATAATCTGATCCAAAGAGGGGCATCTTGAACCATCTCTAGGTGCAGATCAAAACTAGGGGACCAAGCCTGAATATAAAGTCCAACATTGCCCATAAACCATGGACCACCCTTGAGCACATTATATCTTTCAAATTCAGAATGAAAGACAATCTGTAAAAACTCTAACGCCAAAAGCTTACCTCTGGGCTAAGCCCCATCCATTTTTACCCTATCCAAGATTTGATCCTTTCCACAGACGACTAAATTCCTATGAATTTGGCAATAACCGCATTCTTTTTTAGCTTCTCCACCTTTGAATTGAGGAAGTTGTCCAGAATGCGAATACAAGGGATTTCTTCTAAAATTTCAACATTGACATTGCCAATTGCGATCCAACTCATGGTCTTTCCAACCATGCTATCCTCTTCTTCAATTCCCAATTCTCTACAAAGCTTCCCAAGTTCTTGCGAATCATGTTCGGGTTCCAATATCTCCTCCCTAGAATCGACCTTCCTGCTAGCTTTTGCTCCTCCTAGCACTCCTCCAGAATCCCTGACCTCACCTTATTCACTAGCAACAACCATTTTTTGTCTGTTTATGGGTATTTTAAAGTTAATTTTAAATCTAAACTAATTAATGTATGTAACAAAATGAAAATTTATTTTTGATGTTTTAATTGTTTAAATGAATGAACGTATCTTAATTAATTAAATTAGATTTCTCTTCTTAATTATAGTATAATTAATTAAAGACCAATTATTAATTAAACATTCAATCCTCTTTAACTAATTAATCTGGAATTAAAAATATATTTTTTGTATTTTTATGTTAAAAAAATGAAACAAAAATAGTAAGTAATTAAACTAAAACAATTAGACTTCTCAAATTAATTTAATATAATTAAAGAATTAATTAAATTAAATCATTGATTAATCTAATTGAAACATATAAGGAAAACAACTTTCTAAAAAACATAGAGAAAAAGCATAGAAGAAACAAACACAAACACAAACACATATACAAATATCTCCTTTCTTTAAAATTTTTCCCTTCCAAAAAGAGAGAACATACAATTCTTTTTAAAAGAATTCTTTCAACACACAAAAAGCTAATTAAAGATTACTTCATCCCCTTTTAAAATGATGGATCTAAAGTAAATGTACTTAGGTTTGTTGTATTTTTAATAAGTATTTGTTTGTTTTAGGAATTTAGATCTATTGAAGAAATTCTGAATGCTTCTTTTAAACCCACTCTAAACATATTAGAAAGTTCTAAAGAAGCCCTATGAAAAATTATTCTTGAGATGAAGAGGAAGTTATATTTTGTGCGATTAAGCTTTTGATTTGTAACTTTCTTTGAAGAAACTTTATAATAATGTATTTAAACTAAATTATTTTGAAGCATACAAATTTCAAATAAAGAAGGTTGAAAACAATTGTTTGAAACATGATGTTTTGAAGTACAAATTTAAAATAAATAAGTTTTTCAATAATATTTGAGAAAATAGAGTGCTTTGAAATAAGATTTCAAATGATAATAATCGTTTGAAACATGGTGCTTGAAACCACAAATTTTAAATGGATAAGCTCTTAACAATTGCAACAAATGGATTTAAATCTATGCAATTCTCAATAAACAAAATCTAATCTACGTTACTTTAAACACCCCTCTTTCACTGACAAACCTTTAATTAAATAATAAACTAATTTAATTAAAATCAATCCTAATCTATGCAAATAAACTAAAGGAATCCACATTTGGGATTTGAGATGTCATAAATGAAGAGCAATTTTATATGGTGACAAGACGTCCTTAGTAATTCCAACAATTTTTGATGTAGGAGCATCCCTGGTTCAAGAGCAATCTTACATCAACCAAAAACATTTACATTTCAATTTGTTTGCATTTCAGTTTGTTTCTTTTCTTTTCCCAGTTTAGTTCAGGTAGTTCAGTCAGTGGCAGTTTCTATATTTTGGTCTGCATCATACCGCAGTTATATTTCAGACTTTGCAGAGCTGGACTTAGCATATAGATTCATTAATGCACATCATATCCAAAACTCAGAGCATTTGGATCAAGTATCGGAAAGATATTGCTATCAAAAGATCAACTATTTTCTTAGAACAGAGCATTCTGACAGTCTCAAATAATCAGCTAAAGGAGAAGACTTGAGGAGCATTTCACGACTTGTGAAGTTCAAAGACACATCATTCAATATTGTTTGGTTAGTGGCCAACCTTCATTAAGATCCGCACATCATTCCATTCATTTGCAGAGGAGTTCCATTCATTTAGGTCTGACCTATCCGTGTACACACATTACAACTCTTCATCGGAGATTGTGATCTTCCTTGGCTGACGCGGAGGAATCTAAGGTTCTGGAGATGATATGTATTGATGTAATAGATGCCTAGGGAAGTAAGTGAAATAGATAGAGATAGTTGATAGTTTGAATTTTTGCGAAGGAGCTTCAAAGCTATATCTTGTGCATATTCTGATATTCTCTAATCAGGCCTGTGAGCCGTAATTGTAAGCTCGCATGTTGCCGACCAATCTATATTTGAATTCTATGATACTTAATGACTGGATCTGCATTTGCTTTATATCTTTGAGTTGTTTCCATTGTGTTTACTCTAGCTGCACGGTCTGGACTATTCACTTTGTGGATCCTCCTAACAGTGATTGCACCAAGTGGTATCAGAGCGAAAGTTTGAATCTTTGGGAGTCAATTGAGTGAAGTTGGCAAAGGAATTCTATAAGATCTTGCTGTAAACAGATCATCGAATCTGAGGCAGGTTACTTGTGTTGCAACCGATTGCCAATTGTGAGGCAGTTGTCACCTTGTAGCCCGATTGCCGAATTTGAGGTAGTTTGCACTTGATCTGAGGAAGAATGCCGCCAAGGAGAATCCCTGCTATTGGAAGAATGGATGAGATGATGGAAATGATGAAAACAATGTGAATTAGACTGGATGTTGTTGAAGAAGATAGAAGAAAAGGACTAAGCCCTAGAATTGATATTCAGAGTGATGATGAAGAATTTTAATATGCGAATCAAACTAAAGAAACCCTAGGAGGTGATGAAGAAGAAGAATCAGATCAAGTCAAGATGTTGCGAGCTATTTCAAAGATTTGGAAAAGGCCTAGAGTTGATGTACCTAATTATACTGGCAATTTGAACCCTGAAGAGTTGATTGACTGGATAAATGACATGGAAGAATTCCTTGAATATGAAGAAATTGAAGATCTGAAGAAGGTGAAATTTGCAAAAACAAAGCTAAAAGGAGATGCTGCTATATGGTGGAAAGAATTTGAGTTGGATAGAAACAAAACAGAAAAAGAAAAGATTACAAAATGGGATAGGATGGTGACAAAATTGAAGAATCAGTTTATACCTGTTGACTATGAGTTGGAACTGGTGAAGAGATTGCAAAACTTGAGACAAAAGGAGAAATTTGTGAAGGAATATACTAAGGAATTTCATAAGATGATCATAAGGATAGGACATAGTGAAGTAAGCAAGGAGAAAGTGGCTAGATACATCAATGGACCAAGATTGAACATTCAAGAAGAACTAAGTTTGGTAAGGATGACAACATTGGAAGAAGCATATCAGTTTGCCCTAAAAGTTGAAGAAAAGCAAAACAAGAGGCATGATTAGAGATAGAGAGGTAGAGGAGGTAAATTTCAAAGAGGTAGAACATTTTTTGGAGGAGAGAGATCATATTCTGAGCAGAACAGACAAGGGAACACATTCAAGGAGGATAAAGTTAATAGTGCATACCACAAAGATGATAGAACTTTCTACCATAGAGGAAACCCTAGTCCATACCAGAGTGAAGGATACAAAAGAGAATGAAGAGAACCTAATAAGAGAACATTCAGAGGAACCTATTTTCAGTGTGCAGGTGAAGGACAGAGTATTTGAATGTAATCAAGGTAGTACAAATAAGAGAACTGAGAATAGTGGAAGAGCAGCCTATGTGGAAGAAGAACTTGTTGGATCACCTAGTTCAGTTGGTAAACCTGGAAAGGAGAATCACTTGTGATGAGGAGAGCACTATTCCAAGCAGAGATAGATGAAGAACCACTGTAGAGGAAAAATTTGTTTAGAACCAGATGCAAATCAGGAGGTAAATGTTGTAAAGTTGTAATTGATAGTGGTAGTCCTAATAACCTAGTTTCAGAAGAGATGGTAACTAAGCTAAAGTTGGAAAGATTGAAACACCTTAAGCCCTATCAGATAGCATGGATTCGGGATGATAATAAGGTATTGGTGAGTGAATAATGTTTGGTGAAATTTCATATTGGATCTTATCATGATGAAGTATTGTGTGATATTATGCCTATGGATGTATGTCATATCTTGTTGGCTAGACCATGGCAATATGATAGAAAATCTATACATGATGGGAGAAAGAATACATACACTATAACATCAAATGGAAAGAGAATTACTTTGATTCCTTTGGAAGATGATCCTAAGAGTGAAGTATGTGGGAATGCTAGAATCTGTTTGGTAGATGGAAGAAACTTTTTGGATGGTTTGAGACATGAGAATATGTGTTATGCTTTGATCCCTAAGAAGCCTGAAACCCTAAAGACTGAAGAATCACAAGCGGAGGAGATAACTGAATTGCTGACAGAGTATGAAAACATCATATTAGACAATGTACTTGAAGGATTGCCACCAATTAGGAGTATTAGTCGTCACATGGATCTTATACCTGGAGCCAGTTTGCCTAACAAAGCAACACACAGAATGACACTGACAGAGAATAAAGAATTGAATAGATAGATACATGAGTTGTTGAGGTAGGGTTTGATCAGAGAGAGTTTGAGTCCTTATGTAGTACCTGTAGTGTTAGCACTAAGGAAAGATGGAGAATGGAGGATGTGTACAGACTTAAGAGCAATAAACAAGATCACAATTAAGTATAGACTTCCTTTACGTAGGATGGATGACATTATGGATTGTTTGAGTGGGGCAAAATATTTCACAAAGATAAATTTGAAGAGTGGATACCATTAGATCAAGATCAGAGGAGATGAATGGAAGACTGTTTTTAAGATAAATGAAAGATTATATGAGTGGTTAGTGATGCCTTTTGGATTGACAAATGCACCGAGTACTTTCATGAGATTGAAGAATGAAGTCTTAAAGAATTTCTTGGGTAAGTTTGTTATTGTATATTTGGATATATTCTAATTTTCAGTAAGACAAAAGAACATTTGTGGCATATTAGACAAGTATTGCAGAGACTAAGAGAAGAGAAAATGCTGATAAATTCAAGAAGTGTAGTTTCATAAAGGAAGAATTAGTATACTTGGTGTGAGGGTAAAATGTCGAATCAATCAAATGAATTAAATAAGACCCAAACATCAACAGAATAGAGAAACAAAGAAGATTCAAATGAACAAAGCAATGAACAAACACAACAAACCTCTTCCATTTCGAAACTTCTGTTGTTCGCCTATCACGAATCGTCCTTTCGCAGATGAGATGAGCCCTCAGAGAGTGCAATCTTTTAAAGCTATTTGAGGAAGTCGATGGTGAACGGCTATGGTGTGATGTGCAATGAAGGTGAGCTCCAATGCAACAATGGTGATCTCAAGCTTGTAGATGACAAGTGGGTGCCAAAGGCGCGCTGGTGATATTTCTGCAGAGTAACGATGTCAAAAGCCTGGATGACTAGAATGGAAGGATGAAGCTTCATTTATAGACTTGGAAGAATAGGAATCAACGGTTGAGAGGAGATATGAAGAACAACGGCTGAGGATGGTTGAGGAATGTGCAACCAGTGGAAACGTGCCAAGTGTCCCAGCTCCATCATGAAAGGTGGGATGTGACAAGACTGATTGGAGAGTTAACTCCATTGACTGGTCTGTTAACAGACTTGATTGATCAGTTAGAAGAGTGGATTGTGGAACTGACTGAATTGATTGACCAGTGAACTGGATTGATTGAGGAGTCAACAGAATAGATTGACCAGTGAACTCAAATGACCAATCAGTTAACAGATTTGATTGATTAGTTAACTAACTTCTGATTTGAGAAGAAATAGGCCATGTGGGTGAGAGAAAAATAGGTAATTAAATATTAAATATATTTAATTACATGTGCAACTTGATGATGTGGACAAGGTGAGGTGGAAAAGGTGAGGTGTAAAGGTGAGGTGGATTTTTGAATTTAGAACTTAGGATAGAGGAATTTAGATTAATTAAATAATTTATGATTATTTAATTGTGTAGGACATTTAGAAGAATTTTAATTAAATAAATAGAATTTATTTAATTATGGAACAGTGAATCGATTAAATAAATTTAGAATATTTATTTAATTAATAGAAGAATGGAATAAATATTTAGAATATTTATTTAGGATGATTCGTGTCATTTTTAGGCGTATACATTTTGCCCCTCTTTGATGCAATGCAGTTTACAGCGTTGCTTCAAAGAATAAATAGCCTGACAGTGATATATGCCCCAGTTTGCCCCTGGTACAAGTTTAACGACAGGATGTCCCCTCGGGAGATTGGACGAGAAGAAGGAAGAAGGCATGAGACGGACAATCTCACGATGAAGAAGGTTGAGTTTGAAGAAAATGGGTGAAGAAAGTGTCAAATGATACGCGATGCAAGATGGAATGATGACACACACAAGCAAGCAAGAAAGTATACACAAATGACACAAGAACAAACAAGGTATTGCCCCTGTCAAGCGGTAAACCAATGATATACTAATAACGATATACAACAATGTTGTCATGGCGGGGAACGATGTATCCCTAGACCAACACGGCAGGCGTGTTGTCATGGCGGGGAATGATGGATCCCTAGAGCAACATGAAGGATAGTGTTTGGTTTCAGGAAATGAAGCATGTTGTGTAAGACGCGTGTATTGGTCTGATTTCGACAATGCAACATCCTGTATAAGACAATTGATTGATTAACTGATCGAGTTGGTTTACGACCAGACAAGGATCAAGACCACTGATTGTGAGTGGATCATTTGTGCAAGATTGACTTGACTTGATTGGTATGGATTAAGGATGGACCTTGCATTTGGATCATTGCTCAGATTAACTGGACAAGGATGAAAAATATGATGATAGATAGAAATCTGATTGATAGAAGAAAGACTCGATAGAAAGATTCACAAGCTTTTATTTGTATTGATACTCTGCATTGTTGGATCTTTATTGCATGGGGTACGGTATGGATGTATAAATGGATATAGGATGGATGCTTTGCTTTTAGAGTGCTTTATTTCATCATTGGGCATTGTGTTTTTGGTACATTTTCTGAAATGTTGTAAGTGAATACAAGCATCTAGGTATAATTGAACCGAGATGACTTGAGTACCGCTTACATGGATTGTGATTTAACAAGTTAATACAAGCATCGAGGTATAATTAAACCGAGATGACCTGAGTATTTCTTGCGTTTCAACAAACAAGGATTTGCCCCTGTTCATGTTAGACCTTTGATGTCCTCGATGATCTTTTGCTGATCATGTCCTTAGACAAGGCTTCACATTACTAAAGTTTAATCCACAAACAACAAACAAAGAAAGTAATCATGCTCCCATCATAGCATCTCTAGCTTTTGGCATCCTTGAGTAGCATAGGAAGGTATGATAGCAAAAATCAAGACGCAAACTATTAACCATGTTTCCGATCTACAAAGCATATTTGCGTTGATATGTGTTTATTTCTTACCTTAATTTGCATAAAATCATTTAGAAGACCTTGGGTATTTGCTTTGCATTGGATAGGTTAAGATGCTCACAGTCAAGATTTTTGCTTGAGGCGCGGGTTCTGCTTGCATTTGCTTACTTGATGAGAAGGTTGCACAATCCTTATTGAGAAGACTGACCCTAAGGGACTGACCTAGTGCCTCGGGGGCTCATTGCTAAATGGCCTTGCCTACGTGATGACACAGAGGCAACGTAGTTCGGGGTAAACCCTAATGGACCATGGATGGACTAGAAGAAAGACGACAAGAATGAAGACAAGAAAGGAGATGAATGGGACCTTGGGAGAGATGGAAGCCTCAGGGGTGCATTAGAATAATGGCCTTGCCTACGTGACGACGCAGAGGCAACGTAGTTCACGGACTTGGACCACAGACCCTGACGAGAGACACTACACTAGGCTTACATTGAGGAGACGGTATGGGACAAAACCTTGGTTGACAAGGCCACAAGGTGAGTATCAAGCCATGATAGGTAACTGTCAAGCATTTATTTGTGGGATGGATATGGGTCGAATGAGGAAAATAGAGGGAGAATGGGCTCAAGGTGATTGGATTCCCAAAGATGGAGAATGCGGTTTGTCACAAGTAACGCCTGTTTACCAGGTTTTCATCACTTGTTTTTATTTGCACGAGAAGCTAGAAAGTAACATGACGCCTGATTGCCAGGTTTTCATCACGATACCTATCCAAGGCGCCTGTTTGCCAGGTTTTCACCAAAGGACGATTTTTTTGTATGCTTTCTATTTTTTTCTGATTTTTTTTTTTTTTTGTATTTTCTCTTTGTAACTTTTTTTGATTTGTTGATTTTTGACTTTATTGTGCCCCCTTGCATTGGGGTTATCTTAAGTATAGAACCGGCGAAGGTGCATGCTGTTGATTGGATCATCAAACAACTCACCTTCTGATGTGGCCAACTGATATGCCCCCGATCCGTAGGCCGCTACACTTGGGATTTGTGATTTTTGCGGAAGGATTGAATATGGATCCTGAGAAAGTAAGAACAATTGTTGAATGGCCTACATCGGAGAGCATTGGAGAAGTCGGATCATTTCATGGGTCGGCTAGTTTCTACCAGAAGTTCATCAGAAATTTTAGTTTAGTTTGTAACCCTATGACAAAGACAATGAGAGGTGATAGAAAAGACTTTAAGTGGACATCAGGAGTAGATAAAAGTTTTGAACTGTTGAAGCAGAAAGTGACAGAGCAACCTATTTTGGCATTATCGAATTTCAACAAGGTATTTCAAGTAGATTGTGATGCAAGTGGGAATGCAATAGGAGCAGTGTTAAGTCAAGAAGGTAGACCTGTAGCATATTTTAGTGAAAAGGAGAATATATTATGGTTATGATCAAGAGTTCTATGCTGTAATTCAAGCCTTGAAGAAGTGGAGACATTACTTGTTGCCTAAAGAGTTTGTGTTGTATACAAATCATCAAGCTTTGCAATATTTGAATACTCAAGGAAAGTTGACTCAGAGACATATGAGATGGGTAGAGTTCATGCAAAGTTACACATTTGTATTGAAACATAGGAGTGGGAAATCAAACAAAGTTGCAGATGCATTGAGCAGGAGAAGAAACTTGTTGACAGAGATGAGAGTTGAAGTGTTGGGATTTGATGAATTGAAGAAATTGTACAAAGAAGATCTTGATTTTGCAGAATCTTGGAAAGCATGTAAGGAGCCTGTTGTGACAGATAGGAGTAAATGGTTGGATTATTTCATTCAGAAGATATGTTGTTCTGAGGAAATCGGTTATGCATACCTAGAAGTTGCATGAAAGACAATTTGATCAAGGAGAAACACAGTGGTGGATTGGCAGGACACTTTGGCATTGATAAAATGGTGGCTTTGGTAAGTGAAAATTACTTTTAGCATCAGATACATAAGGATGTTAAGAAATTTGTGCAAAGTTGTAGAGTTTGTCAAGTTGCAAAAGGGAGTAGTCAGAATACTGGATTGTATAAACCATTGACAATACCAGAGAGACCTTGGGAAGACATAAGTATGGATTTTGTAATGGGATTGCCTAAGACACAAAGAGGACATGATTCAATATTTGTAGTAATGGATAGATTTTCAAAGATGGCACATTTCATACCTTGTAATAAGACAACTGATGCAGTACATGTAGTTGACTTATTTTTCAAGGAGATTGTGAGATTGCATGGATTACCTAAGAGCATAATTTCAGATAGAGACATAAGATTTCTTGGATACTTTTGGAAGACACTTTCGAAGAAGACGAAGACAAATTTGAAGTTTAGTTTAGCATTTCATCCACAGACTGATGGACAGACAGAGGTGGTGAATAGGAGTTTGGGAAACTTATTGAGATGTTTGGTTGGAGAGAAGGCAGGAAGTTGGGATTTGATTATTTCACAAGTAGAGTTTGCATACAATAATTCAGTAAATAGGAGTACCAGAAGAAAACCTTTTAAGATTGTTACTAGAGTAAACCCTAGAGGAGTAACAGAGTTGAGAGATATCAGTATGGAAGATAAGAGAACTGTAGAAGCGGAAGAATTTGCAGGACATATGGAGATAGCGAACAATTAGGTGAAGAAGCATTTAGAGGAGATGAACAGTAAGTATAAAGAATAAGCAGATGAGAAAGAGACACAAAGAATTGTAGTTGGAGATGAAGTGATGGTATACTTGAGAAAAGAAAGATTTCCAGTTGGGACATATAACAAGTTGAAGATGAAGAAGTTTGGACCATGTAGGATAGTCAGAAAGTTTGATTCAGGAAATGCATATGAAGTGGAGTTACCGGAGACATTGGGTATATCACCTATTTTCAATATTGCAGACCTATATCAATACCATGAAACAGAGATCAACAACAACATAGAAGAAGACTTGAAAAAGCAGTTACCACAACAAGCACTAGAGTAGATTGAAGACATCTTGGATAGCAGAGTTGGATGCAGCACCAGAGGAAGACAATACAAAGAATATATTATGAAGTGGAAAGGCAGATCGGAAGAAGATTCATCATGGATTTCTTAGGCTGAGGTGGACCATCTTTCTTTTCCTCTAGCCCCAGCAAAGTGAGGGACTCACTTTTTCAATAACCCCAGATGTCTGATGTAGGAGCATCCCTGGTTCAAGAGCAATCTTGCATTAGCCAAAAACATTTGCATTTTAGTTTGTTTCTTTTCATTTCCTAGTTCAATTCAGGCAATTCAATCAGTAGTAGTTTCTGTATTTTGGTCTACATCCTACCGCAATTGCATTTCAGACTTTGCAAAGCTGGAATTAGCATATAGATTCATTCATGCACATCATATCCAAAACTCAGAGCATTTGGATCAAGTATCGGAAAGATATCGCTATCAGAAGATCAATTATTTTCTCAGAATAGAGCATCCTAATAGTCTCAAATAATCATCTAAAGGAAAAGACTTGCATAGCATTTCACGACTTGCGAAGTTCAAAGACACATAATTCAATGTTGTTTAGTTCGTGACCAACCTTCCTTGAGATTCGTACATCATTCCATTCATTTGCGGAGGAGTTCCATTCATTTAGGTCTGACATATCCGTGTACACACGTTACAGCTCTTCATCAGAGATTGTGATCTTCCTTGGCCGACACGGAGGAATCTAAGGTTCCGGAGATGATATATATTGATGTAATAGATGCCTATGAAAGTAAGTGAAATAGATAGAGATAGTTGATAGTTTGAATTCTTACGAAGGTGCTTCAAAGCTATATCTTGTGCATATTCTGATATTTTGTAATCAGGCCTGTGAGCCCTAATTGTAAGCCTGCATGTTGCCGACCAATCTGTATTTGAATTCTATGATATATTGAATGACTGGATCTGTATTTGCTTTATATCTTTGAGTTGTTTCCGTTGTGTTTACTCTAGCTACATGGTCTAGACTGTTCACTTTGTGGATCCTCCTAGCCATGATTGCACCAGTTTTCCCCTCTCCTTCAACATTAACTAGTGGTAACTATCTCCAAGGCAAGGGATGACAAAGTAACATTGCTTGCAGAGGTTGAATTGAGGTGTGTAAGAATTTGGAAGAGCATCAACAAAAGATTCCAATGGTCTGAAATTCTCGACAATCAATGTTTGCTTGCAAATACTTGGACCATTTGATTATAAAAAAATAGGTTACTAATGGATGTTAGTGTTTGGTGGAAAAAGAGGGGTTTCAATTTCAAGGTTAAATCCTCCTTTCACACCTTACATTCAAGGACATAAATCGAGTCAAGCCACAACATTTTGCAAGAGGGCTCTACTACAGATTTAGTGTCCCTTAGAACGAAGAGGAAACTTGGAATTTGCTAATTAATTGATCAATTAAAGTCCAATTATGCTTAAAAACCTAATTTCATAAATTGTAAACAAATGGATGAAACATGACAAATGCTCATAGACAGAGAGATAATATTAAGAGTAAATACATACCAAACTTCGAGATTCCAGATATGGGAAAGTCGGGGACTAATGAGTGGGCGCCCAAGTCCAAGGTACCAATTTCTGTCAGGATCTCTAAAAGTTGTCTGTAACCTGTTTTGGTTGTTCCAGGGATTTATGTGTCTTAGGATCCGCATGACTAATGAGCGGGCGCCCAAGTCCAGGTCCTACTTTTATGCTTTGATCTACAATTCTGACACTCTATTATACCTCCCTACAACTCCACTTCTTATGCTCCTACACCTACAACCTGCAATCACAAAAAAGGGGGTTGGGGGTTGTGGTGTTTAGAGGCTTGCCTCGGTCAAGCCCCTAAGAGACATTCAAGTCTTTCGAACACTGTTGTCAGATCTAGAGAGTGCGAATCCCTGTGGGATAGAGGCAAAAACCAATTGATAAATGATTGAAAACACAAATAAATGTCACCTCATAGGTGTAGCTCGCATATAGATGAAAATCCTTCACATCATGAGAATATGAAGCCAAATCTGCATAACAAACATAATAACAAGACAAGTCTACTCTGCAACAAAGAATATCTTGAATGCTCTAAAATCACAAGTGCACTAAAAGTTCATAATAATCTTCTTGTTTACAAATGAATCACATGCTTATATATGCAACTAAACACATTCCTACTTTAATTTCGTAATTCAAGCTTGACATGTTGTCAACGGACACTTATAACAGTCACATAACCAACATTTAAAATTTGGGACCCCGCTAAATAGGGCAGGACTAGGGCACAGGTGCCCAAGTCCTCAACCCCTATTTAGGTTAGGGCTAAGCTCACAAGAGTCCCCTAGGCCCCATTTAACATGGGTTTTTAGGGATTTCCATCAGGAGTTAAAGTAAACATGCATGAATACACTAAAAGGACCTAGGAGCTAAACATAGGAGGAAAAAGTCCTAGGGAGACATTTTCTGATGTAACATTTAGCCCCTACTTTAATGTATGTATGAACGTAAGGCCCATACATGCATTAAAGTATGGTCAACAAACACAAAAACATGCCAGGCACTTAGAGCTGATGCATACACGAAGATTGAGAACTATTTCTAGCCCCCAGTCTTAGGTAGACATTAAAGAAAACATGCCGCAGACACGCCAAACATAATGAAGATAGTAATAGGCACACAAAACATAGTGAATACAGTGAATGAAGTGATTATTTCTTTTTTCATTTTCTCATATATGAATGCAGATGCAAGTACATGGAAAGTAAACACACAACCTAAAATGTAGGGAGGGGCATTTTGCCATGCAACTTTAGACTACATATGGGGCAATAGACACGCAGTACAAATCTCATAATGTAGGAGGGGTATTTCACAGACTACACTTGAGAACAACTATGCCATACAAATCCCAAAGCATAGGAGGGGCATTTCGCCATGCTCTTGAGACTATACTTGGGAACAAACATGCCATACAAAACCTAAGTGTAGGGAGGGGCATCTCGCCGCACAACTTTAGACTACACAAGGGGGAAAACACACGGAAGACACGAGCGTCGTATAGCATGCCAAAGACATACTATACGTCTTAAACATGACAAACAAGTGATGGAAGGATCCAATTGCTAGATTCACCACCATCTCAGGCACATTATAGGCACACCTGACGATTGGGCTTATGCCACAACAACCGCCAAAGACACGCTTAAGGGAGGATACACCAACTCCATAAACTCAGACGACTTTTAGAATAAAAAGGATGTGCACTAGCTCAAGAGATACACCATCCCCACCTCTGTAGAGGGCTTTGAATAAAAGGATACACACTATCTCAATAGATACGATATCCTGCCTCCACAAAGGGCTTAATGATTGCAATATAGAATAAAGATGTGCACTCGCGCTCGAGATACAACATCCTGCCTCCATAGAGGGCTTACAAACACGCTTCATTAGTACCAAAATCATTAGACAACTTACCTTATATGCCCCCACCTTAAGGTGGTTGATATTGTGTATCGATATCAAGCACGTTAAGGGAGGAAGAAAATACACAAGGGAACAAGAGCTCTCGCAAAGCCCATGCCCGTGACACGTACTTTATGATCGCCGAATGTTCCCACAAACACACAATTTCCTGCAAGAAAAGAGGTTAGAAATCTTTTTATAAGATAATAACCACATTAAATGATCAAAAGTAATGCATGTACATCATTCACATAAAGAGTCGAGGTTATACTACGAGTTCGAATTCTGAGTATAATCATGGGGCTATACTGTAGAAATCTCAAAACTGAGTGTAACCAAGGCAAGATTCAAAGATAAACAAAGTGCACAGAGCAGATGTATTGTTATGGTTTGTTAGTATGATAAGACAACATCAAAATATCACACAGATTGATTCTACTAGCCAAGTGTCAGATAATATATATCAATCCCATCTTCATATATGAACTAGGTCCATTTTTGCTTACTCGCTGAAGGGACACGTGGTCCGTATCAGTCTTATTTGTTTTTCATCATTCGCTAGCTAGATAGGACCATTAGAAGAAGGTAAACAATAAATTAAGAAAGGAGAACAAGTGCCTTAGGTTTGTGACGTAGGAAGGTGCCCCCAGATCACCAATCGCAACGCTATGCCCCTAGGACACAACACACAACAATGAAAATAGAGAAGAAGCAAGATAGAAGAATGATGATACAAATAGAAGAAGGGTCACAACAGGGGTGGTCTCCCAATATCCTTGACCTTACAAGAGTATAAGGGTCACCCAAGGAGGCCTAAACAACACATAACACATCACGGGGGGAACACAACACAAAGTTAAAGGGTTAGAAATACTTACCTAAAAGTATGATCGTACTAGAATTTAGAACTTGCGAGCATCTTAGAAAGATGCTCCATCAAGTTTTGCATAAAGTTCAAGAGTGGTTCATGTTAGATTGTTCTTTGTTCTCAGAATGTCCATGTGGTACTTGTTTCTCAAATCCTTGTGTACGTGAGATCCTTTGTTGCTTATGAGGAGGAGATCCACTATTATTTCCTACTAATGATAACCATCTTACTCTTTTTCAATCTTTAGCTTTCTTATTTTGTCGAGTTCATCTATCGTAGCGAAATGGGATATGTTCCATTATAGCATCTTTTTCCTGTCATAATCTCTTGCTTCAGTTGTTCAAGTTGTTTTTCCAATGCATTTTAGTTAACTCCCGATCCTTGAAGGGATAATGGAGGAGGAACCTTAGCATATATACCATTTCTTCATGGATGAGGTATGTTATCAAGCTTTTCCTTATCCACTTCTATCATACCCACTATTTCATCATAATCCAAATAGTCATCTTCCACTTCTACTGTATTTTGTTCCATCATGTTTTTATCAGTATGCTTAGGAAAGGGATTAGTAAAGATTAGTAAGTTCTGATTTGGAGGAGCAACTGACTTGTTTCCATTATCACTCACACCAGATACCTATATGACATTCGAGTCAATGAGTTCTTGTATTTCATGTTTAAGACGTATACATCGTTTAGTATCGTGTCCTTGTTGTCGATGGTAATGACAAAAAGCATTAGCATCGAAGTAAGGTCCTTGCATTCTACTAGGATCCAATGGTTTAATTGAAGGAAGCTTCAAGAGGTTATTACTCACAACTTGATTCATGATAGAATGTAAGGAGTCATATATCAAAGTGAATTGTCTTTGTTGTTGTCTATTCTTAAACGATGTCCTTTTCAGATTAGTGATAGCAGATACTCGTGAAAAAATATTTGAATTCTATCCATTAACTTTGATAAAACTCTTATTATTCCTCTTAAAGTTGTTTTGTGAAGGTCCACCCATGGATTGACCAACTTGAGCCAATGAGTTTTGGTTTTCATACTGACTAGACGAAAGTTGGCAATCACGAAGGGTTGTGCATAAATGTTGAAAAGAGTTATACTTCATCAAGATAATCTTATCATGGATGTTAGGTTGTAGATTTATAATAAACACCTTCTGAACATCCTCATCCTTCATTTGATATTGAATTTGTGCATACAGAGCTTGATATCGACTAATAAACTTAGTTAACTTCTCTTTCAGACCTTGCTTGCAATGAACTAAATCAATCAAAGAAACTTGAGGTCCAATGTTTGCTTGAAAATATTGTAAGAATTGATCAACTAGCTGGGAAAAAGAGTGTATTGAATTCGGAGGTAAAGAGTAAAACTATTATAAAGTCGTGTCCTTAAGAGATCACGGGAAAAGTTTTGCTAACAAATCCTCTTCAAAGTAGAAGTCACTACACATAGCCGTGAATGCTGCCACATGAGTATTAGGATCACCTTTTCCACCATATTTTTCAAAGCGAGGAGTTTCAAACTTCTTAGGCATAGGAGTTCTCAAGATTGCATAGGATAAAGGATTACAAGCATGATAAGTTGGTATATTAGGTTGTGAAGAATTCGTCAAGCTTGTCACCTTTTGTTGTAAAGAGGTCATGCCTTGCAAGAGTTGATTTAGGAGGGCATCATTAGGGGATGCAGTTTGAGAATTAGAAGCCAAGTGCATGACATTTTGAGATTGATTGTGAGTGGGAACGAAAGGTGGTTGAGAGTAATTGTAAGTGGAAGGTGGTTGTGAATAGTTGTATGTAAGAGGTGGTTGCGAATAAGTGGGATGGAGAGGTGGTTGGGAATAATTATTCATGAAAGAGGTCACCTTAGGTGCTAAGTTCTGATAGTTGAATCCCATAGCTTTGTAATTTTGTGAATCAGTGCCATCAGATACTCCAATACTAGTGGTAGCATTACTACAAGCATTTGTATTAGTAGTTAAAATTGTTGATGTAAATGTAGACATTCTAGTGGTCGATATAGGTGCCAAAACTTGCATATGAGACAGTGACGACATATTATTAATAACATTTGCACATTTAGTCACCAACATAACATTATTATGTACTATATGCGCTAAACCTTGAATTACATTAACACCATATTGTCCTTCTTTTATGAGCTCTCTTATGTTATGAATCGCATGTATAGCTTCTTCCGCTATCCTTTTATTTTCCATAAATGCTTGAAAATCGGCTAGCTCTTTATGAAGTTTGTTTATTTTCTCATTAGGTACATATGTTACCACCCCAATAGTGTCCTATACATCATGAAATATTTGATCTTCCATTGAAGTTGTAAGAGGTATGATATCTTGCAAAATTTGTCTCTCCTTTTGTAAAGAAGGTGTTCAATAGATTTTCAGAGGTAGGAATGTTGTCGCTTTTAAGAGTACTAGGTCCCATTAGTCTAATACTTCTCCTCAAAGGGATATTTCTATTAGGGCAGTGGGTTATACGACTCATGCAAAAGTATACAACACTCAATGCACAAACTAATAAAACAATCCCAAGGAACAATATATGTTTGAGATCCAAAATGCTTGATTTTTCACCTTTTTCACAATTTTTCAATGTAAATCACTAAAAGAAGAGGTGTTGTGAAGAAATTAAAGAGGGGTAGAAAATAATAAGCTCAATGCTAATCCAATAATGCATCAATTCGCTTCACAACACACCTTTAATGCAATTCTATATGCAAAATAAGTCAAAATCTAGTGAAAATGCAATATTTTAAACCCTAGACATGAAATCTAAATGCAAAAATGCACTATGATGAAACACTACAGTTAGAAATTAGTCATAAATGAATGTTTAAAACAGTAGTAAAATTAGAAACAAGATTTTAACCACAAACCCTAGCTAATGCAAAAACTAGGTTATATGAAAAATGCACAATTTCAAGCAATTTTTAACAAATTAGGCATGAAAATGCAATGCAAATGAATAACAAATGATGAATTTATATAATTTAGATCAAATCTAATGAAAATAACAGAAATTAAATGAAATTAAATGCAAATTAATTCAAACTATTTGAAAATGCAAGCCTAAAATGTCAATTTTTTTCAAAATTTTCAAGTATTTTTTTTGTAAATTTTCAAATGCAATAAAATAAAAATTAAATGAATAAATGAAATGAGTTTCAAATCTAATGCAAAAATCAGAAATTAAATGAAAATTAATTCAAATTATATAAAAAATGCAAGTTAAAATGCCAATTTTTTTAAAATTTTCATTTTTTTTGTAAATTTTCAAATGCAATAAGAAAATGATGAATGAAATGAATGCAAATCTCAAGTACAACACCCAACAAGGTGCAAAATTCAAATAAACACGAGTTCACCAAAATGTTTGGTGGAAAAAGAGGGGTTTCAATTTCAAGGTTAAATCCTCCTTTTACACCTTACATTCAAGGACATAAATCGAGTCAAGCCACAACCTTTTGCAAGAGGGCTCTGCTACAGATTTAGTGTCCCTTAGAACAAAGAGGAAACTTGGAATTTGCTAATTAATTGATCAATTAAAGTCCAATATGCTTAAAACCCTAATTTCGTAAAATCATAAACAAATGGACGAAACACGACAAACGTTGATAGACAGAGATAGAATATTTAGAGTAAATACATACCAAACTTCAAGATTCTGGATGTGGGATAGTTGGGGACTAATGAGCAGGCACCCAAGTCTGAGGTACTAGTTTTTGTCAAGATCTTTGAAAGTTGTCTGTAACCTGTTTATGTTGTTTCAGGGATTTTTGTGTCTTGGGATCCAGAGGACTAATGAGAGGGCGCCCAAGTCTAGGTCCTGCTTTTCTGCTTTGATCTGCAATTCTGACACTCTGTTATATCTCCCTGAAACTCCACTTCTTTCGCTCTTGCACCTGTAACCTACAATCATAGAAAAGGGGGTTGGGGGTTGTGGTGTTTAGAGGCTTGCCTCGGTCAAGCCCCGGAGATACATTCAAGTCTTTCAAACACCGTTGTCAGATAGAGAGTGCGTATCCCTGCAGGATAGAGGCAAAAGCCAATTGATAAATGATTGAAAACACAAATAAATGTCACCTGGAGGTGTAGCTTGCATATAGATGAAAATCTTTCACATCATGAGAAGATGAAGCTAAATCAGCATAACAAACATAATAACAAGACAAGTCTGCTCTGCAACAAAGAATATCTTGAATGCTTTAAAATCACAAGTGCACCAAAAGTTCATAATCATCTTCTTGTTTACAAATGAATCCTTAAACATGCTTATATATGCAACTAAACACATTCCTGCTTTAATTTCGTAATTCAAACTTGAGATGTCGGCAACAGACACTTATAACAGTCACATAACCGACCTTTAAAATTTGGGACCCTGCTAAATAGGGCAGGACTAGGGCATGGGCGCCCAAGTCCTCAGCCCCTATTTAGGTTAGGGTTAAGCTCTCAAGAGTCCCCTAGGCCCCATTTAACATGGGGTTTCAGGGATTTCCATTGGGAGTTAAAATGAACATGCATGATTACACTAAAAGGACCCGGGAGCTAAACATAGGAGGGAAAAAGTCTTAGGGAGACATTTTCTGACGTAACAGTTAGAACTATTGGGAGTCAGAGGCAGAGTTTCCCAATCTAAATTGAGTTGAGCACATGCTAAAACTGAAGATAATTCATAAAATTAAGAAAATCACATGTACAAACACTCATATCGACTTTATTGCTACATGACAAGTTCATCGCTTTACTAGTAAAAAGTTCGTTGCGATGAACAATGTTCACTGCTATAGAAAGTGACAAACTCATCACTAAGAAGAAAAACATAAGTTTTGACACAAAATTAAAATACAAACACTTGGCAGATAGTCAAGCCAAATATGAACAATATGTGGTGAGGCCTAATAGGTTGACACGCTACCTTACCTTAGAGATAGATGTTGAAGATTGACTTTTTTAACATTTTGTGCTACGTAATCTCATGTGTTACAATATTGGTCATCATTGAACTTGCCATGTAAGCCCTTTCAAATTCAAGCATTTATAATCACCAACATTCATATCCATCTTCACTTCAAGAGCAAAACACATGTTCCATTCACATTTAATGTTCCTAAATTAACATTTAATTTTGATATTTACCCAACTCCAATTTACGTAAATTGATTGTTTTCTTAATACATTTATTTGATTAGATTAAACTAATCCTTTACAAAAATATTTTAACTTAAAATGAATTTTAATATTTTATTAATCTTAAGTTTTTAATATATTTTTAGAAAAACTTTATAGTATTTTTAAATTTTATATCTTATAATTCATTTTCAAAGGAAAATGATATTTATTTTATATATAAAAATAAAAAATAATATTTAAAAAAATAAAAATTCTTAATATAAAATTGAATAATTCACAAAACCTTAAAACCAAAACAAGTCTTTGTGTAAAATTTCTTCATAAAAAAAGAGGTAATATTTTTTTATGTTTAAGAGAATGAACAAATGAATGAAAGTTTTGAATGACGTCCATGAGACTAGACAGTATATGAGACCCAGAAGTAAAATTGAAATCGTTCCAAACAAACAAACCAACTGACAACCACACCAAAAATTTCTAGCTATTTTCTAATTCTTTGCTGATCCTGGTTCTTCTGCTATGGTTTTTAATCAGGAACTTGCTCTTTCTAGTAGCTTCTCCTCTTCAAACAAGGTCGTTAAAGATCTGACTTTTAGCATATCTGTGTAATTGAACCGGATGTCCTCGTATGCCTTACACTCCCTAATGTAGTGCCATTCTGTTTCTAATCCCAACGAGTAGAATCGACAAATCCTATCCATTCATTCCTCTTTGGTTATTTTCCACCTACCCGTTCACACCTAAGATGATGTGAATCAATTCTTATTTGGACTATTAGCATTTTACCTTTCCACTTTATATTGGCTCCCATGTGTGGGGCCAAACTATGAAAACCCATAGCCACGTCGACACAAACACCAAATGCCATACATTGAAACGGACTCCAAAATAAATTTCAATATTCTCCACAATAGCCAATCGCCATAACTGGACAAACAAACATCGATGAAATAAGGAAAAAAGCGCTTCTTCGTTGCAGTTGGATCTGCTTTTCTCATTTTGTTGGAGCCGCGCAGAGGCACGGTAAATCTCCCCCAAATTTCTATCATTTACGCTAAGTTCGGCGCACAATTCAGTTCTCAATAACTCTGTCTTTGTAATTCTTTTTCAATCTTCTTTTGATTCCGAATGTATTGAGGCTAAAACAGAAACGTGGCTATGAGTGCCCTAAATTTTGGTAGATTTTTAATTTTTTTTAATATGTTTGGTAATTTATTTGTAATTAATTTTGCAGAGCTGGTTTGTGAACGTTTTATTTCTAAAAAATTTAGGGTTGTGCATCGATATAAATTTTATGGAGTTTGCAATATCTGGTTCTCAAATTTGTAGAAAATGTTTATGCATTTGTGGTATTACTATGTGGCGTGTATATTCCGACATATCTTAAGGCTGCTGATGACCGAGGTTGAATTTTAGAGATGAGTTTAAAAAATAAAATTCCCAAGGCTGTTTGAGCCGACAAACCCTGACCATGTGTTTTGCCTCAGCATTCAACTAGAATGGGGCCCCGGTGATCTCTATGTGAGTCATGCAACTTCACCAGTTGAGCCTCCTGAGGTTGACATTTTAGTGGTAAATTAGGGTGTTGTATGAGGAAAATTATTGTTTGTTTACAAACATTTGTGCTTAGGGTTTGATACCATGAATGTAGGATGCCTGCGTGTAACGTGGGGTTGAACTTTTGTCATAAATTTTCAATTACACCATGTTTTTAATACTACACAATGTTAGTTCAGACAGTTGATCCCGTAATGTGGTGTGGGGCTGAACTTGGGCTACAAGCTTTCAAATGCATCCCATTTTCCACGGGTTGCCTGTTGCAGAGTGGAGATTCACCAGTTGTGCCAACTCAAGTTGACATTTTAGTGGTAAGTCAAGGTGTTGTATGAGGAAAATTATTGTTTATTCTTAAACATTTGTGCTTAGTATTTGACATTGCGAGTGTAGGATGCCTTTGTGTTGTCAAAATTTACAGGGATAAATTGTAAAAAGCTAAACCATATTGCTCTCAAGGCTAACAGGAAAATATATAAATGATATTATTATTCATCTGGTGTCTTACAATGTATTGCACAAATGCTTATAAAGCACTGTATTCCCCTACAACTTCCCCCAAACTACCTTTTGGGAAACTAACTCTCAACTAACACAAAATTAGCTAAACATTTTAATCACAAGACTAAGTCACTATGTTGACTTTATTACAGAATGTAAACCTTAATTTTCCAACACCCGCTCTAAGTTTACATTAAAAAAAGATAACAAATAAAGAATGGAGAAACTACATGACTGACTGCAGCAGCCCACCTGGAAATTTGTGGAAGCACCTCCACCAAATTTCCTCACTCATCTAGAACACCTCAAATTGCTCATGTCTAGGTAGATGTCCTAGCTGGCCATCAAATTTCCATCTGGAACACAACAAAAAGCAAAACATGCTGACCAATCGTAACCACATATTCTTCATTCTCTTTGAAAACGTTTTTGAACCAGGTAGAAATCCATCAAGCTGCCTCGTAACCCTCATAAAGGTGTAGTTGCCGAGCTGAATTCTTGAGTTACCTGATTACCACCTCCCCAAACTCCTGAATCTCAGATCTTCTGGATTATTGGACAACACTCCATGCCGAGCTACATCCACAATGCTCCATTAGGTTGTCTCATGACCCTTACAAGGGTATAGTTCCCAAGATCCATAGATTCCCGAACTATTTGGGCAACAATCCTTGTTGAGTTTTATCTACACTAGATCCCTTCCTGTCTTAAAAAAAAGACTTCTTAATAGTTGAATTCTTCAACATTGTCAGCATCTAGAGAAAAAAACACAAAAAAATAAAATAAAAAACAAATGCTTCTCATACAAAGCATCATCTCTAAGCGAGAAGCTAGCTCGAGATGATGAAATTCCTCCAGCCTCTGGTGTCTGCTATCCTCCAATTTGACCTCTTTACACTCTAGTGAATAGAAATAGCTCCAATTACAGAAAAAAGAATACAACTTTTATATATTCATCATCATCCCATTCAAATATATAATCCTGATATTTATCCTTTCATAGACAATAGAGCCTCCTCCTTTAACTCTTTTAAATTTTTTAATCTTCAACGTCTTCCTCAAATTTTAATTTTCTAACACAACTTAAACACCATACATGATGTCCAATCTACAAATGACAGCTTAGAACTCTAGGTTTTAAAAAAAATGCTTTTATGCCAAGTATAGGTCCTCTCGATAATATATTTACCCCTTTATTCAATGTTCTGTTTAACAACCAATATAAACAAAAGCGTTTGTGAACTTTCAAACTTCAAAGCATTTCCTATGTAAAAACATACTCTCAAATCATACCATGCTGTAGTGCACTCAAAACTTCTGCGAATGAATCTGCACTTTGGAATGAATAAAGCAATGTATGCAACAGTGTTTGGAGCAGACTAGATCTGATCAGGCAGGGACGATGAAGATAGAGAAATATAACAGTCCAGTAGGGGAGAACAAGCAAAAACACTTTCATTTGATCTACGTTATCAATCTCAGTTGGATTGCAGGGTTTCCGCAGGCAACGTCCAACAGGGGGAGTCCAAGACCGTTGGTAGCCAAAAAAAAAATCAAAGCCACGCTGTGAATGTCCCATCCCAAACCCTAATGTGGGAATCCTCAAGACAGGCCAAAAAATTCCAAACCTGGGCCATGAATCTCCACATCTGAATATCCACATCTACCATACTTGATGGTTTCTTTCTTCTTCTGATAGCACTCCAAGTTTTAGTGAACCATTTGAAAATTGAATTCCATTTAAATAAATTTGCAGCCAGTCTGACAGCGGTTTTCTTCTACGCAGGCAGTTATTTCTCCTTGCCTCTAGGATATCCCATGAGCTTTGATACCATGTTGAAATTTGCAGGGAAAAATAGTAAAAAGATAAATCATATTGCTCTCAAAGCTAACAGCAAAATATATGAATGATATTATTATTCATCTGGTGTCTTACTATGTATTGCACAAATGCTTATAAAGCATTTATTCCTGTGCAACTTCCTCCAAACTACCTTACGGAATACTAACTCCCAACTAACACAAAATTAACTAAACATTTTAATCACAACACTAAGTCACTATGTTGACTTTATTACATAATGTAAACCTTAATTTCCAACAGGTGTGACATGGGGTTGAACTTGTGTCATGAATTTTGAATTTTCAACTACAGTATGTTTTTAATACTACAAAATGTTAGGTCAGATATTGGATTCCATATTGTGGTGTGGGGCTGAACTTGGACTACATGGTTTCAAATGCACGGTGCACCCCATTTTCTATGGATTGCCTTGTTGGGAATGAAGATTCAAACACTTTGAACAAATGCACCTCTTTACCATTGCACCATGGTAGCATTAATCAGAAAAACAATGCAAGTAATGGTAAACTGGCAATTTTCTGGTGTCTTGCAATACAATGGTCAAACCTGCGATTTACCCTGCCAAACACATGTTTTAAAAAAATAGATCCCAGTAATTCAAAAATTGCAGTTTAAGTGTGCACATAAACGAAAAAATTTAAAATTGTGATTTGTTTGAAATGTGCATTCTAATAATCAGTTATAAATTGCTGACAAGATTATTTTGGTATCTGGTGCAATCTTTGAAGGTATTAATAATATGAATGTTTTTGACCCTTTTAACAATATTTTCATCATTCTTTTTAATATTTCTATTTTTTTCATATAAAATTCATGTTATATGTTTATTTCACTATGTTGGGTTTGAAATAACAAATCTGAATTTTTGTTATTTTAATTTGCTGTACTTTTCCTGTTTGGAACCTGTATAATTAAAAAGTGCTTACACTTTTGCAATGCTGTGTAAATAAAATGCTACTACACAGTACACCAGAATTCTTTGGACAAAATCAGTCTAAAATAAAAGTACAAGCATAGAATGATTTTTGGTAGTTTTCAATTAGACTATTAACTCCTAGGTTTATGTCCTCAAGGGGCAAGACTATTTGAGAAGACTGTTGCAGCTCTGAACAAGTAGTTTTGTTTGAGGAACATATGGATTGATGCAGGGAATTCAATACTACATATTGGTATTATGATATTTTCCATATCAGGGATTGACCCCACTCCACGATCCCCATTAATTTCCCCTATTCAAACAAGTTAAGGCATCCATTATTTGTGTTTGCCCGTCCCCATGATTTCCTATTCAACAGATATTGCTCTTAAGGTTGGAGGTAATTTTAGGCATCCCTTTTTGTGTTTCTGCATCCCCTTGAAAGGAGATTTGGTGGAAACTGCTCAAGAACTGTAATATTACTTGGTTTTGGCAGGCAAGAAAACTGTAATATCTTAATTTTTTTTAAGTTTATTACAATGCAACCTGCCTGGCAGGGAATTCCAGTGTGGAAATTTTCACATATTCTCCAAGACAGAGTGTGGATGGAATAGAACCAACAGAAAGATTACTGAGTCGTTTAGTGTCTTGAGTTGGTCTATGCAATTCCCTAAGTGCCTACAGCGAGATGGTTGCTGGCTTTGATATGGCATGCGGTAGTCTCCACACCTTTTGTACCTTTTTGGCTTGTCTGTAGATCTGGAATTGCATGAAGGGTTATAGTAATGTCCCCTTTTTAGGATTTTTCAAAAAATTTTGATTTTTTTGTAAATTTTTTGATTTCTAAGCAAACAAATGACTAAAAACAGCAAACTACTTCATCAAAAGAAACTGATTACCCGAATGAAACTATAAATTGATATGCAACTCCAAAATACAATATAAGCTCTAGATCTGAGTGGAATTGAGCAATAGGGCATCAATATTAACTGCTGTCATAAATCTGATTGCATCAGTTTGACTGGAAATAAGCAACATGAACTCATATCCATGCAGATCTGATTCACGAACTACTATGGAAGCTCCTAAAATTGATTCTCACCAAGTATTAATGCTGGAAACTAACAAATCAGATTATTAAGGATGGAAACATCAAATCATGATGCAATTGAACCTGGAAACCCTCAAGGGTTATTCGGCCAGCTGATAGGACAATGGTCAGATTCCAAATCACTCCAAAATTCATCACACAACTGATAAAAGGCTGGAAAATGGTATGACCAGCATACTAGGTGGTACGGCTGCCTAGGATGAGGTTTTATGGCTTGAATATGGGCTGGAACAACTAGTAAACAATTTGAAACCCTTGCACATAATCTGATCAGAATTTTCCAATGCAAATCGGCCTCCAATGATGCCAAAAAACATGCTTCACAAGTAGTATGGCCTCCACAAGATGACAATGATTACTCAAAAATGGTATGGCTAGGTTATGACAGGTCGTACAGCTGGAGAATGGATTGAAACAACAGCAAACCAACCTCAAACACCTGCAATAAAATCAGATTTGCCTCCACAATAACATTAATGGGCCCAAAAATATTGATTTATTGATAAATCACTGTAGTAATACTGTAGCACCAACATACAACCCTCCAATGGATGAAACTTTCAACAAATCACTGTAGTGACACTGTAGCGACATGTAGCAAACTGAAAATATCTCCAAATCCTCTACAAATCAGCACAATTGTAATTTTTGGATAGAGTCACCCAAGATTGGAAACAACTGTTTGTGTTTTTGATTCCCAAATGTGGAATTCAAGAGAGTTTTTGTCCTCTCAAATCCTGAACAAACCAAGGGTTTTCGTCCTTGGATGCCAGAGATTGAACAAACTGCTCAAATCTGAAAATTGGATGCAAAAATGATAACTTGAATGAATGATTCTCAAATGAAGATAGGCACCTCCTTTTACAGTGCTAAAAAATGGTCCCTTGAGACCAAATTTCCTGAAGTATCTAAAAGTACTTTAATTTATTTTTTAGCATTAAAAAATACTTTTTATTTTAATTTAGTATTTAAAATATATTTTTTAAATTTTTTATTTTAGTACTAGTGTTTAAAAACATCTTTTATTCTAATTATAATAATATTATTAAGTTGCCGTTAAAATTAAAAATTACCGTGCCCAACTTAAATAATATTATTAATTATTTTAATTCGGAAAAGGCGACATGACAGTTATATCCAGAGAATGAACTTTGTTCTCCAGAATTTGAATGAAGTGCGTTATCTGGTAAGGGTCTGCTGGAGGGTGAAGCTAGAGGTTGCCTCTGTATCTGAAATTTGAATCACCACTTTTAGCATCATTTTGGGCATGGGCCTTGTTTCCAGGGGATTTTCAGCATGCCCCATCAAATTAATCTCAGATTCTCAGTACAATTTCCTTTCAACCCTGTCCAGAGCCTCTGTGGATGAAGTGTGATCAGACTAAACAGATTCCAGTACTGCTATGCCAACACCCAGACCAAAATTTTCGGGTGATCTTACATATCACTAGTCTAAAAGTGTGGTAAGCAGATTGGCATGATCTTTGGCATATCTTGTATTCTCCACTCCTGGAAATTGAATTTGTTGCTTCTAAGATCCTCTTTATTGAACTCTTAACCCTGCTGAATCTTCTCCTTTTCTTTCTATACCTTGAATGGGTCCCTGTTGAAGGTAGTGCCAGTTGCTTTTCCATTTTTTTTAGTAAGGCAAACCAAAATTCTACGCTTCCTGCCCGCAGGTCTGGAACCTCTGTTTTGAGCATGCCCCTGCACCATAATGCACAGATTAACAGACTAATAGGCTTATGTGACTATAGGAAAACACAGTGAAAGAATGCACGATTAACCAAAGTTTACAAATAAAAGGTAGAGATAAAAAATATGGAGTTGAATCTTTTATCAATAATGCAGCAGTTTGAGACTGATATCACAATCCTTGTATCCTTGCACAGCAATAGAATTCCCATGTTAATCCAATCACATAAAAGGATTTTCCTGCTTTAGACCTTTGTAGATTTTCTATGGCTCTCACACTGCACTTTATGATTGCAGACAATCAAAGATAAATGCTCGCCATCTTATTATTGAGTTTAAATAAATGAGAACCCATGCATGCTGATGTGCACTAAAAGTCATTAAGCTAAAGCAGATGAGCATTTTACATCCCATCACATGGCACACAACACATGGAGCACTGAACTTGAACCATAATTTCTTTTCCCCAGGCATCGCACATGAAGGAATGATTTTAATCTAAGATACCAGTTCGGGTTTGGGTATGGGGGTTTGGTAAGTGGATTCAACAATTTTTTTTGGAGTTGGGTTTGTATTGGGTCCTTCTGTACAAAAAACATATAAAAATCATAAATATATACATATTTAGTTTTACAGCCTAAAAACAGGAATTAAGTTCAGAATCTAAATATATTATATTAAATTAAAATATAATTGTATTAAATTTAAAATATCAAAGTTTAAATATATTATATTAAATCTAAAAATATTAAAATTTAAAATAATATATTAAATTAAAAATATTAAGCTAAATGAATTATAAATTTATATAATTAAAAAAATCTGAAAAACTGAAACTTATAAATATATATAATTAAGAAAAACTGAAACAATTTTTGCCTGCTCACCCATCTGCCACTTTGTAATTACCATGGATATCAGTGCTCCTGTCCCGTAGGCTTCTAGATTCTAACCTAGATGGAGTCCTCTTGGGGCTGCAAAGACCCCACCACTCCAAAATGTGGTTCCAATTACATTGATCTGCTATTGGAAAATTCTATTGACTTTTCAAAGTGGGAGACAGATTGGACTACTTCATGCAAGAATTTGTGGCCTCGATTCAGATGTCCCATCATTGTAGATTGCCAATAGACATGCCTGAAAAGCTGCTCTTGTGCAGCATGTTTCTTGGACGATGCCTTGGCTTCTTGCTTCTTGCATAGATTCACCTCCCTCATGCTTTGTGTCCTACGTAGTCTCAAAATGATAAAAAATAAAAATAAAATTAAAAAAAGAAACATTTTCTGAGCGGTTTCACCTCAACAGATTCTTCTGGGTTTGTCATAGGTTCACTTGGGTATGTTCGGGATGAACCCCCAGTCTTGATCATGTGCCTTGACTGAATCCCCACTTGAATCAGCCCATAATCCGGATGGGGTATGAATTGGACATGGATCTGGGCAATGCAGGGGACAAACCGGTAATTTAGATCTTAATCACCGTCATGATAAAAGTCCCCTTAAATATCTTCTCCATTATCACTCTTGAGGAAGTTGGATAAATCATCCCACTCAACCTTCTTGTGATTATCCAGATATTTTGGCAAATAAAGAGAGGTTTGAAGGAAGCTTGGTAGGTCTCTTAGCTAGATAGTCTACTATCATATTCTTGCCCTAGTATAAGTGAATAAATTTCATGTTGGTGAAGGAAGCTCTGGGACAAATACTAACAATAGGAAATTACAATCAAAGCTGTCAAGAATGGCCGAGGAACTAGTCATTTAAAGTTGCCATGATCAAAACTTTGACTAGCTGCCACCATTCTTCAATGCCAAAAATGAATCCCCAAGGTCCCAACACCCAGAATTTGAGAATAAAAGTTATGCCAACGCCTAGAAAGAGTTTTAGATACCAAAGGAAGGGTTTGCAAGCCCCAACAAACCAATATGCAACGCGTAGAATTTTGATTAATATTTTTTTTTTAGCTCTTTCTTGTCCTCACGTCCAACTTCCTCATGATACCACTCAGCATTAGACTTATAAATTCGACCAGCATAGAATTTTGATGGGGCGAAGGCAAGCAAGTTTGCAAGAACGAGGACTTCAATCTGCAACACAAAGGAAAGAAAGGTAAAGCAAAACCTATTAGGATAGAGGTAAGCCGGATGCTCCTACATCATACTCATGAGGTAAAAAGTTTGTGAGCATAGTTCACAAATTTGAGCTAATGATGAAACTACACATTGTGCAACAAGCTCCATTATTAAATCAACTATTTCAGAAGATTTTCTCCTTCGCTTCTTCTTCCAACACTTAACTGGGATAAATCCTACTTCCTTCCGCCAAATTCCTTCACCATTTTTCTCGCCTCTTTTCATGGGATTTAACCCACCATTGTACCTTCAACAAAAAGCATATTCACCTGTACTCAAATCTTCACAATAAATTTTATCAAAAATAATTACTTCCTCTTCTATTTCTGCAAACACCACTTTATCAGCGTTAACAATATCAGAAAATTTTATCATCTCTTCAACTTCTTCTTTTCTCACGACTTGATCTATACACAAATCAACATTAATACTTTTATGGAAATTAGAAATTTTCAGCACTTTTTCTTCACTCACTTCTTCATTCTCTTCCTTGTGGGCATTCAACTGCACTTCATCCTTCAACATCTCCTTTTTCCCTAAAGAACTTCCACTTCTGCATTCTTCTCACTTGATAAACATAAAAAACAATTCTTATCTTTCTCCTCTTCACCCACTTTGTCATCTGCAAATTCCTCCTCTTCTTCAATCAAGGGTTCTTCTTCATCAACTCCATGATCAAATACAAGCCCTTCATAAGCCACCATTTCAACTTTAAGATGAGCGACAACCTCCAAAGGAGCTTTTCCAACAACACTTCATCTTCTGCAACTTGTACTTCTTGGACTACAATGTTATTTTCAGAATTATCCTCAAGCAACTTATGCACTTCAGATATAACCTCTTCCTCTATGCTTCCTATTTTTACTTCTACAGCTTTAGGAACAATTGTAGAACACATTCTATCTTCTTTTATTTCATTTAAAAATTGTTTTTCAGAAATCAAGCATACCTTTGAACTGCCATTCATTTCTTCTTCTCTATCCTTCAATGGAATCAATATGTACTCCTTTCCGTCCTTGATGATGGTAGAGGTGTTATTTTCATCATCATGAACAACCTTTCTATCATATTGCCAAGGTTTTCCATACAAAATGTGACAAGCATCCATAGGCATGATGTCACACAAAATTTTGTCTTGATATAGTCACACAAAATTTCGTCTAGATATGTTCCAATATGAAAATCAACAAAACATTGCTCATTTACTAGAAGTTGGTGTTGCAACCACGATACCTTGTATGGTCTCAAATGTTTGATTCTTTTCAGCTTCGACTTTTCCACCTTTTCACTGGATACTAGGTTATCTATGCTCCCACTATCTACCACAACTTTACAACACTTGCCTTTGGACTTGTAGATAGTTTGAAACAAATTCTTTCTTTGTGCTGGCTCTCGTTCTTCCTTATCTGTTTTTAGCAATACCCTCTTCGTCATGGGGGCTTCTCCTTGTTTAGGCTCTACTGCGTGTCAAGATGGTGATTCATACTCTTCGTTGGCTTCAACAACATGATTCTTTCCATAATCTAGTAGTTCTTGTGGACACTCATAGGCCCTATGGCCTTATTCACCACATCGATAACAAGTGAAACTTCTACCTCTTCCTCTTTTAAAGACTCTTCTTCCTTTGAAGATGTTCCCTCTTCCTCTGGTGTCTTGATTGTAATTTTCATTATGAGAAGTACTAGACTCCCCTTTACTATTCTGCAATCCCTTGTCTTCACCAAATCACCCTCCTCTAGAGGATCTTTCTTGTTACAGAAATGTGACATAAATAATATGGAAAATATTATTATGGAATAATACAATACAATATTTTACAAAGAAGAGCGAATGCTCTTATAAAGAATTTACAAGTACTAAGAATAGACGAACAACTTTATAAAGCAAACAACTGAAGCTAATAAAGCAAGAAGATTGACCATTAATATAGAAATACTATATTTAGTTTAATCATGGTCAATCGGTCAACTACATCAAGATGCCCCCGAAATTTGACAAACTTATCTGGGCCCAGAGACTTAGTGAGAATATCGGTAGTCTGATCCTCTGTAGAAACATACTGCAACACAACGGATCCACCTTCAACTAGCTGGCGAATGAAATGACAAGAGAGATCAACATGTTTTGTCTGTTCATGGAAGACGGGATTCTTTGCAAGTTTCAGTACCCCTTAATTGTCACAATACAAGGGTGAAGGCCCTGTTGGAGGCATTTGCATTTCTGAAAGCATCCTACGAAGCCAAACTGCCTTACAGGCTGCTTTAATAGCGCCTCTATATTCAGCTTCTGTCGAGGAGAGAGCAACTCCCTGTTGCTTCTTGCTGGTCCATGTGACTGCACCTGTGCCTAGACTGAAAACATATCCAGAGGTAGACTTCCTGTCATCAACAGAACCTGCCCAATCTGAATCGGTAAAGCCAAGCAGCTAAGGATCTTTGCACCTGCCATACAGAATGCCAAAGTTTGAAGTGCCTTGCACATATCTCAACACACGTTTTGCTGCAACCCAATGGGCAGTTTTAGGAGCAGCCATGAAGCGAGAGATGTAGCTGACTACAAAACTAAGATCAGCTCGAGTGGCAATAAGATAAATAAGGCTGCCAACTAATTGTCTGAATGCAGATTCATTCTCTACAAGAGAGTCGGAATGGACTGAGAGTTTTAGCGCTTTCTCCATGGGGGTAGAAGCAGGTTTGTAGTCTGTCATCCGGAATTTGTCCAATAGACTTCTAGCATATTTGGACTAAGAGATGAAGATGCTGTCAGGGTGCTGCCAAACCTCAATACCTAGGCAATAATGCAGGAGGCCCAAGTCTGTCATGTCAAAGGTTTGACTGAGATCATGTTTGATTTCTTGAATCAACTGCTCTGAGCTGCCAGTAATAATAAGATCATCAACATAAACAACAATGTAGAGACTATCATCAGCATACATTTGGACATATAGATTGGAATCAGAAGGGCTCCGCTGAAAGCCATGATCCACGAGGTACTGATCAATTTTTATGTACCATGCCTGGGGAGCTTGTTTGAGGCCATAACGAGCTTTCACCAATTTGCACACCTGATGTTCTTTACCAGCAACCTTGAAGCCAGGAGGTTGCGTCATGTAGACTTCTCCCTGCAAATCTGCGTTGAGGAAGGCACTCTTGATGTCCATTTGATGGACTTTCCACCCAAACTGGGTTGCCATAGCAAGGAGAAGCCGAATGGTACTCATTTTGGTTGTAGGGGCAAAGATCTCCTCATAGTCAATGCCTTCTTGCAGGGAGAATCCTTTGGCAACCAACCGGGCTTTATACTTGTCAAGAGTCCCATCAGCCTTGTACTTGACTTTGTACACCCGTTTGCACCCAATGGGCTTCTTCCCAGGTGGAAGATCAACAAGAACTCAGGTATTGTTCTTCAGCAAACTGTGATGCTCGGCATCCATAGCCTTTTCCCATTCAGGTACACCTTTAGCCTCAGAATATGTTTGAGGCCTTGAGATACTGTGAAGATTGGCCATGAGGGCAAAATTGGCAGTATTTTGCAGTTTGCTCTTCTTCTGAGCAGATCTACCCTCGAGTAATTCATTATCATGAAGATCACCAATCGTTTTGGCCCACCATTTAAGCCGAAGAGCAGGTGAATCACCACCTGAAATAGGTGCATCAACATCACCAGGTGGAGCAGGAACAAGATTAGGAGGATCCTGAATATCTTGAGGAGGGGCGGGTGCAGGCATAACTTGAGGAGCCCTCCCATCAGGTGGAGCAAGAGGAATGCAAACACCCAAATCGGGATCCTCCAAACGTTGATCCTCAATGAGTAGCTGAAGTAGAAAGCAAAAAAGGCCCAGTAGTCTCATCAACTATGACATCACGACTGAAGATGAGACGATCAGTGTTTATATCAATCAGTCGGTAAGCCTTATGATTTTCACTATAGCCAGTGAACATGAGTTCTAGCTTTTGGAGTCCAGCTTAGTGCGCTTGACATCTAGAATCCAAACATGAGTAGTGGAGCCAAAAACTTTCAGATGATTGACGCGAGGTTTATGTCCAGACCATGCTTCTTCAGGAGTCATTTTTTTGACTGCATAAGTGGGAGATTGATTCAGAAGATAGATAACAATGTAGATTGCTTTAGCCCATAATTTCTTGGGAACACTGCGATGTTCTAACATAGAACATGCCATCTCTATAATAGTGTGATTGCGACGCTCAACAACACCATTTTGCTGAGGTGTGTAAGGTGTAGTAAGTTGACGTTTGATGCCATGTGCTGCACTGAAATGGGTGAAATTAGAGGAACAAAACTCCCCCCCATTATCAGACCGAAGAGAGACGATTGGACAGCCAGACCCTTTCCACCAAGGCTTTGAACTGCTGAAATGTACTAAGTACATTAGATTTATTTTTTAAGAAATACACCCACATCTTTTTGCTGAAATCATCAACAAAAAGCAAAAAGTATCTGCTCCCAGTAATTGAAGGAGTGTTCATTGGTCCACATACATTAGCATGAACTAGCTGCAAAACCTTGGATGCTCTCCATTTGTCACCATCGGAAAAAGGGTTCCTATGCTGTTTGCCAGCCTGACATGTGTCGCAGACGCTAAGAAGTTGAGTGTGAATGTCTGGAAGACCACCGACCAGACTCTCTCGAGCTAACTGAGAGAGATAGTGCATGTTGAGATGCCCATAATGTTGATGCTAGAGTTTACTGAGGGAAGTGCTCCTGGCTGCCAAAGCTTGCTCTGGAGAATCAGCAGAATCCACTAGTCTATATAGACCATGATCCTCAAGAGCCTGAGCAACAGTGGTGTGTTTCACGGTCTACTATGTTGCTGCATGAGTGCATGCTAAAGACAACATCCAGATGCGGTGAGTGTTGCATAATCTGATTGGCAGAGAGTAGGTTCAGCTCCATGCCGGGTACGAAGTTTGCATCAAAAAATCTTAACTTTCGCCTACCAAACTGAATCTACAAGGTGCCTTTTCTGACAACGGTATATTCTTCGCCTCCTCCAAAGACGACAGAGTCCTGAAATGGCGTGTGTTCAGTGAACTAGTCGCACCGATGTGTGAAATGTCAGGAAGCACCTGAATCAATGTACCAGGTAGAGGATTTGATATGATCGGCAGGTCGTGTTGATGATTGTTTTTCGACAAGTCAACAATAGAGTAAAACATTAGAGTATCCCACTCTCTCTTGAATAAAGTCTCTCGAATGCTAAACGATGTGATCAATCGAGACAACTCCAAGGTTCCTTTTCTTATAATTCATAGTGGATGAACTCAGTGATTACATGTGATCTTGCTGATAATCACAAAGGGACTTACATTAGATTCTTCTTCTTTCACTTAGCTCATTCCTCCTTTCAATGTGGATGAAGTATGTACAATGCATCAATGATAAAAAGGGGAAAAGGATAGGGTTGAGAGAATTAATCTAAGGTCAATGAAGCAATGATGATGCAAGAATAGACAAACTCCTGAATTAACCTAACTCCACTTCGCCAAGGATGCCTACAACTACATGAAGTTGGTGCAATCTCCTAAGGTAAACGAATGGTTTTCAAATCATGAAGGCTTATGCAAGCACCCATCGGATGGCGCAGCTCAAACAAGCATCCACAATCGAACTTAAGCAAATTATAAGGCTCAGACTAGCTTTACACAACACTTCACCGGCGATGAATGTTAAAAGCATGAGCTAGGAGTTGATCAAATATTCAATACAACACACATAACATCAATGAGCTTCTAATCTATTTTGAAACATCTCTTCATTCAATTCAAGGTACTAGAAATCATGTTACTCCACAAGACAACACTTAACACCAAATAAGCTCCAATGTCTTTGCATTAATCTTGAGCAATATTTACAACAATTTCAAGTCCTCTCAGAGAATTTTGAGTCTCCTCTAATCTACTCCTACTTGCCTACTGACTACTGATTTTAGAAATGAGGCAACAAGGCCTTTATATAGAAGTCCAGGAATACAATGAAAGGCTAGGATCAATTCACGTAGCCAAGGGCTTAGATCATGCCACCTCAACAGGTAGTTACAACAACTTGCTATTTTTAGTACATATGAGAGGCAATGAAGGCACGTTTTCCAAGAAGATAAGATAAGATGGAATCTTTGGAGCATCTTCCACATAGGTGTCCCTTTGGCTTCTTCTTTATTAAATGATACATTGAATGTAGTCATATGATGTGGCTGATTGTGATTGAATGATAATAGGTACATGCCACATAGGTGCCACCTCAGCATATCTTGTGGATTTCAACTGTTAATTCAATATGTTCTGTGAGCATATTCCCAAATTGTATCATCTGTATGATATCTTCAATGTAATTGCTTTTATGATGAACACTTGAGATGCATCTTGTTGATCTTGCCTTGTTCATTGTAAGTAGTATGATATATGTATGATGCTTGTAGCTCTTTTGACTAACTTTGTAATGCTTCTTCTTCTTGTAGGTAGGTTGATGTTGATCTTCTTCGATGCATCTTCATGAAGAGTAGATGATGATGACGTTTCTTTCTCAACTTGTAGATGATGATGCCTCGTTCATGAATTGGAGTAGGAGATCTCTCTTGGACTTGAAGGTTGAATGGAACTTGAAGTATGAAGGATGAATATCCTCTCTAAATGCCATTGATGATGAAGTGTTCCAACACGATGATCTTTGAAGTGGCCCTTTAGAGTGTAGATATTGATGATAACACCTTCTTTGGATGAAGAATAGATGACCTCTCAAGGAGACTTTGAAGCTTGATGAGTCTTGAAGCTTAATGGGTGAAGTATCCTTGACATGATGATATGATGAAGCTTGTGGAACTTGAGGATCTTTAAAGAGCGGCTACATGATGACTCTTCTCTCCAGATGACTCCTTACTCCTTGCTCTGCGGTGATTCCTTGAACAACTCCTTAACTTGGTTGATGTTCCTATAAGACAAGAGAAAACAATATTAATCACTTTGTAACACAAAAATCACTTTAAACATGTAATAATCCCACTTCAAACTTAGGTGCATATACAGGTGAAAACAAGAGGAAAGAATGCCTAACACAAGTTAGTCCCACATTCATGACTTTAAATGATTTCAAACAATTGTAATAGTTTAAAGAAGTCAATCTCCCTTATGATGTTCATTCAAAAGGTGTTTTCAATACAATTTCTCCCTTAGGCGCCAAAATAAGATGATAAAGACAGGGAAATGCACCTAGCATATTTCATGCCCGTTGCTTGGCATTTTAGATGATTTCAACTCATGTAGAGTCCTCCTTATTAAGGCGCCAATTCTCAAAATTTCCAACACTTCATTTTTCATCCTCATGTCTTCTAGGCGCCACAAATGATTAGTGAGTACATGAAATGTGCCTTGACTTTTAGGTAATTCTCTATCATTACTAGGCGCTATTTGGTATATTTGGGACTTTAAAATTGCTAGGCGCTATTTAAAAGTCATGTAAATGTCAACTGGCGCCTGGATATGATAAATGTTCTCTTCAACTTTAAGTGCTTATCTAGACTTAATGTAATTTGATGCCTTTAAACTCATACTGATGATCAAAACATTCTCATTTAGATTAGGCAAAGACCCTTCATGAACAACTTGTGCTCTTATAGTCAAGGCGCCAAAATAGTATTCCACAAGCAACAATGGGCGCCTAACTTTATGTTTGGTCTTGAACTTGTTGTTTAGGTGCTCAAATAGCTTGGGAGTGGAGAAAAGGGCGCCTAAACTCAATGGGGTCTAGGATTAGCGTTTATCCCTTTAAGCACCTCTACATTCCTAGGCGCCAAAACTAGATGAAACAAGAAAATGTGCCTTGATGTAACTTAGAAGATGTTCACTTCATTTCCCATAACAATCCACTTTCTAAATGCTCAAGATGATTAAAACTACAAGAAATGGCGCCTAAGGCCCTCAGATGTTGATTCTAACTTAAGGCACTCCGTGATGATGATTTAAACATGTTTCATTGATAGGTGCACTTTGTGGTTGTTTTGAGGTTGAAAGAGCACCTAGATTCATTCACTTCGCCTTATTCATATCAAGGTGCTTGGAGAAGGCCTTTGAGGTGGAGTGCGCCCAAACCCTCTAGTGCCAATTAGTTATCTTGTCTTTGTAAGAGATCATTTAATGGGGCGTTAGATCTTAGCCTTAACACCACTCAGTCGCCAAGGCGCTCAAGATGATCATTGGATGCAACTTCCCCTAGGCGCTCATGGAGGTATGGAGAAACAAGCAAAGGGGCCTAGGAAAACTTGGTGATTTTGAGTTAATGTAACTTCATTGGAGGTGCCAATTCAAGGTGGTGGAGACTAACAAATGCGCCTAAACTCACTTAGTAAATACAATCTCTTTTAAACTCATGTGCATGCTCATGGACGTTCATTTGGACAAGTAAAAGACCTTTCAACCTTGCTTCCTGCCTTCTCGCTCTGAGGCGCACTTTCATGGTGGAATAGGTGTCAATGAGCGCCTTGTCAATTTAAGCTTTATACTTGTCATTTTTCATGCTTTAAACAATTGTGAAGGTTGTAGAAGGACTTCCCTCCTCTAGGCGCCCACTCAATTCTCCTCTAGGATGCAATTTCAATCTAGGCGCTTATAGAGGTGGGAGGAACAAGTCAAGGCGCCTTATAACCCTCAGTGATATTGATCTCTTTGAGGTGCATCTTGATAGTAATTTGAGGTGTAATAGGGCGCCTAACTTAAGATAGGCAATTCAACAGGCCAAACTAACCTTCTGAACTTCGAGGAAAGCTAGGTTTCTCAAGGTGCCACAACATTTATCATCCTTTCTCAAGGCGCAATCTAAGGGTTGTATAGATGAAACTTGACTTCAACTGGAGCGCTGCTAAAGATTTGTTAGTCTAGGCGCAAATGATGAAGTCCTACCTCAAGGTGCCTAAGTCCAATTGCTCTGTATAGAATGGGCGCCCAAAAGAAGTAATTCAAACATAGGTTGGTCTAAGATAGATTCTAAGACCCTTAAGCGCAATTATTCACCAATTCAACCTTAAAACACTCTTAAGGCGCAATCTATCATGGTTGAAACATTCACTACATGCTAAAGCGCCAATACAAGGTTTCTTTTAAAGGCAAAGGGCGCCTAGGACTACAATGATAACTCATGTTCAACTAGAGGCGCAATTTTGTTGATGGTTTGAACATGCAAAGGCGCCCAATCTCATTAAGCACTTTCTTGTAGGATCTTCAACGTCTAAGGCCTTCCATCTTCAATATCAATCAAGGCGCCATCCTTTGAAGTGTTTGAAAGTTGATTTTCCTCTAGGCGCACATATGAGTCTCAACCTAAGGCGCTAGTTTGGGTATCTGCGAATGAGAAAATGCGCCTAGCCTCCCGGAGCGAATTCATGCCTAGAAATGGAAGTCCCAGAGCATAAGGTATATTGAAAAATATATTTAAGTATAAGTTCTTATACTTTAAATATTTTTCAATATACCTTTCAGGATGTTTGAGATAGGTCTCGGATCCACCGGATTTAACATGCAGATTATAGAATTTGGAGGATGCACCAGATTTCAGACTTAGCCAATTTTTCAGGATTTTAGGATTTCAGGCTACCGACTTAGTCATTTTCAGGATCTCAACATGAGGATCAGGTCATCAAAGGACTACAGGACTCAAACACCACTGACTTCATCATGCAATAAACTAAAGACATCATCAAAACTTCATGCAAAGCATCAAAACTCAAAAAAAAGGGGGGGTCCCCATTTGCAATGGGCCGATGTGTGATTTGGTCACAACAGGTCGCTTAGCTATAAGGGCAAAAACTGCAGATGTCTTCTGCTCAGTATGCTTGACAGAAAGCGCCATCCTCACTCTTTTCATGACATGAAAGATGAGATATTGGAGGATGTAAAACTGAGTGCAATAAAACTGGCTCAAAAATCCAGACACGGATTTTGAGACAAAAGAGAAAAGAGCCATACAGAGTTTTGACATGATCAATGGTGTAGATTGAAACAATGATTTGGTCATAAATTGTAGCTGAAGGCTGTCAATTTTATTGAGGCGCTGTAAGCACCAGTGGATCTAAGGCTACCGGTAGAGCACACTACGCGGAGCAGAGCTGAAGACCACCACCAAACGCGGCTGGAAACAAATCACGAAGCAGAGCAGGAAAGAAACCACGGAAAAGCAAAAAAAGACACGAAATCTGCTACCGAATATAGAAGGAAGAAACCATCGAAGGGGAATACCCAGAAAATTCGTCCACAGGATTCGAGACGAGTAAAACAAACACCAACGAAGCACAAGAAAAGGTGATCTCAGATGCTCGACACACGAAAGAAATCTGAGATGCAAAAAACGCGATTTGCTAGAGGCCCGTCACTAGACAAAAAACGCCGCTTCAGAAGGTAAATCGTGAGCCGATTCAAAATGCGAGTTGAGAAAAAAAAAATGATTCGGGGAGCAACACACCCTCGATTGCAAGGAAGTCGTGATTAGGACAGAAAGAGGAATCGCAACTTCAAAGGATGAATCTGAAACAGACTGGCGTGTGCAGAATCGTACGGACAAGCGTCGGAAAAAAAAAAAAAAAAGTTAATCTTTTGGCTCTGATACAATGCTACAGAAATGTGATAGAAATAATATGGAAAATATTATTATGGAATAATACAATACAATATTTTACAAAGAAGAGCGAATGCTCTTATAAAGAATTTACAAGTACTAAGAATAGACGAACAACTAAATAAAGCAAATAGTTGAAGCTAATAAAGCAAAAAGATTGACCATTAATATAGAAATACTATATTTAGTTTAATATTTCTCATCTTAAGTTGCTCTGTTGCTTCCTAGCCACTTTCTCTTCAGCTCTCAAGGCACACCGGTATGCTTCTTCTACCAATCTCTCTCAGATCATACTAAACTCATATTGGACAACAAAATGAAGTCCATTAATATATTTTGCAACCTTTTCGTCATCATCCTCAACATGACCAGCCCGTATGCTAAGCCGGTAAAATTATTATGTTCTTGGACACTTAATTCCTTCTGCCTTAGGTTCTGCAACTGCCTCAACAAATTGAGATGATAATCAACAGGTAGAAACATTGATTTCAACTTTGCTACCATTTGATCCCATGTGTGAATCTTTTCCTTCCCTTTTCTTTGTCGATCCATTTGCACATGATCCCACCAAAGGGATGCATGACCCTTAAACTTGGTATTTGCCAACTTCATTCTCTGTGGGTCGTCTACAAATTCATATTGAAAGTGTTTTTCCATCTTAGAGATCCAGTCAATTAGTTCTTCTGCATTCAAACCCCCCTTGCAGCATGAAGTCTCCATCTGTGGCCAATTTCCAATAAGAGACATAGCCCTTATGAAAGGCTCATTCATATATTCTCCTCCTTGTTCAATTGGTTCTTATGTTGCCTCTTCATCTTCACTTACATTATCCACTGGTATACCTCTTCTTTGTGCTGTTTCGATGACTTCCAACCTTGTTGCTATTTGTCTTAGTGCCTCTGCTAATTTAGCATCATCGTGAGCCATCTTCCCCTTATTCCACTTGCTATTAACTCTTCAAAGTTCCTCAAGACCGATTCATAGCAACCCAAGTTCTTCCAACCTTGCTCGGATACCAATGATACAGTCTTGGCTTGTGAGCCTAGTAAAGGAATACAAAATCAAGCAACTCTTCACACATACAAACCATTCATCTTCAATAGTAAAACTATATCAAACGTCAAACTCCAAAATTATAGCATTAACAAAGGCTTAACAGCCTCATAGCCTCGGAAACATTCAAATAGATGAAATAGTCATTAAATAAATAAATATTCCAAGAGCCCAAAGTTCAGATTTACAACTCTAAGATGGTTTCCACTTACATACATTCAAGTGACCATGATGTGTGGCCTCATAAATTGATAGGCACACATTCTGAAAATCAAGACACAACTACAAGTAATGACCCGTTCAACAGTTAATACCACGACTCCAATGAATAAATTCCAAGATACCACAACTCCAATGAATAAATTCCAAGATACCACAACTCCAATGATGTAGGCCAGACATATGTCCCACGTAGCAGAAGTAACACCACATCTAGCGCAATAGTTTGAAAATTCATGATATATAACACTTCTACATTCACAATATTATTAACATATAACACTTCTTGTCAATTCTACAATTGCAACCAGCTCAAGATAACTCTCCTCACGAACTATATATATATTGCTCCTTGCAACCAGACTGATTATTTCTCATAAATCACTTTTCTATAGACAAAAATAACTCATTTCTCTTCCTCCCGAATTCGGCTGCCCACTCAAATGTTTTGTTGTCATATATAGGGAGTGGATGGTTCTAAATAAAGGTAAATTCCTCCACTAAGAGCTGTCATTGGACAATTGCCAACAAAAAGAAAATGCCACCACTATGAGCCGCCATAGGATAGATGCTAACAAGAGGAATTTACAATCAAAGCCGTCAAGGATATGGCTGAGGAATTGGTCATTTTAGGTTGCCACGATCAGAACTTTGACTAGTTGCCACCATTCTTCAATGCCAAAAATGAATCCCCAAGCCGCTAGCGCCAGGTGGTTGTGGGTCCCAATGCCCAAAATTTGAGAATAAAAATTCTGCCAACGTCCAACTGCCCCACGATACCACTTAGCATTAGACTTATAAATTCAATCAACATAGAATTTTGATGGGGCGAAGGCAAGCAAATTCGCAAGAACGAGGACTTCAATCTGCAACACAAAGGAAAGAAAGGTAAAGCAAAAACTGTTAGGACAGAGGTAAGCTGGATGCTCTTGCATCAGTTACTGCTGTTTGAGCAGGGTTGGCCATTGTGGAGAGAGGAAAGACAAATTATACCAAGAGATGCTTGAAGCATATTGACGGATGTCATTGGTTGTCTTTTTTAAGATGTGAACAATTTGATTACCTATATAGGACACCTTGAGTGGCCTTTTCATGAAGAGTTTGGCTAGATTTTGTTTAGATGTTGATAATGTTGTATAAATGGTTTTTGTTGTGATAGATTTAAAATGATTATACTTTGCTGTGTTCTTTTATAGGATTTAATATGTAGAGTACCCCAGTGCTATATAAAAAAAAAGAAAAGAAAAGAAAAAAGAACAAGTCTTACAAGGAATGGGTGTCTAAGAAGTTTCATTGGGGCTCAAACACCATTTCAACTTAATGAAAAGTTTCAACTTAGGGTAAATCTTTTTTAAAAGGCTCGGCTATGAGGATGGATGCCTCCTATAATCTTCACTTGACGGAGTGACAGTCTATTTTGAGCTTCATATGGTAGAGTGGTTGGAGACAAAGAGAGGAGCTTTCCAGTGGAGATGCCTAACATTAATTGGTAAGAATTAATACGTAGAGTACTCCAATGCAATATTCAAAAGAAAACAGAAAAGAAAAAAGAACAAGTCTTATGAGGAATGGGTGCCTAAGAAGTTTCGCTGGGGCTTTTTCAACCCGATGGAAAGTCTCAGCTTAGGTTAATATTTTTTAGAAGGCTTAACTATGAGGATGGATGCCTCTTATAATCTTCACTTGATGGAGTGGATGGTCTATTGTGAGCTTCATATGGTATAGTGGTTTGGAGACAAAAAGAGGAGCTTTCTAGTGGATATGCTTAACATTAATTGGCAAGCATGGAATTTTTTCTAGGCAATATTTATACTTTAATTGAAAGTATGAATCATAAATAGAAAGTTGGATGCCCTTTTTAGTCAAATAAACAGCAATGTGACTCTAGGGCTCTTTCAAGGTTGGAGGTTTTTTAATGGCTGCCCCAAGTCAACTTCAATGTGTTAGTTCCAGTAGAAGTGTTTTACCTTTTATGGTAAAGCATACTAAGGAATGGCTTTCAATGTACCTTTTACCTTGCCTATGTGTGCCATCCAAAACTTATTCTTGACTTAGTTCATAGATAGGCTGATGTTTCTAAACACCATCTGAACACAAATTTTTAGTTTTGCCTCTGCTAAAGAGAGTCAAATAATTAAAAAAAAATGTCTAAATTTAGCCTCAAAAGATTGCATGTGATCCTCAACCATCATTTGTAAACTTGACTGAGTTTTTTTTGGGTAAGGAGAAGCGGATTTATTGTGGGAAGTGACCATTCATATAAGACTGCATTTTCTCAGGGCTTGGATAAATTGTTGGCAGACAAAACAGAGCAATGAATAAGGATGTTCAGGTGCAACTAAGTTTGTAAGTAGCTTTACTTAGTGATGATTTCACCATTTCCTAATGATGGTTGGAGGCAGAAGAGTTTGAACACTCGCTATGAAGGTTGGAATAGTATAAAGCTAGAGGAGTTGTGATTAAAGCTAAGTAAGCTTGTGCTATATCAGGCCATGAACTATCTGTGTTATTTTTCATTTTATTGAAGAGGAAACACATTCTAGAAAGAACCACCTCATTACGGCTAAAAGATGGATCCCTTAGAGTTGACAATAGGGAAATCATAACAGTTTTTAAGTCTTGTTTCCAAATTTTTGTTTCTTTTTCATTGGTAGAGGAGGTCAGGTTATATACCAGAGAATTGTTGCTTTGTGGTTTTCCCTCCTATCTCTTCCTTGAAAGCAAAGAGCTCAGCAGTCTCGTAATCCTTAGAAAAGGTGACAGCTGCTACATGGATGATTCACCCCTCAAATATTTCAGGGGAATTTGGCTTAACGATCCTTGGGAACGCAGTTGTAATAAGGGCCTTTAAGCTAATCCTAGCTTTTGTAAATAACGGTTGACCGAAGGATGTAAAATCTACAAGAACAGGTGGGCCCTTGAATATTGCAAGCTATTGGCTTTATAATCTTTGGGAGCTCAGCCTTCATAGCAATGCAAGGGTATATAAAATAAATCCCCAATGTTTGTAATAAGGATATAATAGGAGGGTGGCACACCATGATCATTTTTTTGAATGTTGCATGCAAAACAATTGCTTAAGTGTCGGCTAGAAGTCTAGAAGATTCAAGGGCGATAAAGCAAAAATGGTAAGAAATGAGTACAATTTTTTTGCCAATCATAGAGCTATTTTGGAGAATCTTATTTCTCCTTTGGAGGCCATCTAGTGGGCCAAAGATACAATATAGAAGACTCTTTTCTAGAAGAATAATTTTGATCTCTTGGTTGATTTTTGGGACATGATTTACTTCTATTGTCAGAATGTTGTTTATAAGGGCCTCTATCATTTAACTGAATGACCAGTTTTTGTTTTCAATTCAGTCAATTTACACAGGGTTGTCTTCTAGCTCTTTTGCTTTATGTTGGTGTTGGGTTATTTTTTCACAAGGTGCATGATTTCAGAGACATCACACATCGTCTCATTTTTGCTTTGTAGGCCATTGATTGGGTGAGAAATACAGATCAGAAGGCACTTTTCTTGAAGATTGATATTAGTAAGGTTTACAATAAGATTGAGCAGGATATAATCAATATATGTTGTATTGGTTGGCTTTTTGTCCGTGATTTTAGGTCCTTTTTAAAAAACCCTCATCACAAACATCTCTAATAAACCTCAAGTGAATGTCTGGTTTGACTTTTTCATTTAGTTATAGAGAGAAATTAGATAGGGTTTTTCTCTAGCTCCTTTGCTTTATGATATGTGCTGGGATATTTGTTATGAGGAGCCTTGTTTTAGAATTAAATTATGTGGATTTGATTACTTGATTGACAGGAAATATGTAAAGATAAAGGAATATGTAGTTTTCAAGGTCAACACCAATCAAGACACCAAATCGTTGTATGAAACTCCCCTTGTGGAAGCCCACAAGGGGATTTTTCTGATTTACTTTATATGCTGTTGAATGAAGGCTCCCTCAGGTTAACACTGTTCTGAATTTCATCTTCTCTCATAAGTCTACACATCATCTTGTGGTTGGTACTGTACAATATTCAGATGTGCTTATAGCTACTTGGTGGATAAGATTAGTGAAGATAAAACTTAATTTTGGGTTACTGGTCTTACTCTGTTCTAGATTGGAGTAATTGTTACTGGAAGTTGTTTTTATAAGGTAATATATCGAGATACCTTGGGATGTCCTTTGGGATCATTATGTTCATTAGTGATATGATGTTGTGGGTACTTGGTTAAATTGAAAGTAATACCTGAATGGGGGATAACAAGGAAATGTCAGTTACTAGTAATTCACAATATTTGCATGAATTTTACCAGATGGCCCATCTGTGCTGTTTATGCTAAATCCATAGCGTTTAGAAATGCCTCAAGCTTGAGTTATGCTTAAGAATGATCAAGTTTGGGGTGCAAGAGGATTTACCTTTAGTCTTTTGCGAGATTGCACTTTTGATGGTGAGAAAAGAAGAGTTAAGACTTTTGGGAGATGACCTCTAGTCTTTGGGACACTGCACTTTGGATCATAGTTACCAAGTTCAAAAAAATTGATTCATTTAGGAGGCCAATTTGTTTTTGGTAAACTGGAATTTTCAACTTTTTTTTGTAAAATATCTTTGGGAATTGAAAATTCTGGACTGAATAAGACAAACCTGGCCGGTATAAAAATTCCGGATCAGGTAGGATTTGAATAACATCGGGCTGGACTTGGTAACAATGCTTTGGATAGTGTGAGAGCCGAAGGCTTGGTTGCTGGTGGCAAAGTGGATTGTTAAAGCCATTAGTGGTCATGTTGTCTAGGAAGCCTTTATCAGGTATCGGTTTCTTATTAAAGTATTAATGTAATATTTAGTTTATAATGGTCAATTAGTCTTTAGGATAGACTTTAGGGAATATTCTTTATTCTTTGAGTTGTCATTCTTATCCTTTTGGTTTATTAGTTGTTCTTATCCTTAGCTGATAAGACGTTTGTAATCTTATTTAAGGATGCTTTCACTCCTTAGTAAATATTGAATATCTTGGTAATCATTCTGTGTTTTATATTATTTTATGGTATTAGAGCCCAAGTTGAGCCTTGGGATCGGTGAACGTGAATCATCCTCTGAAGTGCTGCCAGTAGTAAAGGATTGTGAGTTACGAAAGATTGTGAGTTCGCTTTCGTAACATAGTGAACGTGCCAATAGATCACCGTATGGAATAATACGGTATTGTACGGATTTGTGCAAAGGGTTTCGGAAATTTTTGGGTGATTTTTTGTTCAAAATCGCGGATCTTGTGTTGCTGAATCATGCAAGTTTTGGAGGATTTTTTAATAAAAATCATGCAAGTTTTTCAAAAATTGGGTTTTTCCTTGGTCGTCGCAATTTTTTCAGGTTGTACAGCGTTTGCTTTACAAATCGCGGATTTTTTGTGTTTGTCTAAAAAAATTGAGGATTGCAGAAGGGCATGTAGGGTTTTATACATAGGAAAATCGTGGATTTTGTTATGATAAACAAATCACGTGACAATTTTCCTTGAATATCCAAGGTTCTTACCAGAAATAATGACATTTTTTAAAAATCACGTTTTCCAGTCACGTATGGGATTTTTGGGCTTTGAGTTGTGACTGCTTGGTAGTTTTTTGAAAGGATTCATGCCATTTTCTCACCTGCAAAACGAAAATCGCCCGAGTTTACTTCATTTTTTGGGACTGTTTTGGCAAGGCGCAGCTAGAGGTGAAATTATCTTGCAGTTTTTGGCAATTTTTGAGCACAAATGTGGGCTTGTTTGCACGTTTTTCACAAAAACGTTGGCGGCCAAGGATTCTCATCCAAAACGTGGAGATTTTCTTCTGTTTTTGTACAATTTTTTTATGAAATCATGGTGCAGGTCGACACCTAGGGTTCTTTGATATTTTTTCAAAATTTTTCTCAGATTTGTGGCGGCTAGTGCAAGGAAAATTCGGGCTAGGGTTTTAGTTGATTATTTCAACATCTTATTAATCAGTGTTTTTATTGGTTATTTTTGCTGCTAGGGCATCGTTATTTTGTGCTAAATTTGCATTTTGCAAAATTGTAACAACAGCGTGACAAGAGTGTTATATTTTTCGTAAATACTTTGCGGAAGAGAAAATGGCCTCTTTACCCAACATCATGTTGGAAGGCAGCCAATGCTTCACTGGCAAGAATTACAACACATGGAAGCAAAGAATGCTCACGATTGTCGAGTTAGATGCCTCAAAAAGTTGTCCTCGATATTGACAAATTTGATGAGCGTGATAGAGAAGCCATTATGTTGATAAAGTTATCAGTGACAGATGAAATGCATCCAAAGGTACAGATAGGTACAACCTCTGTGACAATTTGGAAGCACCCGCGAGATTTGCACGAGACTTCAAATAAAGTTAGGGCCTTCTTCCAGAAAAATATGTTTTTTTTCGATTATGATGAATGAGACATCCTTGCAGGAGCATTTGCTCAAAATCAAGAACATCAAAGATCAATTGTCTGCCATAGGTCGAAAGATGGAAGAAGACGATATAGTGGTAATTACGATGAAAAGCTTACCACAGGCCTATGAACATTTTATTGAGACACTTCATATCACATCTACCAGTGCTGACTTGAAGTTTGAAGAGCTGTGCAATAAGCTCTTGTAGTAGGACAGATGGAAGAAACAGTTTGGTAGTAGCAGTGGTACATAGAGTGTGGAACATGCATTTGCAGCCAAGGACAAGGGCAAAGGCAAATGGCCTCAAAAGAAAGGACAAGGTAATAATAAAGATACTTCACGGAATCTCAAAAATATCACGTCACTATTGTGGTAAAATGGGCCATATGAAGAAGCACTGTAGAAAGAGGTTTGCTGAACAAAAATCCAACTACGGAGTGCCTCTGCCAAAGGCTCATGTTGCAGAGTATTCTGAGGAGTCAGCCTTATATGCTTTCATGGCCAAACGACCAACAGATCAATCAAAGTCATCTGCGTGGTACATTGATTTTGGAGCATCTCGTCATTTTACTCACATAAAATATTGGTTCACAGAGTATACGACTTGCTCAGATTCAATGATCTTTGGTGGTGGTGAGTACACAGTTGTTGGCAGAGGGAATGTGCAAGTTACATTTGGAGGGAAAAATTTAAGTTTTCTCAATGTGTACTATGTGCCGGGAATGGAGCTTAATTTGCTCTTGGTGAGTCAAATATGCGACATTCTCCCAATCTGGATGTCATATTTAGCAAACTTAAATGCTATATAGTTGACAAAGAGTCCAAGAAAACCATTGCTGTTGGTATCGAAGATCATGGTTTGTATTGGCTAGTTGATATTGGATAGGTGCAGGAGTGTGCAATGGCATCCAAGAGTGCATTTGATATTTAGTACACTTTGGCATCAAAAGTATGGGCACCTCAACTTATCCTACCTCTCTCAATTGGCTCGAGATAATTTGGTAGATGGATTACTTGACATCCAACAACAGATACAGGGTGTTTGCGGAGCTTGCCAAGCAGGGAAGCAACATAGAACTCCTTTTTCAGACGGACAAGGCTTGGAGAGCCACGAGAGTCCTACATCTGGTTCATGCCGACATTGGTCATTGGTGCCAGGTATTTTCTTTTATTTATAGATGATTTCAGTAGGAAAATGTGGGTGTTTTTTCTGAAGTCAAAATCACGTGTTTAAGAAATTTCAAAAGTTCAAAGCATTAGTAGAGAAAGAGTCTGGTTGTGCATTAATCATTCTTAGATCTGATAATGGAGGTGAATTCTATTCAAACGAATTCAAGGACTTTTGTGCTAAACACGGTATAAAACGACAATATACTTATATATTTACTTTTATTGCATGTTCATTCTTGTGGTTATTCATTTATTTTATTCTCTTTTTTTGTTTCTCTTTCTTTCACATCACCTCCTTCCCCTTGTACTGCGTTCCCTGCCTTGTTTTCCTCTCTTACTCCTTTTTAAGGTCCAGTTTGCTATCCAATTCACACATTGTCCTCTTCCTGATGATGAATCATTGAGCATGATCCGAAACATTGAAGCAAAAACATACACAGTTTAATCTAGAAGCACTCTAATAATAATATACAACACTCTATACTCCACAGTAGAATGGAGTAGTTGAGCGAAGGAACCGTACTAATACAGAGATGACCCGGTGTATGTTGTAGAACATGAGTGTTCCCAAGAAATTTTGGGTTGAGGTAGTCTACATTGCAGTTTACCTACTCAACAGGTCTCCAACACAAGTAGTGAAGGAGAAGACCCCAGAGGAAGCTTAAGGTCTTTGGTTCTATTGCATATACTTGTATTCCAGATGCAAAGGGAACCAAGTTAGACCCTAAGAGTAAGAAGTTGATGCTTATAGGGTACAGTGAAAATCATAAAGCCTACAGGTTGATTGATGTTGACACTGACTGCTCGACTTTCAGCAGAGATGTGATTGGTGAGAAAATTGGGCCCTTCCAACCTTTTTCAGCAATCAAGATTATTGAAGATCGACCTGTTAAGGCTAAGGATTTAGGTGTTCAACTTTACGAAGCTCCACCTGAAGTGGGGGGAGGATTCTAAGCATGTGGAGTCTCCTAGGAAGGTAAATGTACCTAAATTCATTGATGATAACCTGAATCAGCATCCAGATGATACTGAAATAGGCAGCCCAAGTCATGGTGACAACAATGATTTGGATGGAGAGGTTCCTAAGAAGAGACCAAAGCGGTGGGAACGCACCATTAGTGATGTTCGAGTAAGTGAAATGATCGATGGAAGATCATCAAGAGGCAAGAGCAAGCAAAACATAGTTAACTTTGCTCTAATGGTTAACATTCAAGAAGTTTATGAGCCTCAAGAGTTTCATGAGGCAAAAGGAAAACCTGAATGGGAAAAGGCTATGGCCATCGAACATGAAAGTCTTATGAAAAATAAGACTTGGGATCTTAAAGATCTTCCAACAGGGAAGAAACCCATTGGCTGCAAATGGGTGTACAAAGTCAAGTACAAAGCAAATGGTACTTTTGACAAGTACAAAGCACGGTTGGTCGCAAAAGGCTTCTCACAAAAGAGAAGGCATTGACAATGAGGAGACATTTGCTCCTACAACAAAGATGAGCACCATCCATTTAGTTCTAGCCATGGCAACTCAGATTGGTTGGAACGTCCATCAAATGGATGTAAAAGGTGTCTTCCTCAATGGCGACTTGGAGGAGGAAGTGCACATGTCTTAGTCTCAGGGTTTTCAGGTTGTAGGAAAAGAGCATCTTGTATGCAGACTGAAGAAAGCTCTATATGGCTTGAAGTAGGCACCCAGGGCATGGTACATCAAAATTGACAAGGATTTGGTTGAACATGGATTCTGGCGGAGTCCTTCAGATCCAAATCTGTACGTCAAAAGTGTAGGAAATGAAATCATTCTATTGGTCATTTATGTAGATGATATCATTATTACAGGTAGTGAGGCACATTTGATTGGACAAATCAACTGTAATTTAAGTAAAGCTTTTGACATGATCGATCTAGGCCCCCTACATTACTGCCTAGGTATAGAAGTTTGGCAAACAGGTGGTGGTATTTTTATTTCTCAATCCAAATATGCTAGGAGTTTGCTTGACAAGTTCAGAATGATAGATTACAAAATCTCGTCCACACCTATGGAGAAAGGGCTGAAGCTTTAATAAGCCAAAATAGACTCAAAGGTAGTAAATGAGTCAACATACAGGCAGCTAGTGGGCAGCCTTATATACCTTACAGCCACTAGACCTGATTTGAGCTATGTTGTGAGTTTCATTTCCAAGTTCATGACAACAGAAAAAGCAGAACATTGGGTTGCAACGAAGAGGGTGTTGAAATATGTGAAAGGGACACTTGACTTTGGCATTCTGTATAGCAGAAGCAAAGATCCTAGCCTGGTTGGGTTCACAGATTCAGATTGGGCAGGTTCTGTTGATGACAGAAAATCCACTTTTGGGATATCCTTCAAAGATAGCTTATTCTCATTTGAATTGGGATATGCCATGTTTAGACCTACAGATTCTCAAAATGTAAAATATGAAGCATTATATCTGGCACTCATCATAGAAAAGGAGCCTCTGATAACCATGATATCCATAACCATAGTAACAAAAATCACAAAACCTTCAAATACAGCTTATTCTCATTTGAATTGGGATATGCCATGTTTAAAACTAAGGACCCTAATGCTTCATATTTTACATTTTGAGACTCTGTAGGTTGGACAAGAATCACAAAACCTTCAAAGATAGCTTATTCTCATTTGAATTGGGATATGCCATGTTTAAAAGTATTGACCCATTTTTTTTCTTTGTATATGAAATCTCTTCTACTAAATGCTTTAAAAAATGGCCTTCTACTTAGTATAAATGCGTGAAATGAAAAATGAAGCTTTGGCACATCCTATTAATAGTGATGTAACAATTTTTGTTTGTTGACATGATATGTAATCATTACAACAAACCTGCCAACATAGGGTGCCCAACTACTAGGTCCTTTCCCCTATATCTTCATGTGAATCATCTTTAAAGGATATGATATTTCCCACAACAGTGGTTATGAGTCATGACATGCATCTTTATAGGATATAGATTGATTTATTCCACAACAATTGATGTAAGGAACACTATATATTTAACTTATATTTGTGAATGGTAGAGCACAATAAGCAATAGAGAAAACTTACCATCTTCTTAGTTAGTGGCATATTTATTATGTCTATTTGAAGGAATGTGCTTTTGAAATTGAATCAATTTGTGTTGTACTTCTTTTACTATAAATTTATTGACTTACTGCACAATCAGAATTTTAGGTTTCCTTTGATAAATTAAAAAATTCAATCAACATAGAACAAATGTCTTGATAATGTTGGAAGAAATCTAGCAACCATTTTCATCACATTTGCATTCTTACCAAAACAACCTGTAAGTTAAATATTTCAACACACTATATGTTGACAAAATAAGCTTTAGAAAACAATTGCAATATTTTACTTTGCCATAGGAGACTTACTTCATATTAATTAACATCCTACAATTGAAGTGATTCTCCATCCTCACCTTTTTTGCCTTATTGTAGAAAATTGAATACAGAATCAATGTCAAAGATTACAGTAAGCTTTCAAATAACAAATTAAGCTTCCTTGCTCTTTTAACATGTTATGTGCTGAAATGATCTGGAAGAGATAATGTCAACAACAACAATAGTAGTGTTGAGACAAAGGGAAATAAAGAGCAATAGAACAAAATGCTACAGCTTTAATCCAAGTTTGCATTATGCAAAGTTTTGTTCAGTAATCTGAGAGATCAAATGTTCAGCCAAATGTGTCTATATCTTCATGCCTTCTAGTCTATATTTGAAGAATATCGATGTTAAATTAAAAGACAAGAGAGGGAAATAAAAAGATGTCTTGGTAGTTAGAAGAAACACAATTGTTTGTATATTGATAGTTTATATTCTTCATTTTGTTGTTTTTTGTATGTGCTGTGCAACAACTATGTTGAATAGGGCTGACACTTTCAGCACCATGCAACATAGAATATGGAGAGTTAGGACTTCATGGCATGACCACATGTGGTAGGGATGGTCCTAAAGCTGGTGGTGCGTGAGATGATCAATGTGCTATATCCTCCTAGATTAGTTGCCGTTCCATGAGAAGCATTGATCCCCTTTGTGGCGAGTTGCGAAATGTGTGCAAAATGTTTTGCAACACAAGCTTTGTTGTACCATTTTTTTGGAAGGAACTTGAACTCCTTTGGCATTATGGTACATGGTAGCAAAAATCTTTCTTGGAATTGACTCGGCAAACCAAAAGTTAAAGATTTTTTCAATTAATTGGGAAATTAAAAAGTGCTGAAAAAATTCATAAAACTAGAGAAAAAAATGCTATTTGTTAATTTCATGCTAAATAAAAGAAAAAAGTGCTACTTTTCCTTTTGGTGCAGCCCAAGTCATTTTTTTTTGCTTTTTAAAACCAGAGTGGGGGTGCCCACATGGACCATCATGGCACATGCCATTTTTCATAATTTTATCAGTTTTAACCAAACTCCAAATTCTTCGAGAAATATGGGTGTTGAGACCATAAAGTAGTAATTAGGCCCTAACTAAGTGAGAATAGAACGGATATTCGTTGAAGAATGAGTGCCCTCGGGTGCGCCCTAACTGTTTCACAGTTTGGTTACTTCGGGAAAATCTAAATCTGCAATGTAAAAATGAGGTTTTGATGAAAAATTCAAAAAACAAGTCTTTTACAGGTAAATTGAAAAACACAAATGAAAAATTGTAGTTTATTTGCAATTAGACCAGCCTTCATATTGTGCCCACAATCAGAGGAAAACATCAGTTGCCTCGAGAATCATGCCAATGATTAGAGGAAATAGTCAGTCATCTGATTCAGATTGGATTACTGACTGGGCTGAGCGGTGATTTATTGCTATCTATTAAAGATTTTTTCTGCTATGTTCTAGTAAATAGGAATTTACTAATTTATTTGTTTTTGACATTTTGACGTTAATGACCCAATTCACTTCTGCTAGCATGTTTCAATCATGATTGATCTTTGCTAGCTGAAATTCCCCCACAAAGCACATCCAATAAAGCTGTAGAGTAATGGCACAAGAGTTTAAATTGAAAACTGAATGTATACCAAGATAAGTGGGAAGATTGAGCGCAAACGTGCTATTTTCAACCTTCTTCGGAGTAGTTTATGGGTTGTATTGAAAATGATGGATCTTATGGTAGGGTCTTGTAAGTCTTTCTTTGAATGAAGCAATACTCTTTTGCTAAATTTGAACTAGTGTGGCGCTTGATGCTGGTCATGCATTGCTTGTATTCAGCATTGGTCCTTTGTAGAATGGTTTGCATTTGTTACTGGATGTGCTCAATTAATTTGGTTGCTTTGTCAACTTTCTTTTGAGCTGGAAGTGTGTTTGGTGATTCTGGCATAGGATAAGCTACATCAGTGGTTGCCAATGGTTGGAATCCTGAACAAACCAAGGAGTTGTGTTCTATAGAGCTGTGAAGAGCTTTGTTCTAGCTATTATGCTGAATGAAAGACAAACTTTCGTTCCAAGTATGACATCTCATAGAACTGTAAATTTGGAGAAGATGTAGAAGTTGCATGATCATCCTATTCACCATTTGACTTGGTTAGTTTAGCGTCTATGATTGACCAAAAGTGCTTTCCAGAAATGCTTCAAGAATTTCGAGTTTATATCAGATATTATTGTTGATGGCAATCCAAATAAATTCATATGTTCTGAAAGTACAATTAAGCTCTCTTTGGAGTTTGAGATTGTTTACTTGCAAGGCACATATTTTGCCATCTCTAAGGACCTATCAGTCACTATAGACAATCTATTAGATTAATTAAATGGTTTCAGTATAATGCCAACAGAGGTTTGTTATCTTTTTTAGGCATAGTTTTGATTGTGCTATCCTATCTTTCAGAAGGACCCGCAAGGTACTTTGGGTGCCTGGGGTGAACCTTGGGCTAACCTGTGCCGTCCTGGTGCAAAAATGAGTTTTTTTAATAAATTTTCTTAAAACAAAAAAACACTAAGGTCAGGGATAACAGATATAATAGATATATATTTGAGAGGCAAGTTGCTGCCAAGGGGGCAGCTCCCATATATATATTTGAAGACAAAAATAAAAGGAAAGCTTCAGACCCAAGGAACAAGGGAGCTTGAGGCACGAGAAGTTTGAAGAAACTAGAAAAGAGAACAAATACCAGAACCTCTGCAAAAGAGAAAGCTAAAAATCTAAAGAGCCAAAACTGCAGCACCATCAACGAATAGAAAGACCATCACTCATGACCTTCCTGATTCAAGGGTTTTCCTATTTTGCTAACTTGCTCCTTGTGAAAAGAGCATCCATAGTCGATTGTGTACCCTCATCCACGGCCTCCTGAGCTTCCAATCTCAGTTTTCTGCTTCAGTTTTCCTACCTCTCCTCTTTTCTTGATGGGCCAACAATAGGTTTATTTATCAAGTTGATGGTCTGAGAAATGGTCCTGAATTCGGTGGTGCCCAATTCATCTTCTTCCACTAGAGCTTTGAAAGCATGTTCATCTGGGAATTCCTTTGCGAAATTAACCTCTTCCTTGAAAAGTTGATTCAAACCATCTATAGGATCCGCCAATGCTTCTGCATTTGGCACCACAGCTTCGAAGGTCTTTAGAAGAGGAGCCAATCCCAATGGTCACATCGTGATAAGTGGGAGGCACCGGCTGATCCATGAATTTTCCATGCTTGTGCCAAATAAAATCTTTGTCAGGGCTGCTTGCCTTTCGAACCCGCTTCTTAAGATTAAAAGATCTGAGACTAGGGACAACATTTGTGGAACAAGCTACGATTTTATGACCAATTTGATTACATCTGAAACAATGTTCAGGGAAACCTTCAAAATTTAAATATTGGATCCAGGGGTCCTGAGAAGAATGAATTTAATCATATGTGTAACTGACTTTGAAATATCAATCATTGCACACACTCTCACAAATCTTCTTGAAGGATATGTGTGTTCTGTGTCCAATTTGACAAATTCACTGAAATTGCTGATTAAAGTTTGAATAAGAACAAGGTCTTGTATCACCAAAGGGAGATTATACAAGGAAAGTTGGTAATTATCTCCTTAGTAGGGTCAAAGAAAGGGATCTACTGAGTCATGAACAACCTCGATTTCCCATAGAACCATGGCCCACGTTCTAGAACAAACCTGCAGTCAATAACAGATCGGAAAGTGACCAGAAAAAAACCATGACCAAGCAGTTCCACAGATGGAGTCTCCAAATTGCTCCAATATGCCTTCGTCCAGGATAAAAAATTGGCACCTAAGGTCGCTTACCTAATAATCTGAAAATCAGTGATATGTTGCCAATGCTATTAGACATGGCATTGGCACATTCCTTTGGGATGTGGAAATCAATTGGATCCACATCTAGAGAAACCTCTATATCACCCAACGATATTGCAGTGGTTATAACAAACATGGAGAAAGAGGGATCTGAGGTACCTGTACCAGCCAAAGGAGCGATCGGGAGAGCCAAATCATTCGAGGACCGGATCACCAACACATGGGAGGTGCTAGGGTAGGCTTTCAAAATTTGAGATTTGCACAAATCGTTGCAAAAACACGCATAATTGGATGCATTTTTGCAATCCCCATAAATCTCAACCGCCAAAGTAGGCTGAGAAGCCATTGTCGCAGACAGGGAAACAGATGGAGGATTAGCACCATTCCTGTTTGAGCTAGAGGTTCCATTTTGCATCAATGCTGTCGGGAAATCCAGTTTGAGGGGATCGAACAACCCTGTGCCATCTGTCTGAGGACCAACTCCATGCTTCTTACCTGCTTGCTTAACCTCTACAGATCGCACTCGAACTCCGTGCGCATGAAACACCTTTTCTTGCTCCTTCATGCCATTCACTACACTTGCCATTTTGAGTTTACTATTATGCTTTATATAATACTGTTATATATACATGAAGTCGTGCCTGTACCTGAGGAGAAAATATTACCGTATCGACATACCTAAACCCCTACCCACTCCTGTACCAGGACCTGCAACTTAGGTGCCATCATTAGCACATTGCTACACATAGGTTGTTGTGAGGTTGTTCCTTAATTGTAGGGGTTGCAGTTTAATTCTCTAGCTTATATATAAGCCACTCTGCAAGGTAATTTGTACGACTTGTTCAATAAATCTTATATGGTATCAGAGCCTGCAATTCAGTAGCATTATTAGATGAATTGTTGTTGAGTAAAAATCTATCATGTAAATGATTTGGTCAGGCAAGAGTAAAGGTTTATTTGGAGAGGTTGTAGTATTTGTTTGAAGAGGCTGCAGGATTAAACATGCAGTGAGATAAAGATTCATGGTAGCATCAATAGTGGCTGTAGGAGCACAGTTAACAGAATACAATAGTGGCAGCAGTAGTGTAGATAGTGCTAGCTTCAAATAGACAATCTCATACTTGTGAGGAAGGCACAACCACGTGAGTGCTGAAGGAATAGAGTTTGAGTGCTGGAGTGAGAATCAACTTATATGAGTGTAGAAATAGCTTGTGCAATGATTAGTGCAAAAATGGGGCCTTAGAAGCATTGGGCAAATCGGGCATATCTGATTTAAGGCTGGCATGAGGTCTCAAGGTGGCATGGGAGGAGCAGCGCCTAGCAACAACCGGTGATTGACATGTTTATAAAGTTTATTACAAACTTTATAAAGATTTAGGGCTTCATATATTTCTAACAAGTTTATACTTAATTATTTCCTCAAATATTAAGCACAGAGAATCAAGTAATTGCATAACTTTTGATCTAGAAGGTGTATTAACCTGAAACTTTGCCACATGTCTATTAATTTCTTAAACGTCTCTGTAGAATTGATTTTCTCTAGCACTGCCAAGTCTCCTGTTGTAATTGATTCCGTAATTTGCCTGAAAAGATAGTATTAATTTAATATATTTCAAATCTAAGAGTTTTCTCTTCAAATTTTGCCACATTTTGTTTATTGGAGTTTAAAATATCCCTATAAATTGGGTTTGCTCCAGCTTTAATGAGTCTCTTGATTTAATTGTTTTCGTAAACCCAAAGTCTAGTGTTGTCTTGAAATGGCAGGAATCCAAATATTGTTTTTGCTCGACTCTCGGAAGCTGATTGGAAAAAACTATAGCCTATGGAGTCATAAGATAGTCACCATTTGTGAGTAACGTGGCTTTGATTATATCCTGTTGAAGGATGAAAAACCTGATGATGATCAAAAGGGGGCTACAGTAGGAGTCATATGGAAGCTTAATGCTTCCAAAATTTTTATGTCATAGATGCACTGATTGTAGAGGTTCACAATCTCAGTAATGTAGTTATGCTTCGACAGAATCTCAAAACCAAATACTAGACATCGGAGGTTGGTCAGGCCTTGTATTTGAAGAACTTATTGTTTTCTTCTATGTTGTAGGAGGGTGGATCCATCTTAGAATATTTGTTGCATTTGAAGTATCTAAGTGATAAATTATTGGCTATCTAGAAGCCGATGGATGATGAAGACATGGTAGCTTTGGCTTTATGGAGCTTGCCATCATCATATGATTCATTTGTTGAATTTTTTTGCACTTGATTGCAGAGACACAAACACTTGATTTTGAGAAGTTATTCATGCTTCTCTTGTAAAAGTAGAGAAGATGGGATTAGATGTAAGCATTGACATCAAAATTTACTAAAGTGCATTTAGTGCATGAATCAAAGGCAAATAGAGGCAGAACACTAAAGGTGCATCAAATGACTCACCAAAAGGCAATAGCACATCTAGGAGATCTGAGTGGAATGTTTCCAGTGTGGAAAACCAAGTGGAGAGCTAAGACACTTAAAGAAAGATTGTCGGAAGCGGCAATAGGACCTTGCAAGTGGTCAAAACAGGTCAAGGTATGCAAATGTTGCTGAGGATGAACAAGGAGCAACGGGTGATTTTGATTTGTGGTGTCACAAACCAATCAATTGAGTCTATAACCTAGTATTTGACTGAAAAACATCTTGACATTATATGTGTCACAAAGATTGGTATGTAAGTTTTGTTGAGGATAAGAGTAGTAGTGAATATGTTTCTTTGGGTGGTGGTTGGACTCACCGCGTTAAAGGATGTGGGGACGTTTGGGTTACATTGAATAGTGTTGTTAGTTGTACATTTAAGAATGTTTGGTATGTCCTTGACATGAACAAAAACCTACTTTCTACTAGTGAGAACTAAAAACCCTAGTCTTTGTTTAAACTTTCAAGGAAACAAATTTATGGTTACTACTCTTCATGATAACAAAATGATTGGTATTGGTATTGGTGAGAAGGGATTGTATAAAATGGTTGATCCCAAAACAAGATTAGCACATGCATTAGTAGTGGCTAAAAGCATTGATGTACTTTGGCATGAGATGTATGGTCACCTCAATCATTAGTATTTGTTTGTACGTAGTAAGACTAATATGGTGGATGTACTTCCATCCATTTAAGTAAGTCATAATGTGTGTACAAGGTGTCAGATGGGCAAACAAACTGGCATTTGTTTGATGTTGACAAGGCTTGGTGATCCAAAGGGAGTTTTGGATTTGGTACCTGTTGTTTGCATGGTCCTATCATGATACCTACAACATCAGGAGCCAAGTATTTCTTGCCATTGGTCGATGACTTAAATTCTAGGAAAATGTGGGTTTATTTTTTGACAAATAAGTCAGATTGTTTTTGTAATTTTGTAGCATGGAAAACCTTGGTAAAGAAACAAACAAGTAAACAAGTTGGAATGGAGGTGAGTTTGTTTCAAAATAGTTCAAGAAATTTTACATAAAGGAAGCTATACAAAGGTAGTATACTATTTTGTACACTCCATATCAAAATGGGGTTGTGGAAAGGAGGAATAGGATGGTTGTGGAGATGGCAAGGTGCATGGTGTACAACCAAAATGCGCCATATTAGTACTAGACGAACAGACGTGAATACAACAATCTACATCTTTAATAGAAGTCCTTGTAAAGCCTTGCAAAATGTCAGTCTTGAGGAGTCATGGTTAGGCAAAAAGTCCTTTTTAAGTGATTTCAAAAATTTAGAGTTCTCAGTTATATTGCTTTTGCAAATATTCCCAATGAAAAGAGAAATAGTTAATATGCGAAAAGCAAAACATATATGGTTATTGGTTATAGTGAGCAATCTAAAGCTTATAGACTACTAGATGTATCTACAAACAAAATTGTGGTTAACAGAGGTGTTGTAGATGAGAAAATGCCATTCCTCTTTTCAGATAATGGTAATTCTATAGATAGTAGTGTATGGGTAATTGGTTTTGATTGTTAAACAAGGTTTGATGTTGAAATCAAACAGGAAACATGGGAGGGGTCAAATTCTAGGGGGGATCTAGTGGAGAAAAGAGTAGTCTTCATAGCAAGATTAGGGATTTGGTGGAGAAAAGAGTGATTCATATAGCAAGATCAGGAGGGCCAACAAAAGAGACTGGAGTGGTACTATACCACGATGAAGGATGTTCGGGAAGATAGATTGCTAAAGGCAATGGAAGGCCGGTCCATGCGATTGAGGAAATACCTTGTGTAAGGTGGTGATCAAGTAAATTTGGCTATAACATTTGAAAAGGCTGTTAGAAAATCACGTATGTGTTGTGACATGGTCCAACATCGCCCCATCAAGCGTGGGGACCCCTGAATTCTGAGTTTTTGTCTGTGGTCTTGTTCGGAGTTTCTTGTCTGGGCAAGGCAGTTTGCAGGTGTCATTGGGGTATATTGTGATCCATTTATTGGTTGGTAGAAGACTTGCAACGCATAGATACCCTAATTTTTCATGAAGCGCACTTGTTTCAAATGCTCATGCTGGCGGACGTTTTCAATCACCTTGCACCACATTGAGATGTTCTTTTATTGCATAGCATGCCCGCTCCCCCTAGATCTCCGCCTAAGCGGACTTGATTTACCTTTTGGCATTGCTGTTGATTTCCTATTCCCTTAGCAAGCTAAATGACCGCTTGAGCGGATCTTCATGACTCGTCGAGAACTCTCCATGATTGGGTTAATCTTCGGTAGGCTTGAATGACCGTTTGAGCGGGGTATCTTTGGATGGCGTGATTATTAATGGACCTTTGGCGGTTATGCAGAACATCACATAAACTCTATTCTCAGCATCACGTTTGGTGTGAGGCATAACGTCCGCTCCGGGTTGATCGTTTGGGCTCTTGGCAATGGTTAAATGCTTGGTGAGCATTTCTCAAATCATACAAGACACCCTCGTAAATACATGGAGGGACGGACTTTTAAGAGTCCACTGCAATTCCTGCATTGTGCACGTTGAAACAAAAAGACTGCTAGGACGGAGCTAAATCTTAAGTTTGCAATATACTTTTTGGCCAAGTGTGGTAAGATCTCAAACATTTGCTCAGACCCGCTGTAATACCGTTGCCTCTCTGACAATCATGAAGATTTTGATCAAAGGTATCATTCAATGATCTTGTGCAGAACGACTATGTTCTATTCTTAGCATACAATTAAATAGGCACTGCACTCTTAATAACGCATGGATAGCAAATTAATTGGGATTCCTGGCAGGAGTTTTGAGACACGTAGCTCTTTTGAGTATTAGCTTGTCCTATTCTTAGACCCACGATTAATTCAGGTAATATCATTTATTGTGTAGAAGAAGTGGAACGCATTGTTTGTGCTGGCAAAATCTTTTGGATATTTATCAAGCGACAGTGCCAACTTTCTGAGCATGCGTGGTATGCACTGTCCTCCAGAGAAAACGATATCGCTGTGTGGGACGATAGGGATTTGAGGGTGTTTTATCATTTGTTCTAACATCGAGCTTCATCAGTATTTAGAAACCCGACTACGTTCATGAGTTTTGTCTGCAAGAGGGGATCCTTATGAGGTTTGTCTGAATGGGTGCTTGGACGTTAAACTAGTTAATATTACATAATCTGCCCGGTGTTCTCAAAGCTTCCTAAGTGCAGGTTTAAGGGTGTCTTCCTTGGTTGGAGTCTTTGAAAGTTTAAGAAAGATCACCATCTATCACTTGGAAATCGACCTCCCCTCCATTAAAACACATACGGGATTACAACATAAGATCATTGCAGGTCCATCAGGAGATCAGATCCGACGAGGGCAAATAGGAACTAAGTGTGTTAGTGAGATATTTGGACATTTTGTTCTCACGGGAATCGCATTATTGTTTTTTCTTTAGCAGAGGGGTGAGATAAATTGAAATCTTGCATTCAAATAATCCCGCATGTATTAAATGTAGGTTTTGTTACTATTATGTTGTTACTAAATGTTATTTTCGAGATTTTGACATAAGACGGTTGTGCAGGTGAAGGATGAGTGTGAAGGACAGACAAGCACTGATGAGGAGTGACATGAAGGGAACATGGCCAGAAACGAAGATCACTTCGAAGTGGCGAAACCTTTGTGACACCAATCTTGGGAGAACCAACATGGAAGAGATTCGGCAAAATTTGCACAAACCCAATCCATCGGATCTAATTAGGCGAATGTTGAAGAACGGGATTGTGCAAGCTGCTTGTTTCCCGCCAACAACGCTGTGTCCAGAATTGATGTTAGAATGCGCCAAGCATTATAATCATGAAAAGAGATGTATTATGACTAGAGAGGGCAAAGTACTTGCTTATCTGAGAAAGGAGGTGATCGCGGAAGCTTTTGACATCCCCTCATACAAAACTACTACATTCTGCGACAAGGAGTCTGCTTTGCAACTTTATTTGGAGGTGATAAACAACAGTTAGTTGGTGCAACCAAGGCCACATGTGAGTAAGGTGCCTAAAAACCTTCACAAGTCTGACTTTCATCAAGAAATCAACTATATGGTTGTGTTTTTGAACTGCATCATGGGCTGCCCACAATCGGCAAATTTCGAGCCCTGGATGTTCTTCTTCATTGAGGAAATTGTAAGTGGAAAAAGAATGATAGATTGGGCTGGAATGATCAGCAGCAACATCGATGATCAATTGAAGGGTTTACAGGAAATGAAAACATTTTACATGAGCTCATATGTTATATATATGCTTGCCAGAAGCGAGAGATATCCAGGATTGAACTGCAAGGGGAGAGTTGGAAATGGAGAAGGACAGTTCAAGGTTTATGATTGCTATTCTTAGCTACACTTGCAGGCAATGTCCCATTACAGAAGGTTTAATGATTCCTTTTCCATGCACATTGTTAGATTGTTACAAGGCAGCGCATGTAGGAGATTGTCGAAGGAGGCCATGAACTTCGTCGCAAAATACGGAAAGTGGTTTATTCAGTTTCCAAGATTCACATACATCCGTGTGGAGGGCTTCTCATCATTGCCTTATAGATTGCCTAGATACCCCACTGACAGAATGGTGTTGTTGGAAGTAACACGACAGTTGGTTGCATTCGACAGAGTCCAAAGAAAGAGGAAAAAGACCACAACAAAGTTTCCAATCAGCATCGGGAGGCTTGAGGCTTGCATGTCATTACAAGCTGCTGAAAATTCAGAAATAGAGTTGCAGGCTTACAACTTGGTTTGCCACAATGATGCACGTAGTAACTTTGATCCATTTGGCACAGTCAGGCAGAAATTTGGGAGCAAATACGAGCACAAACCGCAGCTCGAGGATCACTGGATAGATACATATGATGACATAGAAATAAGAAAGAAAAGTTGCTACCGATTGTCTTTGGATCTGGTCAGATCAACAAGAGTGATCAACATTCCGGATCAGCTTGAGGAGAATCACAAAAGACTTTCACAAAGTTCATATGAAGAGAAGAGGGACAGGCCCTTCACCATCAATTGGTCAGAGCAGGAGGCCACACACAATGATGATTTGATGATGCCAATTGTATCGCATACAAGAAAGTATGTAGACTTCCAAATTCGTAGACTTTAGGAAAAGAATGTCCAATTGACTTACAACTTGATGGGAGGAGTTAGTGTACATCAGTCCAAGGATACTTCAGGTAGTGGGTCATCCAATAATTCCAATGGTTCAGAGGGTGAAGCTGATGATCCGCATGAGGATATTCAGCCAAGTAAGAAGGCAAAGACTAATGATCAACAGGCAGTTAGTGCATTTTCAAGACAGAAGGGTAATAATATAATAAATATTGATGAAGATGAAGTGAGACATGATGAGCAGACAGCTCTGAAAATCCAAGATGATCAGGGAAACAAACAAGGTAATCAAATTGGTGAAGTAGTGTCAAAATCAGCTAAGGAACAAGAAGTGGTCATGATAGAAACAGAAGCTGAAAATCAAGATGACAAAGAGTTGTATGAGTTTAATGAGGAGGCTCTTCCCACTGTTCAGCATAAGGGAGTTCAAGAAGAAAGTCAGGAGGACTTGTCCGATCTGCCTGAGTGGTTAAGAGATCGGGTTAGGGAGAAGTCTGTTATTGAAAGGGAACCCATCCTAAGTTTGGAAGACTTGCTGAGTAGGGCCAAACCTGACAATGGAAAGCAGAAAATTACTAAATTCTCGAAGATCACAAGAGGCAGCTCAGGGTCAAGGCAAGTGCATATTGCTGTCCCAAAAATCAGCAAAGAGGCAGATGATGGTGTTCCAAGTGCATATGACATCAATACTTTTGATTTGGGACCAGCCACAGCAGAACAGGAGATAGAAGAGTTGGAAGATTCGGTTGCAGTCATCAAAGAAAGGCTACGAAAGGAACAAGAACAGAGGATTCAGTTAGAGAAGGATAACTTGGCATTTCGGCATTATATTCAGCAGTTAATGAGGCCACTAAGCCAAGCTGAAGACATGGTTGCACCACCTGCGTTGCTTTCATAGGAGTCTGTGGCACGTTTGGAAGAAATGAGGTCCTCATCTCAAGTATTGCAAGACTGGGCAGCAGATTGCAAGATCAAGGTTGATGGGTTCGTGGATGAGATTGTGAAGTTGTACAAGGAGGCTGCTTCAACATTTGACAGAATTCAGAATATTCTAATTACTTGTGTAGAATTCAGAAATGTAAGGGAAGAAGTTATGCCTCAGTTGAAAAGACTGATTTATACTCCAAGTGCCACATTGTTGGATGAAGGGGTGATTGAATAGGGTCCAACATATAATTTCCATTCTTGGTATTGTGCACTCAGCATAAAGGAGCAAGTTCTGGGAAAGGTTGAGGGTGACTGCACTCGAACAAGAGAGGTACTTCGGGAAATGCAAAACAAAATACTTGTTTTCGTAAACAGGGTAGTTGATTCCAATGATGAGATTGATGAATACTTGCTGAAAGACAAGATGCATGCAAAGTATTTTCGGCATACACAGGCTATTTCGAGGGAGTTATTGGATGAAATTTGCACACTTTCCACTTTCATGGGCACGTTTCAGACATCCATGGCTGGTTGGGAAATGACAGTTGTCAAATGTACAGAGGAGCTGCAAATTGTAGAGGGCACCATTCAGACTCTGCCAAGTGTCCCTATGGAGGAGGTTACATGTGTCATCGCTAGATTTGTGGAGTTTACCGCATAAAGGAAAGGTCATAAATGAGGGTATTCCACTTAGTTGGTGCATCATTAATGCAAGGTCCAGTTTTAGTAAATTTTGTAACCACTTGCCTATGTGGCATAATACGGGCCCTCGATTTCAAGTTTTAATCTTGGCCATCCATTGAATTTTGAGGCCTATATAAACCCATTTTGCTCTCATTTGTAAGGGGGGAATGCTCTGAGAAATTGTTGCTCAAGACGCTGCTGAAATAAATACAAATTCATTGCTGAAATTTTCATGGTGATTTGTGTTGTTTCAAATGAATGCATGGTTTCTAAGTGTTCACTCATAGAATAAGATCCGTTTAGTTTGTTTTCAGCAATTTAGTTTTATGTTTTATGGAAGTTGTTGTTGCTGATTCATGTTTGGTGTCTCCATAGTTCATACCATTTATAATTTGTCGATGGCAGATTGTAGTGCATGGTTAGTTTGAACATCATCTGAGCTTAACTTCAATTACTTTGTGAATGGAAGTAATCTGAAAATCTTACTTTCCCCTTAGAAGATAGCACCACTTTTGTGTAGTTGTTACCTTATGGCGAAGCAAAGTGTGGTTGAGATTCTGGTGAATCAGTGGTGATTGCTTGCATTTAGTTTTGAGTCTTCTAAACCCATTTCCTTTTGCATTTTCTTTAAAATCTTGTTAGATTTAGATTCAAGAGCTTCCATTGTCATATCTTAAGTTATCAAATTGGTAGACCTTCAAAGAAGCTGTGTTACATGTTATCCAAGAGAAACAAGTTTCCTATTGTTGAGCATTTACGTAAGTCCCTTTGTGTCAAATAGTAATTCGCATCCTACTGCTAAGTTATCCCAAGTCGCAACACAAAAAGTAACTAATCAAGAACCTTGGAGTCTACTCATCTGATCACTTAGCTTAGCATTTGAGGGATTTTGTTCAAGAGAGGATAGAGTACAGCAGTATTTTATTCTGCATTGTATGTGCAAGGAAAACACATCAACAGTATGGAATAGGTGGTGCTTTGAAAAATATTCTTTTATTTTGAATTGACTTCCTTTGAATAACTTCTGAATTTCATTCTTGAATTACACCCTGAATATCTTATTACAAAATTAAATAGGGATAATTCAATATAGAGCTTGAGACCCAAAAAATAAAAGCTAAAAAAATGGGTGATGCTCTAAACAACAAATTCACCACTTAAAAATAGCTTCCACAAAAAACAAAATACTTATCCTAAAAGGAAATAGTGACTGGCTTCATTTAGAACAACTTATTAATAAATTAATAAACCTAAACATAGACCCTTGAAAATTGCATTCTAAATTATGATTAAAATCTCCTAAATTTAGTTTCCTAAACATAGTCTTGGATTGCTAGAAAGTAATGCCTAAAACTAAAGTAGAATCTGCCATTTTTAGTTGTGCCCAAAACATCTTCAGTAGCATAGGACTTCATCAACAACTGTCTATAATCTTCATCAGCATCAATTCATCAACATCCCTTATGCAACAATGTTTTGCTGATTTGACATTAGATTTTCTTACATTCTCTCCCTTGATGTCAAATCCTTGTATTTGCAACTTTGTCTTCAAATCTGAATCTATTATCTTTCCTTGTCCTTTAGTCATGATATTTGCCAATTGTTCTGCTGGCTTACAAAACTAAATTTCATCTTTCTTGTTTTGTGCCAACTCTCTTACATAATGGTGCTTCAGTTCTATATGTTTTGTCCTTAATGAAATATTTGATTTTTACTTGTATGGCTCGACCGTTGTCACAAAATTTCATTGTTTTTCTTCTCGATCTTCCAAAACTTCTATTAACCAAACTGCTTGTGCACATGTTAATGCAACATACTCTGTTTCTGTATTGGATAATGCAATTGTATTCCGCTTCTTTGAATTCCATTTAATCAGTTCACTTCCTATAATGTAAAGAATGCCCTGATGTGCTCTTTGTATCATTTACTGATCTTGGCCAATCTGCATCTGAATAACCAATTAACTTTGAATCTTAAACCGAATAATAATGGATTCCATGATCCTTTGCACCTTTCACATACCTTAATAGTCCTTTTGTTGCTTGTAAATGTTTTTCTATAGGTTCACTCATATGCCTTGAAACCAATGATATTGCAAACATAATATCCGGCCCTGTAGCTATCAAACACGTTAAACTTCTAACAATGATTCTGTATTTTCTTTCATTTACTTTTGGTGATTCATCTTCATTCATTAATTTTTCTCCATGTGCAATTGGTGCCTCAACTCTTTTACAATCTATCATGATAAACTTTTTCAGCATATCTTGCAGATACTTAGCTTGACAAATAAAGATTTTACAATGAGATTGGTGTACCTCTATGCCAAGAAAATATTGCATCAGTCCTAAATCAATCATTTCAAATTCTTTCATCATTGCCTCTTTGAATTCTTTCTTCTTCTTGTTTGAGCTTCTTGTATAGATTAGATCATTTTATCACCTTATTGAAATATGGTTTGTAAGAACCATGTATGAATTCTTGAATACCATGCTCTCGGTGCTTGTTTCAAACCTTAGAGTGCTTTCTTCAACCTGTAAATATATCCTTCTTTGCCTTATTATTCAAATCCTTGTGGCTGATCCACATATACTTCCTCTTCAATGTGTCTATTCAAACATGCACTCCACATCTAGCCGATATACTTTCCATCCTTTTTGTGTTGCTAATAATAATATTAATTTTATATTGTTATGCCTTGCAACAGGGGCATAGGCCTCTTCATAATCTATACCATATCTTTGAGCAAATCCTTTTGCAACCAATTTAGCTTTGTATCTTTCAACTATACCATCACTCTTATTCTCTATCTTGTAAACCTATTTAGTTCCTATCACTTCTTTGTCTTTTGGTAACTTTACATGCCCGCAAATTTTGTTTCTTTCAATAGCCTCTATCTCTTCTTCCATTGCTTTAATCCAGTCTTTTTTTTCAAGCACTTCTTCAAATTTAGTAGGTTCCACCTCAATATTTGAATAAAATGCATAATTTACCTATTCATCATTTTCATTGCTTTCTCTAACTTGGCTTCTTGTTAATCTTCTTCTGAAATTCTGATCTAACATTGGATTAGGAGGATGAGTTTGCATTACCTTCTTACTTTGTGTAACAACATTGCTTGAACTTGATGTAGGTCTTGAACTTTAAGCTTTATCTTCTTGATCCCAAACTATTCCTTGACATACAGTTTCTTTTTCTTTATTCAAATGATCTGCATAGAGTCCTTCAACAAATATAACATCTCTTGAAATAATGCTTTTTCTTCCTTGAGGCGAATAAAATTTGTTGGCTTTGCTTTTTGCACTATAACCTGTAAATACACATGCTTAAATCCTTGCATCCAATTTCTGATTTTTCTCATCATCTATGTGAACTTAAGCTAAATAACCAAATACTTTCAAATGTGCCACTGTAGGCTTTCTCTCATACCAAGTTTCATACAGTGTCCTATTCCTTATCGCAATACTTGGGCTCTTATTCATGATATAAACAATAGCGTTAATTGCTTCAGCTCAAAACATTTTGTCCATATTCTTTGCTTCCAACATGTTTCTTGTTGATTCTATTATTGTTCAGTTCTTTCTTTCTATCACTCTATTTTGCTGTGGTGTATAAGGTGTTGTTAATTGTCTCTTGATTCCATTCCTTGCACAAAATTCATTGAATTCTTTTGGACAAAATTCACCTTCTCACATTGTTTTTAAAGACTTTATGTATCTTTCACATTCTTTTTCTGCCATAGCTTTAAACATTTTGAATGCTTCAAAAGTGTTACTCTTATTCTTCAAAAAATAAACCCATATGTATCTAGTAAAGTCATCAATAAATCTGACCACTTTTATGCTTGCCTTGGAAATAGGACCACACAAATCTGAATGAATAAGCTCCAATGGCTGATTTGCTTTCCATGTACTTCCGAGAACCTGTCCCTATGGTGTTTTCTAAATGCACAACCCTTGCACACTTCCTTTCCTTTTGCATGAGCATTTGGTAACCCATTTACTATATTTCTTTGATACAACGTGTACAATCTTTGAAAATTAAGGCATCCATACCTTTGGTGTCATAACCAACTTACATCCTTAATAGTAGCATAACAGATATTTGATTCACTTTGGTGCCATAAGCGACTTTCATCCTCAATACTAGCAGAACAGAAATTTCATTCACTTGCCTTGATTATCAACGGGAACATTTGGTTGTTTGTCACCTTTGCTATAGCAATGATCTTTCCTTATCTCTTATCATAGATAGTACAAACTTTATCGTCAAAACAAGTTTAAGTCCTTTCTCAACAAGTTGGCCAACACTCATCAAATTATGCCTTAGTTGTGGTGAGTGGTATACATTGGCAATTTCTGCTTTTCTTTTTCTAGTGTCTATATCCAATTTTCCTTTTCCACAAACTTTAAGTACTTAATTGTCACCCAATCCTACTTCACTTTTAAAATTTTCATCAATATTTAAAATGCTTCTCTACAACCTGTCATATGATTAGAACAACCTGAATCTAGAAACCATATCTCATTATTTGTGATTTCAGCTTTGCTGCATGAAAGAGAGTAGCGTGGTGGATCTTCGTCTTTTCCCTTCTTGGGACCTTCATTTGCATTCTTTGTGTTTTCTTGTGCATGGTTTGCTTTTATTCCTTCATTTGAATTTTTGAATCTGCAGTCTCTCTATATGACCAAATTATAGTAACACTTGTTGAACACCCAGAATACTGAGACGGGGGCGGGGGGGGGGGGGGGGGGGGGTTGAATCAATATGCTATTAAACCTTTTACTTATTAAACCATTAATCCATTTGCCACATTTGATAACAACAAAGCAAATTAAACATAGAAGAAGCAACCACAAAGCATCACACATGAGCACTGGGATTTTTACTTGGTAAACCCTAAATAGGGAAAAACCACGGTGAGTGTTAGCTCACAATTTTTATGTAATTTTCTCCTTATACACCCTCCTAATATACTTCACCAATCCAATCTTTGCAGGACTCAAGGTGACAATAAAGCTCAGATAATTATTATGAGAGTACTGTGTTTTAAAATCATCTTGCATGCTTTGATAGTCTTCAAAGAATTGAGGGGCTTCTCGTTCATAACCTTCCTTGAGCTTAATGGCGCCTTGTTCAATTTCTTCTTTGGATTTCCCTTCAATACTGTAGTAACCCATAACTGAAACTGATGAGTGCTGGTCACTCAAATGATGCTAGATGTTAATTCACTGAATATTTTTAAATAAAACCCCAACAGGATGGCAGGAAATCGCTCTGATACCACAGTAGTATCCCAACGGAAATATGCCAAATCTAAACCAAATTTGAACCTTTTGATTGTGTGTAATTTTGTCAAATAGTTGGCATGCAAAGTCTGATTTTGTTTTCTAACTTGTTTGTTTTGAGTTCATTGCTTTATATTAATGGAAATGCATTACAAAGCATATCTAAGCAATACACATATGCAATATATTCAAAACAATTAGTTTTCCAACATACCCATTTCGCTGTCCATACAAAAATGAAGTCTGATACAAGGGTACAGCAGCCTTAATGTCGAGCCTACTCATGAGATAGCAGCCATTCCATGTGAGGATAATGGACGTGTGGAGTTCCCTGACATTGACACTCAAGATTTGGGTGTTAAAAATGAATTATGTGATGAGGATTCAAGACACAACAAGTCTGATTTTGCAAATCAGACCTTGGAAAATGAATCAGAAAATTTACTTATTGGCGATGAGTCCTAGGATCGCTCTTCGGATGGACATGCAATTACATTGGAAGCAGAAGTGTGTGAAGATAATGTTATAGCAGCAACTTCTACATTACCTAGTTGAGAAAATATCCCCTATTATCTAAGCAAACAATACCCAGAAAAATGTATTGCCATTACTGTAGTGAACCATAGTATCAGAGCAAGGGTTACCATTGTAGTGAACCCTAGTTCTCCCAAATACAAAATTCTTCGCAACTGCTGAGCTGATTCTTTTGTTTTGAAGTTTTCATAATATTTACCAAGAAAATGCACAGAATTGCAAAGCAAATGCAAAGGGAAATGCTGAAAGCTAAAATATCCAGTGTTACGGGGGGACACGACCCCCCATTTTCCCCCGCTCCCGTCGGCCATAACGCCTTGGGGACAGGACGCCCCCCCTGAAGAACCCTTTTTTTATCCTTTTTTGGGGACGTCCTAGGGACGCGCGCTCGACATGGGCAACGTCCCTTGGAATGCCCCCTCCCTTGCGTAGTCCACGATAGAAAGCTGTGCTTCTGCGCTCGCCCGATAGGAAGAACCTTTGCGCAAAATACGCCTACATTAGGAGAAGTGGAGGGCGGCCCGACGATCTGCTCTCTGAAGAATACGCCTACATTAGAGAAGTGATTGGGCGATATCACAAGCACGAAACAGAGGGCGATCAGTGCTCTTCCATGGTGGTTCATCGCATCAATGCCCCGGTGAATGTGGTGTGGTTTGTTGTGCGGTGATTTGACAAGCCTCAAACATACCACTTTATCCGCAGTTGCGCCATGAAGGGAGACGGTCAAGTTGGTAATATAAGAGAAGTATGCGTCGTCTCTGGCTTGCCCTCCTCCACTAGTACAGAGCACCTAGAGATCTTGGACGAGGAGAATCACATCATCAGCTTTAACGTTTTGGGCGGTGAGCACAGGTGGTGGAATCGTATGTGGTGGCGGAGGAAGAGGAAGGGAGGCGGTGGAATTGTATGTGGTGGCGGAGGAAGAGGAAGGGAGGCGGTGGAATCGTATGTGGTGGATGTGCCACAGGGGAACACTAAGGAGGACATCTGCCTGTTTGCGGATACTGTTGTTTGCTGCAATTTGCAGTCTTTGGCTCACTTGGTCGAGCATCTGGCCTTACAACAACAACAAGATTGATTAATCAAAACCTGGGCTTTTCCTTGGCGGACAGACACTAGATTGCATACCTTAATTGGGGGAAGTCTCAAAGACCTCTGCTTTTAATATTTTATAAAACGGGTAGCTATTTTAAAATTTTATACTTTCTATGGCCTGCTGCTTATATAATATATTATTATTTATAATATATATATTAATAATATTATAATATTTATTATTTATAATATATTATAAACATTAATATATAAATATTATTATATTTATTAATTATTATTATCTATAATAATATATTATATTATTATTTATAATATATATTAATAATATTATAAATATTAATATAAAAATATACCAAATTATATATATATATATAGCCGTCCCCTCGCCGTCCCCAAATTTTTGGAAAAATTTTGCCGTCCCCGTCCCCTCGTCCCCCCATCCTGGAAACTTGGAGAAACACTGAAAATATCAAATGATCAACTTTGATTATTTATTACTTTGAATTTACAATAAGATTGATCATACCTGAATATCAACTTTTGGTCTGCAAATGTTAATCGCCTGAAACCCTTGAAAACTTTTGAATCCTTCACCAATGAAGCTCAATGTTGACTCCTGGATGAAGCCAATCTCACAAGCACCTTCGGAAGATCTTTCACCACCTCAGAATGCACAAACTTTGAAGCAGCTATGCTCTCCAGAGCTGATAATGGCAGGAAAGGCTAAAACTCTAAGTTTCTTCTTCTCCACAGTAAACTCTTCAAAATCAAATATCAAAATCCTGAATGATAATAACTTTGGTTGATCCCCCTTTATATTCTCTCTTGAGAAGGTTGATTCCCTCCAATAGCTTTTTCAATCATTTTAAAATAATATTAAGCGTTTCCTCATTGACTTTATTAAATGCATTAATATATAGGCTCTCCTTTTAAAATATAATTAATGCACTTTAAGTCACTTAATTGAGGGTCATGGCCCCATTGATTATAAAGTGACAAACTTTATAATAAACCTTTATATTATTTTATTATCATTAAAGAGACCTTAATGATAATGACTCCTTTAGTAACCATTATTTTGCTAAACCAACTGAACATGGAAATTGACCTTGTATCCAAAACCTGTCCAGGTGCCTTACTAAATATAGAAATACTGGACTCTGCTGACAAGGTGACTTACTATAAATAGTAAGTGTGTGAAACTGAGTCTTGGAACACCAAACGAAGGCCCAACCTAAACCAAACTCTACTTTGAAGAAGAAGGCAACCAGATAACTGCCAAAAACGGACCCTCTAAACAACTCCATTAGCCTACGAGGGTCAAAAGATAGGCTAATCCTCCAAACTCTGATGCTCCCGAAAAATGGGGACATTACACATTTTACCTTCTCTTCATGGGTAAGTAATGATCCAATCAGCTCTTCAACTTTTAAAGTATCTAAATCTCCGCACTCTTTTAAAGTAATAACATATGCATCCACTTGGGGGTAAGAGATCTCAAGCTTTTCTTGACAACCACATCATTTTTCGCTACCTCTCCATATGTTTTCATCTCATTCACTATGTTTGTCACTTAACCCAATAATTTTCAACTTTTTCATTAACTTTCATTGTTAAATTCTCAAAATTCATTCATAGGTTTGAACCTTTGCAACCCTTGCATGGTTTGTATCTCAATATGAACTTTTTAAAGCTATCCATGCTTCCTTTGCTGTCATGCAATTTGCAATTCTTGGATAAATACTTGGATTTGTTGCACTTTGAGGATCCTTTTTCTCCTCTTCCTTCTTATCTAACTTATTTTTGCATTTAATGCATTGCAATCTTGAGGTTTAGCATACTCACTTGCTATTATGTCCCATACTCCTTTTCATATTAATACTCTTTTCAACTGATCTCTCTCATAATCAAAATTTTGACCTTTAACTTTGGAATTGATACTGTACCATTTTTTGTTGCCATTACAGCGAACTAAACAAAGCTGAGATTTTCTCTCAAAGTATCAAGATTTTCTCTCTGGTGAAGGCCCTTCAGATTTGAACCTGTCCAATACAATTCTCACTTCTCCGATCAACACTTGCATTGATAAACCTTGCTCTCATACCATTGTTAGAAAATTATGTATGGAACAGTGGTTGCGTTGAAAAATATTCTTTTATTGTGAATCAACTTCCTTTGAATAACTTTTGAATTTCATTCTTGAATTACACCTTGAATATCTTATTACAAACTAAAATAGGGGCAATTTAATATAGAGATTGAGGCCTAAAAAAAAAAAAACTAAAAAACTGGGCAATACTCTAAACAACAGATTGCACCACTTAAAAAATAGCTTCCACAAGAAACAAAAAACATATCCTAAAAGAAAACATTGATAAAAGAAAACATTAAACATAGACTTTTAAAAATAGCCTTCTAAAAATCCGGAGCAAAGCTTCAAGGACCTAGCTTAGCTGAAGCAAACGGGTAACATGGATGCATACATCATTGAGTTTCAAAGACTTAGTGTAATGGTTCTGGATATCTCTGAAAGAAGGCTCATTTTTCTGTTCGTTGAAGGTCTAGCTGAACCAATTAGAGGATGGGTCAAATCCTTGGATTCACAAACCTTGCAAGAGGCTATTAAAAAGGCAAGAAGTATGGAATTTTCAGCTCCAAAATCCAAAATGATAGCTAAACCATTTTCATTCAACAAGGACAAAAAGATCTTCACTAAATTTCCCAATCAGCAGCAGACACCTTTACCAAGGATGAGTGATGAAGTTAAAAATGAGCTAAAAAAGAAAAAAATATGTTTTACATGCAAGGAACCTTGGGCTCCAGGACATAAATGTTATGAAAAAGGCCAAGCAAGACATTTGGAAGTCTGTGTTGATGCTGAAACAGGATCTAGAAAATCAGAACAGCAAGGGGAATTTGTGGATTGTGAAGAGGTAGAAGACCTTGAGGAGGTTGAAGAGGTGAAGGAGGTTAGTGGGATTCTTTCTTAGCTGTTTAGTATGCAAAAGAACAATCCATTCCGTGTTCAAGGAGTTCTAGGAGGGCAGCGAATGGTGCCTCTTATTGACACAGGTGCCATGCACAACTTCATAGATGAGGGCTTGGTAGCCAAGCATGGTTTGAAGACAGAAGAATTTGAGGGCTTCAAAGTCATGGTTGCTGATGGCTTTACTCTTACTTGCACCAGGAAGATTCCCTAACTTTGCATTTAGTTGGGAAACCATGATGTCAAAGATGAATTTTATGTTGTAGGCATTGGTGACACAGATGTAGTTTTGGGGATCCAGTGGCCGAAATCACTTGGAGAGATTAACTTGAACTTTCAAACCATGAAGTTGAGATTTGAATCGGAAGGAAAGAGGGTTGTTCTTCGTGGAATGTCAAATGGGGGTCCTAAAGTGGTCACTGCTAAGAGGATGGAGCGAATCTTGAGGCAAGGCCAAGCTGAGTGGGTTGCTGAATGTGTGGTCTTACCAGCTCCTGTTCATGAGAGGAAGAGAGAGCACCATCCTGAAGTGCACAAAATTTTGACCAAGCATACTAAAGTTTTCAATGGGTTGCCTCCTAGAAGGCCACCTGAGAAGGGGATTGAGCATGTGATTGAATTAGAGGATGGAGCCAAACTTGTTATGACCATAGAAGCAGAAATCGCCAAAAAATCGCGAATCGCCCAGTTAGGCGATTTTTATCCCAAAAAATTGGATTTTTATATAAATCGTGCTCAACAGTCATCATTTCGTTTCTAGGGTTTTCGTATTTCGTTTCCAACGGGCGTCTAGGGCATTCTGCATTAATTTTCCCTGCGTGCGAACAACTGACGACTTTAGAAAATCTTTCGGCATGAATTTTTTAGGAAAATCTTCCGGCGTGAACTTTTTGACGAGTTTAGAAAATCTTCCGGCCTGAATTTTTTTTGGTGAGTTTAGAAAATCTTCCGACGTGAATTTTTTTTACGAGTTTAGTAGTGTGAATTTTTTTTACGAGTTTAGCATGGAAGAAATGGGATCAAAAAATGGCCGGAAGAAATGGGATCCAACCATTCCAAGTATGTAATTTGAATTCTTTTACGGCGTGAGACAATGTTACGAGCACTATAATGCTCACATATAAAAGCCTATCGGCTAATTAATAATACCTTTTATCTATTGCTTCCCCCATATGCCATTTAATTATTTAGATGCTTTTGTAATATATTACCACTAATAATTTAGTATTTATTATTCTTATTATAATATTATAATATAATATTTGTGTTATTAATCTATATATACATCAATATATTATAATAATATAATATTATATTATAATAATATTTCTATATTATAATATTAAAATATAATATTAATATTTTTAATAAATAATATATTATTTGTATATAATATTAAAATATAATATCTATATAATTAATCTATATTTTTCTACATTAATATATTATAATATTATATATTATATTATTAATATTTATTATAAATATAATAATATATTATAAATATAATTATATTATTAATAGTTATATATTATAATATTAAAATATAATATTTATATCATTAATCTATATTTTTCTACATTAATATATTATAATAATATAATATTATATATATTATATTATTAATATTTATTATAAATATAATAATATATTATAAATATTATTATATTTATCTATTATATTATTAATAGTTATATATTATAATATTAAATATAATATTTATCATTCTATTATAAAATTTATATCATTTAAAAAACATCAGGTCTTCCTTTCCTTTTTTATATTTTTCTACGTTTTTGGGAGATCCGGTTTTTTAAAAAAATCTTATACTTTTGGTTTGCCGATTTTATCTCCAAACGATTTTTGCTTCCTTGGAACTTATGACCACTCCTTACAGACATCCAAAACATTTTAAAGATGAGATTGAGAAGGCCATCAAGGAGTTACTTGACATGGGATTCATCTGCCCAAGTAAAAGCCCTTTTGCATCTTTAGTGGTTCTAGTAAAGAAGAAGGATGGGACTATGCGATTGTGCATAGAGTACTGCGAGCTCAACAAATGCACCATCAAAAACAGATATCCAATTCTTAGAATAGATGAGCTCATCGACGAGTTACATGGAGTAGTCTATTTCTCAAAAATAGACTTGAGATCTTGTTATCATCAGATTCGCATGCGTGAATCTGATGTGGAAAAGACGGCATTTAGATGCCACTTTGGGCATTTTGAGTTTCTGGTTATGCCGTTTGCCCTAACCAATGCTCCTGCAACGTTCCAGTCATGCATGAATCAGATTTTCAGCGAGCAGCTCCGCAAGTTCATATTGGTTTTTTTTGATGACATCCTTATCTACAGTAAAACTTGGGAAGAGCATTTGTGTCATCTAGATGAGGTGTTGGGAATACTTGAGGCTAGTTGATTGTTTGCCAAGGAATCTAAGTGAAAATTTGGCATGACTGAAATCTTATATCTTGGTCATGTAATTAGTGTGGATGGGGTTAGAGTTGACCAAGAAAAGATTCGTGCTATCATTGAGTGGCCACCACCTAAAACTCTTACTCATTTGAAGGGTTTTTGTGGTCTATGCAGCTTCTACAAGTGTTTTGTGAAGGTTTTTTCTCAAGTGGCAGCACCTCTTACATATCTTACTAAGAAGGGAGACTTCTCTTGGTCTGAATCAACACAGAAATCTTTTGAAGCCTTCAAGAAAATTATGAGCAATTGTCCTGTGTTGGCACTTCCAGATTTTTCCAAGCCTTTTGAACTCAAATGTAATGCTTCAGGGGAAGGCATAGGGGCTGTCCTAATGAAACAAAAACATCCAATTGCTTTTGAAAGTAGGATGTTGCGAGGTGCAGAAAAGAGTTATTCAATTTATGACAAAGAAATGCTTGCTATCATGCATGCATTAACCAAGTTTCGACAATACCTGGTGGGAGGTAAGTTCATAGTTAAGACTGATCATAATAGTCTTAAATACTTTCTAAATCAGAAGGAATTGAGTGAAAGGCAGCAGCGTTGGGTAAGCAAACTTCAAGCTTTTGACTTTGACATAGTCTACATGAAAGGGAAGAAAAATGTTGTGGCTGATGCACTCTCGAGGAGACCTCATGTCACTTCCATTGTGGGTATAACAATTGATTGGAAAGATCAGATTTTCGCTGAATATGCAAAGGATCCTTTGGCTGCTAGCATCATTGATGGAGATATATCTGAAGATAAATACAAGGTAATTAATGGTTTGATTTTTTATAAAGAACGTATCTTTCTAGTGGCAAATTCTAAGGTGAAGGAAAAGATTATGAGGTCATTTCATGATGAACCCTTGGCTGGTCACCAAGGATTCTGTAAGGCATACAAACAAATTCGTGAGAGATTCACATGGAAGGGGTTAAAAAAAGATATCATGAATTATGTTAGAGAATGTTTAGTGTGTCAACAAAATAAAAATGAGCATACTTACTGTTCTGGTCTGCTGCAACCTTTGCCTATTCCCACCTAGAAATGGGAAAACATTTCAATGGACTTCATTACCGGGCTGCCTAAGGTTCAAGGTAGAGACTCTATTTATGTTGTTGACAGATTGACAAAATTTGCTCATTTTTTTGCAATCAGTTCAGATTTTAGAGTAGCCCAAGTGGCTGAACTATTTTTTAGGGAAGTGTTTAGACTGCATGGGTTGCCTCGGAACATAGTCAGTGATCGAGATAGCAAGTTTCTAAGCTTATTCTGGCAAGAGTTGTTCCATTTGAGTGGGACTGAGCTCACTCGGAACACTAGTTATCACCCACAAACGAATGGACAAACTGAGATTGTGAATAAGTGGCTGGAAGGTTATTTGAGAAACTATGTTTCAAGGCAGCAGTTGGCTTGGGTTCGATGGCTTCATTTGGGAGAGTATTGCTATAACTCTTCTTATCACATGTCTATCAAAATGTCTCCTTTCATGGCTCTTTATGGTTATGATGCACCAAACTTTGTTGATCTAATCTTTGATGAGTACAGAGTGCCCTAGGCCAAAGACTTGCTACAACATAGCCAGGATATCATGAGGGCTCTGAAAGACAATCTTTTGCATGCTCAAAACCAACAGAAATTTTATGCAGATCAGCACCATGTTGAACGCACCTTTGAGGCGGGGGACATGGTTTATTTGAGATTGCAGCCCTACAGACAGTTCACTCTCAAGAAGAGTGGAGCAAAGAAGTTGAAGCCTTGCTTTTATGGACCTTTTAGGGTTAAGAGGAGAGTGGGTGCAGCAGCTTATGAGCTGGAACTGCCGGAGAACAAGGTTCACAATGTCTTCGATGTGTCTCGCCTCAAGAAGGCTCTTGGACATAATGTGGTAGCTTCTTTTGATTTACCTCTGTTGGATGAGGAAGGCAATCTGGTATTGATTCTAGAAAGGGTGTTGGAGTTCAGAGAACGAACAGTGAGGAAGAGGACTATTAGTGAATATCTGATCAAGTGGAAGAACCTACCGCTTGAGGATGCTACATGGGAAAGTGAGCAGATTTTATAGCACCTAGAGTTGCAGTTGCTTGAGGACAAGCAACTTCAGGGAGGGAGGACTGTAATGTCCCCTTTCCATCAGTAAAGATTGAATAAAAAGGTTAGCCTTTTTATTTCCCGAAGGCTAATTTGTGAGGGTAAGGGAAATGTCAACTTAAAAAAGATTAGATTAAGTTAACCCAATGTTTAATTACTCATTTTTCAGTTGGAAACTTACATCTTTTTTAAGTTTATTTATAAAACCACTCCTTTGTTGGGCGTTGTCTTGGTGGGCCCCTCCTTTAGTGGTCACCTATTCTTGTGTTGGTGGAGTGGAGCGCTCATTGTTGGTCATTAATTGATTTTTCTATGTTTGCCTGGGCGTTGGTGTGTGGGAAAATGGGATATATCGACCCATTTGCTCAATCTGGAGTTTCTTGATGCTGTTTTGAGAACTGATTTTCTTTTCTGGAGAGCTTCTGCTGGTTAGCAGAGATCTGAGAGGTTGTTTAGCCTCAAACTACCTCCAGTTTCGATTATGAAATATCAATGCTAGCTGGGAAGTTGATGATTTCACCCAGAAATCATACTGAGTACACAATGGGGTTTGATGTTGATGATTTTCTGAAGAATGAATGCTGAGTTAATAGGGTTTGAGATCGAAATATATTTTGGGAAGTGTGATTTTGGAGGGTTTTCTCTTGTTTTCTTGGAGTCTGGATACTTGTTTGTATTCCCTGATGATGCCGTACAACCCAGCCATACAGTTGATGTGGGTCGTGGCATGCTAGCTGAGTGAAGTTAATTGATATGGTACATTTGAAGCACTGAGAACATTATCAGAGGGCAGATGACCTGTTCTGGGCAGTTTTTAGAGTCTTCTGTGGCAGCGAATGACAATCTACAGCCTGCCGTACATCATAATGGGGTCCGTACCAGTCAGCTAGGACGTGAGCCTTTTCCATGTGTATTGATGCACCTATATGGTGGAAAATGCTATGAAACAAGGTGCTTACGGTTAGAACAGATGTTGCTGGGAGTTTGAGAAGGGTTCAAATTGATGGGTAAAAGATGTGAGCAAAAATGGACGTTTCTGGGCATTCACAGCAGTGCTGGGCTGTGATACAAAACTATTTCCTTAGCCTCAAGAAGATTCTGTATTGTTCAAAGCTCTCCTTTGTCATCTGCAATAACATTGCTTCAGGAAACTTGAGTTATGAAGGTATTTGAATGTCTTTCCCTTGTTCATGCTTAGAGTTTTGGTTCCAGCAGTGGTTGCTAGTTCAAACCAGACTTAATGAACTATTATAGCAGCAGTCGTTTATGTTAAATTGGTGTTGCTGAGTGTGCATTTGCTGACATTTTCAGTTAGATAATTTAAAAAAAGCTAGGGTGGACATTTCACTAACAAATCTCCGATTACAAATCCAGCACCAGCCATGCCCAGATTGCACTTTGCTGCTTCATCGAAACGACAAGATTCAATTTGGCCCCTTCCCTTGACGCCTTTCATTTCTCATTTCTGTTACTTTTCTCTCTATGTATTATCCATGAACAGGTGTATTGGTGAGCTTGTTTTATTGAAGTAAAGAAAAGATGAAACCATTTCAACTTTTGCACATTTTAGATCTCTTAGCAAGATTACAATTAGAGATAAATAACTACTTTGAAGAATACATAAACATTTCAATTACCTGACACTAGATCGATCTTAGAAGTGGATAACACCAAACATGAATGAAGAAATCAAACATAACTAAAACAAATGTAACTATAAAACATGGGTATTACAAATTCTTTATTATTGCTTTTGCTGATCAAGTAACCTTATTAATATTTGTAAGATTGACTATCAACATGTTTTGACATACCTACAATTTTTCATCATAGATGTTATCCCAGTAATAGCAAGAATCAAGAGGATTGCAACAAATACTTGAGATTCATGCTTAGATGGCTTTCATAGCTATAAGTGATACATTTTCCAATTCAAATCAAAGATCGATCCTAAATATTTTGGCGTGATGTCCTTGCAGTTCTTTAATATCCATCAATGGAAATGATTAGATAAACTTTACCATCTTTGTAAATTATGATTAGCTGTATGGAATCTACTGGTTAGGGATTGGAGAGTATGTTGTTGTTGGGGTTGATAAAGACAATAAATGTAAATGTAAAAGAGCAAGGAATTTACTGAGGGATAGGTTTATATACTGTGTCTAAGCATGATCGTATTTGTCTAGATAGGTGTGTTAGAATTGGTGGGTCTTATGTCAGAAAGAATGCAAATTGTCAAGTTCATACTCATTATTGACTGGCTTTACAAAGTTGCAAGGTGAGAGTTGCTACTATATGGTGAGACAAGATTTTCCACCAATTTCTTATTTTGCAAAGGGAGCAGGAATATAAGACAACTTTGAGAAAAGTGATGGTTTGTCAAAATGGGTAAATTAAGAGCTTTCCAAATGATATCTCTAAATACCTTGAAGGCATTGTCCTAGGAAATATATTTTGAGAGGAGCCCAGAAAGATCTAAAAGTGTGTGATCCCTATGTTTGAATTTTGAAAATGTTTTCAAGGTTAAAAATTTATGAGGGCATGGAGCAAAGGAAGAAATCTGAAACGTTCTTGGAGATGATAAAGAAGAAACTAGTTGTATTTTACAAGTTTTAGACTTTTCTTTGCATGCCATTGCTTGTTATCGGATTCTTAGTTAGTTAGGCGTGGATCATACGGTAAATATGATAAGATAAGGGCAAGCTTATTCAAGACAAGCCATGACAGATAGGTTGGTTCCCAATGATAAGGTCAGGCATAAACTGGGAAGATAGCCTATATTAAAGCAGCTAAACATGCATAAGACCTGATACATCCATTACAATGTGACAGAGTTATGGTGCTTCTAGTCCAGAGTGCTCTCGCAAAGGCATTGCGTTGCAAGTCCAACGTCTTCTAGTGTGGTAATGCTTGAAGGAAATACAAGCACATTGATTGATCCAGACTAACAAGACATTGACTAGGGGCTCAAGTGCTTTCTTATCGTGTTTGTATATGGCATATCCTATTGGTAACAGAATTTCTTGAAAAAGAGTGATAATATCATTTTCTGGATGTGGCTTTTGAAAAACATGACAAAATTTTAGATTTTGAAAGGTATTATATGAAGGAGCTTTATGCTATTTTCACTACTTCTATAGATCCTGAATTAGATCATATAAAAGATTCACTTTGAAGATACGTAAAATGTTAAAATTAATTGAAGCCCAGGGGAAGGAGAGCAGTGCCACTCTAAAACTTCATTATCATATTAAAATTTTGATTTCTTATGACATTTGAACAAATCTCTTATGTATTTTAGCATTCTATATATTTATGATATGAAATTGTATTATTTTTGTTCTCTCAATCATTTCAAACTGCTCTGAACTGTTTCTGAAATTCCTAGCATCTGTGAACCCTTCCTCCTTCAGAACATCCCTAACCTTTTGGGCCTGCTAACTTTATAAGTATTAGATATTTTATTTTTGTGGGATCTGGATTTTTCATTATGTGGGAGCATTTTTAATACTCAAGTGATCACCACCATGACAATTTTGCATGAGCAGCCATTTCCCTACAACCTTTCTGTCATGTACATTGGTGAATAATCACAAGCCATGGGGACCACAAAGCATACAAGCACTTTTAAGCATTTGTTAGTATGGGGGAAAAATAATGATTTTCAGAAAATCTCTGCTTTTGGGCTTCTCACTGTCTAGCCTCTTTCTGAACTGGCAAAGCCACAAAACGTTTGATAAGTGTATGCCTTATAAGCCTTCCTTGTCTTGTAATCATAATCAGTGTGGGACTTGTTGATGTGTTTTCCTTGCACGAACAACGCAGCATAAAATACTTACGTATTTTATCCTCTCTTGAACAAAATCACTCAAATGCTGAAATTTGTGATCAAATGAGTAGACTCCAAGGTTCCTTATCTTCAATTCTTGGTTTGGGATTAGCCTGTTTGGCAAAGATGTGATTTGCTGTTTTAACAAAGGGACGTACACTCATTGTTCAACGGCTGGAAAATACTGTTTACATTCGCACAGGGGATAACAATTGCTTCAAGGCTACACGCTATGATAAACTTATGATATGACAATTTGGCTCTTGATCCTACTTCTAACAATGTTTTTTTAAAAAGTGCAAAAGATATGGGTTTAGAGAAAATATCTGATCTAGGTGCAAGCTATCATCATCAATTCATGGAAATCTCAACCACACTTTGCTTCGCCATGAGACAACAACTCCACAAAGGTGATGCAATCTTCTAAGGATGAGCTAAAGGTTTTCAAATTGCTCTATGGGCAATCAAAGTGAAGCTTGTAATGTGTTCAGAGTAACATTACACTACAACTTGCCAGCGATAAATCATAAAAGGTATGAACATATAGAGATTTCACCAAGAAATTGAAAGACAATGACTTCCATGAACTAAAACTAACAAACTTTGAAAGAAATAAACTAAGTTAAAACATCGAATGCGAGTGAGTACTTAGCAACCATGCAACTTGCAAAGAGAACACAATATCACCATGAATGGCTCAACAATGAACTTGTATTAATCTTAGCAAAGTCTTAGCAACAGCTCTAATTAACTCAAAACTCCCTTCTACAAAATGAAGAGGAATGAGGTTTATATAGACCTCAAAATACAATGAATGGCTAGGATCAATTTGGATTCAATGGCCAAGATCATGCCACATCAAAAGTGGTTATAACAACCTTCTATTATTAGAAATATTCAAGAAACAATAAAGGCACGTTTTCCAAGGCGACACCTTGGTGCCTATGTGGACTGCCCGCGTGGCATTTCTTTCTTATGTTTATTCTTTTCGACCAATGCCACGAACTTTGGAACAACCTTCGCCATGTCAGCAACTGGTACACTTGGCGCATTCCGAATGGTTCCTTCTGCCTTCATCACATCTCGTGTATGCTCATCAATTGTCCTCTCCCACTCAGCTATACCAACCTGCTTACCACCAACGAATGAGATCAAGGAGTAGATGTTGTTTAGCTGTTCACCAGAAATGAAGTGTAGTGTTGAAGTAATGAGAATGTATGTAATTCTTCACGTCATGGAACGCAACCTCTCCTGAGAGATCACACATATCATCCATTACACCAACTATCTTATTATGAGCCCTTTGAAGCACACTATCTACTCGAACACAATCCATTTTAACCTTATCAAGAAGCTGCTCTCTTATGTACATAGTGAAGTACCAAGTAGAAAAATTATACGATGAACCTTCTTCAACTACCCCTTCCTCTATCAATGCTGACAGTGGAGTGTTCATCAAATCTTCCAAATGTGGCATGTATTCTCTCTTGACACCATTGAATTTGGAACATGTTGCTGAAACTGCTTGAAGTCTTTCCAACAACTGAGCAACGGTTTCATACTTTTCGATAAGTTCATCAATGAATGTATCTATTTGATTTCTAACTCTCCCTATCCAGCTTTTCAGTTCTTGAGACTGTGATCTCATACCCTCTAATTGAGCAACGGATTCTTGTGAAAGCATGGGAGGTGGAGTAGACGTCCCTTCACGCTGTCGAATTGGATTCATCAACTGTTGGATATATTGCTTGAAGGCGAGGTTTTCTTTCTCCAATCGATTTCCTCTTTCTCTTTCATGCCTCCATCTTTTTTTGACCACTGAAATCGATTCCTCCAACTCTTCAAACTCTTGCTCTTCTGTTGTTGGTCCCAAATCCATAGTGGTTACATTGTATTCTTCAGGAACAATGTCATCAATTGTTTTGTCTACCTTAGGCACTGCAATGTGTACTTTCCTGGACCCAGAACTATCTCTCATAATCTTGGAGAGTCTAGTCGCCTTTTCTTTTCCCTTATCTTTCATGGTTGCAATTTGCCTTTATCATTAGCATCGTCTTCATCTTTTCCTTGCAAGTTTCCTAAGATCTTTCTCTTGAATGGTTTGGAGGGTTGAATGTGGAGAGTGTATGTGAGATGTCAGAGACTCCAAGACTACCCCTAGAGGCCGCTCAAGTAGGGCGGTTTGGAGGATGCCATGTGGATTTTACTAAAAAATGCTCTTGCTTTGCTTCAACTTGCAATTCAACCTTGAAAATTTTCATTGTGGTCACCTCTCTTGACATTTACTTGCAAGTTTTTATAACACTCAACTCCTTGGGCGGGTTTGAATGCTCTGTATGGAGAGTTTTATGTGGATATGGATTGAATCCAAGACCTCCTCTCTAGGCCGCCCATGTTGGGCGGGTTTGGAGATGATAGGTGGAGGAAGTCATGTGAATGACATGATGTTGTCCGGATGGGCTCAAGGCTGCCTAGCATGGGTGGGATTTGAGGGAGGTGTATGGATTTTGGCAAGACTTAGGCAATTTTAGCTTGGTTTTGATGATCAAAGACATCTTCACTTACTTCCATGATAATTTAACTTCCTTTGAATGCTATAGAAGCATGGACGGATTTAGAGAGGGTGTATGGAGAATGTGATGTAGAGGAGGTGGAGTTGTCCAAGTGTAGTGCTCAAAGCCACCTAGCATGGACGGCTTGGAAGGTAGGGTGTGGATTCCTTCACTTAAGGTTCATTCCTCTCCTCATGAAGATGTCTCTCTCCTTCTTTCTTAAGACTTAGTCAATTTTTCAAACTTCCCTCTCTTTGAATGATCCTCTCAAGGATGTGAAGCATCATGATGAGTTAGAGAGTCAAGATAGGGTAGCTGCAATGCTTAGACATCAAAACTCCAAGCTCACCTCTCTAGGCCGCCCAGGTAGGGCGGGTTTGAGAGTAGGTCTTGGACTTTTGTCACTTAGAAACTTCTCATCCTTGTCAACTTGAATATCTCATCCCCTTGGTGCCCATCTTGATCATTGAATTCAAACAAACTTTGCAATTTATGTTATTCTTCACCCTGGGCGGCTTGGAAGGTAATGTTTGGAGTGCTTGATGTGACAGGTGATACAATCCACAAGGACCTCTGGAGGCCGCCCAGGTAAGGCGGCTTTAGAGGTGACCCTTGGATTTCAACTTAGAACTCACTTGATGCTTTCAAAACCTTCAAGTTTCCATCAAAACTTCTTCACCTTCTAATGCTCTGTGTTTGAAACACTTCAAAATTACACACTCTCTCCTAGGGCGGATTTGAAAGTTCTATTTGGAGAGTGTCACCTGGAACAAGACACAATCCATGAATGCACCTTGAGGCCGCCTAGGAAGGGTGGGTTGAGGAATGACACTTGGAGTGTAACTTTGACTTTACTCAAACTCAAACCTTGCTTACAAATCATCATATCTCAGTGCTCTGTGCATGGAAAACCTCAATACTTAACCATTTTTTCTCCTAGGGCGGTTTTGAGGACAGTGTATGGAGAATTTCATGTGGCAGGAGACATCATCCATGAACGCCCTGTGAAACTGCCCAGGATGGGCGGGTTTGGATAGCACCCTTGGATTTTCATACTTAAAACATTTCATTCATTTCAATCTTGATCATTTCACCTTCTGAGTGTCACCTTCTTCATCCTTCCTCAAGTAAACTTGCCAATTGTGCCATCTACATCCCTGAGCGGTCTTGGAGGCAACATGTGGAGAATTTGATGTGGTAGGAGACATAGTCCAAGACCCCCTCCTGAGGCCGCCCAGGTAGGGCGGGTTTGGAAGTGACCTCTGGATTTTGCCTCTTGAAGCCTCAAAATCACTCAAACTCAAAGTCTAACATGAAGTTCATCAATCTTAAGTCCAAAACCCTTACAAGCTTTCATATCAATCCTTTCATATGGAGACTCTGATCGAGGAGATGTACCTTGTTAACTCCGGTCTTGATCAGTGTTCTATGAAACATTCTAAGGCGTGACATGTGTTTGACTTATCTAGTGTCCCTTTCTGCATGTGTTTTGAACCAAAACTTAGGCTAAGACTTGAAAACCAAACTAAACCTAAGCAAAAAATTAGGGGGTCCCCATTTGCAATGGGGCGATGTGTGATGAGGTCACAACAGGACTTACAACCCAACATTTTGTTAATGTCATGAAATGGGGGCTTTTGCAGTGTATTTTTGTTTTAGATATTTTATTGTTGTGGTATTTTTCATTATGTGGGAGTATTTTCTGCAAGCCGCCATTTCTTTATGACCTTTAACTTAGATACCTTGGTGAATAATCATAAGGCGAGGGAACTGACAAAGTGCACAAGCACCTCTAAGCATTTGTTAGTATGGAGGAGGAATATGATTTTTAGAAGTCCATTGCTTTAGTGAGTGCATGCCTTATAAGCTTTCCTTGACTGGCAATTATCATCCACATAGGAATAGCACAACCCTAGATTTTGTTAATTGTAAGTAATGAGGCATTCCATGCTGTAGCATTGTTGCAGCTCAGGTATTTAATTTGTATGATAATTTTTAAATTTTACCAAAGCGTTTTCAATATTCAAGTAATCACCACGATAACTATTTTCCGTAAGTACCTTGCAGACACACTTACTGGTGTTCTCATTTGCAAGCAAGAGCTGCAAGTTGCAAATTGAAATGTGGCTGTGACATTAATTTTATTTGACATTCTAATGCAGTCAAGGGTAGGGAACTGATCGAATGGCAGCCTTTCCCTTGCAGTAAAACCTCACAAAGCTTCATCAAGGTACTTATAATGGGCTCTAAGGTGTGATTACAAAAGGGTTTTCAAAACAAGATCAAGAGATCAACATTGTGCGGGAAAATTTGGAAAACTAGCTATTCAACTTAACCCGATCAAGATATGATTTGGATCTGATTTTGAGGGACATTCAAGGACATATTATACTGAGTTATTACAGACTACAACCTCCTCTTAAATACTTTATTTTTCTGATTTAAGACAACCACCAATCAGATTTTAATGGTTCTCTAACTTGCTGATATTACCGACCAACCATGAACACCAAAATATGCTGATTTTTATTTCAAAGATGGAACTGGATCACAACAACCTTTCATGGGAGAATTTGGATAGCATCTACCTTTACAAGACTGATCTAAAGCAGATCTATAACCTTCCCAAGTGACACGAGACATAAAACCAACATTATGGAAACATCTATAAGAACTATGAATGAAATTGGACTTTCTAGCCTAACACTGTGTCTCAGATATGAGCCCAAACTCCACCTGAGCTCAAACTTCACCCCTGAGATCCCAACCTGCAAACAAACTCTTCAAAGGCCTTCTCCCACCTTCAAACTGTAGGAAAAATATATGGGAAGCTAACCCAAACTTGTTCTCTCCACCTTTTATCAAATTTTCAATGTGATGCCAAAATGAGGACATCTCCAAGGTGAAACTTGCAAGAAAGAGCAAGAGAGAAGGTAGGAGAGAAAATAGAAAAGTTTCTTCTTCAATGTGATGCCTAATTCCAAAGTCAAGAGATTAATTTGGAATGAAACTTCAGCAACGAAGTCTTGAATGGCGCCATCCTCCAAGAGGAATCAAAGATAACATGCAAAACTTCAAACAAGACTCGTACAAAGTAGCAACTATGACATGCATGCTTCGAGGTGGCATGCAAACTTCTCTCTGAGTTGCAACTCTTCCTTCACATAGGTGCATGAATTGAGTATCAAAGAATGCAAGCAAAAGTGGCACAATTTGAAACTCCCTCCAAGTTCGACTCCAACTCTCCTCCAAGGTCAACTTCTCAAACTCCTCTTCTCAAGCGCTTGAATTGCAAAGCATCAACATATCATGCAAGAGAAGTCTTCCTCATGTCTTGGGTGCCATTTTCTATTACTAGACACCAACTCAAGTGGCATGTTTAGTCCACCACATATCTAGGGTGCTATTTAGAGGGGGAAAGTGCTTTGAGTTTGAATTTGAATTTAAATTTGCAAATTGATGAATATCAAGACCATGTCCTCCTCCACACCTAAGAAGCCAAAAGTTAGAGCCAATACACAAAAAGGAAACAAAACATTTTTGGGTTGATGCTGATTGCTAAATTCCCAAGATGCCTCTGCATTATTTTCTTTCATGGCATGGCCAGTCATCCACGGTGATTGACTATTTGCATATAAATTTTGAAGCATTTGAACCATAGTAGCAATAATTGGGAAAACGTATAGTTAACTGTGAACACTCAGCACTTGACACTTGACAGTCTTCCTTTGCCAGTTCTGACCGGCATGCCTGATTCATTCAAAAACTGGTCAACACCCAGTCAATCCACACAAACAGCGTGCAGTCAAAAAAACTGCAGTTTATATGTGGGTAATTGTAAAAAACTGTGGTTTTTTCCCAGGTTTTCCAGTTTTGGCATGAAATAACAATTGCATTTTTTTCCTTGTTTTTATGAGTATTTTATCTTTTTTTTTATTTGCTTTGTTTTTTCCCGATTGAAACCTGTGTAATTGAATTCCATTATTACTTTCAGTTTGCCGTGGTGTTTCTGTGTAAATACAATGCTACTATGTTTTGAACTATACACCATTCCAGTTTTTGCTTATTTCAATCTTTGTTACACATTGATTATTAAGTTTAGTGTTTTGCATGACTTCGTCTATTTTGATTGCAATGAAGCCAATTGCTATGGATTAGATGATTCTTGACTGTTCAATGGAAATTCGAATGTGATTTTGCTTTCTAATCTGCCCTATTATCACTGAGTTTTTGGTTGTGTTCTCATTTTTTGCGGCTTACTCTTTGCATTGTTGAGTTATCCCTTAGTCTAGCCGCTTATCTTCAAGTTAAACTAAAAAGATCTGCAAAATAGATTTTCTGACCTCTAATCAAGAGGATTAGAGCAACATCTCTTGCTTCTGTATTCAAGATACCTTGCTTCTGTATTAGAGCAACTCATAGCTCACAGAAAGAAGTCTATATTATTGAGAGAAGTGATCATGGCATCCATCTGCTGCAATTAAATTTTGAGCTTGTGCAAGATTAAATGAATGCAAGTAATAAGAATTTGTCACCCTAACTACGCCCCAGCTCCAACATATTGTTGACATTACAAGGAAATATTTTAAGCTATGCATCGAGAAAGCATCCCAAAAGGGAGGGCATTTAAATTATGTGACACCATAATATAAAAGATAATATATAAAAAACAACTAGTTTTAATAAAAGCTTTAAATATTTGTGAAAGCGCATCTACGTGTGTAAAGAGAAGTAAAAATGGTAAATGAGATATTTGGCATGCCTGCTTGGTGTATTATCTCCCCTTACAGGATTGAACAAAAGAATCTTTCACTTTCATTAATAAATTTTTTTTTTTTTTTTGTGTCATATTTCGAGATATAGGATAGAAGAATTGTTCCAAGTTAGTGTGAGGTAAACTATAAATGATTTCTGTGTCCCTCCTTTGTAATGGGCTTGGTTTTGAACTTGGAAGGCTTCTCTGAATATATAACAATTAAGTAAGAACATTTGGTGTTCTGCATTGGTTCTCCCATATGTTTGTACTCATTTTTTGTTTTGCTCATGTGCTCTTTTGTTGACGTTACCGAGTCCATTGCTATATTTTTCCACATGGCATGCACTTATGGATGGGGATTATTTGCTTTAAACAACTGCCTTTCGTAAAAATGCTGGCAAAGACATAATTGTGGCTCATGGTTATTCCTCTATTATTTCTGTTCCTTGTTTCTTCTTGTTTGTGGAGATGTTTCAGTTCTAACTAATATTCTCAGTGGCGGAGAACAGAAAAATGAACCTCATATGAGGACATTTTAAATACTGACTTCAGACTTGTTATGGTTTCACCTGGGCTACTTAGAACAAGCATATTCTAAAGGTTTGACAGGATGAAAAACTGTTGCAGGATAAATCAGCTTATGCCCTTACTTTGTTCCTGCTTTTTTATTGCCTCATAATATATATATAGACAAGATTAAAAACTACTGCAGGATATATATATATATATATATATATATATATATATATATATATATATAGACAAGATTAAAAACTACTGCAGGATAAATCAGTTTATGCCCTTGCTTTGTTCCTGCTTTTTTATTGCCTCATAATAGAAAAAAAATATATATATATTGATTGTGTCCTTACGGTCATGCAGAGTTAGAAATGAGGAACCTTGTTCAGTCATCCAGGAGGGTCCTGGTGCAGCATTATTTAAGGAGATGGGACTCAGTGCATAGGTCTCTCACTACACAGTCTGCAAGTACCTCTACTACACCACAACCACCTCCGCCACCACCACCTCCAGAGAGAACCCATTTTGGAGGACTTAAAGATGAGGATCGCATTTTTACAAATTTATATGGATTGTATGATCCACTTTTGAAAGGAGCCATGAAACGTGGGGATTGGTACAGGACTAAGGATCTTGTGCAGAAAGGTTCTGATTGGATTGTGAATGAGATGAAGAAATCAGGACTGCGTGGACGAGGAGGTGCAGGATTTCCTTCAGGTCTGAAATGGTCCTTCATGCCAAAAGTTTCTGATGGGCGTCCTTCCTATCTTGTTGTAAATGCTGATGAGAGTGAACCAGGCACCTGCAAAGATAGAGAGATTATGAGACATGATCCCCACAAGCTTCTTGAGGGTTGTCTGATAGCAGGTGTTGGCATGCGTGCTCGTGCTGCATACATTTATATTAGAGGTGAATATGTGAATGAGAGGAAAGTCCTTGAGAGTGCCCTCAAGGAGGCATATGCAGCTGGATATCTAGGCAAAAATGCTTGTGGCTCAGGTTATGATTTTGATGTTCATATTCACTTTGGAGCTGGCGCTTACATTTGTGGAGAGGAGACGGCACTTCTAGAGAGCTTGGAGGGTAAACAAGGCAAGCCTCGGTTGAAGCCTCCTTTTCCTGCGAATTCAGGTCTGTATGGGTGTCCAACAACTGTTACCAATGTGGAGACAGTTGCTGTTTCTCCAACCATACTCCGCAGGGGTCCTGAGTGGTTTGCTAGCTTTGGTCGTAAGAACAATGCAGGAACAAAGCTTTTCTGCATTTCAGGACATGTGAACAAACCTTGTACTGTTGAAGAGGAGATGAGCATCTCTCTAAAGGAACTGATTGAGAGACATGCAGGGGGAGTAAGAGGTGGGTGGGATAATTTGCTTGCGATTATTCCTGGAGGTTCTTCTGTTCCTCTTCTTCCCAAGAATATCTGTGATGATGTCTTAATGGATTTTGATGCATTGAAGGCTGTGACATCAGGGCTTGGAACGGCTGCTGTTATTGTCATGGATAAGTCAACTGATATAGTGAATGCAATAGCTCGCCTTTCCTATTTCTACAAACACGAGAGTTGTGGTCAGTGTACCCCATGCAGGGAGGGAACAGGATGGCTCTGGATGATCATGGAGAGAATGAAGGTTGGAAATGCTAAACTTGAAGAGATAGACATGCTCCAAGAAGTGACAAAGCAGATTGAAGGTCATACAATTTGTGCTTTAGGTGATGCTGCTGCTTGGCCCGTGCAAGGTCTTATTCGTCATTTCAGGCCTGAGCTGGAAAGAAGAATTCATGAGCGTGCCAGACAGGAACTCATGGAAGCTGTTGCCTAGTCATGGTTCTTCTAATTTTATGAGCAAAAATATATTTTATTGATATTTTATGTTTCCGGATTGACGAATTCCACTCTTTTCCCATTAGCTTGTAAGGGGACAAATATCGGAGCTTTTTTTAATAAACTGGGAAAACAAAGGAACTACATGTTGACGGAGATCATTAGAGATCTCAGCATATAACTTCAAACATGGGAGGCTGGTGTTTGAAATGGTGAATGCAGCAAATGTGTGTGCAGTATGGAATATTGTTTCAACTTCTTTGTTCTTTGTTGGTTCTGCTTATTATTTTATGTGCCTTGACACATCCATTTGCCATTCTCACCCAATTTCTGAAAATTAATACCTAGCTGCTTCAGTTGGTGCTTTGTTTAAATGAAAAGTGGGTATTTTTATGCCTGGTTGGAAAATGCCACAGGCCATGATATCAACAGTAAAGTTCACAGCTTTAAATCTGGATAGGGCTAGTGTTGTACACCTTGTTGTATACAAAATGGAAAAACAAATCCCCTTGTGGAATGCTTGCATAATGGGAGTCTAATACATCAAATTGGCATGCTTTATTGTAGCTTAAAAGCTACCTTTAACTTAATAGAACTCAAATAAGTCTGAATGCATGGAGCTCTGGAGCTATTCCCCTTCGTCAGCCAGGATTAAAATCTTTGTAGTGTTTGGTGAAAGTTGACATCATATTTTCTATTCATTAATCCTTCATTTGGTGCCCTGAAATACTTATTGATTGTTATCATCACCTTTGCCTTGTCTATGAACTCAACGATTGTTCATGTAGTATGATGATTGCTTTCTAGTGTTGGATTGTCATTTTTTCTTCTCTGCTTGCCACACCCTTTAGTTTATGTTCTTTAAGAAATCCAAAAACCATTAACAAATTCCATTCATCTTTTGTGAGTTTTCTTTTTGCCAAGTTCTAAAAGCTGAATTCCAAAAACCACTAACAAACTTGATATGGGTTCATTCAATCTTGCAATGTGACTGCTTAAATAATATATTCTGTTGCTTGGCACAAGGAGTTGAATTTGTTGGTTGTATGACTGTATTTAAGCTCTTTAAACATGATACAATCAAAATTTTATGAAAGACTATAATATATATGGCAAATTTTTGGGCGGACCATGAAAAATTATAAAGGAATATATATATATATATATAAAACCGTTCCAACATGTGAAGGGTGATGTTGAATAGATGACTAAAAAAAAAACATAACTGGTCGGTGGGGCTGACCATCAAATTTATCCCCTGCTTTGCACTCAAAATTACAATTCTTAGATAAATTAATATTTATAAATATTATGCAACTATCATTGTGAGTTAGGATTATTTATTTAAGACAAAAAATAAGGGAATTCTAGAATGGGACATTACAATTGTTATGAGTAGTAGTCTTGCTAGCCTGCGGGTCTATATCTAGTTGACACAATGGAGACAGAGAGCTCAAAGGGCTTTGGAGAGAAAGGAAAAAACTAGAGTTAGCAATACATGAGGAAAACAACCAAATTAGAGGTAAAATAGAGATGGCGGATGAGTGGAAGATATTTATGCAGCAAATGGTAGAAAGACATGAGCAAATGATGAAACAACAAGAGCAAACCAATCAATTACTCAGCCGGATGATGCAAGACATGAAAAATTCCAATAAACTTGCACAAAATAATGAGGTAGAGTGCAGTAATACAAATTAGAATAGAGTTGAAGGACACACGAATAACATGGCACCTATAGGTACCCCATCTCGTTTCACACAACTCACACTTTTGCCTAGAACAGAGCCACCCCAAGAAGAAGAGCCAAATCAAGCAGCATTTGATCCCTGTGTAGATGATTATTCAAGGATTGATCCAAATGTTAGACGTGATGTTCTTTTCATACAATTCTTCAATGCTAGGAATGGATCTAGGCGAAGACAAACCATGCAGCAGGGCAGTAGAGATCTACAACAAAAATTAAGCAAGATGTCAGTTACGACATTTGATGGTTTAGGGAAGGTCATTGCAAGAGCTTGGGTCCAAAAATTGGACACATATCTCTCACTCAACCCTATGATAGAAGAGGAAGCTATAAAGTTTGCTATTCTTCATTTGGATGGGATTGCACGAGTGGTGGCATCATGGAATTATCACACAAGGGTATCAACACATTGTGACGTATGTTGATTTTACACAAAAATTGATAGATAGATTTGATCAAAAGCATCTGGAGAGGTATTTTAGAGAATTGACACGACTAAAGCAACTAGGTTTAGTAGAGGATTATGTGGTAGGATTTATTTCAGTCATGGTGCCGAATGTTACTGAGGGAAGGCTCACATACTTGTTTATTGAGGGATTGATGGAGTCACTCTGTGGTTTGGTGAGTGCTCTTGATCCTACACCTGTACAAGATGCAATTCAAAACACATTGTGGTTGGAAGTTTCGACAACTAGGAAAAAGTCATACTCCAAGAGTGCACCAATCAAGCAATATAAAAAACTATTTTTAGAACCTAAGATATTACCTCCAAAATCAAGCAAAGAAGAAGACTAAGAATGAGCTCCAAAGGAAGAAGTGTTTTTCTTGTAGGGAGCCATGGGAGCCGGGTCAATAGATGTTCGGGGAGGGAAGGAACAAGTGCGTCACTTAGAGGCGATGCCAGATGAAGAGATTGAGGAGGAAGAAACCAAACCCGAATATGTACTGGAAGAGGTGGAGCTAGAGAATTAAGAAGAAGAAAGGCTTATAGGGGAGATATTGTCAACACTTTCAGGGGCAACCAAGTATCACCCTTTTCGAGTCCGTGGTGTTTTGCAAGGTCATAAGGTGATCGTCTTGATTGATAGCGGTACCACTCATAATTTCATTGATGAGGGTCTAGTGATGAGGATGGAGATAAAGGTTGAAAACTTTGAGGGTTTCAAGGTAGTTGTGGCCGATGGATTCACTACCCCTTGTACACGAAGGATTCAACAACCGGATATCACTTTGGGAAGGCACCATATAAGTGATGATTTCCATGTGGTAGGCACAGGCGATATAGATATGGTTTTGGGAATCTAGTGGTTGTATTCTTTTGGTAGATACTATCAAGATTTTCAAAAGATGGAGCTGAGTTTCCAACATAACGGTAAGGAGGTGATTCTACAAGGTCTACCAGATGGAGCTTCGAGAGTTGTGACAACTAAGAGGATGGATAGAGCATTTAGACATGGACAGGTAGAATGGGCAACACAATGTTTGATCACTGATAGACTTTCCCTCGAAGGAGGGAAGACTAATCATATTGATATTCAACCGATTCTAGACAAACATAGCATGGTTTTCAACGACATTTCACCGGGATTACCTCCTAAGAGGGGTTTTGAGCACGTTATCAAATTAGAGGGAGCAAACCCAGTTATTACCATGCCTTACCGCTATCCAAGGAGATATAAGGAGGAGATTGAGAAAACAATTAAGGAACTACTCGATACAGGGCACATACAACCAAGCTCTAGCCCTTTTACTTCCTCCGTGGTATTGGTAAAGAAGGATGTTACTATGAGGATGTGTGTAGATTATAGGGTACTCAATAAGAAGACTATTAAAAACTGCTAGCCCATCCCTAGAGTTGATGAACTAATTGATGAACTCCATGGTACGGTATATTTCTCTAAAATTGATTTGCATGTTCAGAAAACCACTTTCAAGTCTCACTTTGGACTAACTAATGCTCCAACTACATTCCAATCCCGCACGAGCCAGGTATTCAGTAAGCAATTAAGGAATTTTTTTTGGTTTTCTTTGACGATATATTGATTTATAGTAAAATTTGGCAAGATCATTTAAGACATATAAATGAGGTATTGCGAATACTTGAGCAACAATCACTATTTGCCAAAGCATCCGAATGTGAGTTTGGGATGACTGAGATCTTGTATTTGGGGCATAAGATCAGTGCCCAAGGAGTTAGTGTAGATGAAAAAATCAAGGCAATAGTAGATTGAGTTCAACCTAAGACTATCACATTTGAGAGGGTTTGTGGGACAATTACAAAAGGTTTGTCAAAGGGTTCTCATGGTTTGCTGCTCCATTAACAAATTTAACTAAAAAAGGCGCATTTTCATAGAGTGAGGAGGCAAGCTCAAAGAGGTAAATGAGTTCATGCCCAATATTAGCCATCCCCGATTTCTCATTCCCATTTGAACTAGAATGCGATGCTTTAGGAGAAGGTATTGGAGCCGTATTAATGCAAAATAAACACCCAATAGCCTTTGAGAGTCGCAAGCTCAAGGAATCTGAGAGGAATTATTCCATTTATGACAAAGAGATGCTAGCTATCATGCATGCATTAGCCAAGTTTAGGCAACACTTGGTTCGTGGGAAATTTGTGGTAAAGATCGACCATAACAGTCTAAGGTTCTTCTTGAATCAAAAGGATTTGAATGATAGGCAGCAATAGTGGGTTAGCAGGTTACTATGATTTCGATCTTGAGTATATGAAAGGAAAGAATAATGTGGTGGCTGATGCTTTGTCACGAATGCCTCACTTATGTTCTATCACAAATATTTCAGCTGATTGGAAAACATATGTCAAAGATGCGTTGGCTAATGATATATTGGAAGGCAAGTTACAATACGACAGGTACAAGGTAGTGGAGGAGCTCATTTTTTATAAAGACCGAATATATCTAGTCCCATGATTGAAGATGAAAGAAAAGATTTTGAGAGCATATCATGATACCCCTCTGGCCGGTCATCAAGGATACTATAAAACATATAAACAAGTGAACGATTTTCTTGGAAGGGCCTCAAGGGGGATGTCTTAAACCATGTCAGGGAATGTATGGTTTGTCAACAGAATAAGGTAGAACAATCATTTCCAGCTGGTTTGTTACAACCCTTGTTAATATCAAACTAAATATGGGAGAGTATTTCGATGGATTTCATCATGGGTCTTCCAAAAGTACAAGGAAATGACTGCATCTTTGTGGTCGTGGATAGACTCACTAAGTACACTCATTTTCATGCCATATCTTCCGAATATAGAGCTCCACAAGTGTCTGATCTATTCTTTAGAGAAGTGTTTAAGCTACATGGGCTTAGAGAAGTGTTTAAGTTACATGGGCTACCTAGAAACATCGTGAGTGACATAGATAGTAAATTTATCAATTTATTTTGGCAAGAACTTTTTTGGTTGACTGGAACAAAACTAACTCAAAGCACTAGCTATCACCTACAAACGGATAGGCAAACGAAAATTGTAAATAAGTGGCTTGAAGGGTATTTACAAAATTATGTTATAGGGCAACAAACAACATGGGTTAAATGGCTTCATCTTGGAGAATATTGTTACAATTCTACTCACCATATGTCGATAGAAATGACTCCCTTCAAAGCACTATATGGTTATGAGGCAATATCATTTGTGGATTTGATTCTTGCATATAATAGAGTCGAGTCCCTGGAGCTAAAGACTTGGTGCAATAGAGTTGATATTTTAAACTCACTGAAAGAGAACTTACAACATGTCCAAAATCAACAAAAGATGTATGTTGATCGCCATAGATTGGAAAGAACATTTGAAGTTGGAGACATGGTTTTCCTAAGGTTACAACCTTATAAGCAATCCTCCCTCAAGGGAAGTGGTGCAGAGAAGCTCAAACCCTGGTTTTATGGACCTTATAAAATTATACGATGAAAAGGGGAGGTAGCTTATGAATTGGAGTTACCGGCAAATCGTAGAATTCATGTCTTGAACATATCTCGCCTCAAGAAAGTGTTAGGTCATCATGTTACGCCATGCCCAGAGTTAACCCCCTCTTGATGAGGGTAAATTGATTTTGGAACATGAAGCAATCATTGACATGATTGAAAGGAAGCTGAGAAATATGGTTATTCCAGGATATTTGGTTAAATGGAAGAATCTGCCTATGGAGGATGCCACATGGGAAGGAGCAGACATTTTTGATCATCCCAATTTGAAATTGCTTAGGGACAAATCTTGGGAAGGGTGGACTGTAATGTCCCCGCTTGATAGAATCAAATTACTAAGTCATAAGCATATCGTAGAAGCCCTACATTAACTCAGTCGTACATTAAGACATAAGGAAATAATTACATCAAGAGTCCTTTAAAACAAGTGCTTAGGAGGAACTCATAAGACATGAGGAAGCGGTCATTGAGAATGATTAGTTAGTAAACCATAACTAAAGTTAAGTTATGAATGGTCATTGACCTATGTAGGGTTGTGTCCTTTGAAAAAGACAAGGTATATAAGGAAGGTAAATCAAGAAGGAAAATACATCAATTGAAAAAAAATATTATGTAACATTCCATGTGAATTGCCCCTCCAAGGTTCATTATGAGATTTAAGGACGAAAACCCTTAACTTTCTCTATTGAGTTAGTGGACGAAAACCCCTAACTTGTGCAGAATTTAGAAACATTCAGTGAAAGCAAGTTGCTGCAAATTGAAGGAAACATGACAACAGAAACGAGGATAAGTTATATTTTCAAAAATATTTAATAAGCATTAAATCTGAATTGTATAATCAAAATTACAATTTTTAGATAAATTAATATTATGCAACTATCACTGTGAGTTGGGATTATTTATTTAAAACAAAAAGAATGGAATTTTGGAATGGGACATTACAAAGAAAACAATGCAAATTGATCCTTTATGTTATTTGTTAAGTTCAAATTATTATGGAAAACAAAAATATAAAACTTATGGTCAGTACTCATTTTACTCGAGTATTGGGCTCCTTTCCTTTTGGTTCTCCTCAATTGTTTAATGTAGAAAAATGTTTTGTGGTTAAAAGGCAGAATGTATAGAAATCTAGAAGGAACATGAATATTAGAAGTATAAATGTGCTATGCAGTAAAACAAAGAAATTACTGACCAATCCAAGGAAGCATTGCTGAATTTATAATGCATTTCTATTTCATACGAGACAATTATTAATAATTTTGTTTTGTTGTCGGTTAAGTAGAATTTAGAGACATCTTCTAAAATTTTTAAATGAAAAATTTAATGAAAATACAAATATACATTTTTACATTTTTGCTAGTCAGTTTTGTTTATATTTATAAGATGACGGTCTTTTGACATGTAGAACAGTAGATGCCATTGAAATGACTTGCAAAATTTAAGCTTTATTGCAGGGAGTATGAAAAATCGAATCCTTTATTGGAATTATTTTCGGGATCTCTCTGGCCTGTGAAAGCCTCAATGAAAACTAAATGATTGGGTTGTACTTGGTCTAGTTATATATTGGTGAGAATTATGAGATAAGGGTGGATTATAAGGCATTACACAATCCAATGCCTTTGCCAATGGGAAATAGACTATAGATGGTGAAATTAAAAAACGTGGATTAAATTCATTGCACTTGCTCCTGTCAGGAAATTAATAACAAGGCCATCTTTAAGATGACTAAAATCTTCCATCCTTTTAACAAATATCGAGGTAATCTTAAGATTACTCAAACATACACTTGGTTTTGTAAATATGGAAATAAGGCGAGTTGGCTAGAGCCTAAATGTATTAAGACTAACCCTATCCTACTTACAGTTTAGATAAGGCTAAGAAAGTTAACTGTTTTTTTTTTCTAGCTTACTGATTCAGTGATAAACAAAAAATCATCTAGCTTTACCTAGAATTTTTCTTTCCTATTTAAACTATGTTTAAACTAGATAGAGTTAGATATAAAAACTATGAATAATTGAAAACTAACATACAAAAATGCAAAACATAATTTAGAATACGAAAAAGCAGATGGAGGAGAACTTGGAAAGCAACTTGATTTGCTTACTAATCAAGATGGTAACGCGATGCATTGTCGTCCAATTGGCACATTGTAGTCTTGTTTGTGCATTGTTGTTCAAAAGTGGTGCAAAACTCAAGTTTCAATGTGGATTTCAATGACACTTACACAGAAGGATAATAAGAAGGTGCTATATGCACTAGAAATCTACAAAAAAAAAAAAAAAAACACCATAAAACAACAATTTTAATTGAAATAATATAATGACAAATGAGAGGGAGGAGATACAAAACCTTTGTGTGTTTGGGAACCATTAGATACTTCCAAGCTAAAAATAGGAGAAAGAAGGTGGCTACATTGGAGCTTGCCTTTAGGTCAAGCCCTTATTTTGATTTTCAACCTCCATGGGTGGCCTATTGAATTGAAGAGCAATGGAATGTGTGTATTCTTAAATCCTAAGTGTTTCTAGGAATTTAAAAACATAAATGTAATAATAATTATTTAATATCAATAACCCTAGTCTGCGGAGCTACTAATATCCTAGTGTGTGCAAGGATAAAAATGGATTTGAAACCCTCTATGTGCCAACAAGTTAAAACACAATGAGAGATGACAATAACGATAAAATAAAGGAAATGAAAGAAGAGTTTTGAACAATATCACCTGCAACACTGAAATGGAGATGATAATTGCTGAAATCACAAGCACATGCCCTTAACAATAAAGTGGATTCATAGAAGACAAATGTTGCAAGTATAAGGCTACTATTCAAAAAGCTCAAGAGTGTTGGAATTCTTCATAAAGTCATGAAAAGGCTCGAAAATAAGAGTTGCTTGCAAAATTGCTTGGTAGATTAAAAAACCAGATAGATTGGAAGATGAAGAGGCATGCCATAATGAACTAGCTATTGTGAATCACCTAACAAATCTGACAACAATTATGTTTGCATGCTCAAGTTGGAAATGTGGTAAAAATAGGATAGAAATGATCATTGCATGACTAAAAATTCAGTGGACATTAAGGTGACACACGAACGTTCGTGTGTCACACTACCATCCAAGTACAATAGGGCCAAAAAAGGCTTAGGATGACAACATGGCACTAAGTTGACATAAAAAATATATTCATTTGCACATGAAACAGAAAAATGTAGAAACATAAAGTTCATGTTGGCAACGCGAGCAAGACAAAGGCTAGGATAAGGCCAAATGAACCTAATGCTAAATTGAGGTCAAAACAGTAATTTGTCTCCACTTTAACGGGGTTGATGCCGTTAGGTGATAAGTTATGCAAAAGTACTGAAATGAAATAACTGAAAATAATAACATTTTGGAGGATACACAAAATGATATGTTGCAAATCTTCAAGTGAGGGAAGCATGCCCCTAGACTGAGAATCTACAAAACATAAACTTGCAAAAAAAACATGTTAAACAACAAAATCTTGCAAAACAAATGCATTAGAAAAACATAACTTGCAACACAAACATGTTATTATTATTGTTTTTCCAATTTATTTTTTATTTTTTACAATTTCTTCTTTGGTTTTTATTTTTTATTTTTTTGGAAAAGAGATATCCCTCGGCGTACTTTAGATATATTTTTAGATATAAATATACTAGTCTAATACATGCACAAAACATATGTGAATAGGAATAAGAGAAACAAAAAAACATACAAAAATACGAAGACAAAGAAAAGTGAGCATTTTTTAGTGCACTTTGCTATTATAAATTTGAAAGACATAATCCCAACATGCTCTATTGTTAGAAAAATGTAGGGTATGGTTTACGGTCTAGTGTACTTTGTTGCTAGGAACTACACAATACCTTCATGCACCAACATACTTTGTTGTTAGGTGATGCACAAAGAGTATAAAAGTAGCTAGTATGTCACATGGACTAGTGTACTCTATTGTTGGGTGGCTCATATGAAAATACAATACCAGGGATTACATGAACTAGTGTGTTATGTGGCTAGGTAATCCTAATCAGGGTGGCCAAATCCAAGCAACTCTTTGTACTTAGGATCACAAGCTATTGATGCCGGCAATGTGTGTGGATGTGCGCGGTTGCACATGTGAAAGTGCAAATATGTCCTCCCTTAAAATAATTGCTTAAACCATGAGTTTGCAATTGATTTTAAGGTAGAAAAGGGGAAGGTGAAGGATCTCTAGGAAGCATGTATGAATGGATATGTTCCCCAGTGTCACCAATGTGATGCCCCCAAGAAGAAGCACACAAGACGATCTTGCTGTATGACACACTTGAGGTCGTGCTCATGGAATGACATCACTAGAAAGAAAGGCAATGCCATGTAGAAATCAACATTGCACAAAGACACATAAGGTGATCTATATGCCTGGGGTCAGTATCAGTCTAGGGAATAAATAATTAGGGACAGGGATGGAACTGTCATAATTCTCCAAGCATATAGAACTATAAACACAAAGGAAGAAGGCACATGGTCAACAAAGGAAAAATAAAAGTTTGGGTCAACATGAAAGATATCTAGATGTTAAAATCGTCTTAATACTTCGCATTGATTCCAAAATGCGACAAAGAACATAATAACAACATATTGGAAACGGTCTCTTCAGCTTCTACGATGCTTTACCAGCTGTCCTCTAACCACTATCCAAGACTGTCCAACTGTCGATTCACCCAATTAGCAAATTATTCTGATTTGTCTGCAGTGTAACGGTTGACAAATATAAAACCCCCTTTCTAACCAAGATCCCGCCGTTCAGATGATAGGAGTTGCAATAATACTTTGGGTGACAGAAACTTTCTTTTTAATTCCCAATTTACACAATGACAGGAGCTTCAAGGAACAAGACAAAAGCCAGCTTATTCATAAAGTAAAACTAACAAAGACTAAAACAACAAAAATGAATAAAACTAAAATCGATAGGTGCATGATGCCCCTGCATCAAACTCTCAAGGGTCAAAAGATCATGTGCTCCGGCACATGTGGTTCAAACTTTCCTAATATTTCTTCCATTTCTTCTAGCATCTTAATGGGACCACTGTCCCATTCTTTCAAAATTGTAGTCGTTCATTCAACTCTTCCTTCATAAAATCAATCCCCCCATTCATCATTCTCCTTCCATTCTTGCATAGCCATTCTTCAAAAAATTTAATGTCTTCTAGTTTACTTATTCCATACATTTGCATAATATCCCTTATCACATTCTCATTTCCCATCCTCTCACATAATACATTCTTTAGCCAAACATCACCCAAGTCCAATTACTGCCACATTATTTCATTAACAACTTTATTATTCTCATCCCAACACACAAAATCCTTTGCTAAATCTGCCTCTTTCTCAGCACCAATCCATTGATCTGCAACTTTCCTCATGTCTACAATGCCTTCTTCACACTTTTGCTTATCCTCTTCCTCTTTGCCTACTGCTGTTCCAACATTACCTTCCTTATTAGCTACTGTTCCCATTTCCAAATCTGCATTCTTAATTGCCACTTCTATCTTCTTTTGTTGTGTATGACTTTCATTCAACTTCTCCTTGTACCTACACTCAAATTTGTTCATTCTACACTCTCCAATTTGCCTTTTCTTACCTTCTTGTTTATTTTGGTATTTTCTCCTCCTCATCTCTTTCTCATCCATAATCCTCCACATTTCCTTCTCATATTTATAAATTTCATTCAAAGCCTCATAATCTTCACCATCAAAATTAGATTGCTCACCTATCACCTTGCTCAACTTTTCCTTATCTTCTCCTTCAACAAAATCAACATTGATTAACTCAGCTTACTTACCTTCCTTTGCAACCTCTAGGCAATTGACTGTCAGATGTGTTCCATCCTCTTCATTTGCTTCACCTTTTCCTTTCCCATTTTCTACTGGGTTCATCTAGGTCATTTGCTCATTGACCCCTTCTTCACCTTTTGTATCTTCCTTTTCATCCTTTATCAGGATTTCTTGTTCATGGGGCTAGTTCTCTTCTTCATGCCTCCAACTTTTTAGCATTGTCTTCTCTTCAACACAACTATTTGCTGCTTCTTGCTTTACCACCCACACTTTATTATTGGACTGCTATTCCTTCATAGCTGCACTTGTGCTTATCAATCCTTGTTTTGTTTTTAGTCTCCCATCATCTTCCCTGGGCCTCCTTGTCGGCCAACTTATCCTCAAATCTGGTTGCTTCTTATTTATCTGCACAATTCTCATTCTTTGCACTTGCTTGTTACCATAAACATAATGAAAAGAATCTATTTCTTTACAATTTGACTGCTGCCCCTCACCAATCTTTTCCTTTTTCCAACATGGGACTATGTACCCATGATCCTTCACTTTCTCTTTCCTTTTATTAAATTGTTCATTCACATTCTTGCTTCTATATTCAAAATCAAAAACAACATTTTTACCTCCATCCTTATGGGTAATAACTTGCTGCCCCAATTTGTTCCCTTCATTAGCTTCCTTGACTTCCATCTCTTCCTCTGCTTGAGCACCTTGTACTACATCTGCTGCTTCTTCTATGGCATCATGAAATTCCGGGGCTGTTCCCTCATCTTCATCATCAAACTAAATATCTTTAGCTTTGTGTTCTTCTCTATTCTCAGGTACTTTGCAAGGTACCTCTGCTGCAACCTCTTCTTGACACACTGCTGCAATCAACCTTTTCTCACTTCCAACTCTTATTCTGGGTGCTATTCTTGCCCCATCCTTCATCATCTTCAAGGTCTCATTCTTGACCTTCTCTAATGCATTCTTCATACCTACATACAAATCTATAAACACAATTTTAGCAAATAAAATAAGAGACCACAATGTCTCCATTAATGCCCTCTTCATGGACATTCTTCCCTCTTCGTTCCTTTCTTTCATAAGTGCTACTTGCGGCACTTCTTTATCTCTTTCTCTTCTCATGTTCTCTTCAATGAGAACTCTCTAGACCTCTTCCGGTCTAGGTTGCTCAAATAGCAACTCTCTGCTGTCCCATCTTCTATGGGTACTCTTTTCATTCTTAGCTACTCTTTTCAAGGCATTTATCTTTTGCCTCTTTCTTTTCTCCATAATCAACTTCACTTGCCACTTTACTTTCTTCTCCATTGGCCATACCCAAAAGTATTCATGGCTTTCTTCTTCAAGCCATTTATGCCTTGCAATCATGTACTCCTTTAAGTCTCTTTTCAAGGCTGCCAACTCTCTTTCAAAATCCATATTTTGCTTCTTCATGTTTTCTTCCTCTTGTCTCGTTGGTCCAGGCTAAGTTGGCTCACTTCGGCGATCTACTCAACACTCAAGACCTTTTGCGCTCTGATACCAATCTGATAGTATAGAAACTTAATAATCCCAGGCTCATGCTCAATTTCTCTTCATATTTTCCATTTGCTTCTACCTGGTCTCTCACCCAGAATTGGTTCCTACAGACTTACTGTCGTGCTAGTGACAGGAACCAACAATAATGATACAGATTATACAAAACAAGCAATTCAAAAACAACTTCATACAAGTGACAGGAACATACAACGGTCATAGAAGTGACAGGAAATAGTTTAACAACACACTTACAACTTTTGGTGGAATGATAGGAACTTATTTAATCAGACAACTAACATAAACCGCAATCAACAAATCTTTTCTGCAATCAACACCTTCAAATACCAAGAATGACAGGGAGTATGTTTATGTATATTTTATCAACAATGAAAGCACAAAACACTATTCATGAATAGACTTCCAACTATTTTATATTCTTAGCATAATATGACATTACATCACAGGGCCTGTAACATCGGTCTCAACTTAGCTACAGAAAACTTATACTAATGCCTGCCTTTTCTTTTATCTCTCACTTCTTCTGCCTATCTTCTCACAATCTCATTCCACCTTCTGCATTCACTCTTTCATGCCAATATTCTATTCTTCTCTCTCAACATTCAGCCTTCCTTTCTTTTTATCAGCATTACTCCTACATGGCCTTCTTTGAATGATTTTTGCACTTTCAGCCTCAACTGCGCTTCCTCTTGGCATCTCAGCCTACTGGTCATTCTGCACTCATCCCCCCTTTAATTTTATTGTGGCCTCTTTTTCTTATCGGCCTTCACCTCAAATTGCATTCGACCTCCTCTCTCATTCTTGGCCCTCCTTTATTTTTATCAGCCTCTCCTTTTCTCCTTTCAGCCTTCGACCTCTCCTCACTATCGACCTCTGTCAGATTGGCCACCTTCTTTGGCCTTCGTTTTTCCTTACTTATGCTTCCACCGCTCTGTGATTGTTCTCGGCCTCACTGTAAACGGCCTCCGCTTTCCAATGGCATGCGGCCTCTCCCTCTCTTCAACCGTCATTCTTCCTTTTAACTACTACTGTCATTATTTCTTCCTCCTGCCTTTTCATAATGAATGTAGGTGTTTTTCCTATTTTTGGATTCTTTTTGGAAACGGTCTCAACTTCTATGATGCTTTACCAGCTGTCCTCTAACCACTGTCCAACTATCGATTTACCCAATTAGCAAATTATTCTGATCTGTCTGCAGTGTAACGGTCGACAAATATAAAACCCCCTTTCTAACCAAGATCCTGCCGCTTAGATGACATGAGCTGCAATAATACTCTGGGTGAAAGAAACTTTCTTTTTAATTCCCAATTTACACAATGACAGGAGCTTCAAGGAACAAGACAAAAGCCAACTTATTCATAAAGTAAAACAAACAAAGACCAAAACGACAAAAATGAATAAACCAAAATTGGTAGGTGCATGATGCCCCTGCATCAATGGCACACTTCTCCTAACTCTACTCTCTGAAGATAGCTTCATACCTTGCAGGTTATAATGCCTTATCCGATGGCCGTCACATAACTCAGACAAGAATACACAATTTACCCAATAAAGAAACACAAATTATGACTAAACATTCATTTCTCAGGCGATAAGAACTAAATTCAATACTGTAGCAACAAGGCATTATAAGATATCAAATATATAACAATTCAATAACTCAAACTCTTAGCACCATCTTATATTGTGAAGAATCAGATTACAAATATCATCGATCTATACATTACCCAGATGGATCAGTCTACAAAAGATAAACAGTTGAATTCTGCATTTGAACCCACTGCTTCTTATACCCATTTCTGCATCCTTCTTGGCCATTGATATTTGGCCTTTGGCCTCCAACTTGTTGCTGATCCTTTCCATCTATCGGCCTCCTTTGATTGCCTGCACTCATGACTTGCCTGCTCTTTTTTGTTCCATTCTGTCATTTTGATTATTTAGTTGAATCGGCCTCTATCTGAGTTCGGCCTGCGACTCTTAGCCCCCTTCTTTCTTCCCTCTGATCACTCTATATATATATGCAATCTCTGCTAGATTGGCCACCTCTCTTTTCTTCTTAGCCCTTCACTAATTCGGCCTCTCATAGGCTCACAGCCTCTCAACTTGGCCTCTTCTCATTTTTATACTCCTTTGTTTCTCTCAAATGGCCTCTTCCCTTTTCATTGACCTCTCTCTAAATACATTTGGCCTTCTCCAGATACGACGGCCACTTGCCACAAAATGGCTGCCTCTCCTTGTAACCGTCCCATAACCGCCATACTTATGTAGAGAAAATATTTCCTTATTATTCCACTAACTCTTCTGCCATTACAAGGAGTCTCGTTGTCTTCTGATTGTTATGTCATCATGGCTGAATATTATCTATCATCTTCCTTAACGTTCTTTACAATAATCGAGTTAACTATTCTAACTGGCACCTCACCAAAATAGCAATCGAATCTCCCTTGGCAACTCCTCTTCAACTGTTATCATTTTATCAACTCCAGTTTGCTGACAATTTTCCTAGGCTGGTTCAAGATAACTGATTCTTGCATTTATTACAACTTTCTCCACTTATTCAACTCTCCTAAAACTATTAATTAACTGTTAATGTTCCTGTCGTTTTGGCGACAGGAACTTCCTTCCACCTTCATCATGTCATTTGACCCAACACATTTAAACCAAAAATTAAATGCTAACATAAATTTTGAAAATTAATGAGATGCCCCTGCATCAGACTCCCCAAGGGACAAGGATCATGTGCTCTGGCACATGTGGTTCTTTAACAAATTTACCAAAATTTCTTCTTCTTTTGCTTCTTCCACATTCTCTCCGGCTTATATGGTATATTCCTCCAACATTGTTGTGCACCACTGTCCGCTATTCTCCCGGAACTGTCTTCAAAAAATTCCGTCCTCCTCCGATGTCTAACTCTCTTTTTATTTATATCTAACATATCAGAAACAAATGGAAAAATTTCTATATCTTCAACATTAGCTATTGCATTATCAACATTTACCATCTCTACATCTAACTTTCTTTCCAGCCACTCTTCCTCCATGGCCATCTGCTGCAACAAAATATTTTTAAACTCATCCTTTATCATCTTCCTCTCCAAATCTGCAACATCTCCATTTTCCATTTCTGCAACCAATTCTGCATCATTGCCTTCAATCTCCTTTGCTGTCCTACTCATGCTCAAACCTTTGATCTTTTCATTCCATTCTTTCTCAATGGCTGCAAATTATTTCCACAAGTCTTTTTCTTTAGTGTTAGTTGTTGCTCCTTCCAATTCCATTGGTGCATCCTCATGTTTTGCAAAATATACCACCGCTATCCTCTTTTCAAGTTCAACTCTACCAACCAACTTTTTCTCTTCTTTGTCATGCTTCTTGTTGCACTTTTCAATCTGGCTTTGTTTACCTTCTTGCTTCTTTTGATATTTTCTCCTCTTCATCTCCTTCTCATCCACCATCTTCCACATTTCTTCCTTATACTCACCCATCTCCTAATTGTTATCCAACTCATCAACACTGGCAACTTCCTTAAAGTAATAAGCCTCATAACCATCATCAAACTCATATTGCCCTTCTGGCACTTTGCTTATTTCCTTCCTATCTTTTTCAATAAAATTAAAAATATCATTACCCAACTCAACTTGCTTACTTTTCACAACACATGAGGCATTCTCCAATTGGTGCCACTCTAGTGCCTCCATTCTCTTCTCATCTGGTTCCTTCACAGACTCTTTGCCAACATCTTCTTTTACAACCTCCATTCTTTTATCAACATCATTTATTGTAGCTCCCTTTGTCTTCTCAGCTGCCATACTCTTTGCTTTCCAAACTTTGTTTGCCTCAACCTTGGGCTGCCCTCTTTTCATTGCTGCATTTATACTCCCCACTCTTTGCTTTGGCTTCATCCTCAATTCATCTTCTTCCCTAGGCCTCCTTGCTGGCCACTTTATCTGCACAGCTGTTTGCTTCATGTTCATCAGCATACTCCTCACTCCTTGCACATGCTTGTTAGTATAAACATGATCAAAAACATTCTTCCTGTACCTCAACTCTGGCTCTTTATCATTTTTTCTCTTTTGCTAACATGGGACTATGTACTCATGATCCACCCATTTCCTTTTCTCATAAACTTGTCCATCTATATTCATACTTCTATGCACGTGATTAAAATTAACATTACAATCTTCATTTACAGAACATAAATCAGTATTGCAACTTTCCTTTACCTGTTGCCCCGATTTATTTTCTTCATTGGCTTCTTCAATTTCCATCTCTTCCTCTACATGAGCAATTTGTGCTACATCTGCAACTTCTTCTAAGGCATCATAAAATTCTGGGGCTGTCTTTTCCTCTTCATCCTCTAACTGGAGATCCTCAGCTTCATGCTCTTCTTCATTCTCATTCACTTTACAATGTACCTCTACTGTAAACTCTTTCTGACATGCTGCTGCAATCAACCTTCTTTCACTTTCAACTCTTTTTCTGGGTGCTATTCTTGACCCATCGCACAGTATCTTCAAGGTCTCTTCCTTGACCCTCCTCAACACATTCTTTATACCTGCATACACATCTGCAAACACAATATTAATAAACAAAATAAGAGACCACAATGTCTCTCTCAGTGTCTTCTTCAGGGACACTCTTCTCTCTTCATTTCTCTTTTTCAGAAGTGCTTCTTGCGGCACTTCTTCCTCTTCCTCTCTTCTTTCCTCATCTTCTCTTATGTTCTCTTCAATGAGAACTCTCTTGACCTCTTTCGGTCTAGGTTGCCCTAGAGGCAACTCCTTGCTGTCCCTATCTCTGTGGGTACTCAAGGCATTCATCTTTTGCCTTTTTCTCTTCTCAACAATCTCCCTCACAAGCCACCTCACTTTTCTCGTCATTGGTCATACCCAAAAGTATTGTTGGATTTCTTCTTCATATCTTTGCTACATGGCAATCACATACTCTTTTAAATATCTTTTTAATGCTGCCAGCTCTCTTTCAAAATCCATATTTTGCTTCTTCATGTTTTCTTCACTGGTCCAGGCTAAGTTGTCTCACTTCGGCAGTCTACTCAACACTGAAGACCTTCTGTGCTCTGATACCAATCTGATAGCACGCTTCCATATGCATGCACACCTACCCAATGCAATCCATCAACTGAGAACCTTGTCTCTGCATATTAAACAGACTTCTATAGACCTTCTGTCACAAAATGATAGTAACCAGGACAGCCAAATAAATAACCCTATAACCGCACATTCTAGATGACAAGAACTTTAAAGTTCACTACCTTGATGACACACTTCTCCTAACTCTACTCTCTGAAGATAGCTTCATACCTTGTAGGTTATAATGCCTTATCTGATGGCCGTCACATAACTCATAAAAGAATACACAATTTACCCAATAATGAAACACATATTATGACTACACATTCATTTCTCAGGCGACAAGAACTAAATACAATACTGTAGCAACAAGTCATTAGAAGATATCAAATATATAACAGCTCAATAACTCAAACTCTTAGCACCATCTTATATTATGAAGAATCAGATTACAAATATCATCGATCCATACATTACCCAGATGGATCGGTCTACAAAAGATAAATAGTTAAATTCTGCATTTGAACCCACTGCTTCTTATACTTGTTTCTACATCCTTCTTGGCCATCGATACTTGGCCTTTGGCCTCCAACTTGCCGTTGATCCTTTCCATCTACCGGCCTCCTTTGATCGCCTGCACTCATGACCTACCCGCTCTTCTTCGTTCCATTTTGTCACCTTGATTATTTAGTTGAATCAACCTCTATTTGAGTTCGGCCTGCGACTCTTCGCCCCCTTCTTTCTTCCCTCCGATCACTCTATATATATATGCAACCTCTGCTAGATCGGCCACCTCTCTTTTCTTATTGGCCCTTCACTAATTCGGCCTCTCACAGGCTCACGACCTCTCAACTTAGCCTCTTCTCATTTTTATACTCCACCGTTTCTCTCGAACAACCTCTTCCCTTTTCATCGACCTCTCTCCAAATACATTCAGCCTTGTCCAGATACGACGGCCACTTGCCACAAAACGACTGCCTCTCCTTGTAACCATCCCATAACCGCCATACTTCTGCAGAGAAAATCTTTCCTTATTATTCCACTAACTCTTCTGCCATTACAAAGAGTCTCGTTGGCTTCTGACTGTTATGTCATCACGGCTGAATATTATCTATCATCTTCCTTAACGATCTTTACAATAATCGAGTTAACTATTCTAACTAGCACCTCCCCAAATAACAATCGAACCGCCCTTGGCAACTCCTCTTCAACTGTTATCATTTTATCGAATCAACTCCATTTTGCTGACAGTTTTCCCAGGCTGGTTCAAGATAATTGATTCTTGCATTTATTACAACTTTCTCTACTTATTCGACTCTCCTAAAACTATTAATGTTCCTGTCGTTTTGGCAATAGGAACTTCCTTCCACCTTCATCCTGTCATTTGACCCAACACATTTAAACCAAAAATCAAATGCTAACATAAATTTTAAAAATTAATGAGATGCCCCTGCATCATATATATATATATATATATATATATATATATATATATATATATATATATATATATATATATAGGAATGACAACATTTTGTTCCTGATGTATCCATGTACCTACAAGGGTATCGTGGGTCCTCCACGAGGTAAGCACATAGGGGTGTTGGTAATCATTTATGTTTAGGGTTTTAAACTTGAGTGTTTGCAGGTTTTCTCATTCAAACCCTGAATTTTCTGAGTCATGGGACCTTGCATTGTTTTTTCTATTCTGGTGTTGGCCTTCTGTGGTGGGTTCCTGGTTATTAAGTCTCATCCTCATGTTTTAGTGTTCGAAGGTTGACTAGCCCCCATGCAATGTTTCACTGCTTTTTTCTTGTTGTCTTGAGAGAAATGTTAGGTTTTTGTATGTGCAATTGCAAATGTATGTTATCGGGCTTGTGAAATCTCTATCGGCCTCCAAAAAATGATAAGGAATCAAGTTATATGCATTTTAGATACATATCGGGTTGCATATACAAAGAGGGAATCTCTCGCAGATTCCTGGGAATATTCTGCAGTTGTATGCATTTCCAAATGCATATCGGGTTCAAAAGGATGCATATACATTTGGGGAATCTTCCGCAAGATTCCTAGAATATTCTTTGCATGTATATCAGGTTTTTCTTGTACATGTTATGTTGTATGTCCTAACATACAAAGGATATATACAAGCAAAAAAGTGCAATGGTGGAATATACATTGAAGATTCCTTGAAGATGCCGCCGTTGTATCGAGCAGGAGAGTTGTATGTTTATTTTGTTGTATGTTCAACATACAACGCCAAGGATGCATTGCGAACTTCAAAAGGGGTTCAAATCAGGGCTAAAGTGAAATTCAGGTCCGCAAATATATGAAGCTAAGTTGAATGTATGTCCAATATACATTGGGTCTTATACAATGAAATATATACAAGGAGGAGCGGACATACATTCGCTACAGTATAATATACAAGGGGCCTTGTATATTCGGCAACAAACAAAACATGCAAAGGATATATGCATGTGGTGGGCTCCACAGGGTTGTATATGCATTCACTTGTGAGGTTGCATGTACAAAGGAAGATACAGGTGAAATATACAAGCCGAGATGCAAAGTTTCAGATACAAAGGCCGGATTTCAAAGTTGTTTTAATATGCTTCATGAAGGTTTGGAATCTGTGGATTGCATGTATATTGCATTTGCATATGCAACATACAAGCCGATATACAAAACAAAGACATACAACCCAGATGCGAAGGAGGAATCAAATACAGTGAATAAAATCTAAGGTCCGTCTTGTATATAAAATGCTTGTATGTCCGCGATATGTAAGGGGCCGATATACAAGTGGTGGGTCCCGATGACTCGAAGGAGCTGTTGCATGTATATGCATTTTGCATATACAAGGGATTTTCAAAGGCGAACAGTGGCGATTGTATATGCATTCGTTCTTGCATATACAAGGGGCGAAATGGCAAAATGAAGGCAAAAAGTCAGCGATAGGAACATGGAGTGCCTACGTGGCACGTAATCATTGGCTCTTGGCTTTTTGCAGTTTTTGGTGCCGTGGATCGCAGCGATAGAATCAAAATCGACGGTCAGGTTTTAAACCTTCAGTGATGGATTTTCCTTGTGACTGCAGTCAATTTTTGAGCGGGAAAACTCCATGGGTGCGTTGCTGCGATTTCCAAGGGGAGCTGCGGGTAGTTGTGCTATTAACGGCAACGTATAGAGTTGAATGACCAACTACCAAGTTTATGATGAAGATCTTTGAACGACGATGCAGGTCCCGAGCTCACCTGCCCTCTCCTTTGTTTTCTGGGGCTGCCTTCAATTTTGGGCGCCATTTCTGGTGCACTGTATCTGGCCGATTTTTGATTTTTACCTTGTAATTAATGTGGAGTACACTTTCTTGCTGTATAAGCGGACTGTGTTACTCATTTTGTGGTTGTTGAAAACTGGACAAAATTTTTGGTGCTGTAATAAGATACGACTTCATTGGTGGCTCTGTCTTGGCTATCTTGTGAGTTTATGAGTCTCATGTTGTATGTTTTTCTGCATAAATCTACTGATGTCATGCTGATTTAAATGAGTAATGCTATATTGCATGTGTTCTGTTATCTGTCTCCAAATTGAGTGTGTTCTTCTTATGAATCTAAGCATTTAAGGGATGTTTATGATTCTATAATATAGGTTTGCTGTGTTGAATGCTTGATTTCTTACTTCTGCTCAAGGAGTAGATTAAACGTTTCAGATCAAGTGTTGGGAAGAAGACATTGCAATAGGGATATCAGTAAGTAGAGATAACAGGATACTCTATTTTGGGAAGTGTCTGTAAGGTAGATACTAAAAATCCCCTTGATATCCAGTCTTTGGTATATGTTCATGCTGGCCATTAACATGTGTATGTCTATTGACTCCGAGCCCTGGATAGGCACCGATCCAGTCTTGTATTGAGGTTGCAACCCAAAGTCTCAGTTTTGCATCCAAACATAAAATCAAACTTAAACTTTAAATCAAACCATTAGGACTTTAGAAGTAGTTTAGGACTAAAATCCTCTGATTCACAACTGAACATAAGCCCAAAGCTAGCCCCTTTGCTCTTATCCCACAGTTTTGGTCTGCATGAAGGAGGATTTATCTGTTTTGTATCAACATCCCAGTCAATCCACAAGCATATCTCATGGATGTTGAATAGGGAATACCCCCCTTGGTTTTGCAGAGCCTAAAGAAGAGGAGGATATATTTATAGAGTCTATCTCCTGTACTGTTGGCCCCTGGCCCGGGAATTCTGTTGATCAATGTTGGCTACTTTGTAGGGATAACTGGGAACAAGCATCCAGTCTGGGAAAATAACCAATAAGGGGTACAAGTGAAAACACACTAAACAAGCATGTTATATACATATTATACAGAGGAAAGACTCCTATTTGTTGAACTCCATAGGCGTGAGATCGTCTTTGTCCCAATCATGACCATAGGGAGGTATAAGACCATCAATTCACAAAGAAGTCAATAGAAGTGGAGTTGTAGAAGTAGAAATAGGACATTCTAAAGAAGTGGAAGGAACAATGTCCTCCCTAATGTTTTTTGAAGGGGAAATTATTATCGAATATGTGAAGATCATTGACAGTGCCGGAACATGAGCCATCGAATCGAAAAGGCATGCCTTGGGTTGAGGGGCCAATGATTTAGGTGGAAAGTAAACTACAATGCTCCAATCCTTTGTACTATCAGTAAATGTGAGAGGACAAGGATTAGGAGCCTATGGGGTGGAGCTAACTCCACTACAGGGGGACATGCTGTAGAAGGGTTTAAAGGTAGAGAAGGAGGATTCAATTTAGGTTTGGGTATTTATTTTGGTTGGGGAGGGTAAGGTTCAAACCTTTTTTTAGGTGGTGGAGGAGGTATATCGATATCAATGGTAGATGGTCACAACTCAGGGAAGATTTGAAGATGGGCACAAGTGAATGGAACAAGGGCGACAAGAATATTATTGGAAATGAGTGATGTTTGGAAGATTGATAGGCTTAGAGAATGGGGGAATGCTGGTAGGTTGTGGGATAAGAGGGTCAATAGATGTGGCCAAAATCACTTCAACTCATTTAGGTTTCTTCTCTTGAGGTTGTTTTGGTAGATAAAAAATAAGATAGTTATAATTGGGTGGGTTGGGTTTGGTCGAATAGCAACACGATGTCAGTGTTTGCGTGATTTTGAGGATCAATTTTGCCAAGGTCAAGCTTGGGAAGTAGAAGGGGGAGGATCCTGCACTTGTTTACCCTTATCCTATGAAGGTCTAGTAGGAGGCACAAAAGAGGGAGTAGGAGCCAAAGAAGGAACATGAAGAGCAGAAGAATCAACATGATGATTAGAAGAGGGAATAGGATGAGCATAAGGAGTATGTTGCTTTAACCTACTCAAAATGTACTTATGATATAATTTGAAAAGGAAGTTACTATGTGGATGAGGTGGCTCAAAAGGAAGGGGTAGGGTATAAATAATTGAGAGAGAAGTTACCTTGAATGGCTATGTACAATGCCATTATGAGGGAACTTCAAACATTTATAAATAATGAATGAGATGGCCTTCATCGTAGTGAGTGAAGGGTGGCCCAACAAAATGTGATAATGATCAAAAGTAGGGATAATGTGACAAAACTGTTGGGATAGGTGTCATACACCTTGCAATATTCTAATATTCGAAGTGTTTATTTAATTGTTTACACCCACTTGGAGTGACATTGGTTGTCACTTGTAATTTTGGCAATTTGTAATTATCACTTAGTTGTCATGGAAGTTGCTAAATGCAACTATGATAACTTAAAAATTATGTAAGAATAGTTTAAATAGAAAGAGCATGATGAGAGGGAGTAAAGCATGGACTTGGATAAGATCATCAAAAAGGCATATAAGAATGCCTAAATTAGCTAGTGGTTTCCAACCCATGGTTTTGGGTTTCTATTTGGTGGTTTCTTGTTTTGTATGTTCTATAAATTGGTGCTTGGGAGTGTTGTATTATTGTATTATGATGGTATAATCTGTAAGCTGGAATGCTATCGAAATTTCTCTAGAATTGTATGCTAGTGAAACTTGTTGAACATACCAGCATACTAAGAGGAGGGGTGAAACTGTATCTAAACAAACTTCAAATCCTCCAGAGTAGATTAAAGCTTAAACATTACAACATCAATATAAACATGAAAGATCAACACAATGCACATCAACGCATGACACTAGATATATGTGGAAAACACAAGAAGGGAAAAACCACGGTGATGATTAACTCACAATATATGAAGCTCAAAATAACAAATTTATTTTAGGGCTACAACCCAAGGAAGCTACTACTCCCTACTGACTTTGTTTTAGGGCTACAAACAAAGGAAGCTACTACTCCATGAAGATTTTGTTTTAGGATCACTCCCAAGGAAACTACAACTCCCTACTGACTTTGTTTTAGGACTACAACCCAAGGAAGCAACTTCTCCCTGAACTAAGAATTAACTCAATGAATATTACAGCATGACAGTCCTTTTACTGTCTGAAACTGACAACGGAGCTCACACCTTTGATGATTGCAATTCTGCCTCTTCACTCTGTTTCTGATTATTGGATCAATTAGGCACACTTCACTTCCCTTCTGTCACAAAAATGTCTTCAAGATGAATCGAGACAACCCTTATTGCTTTTTCTCTTTCTCCTTTAGTCGCACATCATAATGCATATAATATTCATATTCTGCTCTTCATATACTCACATTCACAATCATACCTCACCCAGATCAACTAGGTTTACAATATATACATGACATTACATTGATTACATTACAAGTCAGCCAATACAATAAGAATATTATATTTTACAAGTTGGCCAAAGATCACACAACATGAAACATGTAGAGGGCAAGCTCTAACTATTAGGGTTTAGACAGATCAGAGCAATAAACACTAACAATTTTATGTAGATTAAATAACCTAAATATAACAATGAAGAAACACAAAAGAGATCAACACAGAAATTTAACATGGTTCACCCAATATGGGCTACATCCACATAAATTTAGCCATCCAATGATTTTATTATCTAGTACAAACAGATTACAATCTCGCAAATTCCACACCCGTAACATACATCCCAGCCGCTTATATCAAGCTTTTGGAAGCTTCTAGAATTAGGTACTTTTACAATGTCATTTTTTTTTTCGGTTAACAAAAATTAACAACCGACTCTGAATGAGCAAAAAAAAGGAAAAAAATTATGTTATGTTACGACTGTATAGTACTTGCATGATCAGTGGCCACATACCAACAACCTCCCACTTGGAGACTGATCTTGGATGACACCGCTGCACTTGCAGCTCCCACTGGATTACAGGCCTGGTTGGTTTCTTATGTCCACCATTTTTAGTCATGAAGGCCAACGTAAACTGATGAGGAAATCAGTTTCTCCCATGTAACCGCCTTTGTGAACATATCTGCAGGATTCTCACTTGTGTGAATTTTCTCCATCTTTAACTGTTCATCCTCTAAAACTGACCGGATGAAGTAGTATCTGAGCTGTATGTGCTTAGTTTTTGAATGCAGAGCTGAATTCTTAGCAAGACGAATGGCATTTTGGCTAGCAGTGTACAAAGGGCTACCTTCTTGTCGTTGCCCCAATTCCTCCATAAAATGTTATGACCAAATCATCTCCTTGCTAGCTTTCGTAGCAGCAACATACTCAGCTTCAGTGGTTGAAAGCGCAACAACCTTTTGTAGTCGTGAAATCTAACTGACAGCAGTACCTCCTATAATAAAAACATACCCTGTAGTACTCCTACTATCAATATCACCCGCCAGATCAGAGTCAACATATCCTTTTAGAGCAGAATTTGTTCCTCCAAAACATAATTTCTTTGAAGTAGTACGTCTCAAATATCAGAGAATCTATTTTACCGCATTCCAATGTTCCATTCTCGGATTGCTCATATACCTGCTCACAACTCCCACTGCATGTGCAATATCTGGCCTTATGCATACCATTGCATACATCAAGTTGCCAAATGCTAATGCATATGGTATCTTAGACATTTTGTCTTCCTCTTGTGTCTTTTGACACATCTCCTTAGTCAACTTAAAATGACTAGGAAAAGGTGTACTAATTGCTTTTGCATTCTGCATGTTAAACCTTTTCAACACCTTTTCAACACCTTTTCTACATACTCACTTTGAGACAAATAATTTTCTGTTTGTTCTGTCCTGTGTGATCCTCATACCAAGGATTTGTTTTGCTGCACCTAAATCCTTCATAGCAAATGAATTTGCTAATTTCTTCTTAAGTTCATTAATATGCTACATGTTAGACCCCACAACAAGCATGTCATCAACATAAAGCAACATGATAATATAGCTGCCATTACCCAATTTCTTAAAATAAACACAATAATCAGAATGACATCTTTTGTAACCTTTATCAGCCATAAAACTATCAAATTTCAAATACCATTGCCGAGGTGCTTGCTTTAGGCCATACAAACCCTTCTTTAACCTACACACAAATTTCTCCTTACCCTTGACCTCATATCCATGTGGTTGCTGCATGTATATTTCCTCTTCCAAATCCCCATGGAGAAATGTTGTTTTCACATCTAGCTGTTCAAGATGCAAGTCTTCCGCAACCACAAGACTTAGAATAGTTCTAATAGAAGTCATCTTTATAACTGGAGAAAATATTTCATCAAAATCTATACCCTTTTTCTGTGCAAAACCTTTTACCATGAGTCTGGCCTTATATCTTTTCTTGCCTCCATCTTCTTCCTTCAATCTGTAAACCCATTTATTTGGCAATGCTCTTTTACCTGCAGGCAACTGGATTAAGTCCCAAGTCTGATTCTGCAGCAAGGAATCCATTTCCTCTTTCATGCCTAGCTCCCACTGCTTTTTGGTATCTACGTGCATTGCTTCTTCATACCCTTCAGGTTCACCAGAATTAGTTAATAATATAGAATATAATGATGGAGAAAATCTTTTTGGAGGTCTAGTTATCCTTGTAGAACGTCTAACGCTTGCAGGAGTATGTGGGATAACTTGTTGTTGCTGAGCATCAGGTACCACTGGCATTTTATTTTCTAGAATCTCATCCAGCCCCACATATTCCTTTTTGGCCTGTTCCTGCTTCTTTTCCTGCAGCTGATCCTTATACATGACCTTCTCATTGAATATAACATCTCTGCTCCTAATGATTTTATGGTTTTCATAATCCCATAACCGATAACCAAATTCATCTATTGCATATCTAATGAAGGTACATTTTTTAGGCTTAGTCTCAAGCTTGATTCTATTTTTAATATCAACATGGACAAAAGCTTCACAACCAAAGGTTTTTAGAAATGAATAGTTTACCTTTTTACCTGTCCATGCCTCCTCTGGAATGCCACCATCCAAAGGATTTGAAGGTCCCCTATTTATTAAATAAACAATGGTATGTATAGCATCTGCCCAAAAGTGTAAGGGTAGTCCAAGATGCAATCTCATGCTCCTTGCACACTCCATAATGGTCCTATTCATCCTCTTAGACACACCATTTTCTTGTGGGGTTCCAGGAAATGGTTTTTGCCTACAGATTCCATTATATGAACAATAATTCTTAAATTCTCTGCTGCAATATTCACCTCCATTATCAGATCTGAGACACTTCAACTTTTTTCCTGTCTCATTCTCAATCAAAGCTTTCCACTTTTTAAAAGTTTCAAATACTTCTAATTTTTGTTTTAGGAAATACACCCATGTTTTTCTAGTTGCATCATCAGTTAAAGTAACATAATAGCAAGAGCCACCAAGAGAAGATACCCGAGCTGGTCCCCATACGTTTGAATGCACAAGCTCTAATTTTTCACTCTTCTTCTCTTTCCCAACTTTGAGAAATCAAACTCTTTTTTGTTTTCCATAAACACAATTTTTGCAGAAATCCAAGTCAATCTTTAGACCTGGTAGCAACTTTCTGGAGTGAAGGATCTTCATCCCTTTCTCACTCATGTGCCCAAGTCTATGGTGCCACAATTCTATTTCTGTCCCTGTAGCAAGTGCTATAACTATCTCAGTAGCAACTATTTCTGTAGCAGCTAAGGTAGAATAAGTATTACCAGTACACAAATACAATGTGCCTACCTTTTCACCTTTAGCTACTATTAATGCACTTTTAGTGACCTTCCAGACTTTGTCTGAAAAGGTAGCTATATAGCCTTCACTACCTAGTTGCCCTACAGAGATTAAATTCCTTTTCAAATTTGGAACATGCCTTACCTCTTGTAGCAACCATTCATTTCCATTCTGCAACTTGATTTTTATTTTTCCTTTTCCAACAATCTGACAGGGTTCATCATCACCCAAATATACCTGTCCAAAATCACCTTGAACATAATCTACAAAATATTTCCTATGGGGTGTGGCATGAAATGAAGCCCCTGAATCTATTACCTGGAATTATTAGCATTAGCTAAAAACAAAATTAAAGCATCCTATAATTTATTACTTGCAACATTAGCTTCCTTATTGTCATCATGTTGTCCATCTCCTTGTTTGTCTTTCGAGACCAACAATCCTTCTTCAAGTGTCCTGGCTTTCCACAGTGCCAACAATCCATTCTTCCTCTGGATTTAGATCTGCCTTTCTTTGACTTCCCTTGTGACTTCCCGCAATTTGTTAGGCTTTTTCCTCTCTCCTTTGTTGTTCCCCTATTCTCTACAGTCAAAGCATTACCCGATGTTGAACTCTCACCTGTGCTTTTCCGTTGCATTTCCTTGTTAAGGATAACACCAACAACATCATCAAATTTCAAAGTATTTGAACCAGAGACAGAGTTACTTACAACCATTACCAAGCTATTCCAGCTTTCTGGCAAAGAACATAAAACCTAGAGAGCCCTCACATTTTCATCAAATTTCACTTTTACAGAAGTTAACTGACTGGTAATTGTATTAAACTCATTTAAATGATCTGACATAGATCCACCTTCAATCATTTTCAGATTAAACAAACACTTCATGAGAAATACCTTATTAGAGGCTGAGGGTTTTTCATACAATTTAGCCAAAGCTTTCATCAGTTCATCTGTTTTATTCGCTTCTGTTATATTGAATGAATGCCACAGATGGTGCTAGGCACAACCAAATGGTTCCCAGTGCCTTTCTCTTCAGAAGATCCCAACCCTTATCAGTCATTGCTACCAGTTTCTTAGCTTTTCCTTCCAACGGCCTCCATAGATCCTTCTGATAGAGATAATCCTCCATTTGCATGTTCCATAATTGATAGTTCTACCCATTGAATTTATCTACCTTCAATTTACCCTCGCCTGCCATTGCTCCCACTTAACCGTGAGACTCCCACTCAATCGTGAAACCTTCCTGCAAATGATAATCAAACACAACCCGTTCTGAAACTAGTTGTTAGGGTTCAGGTAGATCAGAGCAATAAACACTAACAATTATATGTAGATTAAATAACCCAACTATAACAATGAAGAATAACACAAAAGAGATTAACATAGAAATTTAATGTGGTTCACCCAATATGGGCTACATCCATAGAAACTCAGCCATGCAATGATTTTATTATCCAGTGTAAACAAATTACAATCTTGCAAATTCCATACCCTTAACATACATCCTAGCCGCTTATATCAAGCTTTTGGAAGCTTCTAGAATTAGGGTTTTACAATGTCATTTTTCTTTTGTCGGTATGCCACATATGAGTGTACAATACTTGCATGATCAGTCGCCACATACCAACAATCTCCCACTTGGAGACTGATCAGGCTCCACACCAAATAATCTTCCACTTGGAGACTGATCAGGCTCCACACCAAACACTAACATGAACTACACGCTACTCTAGGAAGAGATACACGCTTTGCGGATCCCAACACATGCTTAGCCTGGTCCTAAACATCCTTCAAGGAATAACATCCGCATGCTTCATAAATTTGAAATAAGTCGCCCTTAAGCAAGAGCACATGAAGCTTGTAGCATATCGATCTTTGCAATCTTGGTGGTACTCATGAATGAATAACCATTACTTGTTCTTCTTTCAGATGAGTTGGTAGGACCTACACAACATCTCCAAACACTCCTTGAACACTGCACAACTTTGTGGCGCACATCACCAGCATTCCTCAGTCAGCCAGGCAAGAGCATAATGCAACAACATCATCATTTCAGACCATAGCCAGTCCGGAGAGAGCAGAAAACATCTTGTAGAGCAACAAGAAACATCACAAGATCATTAGGATTATCTTCCATCAGCCAATTTACCATTGCAAGTAGCAACAAGTTGGCGCACATCATCAACGTATATTCTGAGAATAACTAGGCATCTAAAACTATTTGTATCACCTCTATCATTTGAAAACTAAACTTGCGGACCTTCAAAACATGTGAAACTGCAATGTAGTGTGCATTGAACATCCTTGATCATGTCCACAAAACCACATGAACAAACCTTCACTTGCAGAGGAATGCAGATCATTTCAATATGCCTTCATCATCACCTCACTCTGCCAGAGCACAGACTGAAACCTTGTCACTTATAACTTTCACTATGGAGGAGCAAATGATCTGACAATTTGGATTTAGTACCTTTACATTATATTGAACATAACCTCTGAACTGCATGACCATATCTTCAAATGCGGAGGAATGCAGACCATTTTACTGAGCAGTCTTCCAGGCAGCTTCATGTAGTAGAAACCTTCACCAACTTCTGGAGTCCAGAACTTTCATGTAGCAAATCATACCTTCTTAGGATCATTAGGAAAGAGCATACAACATGCTATAGGTCATCAACAACATCTTCTCAACCTTAGCATAGCTTCTAATTCCCATCTTAATATATCATCATTCATCTTAATGCTTCTAATTCCCATCTTAATATATCATCATGAAATCATCTCTGCGGACCACAAACATGCTCAATACAAGTTTACCTGACATTAATCAAGGCATGACATCCAACCATAAACATCAGCAACCAACCATGAACATCAGTAGCCCTGAACATCAACATCATCACTGCATCTTTGTTACTACACTGGTATATCATCAACATGAACATTCACATCAACCACATCACAAACTGAGTGTTGACCTCACTCTGAGTGTTGACATCAATGACAACACATATTGCTAACAATCTCCCCCTTTGTCATTGATGGCAACACACACACCTACTCATTCACCCCCTTAGGTGCACATTTCTCTCTCCCCCTTTGACATCAAGGACAAAGGGCAACTACTTCTCTCCATTTGGGCACAAACTCTCCTCGTAAGGTGCACATTTTCTTAACTTTCTCCTCCTTTGATGTTCATACACTTTTTCTTGAAGCAACTTACTGACTTCCCCTATCAGCACCAACCACTACCTACTCCCCCTGAGAGGTATCCACCATTAGTCTCGGAAAAAGATATAGCATGAACTCCCCTTGGACAGATGCACCACTATGCATCTAGAGAGGAGGGGCAATTACCCCTAACCTTTATTGAAGATACTCAAAAGTGTCCTTTGCAAGAGCCTTTGTGAAAATGTCTGCAATCTAATCCTTTATTGTAACATATTCCAACTTCACTTTCTTATCTGCAACCTTCTCTCTCAAAAAGTGATACTCAATTGATATATGCTTGGTTCTAGAATGCATCACTGGATTCTTGGAAATATTGATAGTACTTGTATTATCACACAAAATGGGAATAGTCTCATCATACAGTACCTTGATATCCTTCAATGTTTGCTTCATCCACAACACTTGTGTACAACATGATGTTGCTGCAATATACTCTACCTCTGTAGTTGATAAAGACACTGAATCTTGTTTCTTGCTCTGCCATGAAACCAATCTGCTTCTTAAGAAGAATGCACCACCACTTGTACTTCTATCATCAACACAACCAACCCAATTAGCATCAGTGTAAGCACTTAGAATAAAGTCATTACCTCTAAGATACCATAAGACATAGTCCGAAGTTCCCTTTCAGTATCTGAATATTCTTTTCACTGCCTTCTCATGTGTTTGCTTAGTATTAGCTTGATATTTGGCAACCACACATGCTGCATGAATAATATCAGGTCTAGAAGTAGTCAAGTACAACAATCCTCCAATCATAGATCTATACAGAGTCTGATCAACCTCCAGAGACTCATCATTCTTGCTCAAGTGACATCCAGTAACCATAGGAGTACTTACTAGTTTGGAATCTTCCATACCAAACTTCTTCAACATCTCTCTAACATACTTAGCATAAGAAATAAAGATACCATCATCTAGTTGTGCAATTTGGAGTCCAAGGAAGAAAGACATTTCACCAATCATAGACATCTCAAACTCTTTCTGCATCTCCTCTGCAAACCTCTTACACATATCATCATCTCCACCAAACATGATGTCATCAACATATATTACAACTATCAATATCATATCTCCTTCCTTGATGTAAAGATTACTATTTGTGGTACCTTTCTTGAACCCTTGCTGAAGTAAGTACTTATCCAATGTAGCATACCAAGCTCTAGGTGCTTGATTGAGACCATATGAAGCTTTATTGAGTCTGCATACCATGTCTAGATATTTCGATAATTGGAAACCATCTGGTTGGTCTATGTAGACCTCTTCCTCTAGATTACCATTGAAAAATGTTGACTTGACATCCATTTGATAAACCTTGAAGTTCTTATGAGTAGCAAGGGCAAGAAACATCCTGATTGCCCCCATCCTGGCTACTGGAGCAAAAGTCTCCTCAAAGTCAATACCTTCAGCTTGAGAATAGCCCTTACACACCAATCTTTCTTTGTTCCTCACAACTTCACATCTTCATTCAACTTGTTCCGGAACACCCACTTTGTTCCTATGACATTCTTATTGGCTAATCTGGGAACCAATTCCCATGTCCGATTCTTCTCTATCTGATTCAATTCTTCTTCCATTGCCTTCAACCATCCATCATCTTTGCTAGCATTAGCAAAGGTTTTGGGCTCTACCTTTGACAATAAACACAAATTCACTTGCTCACTTGCCTTTGTAAACCTTCTCCTGGTCTGCACACCTTCATTCTTATCTCTAATGATCTGATCTGCCAAATGGTTCCTCTAGACATACTTTGCTGGAGTCTTAGGGATTTGCTCTGGTTATTGTTCCTTCTCTTCTTTCTCTTCTACTTCTTCAATGCCAGGAAATATATCAGATCCATAGTCCTCTGGTTGTTGTGAGATCTGATACAAGTCTTCATCTACCTTGACATTTGTGCTTTCAATCATCTTTCCCAATCTCTTGTTGTAGCATCTATAGGCCTTATTTTTGGTTGAGTAACCAAGAAAGATCTCTTCATCACTTCTTGAATCAAACTTTCCTAGGTCTTCTTCATCTCTTTTGATATAACATTTATTGCCAAAGATCTTGAAGTATTTGATAGTGGGAGGTCTTCCATACCATAGATCATAAGGGGTCTTATTGCTATTGACCCTCAGTTGTACTCTATTGAGCAAGTAAACAACAGTGTGAACTGCTTCCTTCCAATACATATCAGACATATTTGCATCTTTCAACATTGCCCTAGCCATCTCTTGCACAATCCTATTCTTCCTTTCCACTACCCCAGTTTGCTGAGGGGTCCTAGGAGCTGACAGATGTCTCCTAATACCATGATCTTCATAAAACTTTTAGCTCATAAGGGGTCTTATTGCTATTGACCCTCAATTGTACTCTATTGAGCAAGTAAACAACAGTGTGAACTGCTTCCTTCCAATACATATCAGACATATCTGCATCTTTCAACATTGCCCTAGCCATCTCTTGCACAATCCTATTCCTCCTTTCGACTACCCCATTTTGCTGAGGGGTCCTAAGAGCTGACAGATGTCTCCTAATACCATGATCTTCACAAAACTTTTCAAATTCATTTGAAGTAAACTCACCTCCTCTATCAAACCTCAAACACTTGATCTTAGCATCCATTTCATTGTCAACTATAGCTTTGAAAAGCTTAAACTTATCAAAGACTTTTAATTTTTCTCTTAAGAAAGTAACCCAAGTCATTCTAGAATAATCATCAATAAGCAACATGAAATACCTTTCACCTTGTTGACTCTTTATTCTTGTGAGGCCACATAGGTCAGTATGAATCGGCGCTAGAGGCATTGAAGAAGAATACTCCTTTCTCTTGAAATTTGTCTTTGTATGCTTTCCTATTTGACATTCCTTGCATAATGTGTTTGCAGACTTGGTTATCTTAGGCATGTCTCTTACTGCATGAATAGAGTTGATCTTTACCATATTATCAAAGTTGATGTGTCCCATTCTCTTATGCCACAACCAACACTCATTGGATTGAGCCAGTAAGCAGGTTCTTCCATTTACCTCCTTTAGATGATAGATATCACCATATGTCTCGATGCCTTCTGCAACTAATTTTTCAGACCCTACCTTGCTGATTTCACAACCTTTGGCATGAAAGGTAATATTGTATCATTTAATGCACATTTGACTAACATTGAGACGATTATGCTTTAGCTCTTTGACATATAGAACATCTTCAATCCTATTCTTCCCATTAATAGTTATAGCATCCTTTCCACATATTTGTGCTGACTCATCACCACCAAACTTAACAGCTCCACCATTCCACTTCTCAAGGCTGATAAACTTCTCCTTGTCACCAGTCATGTGGTTAGAGCAACCATTGTCAATTACCCAAGTATTGGTTTCTTTTTTTGCATGAAAGGCAGTCCATACAACCATTGATTTTCATTATCTTGATCATTCTGCAAGGTGTCTGACTTTTCATAATTCCCAAAATCATCCTTTTTGTCACCAACATTCAAGGCAATGAAAAGTGTTTCATCATTTGAATCATCATGATCCTCATCTTCTGAAGAACAACTGCTCTCTATGGAATACAAACTTCTTTTGAACTTGTCTCTATTGTTACTACCCCTTGATTCTTTAAAAGGACATTTAGAAGCAAAATGACCAATTTTTCCACAATTGAAACATTTGAAAGGTAACTTACCTTTGTATTTGCCAGTTCCCTTATTCAATCTTCTTACACAGTTTGCCTCTACCTCATCAAGGTCATCATCTTGATCAACTGCTTTATCTCCTGTCTTCTTACTTGCTTTGAATGTTGCTTCCTTCTTTGGAGCACATTTGTCAAATTCGCTCATTTCAAAGGCTGTGAGAGAGCCAAACAATTGTTCTACTGTATATGTATCCAAATTCTAAGTCTCCTCAATAGAAGATACCTCATGACGGCAAGATTTAGGAAGAGTTCTTAGTACCTTCTTCACAATCTCATCTTCTTTCACTTCACCAAGATCTCTGATGCCATTAACTATTTCATCCACCTGGAGTATGTAGCTAGCAATGTCTTCATCTTCTGTCATCCTCAGTGTCTCAAATTTGCTCTTGAAGATTTGCATCTTGTCTTGCTTCACTTTACTATCTCCTTCATAAATGCTTTCAAGTTTTACCCAAACCTCCTTAGCAGATTTGCAACCCATTACCTTCACAAGTTCTAAATTAGCTAGCCCACTCATGATAGCACTCTTTGCCTTGGCATTATTCTCATACAACTTAATCTCATCTGCATCTATAGAATCACTAGCAGGAGCAATGTAGCCCTTCTTGACAGATTGCTAAATACCATATCCCAGAGAAGATAAATAGTTTTCCATCCTTAGCTTCCAGAAGGAATAATTTGTTCCATCAAACATAGATGCCTTGTGAGATCCATTATGAGCCATCCCGGACCTTCCTCAAGCGGTTAAGCTTGTTTTGAGTAACTTGGCTTTGATACAAATTGTTGAACACACCAGGATACTGAGAGGGGCGTAAACCAAAATCTAAACAAACTTCAAATCCTCTGGAACAGATTAAAAATTAAACATTACAACATCAATATAAACATGAAAGATCAACACAATGCACATCAACACATAACACCATATATATGTGGAAAACCCAAGAAGGGAAAAACCACGATGAAGATTAACTCACAATATATGAAGCTCAAAATTACAACTTTATTTTAGGGCTACAACCCAAGGAAGCTACTACTCCATGCTAACTTTGTTTTAGGGCTACAACCCAAGGAAGCTACTACTCCCTAGAGACTTTGTTTTAGGGTCACTCCCAAGGAAGCTACAACTCCCTGTTGACTTTGTTTTAGAGTTACAACCCAAAGAAGCAACTACTCCTTGAATCGAGAATGAACTCAACAAAGATTATAGCATGATAGTGCTTCTACTGTCTGAAACTGACAATGAAGCTCACACCTTTGATGATTGCAATTCTACCTCTTCACTCTGCTTCTGACAATTGGATCAATTAGACACACTCTTCACTTCCCTCCTGTCACAAAAATGTCTTCAAGATGAATTAGGACAACCCTTATTGCTTTTGCTCTTTCTCCTTTAGTCGCACATCATAATGCATATAATATTCATATTCTTCTCTTCATATACTCATATTCGCAATCATACCTTACCTAGATAAACTAGATTTACAATATATACATGACATTACATTGATTACATTACAAGTCAGCCAATACAATAAGAATATTACATTTTACAAGTCAGCCAGAGATCACACAACAAGAAACATTTAGAGGGCAAGCTCTAACATGAACTACACGCTACTCTAGAAAGAGACACATGCTTAGCCCAGTCCTAAACATCCTTAACATCAACATCCTTCAAGGAATAACATCCACATGCTTCATTAATTTGAAATAGGTCTCCCTTAAGCAAGAATACATGAAGCTTGTAGCACATCGATCTTTGCAATCTTGGTGGTACTCATGAATGAATAACCATTACTTGTTCTTCTTCCAGATGAGTTGACAGGACCTACATAACATTTCCAAACACTCCTTGAACTCCGCACAACAATTTTGTGGCACACATCATTAACATTCCTTAGTCAGCCAGGCAAGAGCATAACCCAACAACATCATGATTCTAGATCATAGCCAATTCTGGAGAGAGAAGAAAACATCTTGCGGAGAAACATGAAACATCACAAGATCGTCACGATCATCTTCCATTAGCCAATTTACCATTTTTGGCAGCAACAAGTTGGTGCACATCATTAGCATATATTCTGAGAACAACTAGGCATCCAAAACTATCTGTATCACCTCTGTCATTTGAAAATTGAACTTGCAGACCTCTAAAATGCTTGAAACTGTACTATAGTGTGCATTGAACATCCTTGATCATGTCCACAAAACCGCATGAGCAAACCTTCACTTGTGGAGGAATGTGGAGCATTCCAATCAGCCTTCATCATCACCTCACTCTGCCAGAGCATAGACTGAAACCTTGTCACTTATAACTTTCACTGCTGAGGAGAAAATGATTTGAAACTTTAGATTTAGTACCTTTACAACATACTTAACCTCTGAAATGCATGACCATATCTTCAAATACGGAGGAATGCAGACCATTTTACTAAGCAGTTTTCTAGGTAGCTTCCTGCAGTAGAAACCTTCACCAACTTCTGAAGGTCAAAACTTTCATGTAGCATCTCATACCTCCTTAGGATCATCAAGAAAGAGTATACAACGTGCTATAGGTCATCATCAACATCTTTTGAACCTCAGCATAGCTTCTAATTCCCATCCTAATATATCATCATGAAATCATCTCTGCAGACCATAAACATTCTCAATATAACTTTAATTGACATTAATCAAGGCATGACATCCAACCATGAACATAATCAACCAACCATGAACATTAGGGACATCACTAAACATCAACAACTCTAAACATCAACATCATCACTGCATCTCTATTAGTACACTGGTATATCATCAACATGAACATTCACATCAACCACAACACAAACTGACTGCTGATCTCACTTTGAGTGTTGACATGAATGACAACACATATTGCCAACAAAAATCTTATAAGAGGCATAGCCTAAATATTGTAGTGTAATCGTGGTTGTTGCTGAATAATACAATTGGTATTGCTGTTGGAGTGGGGGGTTTTACCAAATGGTTTTCCCCACGTAAATCATGTGTAATAGTTTGCATCGTTTATATTTCTGTATATTGTTTCTACATTTTCTACAATTGTTTAGATCATTTTTAAAGTCTCTATACATCGCTCCAAAAGTTTAGTGTTAGGAAGCTAATTCCACTACCTTTTCTTCCCTACAAAAACATCTAGAGATTTGGGACTAACTTGGATGGCTAAGATGATGGAGCCAATAGATCATAGAGAATGGCTGTCGTGCATGTGCAAAGAGATTTTGAAAGTGTAGGAATCTCTATGTAGATGGTTGACATAAACTACTCTGTAACAATGCTAAGTATTCTCACTGGGTCAACCAAAAGTCCGTAGATGTTTTTCTAGTTAACTAGGGCATGGACATATAGAGGACCATTGCATATGCCAAGAACCACATTAACATAAGAGAAAGAGATGTCAATTTTGTTGGGAATTAAGGTGTCTCAACCTTGATAATTCTCTACATTTGTAATGTTTGTATTTATTATTTAATTGCCTATGTTGTAAATATTTGGAAATTCCATATTGTCATGTTGTGGGATGTGGCACGGTGATGTGTCAATCTTACATGGAATATGACAACTTGTTATTTTATCCTCACATGAGGAGATAGGCATCCCACTTAGTGGTAGGAATATTCTGCCATGTGTTGGCATCCTCCATGTTGTGTAATGAATGTTTGACCAAAACAGTTATGACGGATTCCTATGACGAATCTATGACATGTAAGAGTCAGAAATAGAAGGTTGTAAGACAGGTGATGACATGTGTCATGAAGCATATTTGAATAAGGCATATTTGGGCGCCCCAAGGTGGAATATGACATGTTGTAAGAGAATATGCTATTTATAGCATGTGTATGACAGATTCTCTTATAGCTGTAAGTTGTAACCGCTATGACAGATTCTATGACGATCGTAAGTGTCGTAAGAGCATCTATCATAGCCCATTTTGGAAATAGGCGACCCCTTTGGAATGGGAGCTGTGGACAAGTGTCAGTCACATTCTACAATCTTGAACAAGTGTCCTTGGGCGTGGGTTTTGGTCCATGAAGCCATGTTGGACGCCCATTCCAAGAAAGGTCCAATATTGCCTTGTATTTCCTATTTAAATAGGTGCTTGGAGATGGAGTTTGTATCATAGGTTTACAGGTACTATTATGCTGCCGGATTGACTCCAAACACGAGTGTAGAAGACCATTGAAGCTTGCATTGTAAGTGTATTGTAAACATTCTTTCAGATTTGTTAATACATTGTACAGGTTTCTTAGTGTGGGGTTTTTCACCCGATAAGGGTTTTCCCCATCGTAAATCTTTGTCTCTATTCTTCTGTCTACTTTCTGGCTCTTGTGTTTTGCTGCAACATCTCATGTTAATGGTTTAACATTGCTGTAATCATTAGGATAAATTTGAATTTGCATAGCCCTCTCTTCAATAGATTAGTATAGGAAGCGATTTCCGCATACCTAGCTTCCTTTCAGATTTCAAAAACAGGCCCAACTCGAGAAGTATGAGGCCGAGTGTCTGCTGCACTCACCATATGAGAGAATGGTAGGGAATCAAAAGAAGGAATGACATACATCTCAAAAAGGGTCAGTATAGGATCAAAATTAGGAGGGGTAATATGTGAGGGGATGAGATCTATGAAGTTGGCATTGGTATGCTAAGGAAAGGAGTTGGTATAGATCTGCAAGTTTTGGTTTGGTTGGGTGATAGATTTATTCCCTTTGTCATTTACACCAACCACATGTATAACGTTAGTGTCAATCAAGTCCTAAATAAGGTGTCTAAGGCACATGCACTTTTCAATGTTGTTGGTGGAAGACAGGGCTACTAGCATATCCTACCACAAGTCATCACAAAGGCTATGTGGAGGACAGAGACTACATACATAGAGGAATTTTGGGAAAAGACACATCCCTATGTAATAAATAGATAGGATATAGGATGTAGATGTATGTAAGAGAGGAGAGATAAGAAGAATATGTATAAGAGAGTGTAAAAGGCAAAGACATAGACCTGCTGGATGCATATGATTACATGATGATGAATATATATAGATAATGGAGAGATAAGGATTAATCTATGTCTATGTGTATATCTTGAATGCTTATATTTGATCTAATTGTACTCCATGTTACAATTCCTTACTATTTCATTAGGATTCTCTCATTGTATGAATTTGACTTTAGAGATCTGATTGAGGACCAAATCTCTGGATTGGTTCCTCCCATTTCATGCCAACATTTGGTTTCGTTGCCGGGACCTTGGAAAAGGACAATGGAGAATAGAAATGATGAAACAACAAAAGGAGAAAGTCTAGAGTATTAGAAAAGAGGGTACTAAAAGTGACAAAATCATTTTTATGATCTTCGAAGCATTCTCTTAGGCTCCTACCCTTGTGAGAGGGGGAAGCACTTAAGGGGATGACAAATGGAAAAGGGGAGGATCTAAAAAAGATCCTTGAAAAGATGTAACTCTTCATGTTGAGCTGTTCATGGGATGCATAAGGATTAATGTAATACCAAATCTAAAACACCCATGATAATAGTGAACCTTCTTGATGAAAATCAACAATTATAGTGCCACAAAGAATGATTGGTAATTGCATTATCCCACCTTTCAATTTTCCCTTCCTTATAGCTTAGAGTCCATTTCTCAAAAGATCCCTCTACAAAATTATAGTAACCAACATGAAGAAAACTTCTTCTGAGTTACAAGATCTTTAATCCAAGGGAGTGTTAATAGGTTTGATAAGAACTTATTCACGAACTCCTTTTCACAGTGGCTACAATGTTCATCGAAGGTTGATTTGTCACAAAAGATTTTATCTGCAAGCGTACTAGATTTTCTATTACAACCCAACTCCCAATGAATTCATTTGAGATTGTTCCGTCATCTGACATTGACATAAGCGCCTTGATCCCTTCATGACCACTGTGACCTATAACTAAAATATGCTCAACCTTTAGAGATAGAAATGTGAATTCCAATGCAACACTAATGGTTGGAAAGCCATGCTCTTTCCACACTTCACCATGGTAATCAAAATCTCTATGAAGTAATGAAATAATAGGGGTATGAGTACCTTCTTTAGCATGGCATCTCCTCAACACCTTCACAACAAATCCATTTCGTATGTACATTGCAATTATTACATACCATAAGACTATATTGCTTTGAGGCATTTTGTCAAGGCTCCCATTCTGGCGTGAGAAGAGGAACTACCGTCAACAAGGGTGGAATTGGATTTATATGTTGCCAATAGTATTTTCTTAAAAATCTTTAAATTATTTTCAACAAATCCATCTTATACGTACATCCCTATTCATGGCAATTCTTGAGATCACACTTCTATGAGGTGTGCTGTTAAATAATTCCAACACTTTGTTCAATGCTCCCACAATTTGTAGACATGTTTCCTAAAGCATTCATTAACTATGATGTCCCTCTATGTTCGTAAAGTCATCCATACCCTATTTGAAAGCTCCATTTTTCCATGCAGACAAGGAGGTGCTGCGGACGGTTGTGAAACTTGGCTTCACATCTGCAAATTGCATTTACTTGAAAGTTTCTAAAGTCTTTTCAACATAGTATTTGCGTATCCTTCACTCATTGCATTACTTGAGACTACATTTTCTTCGCTTGGACATTTTGTTAAACAATTCATGTGTATGTCCTAAAATCAAAGTTTTTATGAAACTATATTTCTTTGAAGCACTCTGTCAAACACGCAATATGCCTTGTATATGCTTATACATTATGCATACATGTGTATCAGGGCGTGCAACTATAACAACTAATGAAAATGCTGCCTCTATTATGCATGAATGGATTACCTTATGCTTTTCCAATGCTTTGAGACTTTGCATGCATGTTTTACTAGAGCATTACAACTCTAATAGATGACAAAACAATTGCTATCATTATGTTTTGATGGATGTCCATATCCCTTTCCAAAACTCCCATTTGGGCATTGGCTGGGAGAAAAGCTGGCACAAGTCATGGAATTTGGCTTCACATCTGCAAATTGCATTTTGAGAGTTTATAAAGTCTTATGAAAAAAATCATTTTCTATTTTCCTTCATTCATTGCATTCCCCGAGACTAGGGTTGGAATTATAATGGATATTTCCTTGAAATGCAGTCTTAAGTGATTCACACTCCCTATCAATGATTTGCTATGGAATTTTGTAATGCATTTGTATTTGGAGTCACATCATGTCTTACCTATTTTAGGTGCGCACCCAAGTGCAACAATATTGCTCACCACAAAATTTCTAAGCCCAAATTCATACAGATCCTTCAAAACCTTTATTATGCCACTTACAATAGGTTTCACTGTAGCTTCCAGACCTTTAGTTGAGCTATTTCTCCTATGCTTGAGTGCACTGTAGTCATTGTCAGTAGCCGAGATGAGCACAACAGACCTTGAGAGTTTGTGAGAATCAAACCCCAAACTTGCTACAATTAACTTCTTAAATTGCTTCACCTGTTGTGGGACTATTGTGAAACTGTATGTTCAAAATTCTCCACTGCTGCCAACTACAAAATTCACTCCTTGTGTAATCTTCTTAGAATTTGGCCCATTGTTATCATTGCATTCCATGAGATACTATCTTTATAGGTGCTTAGTCAAACAACATGTGCTTTGTCTATGTTTCCATGTTTTGCAAGCCTGTCTACTACAGAATTCAAACTTTAACATCTCACAAAAGTTTTTCTTCATATGCTTGTTCTAAGGCAAGCCACAGGTTTGCAATATTTGAAAATTTGTGAGTGTCAAGAGAAGAATGTGCAACGCCTCCTTTAAGTGGCTCTTTCTAAATAATGCTGTGAGATTTGATATGAATAGCAGATTGGAGATGGAGATTAAGGCTTTGAAGAACAATGGCCACCTTGGTTTATCTTGCATGCGTATGGCATATAGCATATACACAACTCTTCGATGGTTGTAACTTCTACACTCACGTTTGCATGCCACAACCTAAAAATTCAAGTCTCATATTCACCGAAATAACAACTTTTGTAACTTTATCTTAATGTTTTAGTTACCATAACACTTGCTTCTCGTGAATATAGGTGAATTGCATGGGACATGTAGGACGTGAAGAAGCTTCTTTTTCTTTTTGAAGTGAGCAAAACATGCAAGTTCTTATTCTTTTGGAGTTTGTGAAAAGTACAAATTGATTTTCTTGTAAACTTTGCCAAATCAATATGTTAGAATAACTAACTTCTTTTTTGCAAGTTTCTTTTTGAAGCTAGCTAAATCCACAAGTTGGAATAACTAACTCGATTATTCTCACTTGTGATTTGTAAGAACAACCATGTGCTCCAATTCAAATTGGTTAGCCAAATTCACAAGTTGAAATAACTAACCTTGCACTCCTTTCATTTTGCAAAGTTAGCCAAATTCACAAGTTCATTCATGGACTTTGTCAAATCTACAAGTTAGAATAACTAACTTTTTGTACTCCTTGTGAAAATTTCTAAGTTGCTCATCAATCACCAATTCACAACTTCCCACTTTTCACAACTTCAGACAATTTCAAGTTATAAGTTTTCACAATTTCTGATTTATGACTTGTGTTTTCAACAAACTTGGTGGAAGTTGAGAGTACTTTTAAAGTTCATTTCTATGTGTAATGTCAGAAAATGTCCCCTTGGGGGCTTTTCCCTCAAAAGGTTTAGCTCCCGGGTCTCTAGTGTGCATTTAGGAAATCTTGCATCATAATTTGACATCCCAATGAAATGAACCCTAGGTATCATGACAAATGGGGCCTAGGGGGACCCCTTGAACCTAACCCTACCTAAAATAGGGGGGGAGGACTTGGGCCCCTGTGCCCTAGTCCTGCCCTATTTTGGGTCAGGCCCAAATTTCTAGTGTCAGTTTATGATCGTTATTTGGTCCCTAGGCCAACACGGTGAGTTTGAATTTACAAAATCTTAGCGGGAATGTTTGTAGTTGCATATATAAGCACGTTTAGGCATTCATTTGTAAACTAGATGGTAATTGTGAACTTTATGCATCCTAAAGGGGATTCAAGTCTTTCATTGTGTTGCAAGAGCAGATTTGTGTTGTCTATGTGTTTGTGTTTGTAGATTTGAGCATGCATCTCCTCATGGAATGAAGAGCTTCTTCCTCCCATGAGATCTTCACTACAAGGTGATATCTATTGTGATTATTCAGCATTTATCATTTGGTTTTTATCTCTGCCTCCCAAGGCACGCACTCTCTATCTGACAACAATGTTCAAAAGGCTTGAATGTCTCTTTGGGGCTTGACTGAGGCAAGCCTCTAAACACCACAACCTGCTCCCAAAGTTTTCATGATTGCAGGTTACAGGTTGGAGTTGCAGACAAAGTGAAGTTGCAGGAGGGTACAACATAGTGTCAGAATTGCAAATCAGTGAAGAAAAGGACACCTTGGACTTGGGTGCCCGCTCATTAGTCCTCAAAGTTCTACAACAAGAAAATATCTGGTACAACAGACATAGGTTGCAGATCTTGTTTCTAGATCTCGACAAAAAGCAGGGCCTTGGACTTGGGCGCCCGCTCTTTAGTCCTTGAATTTTCTGCCTTCGAATCCTGAAAACAGGTGCACAGTTATTTGATATTTTACATCTTTCTGTAGAAGCATTTTTCCGTAATTCATCTGTTTACTGTCGTATTTGCATAATTAGGGTTTTAAAGTACAATTGAGCATAAGAGAAGGAAATTGTCAATCTAATCATAAAAATCCAAGTTTCCCTACATCTCAATAGTGACCTAGGGTATGATAGTACATTGCAACTCAACCCTAGGTCCTTGAATGTAAGGGTGAAATGAGGATTCAAACCAAAACTAAACAATCCAAATTTTACCTATTACACTACGACCTGTAGAAAAATAATTTTTTAATATCTCCCAAACAATGAGGATTTTTTCCCTGAAATCTTGTCACATTGTGTGCAATAGAAACATAATCATCCTTGCTAGACCATTTCTCTCTAACTCATATAAATCGCATTATTTAATTGTTTTTGCAAACTACCTGTTGAAAAATATCTCCTAAACTAGAAGGCGTATTGATCTGGAAACTTGTCAGATTAGGCAAAATGGAGTCATGATCACCCTGATAAAATGGTTTCTTTCCAACCTTTAAATATTTCCAAATTTAATGGTTTTCATAAATTTCCAGTAATTGGATAACTGCTTCGGGAACCCGACTGAATTAATGATTGATCCTACCTTGAATTGATGTTCCAGTATTAGATTTGATGCAAGAAATGGACATAGGCTTGATTGAAGTGAAATTTCAACAATGGCTAGTATGACAACTGATGTGGGAAAACATGCGATGCTGTTGATTTGCGACAAAAGGCGACCTAACGAAGGATTTTGACATATGGTGACACTTGTCTTTTCGATGCAAAAAGTTTAAATTTTGAAGTATCAAAACATGGTCAACAGGTAGTAACGAGGCAAGGCACAAATACCACAAGACATCATACTAGTTAAACTAAAGAAGAAAGTGAGGAGGTAGAAACATTCTTCCCTAATAAGAAACAACATGAGGAAATTTTACAAAAAACACAACAAATTATAACTCAAGAACAAGACAAACAAAAACAATATACTCAATTCTTTACAAAAGGAGAGGTTGTGGCACTGAAACAATTAATAGAGCTAACGCAACAACACAATCTCATTGAGAAATTAAAGCAGTATCACAAATACTGGAATAAGGAGCAAGCACATAAAAACCAAATTTGGCAGATAGGCAAAACAAACAGACATTGGAAAACAAAACCACTACTAGTAGATGCCCATATAAACCATAAAAAAGTCAGACATGTTATGATAGATCTGGGTATGGATGTGAACATGATCACCAAGAGACTATTGGAACAATTAGGGAAACCTAGGTTGAGCGAAACTCCTTATAATATAACTTTGGTAGATGGATCTAGTATGAGAACACTTGGAACTTGGAAACAAGTTGAAGTGAACCTAATGGGTGTGAAACAAGTCATAGACTTTGTAGTAGTTGCAATGAAAGAACAAGGTGATGCATTCAATGCATTACTAGGATTGAGATGGTTTGTTGATACAAATGGTATTGTTGACTTCCGCAAAGAGGAATTATCTTTTGCAAACAACAATAAAATTGTATATATACCTTTGGGAGCAACCATTGAAGAAGCATACATTGAAGAATTTAACTATGAGGAAAGCATCGATGATTATCCTAAGAACATATATTCAATATCCAAGTCAGATACGGAGGAGACAGTGGAAGAACCTAATTCGAAGGGAGAGATAAAAGAAGAAGATGATAATTATAGTACTGATAGCGAGGAAGTACTAGAGGCTTGGATAATAAATGAACCAGAGCTAAAAACCTAGAGGATGACCAGATTCTGGAGGATATTTATGCTTCGAGCCATTGAGAAAAACCTATCATACACTACCGCATTAACACAAAATATACCACAGAACTCATGTGGCAACTCAGAAGAGAAAAATACAAATGAATCCTTGAGATCTCGAAAAATAAATCACATTATGCAAGGAATTTCACACATGAAATTGCCAAAATTTTTAGGAGTGAGAGACCTACAAATATACTTAATAGATATGGAGAAAATTTTCACAAATGAAGACATGAGACTAGAAGCAGTACAACGTACATTAGTATGCAATGCAACAAATTGGTTGACCACACATAAATATACAATTACACACTGGCTAGTATTTAAGATTCTGATCAAGACAAGATATCTACCAGAGGAAGGAGAATACAAAATCATACCTAAATATGAGGGATAGAATCCATCATAGGAGCACTTAACTATATGTATAATGGTATGAAAAGGCAGTAATGAGTACAACAATATACTATACCCCCATTTATTCTACTGAACACTATCACCGATAGCACAAACTTGGTACATGAACCAAAAAAGGAGAAGAGAAACTAGATTGGGATGAGATACAAGATGACTTTGTGCACACATTTTCCTTTTATAGTCTAGAGAAATATATACCTACTACACTCCTAAAAATGAAGGACATAATTTTCCAAAAACCAACAAAAGAAGAGATAGAAACACCGGTACAAAGTCTACCACCACCTAGAACATGAGGTATATGGAAATTCATAGAGTGGATAGAAAAAGAATCAAAACACAGTGGTCATAAATGCTATAAGACTATGTAGATAGATGATGAAAGTATAGATGACCTAGAAATAAATGTTCAAGAAGGAGAAAGGGAACTTGAACTACCAATTGAGCCTAAGGAGAAATACCATAATAAACCTATCAAACTTAGAGAAGAAAATATTGCAAAAGAAGGAGGCTCTAAGTTAATAAAGATAGGATATTATTGGGATGATAAAGTAGTAGCGCAAGTAACTGAAATCCTAGTTGAATTTGAGGATCTATTTCTTAGAACGTTCACTGAAATGAAAGGAATTAAGGAGGAAGTAGGTGTTATGAAAATCCAATTGAAAGAAGGAATCAAACCTGTAAAGAAAAGGCCATACAGGTTAAATCCAAATATGAAGAATAGGGTTAAGGTGGAGTTTGATAAAATGTTGGCAACTAGAATTATAAAACTAGTGGAAGAGGTAGATTGGACCAGTCCCATGGTGGTCCATAATAAGAAGTTAGGAGAAATAAGGATATGTGGAGATTACAAAGAATTAAATAAAGATTGTATTCATGATCCCTTTCTGACACCATTTACAAAAGAGATCCTAGAGTCAGTAGCTGGGAGGTAAATTTATTCATTCACTGATGGGTTCTCTAGTTACCATCAAGTGAAAATCAGAGAGGAAGATCAACCTAAAACAACATTTAGCTCAGAACTTGGATCATATATGTACATAGTGATTCCATTTAGATTAAAAAATGCACTTGCAATATTTAGTAGATTTATGGTGAATGCATTCAAGGAATTTATACATGATTTCTTGGAGGTCTATCTAGATGATTAGATGGTATATGGATTGGTAAAGGACCATACACAAACCTTAAGGATGATGCTGAATAAGTGCAGAAGCTTACAAATATCATTGAACTTAAAGAAATGTATGTAACTTGTAGTACCATTTGGAACTTTGCTAGGCCATATCATTTGCAAAGAAGGTTTAATGGTAGACCCTTTAAAGGTAATCTTGATCCTTACATTACCAACATCAAAAACAACTTCAGAGGTGAATTTTTTTTTGGGATATACCAGATAACACCAAAAGTTTATCAAAGGATATGCAGCAATAACAACACCTCTTGAGGAACTGTTAAAGAAGAAAAATGGTAAAAATATTGAGTGGACTGATCAATGTCAGGATTCTTTTGACACACTAAAACAAAAAATTGCAGAGGCCCCTATATTGATATTCCCTAATTGGAACATTCCATTTCATGTTCATGTAGATGCGTCAGGAATAGCAGTAGGTGCGGTACTAGCCCAAACCAATGGAACAAAAGCTCATCCTATATCATTTTCTAGTAGGAAACTATCCAAGGTTGAAAAGAATTATACTATAACAGGAAGGGAAGCCTTGACAATGGTGTATGCATTGTAGAAGTTTAGACATTACCTCCTATCTACACCTTTCATTTTCTACATAGATCATGAGCCATTAAAGTACCTATTGAATAAACCATTTATCCAAGGAAGAATCTATTGTTGGTTGTTATTATTCCAAGAGTTTGAATTTACAATAATGGTAAAACTGGGTAAGCATAATCAGGGACCTGACTACTTGTCTAGAATTGAAACAAGAGATGAACCAGAAAGACAGGAAGAACTCCTTAGTGTAGAATTATTTAGGGTTATAGTGGTACTAGAAGAATTAAAAGACATAGCCTACCTACTATCTATAGGAGAATTTTTGGTAGATGACTCCGCAAGATAAGCAAATCCTAATGCAGAAGGCTTTTCCATACACACTAATTGAAGAGGAGCTACACATTATAGGAAAAGATGATAATTTAAGAAGAGTTGTTTATGAGCATGAAAGGGAAGTAATACTAAGGGAAGCACATGAAGGAGTGACAGGAGGTCATAATCCCCGAGAACTTACTGCAAGAAAGATAAAGTTAGCAGGACTATGGTGGCCCACATTGTTTAAAGACTCAAAACATTATACTAAACACTGTGATATATGTCAACGCATGGGAAGACCCACAACAAAAGATGAGATGCCACTTAGACCTATGTCAGCACAACTCCCATTTCAAAAATGGACAATTGATTTCATTGGGCCTATAGATCCCCCAGCTAAACAACCAACTAAAATTGTACCACCAAAACAACCGCTAAATTCCTCTATGAAAACATAATAACTAGATTTGGTTGTCCATTGAGCATAGTAAGTGATAAAGGCAAACACTTTGTTAATAAGATGATTATGGAGCTATTACAGAACTTCATGATAGTACATAATAAGAGTTCACCCTATCACCCTCAAGCAAATGGGGTAAGTGAAGCTTTGAATAAGATAATTAGAAAAGCATTAACAAAGATGAGCAATGAGAACAAAACAGATTGGGACCTTAAAGTACCCACGGTACTTTGGGCCTACCGTACAACCTATAAAAGGACTACAAAGTTCACACCTTATGAGCTAGTATATGGAATAGACACTACAATACCAATTCACTTCATACTATCAAATTTTTGTACTCCACTGACTTTGAGGTTGAATGAGGAAGAATCCCTAGTGCATATGATAGAGGAATCAGAGAAAATGGATGAAAATAGATTAATAACAACATATAATATGGATTTAGAAAGGAAGCGCCAAAAAGCATGACACGACAGAAACCTACAGCAGAAAATCTTTAAAGAAGGTGACTTAGTACTCCTATATGATAGAAAGTTCAAGAAACAAGGAAAATTAAAAGTAAGATGGTTAGGACCATTCTATATAGATGAAATTACAAGGTCCAGAGTAGTAAGACTAAGGGACATGGATGGAAAATTATCAGCGGGTTATGTAAATGGGGCCAGACTGAAACAATACAACCAATCTCTGAACTAATAAAGGATAATGCAGAAGAATCACAATAAACAATGTATCATATTGTACCATAGTGTATTATAAACTAACCATTAGCAACTAAAAACACTTAACAACCAAAAAGAGCCCGCAAAAAGTAAATGGGTAAATGCATTAAATGGGAAAAGTGTTGCATTTGTGTTGTCATTAATGTCAACAATGTGAGGTTTAGGAGTCTTGTTAGTACTATTGTGATGAAGAAGGTTGAAAGTGAAGTTAATTGAGCTAATGACAACAGTGGTATGATGTGCTGATATGGTGTGTTCAGAGAAGCAAAGGGATGAGTATATGCTGTAATGAACAGAGAAGAAGACAAAGGTGTGATGATCAAAGAAGTTGTGAAGTAAAGGGTAAGATGATGGAAGTCATGTACTATGTTCATTGATTGAATCAGGATCATCTGTACATAGTTGTACCCTTTCTTCTAAAGTTCATTAACAAAGGTTGTGCTAACATGAAGACTCCTATTTTGATGAAAAGAGTTGTGATTATTGTTGCATGTTGTTGTGAATAATGTCTCTGGTATGATAAATGTTGTATTCATTGTTTCCTGATGAAAAGTATTGCTTAAATCTTAAATGGAAGATTCAGGAAGTCTAAGGCATTGGAGAATCTTGGGATAATGCTCCGCATTCCTCCACATTTAAAGGTATGACCTTGTGGTTTGGAAGTTAGACAGAGACAAGTGTGAAGAAGGTATGATCCTGATTTCATAGCTTGAACGTTACCACAAAAGATTCTAGAGCTCGCAGAGTGAAGACAGAGGTTCGGGATCGTTGCAATCAAGATGTGTTAGAGAAGTGCTCCGCATTTCTTTTCTTTTGAAGATGAGGTCTTGTGGTTTGAAGGATGATCAGTTATAGATGAGAAGATAGTTATATTAAAGTTTTAGTTGCTAAGGTGTACGATAGAGATTCTTTAGGGTCAACAGAACAAAGACACATCTTGCTGCTGACTAAGGTTATCTGGAGGAGAAAGCAGAAGCCACTACATTTCACTATAGTTCATATTTTGAATTTGTTGTTTGGAGGATGAGTTCAGATATTCAGTTTGATGGTTCAGTTGAGGTTTCAGGTGCTGAAGTGCACCGCAAGTTGGGTTTTCAATGTTCTATATCAAGACTCTGTGTTCAGTGTTTGATTGTGATACCAGGCTCAGTCTCTGATTGTTTGTACTAGAAAGAAAACATATATTTCAGAGGAAGGATTGGTTGAGAAGGTTTGTGTAAGTCTTATGTTGCTTGTGTGATGATCTGCATGATGTTAATTATGAAAGAATAAGTGTTTGCTGGGCCGACTTCATGTGTTTTGATGTTTCCACCAAATGATTTGAAGTGTGCGCCTGCTTGGAAGAATATATTAATGAAGAATAGGTCCTAGTTATCACTTGGCTTGAACCACATTGGTTTTATACATCTTTTGGATGTCGACTTCGTGTGGCCTTGCACATTTCATGAATACACGTTTCTTCTTGGCCGACATGGGAGAAAGATTTTGAAATTTGCAGAAGGTATAAATGAAAGATCTTGATTGTTGAGGAAGGTAAGAGTGTGAGTGTGTGTGTGAGGATATTTGTGTGAATGTGAAAGTAAGTGAGCATGTGTGTGGAAGTGTGTTGTGTAGAGGAATTGAAAATTTGTTTCAGTGTGAAGATTGTTGATGGTGTGGAGATGGTTGATCAATGAAATTTGTCAAGTGTGATATACATAGGTTGTAGCCTCATTTTGTAAGTGATGTTGTATTGTATTTTAGGGAGTTGTAGCTTCCTTGGGTTGTAGTCCATAAATAATATTGTAATCTTGTTTTTATTTGTGAGGATGGATTTGGATAGAAGATCTAAGTAGCTTGCTCAGCGTGGTTTTTCCCTTCTAGGGTTTTCCACGTAAATATGGTGTTGTGGTTGTGTGTTTATGTGTTGTGCTTTAATTGGTTTAATTAATTTGCTAATATTTTAATTAAGGTAGTTAGAAGTTTTGGTTGACAAAGTTTAATTGGGATAAGTTTTAATATATACTGATTTGCCCCCTCCTCTTAGTATATCCTTGTGTTCTAACAATCGGTATCAGAGCTAAGTTCCTTGGTGTAGCCTAACAGCTGAAGGTAGATCTTGGAATAGAACACATGGCTTAGAAGGAATCTTCTTTTAAAGCTCTGATGTTTGATGGAAATAACTATGACTTCTGGAGTGTAAGTATGGAAGCTTATGTTGCAAGTATGTGCCTAACCAGTGGTCATTGATGTCAAGATATCTGTGTTGTTATTTATCTCAACTGTACCCTTATCTTGTTACTTGCTTGTGATGAGTTAGATGCTTTGTACCTACCTATATAATTGATTATGATGCTAGGGATATTGAGAAAATTAGCTCCTCTGGTAGAAATCGTGAGTTGCAGTGGAAACAATGTATTGCATACAGAAGAACAGTCTAGAAGATTGCTCCACATTTCCTGTAGGATGAATATCTTTTTCTGCAAATTGAAAGTTATTTAGAGGCATGTCTGAAGATGCCACATTCTAAGTTTGAGCCTCCGGTATCAAAATCTGAGTAAGATATGTTCACCAAAGTGAAAACTACTTTTCCTGTATGTTTGGTGGTGACAGGGAAAAAGTGTTATGCTCGACATTCCTCCGCATTGAAGTATTTTGGTTTGCAGTTCTAGATTTAAGCCTAAGATGATGTTATGTTCCTTCAACTCCAATGGTTTGTGATTTGGTGATTTGCAAGCAATCTTTTCCGCAAATGTTGTTTATGTGTTCCAATATGAAGAATCTTCTTGACAGATTGGTTAGAAGTTGTTAGGTTGTTCCTGATGATCTCAATGTGCTTGTGGATGTCTCCTGATCATGTTCCTACCACTGGATTGTTCCGCAAAGAGAAAATTGGATTATGGATGAATAATGTTCTTAGGAGACCTAGTGTTCTCACCAGTCTTGGCCGACTTGGTTGATTTCACTAATGGTGGAGATGCCTTGAAGAGTGTAGAAGCGTGTTGTGGTGAAGAATTACATTTGAGTCCTAGCTAAGGCATGGTGTGATCATCATATATCTTTACATCTTTCCCTTAGCTAATTTCTATATTAATGCTGACCTTGGAGATTGTTCCAACAGTTGATGAATGTATTGCCGACCTTGATGTACATTCCAAGGTTGATGACTTGTATAAAGACTTGTAATGTAATTGTGAAAAAGTGTATGAGAGTGTGAAAATGAAGAGATAAGTGCAAAGGTGTAAAAGAGTAGAGTAGAGAAGTTATATGTGCTTCACTGGAATTGAACCCAGGCATGGAGTAGATGCTATTTAATCAGTTCACAATTTTTGGCAATGAACCACCCCTTGGCAGTGAGCCATTCTTGGCAGCGAGCCGTTCTTGGCAATGAGTCATTCTTTGCAGTGAGCAATTTGGGCAGTAAGCCTTGTAGGCAATGAGCTTCTACTTTTGGGTATTGGTATAACTTATATATATTTCTGTGGGCTAACACCCACCATGGTTTTTCTCTTTTAGGGTTTTCCACGTAAAAATCTGGTGTCTATTGTGTTGAATGTGTGATTGTGATTAAGGCTATAGTTTGCTTCTTTCATGGTTAAATCTGATTATCAGTAATTAAGTAGTTGATGGTTTGATATTCATATGAAGTTAAGTTTTTGTGACAACTGTTTGAGCCCCCCCTCTCAGTTGTCCTATCCATTTCAACAATGGGTATCAGAGCAGGTTCCTTGGAAGAAAGCCTAACATCTTGAGGAAGATCCAGGATGTCTTTTAAAAAGGAAGCACCACAGTTTGATGGGACAAATTATTCTCTATGGAAGGTACGAATGAAAAGCCATCTCCTTTGTCTTGGTTATAAAGTGTGGAAAGCTGCAGAAACATAATACACTATACTTAAAATTGGTTTGACAACTTAAGATGAAATCAAAGAATATGAGCTGAATACAAAAGCTAGAGATGCCTTGTTAAGTGCTTTGTTTGACATTGAGTTGATAAAAGTCATGGATCTAGAATCTACAAATGAGGTTTGGGAAAAGTTGAAGAAACTGTATGAAGGAGATGATTCTATAAAAGAAGCCAAGCTACAGGGCTTGAAAGAAAAATATGAGAGTTTAATGATGAATGAAGATGAAAACATTATAGCCTTTATGCAAAGGGTTGATGAACATGTCAATGGAATAAAAGGTATGGGAGGGCCTATTAGTGATAAGGAAGTTGTGATGAAATTCTTAAATCACTACCAAAGTCCTACAATCACAAAGTAGCTGCAATTGAAGAAGTAATGACTATAAAAACTATTGACAGAGATCAATTGCTTGGAAAACTTACAACCTTTGAGATGAGAGAATTTGGTGATGCTCTGCTGAAAGATGAGACAACTTTTAAAGCTAGTCTTTAGAAAAGATCTCCAGAGCTGAAAAATATAAGGTGGAACCCGATGATGACTTTGATGAAATTGAAGCTAACTTTGTTGACATATTGCAAAGAGGTTCCAGTAAGTACAAAGGCAAACTACCTTTCAAATATTTTTCATGTGGTAAAGTAAGTCATTATGCTTCCAGATGTCCTGAAAGAATTGAAAGGAATAGAAAAAGATTTGAGAATAGGCCTAGAGCTCCAAAAAAATGCTACTATGTTAGAGATTTTGATGATGAAGGTGTGACTGATGATGAATTTGATGATGCTAGTACTAGTGCAAATGAATGCTTGTTTATTTCTATTAAAGAAGAACCCGTGTCTACTAATCCTACTAGCTGTGTGGAGGAAGAAAAACTAGTGGAAGAAAGTGCCTTGGCTGTTTAGGTTGAGAAAGATAAGGATGAATGGATTATTGATAGTGGATGCTCACATCACAAGACTGGTGACAAAAGTAAGTTTGTAAGTTTGGAAAAATATGATGGAGGACTGGTTAGGTTTGGAGACAATGCAACTGGTAAGATTTGTGGAAAAGAATCTATTTCATTTGATGGAAATCATAATACTGATAATGTCCTATATGTGAAGGGTTTGAAGCATAATCTTTTGAGTGTTGGTCAGATGTGTGACAAAGGCTATGATCTAAGATTAAAATACAATGGGTACAAGATCATGGAAAGATCCAGAACTGTGATTGCTACTGGTAAAAAGACCAGAGGTAACATGTATCAATTAAGAGGAACTAATGATTACTATTTATTAGCCCAAGAAGATGAGAGTTGGTTGTGGCATAGAAGGATGTGTCATATAAACTTTGATAATCTAGTAAACATAAGTTTAGGTTAGACTGTGAGAGATTTACCAAAACTTGTGAAACCCACCAATACCATTTGTAAGGAATGTTAGTTGGGGAAGCAAACAAGAACAAGTTTCAAGAGAAAAGAGCAATTCTCTATCGGTTTGTTGGATCTAGTTCATACAGATCTATGTGGTCCTACAAGGATAAGAAGTCTATAAGGTGACAGGTACTTCATGTTGCTTATTGATGATTATTCTAGAATGACTTGGGTTACTTTTCTGAGAGACAAATCTGAAGCCCTAGAAAAGTTCAAATCCTTTAAGGCAATGGTTGAAAATGAAATAGAGCTGAAAATCAAATGCTTGAGGTCTGATAGAGGAGGTGAGTTCACATCAAATGAATTCAACATTTTCTGTGAAGAGTAAGGAATAAAGAGATAGTTGTCTGCAACTAGGACTCCTCAGCAAAATGGAGTTGTGGAAAGAAAGAACATGACTATTCAAGAGGTTGCTAGAACAATGATGAATGAAGGAGGTTTACTGGAAGTTTTTTGGAAAGAAGCTACACATACTACTGTCTACATTCAAAACAAAGTTCAAATGAAAGGAAATGGTACCAAAACTCCCTAAGAATTGTGGTATGGAAGAACTCCAACAGTAAGATATTTCAAAGTCTTTGGAAGCAAATGCTATATTAGAAGAGATGAAGATCTAGGGAAAATTGATGCAAGATGTGATGAAGGAATCTTCCTTGGATACTCTATGAAGAGTAAGGCCTACTGGTGCTACAACAAAGGGCTGAAAAAGATTGTTGAGAGTGCAAATGTTAAGGTGGATGAAGGCAAAGGAAGAACATTAGATCAGAGTGGCTATGAATCAGATGAACCTGCTGTTGTAACATATGACAAAAAAGTTGAACACGAAGATAGTCAAGTTGAAGAAGAAAAGGCTTCAAAAAATTATGATAAGACCCCTAGGTACGTAAAAATCAATCACTCTGAAGATCAAATTATTGGAGACAGATAAAGGAGTACTGACAAGGAAAAGAGTTGTAGAGGAACAAGTGAATTACTATTTTCTCTCTACAGTTGAACCAAAAATTGTGAATGAAACTTGCATTGATGAAAATTGGGTAAAGGCAATGGAGGAAGAACTAATGTAGATAGAGAAAAATGAAACTTGGGAATTAGTTCCTAGATCCGTTGACAAAAATATTATTGGAACCAAATGGGTTTTCAAGCATAAGCTAAATGAAAATGGAGAAGTTGTAAGGAATAAAGCAAGACTTGTGTGCAAAGGATATTCTCAAATTGAAGGAATAGATTTTGAAGAGACTTTTCCTCCAGTAGCTCAGATAGAAGCAATTAGAATGTTTCTAGCATTTGCAGCTCACAAAGATTTCAAAGTGTATTAGATGGATGTGAAGTTTATATTTCTGAATGGTGAGTTGGAAGAGGAAGTCTACATTGAGTAACCAGAAGGATTTCAACTGTTAGATCAAGGTGATATGATATGCAGGTTGAAAAAAGCATTGTATGGACTCAATCAAGCTCCTAGAGCCTGGTATGCAAGGTTGGATAAGTACTTATTGCAGTTAGGATTCAGTAAAGGTACTGCTAATAGTAATATCTATTTCAAGATTAATGGTGATCAAATTTTGATTGTTGAAGTCTTTGTTGATGATATCATCTTTGGAGGCAATGAAGGTATGTGTATGAAATTTGCTGGTGAAATACAAAAAGAGTTTGAGATGTCTATGTTTGGTGAGATGAATTTCTTTCTGGGTCTACAAATCAATCAATTAGATAAAGGAATCTTCATATCTTAGTCTAAGTATGTGAAAGAGTTGTTAAAGAAGTTTGGGATGGAAGACTCTAAACTGGTATGAACTCCCATGGTGATTGGCTGCAAGTTGAGCAAAATTGATGAATCACCCAAGACTGATAAGAAAAAGTATAGATCCATGATTGGAGGATTGCTTTATCTAACTCAAACCAAACCTGATATTATGCAAACAGTTTGTCTTGTTGTAAGATTTCAAGCAGATCCAAGAGAATCACATGTGATGGTAGTAAAGAGAATCTTGAGATACTTAAAAGGCACAATAGATCATGGCTTATGGTATCCAAAGGATAATGATTTCACTCTTAGTGCTTATACAAATGCTGATTGGGCTAGAGATGTTGATGATAGGAAGAGTACACGTGGAGGTGCTTTCTTTTTGGGTAATAGATTGGTTTCATGGCTGAGCAAGAAACAAGATTCAATCTCTTTGTCAACTGTAGAAGAAGAGTATATTGCAACATGTTATTGTACTCAAGTGTTATGGATGAAGCAGACTTTGAGGGACATAAGAGTTGTATATGAGGATCCACTTGCAATCTTTTGTAACAATACAAGTGCTATAAATATTTCAAAGAATCTAGTGATGCATTCAAGAACAAAGCATATATTTATAAGGTATCACTTTCTAAGAGAAAAGGTGATAGAGAATGAAGTAAAGTTGGAATATGTGTCTACAAAGGATCAGATTGCAGATATCTTCACCAAACCTCTGCCTAAGGATATTTTTGAGTATCTTAGAGAAAAGTTAGGGTCATTACCCCTCCTACCCTAAACTAAGATGCATGGGAATGCATTAGTCCGATGGTGCCCAATGTCTCATTCCTTGATTTGGATTGATGTTTTGAGATCTACCCCTCAGGGGGAGTAGCTAGATGTGTTGGTAATATTTCAGTTGGATAAGAGCATCATAATGCAAGTATGTGCCCTTTGCCATTGATGTCAAAGGGCTCGAGATAAATCATGTGAAAAACTCAGGGGGAGAAAGAATGCAGATGTGTAAAGAGAAAGGGGGAGAATCTTGTCTTGATGGTCTTTTTAGTTTTTCACATCATATGTTGCCATCAATGACAAAGGGGGAGATTGTTGCAAGTATGTGCCTAATCGGTGTTGTCATTGATGTCAACATATCTGTGTTGTCATTTATGTCAAGTGTGCCCTTATCTTGTTACTTGCTTGTGATGAGTTAGATGCTTTTTACCTACCTACGTAATTGAATATGATGCTGCGGATATTGAGAAAATTAGCTCCTCTAGTAGAAACAGTGAGTTGTAGTGGAAACAATGTATTGCATATAGAAGAACAGTTCAGAAGATTGCTCTGCATTTCCTGTAGGATACATATCTTTGTTTACGGATTGAAATTTATTTAGAGGCATGTCTGAAGATGCCACATTTTGAGTTTAAGCCTCTGGTATAAAGATTTGAGTGAGATATGTTCACCAAAGAGAAAATTGCTTTTTCTGTATGTTTGGTGGTGATAGGGAGAAAGTGTTATGCTCCGCATTCCTCTGTATTGAAGTATTTTGGTCTATGGTTCTAGATTTAAGCCTAAGATGATGTTATGTGCCTTCAACTCCAATGGTTCATGATTTGGTGGTCCACAAGCGATCTTTTCCTTATGACACTAGTTGGCTGTGTTGTTTATGTGTTCCGGTATGAAGAATCTTCTTGACAGATTGGTTAGAAGTTGTGCGGTTGTTCTTGATGATCTCAATGTGCTTGTGGATGTCTTTTGATCGTGTTCCTACCCTTGGATTGGTCCGCAAAGAGAAAATTGGATCGTGGATGAAGAATGTTCTTATTAGACCTAGTGTTCTCACTAGTCTTGGCCAACTTGGTTGATTTCACTAATTGCGGAGATGCCTTGAAGATTGTAGAAGCATGTCGTGGCATGAAGAATTGCGTTTGAGTCCCAGCTAAGGCGTGGTGTGATCAACATACATCTTTACATCTTTCCCTTAGCTAATTTCTGTATTAGGTCCAGACCTATTTCTATGTATGTTTTTGTAATGCCGACCTTGGAGATTGTTCCAATAGTTGATGAATGTATTACCAACCTTGATGTACATTCCAAGGTTGATGACTTGTATAAAGACTTGTAATGTAATTGTAAAAAAATGTATGAGTGTGAAAATGAAGAGATAAGTGCGAAGGTGTAAAAGAGCAAAGTAGAGAAGTTATATTGTGCTTCAATGGAACTGAACCCAGACATGGAGTAGATGCTATTTAATCAGTTCACCATTTTTGGCAGTGACCCACCCCTTGGCAGTGAGTTGTTCTTTGCAATGAGCCCTGTAGGTAGTGAGCCTCTATTTTTTGGTATTGGTATAACTTATATATTTCTATGGGCTAACACCCACCGTGGTTTTTTCCTTATAAGGTTTTCCACGTAAAAATCTAGTGTCTACTGTGTTGAATGTGTGATTGTGATTAAGTCTATGGTTTCTTGCTTTCATGGTTAAATTTGATTATCAATAATTAAGTAGTTGATGGTTTGATATTCATATGAAGTTAAGTTTTTGTGACAACTGATTCACCCCCCTCTCAGTTGTCCTATCCATTTCAACAACTTATCTTACCTCACTAGGGTATGATGTCTAGAGAGTGATCACAACTGATTATGTTGAACCCAATCATCCCATTTTAGATTCAGATGCGAAGAACGCCCATGAAAACAATGCCAAAACCAAGAATGCAATCTTAAGTGGTTTGAACAGTTCAAAGTTAGTCATGGTTGTGTGGTGCAAGACAACAAAGGAGATATGGGAAAATCTCAAAGGTCTCTATGAAGGAGATGGCACCATAAAGGAAGCCAAATTGCAATCCTACAAAATAGTATTTGAGAATCTAAGGATGAAAGAAGAAGAGAACATAGCTGGCTACTTACACCAGGTAGATGATGCGGTCAATGGAATCAGAAGTATGGGTGATGATTTGGCTGAATCATTGGTTGTAAAGAAAGTCTTGAGATCTCTCCCTTAAAGATTTGATTCAAAAGTTTCTGCAATAGAAGAAGCCAACGATTTGAAGAAAATCACCATGGTAGAACTATTTGGGTCCCTTACTACCTGTGAAATGGGAAATGAAGTCATAGATCCATGCCAAAAGGAAGCTGCTTTCAATGCTATGAAGAATGAAGGAGCATTTGATATATGCTATGAAGCTAAGGAAGAAGAAGCAAACTTTGTAAGAAAGCTGAAAAGAGGATTAGGAAAATATAAAGGTAAGTTACCTTTCAAATGTTTCAAATGTGGTATAATTCATCATTATGCCTCTAAATGTCCTTATGGAGAAAGTGAAAGTAGCAACAAGGGGTTCAACAGAAACAATTTCAAGAGGAACCTTCTTCAAAAGAAGACTACAACTCCAGAGAAGTAGATCACTACTCATTTGATGAGGATAGAGGAGAATCTCTATTCATAGCCATGGTGATCTCAGATGATTCAGACAAGGTTGTAGATGAAGAAGAATATGAAGTGGATTTTGAAGGTGAACTTGTTTCTACTCTTGAAGACTTGGATTGTGCAAGGAAGGAGAATCAATAACAAAGAGCTCTGATCGAAGCTAAGATAAAAGAATGCATAAAACTTGAGAAAGAATTTTAGTTACTCAAAAAGGAGTTGAAGAAGGCAAAGCTTGGAAGTTCAGATGATACAAAATGTACAGATCTCATCTTGCCTCAAGGAAGATCTCTTCATGTAAGACAATTCTCCATGAACATATTCAATCATGTTTTCTTTGGTTATTATTCTATCTACAATAAATTTGGTCATAAGGCTGTGGATTGCAAGTTTGTAACGAATGAAAGAAATCTTGTAAGTAGAAATTCTCTTACTTCTCTTGTGGATACCAATGTGGTATGTCAAATTTGCAACAAGTTTGGACACATAGCAAGGTATTACAGGAATGGTCTTGTAAATTCAGAATCTCAGATAATTGATGTCATTGAGCAAGACAAGGAAAGTAACAATGGTTTTGAGAACTCAATGATTGTCCAGACAACATTTCATGCTCAAGGACAAACAAATATCTAGGTCATAGACATTGGATGTACAAATCACATGACTGGTGATAAGAGCAAGTTCATCAATCTTGGCAAGTGGAATGGTGGATTGGTTAGGTTTGGAGATAACTCTTCTATAAAGATCACTAGAAAGGGTACTATAAGCATTGATGGAAAGTCTTAGACACATGATGTTCTTTATGTAGGTCTCAAGTATAATCTTCTCAATGTGAGTCAAATGTGCAGCAAAGGATATAATCTCACATTTCATGATCAAGGGTGTGAAATCAAAAGAGCAAAATCTAGAAAATTGGTGGCAGAAGGATTTAAGGTAGAAGACAACCTGTATAATCTAAAAGGGGTTAATGAGAGGAATTGTCTATTAAGACAAATAAATGAATGTTGGCTATGGCATAAGAGAATGGGGCACATCAAATTTGATAATCTTATGAAGATCAGTTCCATGCACACAATAAGGGACATGCCAAAGTTCACCAAGCCTGCAAGCACCATATGCAAGGAATGTCAGATTGGGTAGCAGACACGGATAAGCTTCAAGTCTAAGGAATATTGTACTACAAGGCCTTTGGAACTGGTTCATACTAACTTGTGCAGATCAACTAGGACAAAAAACCTACAAGGTGAGGTATTTTATGTTGCTCATTGATGATTTCTCTAGAATGACATGGGTTATGTTGGTTTTTTTCTTCTGAATCAGCATTAGGGTTTGCCAGTTCTAATGTACAGGTAGATTCAGCCAACTAATACAGGAGGTTGCGTGAGCTACGTCCCCTTCACTTCTGGTTCTGTCGCACCAAGGGGGGTATCCCTATAACTCAAGATGTAACCTTGACTAGCTCAATGATAGAAAGATCTAACTTGACAACAATAGGTAGAATACTCTCATGTCTGGACCAAGATCTGCATGACAGATCACAAGGTTGGCAACATTCTTGGACATATGTTAGACGTATAAACAGATGGTTTGCAACTTTCACTCAAGTTTTAGGGGGTTGGACTGATGCTTGCCTTACAAACATCACCCAAGAATGAGTATCTAACTGCCTCTACTTACAGATATCCCTGCTGACATGCAACCTTCCCCATGCTCAACCTAAAACAATTTAATCCACTCCTTGAATGGAAGTTAGAGATCAAACATGTAGTATAGATATCTATACCCTAGAATCCATGAAACCCTTAGCAACCAGATTCAAAAGAAGGAGAATAACATGCAGCAAATGGAGACAAGCAGATAGACACATGCAATAAGCATTTTTCATATAACATTAACACCGAAACTGAAAATATGTGCAAAATACACTCATGTTGCAACACATAAACTCCAAAATGGGATAAAACAGCCAAGATCATGCCTTCTTCTTTATTATTTACACAAAAATGCCCCAGGCCTTCAACAACAACAAATGAGCAACACAACCCTACTTATACAACAAGGAGGTGCTCAGCCTTAACCACCAGGCAAACTTAAAATTTGCCAGATACAGTACCTTGAGAAAATGGTGCTCATTGCATTGAATGTAGCAGGTAGGGGAGGAGATAGGAAGAGATCTTGAGCCCTGCGCCGCCGCTCGTGGATGTACATCTTCAGTCGGGTACTAGATCCATCCACGCCATTGCCCATACCTCTGCAACAACCGCCATTAATGGCGTACCAACCCGCGGCCTTGGGAAAAACATCATACTGTGCATCGCAAACCTTTCCTGCCAAAATGTAACATTCTGATATTTCAAATCATGCAGGATCTAATTATCCCACATGCACCCCGCGGCAACCTCCTCATCACCTTATATACTAGGTCGTGAGCATATATGATGTCGGTGATTTTGCTCCCGATGACACTAGCATAAGACTTTCATCATCATCATCCTCCAGCATGATATCCTGTTGCTTGAAATATCACCCTGACATCAGCGTCATCATCTGCATGATAACCTTACCTTCACGTGAAACATCAACCTGATATTCACCTTCATTGACACAACTTGATGCATCAGAGGAAGATCCTCCTGCTTAACTGATACCAAATGTCTGGCCGATGAACATCCTAATGACGTCACCATCATATCCTGCTGACGTCATTAGCATATCTACCTATCGCGCACCTCCTCATATCCGGATGATGTCATCGTCATATTTGCAACATCGGGGAATCTCCACAAGATGACTAGTGTTAGAAATATGACCCCTAGACCTTGATGATGTCACCACCATATTCATATATCGGGGTGATATTCAGATATAAAAATATCACCCCCCTTTCGGAAATATCATGATGCAGACAGGCAGAAAAGCAGATATCACCCTGACATAAGAATGACGTCAGCATCATCAGGGTGATAAAACAACGAACATGAAGTGATAAAACAATATCAAGATGATCTTAACTAAGATCACCCAATGTTCAAATATGATGACCCCGCAGAAGATCGGGTCATACTTAGGACTTTGCAGCAACATCATCAGGATGATCTTAACCAAGATCACCCGATGTTAAAATATCACCCCGCGGGCAGAAGATCAGGTCGATAGAAAATATGATGATGACCCCCGTGAGAAACAATAGGGTGATGATTGGAAACATGATGATGATGATCTGCTCCGAAGAAAATATGATGCTGAAGTTGAAAATTGCTGAGGAGGCTGAAGACTTAGGACTTCTTTGGATTTTTTGGGAAGGCGCCTGCATGATACCCCAAACATAAATTATTACTAACAGGTTACATTTTTGAAAGAAAAATAAGAAGTTCTTAGTAGATTCAAGCTCTTCATGTCTATGGTTGAAAATGAAATGAATGCTAGAATCAAGTGCTTAAGGTTTGATAGAGGTGGTGAGTTCACATCAAATGAGTTTGTAGAATTTTTTCAAGAACATGGAATCAAAAGACACTATGCAGCTGCTAGAGCCCGTCAACAAAATGGTGTTGCAGAAAGAAAGAATATGACTGTTTAGGAAAAGGCCAGGACAATGTTGAGTGAAAGCAAATTGCCTGATATATATTGGAAAGAAGAAATTCATACCATAGTCTACATTCTTAATAGAGGATAGCTAAGAAAGCACAACACCAAGACACCTTATGAGCTTTGGAATGGAATACTTGCAACAATCAAGTATTTTAGAGTTTTTGGAAGCAAATGATACATCAAAAGAGATGGAAGGTCTAGGAAAGTTTGACTTAAGAGCAGATGAAGGTATTTTCCTTGGGTACTCAACTACCAGCAATGCCTGCAAATGCTACAATAAAAGACTAAGGAAGATAGTTGAGAGTGCAAATGTAAGAGTGGATGAAGAGTCACATCAAAATTTAGATGAACAAGAGGCTGTTGGTTAGATTAAACTACCTGCACAGAAGAAGTAGCAAACATTGAAGAAAAGGATGAAACCTAGGAGAATATTGCTAAGACTTTGGCCAAGTATGTCTAGAGGAATCATTCAAAAGATTAGATCATTGGAGACAAGAATGAAGGAGTTCAGACAAGAAGAAGATTTGCAAGAATAAATGAATAGGTAAACTTTGCTTTACTATCAATAATAGAACCCAAAAACCTTAATGTGGCTAGAAGGATGAAGGATGGATACAAGCCATGGAAGAAGAATTGAATCAGATAGAAAAGAATCAAACTTGGGAGTTGGTACCAAGGCCTGCAGACAGGAATGTGATAGGAACGAAATGGGTTTTCAGGAACAAGTTGAATGAAGATGGAGAAGTGAGCAAAGGATATTCACAAGTTGAAGGTGTTGACTATGAGGATACATGTTCTCTAGTGGCAAGAATGGAAGCAATCATAATGGTTCTTTCTTTTGTAGTTGTTATATATGAAAAGAGGGATTATTGATGAGGTTGATAGTTTAATTAGATCCTCCTTTCACATATAACATTCAAGGACATTAAACTGAGTTGAATCACAACTTTTTACAAGAGGACTTAGCTACAGGTTTGGTGGCACTTGGAATGATAAGGAAATTTGGAATTTGTTGATTAATTTGTTAAATATATGAAACCGTAAACAAATGGATGAAATACGACAAATACTTGCATAGGAAGGCACTAAATATAGATTAGATACATACCGGATTTTAGATTTCAGAAGGTGGAAACTTCAGGGACATTGGGGTTGGCACACCCAAGTCTAATTGGAAGCTTTTTCTAAGGGCTTGAAACAAAAATATGCTTCAGACTATAACCTATTCAGAGATTTCTGGAGATGCAAAACTAAAGGACATTGGGGCAGGTGCCTATGTCTAATTAGGGATATTTTCTGTCAGTTTCTTTAGATCTAGAATCTTTATACTCTGCACTGACCTCCTGCAACTCCTCTCTGCAAGATCCGACACCTGTAACCTGCAATCACAAGAGAGGGGTTGGGGGTTGTGGTGTTTAGGAGCTTGCCTCAGTCAAGCCTCAGAATAGCATTCAAGCCTTCGAACACCATTGTTAGATAGAGTGCGTGTCCTTGGTGGATAGAGGCAAAAGCAAATGATATGATAAAATGATTGAAACACAAAATAGATATCACCTTAGTAGGTGCAAACCCTCATGGAGATGAAATGCCTTCACATCATGAGGAAATGAGTTGATGTAGCCAAATCTGCAACAAACACATACAAACACAATACAATTCTGCTCTGCAACATAATGAATGCCTTGAATGCTCTTTGCGTGATGATCATAAGTTTGCCTTAATCAACCAGGAGTAAAATGAAGTCCTAAACATGTTTATATATGCATTCTCACTAAACATTCGTAATTCAAATTGAATAGGCCAACAAAAGGAAATCTTTTAATGGTCACTTTGCCAACATTTAAAATTTGGGTCCCAACAAAATAGGTCTGGACTAGGGCATGGGTGCCCAAGTCTAGGGTCCTATTTTGGGACTTGCTTAAGCTTAAGAGTGGCCCCTATGTCCCATTTGTCATGGGTTTCAGGGGATTTTGCTTCGGGATTCATTTTTAACATGCATGATTAAATCTAAGGGACTTGAGAGCTAAACTTAGGAGGTAAAAGTCCTAGGGGACTTTTTACGACATAACATTTAGCCCCCACTTTAATGTATGTATGATCTTACGACCCATACATGAATTAAAGTATGATAAAAAAATACATCAGACACAATAGGCACTTGAAGCTAAGGCATACACAAAGATTGAGGAACTATTTCTAGCCCCCAGTCTCAGGTAAGCACTAGAAGACACATCACAGACACACAAAACACAATAAAGATAGTAGGAAGCATGCAAGACACGGAGAAGACAATATTGAAGACACACAAAACACGATGAATACATGAGTGCAGTCATGCAAAACACAATGAATACATTGATGTTACATTTTCATAACATTTTAATATACAAAATGAAATCCTAAAAAACATGTAATACAAAACCCAAAGTGTAGGTGGGACTCATCGCCACACCCTTTACACTACACCAGGGGAAAAACTAGCCATACAAAACTTGAGTGTGGGGGGGACTCATTGCCACACCCTTTACACCACACATGAGGGAAGATATGCCAAACAAAACTTGAGTGTGGGGGGACTTATTGCCACACCCTTTACACCACACATGAGGGAAGACATGGCAAACAAAACCTAAGTGTGGGGGGAACTCATCGCCACACCCTTTACACCACACACAAGGGAAAACACATGGAATACATGAGCACTGTATAGCATGCCATTGAGATACTATACATCTTAAAAATGACAAACACAAGCAATGGAAGGAGATTATTGCTAAGTCCCACCATCTCAAAAGACATTGCAGATACCCTTGACGGTTGGGCCTATGCCACAACAACCACTAAAGACATGCTTAAGGGAGGATAGCTCAAGATCCAACCCCACCTCCCGATGAAGACTTTGTATAAAAGGATGTGCACTAGCTCAAGATGGTCGTGATGAGGGATTTTGTATAAAAGGATACACTAGATTAAGAGATACGATATCTCGCCTTGCAGAGAGGGATTTTTGATTACACTTGATATAAGGATGTACACTTGTGCCAGAGATACAACATCTCGCCTCGCGGAGAGGGCTTGGAAACATGCTTTGATAGTATCAAAATCATCAGACAGATATCATTATATATCCCCCCACCTTAAGGTGGTTAATGTCATGTACCAATATCAAGCACATTAAGGTAGAGATAAGACACACAAGGAAACAAGAGCTCTTGCAAAGCCCATGCCCCTAAGGTAACATGTGCTTACGATTGCCAAATGTTCCCACAAACACATTGATATAATATGCTAAGATAAATGACAAGATGGTTAGAAAATCTAACTTTACGATAACAACCATATCACATCATGAAAGCTATGCATGAAAACAGTCACATCAAGGACCAAGGCTATACTCACGGGTTCAGATCCTAGTATAACCGTTGGGCTATACTATAGGTATCTCAGAATCGAGTGTAGAAACAAGGTGAGATACCAATCAAAGTGTGCAAGAGCAGATTGAGTGGATTGTAAAATGTTAGTCATAAGAAATGCTACAAGATGATAAATCACACGGAGTGATTCTACTAGTCAAGTGGATATATATAGATCAACCCATTCTTCATATATGGACTAGGTCCATTTTTGCTTACTCACTGAAGGGACACACGACCCATATCAATATTTGTTTTTTTTCATCATCCACCAACTAGGTAGAATCACTGAAGAAGGTAAACAATAAAAAATGAGAGGAGAACAAGTGCCTTAGGAACACCACGTAGGAGGATGCCCCCAAAACATCCTCTGCAATGCTATGCCCCTAAGGCACAACACACAACAATAAAATAGAGGAGAGGCAAGATAGAAGAATGATGAAACAAATAAAAGAATGGTCACAATAGAGGTGGTCTTCTGGTATCCTTGACCTTACAAGAGTATCAAGGGTCATCCAAGTAGGCCTAAACAACACATAACACATCACGGGGGAACACAACACATAAGAGGAGGTCACATAAGCGAGCACAAATATACTACGACAACGGTGACCAACAGGGTTTGAAATACTTACCTATGTATACAACCAAACTAGGGGTTGTCATTGAGAAAGTCATCTTCCTCCCAATCTTGAATGCACAACAAAAGGGGTACATGAGGTACAATTGCCTGATTAAAGTTATCATCCTTTACTTCTTCGACCTTAGGCTCTTCTTTGTTTGATTCAATGTTAGATGGTGAAATGTTCTCTTGTTGTAGTGGTGTATTATTTCGACCCAAGGCAGGTCTTTTCTTCTTTCTTTCTCTTGCTTGTCTGTTTCTTCATTATTTATTAGTGATGTTTTCAAAAGGGATTTCATGTTTTTCTATAATTTCCAGCATCTTAGAAGAAGAACCAAGCATATGATTATCTCTTAATGGTGCGTTGCTTTGTTTTCTATGGGTATCTCCTGATCTTTGTAAGGATGTCAGAGGAGGAACCTCAACATAGAGTCCCTTGCCTTTTTGTCTATGACGTTCTTGTAATGTAGGTTGTTCTCTATTTGTCGTTTGTTGAATAGGGGGTCCAACCAATTTTGATAGTACTTGTGCTTTGTAATGTCGATATCCCAAGAATGTTTGATCTATTTGTGGTTCAGGTTCTTTAGTAGGTTCGGGACAAAAGTAGTCAAAGATGACGTTCTTCTTCATAACCATAGGCTACCATTGACTATGGGGAATAGTTCGTATAGACCCATGGTAAGGAAATTTTAAGCATTGGTGAATTGTTGAAGGGATAGCTTTCATAGCCTTGAGCCATGGGTGGTCTAGTTTTACACGAAGGAGGTCAGATGTAGGGATGATATCGAATGATTGTTCTAAAGCTTTGTCAAGCACCTGGATCATTAAAGTAATCTTCCCTAAAGCCGAGAGGAAAGCTCCTGTTGAACACCCAGAATACTAAGAGGGGGGGTGAATCAATATTCTCTTAAACCATTTACTAATTAAACCATTAATCCATTTTCCCATTCAACAACATTAAAGCAAGTTAAACATAGAATGATCAATCACAAAACATAACACAGACACCATGATTTTTACGTGGAAAACCCAAAATTGGAAAAATCACGGTGAGTGTTAGCTCACAATATGTTATGTAGTAACAATATGGAATTACAAGAGGCTCACTACCTTAGGGCTAACTACCCAGGGCTCACTACCCTTAAGGACTCACTGTCCAAATAAAGATGCTCACTGCATATAGGCTCATTACGATAAGAAAAGAAAAAGAAGGATGGCTCACTACCAAAATGAACTGCTAAAATTGCATCTGCAATTGCATGAATATAGTTCTAATGAAGCTCAAAAAACTAATTCAAAACTCTTCATCCTTCTCTTCTCTGTCACACTGCTCTTCTTTTATAAGATCTCTCTTCTTCTGCAATTGTCACCCTTACACAATCACAAGACTTCACATGTTGCACACACACACATTTATATTTGTACTTCTTCATATTCGCAACACACACACACCAAACATTGAAATGGATCTCATATATATATCCACAACATTTACAATCCTCAAATTAGGTTAGCATATAGAGATGAAGCATGTAGTTATGCCTTGTGTAGCTTGTCGGCCTAATCCTTTCACCAAAGTACTTTGCAAACCAATTCAACACTTGAAACAAATTTTCACATGTCGGCCCAAACTGTACAACCACTTAGAACATGAATCTAATCAATGTATTTTACCACACTTAGATCAAACTACCAGGTTGACCTTAAACTTTGATTATCACTGGTTCAGTCCATCTGTCAGATTACAACTTTCAATGTGGACCACAAGACTTTCTCAAATTCATATCCAAGACTCTTCATACATCTTAGAACATAACTCCAGAACCACAGAACATAATATCAACTTGTGGCAAAATGTGGACCATTAGGACACATGCCATGTCACAGTCAAACACTAACAAACCTTATAGCGATACTTAGTAGCTCATAACTAGCTTTCTGGTGGACTCTAAGATCTGAGAATTTGAATTTAAGGCCTTCAAATAAGTGTTTACAACACCTCAAAACTGTATAAGGAAATATCTATTGTCATAGGAATGCGGACCAAAATAATTAGGTGTTCTTCTCTGTTTAGTACTGTATTTTATCATGCCGGACTTAGGCTACTTGAAGGTACACTTCTAGAGATGATCAAAAGCTGAAACTTTGTATTTAAGATCATCTAAGGACTATAGGCATCTTACCAAAACTACAAGACCAGATCTTTAATTGTAGACCAACACTGATCAAAATACTATCTCTTTGTCGCTATCTTTGTACTTTGCCAACACTTAGCCTATTGGAAAATGTGCCTCAAATTACTGGCTTGCTATTCCCTCATTGACCTGATTGCTCTCTTTAGGTAGGACTTGTTCATAGTTTCCTTGATGGATCGATTCCTTCATGCTTTGGTGTTATGTCCCCAAGTCGGAAGGAGGTGATCATTTTGGTGGAAGTCTCTGAGTAGTCCCTTCGACAGCCGATGGGAAGTATATCAGAGTGACCTTGTGTGTTGCGGGACTTTGTCATGAGTCTCTCTGATACTCCGATGTTGACATGGCAGTGGGGACCATGATGGACGATCGGTAAGACATGGTGATATCGACAAGAGTCTCCAAGCTATCTCTTCTATATGCTGATACAATGTATTCCTCATAGCCCCGCGGTGTCATTGGTGGGACCCAGACAGTACCTCTACGATAGTGTGAAGGATGCCAAGTGATGGTGATGTGGATGCCACCTAGGAAATAAGAACCATGGTTAAATATTGAATGCGGAGTATTAGTGAACAATGTGATATTGCCGTGATGATGAGATTTCGGTGAGGGACTATTTCTTGTCTCTTCGATGACCGATGAAGTGTTGATGAAGCTTGAATCTCTTGTTGAAGAAACACAAGGACTTCGAAGGGAGACAATTTGGGGTCTCTTCGATTGTTCTGTTAGGTAGTTGACGGTTATGGATTGTGTCTCCAACAGTTAAATGATTAGTAACCGTTGGCTACAAGAATTGAATAGACAGTTTCTGGAATGGCTTGGAATGCAGAACGAAGAGTTTCTGTACGGTAACTGAATGTGAAGAGGTTAACATTGTAATTGTGAAAATCAATCATAGAATTGTTTAGTGCAATGTGTGAGAAGCTGATTAGAGAAATGTTATGCTTCCCTTTGTAGTTACTGTGAATTAACATATGAAAGCAGAAGACTGTAACTTTGTATGTAAGCTCTATTTACTGTAATACAAAGTGTTTTGCTTGGTGTGTGGGATTTTTCCCCCGTAAGGGTTTTCCCACGTAACTCTGGTGTTGATCTATGTATGTCTCTTGAATTGTCTATTCTATATTTTTGATTAATGTGCATCCTTGAATGAACTGTAATTGAAATTGAAAGTATTTTCTGCATTTCTCTTCTACAAATTGGCATTAGGAAGGCATTTTTGCACTTAGCTTTCCTTTCAAGTGGTATCAAAGCCTAGCCAATTGTGTTATCCTTGTGGTTGAGTCAGGTTTTTTGTGCTAATTTGGTTGAGTGGGAGTTTTGCAGAGAAATGGATTTGTCTTGATTGCAGATTTAAGATGGCAAGCACATCCAGAAGAATAGAGATTGAGAAATTCAATGGTGGCAATTTTGAGTTGTGGAAGCTCAAAATGGAAGATTTGTTGGCAAGAGACACTATATGGATTCATGTATGTTGTCATTGATGGCAACAAAGGTTATTCCACACATCCGCAAGACATGATGAGTCTCTACTGGAAGTCAGATTGAAGAAGTATTATGATCCGGTAAGCAAGAACAGAGCAGTCAACAAGGTCCAACAGTCAGGTCCGGATCTCTCAGAGGAAGTATCTCAGTGAAGTACAGATTTGGGGAAGTCAAGACGAGTACCTTGACTAATAGATTCCAAGGATCTAGCCTCCGGTGATGGAAGGGTGAAAAGATATGAGCACTTGAGTGTTGGGTTCCTGTTTGAGAAGACAGAGGAAGAACTGTACCGACAGAGTGTCAGACCCAAATCTGGAAGAGATATTGCTGATGACTAAGTTTTTTGAGGTATCAGTCATGACTGGCTGACATGATTGATGACTTCTTCAAGCATCTCCTAGATCCGCATTACTTAGTAAGCAAGGATCCAGCCGACAAATCAAAGCTTGGGAAAATATTGACTATTCCAGATGCCGACTAGAAAGGTGGTAAGATTACTTGTATGGATATATATACCAGATGAATTTAGATATAAAGGGGTGTTGTGTGAATGTGTATTTGTGTGAACATAAGTAGAAGAGTAGTGAGAAGGCAGGAAGATAGGTCCGGAATGTGACAGGACAACGAAACCAAAAGAAAGTTAGAATGAAGTGCAACAGATCAGTTTATTGAGCTCAACCGGAACTAAATCTTAGCATGTGTGGATGCTTCTCATCAGTTCAATCATTGTGTTATCTTTCTCTCTTGTAGGCAGTGAGCCTCTTGTGAGCTGTATGCTCGGGCAGTGAGCCCTAAATTGGCAGGTGCCATTTTGTACTTCTATTCTTCTAACAGAGAATACATTCTTGGGTTAATCACCCCGTGGTTTTTCCCTTAACCGGGTTTTCCACGTCAAAATCATTGTGTTATGTGTATTGACTTTGTTTCTACTTTCATGCTTGTTTGCTTTGATACTGCACTAATTATTAAAGAAGAATAGAAAGTTGAATAAATTTAAGATAACTGATTCACCCCCCTCTTAGTTATCAACAAGATTTTCTTGTAGATCATGAGTTATAGACTGTAGTGTCCTCAACCAAACTTGTAGAAACCTCGCAAGATGATTGGGATGCAATGGATCAGAAAGCCAGGGGTCTAATTAGACTATGCTTGGCTAATTTAGTTCTTTTGAATTTTTTATGAAGAGAAGACTGTGACATCTTTGTGGAAGAAGCTTGGTGACATTTATCAGAGGAAATCTTTGGTAAATAAGCTATTCTTGAGAAATAAGCTGTACTCTTTGAAGATGGAGGAAGGAGCATCTATTGCAGATCACCTGAATGCATTTAACATGATTATTGCTCAATTGACATCTGTGGGTGTGAAGATTGAAGATGAGGATCATTGCATTCTCCTTTTGTGTTCGTTGCCTGACACATGGGATCACTTGGTAATGGCTATTCAGAGTACAATATCTACTTTCTAGATGGAAGAGGTGGTTGCTTCGCTGCTTTTAGAAGAAATGCGGAGGAAGTCTTCTGAGATGGCCAATGAGGACCTTACTGTTCAGAGAAGATCAAAGGAGAAAGGCAAGAAGAAAGACAAGAAGTCTAGATCCAAATTAGAAGGGAGATCAAAGTCTCCTAGCAAAAAGTCAAAGGTGAAATGCTGGAATTGTGGGCAGAAATGTCATATCTGGAAATACTACAAAGAGGAGAAAAAGAAGAAGGATAAGTCTTCTGATGATGAATCTTCTAAGAGTGAAGCAGATGCCTTCATTGCAACCTTGGCAACTCAGGCATCAGATGATGTGTGGCTGATTGATTTAGGTGCCTCCTTTCACATGACATCTCATAGAGAATGGTTTTCGAAGTATGAAAAATACAAAGGTGGAAGGGTGTATCTGGGTGATGATTCTCACCTTGAAATTGTTGGTTGTGGAAGAGCCAGAATCAAGTTTCCTGATGGAAGAATAAAAGGAATCAATGATGTAATGCACATACTAGGTCTGGCTTGTAATTTGCTTTCTATTAGTAAGATGAATGATGTTGGCGTGCAAGTTTCTTTCTTGAACGATGGCTATAAAATGACAAGAGGCTCAATAGTGCTGGCCAAGGGTGCATGCATAGGCACTCTGTTCAGGTTGGATACACATGCTATTCACTGTAACAGCGTCTCCGCAAAATCAGACAAAGCTGCCAATGTTGGGAAGGAAAACATTATTCCTCTGGGTGCGAATTCCTTGGAGGTGAAACTCCCAGCAGAGAAAACCATGTTGTGGCATCACAGACTTGGCCACATTGGGGAAAAAGGCTTAAAAGACTTGAAAAACAAAAAATTGGTAGAAGGGCTTGTTGATTGTAACCTTGAGTTCAAATTTTATGAACATTGCATATATGGAAAGCAACACCGTGTTTCTTTTTACTCTAGTCCTCATAAATCTTCTGGTATACTGGATTATGTTCACTCTGATGTTTTTGGTCTAGTGAATGTTCCTTTGTTTTCAAAGTCTAAATATTATGTTTCTTTTATTGATAATTATTTAAGGACATTTGTGTATTTTCTAAAAAGTAAATCAGAAGTGTTCAGTCGATTTAAGGAATTTAAAACCTTGGTAGAAAATCAGACTGTTAGAAAAATTAAATGCTTGAGGACGGATAATGGTGGTGAATTTTGTTCTGTATATTTCAAAAGGTATTGCAAAGACCATGAGATTAAAAGGCATAAAACTACACCTTATACTCCGCAACAGAATGGAGTTGCTCAAAGGATGAACAAGACATTGATGGAAAGGGCAAGAAGTATGTTGAGCAGTGCTAGCCTAGAGCAGAAGTTCTGGGCTGAGGCTGTGGCTACAACATGTTATTTAATTAATCGATCTCCCTCTTCGACACTTGTTGACAAAACACTTTGGAAGCATGGTCTGGTAAGAAGCCCTCTTTAAGACACAGAGTCTTTGTCTACAAGGCATATGCATATGTGCTGAATGAAAAAGGATCTAAATTGGAAAACAAGGCTATAAAATGTATCTTTATTGGCTATGGTATTGGTGTAAAAGGATACAAGCTTTGGAATCTTGTTAGTGAGAAGGTATTGTACAACAGAAGTGTAATCTTTTGTGATCTGAAACCTTCTTCAGTGGATTTACAGTCAGAGCTGAAAGAAGCAGAAAAGAAAAAGGATGTTGTTGAAATCCCTTTTACACCAGAGAAGGAAGAACAATGAATTCCATGTGTACCTGAAAGTGAGGAGAGCTCTAGCAGCTCTGAGAATTCTGAACAAGAAGAAGAACCTCAACTTCAGCCTGTGAGGAGGTCTACATGTGAAAAGCGGCAACCTGAAAGGTTTGGATTTTCTATGCTGGATTCTAGTTGTGCTTATGCTTTGATTGCAAACATTGATGAGCCTAGGACTGTAAAAGAGGCAATTAAAATATCTGATTCAGATTCCTAGTTGGAAGCCATGAATGAAGAAATGGTATCTTTGAAAAAGAATGAAACCTGGGATTTGGTACCTTTGCCTGAAGGTCAAAAACCTATTTGCTATAAATGGGTATTTTAAAATAAAATTGGTTTGGATGGCAATGTTAAAAAGTATAAAGCTAGGTTGGTCGCGAAAGGTTATTCCCAGGTAGAGGGTATTGATTATGGAGAAATATTTTCTCCTATAGCTAAGCTGACATCTATCAGATTTCTTTTGTCACTTGCGGTAGTGTATGACTTAGAGATTGAGCAGATGGATGTGAAGACAACATTTCTTCATGAAGATTTGGAAGAAGAAATTTATATGTCCCAACCGAAGCACTTAATTGAAAAAGGTAAAGAACATCTGGTTTACAAGTTAAAGAAATCTCTGTATGGTTTAAAACAATCACCTAGAATGTGGTACCAAAAGTTTAACACTTTGTTCTCATTGGGATTTGTGAGATCAAAATCAGATCATTGTGTGTATTATAAAATTGAAAATGGTCGTGTACTTATTATTGCCCTTTATGTGGATAATATGTTATTCATTGGGAATGGTAAGGGTATGATTTCTGAATTAAAATCTTAGTTGTTAGCACAGTTTGAAATGAAAGATTTAGGTGCAGCTAGGTATAGTCTGGGGATGGAAATCAGAAGGGATAGGGCAAATGGAAAACTTTGGCTCAACCAGAGCAAGTATGTCAATTCTGTCCTAGAGAGATTTAATATGATAGATTGCAAGCAACTAGTTGTTCTAGTGTTGTAGGGAATGAAGCTATCTATTGAAGATTGTCCAAAATCTCCTACTGAGATGGAGGACATGACCAGAGTGCCTTATGCGAGTGCAGTTGGTAGTTTTATGTATGCAATGGTCTGTACCAGACCAGACATTGCCCAAGCAGTGGGAGTACTTAGTCAATTTATGGAAAATCTAGGAAGGCCGCATTGGGATGTTGTGAAAAGAGTTTTCAGATATTTAAAGGGTACTATTGAGTACTCCTTCTGCTATCATGGTAACTCTGTTAGATTTAAAAGTTCAGTTAATATTTGTGGATATGTGGATTCTGATTGGGTAGGGGACATTGATAGTAGAAGATCCACCAGTGGATATGTATTCACTTTGTTTGGTGGTGCAGTTAGTTGGATGAGTAAGCGATAGGCTGTAGTTGCTTTGTCCACTATCAAGGCCAAGTACATGGCAGCAACTCATGTCTGTAAGGAAGCCATTTGGATTAGAAGGCCGTGTTTAGATATTAGGTTTGATGTAGGGCAGATTACTATCTACTGTGATAGCCAGAGTGCTATTTGTTTGGCGACAAATCCCACTTTCCATGTTAGGACGAAGCACATTGATGTTCAGTATCATTTTGTTCGTGATATATGGAAGATGGAAAGGTTAACCTGGAAAAGGTGGATACTATGGAAAATGTTACTGATGCATTGACGAAGCCTGTGAGCACAGATAAGTACAGATGGTGTGCCAGTTTGATGGGCCTTGGGGACTATGACATTCAATAACTTTGAGCATTGGAAGAAGCCAGTAAGTTCTTTGTCAAGTGGGAACATGTTGAAAAATGTGCCTCAAATTAATAGCTTGCTATTCCCTCATTGGCCTAATTGCTCACTTTAGGTAGGACTTGTTCATAGTCTCCTTGATGGATCGATTCCTTCATGCTTTGGTGTTATGTCCCCATGTCGGCAGGAGGTGATCATTTTGGTGGAAGTATCTGAGTAGTCCCTTCGATAGTCGATGGGAAGTATCGTAGCGACCTTGTGTGTCGGAGGGACTCTGCCATGATCTCTCTGATACTCTAATGTTGACATGGCAGTGGGCCCATGATGGATGATTGGTAAGACATGGCAATATCGATAAGAGTCTCCAAGCTATCTCTTCGATATGTCGATACAGTGTATTCCTCATAGCCCTGCGGTGTCGTTGGTGAGACCTAGATAGTACCTTTGCGATAGTACAAAGAATGCCAAGTGATGGTGATGTGGATGCCACCTAGGAAATAAGAACTATGGTTAAAGATTGAATGTGGAGTATTAGTGAACAATGTGATATCGCTGTGACGATGAGATTTTAGCGAGGAACTATTTCTTGTCTCTTTGATGACCGATGAAGTGTTGACAAAGCTTGAAGCTCTTATTGAAGAAACACAAGGACTTCAAAGGGAGATAGTTTGATGTCTCTTCAACAGTCCTGACGGGTAGTTAATAGTTACAGATTGTGTCTCTGACAGTTAAATGATTAGTAACCGTTGGCTACAAGAATTGAATTGATAGTTTCTGGAATGGCTTGGAATGCAGAACGAAGGGTTTCTGTATGGTAATTGAATGTGAAGAGGTTAACATTGTAACTATGAAAAGCAATCATAGAATTGTTCAGTGCAGTGTGTGAAAGGCTGATCAGAGAAAAGTTATGCTGCCCTTTGTAGTTACTATGAATTAACATTTGAAGGCAGAAGACTGTAACTTTGTATGTAAGCTCTATTTGCTATAATACAAAGTGTTTTTCTTGGTGTGTGGGTTTTTTCTCCTATAAGGGTTTTCCCATGTAACTCTGGTGTTGATCTGTGTATGTCTCTTGAATTGTCTATTCTGTATTTCTAATTAATGTGCATCCTTAAATGAACTGTAACTAAAATTGAAAGTATTTTCTGCATTTCTCTTCTACAAATTGGCATTAGGGAGGCATTTAAGCACTTCTCTTTCCTTACATAGCCAAAATGCTTAAGTCTACTTTACCGGACCAAAATCTCTGTTACAACCTTGTTGAATCTTTGTTCCTTTTCTTGTTGCCATCAATGACAACACTATCAAACATCATGCTCAACCAAGTTGCCAACAATCTCCCCCTTTGGCATTGATGGCAACACATGATGTGAAAAACCATCATAGAGCTTCCCCTTACTCTTTACACATTGCTTCCCCTAACTTCATGCTTCTCTCCTTATTTATTTTTCACTTGTCTATGTTTTTCACATGCTTCATTCTCCCCCTTTGACATCAATGACAAAGGTGTATGATACCAAAAAATGTACAAGTGACGAAAACTCAAAGCTGTTTGTATTGTCCACATATATACAGATGAAAGCAAATTACTTATTATTTTTCAGGGAGAATATCTTTGTAGATCTTCTTCAATTGCACCACATCTTCATCCCATTTGACCTTAGCATCACTCAAAATTTGTATGTTCCCATTGATTAGGGACACCAACTCTTTTGCCTTCTTCACAGTAGCAGGGGCCTCAGTGATTTGCCTTGTCTTATCTACTGCTACAAGTCTTATCATGGATGCAATCTTAAAACTTGTAATTTCTTGGAGGTGACTCATTTTGTGTTTTATGACCTCCTTTTGGGTCTACAACTTGTGTATGTCAGAATGGATAGTTTCAACTGCAACCCTTTAATTCCCAATAACATCCTTCACCGAATCATAAGTTTTGGAGATCTTTATCAGTGGGGCTTCCCATCCATCTATTTTCTCTTTTAGCTCCTTTGTTATATCAGGCCATGTTAAATAAAATTGATAGATCTCACTAGCTTCTTTGATGGCCATCTGTGCATATTCTATACTCTTATCTAACAAAATTTTGTCTTGAGAGTATTTATCATTGAGCTCAACTAGCCTTTTATTATCAATCTTAGCCCTTACCTTCTTTTTTGCAGCTTGTTCAAGGGACTCAAAATGAGAATTGACTAACTCCATAAGCTTCTTCAACTGTGTAGTAGGAGCCAAGGATGTATCCTTCTTTATTCCAGGCATAATCTTCTAAAAAATTGCCGTTGCATCTCCAATTAACTCACTGTCTTCCATATGAGATTTCAAAATCTCTTCTTGTATCTTATCTTGTAAAATTGACCCAAGCTTTAATTTCTACAAGGGAGACATTGTGACCAGGTTTATTGGACCTTGTAACAACTCAGGTGCGGGCAAAATCTGAGTCTCCTTTTGTTTCTCGAAAAAATATCTTAAAGAGTTAGTTGAATCCTTTCCAGCAGTGTCTCTTTTGTTGTCTTCATGAGACACTAATGCAGAGCATGGAGGATTCACCCAAACAAACACAATATAAGAAATTGACTTTTCTCACAAACTTCCACTATGCTTTGATGAGAGCATAAAATCGGGTGATTTAGACATAATTTTTAAAATACAACCCAAACCTGTGATCTAAAAACTGTTTTGGATACCCATTATCCGCTTACACAACATACTTCAAGTGCAAGTGGGGTTGTTTTGGAACATAGAGGTCAAATCTTGATTTGTCCTACTCTTGACTAGATTTGAAGTGAAACAACAAATGGGGTTTTTTAGCCATAACTTTCAAACCAGAACTCATCTCCAAGAAAGAAAAATTGATTTAAATACCCATTTGGCCCTTATTTAACATATCTCAAAATCAAGGTAGGTTATTTTGTATGGAAACCCTAAAAAATGGACTGTCCTTCTGCCAATTAAGCTAAAAATCTAGAAATGACAATCACCAATTTAACCATAACTTTCACAAAACATGATGAAATTGAGTGCAACAAAAAGAATTAGAAAGTAGATTCCATTATATTTCCAACCATACCACATGTAGGTCATAAAAATTCTATACATATCTATACCAATCTCTGAAACAACAAAAATACAGAAAAGTGCAGAAAACTGGAAATCTTTATTCATTTTTCTCTCCAAAACTTCTCCTTCTACCTTGAGGTGTGTGAGGCCTAAATAACATGTTTTCCATCATATTACATTGTTACATAACTCCCATGGTTATTGAGATTCCTCAAAATGCCAAAAATAGGCTAAAAATAGCCTATCCACTACAATGCTAAAAATAGATTGTCTAATATTATGCAATAATTAAAACTCTGCCCCTATGTGACCACAAATGCATAAAAAATGGTCTTCAATAGACTTTATTATATCAGTTATGAATTCAAACTCCACCTAGACTCTTATTGAGAATAAAAAAACTAAAAATTGCCATGGTGCCCCTGCACCATACACCCGACCAAAAGAAATTCCAAGCCCTCTTAGATTGAGGGTAACAAGAGATATCCACTTTGAGTGCTCCTTCTTGATGCCTTCTGTGATCTACCCTATGTCTTCCTTAAAGTAGGTCCATGTAGTCTTCATCTTCACTTTGGTCTTCCCCAACTGTTTGCTAAGATGTTTAGGCCTGTCAAATGGCATAAGTTTCTTCCTATCTACATCTCTAGATACCTGCATTGGAATAATAACAATAATAACTTCATACACCAAAACAACTTGGTTAGTACCATTACCAATAATGCATTCTTTACTTTGCTTCTCACACTCCTTTGGTGATCCCTGCAATATAACAACATCCAACTGTAAGAACTTGGTCTGTAACTCTATAACAACAACCCTATCAGCAACTTCATTATCAATATTAGCTTTTTCAGCAATATTAATAGTAATATACCATTCTACTTGTTCAACTTGCTCTTGAGACTCAAACAACTAAAAATGAAATGAAGGCTCATCCACCACCATGTCTACTTTGTCTTCTTCAATGCTTGATGTCAAAGATGTACTCACTTCATTGCTTACCTCTTCCTTTATCTGAGATTGCTTTTGCTCTTCCTCTAATGCTGCTGTCCTTGCTTGTCTTCTTCTTTGGACAATTTTCTTGATGGGCCATGTAACCTTCCTCTTCACTAATAAGTGTCAACTTTGCAACTGCTGAACTATTCTTTCCATATCTTTTTCCATCTCTTCCACAGCTTGCCTTAGTTCTCTTATCTCTTTCTCAACCTCTATTTGCCTCATCTTTTCCTCTTTCCTCTTCCTCTCTTTTTCTTTTTACTTCTTTTGTGAACCCTCAGCCTGCAGGTACCTTTTCAACAAATCCATCTTCTCTTCAAGCAAGTCCCTTTAACCTTGCTTCCTCTTGTCTTTGTGACACCTCACCTAGGTTTCCTCTCTTCTTCATTGATGCAGAGGGACCCAGTAGAACATATAATACAGCTTGAAGACTCCTTTGAAGCCCACAAAATAGCCACTTGAGAGTCCATTGGCAAGACCCATAATTGTCTCACCGAAATATACATATTCTTGCCTATCAGAAAGAAGAAGCCTGTCGGCAACCCCCCCAACATGTTGTTCCGACGCCTTTGATCACGCTGACGAACCTTCCATAAACAACCTTCATCAGCCAGACCCCACAACTCTCACTCCGATGAGCATCCTATCTGTCGGGCTAAACCTCTTCATTGAACCATTGTATTGAACCCTTCGCGTGAACCTTCCCCCATCGGCAAGACACCCATTGTCGGTGCAACTTCCTTTCTTTCGGCCGACACAATTCTCATGCCAATGAACCTTTTCAATTGAACCATTGAACCGGTTCAATTTGGTGGTTCAACCTTCTCCTTCCATTGGCAAGACTTCTCGAATCTCACCCCGATCGCTGAGAGTTCCTTCCGTTGGTCCAAAGTAACTTTCCTATGCCGATGGCATTACTCACACCGATGGGCTACATACCAACTTTGTCATCGACAGGACTTGCTTCTTTGGCCACACATGTTTCTTGTTCTCCGATGGGCTATCTTAAGCCGATGACTTCGCACATTTATTCTTTGACCTTCTACAACCTGATATCTAAATGCAGGAAAACCACAAAATCGCCTCACATGAAATTGTGATATACACACACTGTTTGTCATATACACTTGTTGTATACACACAAAACCTCCTCTACAACAATTCGTAACCGAACAACACAGAAAAGCTAACAATTCAACCAACACAGAAAAAACTACTAATTCACTAATGAATTGAAATAAAATAACAACCGGGGGTCATTCCACTGATTTCAGAGAAATCCTCCAGTGGAATGACCCCAAACGAGATCACTGTAATTGCACTAGAACACAACAATCCTTCTATTTCTTCTATTTCAGAAGGTACATACAGTTTCTTTTCACTCTGTCTCTCACTCTGCTGTCTAACAAACACAAACTGCCTATTTAAAGACACTTAACAGGACAGTTACAATACGTGGTGGAATGTGAATCAACCACCGACCACCGTTTACAAAACAAACAGTTCGGTTACATGCTTTTGATCCTTTTTGACATGTATTTCATATGGCTTGAAGGCCTTTACAAACAGACATAACATTTTTTTTTGAAATGTAAGGAACTTTTAGATTTACGAGGTGCTCATGCACAAGAACTTTTAGATTTTCGAGGGTGCTCCTGCACCATACTCCCAAACTTGAAAAATTTCCATGTCCCATGGAAATGCTCAGTGAAAAGCCTGTAATATCTTTTGGCTTTTTCTATGTCTTCAATGCTAACTGGATGCCTCTGCTGCTTTCTCTTCATCCTCAACTGTGCCTTCTATCAATGGCTGCCTCCGAAATGCAACAACTGAAATCCACTCCTTCATGCTACACCAACACCTCTGTCCCTCACCTGGGAGTCCTCTCTCACCTCTCTCCCCAGGACTTTTGGCGACACCAACTGGACCTTCTTCTCAGGCCCTTGAACCATCTCCTATGGCTCCATGACAGATCTCTCATCTGCCCACTGTAGCGAGTGAATCAACACCTGCAACCGAAAGTCAGCAAAATTCCTTTCTAGCACTCTTTCTTTCAGCTTCTTACTTCTCTCTTCTTCTCCTTTCTTCTTCTGCCTATTCAGTGATAGAATACCCACAACTTTTTCTGCCTATTCAGTGACAGAATACTCACAACTTTTTCTGCCTATTCAGTGACAGAATCAATACACAAATAGCCCAGTTCTTTTGCTGAGCTCTGATACCACTCTGATGCAGAGGGACCTAGTAGAACATATAATACAGGTTGAAGACTCCTTTGAAGCCCACAAAATAGCCACTTGAGAGTCCATTGGCAAGACCCAGAATTGTCTCACCGAAATATACATATTCTTGCTTATCGGCAAGAAGAAGCCTGTCGGCAACCCCCCAAACATGTGCCGACGCCTTTGATCATGCCGACGAACCTTCCATAAACAGCCTTCATTGGCTAGACCCCGCAACTCTCACTCCGATGATCATCCTATCTGTCGGGCTGAACCTCTTCATTGAACCATTGTATTGAACCCTTTGCGTGAACCTTCCCCCATCGGCAAGACACCCATTGTCGGTGCAACTTCCTTTCTTTCGGCCGACACAATTCTCATGCCAATGAACCTTTTCAATTGAACCGTTGAACCGGTTCAATCCGGTGGTTCAACCTTCTCCTTCCATCGGCAAGACTTCTCGAATCTCACCCCGATCGGTGAGAGTTCCTTCCGTCGGTCCAAAGTAACTTTCCTATACCGATGGCATTACTCACACCGACGGGCTACATACCAACTTTGTCATCGACAGGACTTGCTTCTTCAGCCACACACGTTTCTTGTTCTCCGATGGGCTATCTTAAGCTGATGACTTCGCACATTTATTCTTTGACCTTCTACAACCTGATATCTAAATGCAGGAAAACCACAAAATTGCCTCACATGAAATTGCGATATACACACACTGTTTGTCATATACACTTGTTGTATACACACAAAACCTCCTCTACAACAATTCGTAACCGAACAACACAGAAAAGCTAACAGTTCAACCAACATAGAAAAAACTACTAATTCAGCAATGAATTGAAATAAACTAACAACCGGGGGTCATTCCACTGATTTCAGAGAAACCCTCCAGTGGAATGACCCCAAACGAGATTCACTATAATTGCACCAGAACACAACAATCCTTCTATTTCTTCTGTTTCAGAAGGTACATACAGTTTCTTTTCACTCTGTCTCTCACTTTGCTGTCTAACAAACACAAACTGCCTATTTAAAGACACTTAACAGGACAATTACAATACGTGGTGGAATGTGAATCAACCACCGACCACCATTTACAAAACAAACAGTTCGGTTACATGCTTTTGACCCTTTTTGACATGTATTTCATATGGCTCGAAGGCCTTTACAAACAGACATAACATTTTTTTTTTGAAATGTAAGGAACTTTTAGATTTACGAGGTGCCCCTGCACAGGAAGTTTTAGATTTTCGAGGGTGCTCCTGCACCATTCATTACCTAGTCTCTTGGCATCCAGGTCCTTTCTTCAACTTGCACAAACACACAAACACAAAACCAAACTCTCTCTCCCAGACCTTCTGATCTCTAATACCAATTGATGTAGAGCATGGAGGATTCACCCAAACAAACACAATACAAGAAATTAACTTTTCTCACAAACTTCCACTATGCTTTGATGAGAGTAGCAAATATGGTAATTTGGACATAATTTTAAAAATACAACTCAAAACCGTGATCTAAAGACTGTTTTAGATACTCATTATCCTCTTACACAACATACTTCAAGTGCAGGTGGGGTTGTTTTAGAACATAGAGGTCAAATCTTGATTTGTTCTACTCTTGACTAGATTTGAAGTGAAACAACAAATGGGGTTTTTCAGCCATAACTTTCAAACTAGAACTCATCTCCAAGAAAGAAAACTTGATTTAAATACCCATTTGGCCCTTATTTAACATATATTTCAAAATCAAGGCAGGTTATTTTGTACAGAAACCCTAAAAAATGGACTGTCCTTCTGCCAATTAAGCCAAAAATCTAGAAATGACAATCACTAATTTAACCATAACTTTCACAAAACACGACGAAATTGAGTGCAACAAAAAGAATTAGAAAGTAGATTCTATTATCTTTCCAACCATACCACATGCAGGTCGTACAAATTCCACACATCTGTACCAATCTCTGAAACAATAAAAATACAGAAAAGTGTAGAAAACTAGAAATCTTTATTCATTTTTCTCCAAAACTTCTTCTCCTTCAGTCTCGAGGTGTGTGAGGCCTAAATAACATGTTTTCCCTCATATTCCATTGTTACATTACTCCCATGGTTGTTGAGATTCCTCAAAATACCAAAAATAGGCTAAAAATAGCCTGTCCACTACAATGCTAAAAATAGATTGTCTAATATTATGCAATAATTAAAACTCTACCCCTATGTGACCACAAATGCATCATAAATGGTCTTTAATAGACCTTATTACATCAGTTATGAATCCAAACTCCACCTAGGCTCTTATTGAGAATTAAAAAAACCAAAATTTGCCATGGTGCCCCTGCACTAGACACCTCAACATCATGCCTTTTCAGAGGGTCTTCTTGAACAAGCTCTTGCTCATTTCCCTCTATTTCCAGAGCAGAATTGTTAACCATTTGTTCATTTACTTCTTCTCTCTGCTCACCTTGTCCTTCAAAGGTAATTACCTTAGATGCTACTTTTGCTTCCTCAAAGTTCTTTTTGTAGTTCCCCTCATTTTGACTTTCAAATTGACTGTTAGTTGTTTCTTTAGATCTAGACATTATGACATATTATTGGTGATGGATTTACTATTTTGATGTAGTTGATGACACTCATTTATGTTTACTATGATGACACTATTGATACTTTATGAGTAGTACATTATGCTTATGTTGTGATCAGTTATGGGTTAATTGATTACGTAGATAACTTTTACTATGTGATTTATGCTACTATCGGACGATGTGTTATCTAGTTGATTAGTTAATGATGAACTTGTTTAATGTGGATATTTATGATGTGTTTTGTGAAGGGATAGTGTACTATTACTCATAATGAATACTCTACTACGCTGCGATTCCCTGTCACTATGTGCCTATCTGGATGATTATATATATGTTTGTATTCGACACTCTTGTTTGCTGCAGGTTGCAAGTACCAGACATCGACTCCACCTGAATTGGTAGGTTTGAGTGTTCCTTCATACCAATGGAAGTTGTGGAATGGAGATAACACGAGGTCCTCAGTTTGTCATAATCCTCGATGAGGATGAGTTTCAATCTCGGGTTTTATCAGTTGGTCGGATGGAGCATGATTGTGAGTCTCTATTGTTCGTTGGTGTATTGTCATCGGTTAATGATTGGTATGTAGTCTTGAGTTGTTATTGTTGGTCTATGGTTTCATTAAATATATTATTAATCTATCCTGTTAGTAAATGATGTTAATTTTAAGAATAGTAAATATTTGTCTTCAATAGGAATTAAATTAATAATTTTTATAGGTAATAATAATAGATAAAATTATAAATAATTAATAGATTATTATTTGAATAAAGTTATTCTTGTGTAATTATAAGACACTATTTTTATAATCATGAATTAATTTATTTTAGTGAGTTGTATTTTTCTCATATTGGGAGAATCTCCCTGGTAATGGAAAATTTAATGTATTTAATTTTTGTGAAAGTGGGATTGTCAGTAACGGAAATGAGGGAGTGGGAATTTATTGTTTTTGGCTATTTTCTATGTGGAATTGGATATTTGAAGGGGAATTTGGCAGAATAGGGGGACAAAAAAGATTTTGGGGAGAGTGTTTGCAGAAAAATTAGAGGAAGAAAGAATTGGATCGGGAGGAGGAATCTAAAGCTTGAGGATAAAACAAAATTTCTGGGTATGTCTTTGTATAATGGAATGAATGTTACTGTGATAGTTGTGCTTTTGAATGTGAATCTCTCTCTTCAGTTGTTTGTCTGTTTGGAATCCATTTTTTGTATGATTGATAACTTGAGCAATTGTCCTTAAATATGCCTTAATCATGTTTTGATCCTCCTGTTGCCTATTGCATCTGAGGTTTCCTTGCATATCAATCCCTTTTACTGTTTTCTCTCTGTAATACAATATCATTTTATTATACAGACCTAGCAATCAGGAAAAAAAACAAATCCAATTGTCTCTCTCTCTCTCTACAATCAATCCCTTTTATTATAAGCTTCTTGTTGTTTAATGCCTGTGAAAACAATTTCATTCCTTTTTCTTTATAATTTGATTGAATCATCTCATGGACGTCTTACTTGGGAGGTGAATCCCTTGTTATCATGCTATAAAATACCACCCATGTCAGTCGGCCTTAATGTAGGCGTCCTCTTATTTAAACGATAGCTCTTTAATTTGTCCTACAGATGATAGTATTTCCAAAAATCTAAAACCTACTCAACTATTTGAACCCTTTTAAATTTGCAATCAAACCACTGGTGAAACTGACAGTCTTCTAAATTCATTCTCTGTATCACCACCACAAATCACCTCCTATATTTGTAATTAATTGCTTAATTAAACTATACATCTCAAGCCTTGTCAACAATTCCATTTTTGCTGTGAATGAATCATTTTATTTGTTATTTTCCTTTTTGAGGGGGCAAAATTAAGTGGCTGATATTGTGACTGCCCCTCTTGAAGGACGTCTCTTCTATGGAGTAGATCCGACTATTTCCAAGATGAAAACCAAGCCCTATCAGTGGCTCTCCATTATGACATTTTGTCTCAAACCGTCATTTTTTCCTTTGATCACTGCAGATGATTTAATAAAGCTACATTTTATTATATCCCTAGCATACCATTGCTATCGCCTGTTGAATCTGCTCCATGTGCCTTCATCATCTGGCAAAACCAGCTAGTACTTCCTTAAAATGATTAATAAATCCATTTTTTTGTTTCCTGCTAACATTGTATAAATTGAATTGGCTAAGCGGCATTTTGGAGCGACCCTGCAGCGCCATTCGGTAATACTCTACATTATCATCTTTAGTTTTTTTTAACATTTTTGGTTATCATTTTGATTGTGCTAGATCATAGTGTGTGGCCGCTCTTTGTGGTGCTGACCTATGATATTCAATGGAGATCAATATTTTAGTTGAACCTGCAAATCCATCGATAGCCATCATTCAGCCTTTGTGGCAAATTTATACCAGTCGCTTGGGCCTCTAAAAATATTTATCTGACCTATTTAATTACACTTGAGAACCATGTAACAACTTCTGGCGTCTCTTCATCATTCAGCCTCTCTATAAAAAAAATAGTTCACATACTCAAATGGACTCTTTAATCATTTTTTTTCCATTCTTTTATTCTGCCTGATGATAATAGAACACCCCCACTCTATAGTAAATTGCTATTTCGAAGAGGTCCTCTGACTTGAGTTTATAATGAACAATTTCTATTTTAAATTTCACCATATTTGATAGGATACATTTATTACATTGATCATTTTAGTAATCTGTATATTTGTAAAGATTGTAGTCAATTCTTCATAATTGAATATGAGCAATTTCTTTATTAGATTTGAAATATTTAATTTAGTTAATAGCTATTAGAGTTAGTCATAGCTAATCAATTTATTTGATTTGATTAAGGGTTATCTATCTCACTTAATAAAAATTTAGTTAACTACGTTTATTAGTATATATATATTCAATTATAATATCTATCTATTATATATAAAACTACACTTGATTTATTAGAATATAAGTAGTTTTATCTTTTGTAAATAAGCAGGTTACGATATAATAAGGCTTCTTAAAAATATTTGTCTTAGCCGATTCTATAATATAAATATTAGATAGTTGTGTTATATTAAATATTGATTTAAGTTAGTTCGAATTTAAATTATTATTATTCAAATTTATATAACTTATAAATTATAAAAGATTAGTAGATTTATAGAGATTTATAATTGTTTTAGTTAAGTTAATTTAATTAGTATTATGAATATTAAATCATTATGTTATTAATTAATTGGATCAAGTTAGGGTAGTTATGATGTTTGGGTTGAATGTCATGTTGTGATTTTAAGCTGTATGTTGCTATGATATCTCTAGTTTAAGTTTTTATATTTTGCTCGGCTAGTGTCAATAATGGTTGTTGATAACCTGTCATATTGTCGAGAAATGTAAACCTATGGATGTCAGTAGGATTAACTTAGAAATGAGTCATATTCTTGCTCTTGCTTTTACCCTTTTAGTTGTATGGCTCTAGAGGCATAGGGTATTTTGATCTTATGTAGCATTATGTGTTAATAATAAGTTTATGATGCATCCTATATGTATGAGGTCTTGGTGTTTGTTAATGAGGCAGATTGTTGATTTGAACATTGATATTTGTGATTGGATTTTGTGAAGATATCAATATGCAAGAGGAAAGATGTCCTGCTTTGTCATTATATACTTGTCATCTGTTAAATTTTCTTGATAGATGGTTAAGGTTATTGGGTGCATGTAGGAGAGTGGCTTTCATTGTGGGGCCAGTGCCCAAAGTGGCTACCAGGATAACCCTTTGAAAGTTGTAATTAAGTGATAACCTAATAATTAACCTAAGGGGGGGTTTGGGGTATTTAATTCATTAAATAAGATAATTGGATGCCTCACCCATGTCTGTAGGGCTCATTTAGGCTAAGGATGGGATGAGAAGGCTTGGTTGACATGATCAACTTCCTTGTCTTCATGAAAGGATAGTTGGTTCCGCATGTGTCACCCTATGGGGCCAGTGCCTAGAGAGAGGTTGCCAGGATAACCATAGATGGGGGCCAACGTCTAGTGAGAGACAGCTAGGATAACCCATGTCAGGACCATGTGATGACATTCTACCTACTACAGTCTAGTTTTCCCTCTTGTGTTCTACCTCATTGTTCATGTTGCCTCTGGGAGTAGTGTTTGAGCCACTTGTTGTATTTCCTGATTCTGTGTTGTTGGGATCCATGTTGATCTTTTACCTGTTTATATTTGCCATCTTCACTGTTGTCATTGTGGGACCTCATTGTTATCTCCTAGCATGGGGGGTGGACCTCAGGGTTCCACATGGTCCGGTGGTTGTGCTTTATTCCATTGATTTTCTGGTGCTGTGGCTTGTGGATGTATCTCTCATGATTCTAGTTTTGTACTTGTATTTGAAGACAAATATTTGTACCTAGTTCGGTGTATCAGTGGAATTCCTTATGTAATTCGATGTGTTTAGAAAAAGAGCTTTTGAGCAATGTAATTATGTAATTTCTCTTGTAAAATAGACTATTTTGTACTTGTAATCTTTATTACAAAAAAATGTGGTTATATTCATCTGATGTTGTAATCTAAATTGTTAGTTTTGGCTCATTGGACTGATTTGAATAAACTATGTATGTTGTTGAATATCGTTTAATTTCAATAATGCAACTATGTAATCCCTAGAGATGCTAGTTTAACCTGTTGCTATTAGACTATGTTATGTTTTGTTATTATTACTTCTATTTCAAAAAAAAAAAAATTGCCCTTTTTATTGCTTTAGTTGAACTTATCTCTAGGGTTGCTTGGTGGGGCATTACACTTTTGCTCCACAAACTCTTTCATTTTTTCATCTGCCCTAGAGCTTACTGGAGGAGCTATTTCACTTTGATCTGTACTCTGTTCTATATTCACTTCTGGAACATTTTGTTCCTCTCCATCAGTGTCTACCACAGTTGAGATTTGTAGTTCATGTAGCACACTTAGTGTTATCTCCTCAGTCTCTTTGACCAGTTTCTCAATGTCACCAGACATTAGAGTATTGATCCTTTTCTTTGTTCTAAATTTTTCACTAACCTTCTTATTGAATTTGACTTTTCTTCACTGGTGATATTTGGGCAAAGTTTCAAAAAAACATACTCCTTTATCTCAGCATCTTTGGCCATGGCCCCTTCTTTTCTGGCAAGTCACCTATAACTTCAATCAATGCCTTATTAAACATGTCTAAAAATCTCACCATAGCTACTTCAATTGTTACCTTGTTAGCATCTGAGCATTCATCATATGTATCAACAATTGGCTTCAAGTTCCCATGCTCAGCCATTGCATTCATTGTGGCTTCCAGAGACATTGTAGCCTCACCTTCCTTGATTTTAGTTTTCTTTTCCTTTTTCTTCTTTTTATCTTACCCTTCTTTGGAGGGCTTCACTTCTTTATTTGCAGAGGCTTCATCTATTTTTGCCCTCTTTACCTTTATCTCTTCATTAGTTTTTATTTCTTCTTCTTCACCACCAAGGCTCACATACATTCTGTTGGTGGCCTTTATTTTCTTTCTTTTATGCTTTTTCTCTGTAGGCTTCTTTTCAGGCAATTCTTTCTCAGCACCATTAGTGAGAAGGTGTCCGGAGCACTCAGAGGTAGCTGCAATAGAAGAAGAGGCTCTTGTTCTTCTTCTTGTGCCAGAAGTAGGCTTTTCTTGCTCAGGTTGTACTTCATGTCTTGTTGGTGCTTTTTCTAGTTCAGTTTTCTCTTTTGTATCATTTTCTGCTTGAGCCTTAGCTCTAGCTTGGTCTATTTGCTCCTTTGTGAATCTCTTTCTTATAGCATAATCTTCTTCCATCTTTCTTTCTTTTCTTTGTGATTCTGATTGAGTTTGTTCTAGATGCACTTTGAGAGATTTTTCTTCATAAGTCCCAAATCTTTACTCTTTAGGATCTTTTAGTTTGCTCAACATCAAATCTACCAAGCCAGTCAAGATGTCTTCTGTAACTTCATATCCCATTGTTGGGACCCATACTGTTCTTGGTTCCACTACCTCCATGAGGTGTTGATCTTTGGTCACCACAAAAACAATATCTTTATACTTCTCAACCACTTTTCTAGGGATTCTAACCCTATCTTGCATTTTCTTCTAGAAATTCTTAAAATATCCCCACAGAGCAGCATTCTGTACATCAATATCTCCCAAACTCTACAAATGATTTCTAATTTGTACTACTACAGGAGAGTGATTTAACCAAACAATATTACTCATACCAGGTAATTCCCTCAAAAAGTAGAACAGTAAGCAAATGATAAGAGTGCCATATTTGAATGGGTACTTTGTATCTTTTGTCCTCTTCAAATTCTCCATCAATTGTTGTCAGAGCAACTCACACAAGTCATCATCAATATTCTTCTTCACCATCTCATAGATAATGTAGATGGTTGTTGCAGAAAAAGAGTTTTCCTTGTTGGAGAAGTAGACCTTGTACCCAATCACCATTGAAGCAAATCTCATTGCCGGATCTTCAATGTCATTGACCGTTAGTGCTCTTTTGTCAAATTTAGCACCAGTTAGCTTCATCACTAATTTGAGTGTTGGAACTATTCCAGTGGAACACATACCTGTCACTGCCTCAATGGCATCCTTGGTTATCAAATGAGACATATTCAGCCAAAAGAATTCATCATGGATTCTGCTTAAGGCATACCTAACCCAAGCATCTTCAGAGAAAATGGGAAAATTGATCCATGTGTCCAATTTCTTCTCATGCAGAGCACTAGATTATTCCTTCAATTCAAATTTATCTCCAGTCAACTCATTCAAGTAAACTTGCCCTAATTTTAAATGATCATACTCTTCCAAATTAGCATGGATATAAACCCTAATATCTTCATTATGCATTATGCCATGCAAAACTTTAGAAAATACACCGTTCGTATCTGTTTCTAGGGATTTGAATGGATGTTTCTTAAATTTGGGTCGAGGCCTTTCAGTGATCTCAATTACTTGAGGACAAAAGCTTTTCAAAAGAGTACACTGTAAGTACCTTATTCTTCGCTTTCTAGTTAGGGTTTCCAAACACTGGAGTTCACTTTAGCTTCGTTGCTCAAATCTCCTTGGTCACTTGAGAGTTTGAATGCAAAGAGAATTTTCTTTGAATGAAATCACTTATAAACTCTTCTCATCAAAACCTAAATTGCCATAAATGCTTGTTTCCAAAAAGCTGTCAACACTATCTTTGCCACTCACAGTAGATATAAATTGCTCCGCAATCTTCCGCATTAAGTTCTTTTCAGCTGGAATTTTCTCCAAAAGTTTTGATATACTATTTTTCATCTCATATCCTTGTGCTGGTTGTCAGTACCACTTTTCTGGCTAGGGGAACAAAATATTTCATTAAAGCTCCCCCTAAGCTAGAGCTCCCAATTCACTTCCTGGAGGAAGTGTTTGTACTAGAGTCTGGCACAAACTCATTCTTGTCTTCAATAACTTCTTTCTTAACCCACACCTTGGTCATCTCCTTCTTGATTTTTGCTAGATCCACCTTTTGTGCCAGTTTCTTCATCTCTACCTGATTATCCTTCTTCATATTCTTGCTTCTGCAAAACCTTGCAATATGTTTAGGCCTATTGCAATTAATGCATACAACATTTCTCTGACAATTGTTCCTTCCATTCATCCTTGATTTGCATTGGTTAGCCTTATGTCCAAATTTATTGCATGTAAAATAGTTACCATTGAAAGATTGAGCATTCCTTCCATTGTTATAGCCACTTCTTATCTGGCTTCTGCATTCACTAGCTCTATCTCTTGTATATAAAGCAGTTACCTCTGAAAGTTTGAGCATTCCTTCCATTGTTGTAACCATTCCTTATCTGACTTCTGCATTCATTAGCTTTATGACATCGTTTATTGCAAGTAAATCAATGACTGAAAAATGATGTAACATTTTGATTCACTCTGCTCCTACATTGAGTAGCCTTATGACCAAACTTATTACATGAATTACAATGACCATTGAAAGATGGGTACCTTTGAGCATTTGGTTACCTCACCGGTGGTTTTCTAGGTCCATTCCTTTGGTTCCAGATCTACTTCCCTTTGTCCTTCTTGATCTCAACATTCTTTTCTTGACATGTTTTAGAACTTTCACCTTTCTCAAATCCCAAACCTTCTTTGTCATTAGAGTTCTTCTGGCTAGGAAGCATCTCATCAAGTTTTGCAGAACTTATCTTAAACTTTTCTTCATAACTCTTTGCCTTTTCCAAATCTGACTTCAAGTTCCCAACTTCCTTTTCAAGCTTTGCACATTCTTCTGATTTGCCTTTCACTAGTTGATTTAGATGTTCTACTTTTGCCTTATCTTCAATTTGCACTTTCAGATTATCCAAGATTTCATTTGTTGATCTCAATTGTTCACTAACTTCCTTTTGTTTTTCTTTGAACTTCTTGACTTGTTCCATCAATTTTCTAATGCACTCATATCCTTTCTTGACATTTTCTTTCAAATCCCTATTTTCTACTTCAGTCCTTTCAAGATCTTCAAGAGCAGCTTTGAGTTCTTCTTCACTGACAACCATGCATTATTCTTCTATAGTTTTAGTTGAATCAATTTCTTCAGGAGGAGTGGAATACCTTTTACCTACCATGTGTTCAATCTCCAAGATCTTCCTTAAGCTATTAGACTTCTTCCAAGGAACCAGGCTCTGATACCAATTGTTGAACACCCAGAATATTGAGAGGGGGGGAGTGAATTAGTATTCTTTTAAACCATTAATCCATTTGCCCATTCAACAACTTTAAAGCAAGTTAAACATAGAATGATCAATCACAAAACATAACACAGAAACTGGGATTTTTATGTGGAAAACCCAAAATAGGAAAACACGGTGAGTTAGCTCACAATATATTATGTAGTAACAATATCGAATTACAAGAGGCTCACTACCTTAGGGCTCACTGCCAAGAGCTCATTGCCCTTAAGGACTCACTGTCAAAAGAAAGATACTCACTGCATATAGGCTCACTACCATAAGGAAAGAAAAAGAAGGATGGCTCACTGCCAAAATGAACTGCTAAAATTGCATATGCAAATGCATGGATACAGCTCAAATAAAGCTCAGAAAACTGATTCAAAACTCTTCATCCTACTCTTCTCTGTCACGCTGCTTTGCTTTTATAAGATCTCTCTTCTTTTGCACTTGTTGCCCTAACACAATCAAAAGACTTCGCATGTCACACACACACATTTATATTCACACTTACTTCTTCATATTTACAACACACACACACCAAACATTGAAATGGATCTCATATATATATCCACAACATTTACAATTCTCAAATTAGGTCGGCATACATAGATGAAACATGTAGTTATGCCTTGTGTAGCTTGTCGGCCTAATCCTTTCACCAAAGTACTTTATGAACCAATTCAACACTTGAAACAACTTTTCACATGTCGGCCCAAACTGTATAACCACTTAGAACATGAATCTAATTAATAGATTTCACCACACTCAGATCAAACTATCAGGTTAGCCTTAAAATCTGATTATCACTGGTTCAGTCCAATTACAAATTTCAATGTGGACCACAAGACTTTCTCAAATTCATATCCAAGACTCTTCAGACATCTCAAAACACAACTCCAGAACCACAAAACATAATATCAACTTGTGACAAAATGCAGACCATTAGGACACATGCCCTATCACAATCAAACACTATCAAACCTTATAACGATACTCAATAGCTCATAACTAGCTTTCCGGTGGACTCCAAGATCTAAGAATTTTGATTTGAGACCTTCAAATAAGTGTTTACAACACCTCAAAACTACATAAGGAAATATCTATTGCCTAAGGAATGCGGACCAAAATAATTAGGTGTTCTGCTTTGTTCAGTATTGTATTCTGTCATGCCAGACTTAGGCTACTTGAAGGTACACTTCCGGAGATGATCCAAAGATGAAACTTTGCATTTAAGATCATCTAAGGACTATAGGCATCTTACCAAAATCACAAGACTAGATCTTTAACTGTGGACCAACATTGATCAAAATACTGTCCCTCTGTCGCTATCTCTGTACTCTGCCAACACTTAGCCAAAATGCTTAAGTCTGCTTTGCCAGACCAAAATCTTTGTTCCAACCTTGTTGAATTTTTGTTCCTTTTCTTGTTGCCATCAATGACAACACTATCAAACATCATGTTCAACCAAGTTGCCAACAACTCCATTATGTGTTTTTATCACCATGTTCGTAGGCTCTTAAGTTTCTTTTATCAATTTATGTGAATAAAGGAACTCTTCCATATTAATGTTAGTCATTCAATTCGGATCAATAAAGGCTCCTATTATCAGAGTCCCCATTATGTTAACAGTAATGTAAAGAGGACCTTCAATGTCTCCCACAGTTTTATCTCTTGGTGCAAATTTTATTTCAGGCTTAGGGGTCTTCCTTTTCTTATCAAATCAGGGATAGACCATAGCATTGTTTTGATGATGAGAGGCCATAGGTGTGAGACTATTTCACACTAACACACTTGTCTAAGGGAATTGGGTAGTAAAAGACACACGGAGTCCACAACAAACATAGTGGAAAGGAGGAAAGAGTCCTACACAACAAGGCCAAGTTAATAATTTTAAAGGTTTTGATCAAGAAAGTGTGAACAAAGTGTATAATCACGTAGTGTTGAAATACACAATGTGTATTTAAAAATATGCCAATTTTCACACGATGCTATGAAATGAAGCAAAATTTTCAATTGACCAATGGATGAATGTTTGAAAATGAATGCAATATCTGGAATGAAAGATAATTTATGACAAATGGAATGAAACAAAGAAAAACTATGCTTGCTTATGCACCTAAAATGCTCAAATTTTTCACTTTTTTCAGTATAAATGCAAAACAAATGTTATAAAATTATGCACAATGATGGATGAATGAGATCTAATTTGATTTAATGATGTAGGAGCATTAGGGGTGAAGTGCAATCCTGCACAACCAAAAATATCTTTATTTTATTTTTTCAATTTTTGGCTTGTTTTTGTGTTGCAGACATGATTTTGATCTCCTTTCACCTTTCTTCAGCAACCTTTGAAGATAGTCTTATTCATATATTTCATTGGCCAAAATTCAAGTAAATTAGCATTGCATTTGGTAAAGGACATCTCACACCCCAGCTGGGAAATGTATTTTTTATTATTGTGTAACTCCCAAGAAGATTTAAATGATATGGAGTAAAATATTTGCCATGATGGGAGTGGAGTCACCGGATGAGGAATTGGATGGCAATTTTTAACAAAAAATTGAATTTGCTAGAAAAAGCATTAAAGAGGCCAATTGGATGAATTACCACACCCAGAATGGAGGAGGTAGAGGTTGGATTGGTATTATTGGGGAGAGAGAGATTGTCTGGGTCATATCTGTGAGACCCAATTTTAGAAAAAGAGGAATAACTTTACCATTTCTTAATGAAATTGAGAAATTCAAAATGATCTGGACAGTTGGGAAGAAGGGGCATAAAAACTAGAAATCATTTTAAAATCTTGGAGATAATGAGGGATCAGTAATAGATGGAAAGTGACGGGATTGTGGAATTGTAGCTGATTTTTGATCCATTTCCAGAACTTGCTTGTAGAGACTTTGCATACGTGTTCTTAATCTTGCCTGTAGATGATTATTGTTGCCGATGGATCTTTCATGGAGGATTTAATTGTTGAATTATTTTTATACTTGTAGAGTTCCAATATTTCCTGAATGCAAATAAATATTCTTGTGCTAAAGATTTTGTTTAAAGATTGCTTGTGTTGATTTTTTTTTGAAAGGAGGCTGCAACAATTGACAAACCTCTTTGGTTTCTCAATTGTTGAACTACATTATTTAATGTGTAATATAACTCAGATAAGATTTAAAAATAATGCCAAAATGTTACAATGCTCAATGCAAAGTCAAAATTAAGACAAGATGAATGAATATGCTTGTTTTTGTTGAAATACACAATGTGTAAATGCAAAATTTGAAATGTAGATGCAAAAAACACACTATGATGAAACACTACAATAAAAAACTATTAGATTTGAATGAGTGTGAAAATGAGTAATAAAATCTAGAATAAGATTTTAATTACAAACCCTAGCTTTTGAAATTACTAGGTTATATGAAAAATGCAAAATTTCAAGCAAAACCCTAGCAAATGGGAGATGCAAATGCAAGGTAAATGATCATGAAAATATGAAATGCTGCAATTTATCTTAGATCTAATGTAAATATTAGAAAATTAAATATTTTCAATAATATGCAAGGAAAATAGTGCAAATTATGTCTTAATGCAAGCCAAAAATACTTATTTTTTTCAAAATTTTCAAATGTATGAAGATGAAAATAAAATGAATGAATGCAAATCTGATTACAACACTTAGCAAGGTGCAAAATTCAGCAAAAACATGGGTTCATTAAAATTTTATAAATGAAAAGAGGGATTGTTGATGAGGTTGATAGTTTAATTAGATCTTCCTTTCACATATAACATTCAAGGACATTAAATCGAGTTGAATCACAACTTTTACAAGAGGTCTTAGCTATAGGTTTACTGTCACTTGGAATGATAAGGAAATTTAGAATTTGTTGATTAATTTGTTAAACCCTAATCTGATTATGCCTTAAAACCTAATTATATGAAACCATAAACAAACAGATGAAACATGACAAATGCTTGCACAGGAAGGCACTAAATGTAGATTAGATACATACTAGATTTTGGATTCTAGAAGGCAGAAACTTTGGGGATATTGGGGCGGGTGCCCAAGTCCAACTGACAGCTTTTTTTGAGGGCTTGGAACCAAAATATGCTTCAGACTATAACCTGCTAAGAGATTTCTAGAGATGCAAAACTAGAGGACATTGGGGTGGGTGCTTGTGTCCAATCAGGGATGTTTTTTATCATTTTCTTTAGATCCAGAATCTTTATACTTTGCATTGACCTCCTACAACTCCTCTCCACAAGATCTGACACTTGTAACCTGCAATCAAAAGAGAGGGGTTGGGGGTTGTGGTGTTTAGGAGCTTGCCTTGGTCAAGCCCCAGAACGACATTCAATCCTTCCAACACCATTGTTAGATAGAGTACGTGTCCTTGGTGGATAGAGGCAAAAGAAAATGATATGATAAAATGATTGAAACACAAAATAGATATCACCTTGGTAGGTGCAAACCCTCATAGAGATGAAATGCCTTCACATCATGAGGAAATGAGTTGATGGAGCCAAATCTGCAACAAACACATATAAACACAACACAATTCTACTTTGCAACACAATGAATACCTTGAATGCTCTTTGCTTAATGATCATAAGTTCACCTTTATCAACTAGGAGTAAAATGAAGTCCTAAACATGTTTATATATGCATTCCTGCTAAACATCATAATTCAAACTGAATAGGCTGACAAAGGGAAACCTTTTAATGGTCAGTTTGCCGACATTTAAAATTTAGGTCCTGACAAAATAGGTCTAGACTAGGACATGAGCGCCTAAGTCTAGGATCCTATTTTGGGACATGCTTAAGCTTAAGAGTGGCCCCTAAGTCCCATTTGTCATGGGTTTTGGGGGATTTTGCTCTAGGATTCATTTTTAACATGCATGATTAAATCTAAGGGACTCAGGAGCTAAACTTAGGAGGTAAAAGTCCTAGGGGACATTTTACGACATAACAACAAGACATAAGGGATTCAAGGTATATCAGATGGATGTCAAATCTACTTTCTTGAATGGTGACTTGGAAGAAGAGGTCTACATAGAACAACTGGACGGTTTTCAATTATCAGAAGACCCAAGCATAGTGTGCAAACTCAAGAAGGCTCTGTATGGTCTCAAATAAGCCCCTAGGGATTGGTATGCAAGGTTGGACAAGCACTTACTCCAACAGGGTTTCAAGAAAGGTACCTCAGATAGTAACCTTTACATCAAAATTGAAGGTGAACAAATTCTAATTGTTTCCATGTATGTTGATGATATAATCTTTTGTGGATATGCTGAGATGTGTAAGAAGTATGTAGGAGAGATGCAAAAAGAATTTGAAATGTCTATGTTAGGAGAGCTATCATTCTTTATTGGAAATCAAATTTCTCAATCAAATCATGGCATCTTTATCTCTCAAGCAAAGCATGTTTAGGAAATGTTGAATAAGTTTGGAATGGAAGATTGCAAACCTGTGAGTGCTCCTATGGCAATTGGTTGCCACTTGAGTAAAGATGATGAGTCACCTGAAGCTGATCAGACTTTGTACAAGTCTATGATTGGGCACCTACTATACCTAACAACATCAAGGCTTGACATTATGCAAGTTGTGTGTTTGGTTGCAAGGTTTCAAGTTGATCCTAAGGAAACACATGTGAAGACAGTCAAGAGAATATTCAGATACTTGAAGAGCACTCTAGAACATGGACTGTGGTATCAAAAGGGTGATGAATTTTCCTTGAGTGCTTATACTGATGTAGATTGGGCTGGTAGTGTTAATGATAGAAGAAGTACCAGTGGAGGAGCTTTCTTTTTGGGAGACAAACTGGTCTCATGGATTAGCAAGAATTAGGATTCAATGTCCTTATCAACAGAAGAGGTAGAATATATAGCCACAACTTCTTGTTGCACCCAAGTGTTGTGGATGAAGCAAAGATTGAAAGATATCAAGTTTGTATATGATGAACCTATTCCTAGTCTTTGTGATAATACAAGTGCCATCAATATTTCCTAGAATCCAGTGATGCATTCTAGAACCAAGCACATATCTATCAAGTATCACTTTTTGAGAGAGAAGGTTGCAGATCAAGAAGTTAGATCAGAGTATGTGCCTACAAAGGATCAAGTTGCATATATCTTCACCAAGGCACTTTTTAAGATGCTCAATATGTCAACATGCCAAAGGGACTAGCCAAAACACAAGGTTATATCAGCCTTTGCCAATTCCAGATAAGCCATGGGAGGAAGTGAGTATGGATTTTGTTCTTGGGCTGCCAAGAACCCAAAAATGTAATGAATCTATTTTTGTTGTGGTTGATAGATTTTCAAAGATGGCTCATTTTATTCCTTGCAAGAAGTCAAGTGATGCTTCACATGTTGCCAATTTATTTTTCAAAGAGGTTGTAAGGTTGCATGGTTTGCCAAGAAGCATTATTTCAGATAGGGATACTAAATTTGTTAGTCATTTTTGGAGAACATTATGGAAGAAGTTAGGCACACATTTAACTTATAGATTAGCCTATTACCCCCAAACGGATGGCCAAACAAAATTGGTAAATAGAAGTCTTGGAAATTTGTTAAGATGCTTGATAGATGGGAGACCAAAATAGTGGGATGTGGTGCTTGCACAAGTTGAATTTGCCTACAATAATTCCAACAATAGAAGCACAGGTAAGAGTACATTTCAGATTGTCTATGGTTATAGTCCCAAAGGTGTTCATGAGTTAAGAGATAATGCAAATTTTTGAAAGAAAAGTGCAGCAACAGAGGATTTTATTGGTTATTTACATGAGTTGCATAAGGAGTTCAAGAAAAGGTTGGAGTCCAATACAAGAAAGTACAAGGCTCATGCTGATTTGAAAAGAAGAGAACAAGAATTCGAAGTGGGAGAGTTGGTTTTGGCACACCTACAGAAGGAAAGATTTCCCCAAGGCACTTATAACAAGTTGAAAAGTAAGAAGATTGGACCATGCAAAATACTCAAAAAAATTTCAGCTAATGTAGATGAGGTAGAATTGCCTCCAGGAGTGGATATTTCACCCATCTTCAATGTTTATGATCTTTATCATTTTATTGGTGATTAGACACATGAGGAGAAGACTGATTTTTCAGATTTACAGAGTTGGGAGCAACAACTTCTAGAAAGAGAATGTGAAGAGGTAGATGAAGTTATTGACTCAAGAGTAGTGAGAAGGACAAGAGGCAAGGAATACAAGGAGTACTTGATCAAATAGAAGGGAAGGAAGATGGAAGAGGCAACATGGGTGGCTGCCCCTGAGCTTCTCAAGCTTGGTATACCAAATCCTTTTGAATGTTCATGAGTCTACACTCATGAGACATTCTTTCTTACCCTAAATGTTTGATGCAGGAGCATCAGGGGTGAAGTGCAATCCTGCACAACCAAAAATATCTTTATTTTATTTTTTCAATTTTTGGCTTGTTTTTGTGTTGCAGGCATGATTTTGATCTCTTTTCACCTTTCTTCAGCAACCTTTGAAGATAGTCTTATTCATATATTTCATTGGCCCAAAATTCAAGCAAATTAGCATTGCATTTGGTAAAGTACATCTCACACCCCAGCTGGGAAATGTATTTTTTATTATGTGTAACTCCCATGAAGAATTAAATGATATGGAGTAAAATATTTGCCATGATGGGAGTGGAGTCACCGGATGAGGAATTGGATGGCAATTTTTGGCAAAAAATTGAATTTGTTGGAAAAAGCATTAAAGAGGCCAATTGCATGAATTACCATGCCTAGAATGGAGGAGGTAGAGGTTGGACTAGCATTATTTGGGAGAGAGAGATTATCTGGGTTGTATTTGTGAGACCCAGTTTCAAAAAAAGAGGCATAACTTTCTCATTTCTTAGCAAAATTGAGAAATTCAAAATGATCTAGAAAGCTAGGAAGAAGAGGCATAAAACCTAGAAATAATTTTAAAATCTTGGAGATAATGAAGGAGCAGTAATAGATGGAAAGTGATGGGATTGTGGAATTGTAGCTAATTTTTGATCCATTTCCAGAACTTGCTTATAGAGACTTTGAATATGTGTTCTTAATCTTGCATGTAGATGATTGTTGTTGTTGATGGAGCTTTCATGGAGGATTTAATTATTGAATTATTTTTATACTTGTAGAGTTCCAATATTTCCTGAATGCAAATAAATATTCTTGTGTTGAAGATTTTGTTTAAAGATTGCTTATATTGATTTTTTTTGAAAGGAGGCTGCAACAATTGACAAACCTCTTCGATTTCTTAATTGTTAAACTGTATCAATTGGTATCAGAGTAGGATTATAGAGATTTGGAGAAGAAATGGCACATAGAGGATGAGGCAGAGGAAGAGTCCCATGAGGAGAAGAAAATACAACACTTATGGAATTGATAAGGGGAATTTCATCAAGGTTGGAGGCCATAGAAACTTCTCAGAGAAGAGGGATTCCTGTTGAAGACATTAGTGAGGATGAGGAGGAAGATCCAGAGGTTGCAATAGTATAGGGAGAAGATGAAAATGAAGAGAGATTCTTACAAGTGTTGGATAAGCTTGGGAGTAAACCAAGGATGGACCCATCGAGTTACAATGGGAGTATGAATCCAGAAGAGCTTATTGACTGGATTACATAAATGGATAAATATTTTGGTTTGGAAGCCATTGAAGAGAAGAAGAAGGTGAAATATATTGGCACAAGGTTGAAAGGACATGCATCTCTATGGTGGGATCAAGTGCAGATTGAAAGACAAAGGAAAGGCAAAGAGAAGATAAAATCATGGGAGAAGATGGTTGCAAAACTAAAAGCAAAATTGTTGCCCGTGGATTATCACATTAATTTAATTAAAAAGTTGCAAAACATTAAACAAAAGGATTTGAGTGTCATAAAATACATAGAGGAGTTCTACAGACTGAGTATACGTGCTGGACATGTAGAGTATGATTAGGAGCAGGTAGCAAGGTATGTAAATGGCTTGAGGATTAACATTCAGGATGAGATCAACATGGTCTTGATAAGGATAGTGGAAGAAGCCTACCAGTATGCACTGAAAGCAGAGGAGAAGTTAGCAAGAAGGCAACGAGGAATCTTTAGAGGAAAAGGAAAACCTCCACGAGGTAAGGGACAAGCAAATAGTGGAAGAGGGTAGCCAGTAAAGGAAGAGGAAACAAGCTGGTCATAGACAACTCATGGGACAAATGTAAGAGGAAGAGGAGATTTTTCAAGAGGAAGAGGTGAAAGTTCAAGAGGGAGAGGAGAATATGATAGAGGAAAGTGTAATGTCCCCTTCTAATAATTTTCACAACCCTGTACAAAATTTCAACTCACCAAAAGAGAACATTAGTGTTCAATTCTTCTTTTCATATCATAATTAAGATTAATGATCAATAATCAAATCCATATACTTTCCACAATTGTACTTAGGGCTTGTAACCTTATAATCATAATCATATCATTTCTCTTAACATAATAAACATATGCCTTATACATTCACATTATTATAAACATATACATTACACATTCACATTATTTCTCTTTACATTATAAACATATGCATAACATATTCACATTATTTCTCTCACAACTCTCATGCACTATCTTGAGGGAGTTTTAGGGTAGCCCTCCCATTAATCAATCCTATCTCCCATATGAGCATGGTTTGTTAAGGTGTCCATATCCATCCCATACGGAGGCCCAATAGCTTCACCCAACACCTGGGGTCCCTCACCATTTGGCTCGAGGGGACTTCATGCAACACCCAGAATTCCTCATCCCATCGAAAGTCACCTACCGTTGGGCACAATTATAAACAATATGAGCTCATACTTACCATAGGCCCAAGAGCTTCACACACACCCGGTGTTCCTAGTCTCTTGGCTCAATGGACTTCACACACACCTGGTGTTCCTCATCCACTTGAGGGTCACCTAGGTTTAATCAGACATCCTTAACTTAACCCCAAACTCACAAGTGGTAAGATGATTAAGGGTGAGGCTTGACATCCTTCTTGATAGGTTATGAGATTATGAGTTATGAATCCATCGTTGATAATACTATCCTTTTCAAATCATGATATCATATTTCTTATTCCTCTTGGGAACCTTATCATTTCTTAGTCATAGCCTCATACTTGGCTCATTGATAATTCATTTATGCTTATTTTCATGCTTGACATATAAATGATTTCATTGCCTTATATTTGATCTCATTCATAAGATAAATATTCCAAGTTAAGAACTCATTTCTTTTCCTAATCATAATTTATTTGCTCATATCTTTTAGATACAATCCTATATTATGTTTCCTTATACAATCATGGTGTTAACATATTAAAAGGACTGCATTTTCTATTTGCTTACTATATTCTAGACTATTCGATGCTTTCATTATAGATATATTCAATACAAATCTAATTCAATGGTTCTATCATTTAAATCTGTTAGATCAGTAAGTAATATTATAGCTTAGAGGTATTGGGATATAACATACTGTTGTCATTATTTAGAAGGCATATTTTCTATGTATCAAATAGACTAATCTAAGTATAAATTATTTACTAGTATTCATCTATATATATATATCAGACATAGATCATCAGTAGAATGTATACCTTTGGCAACCCTTGATGGCTGGTAAATAAGTTGATGAATATTATATTCGCAGTCCCTTATATATTTATCAATGGCGACGACAGGGAATAACTCTGTTTGATTAGATGATATGATTTTATCTGCTTATGCACTTTTGGTTGATGATTGTGTATCAAATGCTAATGGAATTTCCCTTGGTTGATCCTTGCTCCTCATATAGGCCCGATTCATGGAAGGTCATGATCCTTTGGAGATTGGTCGCCTCTTTTCATGAGGATTGGTGCTCATTAATGATTTATAATTATTATTATCACTTGTTTAAGACTTGTCTTCATTATCCTTATTTGATCAATGCCTTTGCCTTATGCATTTATTATATTTATTAAGTGGATCTTTCGTATGACTAAGTCTTCATCAATTGGTGCTTTCATGACTATGTTTAGATACAAATGTTGCAATCATACTTGGAGGTTATCTTCATCATCACTTTGGTTCTCTTAAGCTTGATCGTGATAGCATGATAGTTTTACTATTCCAATCTTTAATTAGAATAGGGCCATCGATGGATATGATAGGCCTCCCCTCTTAAGATTGCTTGTCCTCAAGCAATTCCTACTTCTTCTAAGATCAATTTTCTTTCCTTCTTTTACTTGAAGTTACTTCACTTTCTTCCTGAATTTCTTTGTTGGGTATGATTTCTATATTGTGCACTTGAGCTCTTTTCCCACATTTATGCCTGATTTCCCATTCCTAATTACATTTAAAACACGTGTTTCCCCTTGTGGGGTCTTTACACTTGTGTCCTAGTTTCCATGCTTCTTTGCAATCAAAACAAAGACCCTTTTCTCTTAATGTATCTTTTAGGCATACATGTCCCTATTTCCAAGGTTCACCACATTTGTGGCATGGGTTGTTGCCTTGTCCTTCATTCTTTTGGTGGAAGGGTTTTTGGAATTTATCCTTGTTAGGGAGAGGTTTGGTATATGGTTTAGGTTTCTTATCTTTCTCTAACCTAAGGGCCATATCTATGGTATCCTCTAGGTTTGTGGGTTTGAAAGCACTTACCAAGTTTCTTAGGGAATCATCCAAACCTTCAATAAACAAATAGGTGAGTCATTCTTCCTCAATTCCGGCAACTCTCACGGATAATTTCTCAAATTCTTGAATGTAATCTTCCACTATCCCATGCTACCTTAAGTGTGTGAGTTCTTTGAAATCCTCTTGTGGATGTCTCTTATCAAATCTTTTTATGACCTTTCTTGAAAACTCTTCATACGAGGTTATCTTTTCGTGGCCTAGGGTGTGTTTCCCATGGTGCCACCATTCATAGGCTAGGCCTTTGAAATGTAGGATGGCAAATTTTAGAGCATCCTTTTCAGTCATAGGACTTAAGTGGAAGTAATCATTAAGCTTCTCTAACCAAGCATTGGCAGAAATCTTGTTCGACCCATCAAAATTTGGATAAACTTTGTTTGCTTTGTGTTTTAGGTCCTTGTTTATAGGTCTTCTTTCCTTTCGGTTTGCTTCATTTCTTTTTGAGGTGCTAAAATCATTAAAGGACACTACTGTCCTCACTTTTGGTTCTAGATTTGCACATGCCCTTGCTATATCTTCCGTACTCATGGTAGTGGGTGTAGCTTCTTCCGCACTTGAGACTTCTTCATTAGGAAGGAAGGAGGGTATTGGCACTTTTGGAATGGATGTAGAATGACTATTTTCAAAGTGATTAGACCTCACTTCTCTTCCATTATTTTCTTGAATCTTTAAGCTTTCAATGGTATTATTCATATTTTGTAGGGCTTGAAGGAGAGTTTGGTTTGTTTTGTTTTGGTCTTCCATATTCTTGGTAGTCATCTCCATGTAAGCCCTCATTTCGTGATTCTCCATTTGATTGTTGTTGTTTCATGTATTTTACCTTCTTGAGTAGGCTTGCATCAATTTCCCTCATAGGGTGGCATGTCAATAGCTTAGATACCACTTGTAATGTCCCCTTCTAATAAGCTAAAATTTTCACAACCTTGCACAAAATTTCAACTCACCAAAAGAGAACATTAGTGTTCAATTCTTCTTTTCATATCATAATTAGGATTAATAATCAATAATCAAATATATATACTTTCTACAATTGTACTTAAGGCTTGTAACCTTATAATCATAATCATATCATTTCTCTTAACATAATAAACATATGCCTTATACATTCACATTATTATAAACATATACATTACACATTCACATTATTTCTCTTTACATTATAAACATATGCATAACATATTCACATTATTTCTCTCACAACTCTCATGCACTATCTTGAGGGAGTCTTAGGGTAGCCCTACCATTAATCAATCCTATCTCCCATATGAGCATGGTTTGTTAAGGCATCCATATCCATCCCATACAGAGGCCCAATAGCTTCACCCAACACCTGGGGTCCCTCACCATTTGGCTCGAGGGGACTTAATGCAACACCCGACATTCCTCATCCCATCGAAAGTCACCTACCGTTGGGCACAATTATAAACAATATGAGCTCATACTTACCATAGGCCCACAGGCTTCACACACACCCAGTGTTCCTTGTCTCTTGGCTCAAGGGACTTCACACACACCCGATGTTCCTCATCCACTTGAGGGTCACCTAGGTTTAATCATACATCCTTAACTTAACCCCAAACTCACAAGTGGTAAGATGATTAAGGGTGAGGCTTGACATCCTTCTTGATAGGTTATGAGATTATGAGTTATGAATCCATCGTTGATAATACTATCCTTTCCGAATCATGATATCATATTTCATTTTCCTCTTGGGAACCTTATCATTTCTTAGTCATAGCCTCATACTTGGCTCATTGATAATTCATTTATGCTTATTTTCATGCTTGCCATATAAATGATTTTATTGCCTTATATTCGATCTCATTCACAAGATAAATATTCCAAGTTAAGAACTCATTTCTTTTCCTAATCATAATTTATTTCCTCATATCTTTTAGATACAATCCTATATTATGTTTCCTTATACAATCATGGTGTTAACATATTAAAAGGACTGCATTTTCTATTTGCTTACTATATTCTAGACTATTCGATGCTTTCATTATAGATATATTCAATATAAATCAAATGCATACCAATACAAATCTAATTCAATAGTTATATCATTTAAATCTATTAGATCAGTAAGTAATATTATAGCTTAGAGGTATTGGGATATAGCATACTGTTGTCATTGTTTAGAAGGCACATTTTCTATGTACCAAATAGACTAATCTAAGTATAAATTTTTTACTAGTATTCATCTATATATATATCAGACATAGATCATTAGCAGGATGCATACCTTTGGCGACTCTTTGATGGCTGGTAAATAAGACGATGAATATTATATTCACAGTCCCTTATATATTTATCAATGGCAATGGTAGGGAATAACTTTGTTTGAGTAGATGATATGAATTGATCTGTTTATGCACTTCTGGTTGATGATTGTGTATTGAATGCTGATAGAATTTCCCTTGGTCGATCCTTCCTTGCTCCTCATCTTGATTCATGGAAGGTCATGCTCCTTTGGAGATTGGTCGCCTCTTTTCATGAGGATCGGTGCTCATTAACAATTTATAATTATTGTTATCACTTGTTTAAGACTTGTCTTGATTATCCTTATTTGATCGATGCCTTTGCCTTATGCATTTATATATTTACTAAGTGGATCTTTCATATGACTAAGTCTTCATCGATCAGTGTTTTAATGACTATGTTTAGATACAAATGTTGCAATCATACTAAGAGGTTATCTTCATCATTGCTTTCATTCTCTTAAGCTTGATCATGATAGCATGATAGTTTTACTATTCCAATCTTTAATTGGAATAGGGCCATCGAGGAATATGACAGAAAGGGATTTTTAGGAGTATGCTTCAATTGTGGGGAAATGGGTCATCGGGCCTTTGAGTGCCCTCAAATACAAGAAGTTGGAAAGAAAAACACTGGAAAAGCATACACTGCAGAAGTTGAAAATGAGATAGAGCCAGTAGACCTTGAAGATGGAGAAGTTCTCATGCTGAAAAGAGTTCTCTTAAAACCAAAGGAGCTTCCAGAACCGGCACAGAGGAGGAGCTTGTTTAAAACAATTTGTAAGTCTCAAGGAAAATGTTGCACCATAATAGTGGACAGTTTTAAGCACATATAATTTAGTTTCCCAAGAGATGGTGGAGAAGCTGAAGTTAGAAAGGATGAAGCACCCAAATCCCTACCAGGTCACTTGGTTACAAAAGGGACATCAACTTTTGGTGAGTGAGCAATGTCAAGTAAATTTTCAGATTGGTAACTATAAGGATGACATACTATGTGATGTGATGCCAATCGATGCATGCCACATCCTATTGAGTAGGCCATGGCAATATGATTGCAAGGCAATTCATGATGGTGAAGCTAACACATATACAATCACAAAGGACAAGAAAAAGTATGTCATGAACCCGCTGAAAGAGAAGCAAAATGAAGTGGATAGTGATGCCAAGGTATGCATGATCACTGATAAACAATTTTTAAGGGAGTTAAAAGAAGAAGAAGTATGTTATGCTTTAGTTTCCAAGCCACAAGCTGTTGGGACAACAAGTGAAGAATAAGAAATTCCTGAGGAAATCAAGAGGATATTGTAAGAATATGAAGATATTTTAATGAAGGATCTTCCAGATGGAGCCCCACCAACTAGAAGTGTAAGTCATTGCATTGATTTGATACCAGGGGCAAGCTTACCAAACAAGGTAGCATATAGAATGAGCCCAAAAGAAAATGAAGAGATAAGTAGACAAGTGCAAGGATTGTTGGACAAAGGATTGATAAGAGAAAGTTTGAGCCCATGTGCAGTACTGACAATTTTGGCACCCAAGAAGGATGGAGAATGGCGTATGTGCACAGATTCAAGGGCTATTAACAAGACAACAATCAAGTATAGGTTCCCATTGCCTCGTATGGATGATTTGATGTATTGCTTAAGTGGAGAAAAATATTTCACCAAAATTGATTTGAAAAGTGGATACCACCAAACAAGGATTAGAGAAGGAGGTGAGTGGAAAACTGCATTCAAAACAAAGGATGGGTTATATGATTGGTTGGTTATGCCATTTGGACTTACAAATGCCCCAAGCACATTCATGAGATTGATGAACGAGGTGCTCAAACCATTCCTTGGTAAGTTTGTGATTGTTTATTTAGATGACATCTTGGTTTTTAGCAAAGAAAGAGATGAACATCTAGAGCATGTTAGGGCTATTTTGCAAAAATTAAGAGAGGAAAGTTGCTGGTCAACATTAAAAAACGTGTCTTTATGAAGGAGGAGTTTGTATATTTGGAGTTCGTAATCTCAAAGGAAGGGTTAAGGATGGATCTAGAAAAGGTTAAAGCAATCCTAGAATTACCATCACCAAAGAGCATGTTTCAGGCAAGGATTTTTCATGGTTTGGTAAGTTTTTATAGGAAATTTATTAGAAATTTTAGTAGCATTTGTGCACCAATCATAGACACAATGAAGGGAGAAAGAAAGGACTTCAAATGGACAGTTGCAGTAGAGAGAAGTTTTAACATTTTGAAGGCAAAGGTGATCGAACAACCCATATTAGCATTGCTAGATTTTAACAAAGTGTTTCAAGTTGATTGTGATGCAAGTGGGGCAGGGATAGGAGGAGTTCTCAGTCAAGAAGGAAGGCCCATATCTTACTTCAATGAAAAGTTAAATGAAGCCAAGAGAAAATATTTAGTGTATGATCAAGAGTTTTACTCTATTGTGTAGGCCCTCAAGAAGTGGAGACACTATTTGTTACCTAAGGAGTTTGTCCTCTACACAGACCATCAAGCCTTGCAATTCATTAATAGCCAAGGTAAGCTAAATAAAAACCATATGAAGTGGGTGGAGTTCTTATAAAGTTATTCTTTTGTTCTTAAACATACAAGTGGTAAGTCAAATTGGGTAGTGGATGCTTTGAGTAGGAGGTGTTTGTTGCTAAATAAATTTCAAGTGAATGTTCTAGGTTTTGATTTGATGAAAGAGTTGTATGAAAAGGATCTTGATGTTAGTGAGGCATGGGCAGCTTGTAAGTCTCCAATAGAGAGTGATAGAACCAAGTGGCTGGAATATTTCATACAAGAGGGGTTGTTGTGCAAGGGGAAACAATTGTGCATACCAAGGGGATCAATGAGGGAAAACTTGATTCGGGAAAAACATGGTGGAGGACTTGGTGGACATTTTGGAGTGGATAAATCTTTGGGGCAGCTGAGTGAAACTTACTATTGGCCAAGTATGGGTAGGGATGTGAAGAATATGGTTCAAAGATGCTCAATATGTCAACATGCCAAAGGGACTAGCCAAAACACAAGGTTATATCAGCCTTTTCCAATTCCAGATAAGCCATGGGAGGAAGTGAGTATGGATTTTGTTCTTGGGCTGCCAAGAACCCAAACAGATAATGATTCCTTTTTTGTTGTGGTTGATAGATTTTCAAAGATGGTGTTAGTACTCATTTATGTTTGGGGTTTTAAGTCCATACATTTACAGATTTTCCCATTCAAACCCTAAAATTTTTGAGTCTTGGGGTCTCACATTTGTCTTTTCTTTTCTGATGGTGACCTTTTGTGGCGGGTTCCCGGTTACAAAGTTTCATCCTCATGCTTTAGTGTTCATAGGTTGACCGGCCTCCGTGCAGTATTTTACCGCCTTTTCTCATCGCACATGAGAAAAATGTTAAGTTTTTGTATATGCAAGTGCAAATGTATGTTGGGTTGCTTGCGGAATCTCAATCGGTTTCCAAAAATGCAATTTTTTTGAGATAAATGCATTTTTTATGCATATTGGGTCACATATACAAAGGGGGAATCTATCACAGATTCCCCAGGAATATTTTGTAGTTGTATGCATTTCCTAATGCATATCGGGTTCAAAAGGATGCATGTACATTGGGGGAATCTTCCGCAAGATTCTAGGAATATGCCATTGTTGTATATCAGGTTCGCTTGTATGTGTTTTGTTGTACATCCTAATATACATCGGCTGCATGCATTTGAAAGATACAAGGAAAAATATACAAAGGTGGAATATTCCTTGGTGATTCCCTGTTTGTATGTAAGAAAGTTTGTATGTTTGACATACAAAGGTGCCAGTATACTTTTGCTACAATGCAGCAGGGAGATGCATGTGGTGGGGCCCACGGACAAACAAGGGGTGAATGTATGTCTGATATACAATCAAATGTGCAAGAAAAATATACAAGAGGAAAGGATACGTGCCAGACTTCAATGATTTTTTGAATCCAATGGATAAGGGGCAGAGGTTCGTTGTATGTATATCGCATTTGTATAATGCGATATACAAGGAAACATACAATGAAGAAATATGCATTTTAGATCTGAAGGAGAAGTCAGATGCGGCGGATAAATTTTTGAGATCTGCCTTGTATGTATGAGGTGTTTGTATATGCAGTTATACATTGAGATATGCAAGCAGAGGGACATACAACCCAGACGCGATGGAGAAATAAAATGCAGCGAATAGTAATTTGAGGTCCGTGGGTCATATAAAGCACTTGTAAAGGCCGATATACAAGCTGATGTGCAATGGAAGGGATACAAGCCAGATTTCAACCTATTCTCAAATTGTTTTTATAAAATCTGAAGTCCTACTTGTATATAAGGCGATTGTATATGCATCCTTTCTTGCATATACAAGGGTGAAATGGCAAAATGAAGATGGTAAAAAGTCAGCGGTAGGAGTATGTAGTGCCTACGTGGCACGATATTACAGGTGGACGACTTTTCAGCATTTTTTGGAAGCTGTTTGTTTCAGCAATGGAATCAAAATCGATGGCTATCTTTCAAGTTCGTAGCAGTGATAATTTTTTGTATCTGCGACCGCGTTTGGGCGGGAAAAATTCCAGAGGCTTGCTACTGCTGCGTCCTCAAGGGCCTGCGGGTAGATGAAGCATTGATGGCGGATTTGTAGAGGATGGACGATAGAAAGGACAAGTCAACCACCCGATTGAAGATGAAAGTCCTTGAGCGGCAGTGCAGATCCTGATTCTGCCTGCTCATTCCTCTTTGTCTTTCCGCAGCATTGAATATTTCTGGGCGCCATTCCTCATGTATTGAATCTTTTTCTTTGATTTGCCTTGTAATTAATTTTTGCTGGGTACACAGTCTTGGTATAAAAGCCAAACTATGTTACCCATTGTTGTTGTTGAAAACTGGACAACATTTTTGGTGCTGTAATAAGATATGACTTCATTGGTGGCTCTGTCTTGGGTATCTTGTGAGTTTATGAGTCTCATGTTGTATGTTTTTCTGCATAAACCTACTGATATCATGCTGATTTAAATGAGTAATGCTATACTGCATGTATTCTGTTATCTATCTCCAAATTGAATGTTTTCTTCTTATGAATCTAAGCATTTAAGGGGTGTTTATGATTCTAGAATATAGGTTTGCTGTGTTGAATGTTTGATTTTTACTTCTGCTCAAGGAGTAGATTAAACGTTTCAGATCAAGTGTTGGGAAGAAGACATTGCAATAGGGATATTAGTAAGTAGAGATAACAGGATACTCTGTTTTGGGAAGTATCTGTTAGGTAGATACTAAAAATCCCCTTGATATCCAGTCTTTGGTATATGTTTATGCTGGCCATTCACATGTGTATGTCTATTTACTCCGAGCCTTGGATAGGCACCGATCCAGCCTTGTATTGAGGTTGCAACCCAAAGTCTCAGTTTTGCATCCAAACATAAAATCAATCTTAAACTTTAAATCAAACCATTAGGACTTTAGAAATAGCTTTAGGATCCAAAATCCTCTGTCTACAACTGAATATAGGTCCAAAGCTAGCACCTTTGTACTTATCTCACAGTTTTGGTCTACATAATAGAGGATTTATCTGCTTTGTGTTAGCATCCCAGTCTCTGCACATTTATATTTCATGGATGTTGAGTAGGGAATACCTGTTGGTCATGATGTTAGTCATTCGCAAACATAGAATAAAAGTTACACAACAACCTTTACTCATCTTGAAAGATACGATGAATTCAAAGAATTCATGATCCCAAGTCTCCATTGATTAGGTCTTAATCTACTGACGTTACTCAGTGGTTGATGTGTGTTGCTATTTTCCATTCAGGGGCCTTACGTGTTTCTGCAAAGTTCATCATCATTATCTTCAAATATCCTGCTCTGGATGTTTGCTCTGCATAAATCTCCAACAATTCTACCTCTGCACTGTGAATTTAGTCAAATAATGTGCCTACAGGCTGATATTTGCATGATTTCTATCATTATTTATGATTCTTTGCATGATATTTTCAATAATACATGCACTTAACTCAAATATGCTAATGATTTTCAGTTACCTACGGGATTTCAGCATATTTCTCTGTTCTGCTTGTTATTTCTCATGATTTGCAGTTATGGTGATGAATTTATGAAATTGAAAAAAAGGAAAAGGGTTAAAGAATGAGATTCCCAAAACTACTGGACTTAGATCACTGATCCACATACAAGCTCCCATACATGCAATGAAAAGAAGGAAAACTAGAAATCATACTTCACCAGGACATTCCACAAATCCGCATGATCTAGTGCAAATCTTCAAAGGAAAAGTTGACAACAACATGTAATGAAATGAAAACGCTTCCAGTTGAACACAGCATTCACCAGTACATATCCAGAAATCAACAGAAAGATTACGTAAAATTTACAATCAGGATGTAATCTGGAACTTCATATCCATTCAGTATGCTCAAGAACAGGTACATTTACAATGATCTGAAGAAAGAATCTTGACATTTCAACAATTCTATCCTCATTAGTCTCAGTAATCCGATCCCCTAATTGATTCTACAGTAATTAGCTTTTTTGCGCCAGATGCGTCTGTGTATTCTAATGTCTCTCCCCTCTATTTGATGACAAGCTCTGGCTCTTATATAGAACAACTACCAAAAAATGGTTACAACGATCCAAGGATCAGGATCCTCTCATAACAAACAACGGTCCAGATGAAAAGCACATGCTTCGTCAGTTGGCAAATGCACAGCTGGCACAGAATATTCCAGCATCTTCAACTTGATTCGGTCTCCAGCTGGCGAACAGCATATTTGACAATATCCTCCTCATTTCTGGCTCATGTTGCCTCCATGCGCAACTTTGTAATGCTCAGCTTCAGCAGCAGCTCTAACAACATCATGACTTCAATGCTCGGCTTCAGCAGCAGCATCATGACTTCCTGCAAATAAACAGACAAACATTAAGTTCATCATCATGTGGATAAACAACAGGAAGTAAACATTTTATTAAACATACCTCCCAATGTGCAGCTACAGGCAATCAGGCTTTACCTGTGGAAAATATGCACTAAATGCATAAACAACATTAAAACAATCAGGTCAACCATCGTTGACCAAAACCAGGCAGTCGGGCTTTCAAATTTCTATCGCTTCATGTTTTCCCGCCCATTTCCATGTGTATCGGGTTCAAATATGATCAGGTATGTCAAAATATACAAGGAAATAACCGCCCTTAACAAATTACTTCACATCTGGCTTTGCATGCTCTGTTTGAATGTTTCGGGTCATCATCATATTCGTGTCGGTGTGACCACATATGATCAGGGTGACAAATTTAGACTCGGCCGATGGCAACAGTTATACCTACGTCAAAAATCATGATGATGACCAACCCTATGTCTTCTATCCAGCTGCAGGATACCACGAAATATGATGCCCCTCCTTTCCGAATGCTCTGATGAAAAAGCACATCAGGATGTTTCGCTTCTGCATATTGGGGAAAGAAAGACATCATCGTCATCATCATGATGAAGACAAAAGGAGGATTTGGAATATGATCCTGCCGCTGAGGAAAGGAATATGATGGTGACGTCATCGTCATATTCGGGCTTCATTAAAATGCAAAGGATGATGTCACCGTCATGTTTCGTTAAGATCAGGGGATAAATGCAAGATCGGGTCACCTAAGGAAGATGATCGGGTGATGAATGTAAAATGACCCCTTTGCGGCCAAGGTAACCCTCTCGAAAGATCAGGATGATGATGATGATCATCATCATCATATCCGCACTAGGTGATTTAAAATATGATCCTGCTGAAGGTCCAGATGACGTCATCAGGATATCTGGGGCCTTTGTTAATCTTATAACATGACGTCATCGTCATATTCGCGAACCGGATCATGCCTTGGAAAATATCCTGCCGAAGGAGAAATGTGATGGTGACGTCATCCTGATATTTGCTTCTTCGTTTATCAGGTCGGGATGACGTCATCAGGATATTTGCAAAAGGTTATACTTCTCGGCAGGAGGATATTGCGAAATGTCAGGTAGACAAACAAGATCATGATGATCTTGACAACATGACTTAGGAATGAAATATCGCCCTCCGTTTTTGAAAGATAAGGTGATCATCATGATCACGCAAAAGGAGATCAGGAGGATTTTACGAAATGTGATCCTGTCTTGAAAGATCATGATGATGATGATCACCAGGACTTTGACGTGCGCGTGCAAATTTTGCAGATGGTGTATTTTCTAAGTAGGGTGATATTATAATATCAGCATGATATTATAATATCGGGTGATGTTTAAATATCATGATGCTCGCGATGTTTCCAAGGTCGCTTGACGGGTAAAACACACTATCACTTAAGATTGACGTCCGGATATTGGGACTGCATCATTTTTATCGGGTGATAGACAAAGATCATGATGATGACCTTTCGCGATACAAAAGACCGCTTCGATGGGGACAACCTACTACGACTTAAAATTGACGTCCGGATGTTTCAACCTCAGGATATTATCGGGGGGCTTTTCAAATATCATGATGATGATGTTCATCATACAGCAATTATCAGGTTTGACCAAAACTTTGACTGCTCATAACTCCCTCATATGGATGAATTTTCAAGTGATGTAAAAGGCAAACCTGCATGGAATTTCAAGCTCTTTCTAACCATGAAGTCATAGAAACAAAATATGAACTTTGACAAACTAACCTCATGATGATGACCTACCTCATCCTGACCTTCATGATGATGATGCACCTGACTTATTTTTACCAAACCGCCAGAAAGCAGACAACACAAGCCAAAACAAAAGTTGGGTCCCTGTTTTGCCAAGTCAAAATGGGGCGTGTTGTGTAACCACACAACAACTTGCCACCAAAGAAAATAAACAAATTCCAATGATTCAAGTGATGTAATCACATTTATCTATAGTGTTCTAATTCTGTCTATGTGTCAGCATCATAATCCTTTGAATGATAAAATTTCATTATGGTGATAAAGCTAACAAAGGATCAGGTGTGTGCATATGATTAATTATCCTCATCTTGAAAGTAAGTTGAAAACATAAGTAACTGGTGTTAAACTACATAGTTGGAGATCATCCCTCATAGCCAACCTAGATAGAGCCTTGCTGCCAGCAGGCGTCTATAGCCCCGGCAAGGTTATCTATACAATCTCCCTAAGTAGGGCTCCACTGCCAGCAGGCGTCCATAGCCCCGGTAGAGTTACTTAGATGGCCTAATTTTATTTCGTTTCTGATTTTCCTTTAAAAATTTAAATTTGATATCATCATGTCAGCTCATTTGTACAAGGTGTAGTCACTTGCAGCTTTAGGTTGGAGATTGTATTGGTAGCAAGGGAGTCCCTTTAGATTTTTCACTTAACACCTATACTCATATCTTCAACAAACCCAAGGCTGTTAGGTGTTTCATTGTGTTTGATTCACTTTGGACAAGAAAAAGCACCCTGATGAAAAGACATCATAAACCTGATCATGAACACTTCTTAGAATGAATCATAACCTATATTTAAATGTGATCTCATCACTTGAATCCTAACAATTTAATTATTTTCTTAAGGTGATGAAGTGCATCATCCTGACTTACCAGAACAAGGTCCCAACCAACAAAACAACAACAACAACAAGCAAACTGTACAAACAACTATACAAATATACAATATGATACATGAGACTGTCATGAAGTCACTCAGGCCTGGAAATAATGTTTGAGGAATTGTCCATTGACTGGCAATGGGACATCCTCACCTGTCAGGTTCTTAAGCCTATAAGTGCTGTCTCCTAAAATTTCAGAAATCTGAAAGGGACCTATCCATAGTCTATCAAACTTACCATGATCACCTTTCCTTTCATGGGCTTTATCCCACATCAGGAATACATCTGATATCCTGAAAGCTTTAATTCTGGCTCTCTTGTCAAACCAGCGTTTGACAACAGCCTGATGTTTTGCAAATTGGTCAATCGCTTGACTTCGTTTTTCTTCCAGATGCATCAACTGAAGCAACCTGACTTCCTGTTTATTATCTATGCCTAGATAGTCTTGGGCAAACTGCAGAGTAGGAATTTTCAAGTTTACAGGGAGGATAGGATCTACCCCATATACTAGCTGGAAGGGTGAGTTTCCCAATGCAATTTTCATTCTAGTTCTGTCTACCCATAAGGCATATTTCAGAAATGAGTTCCATTCCCTGGGATTTTTCTCTATCAATTTTCTTATGATACTCAGTAAATTCTTATTGGTGGATTCTGCTAATCCATTTCCCTGGGGATAGTAATTGGATGAGAACTTAAGTATGATCCCATGATCAAAAGCCCAACTTGACAATTTAGTGGAAATGAAGGAAGAACCATTATCACTTACCAATGCATAAGGAATTCCATACCTGGTGACAATGTTGCTTTCCAGAAATTTAATGACATCATCAGCAGTACAAGTTTTGCTGCTGATAGCCTCAGTCCATCTGGTACAATAATCAGTAATTGTTAGGACATACCTCTAGCCTGAAGAAGACGGAGGATTGATCGGTCCTATGAAATCCATGCCCCACTGTGCAAATGGGCGCTCTTCCATCACTGGCTGCAATGGTTGTGCAGCATATTTTTCTCTGTTGGCAGCAACCTGGCAAACATGACAACATTTAACATGATCAGCTGTGTCTTTAAAAATTATAGGCCAGTAATATCCTGCTCTGAGGATTGCATGTGTTGTGGCCAACGCTGATCCGTGGGCAGTTCCAAACTTGTCATGTAACTCTGTCAAAACTTTATTGGCTTCTGGTTTCTCTAAGCATCTCAGGTATATCCCTTCATAATTCTTTTTAAACAGGGCTCCTCCCTTCATCATATACTTCTGGGATCTTATCTTTAAGGCTCTTCTCTGTGAGGCTTGCATTCCTGAAGGACATCTTCCCATGATCAGGATGTGCCTGATGTCTGAATACCATTCCCCATTGTCTTTCTCATTGATCACATACTGCTGACTGATGATGTTTGGATCAGTTTCAGATATCATCTGGCTCAGAGCTTGTCCTCTTACCAGCTTCATTGGTGTGATCTCCATGTCATATTCTTGTAATACAGTAATCCATTTGGCCCTTTTTTCACCAGGTTCGCTCTGCATCAGCAGCATCTTTACTGCTGCATCTGGTACCACAACAATCACTTTGCTTCTCAGTATATAATGTCTGAACTTTTTTACTGCTCTGACTAATGCAAGTGCCTGTCTTTCAACATCTACATATCTCAACTCAGCATCCCTGAAAGGACAGCTCATGAAAGCAATTGGTTTCTCTTTTTTCTCTTCATTTCTTTGAGTTAACACTGCTGTAGAAGTATGTTCTGAGGCAAATGAGTAGATGTAGAAATCTCTTGTATAATCTGGACTAATGAGGACAGGAGCATCTGAAATGGCCTTCTTTATATCTTCAAAGGCAGCTCTGGCTTCTGGTGTCCACTCAATTTGTGCATCTTTTTTCAACATGGCATTCAGTGGTCTGACAATCTCAGCAAAGCCGGTGATGAACTTCCTCACAAAATTTATCTTACCAAAATAAGATTTAAGTTCCTTTTTGCTTCCTGGAAGTGGTAACTTCATAATGGATTCCACCCTGTCAGGATCAATGATAATCCCATCTTCTGTGATCAGGTGGCCTAGTAACTTTCCGGTTGTGACCCCGAATATGCACTTCTTGGGATTCAAAGATATTCCATATTCTTCACATTTCTTCAGTACACTTCTGAGATCAGCAACATGATTTCCTCTTTCCTTGGAGAATACTGTCAAGTCATCCATGTAGATGACTATACATTTTCCTACTAAGCCTCTGAAGGCTATGTCCATTGCTCGCTGGAATGTAGCTCCAGCATTTATCAGTCCAAATGGCATACGTCTATATGCAAATATCCCCCACTTTGTGGTGAAGGCAGTTTTTAATCTGTCAATTTTATCAACCATCACTTGGTTGTATCCTGAAAAACCATCCAAGAAGGACATCATCTTGGCTCCATTTACCATCTACAGAACTTCATCCAAAGAGGGCAAAGGATAATTATCCTTTTCTGATGCTTTGTTCAGGTTCCTGAAATCTACACACAATCTGATGTCTCCATTCTTCTTTCTGACTGGCACCAGATTTGCCACCCAAGTGGAGTGCCTTATAGGAAATATTATCCGGGCATTTAACAATTTCTTAACCTCTTCAAGGATGATGGGCTCAAGCAGAGCATTGACTGGCCTCTGCTTCTGTCTGAAAGGTTTTGCATCTGGCTTGAGAGGTATAGTATGAGTTATGACAGAAGTGTCATACGTCTTCAGCTCGTCATAAGTCCATGCAATTACATGTATATAATCCTTAAGGGCATGAGTTATTCCTTCTAACTCTTCAGGTGTACAAACCTTACCCAACAAGACATTTCTCTTGTCATCAGCTTGTCCAATATTCACCTGTGAATATTGACCTCCATCTGCCTTAGGCAGATCCTTATGTTTAAGCATATTATCCAGATCAAAGGCTCTTTCTAATTCAATCATACCTTTGGGAATTGTGTTGCTAGGCAACTCTAATATCTCATCTTCTTCCCAGACATGATCTTCCATACCATTTTCATCTATGATCTGAGCTTCAAATACGTCTCTGTTTGATATGAAGTCCAGGATGTGCTGATCATCATCAAACACTTGGAGATTAGTCACATTGTCAGGTACCGAAGGTGCTGACACCAATTCTACTGAAAATCTCTTTAGACCAGATATAGACAGCGGTTCCAGCGTACTGGCGGCCTGAGCAAGTGCATCTGCCCTTTGGTTCTGTTCTCTTGGCACGTGAACGATGTTGAAGGCATCAAAGTCTTCAATCAGGTCCCACACACGATGTCTGTAATTTGACAGCTTTCTGTAGTTACAAGAGTAAATTCCTCTTACTTGTCTCACAACTAGTTCTGAATCTCCAAAGACATGCAGGATCTTCACCTTCTTCTTATGGGCAAACAACAGTCCATGAATCAGAGCTTCATACTCTGTGACATTATTAGTGCAGGGGAACTGTAATCTGTAAGCTGCTAAATAGGATTTTCCTGATGGATCAATAAGGTCAATTCCTACCCCAGCACCTTGCTTAGATTTGGATCCATCAAACCTCAGGATCCAAGGCTTATCTTCAGTAGGACATTTGCTTGAGCTTTCTTTTTTCTTTGCAGCTCTGGCTGCTGCTCCGCCTGATATCCACTTTAACTTAGGGGTGTCATCTTCAAGTTTCTTCTTTCCTTTATCTGATGAGCCTGATGGCTTTTCTGTTTTCTCTTCCATCCTAGCAGGAGGATGATGTTCAGCACATACAGCTGCATGCTTCTTCAAAATGTGTAAGCACAGTGAGCAAGTTGTTTCTGAGTGAGGCGCCTCATGCAGCCTACACCAACCTTTAATTAAAACCTCCTGGGGAGATCTACACTGTTGTGTCATTTTTTTTATTTCTTTAACCAGAAATTCTTCGAACTTCGTCAGGTCGCTGCCTTTATCCTCATCAGACAACTCGTAATCCGGTTCCATGAAGCAATCACTACCAGGAGTGATCTTTTCCTTTCTCGCATCATTCGTCTGATTGGACACCAGGATCTCTTCTATTTTTCGGATATGATCCTCATCAGGATCCGTCGACTCTTCTGTTCCTGCAGAAGACAAATAAGAATTAGTATCATCATCATCATCAGATGTAGCACTCACCTCGGAATATGATGATGATGCTTCACTATACGTTTGCTCCAGTATTATCATGTCTAAGCATGGTTCACAAGTCTTTTCCAAGTGTGCTTCGCCATGTAATCTGCACCATCCGTCAATCAAAATATCATTAGCAGGTATATTTAATAATTGACAACGTTTTATCTGAGTAGATAAATGCATCTCAAAATCCCTGAAGCGATCTATTTCATTCTCATTATCAGGATCATTATTAAGTTCTACAACTGGCATATCCTCATGATAATCATCGTCATGATGATGATGAACATCAAGCATCAGGATCTCTTCTATTTTGACAGTTTGCGGCCTGATGTGATAAACTCCAGGTTCTACGTTTACATACATGATCTCATTTGTTCTGTTATATTCCGTGATCATATGTTTCATCCTAGGCTCAGCATCAATCCTGATCTGATTAGGTATACCTTTCCATGGCAACCACATGTGACTGAAGTCTGTGGACATGTATCCGTTAAGCGTTTTAGACCAGTCCCGGCTAAGCAACATCCCGTATGTATCAGGTATGTCAACTACCTGAATGTCAATGTAATACTGGATCCTAGGATCAGACGCTAGCTGCATGTGAATGTGAGTGAGTTCTCCTACGACACTTACTTCTGTCTTGTCCAGTTGAGTGACCTTCTTTAAGGATTTAGCAGGATGCAGTCCTAATGCGTTGCATATTGACAAAGGCATAACATTAGTTGAGGCTCCTGAATCAACTAAACAGTTGTGCAAATTCTTACTGAACATTCTTATGGTGAGGAGAAACGGAGGTGATTCAGTTTTATCTCTGTACAAGGTCATGTGGGAGGTTTCAACAGCTTGGACTGTGGCTGACACTTTGGGCTTGACAGTATTATCTTTAGCAGTATGGTCTCTGCTATTGGATTGACTCGAAAGGTGATTATCCTCTTTAGGAGCAGGATCATCTAGCGACTTCATGAATGCCCTTTTGATGGCAGGAGTTTTCAGTAACTCAGATAGGGACAGGCTGATCTTGATTTTCTTCATTTCATCAGCCAAATAACTGACTAACTTGTCAGACTCATGAGGTGCATTTGCGACTTTTGTTACTGTGTTTTGAGGAGACAAGTATTGAGCATTCACCTTAGGGAACCCAGGGTTATTGCTAGCCTTAGGATCAGGAGGTGTGTTGAAGTTGTTTGGAGGTAGAGATGATGTCAATGGACCGGTAGGTCTGTTGGCATTACTCCTCAGGTTATAATTGTGCTTACCAGGGTATTGCTGCTGGTATGCATGTACTTCCTCATGCTTTCTTGTAGGTTCGTTTTCATCCTCAAAAGGGAAGACATAGTTTGCTTCAAAGGTTAAGGCAGATTCTTCACAGGTCTGATTATAATCCTGATGAGGCTGATTAGTGTATGTTTCCAGCACAAAAGCTGAGTCATATCCGCAAGGAACTATTTCATTTCCTTCTGCCTGAGGTGGATTTCCAGAAGTATTAGACACTTCAGTCTGAAAGATGCTGGCAGTAATCCTAAATTGTGGACAATCTAATTCTGCATGTGCATTGGTATTGTGAATCCTGCACCAATTGGTAAGGGCTGCTTCAGCAAGATTGACTCTGGTAGTCTGTTTGGCTTCACCAGGAGGCTGATTGTCTAGGGGTGATGGTAATGAACCATTATTTGGCCTGGAGTTCCACACTCTGGGCTGCCTAGGAGGATTATTATTGTTTCCACCATTATTGTTGAAGTTATTGTTGTATCCTCTGTCAGGGTAATTTGGTCTGTCATTGGAATAACTCCTATTCTGACCTGACTGTGAATAAAACCCTTGATTTCTCAAGTGTGTTACTTCTGTGGTGAGTTTTCTCAACTGAGCAGAAATTTCTTTGATTTCCTCTTTCTCCTCTTGAGCTTTGGCCACTACATTTTCAGTCTGAGGCTGGAAAAAGGAAGATCCATGGTTATTGTGGGATAGATCTGTACCCTGAGGTGTCTGAGCATGTGCAGGATATTGTGGCAATTGGCCATTTCCATTAGGAGGAGGCATGATACTCAATGGAGGTATTTGCAAAGGTGCAGGCATGATTGCTGGGGGCATCACTGATCCATTTGGATATTGTGCAGGATATTGTGAAGGATAAGCTGCAGGATATGGTGCTGGATATTGTGATTGTACGCCAGGCAAAGTAGGGAATGCTATATTAGGAGTAGGAGCAGGTATCAGCTGCTGATTTACCTTGATAGCTTCTTGAAAAGCTCCTGTCAATGTGGTGATCTCAGGATGTGTTCTCCTGATGAACATGGAGGTTAATGGATCCAGGGCTGAATAATAAATACTCCTAGCAGCAGCATCAGCCACCACATATGGGGCAACTAGCTTGGACAACATTTTCTGGAACCTAGCATTGAAATTTGCAATAGGTTCATTCTCAAATCTCTTAATTGTGGCAAACATGTGGTAATTCATGGATGGATCAATAGGGACCTTGAATCTGTCAAGAAAGGCCTTCTCTAAGACAGCCCACGAACCGACAGAAGATTGACCAAGACTGATGAACCAATTATAAGCCTCTTCCCCTAAGGAAAAAGGGAATAATCTGCACACCACGTCCTGATGTTCTATTCTGGCTCTGCAGCAAGCTTCTTTAAACGTCCTGATATGATCATCAGCATCCTGATAAGGATGATATTTTGGACAAAGTTTGTCCGGATACTTTGGTAACTCATGATACGCAGTAAAGGTCAATGGTGATTCTGCTGCAAAGAAAGACATTGCAACCTGAGGGGGCTGAACTGGTGGTGCAGTTGGCTGAGGTTGGACTAAAGGTATACCCTGAGGTTGAACAGGAGGTGTCACGGATATACCGGAAGGTATTTGCAAACCAACAGGAGTTACGGGAGGAGGTCCTGGTGAAGCTCTAGACGTACCAGACCCTGGAGTATGGTGAACGTCTACAGTCCTAGGTCTAAAACCTCTAACAGGCAATTCTTCAAAAATTTCACTATGTCTAGACCTGGTATTTATCCTGTGAGCCAGGATTTCTCGATTTGGAGGCCAATTAGCTGAAACTTTGCAAATATTGGCTGGATTCCACCGGACGAGGTGATATTTGCGGTCAAATTGCAAATCAGACTGAATATTTACGCAATATTTGCGAAGACACTGCAAATAGGACAGGATATTGGGATATTCTGACCGGTAGCACAAGATCTCACGTGTTTAAGGCTCAAATTCTCAAAGCTTGAACAAATTTACGCATCTTTGGCTAATATTTAGTGAATTTAAAGAAATCTACTGTAAAGCTTGCAATATTTATGTGAAATCAAGAACTCTTTACATAGAATGTGCATATACAAACTTGTCGCAGCAAATATTTACGCAATATGATGAAATTCACAGACGATCTGAGGTTACCTTACTCTAAGCGTCATCAAACCTGAAAGTACTGATGATGAACGTGATCTTCTGGACTTAGGCCCTCCTTCTAGCGCCAATTTATGTTGGTCATGATGTTAGTCATTCGCAAACATAGAATAAAAGTTACACAACAACCTTTACTCATCTTGAAAGATACGATGAATTCAAAGAATTCATGATCCCAAGTCTCCGTTGATTAGGTCTTAATCTACTGACGTTACTCAGTGGTTGATGTGTGTTGCTGTTTTCCATTCAGGGGCCTTACGTGTTTCTGCAAAGTTCATCATCATTATCTTCAAATATCCTGCTCTGGATGTTTGCTCTGCATAAATCTCCAACAATTCTACCTCTGCACTGTGAATTTAGTCAAATAATGTGCCTACAGGCTGATATTTGCATGATTTCTATCATTATTTATGATTCTTTGCATGATATTTTCAATAATACATGCACTTAACTCAAATATGCTAATGATTTTCAGTTACCTACGGGATTTCAGCATATTTCTCTGTTCTGCTTGTTATTTCTCATGATTTGCAGTTATGGTGATGAATTTATGAAATTGAAAAAAAGGAAAAGGGTTAAAGAATGAGATTCCCAAAACTACTGGACTTAGATCACTGATCCACATACAAGCTCCCATACATGCAATGAAAAGAAGGAAAACTAGAAATCATACTTCACCAGGACATTCCACAAATCCGCATGATCTAGTGCAAATCTTCAAAGGAAAAGTTGACAACAACATGTAATGAAATGAAAGCGCTTCCAGTTGAACACAGCATTCACCAGTACATATCCAGAAATCAACAGAAAGATTACGTAAAATTTACAATCAGGATGTAATCTGGAACTTCATATCCATTCAGTATGCTCAAGAACAGGTACATTTACAGTGATCTGAAGAAAGAATCTTGACATTTCAACAATTCTATCCTCATTAGTCTCAGTAATCCGATCCCCTAATTGATTCTACAGTAATTAGCTTTTTTGCGCCAGATGCGTCTCTGTATTCTAATGTCTCTCCCCTCTATTTGATGACAAGCTCTGGCTCTTATATAGAACAACTGCCAAAAAATGGTTACAACGATCCAAGGATCAGGATCCTCTCATAACAAACAACGGTCCAGATGAAAAGCACATGCTTCGTCAGTTGGCAAATGCACAGCTGGCACAGAATATTCTAGCATCTTCAACTTGATTCGGTCTCCAGCTGGCGAACAGCATATTTGACAATATCCTCCTCATTTCTGGCTCATGTTGCCTCCATGCGCAACTTTGTAATGCTCAGCTTCAGCAGCAGCTCTAACAGCATCATGACTTCAATGCTCGGCTTCAGCAGCAGCATCATGACTTCCTGCAAATAAACAGACAAACATTAAGTTCATCATCATGTGGATAAACAACAGGAAGTAAACATTTTATTAAACATACCTCCCAATGTGCAGCTACAGGCAATCAGGCTTTACCTGTGGAAAATATGCACTAAATGCATAAACAGCATTAAAACAATCAGGTCAACCATCGTTGACCAAAACCAGGCAGTCGGGCTTTCAAATTTCTATCGCTTCATGTTTTCCCGCCCATTTCCATGTGTATCGGGTTCAAATATGATCAGGTATGTCAAAATATACAAGGAAATAACCGCCCTTAACAAATTACTTCACATTTGGCTTTGCATGCTCTGTTTGAATGTTTCGGGTCATCATCATATTCGCGTCGGTGTGACCACATATGATCAGGGTGACAAATTTAGACTCGGCCGATGGCAACAGTTATACCTACGTCAAAAATCATGATGATGACCAACCCTATGTCTTCTATCCAGCTGCAGGATACCACGAAATATGATGCCCCTCCTTTCCGAATGCTCTGATGAAAAAGCACATCAGGATGTTTCGCTTCTGCATATTGGGGAAAGAAAGACATCATCGTCATCATCATGATGAAGACAAAAGGAGGATTTGGAATATGATCCTGCCGCTGAGGAAAGGAATATGATGGTGACGTCATCGTCATATTCGGGCTTCATTAAAATGCAAAGGATGACGTCACCGTCATGTTTCGTTAAGATCAGGGGATAAATGCAAGATCGGGTCACCTAAGGAAGATGATCGGGTGATGAATGTAAAATGACCCCTTTGCGGCCAAGGTAACCCTCTCGAAAGATCAGGATGATGATGATGATCATCATCATCATATCCGCACTAGGTGATTTAAAATATGATCCTGCTGAAGGTCCAGATGACATCATCAGGATATTCGGGGCCTTTGTTAATCTTATAACATGACGTCATCGTCATATTCGCGAACCGGATCATGCCTTGGAAAATATCCTGCCGAAGGAGAAATGTGATGGTGACGTCATCCTGATATTTGCTTCTTCGTTTATCAGGTCGGGATGACATCATCAGGATATTTGCAAAAGGTTATACTTCTCGGCAGGAGGATATTGCGAAATGTCGGGTAGACAAACAAGATCATGATGATCTTGACAACATGACTTAGGAATGAAATATCGCCCTTCGTTTTTGAAAGATAAGGTGATCATCATGATCACGCAAAAGGAGATCAGGAGGATTTTACGAAATGTGATCCTGTCTTGAAAGATCATGATGATGATGATCACCAGGACTTTGACGTGCGCGTGCAAATTTTGCAGATGGTGTATTCTCTAAGTAGGGTGATATTATAATATCAACATGATATTATAATATCGGGTGATTTTTAAATATCATGATGCTCGCGATGTTTCCAAGGTCGCTTGACGGGTAAAACACACTATCACTTAAGATTGACGTCCGGATATTGGGACTGCATCATTTTTATCGGGTGATAGACAAAGATCATGATGATGACCTTTCGCGATACAAAAGACCGCTTCGACGGGGACAACCTACTACGACTTAAAATTGACGTCCGGATGTTTCGACCTCAGGATATTATCGGGGGGCTTTTCAAATATCATGATGATGATGTTCATCATACAGCAATTATCAGGTTTGACCAAAACTTTGACTGCTCATAACTCCCTCATATGGACGAATTTTCAAGTGATGTAAAAGGCAAACCTGCATGGAATTTCAAGCTCTTTCTAACCATGAAGTCATAGAAACAAAATATGAACTTTGACAAACTAACCTCATGATGATGACCTACCTCATCCTGACCTTCATGATGATGATGCACCTGACTTATTTTTACCAAACCGCCAGAAAGCAGACAACACAAGCCAAAACAAAAGTTGGGTCCCTGTTTTGCCAAGTCAAAATGGGGCGTGTTGTGTAACCACACAACAATACCCCCCTTGGTTTTGCAGAGCCTAAAGAAGAAGAGGAGATATTTATAGAGTCTATCTCCTATACTATTGGCCCCTGGCCCGGGAATCCCGTTGATCAATGATGGCTACCTTGTAGGGATAACCAGGAACAAGCATCCAGTCTAGGAAAAATACCAATAGATTTTGGTGACTCCGTTGGGGAGTGCTTTGTGAAAGAATCCTGATTTTAAAAGAAAACAATTCCTAGTTATAGGTGGCAACTCCGAACCAATCTCCTAACTGGTAAAGTAAAAATTTGCATGCTAGGGAGAAGATCCCTGCATAATTATTTGTCTGTAGAATTACCCAGAAAAATGATGTACAGAAAAAAGGGGACTGCTCAAGCTAGTCAAGAGGGTTCTCCCAGGAGTGATAATGTTCAAGACAATCCAGGATCTTTAGAGCGGACAATACCCTATTTTTCAAACACTGAGGCTGAAATCTAGAATGTATATGAAAGACAACAGGGTAGTGGATTGAGAATGAGATCGGAGGTGTTTCAAGAATGCCCTTTCCATGATTCCCCTGATAGGTTTGAAGAAGTTGAATCCCCAAGGGATGATAATGATGATTAGAATATAATGAAACCATCTTCTTCTATGCCCAGAGAGGAGGAACCCTTAAGCTCTTAATCTCTTCTGCTAATGATGATCAGAATATAATGAAACCATCTTCTTCTATGCCTAGAGAGGAGGAATTAGCAGAAGACATTAAGAGCTTAAGGGCAGAATTAGAATATCTATAGGTAGTAAAAATTAGAGATGACATGAGACAAAAAGTGCAAGCTCTGAGAGTTGCTCAGAATGATTCAATCCCTACCCTTGAAAATGTAAATATGCAGAGAAACCAGCAAAGAAATGAAGTTCAGGTTCAGCATAATGATCAAAGACATAATCCAAATAATGCTAGAACACCATTAAATAATGTAAGAAATCAGAATGCAAATAGAAATGCAAATGCTAATCAGTTTGGTAGACAGCCGATGTAGCTGGATAGATTTAGACAGCTTGTTTTTTATGGCATTCCTGGATACCCCAATCCTATTGACAAACATGTGAGGCTGCAAGTGCCTAAGTTTTCAGGAAACAATACTGTGTCAGGGGAAGACCATTTAAAAGCTTTTCAGAATATCATGGACAACTTTGAGGTCGAGCATGAGGATGTTTTTATGAAATTATTTATGCAATCCCTAGTTGATGAGGCCAGAGAATGGTACAAAGGTTTGCCTACAGAAGTGTTTCATCATGGGAGGACTTCAGGAGAATATTCAAAGAACAGTATGGTGACAAAACTAATCCTAGTTTTTTCATTAATGAATTCACTGGAATCACCAAAGGATCAAATGAACAAGTTGCTGATTTCAATGCTAGATTCATGAAGGTGTTGAACAAATTGCCACATCACCTGAGGCCTAACGAACCTATGTGCATAGTCTTGTACATAAATGATTTTGATGCCAAAACTGCCTATGGATTAAGAGATAAGGGTCATCACAGCCTCAGAGATGCTTTCAAGATTGCAACAAATATTGAAAATAATAAAAAAGCATCTGGTAAGACAAACAGGAGAGATGATGTAAAAATTCTGCAAAATCCAAATACTAAATCTCAGAGTGTTCAGGGCAATGCATCTACTTCTGAGGATAAATTAGACAAATTGACAACTATTGTCAAGGACCTGAGCTATAGAATGGCTAAAAATGAAAAGGGAGTTGGTCCTGATAGACAAGGTTACCAAAGGCAAGAAAGAAGACCGTTATTACATGATATGCCATATAATACTAATTGGCATAATGGTAAACCTATTCTCCCAAACAACAACACAAGTCAAAGGACTCAAAATGTTAAGCAAACTCCTGATCCTTTGAAGAAGTCTGTAAATATTTTTAATGACACCCCATGGTGCATCATATGTCAAATGCCTCACTCACAGTCACAATGCCTGATTGCTCAGTCTCTATACAACAATGCTGTTGCCTGTAATGAATGCAATGAGCTGCATTGCATGGAAGATGATAATGTAAATATGCTGTCTACAAATAGGGAGTATCCCTTTCATGATGCTGATGCAAGTGCAAATGATGAGATTCAGGTCTATCAGTAGTTTCCCTATGATGAAGATGAGGAAGATAGTTATGCCTATGCTCAGGATTCACACAATTTTCTGAATAACTTGAGGAGGCCTTCTGATGAAGAAATTAGAGCCTTTATAGCTGCAGCAGTAGCTCAAGTCAAAAGCAATTACAATCTCAGGGGTAAATCTCAGGTAAGTAACTCACACCAACCAGAGAATACCTTTGCAAGTCAGCCAGTGCATAGTCACAAAGGGACCGAAACACAAAAGAAGCAATGGAGCAATAATAAGAAAAAATTTAAGCAAAAAATAGGTCATAATTCTCAAGGACCAGAAAATAGAATTCCCCAGGTTGAGGATCAAAACAAAAGTTTTTAGGTCAAAGATGACAGTAAGAAAGCCATAAAAAACAAGGCTGGATCATCTCAGGATAAAAATAAAACCATAGATCAGGCTACAACTATCATACAAAATTATGTTCCATTTGACATAACTTAGGTCTTGTCTCAGATGAAAGTCTCTGTTCCATTAATGGAATTGATGAAAGTTGAGGAGTTCAGAAATAAAACATTGTCCCTGATTTCAGGAGTACCTCGTCAAGCTGATTAGAATATTGAGACTCAGGGTAGGAAACAAGCCCTATATATTGATGAGGACGAGACTCCTAAAGTATATCTTGGGATGACCATGACAAAATGCCTTCATAGGTTGAACCATTTTATGTCTCCCTTGTCATAAATAGAAAAGTGATTAAGAATTGTATGCTTGACTCAGGAGCATCAACAAATATCATGCCTTTGGCTATCATGTAGCAAGCTGGGTTAAAGATAGATAAAGCATGCGGGAAATGCTATGCCATGGATGCTAGGGAAGTACCTGTCATTGGAATTATGAAAGATGTAGATTTTAGACTGGCAACATATCCTGAAAAGGCCTACAAAATGAACATAACAGTTGTTGATATCAAGCCACAGTATGGCATGTTGTTGTCAAGAAGATGGGCAGCGTTGATTGGTGGGAATATGCAATTGGACTTGTCATATGCTATGATCCCTATGAATGGCAAGGATGTCAAACTAATTAGAGAAGAAAGGTCATCAAAAATAGTTGAGGATCAAGAATTAGAGGAGCATATATGCTTTGTGGACACTGACTGTGACAATTTCAGAGTTGTCTCAAATGATAAAGAGGATAAAGGGAGACACATGTGCATTCAAGAACTTGACCAATAGGGTCTCTGGACCATGTATTTCGATGGATCTTGTTCAAGGGAAGGGTCTGGTGTTGGAATTATATTTCTGTCTCCAACTGGTAAGCTTCTAAAGTTCTCATTCTTGTTGAAGTTTGCCTGTACAAATAATATTGCAGAGTATGAGGCTCTGTTACTAGGATTGAATGTAGCTTTGAAGCATGGAATCAAGATGCTCAAAGTATTTGGGGATTCAGAGTCAGTTGTTTCCCAAGTCAGAGATAAGTATGCATAAAAAAATAAAAGATTAAAATAGTATAAGCATGTTGTTTGGGATACAATTGAATTGTTTGATGCTTTTTCAATAAACTGGATTGAGAGATCAAAAAATATCAGAGCAGATTTTCTAGCTAATGTAGCTGTAAGGCCAGATGACATCACTCTATCAAATGTTACAAATGTTGAGGTCAAACTTAGACCTGCAGTGCCAGATAATGTATGTAGTTGGCAAGTGTTTGATGATGATAAGGATTTGCTGAGATTTCTACATTGTATTGATGAATATGAGAACCAAGAAGTGGATTTTTAGAACTTTGTAGAGGTTGTAGATGGAAAAGAAACCCTCTTAGGGAAAGAAATAATTCAACTCAAGACAAATAAAATCCCTAGAGGGCTAGTTGCTTTGGAGAGAGCTTTTGACAATAGGGACCAATTTGTTACAAAGGCATCTTCAACAAATAAGAATGATTTGGAAGAGATAAACTTGGGGACATTTCATGCTCCCAAAAAGGTATACATTGGCAAACAGCTCAAGCCCCATATCAGAACTATGTTGATTGCATTATTGAGAAAGTATAAGCATGTTTTTGCTTGGTCATATGAGGACCTGAAAGCTTATAGGGAAGATTTATTTCAGCATGAAATCCCTTTGAAGCCTAGAGCTAAACCATTTAGACAAAAACAGAGACCTATCAACCCAACCTTAGCTCCAAAAATGCAAGAAGAACTTATGAAGCTTAGGGAGGCTGGAATAATCATGTCTATTAGGCACTCAACTTGGGTGTCTAACCTTGTCCCAGTTAGAAAAAAGAATGGTGACATAAGACTTTGTGTGGATTTTAGAAATTTGAATATATCTTCTTTGAAGGACAATTATCCATTGCCAAACATGGAGGCTATGTTGCAGAAGGTGACTGGCTGTGAGCTTTTATCCATGATGGATGGGTTTTTAGGGTACAATCAGGTGAAAGTAAAAGAATCAAAACAGTTTAAGACTGCTTCAACCACTCCATGGGGAACATATGTATATGTGAGAATGCCATTTGGACTAACAAATGCAGGTGTCACATTTCAGAGGGAAATAGATGTTGCTTTTGCAGGATTGATTGACTCAATCTTGGCTGTGTATCAAGATGATTTGACAACTTATTCAAAAAAGGAGGAGCAACATTGCATGCACCTGGAGCAGATTTTTATTAGAACATTAGAATATGGTATCTCACTCAACCCAAAGAAATGTGCTTTTGGGGTAGTGGAAGGAAAATTGCTTGGACACATTATTTCCAAGGATGGAGTCAGGATTGATCCTGAAAGGGTGGCTGCAATTGACATAATTCAGATCCCTAAAATAGTGAAAGGTGTTTAGTCCTTCTTTGGGCAAATTAATTTTGTTAGAAGATTTGTGCCTAATTTTGCAGAGACCACCAAAGATATCTCTAAGATGCTGAAGAAAGGTGCAACTGTCAAATGGGAGGAAGAAGTGACTAAATCATTTTAGAATATAAAAGAGGCTATAAAGATGGCTCCTGTGCTAAAATCTCTTGATTTTTCTAAGCCCTTTCAGTTGTTCTCATTTGCTTCTTTCCACACTATTGCTGCATGTTTATTGCAGAAAAATGCAGAAGGTTTTGAACAACCTATAGCTTTCTTTAGCAGGTCATTGCAGGTTGCTGAGTTGAAATATGACATCATGCAGAAACAGGCATATGCACTGGTTAGAGTAGTCAAGAGCTTCAAGCCATATTTGGTGGGCTCTCGGATAGTTGCATATGTACCTCATGTAGCAATCAAAGATATTTTTACTCAACAAGAGGTAACTGGAAGAAGATGCAGATGGATAAACAAATTGCAGGAGTTCAATATTGAAATACAAATCACTAAACTAGTGAGAGGACAAGGTTTGGCAAAATTGATGACACAGTCAAATCTAGAGGCATGCCAAGTGAATGTGGTGCATAATGAAGTTATAAATATGTCACAAATTTTTTTTTTTTTTTAAATGCGCCTGGTAAACTTTTTAACGTGACTGGAGACGCTGGTGCGACACGCCCTCCAGCTCCACACGAATGCTTTTGCCCGGAGCAATGAACCGGTGAGGCCACAACTGGAGGACCTCATCCCCTAGGAAGAACACTTCAAACCCGCGAGCTCATTGGCCCAGCGAAGGCGTAAAGCCTTGCGAGCTCGTTGGCCCAGCGGGGGTTTGAACTCTGGTGGCCTCCACTACATCCTGAGCGACTTAACCACCGAACCATGCCATCATCGGCATAAATATGTCACAATTTGAGTGGTACAAGGACATTGTATATTATTTGCAAAATCTAAACTGTCCTACCCACCTCCGTGATAATCAGATAAGGACCTTGAAGCTACATGCTATTAAGTACATCATTGTTCAAGGAGAGCTGTATTGGAAAAATCCTGATGGTGTATTACTCAAATGTGTGAATGAGGATCAGGCTAGGGATATTCTAAGAGACATGCACAATGGAGAGTGTGGTGGGCACTATGCTACCTAGACAATAGCTCACAAAATTCTCAGAGAAGGCTATTGGTGGCCAACTCTTTTCTCAGATGCACACAAAATGGTAAGAAAATGTGAGTCTTGCCAAAGGTTCTCAGGAAAGCTAAGATATCAAGGTGTATTACCCCTTAGGACTATAACTATAGAGGCTCCATTTCAGCAATGGGGGATTGATTTTATAAGGGAAATCTTAGAAAAATCGAGTGGAGGGCACAGTTGGATTCTGGTTGCCACCGATTATTTCACTAAATGGATTGAGGCCATTCCAACTAAAAAAGATACAAGCAAAGTGGTGATGGATTTTATTCTGGAAAATATTATTATCAGATTTGGAGTACCAGCCAAATTGGTCGCAGATAATGCTATGTGCTTTAGGTCTGGTGAGTTTATTAATTTTTGTAGCAATTACAGAATTGATTTGTCTCATACGTCACCATATCATCCACAAGGGAATGGTCAGGCAGAGTCAAGTAACAAAAGTCTCAAGAAAATCATCAAAAGGACAATAGATAAAAAAAATAGGTCTTGGGATTCAAAGCTAAAGTTGGCATTATGGGCTGATAGGGTGATAGTAAAAAGAGCAACTAGAAGGTCACCTTATGAATTAGTATATGGTGCAGCAGCTAGATTGCCTGTGAACAACCTCCTGCCAGTTTATAAATTCATCCAAGGGAATGATGAGGAGATTGGAGACCCAATGATTGAAAGAATAAGTCAGCTGGTTGCACTAGATGAAATAAGAAGGGAAGCACATAACACAAACATCAATACATAGCAAAAGGTGAAGTATTTGTTTGATAGAAGGGCTACAGAGAGAAGGTTTCAGATAGGTGATCTGGTCCTTATGTGGAAAGCAAAGAGCCAGGATAAGGGCAAACACGGTAAATTTGAGCCCTTATGGACTGGCCCATACCAAATTAGCACTGTTCATAGAGATGATTCTTATTTTCTCCATGCCCTCAGTGGTGAACTACTGGATTTGCCTGTGCATGGTAAATTCCTTAAAGCTTTTTTCTCATAAATGAGTACCTTATGTGCACACTGTAAACTAGGTGTAGATATTTTGTACATGCCTTGTATAGTCAGTCGTGTTTTGAGTTTTGGGTTTTTGTCTGGTCTACCCCGGAGTAATCTAGTCCTCGCTGCAGTCTTGCACCTACACATCCCCAATCGGAGTCTGTGTTAGTACTCATTTATGTTTGGGGTTTTAAGTCCATACATTTGTAGATTTTCCCATTCAAACCTTGAAATTTCTGAGTCTTGGGGTCTCGCGTTTGTCTTTTCTTTTCTGATGGTGACCTTCTGTGGCGGGTTCCTGGTTACAAAGTTTCATCCTCATGCTTTAGTGTTCATAGGTTGACCGGCCTCCATGCAGTATTTTACCGCCTTTTCTCATCGCACATAAGAAAAATGTTAAGTTTTTGTATATGCAAGTGCAAATGTATGTTGGGTTGCTTGCGAAATCTCAATCGGTTTCCAAAAATGCAAATTTTTTTTGAGATAAATGCATTTTTTATGCATATAGGGTCGCATATACAAAGGGGGAATCTATCATAGATTCCTTGGGAATATTCTGCAGTTGTATGCATTTCTAAAGCATATCGGGTTCAAAAGGATGCATGTACATTAGGGGAATCTTCCGCAAGATTCTAGGAATATGCCGCTGTTGTATATCAGGTTCGCTTGTATGTGTTTTGTTGTACATCCTAATATACATCGGCTGCATGCATTTGAAAGATACAAGGAAAAATATACAAAGGTGGAATATTCTTTGGTGATTCCCTGTTTGTATGTGAGAAAGTTTGTATGTTTGACATACAAAGGTGCCAGTATACTTTTGCTACAGTGCAGCGGGGAGATGCATGTGGTGGGGCCCGTGGACAAACAAGGGGTGAATGTATGTCCGATATACAATCAAATGTGCAAGCCAAATATACAAGAGGAAAGGATACATGCCGGACTTCAATGATTTTTTGAATCCAATGGATAAGGGGCAGAGGTCCATTGTATGTATATCACATTTGTATAATGCGATATACAAGGAAACATATAATGAAGAAATATGCATTCTGGACCCGAAGAAGAAGTCAGATGTGACGGATAATTTTTTGAGATCTGCCTTGTATGTATGAGGCGTTTGTATACGTAGTTATACATTGAGTTATGCAAGCAGAGGGACATACAACCTGGACGCGATGAAGAAATAAAATGCAGCGAATAGTAATTTGAGGTCCGTGGGTCGTATAAAGTGCTTGTATATGCCGATATACAAGCAGATGTACAGTGGAAGGGATACAAGCTAGATTTCAACCGATTCTCAAATTGCTTTTATCAAATCTGAAGTCTAACTTGTATATAAGGCGATTGTATATGCATCCCTTCTTGCATATACAAGGGCGAAATGGCAAAATGAAGATGGCGAAAAGCCAACGGTAGGAGTATGTAGTGCCTATGTGGCATGATATTACAGGTGGGTGACTTTTTAGCATTTTTTGGAAGCCGTTTGTTTCAGCGATTGAATCAAAATTGACGGCTATCTTTCAAGTTCGCAGCAGTGATAATTTTTTGTATAAGCGGCCGTGTTTGGGCGGGAAAAATTCTAGAGGCTTGCTGCTGCTGCCTCCTCAAGGGCCTGTGGGTAGATGAAGCATTGATGGCGGATTTGTAGAGGATGGACGATGGAAAGGACAGGTCAACCACCTGATTGAAGATGAAAGTCCTTGAGCGGCGGTGCAGATCCTGATTCCACCTACTCATTCCTCTTTGTCTCTCCGCAGCATTGAATATTTCTGGGCACCATTCCTCATGCATTGAATCTGGCAAATTTTTCTTTGATTTACCTTGTAATTAATTTTTGCTGGGTACACAGTCTTGGTATAAAGGCCAAACTATGTTACCCATTGTTGTTGTTAAAAACTGGAAAACATTTTTGGTGCTGTAATAAGATACGACTTCATTGGTGGCTCTGTCTTGGGTATCTTGTGAGTTTATGAGTCTCATGTTGTATGTTTTTCTGCATAAATCTACTGATATCATGCTGATTTAGATGAGTAATGCTATACTGCATTTATTATGTTATCTGTCTCTAAATTGAATGTTTTCTTCTTATGAATCTAAGCATTTAAGGGGAGTTTATGATTCTAGAATATAGGTTTGCTATGTTGAATGCTTAATTTCTTACTTCTACTCAAGGAGTAGATTAAACATTTCAGATCAAGTGTTGGGAAGAAGACATTGCAATAGGGATATCAGTAAGTAGAGATAACAGGATACTCTGTTTTGGGAAGTATCTGTAAGGTAGATACTAAAAATTCCCATTGATATCCAGTCTTTGGTATATGTTTATGCTGGCCATTCACATGTGTATGTCTATTGACTCTGAGCCCTGGATAGGCACTGATCCAGCCTTGTATTGAGGTTGCAACCCAAAGTCTCAGTTTTGCATCCAAACATAAAATCAATCTTAAACTTTAAATCAAACCATTAGGACTTTAGAAGTAGCTTTAGGATCCAAAATCCTCTGTCTACAACTGAATATAGGCCCAAAGCTAGCCCCTTTGTACTTATCTCATAGTTTTGGTCTGCATAATAGAGGATTTATCTGCTTTGTGTCAGCATCCCAGTCTCTGCACATTTATATTTCATGGATGTTGAGTAGGGAATACCCCCCTTGGTTTTGCAGAGCCTAAAGAAGAAGAGGAGATATTTATAGAGTCTATCTCCTATACTATTGGCCCCTGGCTCGGGAATCCCATTGATCAATGATGGCTACCTTGTAGGGATAACTGGGAATAAGCATCCAGTCTGGGAAAAATACCAACAGATGGCTCATTTTATTCCTTGCAAGAAGTCAAGTGATGCTTCACATGTTGCCAATTTGTTTTTCAAAGAGGTTGTAAGGTTGCATGGTTTTCCAAGAAGCATTGTTTCAGATAGGGATACTAAATATGTTAGTCATTTTTGGAGAACATTATGGAAGAAGTTGGGCACACATTTAACTTATAGCTCAGCCTATTACCCTCAAATGGATGGCCAAACAAAGGTGGTAAATAGAAGTCTTGAAAATTTGTTAAGATGCTTGATAGATGGGAGACCAAAATAGTGGGATGTGGTGCTTGCACAAGTTGAATTTGCCTACAATAATTCCATCAATAGAAGCACATGTAAGAGTACATTTCAGATTGTCTATGGTTATAGTCCTAAAGGTGTTCATGAGTTAAGAGATAATGCAGATTTTGGAAAGAAAAGTGCAGCCACAGAGGATTTTATTGATTATTTACATGAGTTACATAAGGAGGTCAAGGAGAGGTTGGAGTCCAATACAAGCAAGTACAAGGCTCATGCTGATTCGAAAAAAAGAGAACAAGAATTTGAAGTGGGAGAGTTGGTTTTGGCACACCTAAGGAAGGAAAGATTTCCCCAAGGCACTTATAACAAGATGAAAAGTAAGAAGATTGGACTATGCAAAATACTCAAAAAATTTTCAGCGAATGCATATGAGATAGAATTGCCTCCATGAGTGGATATTTCACCCATCTTCAATGTTTCTGATCTTTATCATTTTATTGGTGATCAAACACATGAGGAGAAGACTAATTTTTCAGATTTACAGAGTTGGGAACTGCAACTTCCAGCAAGAGAATGTGAAGAGGTAGATGAAGTTATTGACTCAAGAGTAGTGAGAAGGACAAGAGGCAAGGAATACAAGGAGTACTTGATCAAATGGAAGGGAAGGAAGATGGAAGGGGCAACATGGGTGGATGCCCCTGAGCTTCTCAAGCTTGGTATAACAAATCCTTTTGAATGTTCATGAGTCTACACTTATGAAAACATTCTTTCTTACTCCAGATGTTTGATGCAGGAGCATCAGGTTAAAGTGCAATCCTGGGCAACCAAAAATATCTTTATTTTATTTTTTCAAATTTTGGCTTGTTTTTATGTTGCAAGCATGATTTTGATCTCCTTTCACCTTTCTTCAGCACCCTTTAAAGATAGTCCTTTTCATATATTTCATTGGCTTGAAATTCAAGTAAATTAGCATTGCATTTGGTAAAGGACATCTCACAGCTCAGATGGGAAATGTATTTTTTATTGTTGTGTAACTCCCAAGAAGAATTAAATGATATGGAGTAAAATATTTTCCATGATAGGAGTGGAGTCGCTGGATGAGGAATTGGATGGTAATTTTTAGTAAAAATTTGAATTTGCTGGAAAAAGCATTAAAGAGGCCAATTGCATGAATTACCATGCCCAGAATGGAGGAGGTAGAGGTTGGACTGACATTATTGGGGAGAGAGAGATTGTCTTGGTTGTATCTGTGAGACTCAGTTTCAGAAAAAGAGGTATAACTTTATCATTGCTTAATGAAATTGAGAAATTCAAAATGATCCGAAAAGTTGGGAAGAAGGGACATAAAACCCAGAAATCATTTTAAAATCTTGGAGATAATGAAGGATCACTAATAGATGGAAAGTGACGGGATTGTGGAATTGTAGCTGATTTTTGATCCATTTCCAGAACTTGCTTGTAGAGACTTTGCATATGTGTTCTTAATCTCGCCTATAGATGATTGTTGTTGTCGATGGATCTTTCATGGAGGATTTAATTGTTGAATTATTTTTATACTTGTAGAGTTCCAATATTTCCTGAATGAAAATAAATATTCTTGTGCTGAAGATTTTGTTTAATGATTGCTTGTATTGATTTTTTTTGAAAGGAGGCTGCAACAATTGACAAACCTCTTTGGTTTCTCAATTATTGAACTACATCATTTAATTTGTAATATAATTAAGATCAGATTTAAAAATAATGTCAAAATGGTACAATGCTCAATGCAAAGTCAAAATTAAGACAAGATGAATGAATATGCTTGTTTTTGTTGAAATACACAATGTGTAAATGCAAAATTTGAAATGTAGATGCAAAAAACACACTATGATGAAACACTATAGTACAAAATTATCAGATTTGAATGAGTGTGAAAATAAGTAATAAAATCTAGAATAAGATTTTAATTACAAACCCTAGCTTTTGAAATTACTAGGTTATATGAAAAATGCAAAATTTCAAGCAAAACCCTAGCAAATGAGAAATGTAAATGCAAGGTAAATGATCATGAAAATATGAAATGCTGCAATTTATCTTAGATCTAATTTAAATATCAGAAAATTAAATAATTTCAATAATATGCAAGGAAAATAGTGCAAGTTATGTCTTAATGCAAGCAAAAAATGCCTATTTTTTTCAAAATTTTCAATTTTTATGCAAGATTTTCAAATGTATGAAGATGAAAATGAAATGAATAAATGCAAATCTGATTACAACACTTAGCAAGGTGCAAAATTTAGCAAAAACATGGGTTGACCAAAATGTTATATATGAAAAGAGGGATTGTTGATGAGGTTGATAGTTTAATTAGATCCTCCTTTCACATATAACATTCAAGGACATTAAACCGAGTTGAATCACAACTTTTGCAAGAGGACTTAGCTATAGGTTTGGTGTCGCTTAGAATGATAAGGAAATTTGGAATTTACTGATTAATTTGTTAAACCCTGTAAGGGGGTAAAATTTGGATAGTTAGTTTTTGGTAGCTTGTGTATGTATCCTCCTTTCACCCTTTCATTCAAGGACCTAGGGTCAAGTGGCAATGTACTATCATACCCTAGGTCACTATGAGATGTAGGGAAACTTGGATTTGTATGATTTGATTATCAATTATGCTCAATTATACCTTAAATCCCTAATTATGCAAATACAGAAGCAAACAAACGAATATTAGAAAATGCTGCTATAGAAAGATGTAAAATGACAAATAACTGTGCACCTATTTTCAGGGTTTGGAAGTGGAACAGTCGGGGACTAGGTAGCAGGCACCCAAGTCCAATGCCAGGTTTTTGTTAGGATCTGGAAACTTGATCTGTAACCTGTTCCTGTTGTATCAGAGATTTTCCCGTCACAGAATCCGGAGGACTTAGTAGCGGGTGCCCAAGTTTAGGGTGCTATTTTTAACTCTAATCTACAAATTTGACACTTTGTAGTACCTTCCTGCAATTCCACTTTTCTTGTATTTTCAACCCATAACCTACAATCACAAAAAAGTGGGGAGGGGGTTGTGGTGCTTAGAGGCTTGCCTCAGTCAAGCCTCGGAGAGACATTCAAGTCTTCCAAAAACCGTTGTCAAATAGAGAGTGCATGCCTTTGTGAGGTAGAGGCAAAAACCAAATGATAAATTATCAAAAACACAAATGATGTCACCTTGTAGTGAAGATCTCATGGAAGGAAGAAGCTCTTCATGCCATGAGGAGATTGATGCTCAAACCTACAAATACAAACACATAGACAACATAGATATGCTCTCGCTACACAATGAATGCTTTGAATCACTTTCAAAATGCCAATGCTCATGAAATTTATATCTAGTTTCTAAATGAATGCCTAAACATGCTTATATATGCAACTACAAACACTTCCACTAAGAATTTCATAATTCAAACTTACCGTGTCGGCATAGGACCTAAATAACGGTCACAAGATGACACTCAAAATTTGGGACTGACCCAAAATAGGGCATGACTAGGGCATGGACACCCAAGTCCTCCCCACTATTTTGGTCAGGGTTAGGTTCAAGGGATCCCCCTAGGTCCCATTTGTCATGAAACTTAGGGCTCATTTCATCGGGGTGCCAAAATATGATGCAAGATGTCCTAAATATAGCTAAAAAGACCCAGGAGCTAAACCTTATGAAGGAAAAGCCCCCAAGGGGATATTTTTCGATGTTACATGTAGCCCCCACTTTAATGTATGTATAAACACAAGGCCAATACATGCATTAAAGTACGGTCAACAAACACAACAAACACGCCAAGCATGGAGAAGACATGCCAGACACATTGAAGACAATGACAGGCATGCAAAACATGAAGAAGACAATTACAGTCACACAAAACATGAAGAATATAGTAAATGGACAGAAGACAGTTAATGCATAGAAGACAAGAATGATTTCTTTTCTTTTCTTTTTCTCATATATATGAAATGCAGATGCAAGTACAGGAAAGTAAACACACCTCCCATAATGCAAGAAGCACTCATCGTGCTAGTCTTTAAACTGCATATATGGGGCAACACACATGCAAGACACACCAAACCTCCCAAAATGCAAGAAGCACTCATTGTGCTAGTCTTTAGGCTACATATGGGGCAACAAACACACCAAACAAAGAAAGCACGCCAAACACACACACTTTGAAGACACTGAGAAAACACAACAGACAAGCGATGGAGTGTTCCTATTTCTAGGCTCATCACCATCTCAGGCACATTACAGGCACACACCGATGATTGGGCTTCGCCACAAAAATTGCCAAAGACACGCTTAAGGGTTGAGTTAGTCACAAAAGCACTCGTTGCCTCCATAGAGGACTTTTGAAAATGACAGGATGATCCAATCTTCTCTGAGAAGTACACCATCCTCGCCTCTGTAGAGGGATTAAGATGATTGATTGATTGAAAACAAACTTAGAATATAGGAGGGACTCATTGCCACCAGGCTTTAAACTACACCTGAGGACAAGCACATTGCTAACATCTACAACAGACAGCTTACCTTATATATGCCCCCACCTTAAGGTGGTTGATATCAGGTATCGATATCAAGCACATTAAGGTAGGAAGAAAACACACAAGGGAACATGGACTCTCGCAAAGCCCATGGCCCCCGGAGGTGACATGTACTTTACGATCATCAAATGTTCCCACAAACACACCCTTGCAAGAAACATGTTAGTGTCTACATAATCATAATAAAAAAAATTGATGAATATGATCAGTCACACAAAGAGCCAAGGTTATACTATGAGTTTAGAGATCGAGGATAATTGTGGGGCTATATCACGAAAATCTCAGAACCGAGTGTCACTATTAGGAAAGCACAGGTGCGGAATACAACTTCCCTAATGTCAACTCAAAGGGGATAATGCAGACAGGTAACATTTAATTCAAAAAACACAGGTGAGCACACTAGAAAATATAGAATAAACATATAAGATAACAGAGAATAACACTAGATGTAGGTGGGAAAACCCTTTTGGGTAAAAAGCCACCACCACAAGAGAGACAGTCTTTATTACAGTAAACTTAAAAGTTACAACAAAGATACCAGTCTTCTTTCATAGGTATCGATTCTATGAATCATACATACAGTTCACTTACAATTACAAAGTGAACAATATGATCGAATCTCCTCATTGTTCACAATCAACTTCACCAAACCTGTATATTACAGTTTCCAAGAGCAGAAAACCATTTTGCAACTTCTGCCCTAACTGTTCAATCCAACTAACCCAGCACCGAGACTTCAACCGTTGCAAAACTATTCACATACTTGTGAGACCATTAGTCCCACATTCACCAGTTCAAATATGATATTCTGGTTTACATACTTGCGTACTCACTAAGTCTATCGTCAGCAATTTTGTTGCCGACGACACCAAGCTAAGTCTCATCGGAGTGACCTCTACCATCGGCCCAAAGACTTTATGCTGTGCCGATGGTTATAGTCTCACCGATCCAAGCCTTCATCAGAGTGACCTCTACCATCGGCCGAAAGACTTTACGCTGCATCGATGGTTATAGTCTCGCCGATCCAAGTCTTCATCAGAGTGACCTCTGCCATCGACCCAAAGACTTTACGCTGCACCGATACAGGAAGTCTTCCCGATGGCCACTACCATCAGTGAAATATATGTTGTCTGTAGAGCAAGTTAAGTGTTTGCCGATGGTGTTCTGTCAGCCTGATGAACGAATAACATGTGAATGATATGAACAAAACCAACGATTAAAAATGAGGTTCCAAATAGTAATTTGAGACACTAGGTCTCTTTAGTCACCAAGGCGAGATTCAAAGACAAACAAAGTGCATGGAGCAGTAGTATTGTTAAGGTTTGTAAGTGAAATAAAAACATCATCAAAATCACTACGTAGAAAGCACGAGTACTTCTACTAGCCAAGCATCAGATAAGATATACAACCCCATCATCATATTAGGAACTAAGTCCAATTTTTTATTTCTCGCTAAAGGGATGCTAGGTCCGCATCAGTATAAATGTTTTTCATCATCCGCCCGCTAGATAGAAACACTAGAGAAAGGGAAAGAATAAATAAGAGAGGAGAAATAAGTGTCTTAGGGACAGTCACGTAGGAGGGTGCCCCCAAGTCACCAACCACAAAGCTATGTCCATAAGACACAACACACAACAATGAAATCAGAGAGAGACAATATAGAAGAATGATGATACAAATAGAAGAAGGTCACCACAGAGCTGGTCTCTTAGTATCCTGAATCTTACAAGAGAATCAAGGGTCATCCCAAGAGGCCTAAACAACACAACACATCACAGGGGAAGCACATCACAAGAGAGATAAAGGGTTAGAGATACTTACCTGTAGGATCTTTGTATCCAATTTTTGAGTTTGTGAACCTCTTGGAGAGGTACTTGATCATGTTTAGTGTAAAGTTTGAGTGGTTCTTATGAAAGTCTTGTTTATTATCATATGATGCTTGTTCCTTAAATCCTTGTTTGAATGAGATCTTTTGTTGCTTATGAGGAGGAGAACCACTATTATTTCTAACTACTGACAGTCATCTTACTCTTTTCTAATTTTTAGCGAGTTTGCGTTGTTTATGTTGTCTAACACAGTAATAGGAATCATCTTGTACCATCTCACTCGTCTGTATCGGTTGTTCTACTTGTTTTTCTAATGTGTTTTGGTTATCTCCCGATCCATATAAGGATAACGGAGGAGGAACTTCAGCATAAATTCCATTTCTTCGTGGACGAGGTGGGTTATCTAACTTTTCCTTATCCACCTCAATCATACCCACGATGTTATCATAGTCTAAATAATCATCATCCTCTACTTCTATTAGTCCTTGTTCCAACATATTGTTATTAGTATGTTTAGGGAAAGGATTAGTGAAGATTTGTAAATTTTGATTCGGTGGAGCAACTGACTTATTCCATTATCATTCACACCTGATACCTGTATGATATTTGAATCAATGAGGTCTTGTATTTCATGTTTAAGACACATACATCATTCAATATCATGTCCTTATGTTTGATGAAAATGATAAAAGGCATTAGCATCGAAGTAAGGTCCTTGTGCTTTACTAGGATCAACAAGCTTACTCCGGGGAAGCTTTAGAATGTTATTACTCATAGCTTGATTCATGATTGAATGATAAGACTCAAATATCGAAGTAAACTTTCTTAGTTGATATGATGTTTTCTTCAGATTACCGATAGTAGACACATTAGAAAAGTTTTTCATGTTTGGTCTATTAATCTTGATGAAGCTCCTATTACTATTATTTCTCTTAAAGTTGTTTTGTGAGAATCCACCCATGGATCGACCAACTTGAGCTGATGAGTTTTGGTTTTCATACTGACTAGATGAAAGTTGATAATCGCAAAGGGCGGTACATAAGTGTTGAAAGGAGTTATACTTCATCAAGAGGATCTTATCACGGATGTTAGGTTGTAGATTTGTAATAAACACCTTCTGAACATCCTCATCTTTCATCTGATATTGAATTTGTGTATATAAAGCTTGATACTGACTAATAAATTTAGTTAACTTCTCTTTTGGACCTTGTTTACAATGAACTAAATCAATTAAGGAGACTTGAGGTCCAATGTTTCCTTGAAAATGTTGTAAAAATTGATTAATCAATTGCGAAAAGGAGTGTATTGAATTCGGAGGCAAAGAGCAAAACCATTCTAAAGCAGTATCTTTGAGAGATCATGGGAAATGTTTTGCCAACAAGTCCTCTTCAAAATAAAAATCACTACACATAGCTGTGAATGCTGCCACATGAGTATTAGGATCACCTTTTCCATCATATTTTTCAAAGTGAGGAGTCTCAAACCTCTCGGGCATAGGAGTTCTCAAGATTGCATAGGAAAGAGGATTACGGGCATGATATGTTGGTATATTAGGTTGCGAGGAATTTGTCAAATTTGTTACCTTTTGTTGTAAAGCAGTCATACCCTGCAAAAGTTGGTTTAGGATGACATCATTAGGAGATGTAGTTTGCTGTGAGGAATTGGAACCAAAGTGAGGAGGTGATTGAGCCTGAGGTATGATAGGCAGAGGCTATGGATAGGTCAATGGTGGTTGGACATAATGGTAGGTGGAAGGTGGTTGAGAATAACTATATGTAATGGGAGGTTGAGAATAATGGGATGAAGAGATGGTTGAGAGAAATTATTTATAGAAGAGGTCCCCTTAGAAACCAAATTCTGATAATTAAATCCCACAGCTTTGTAATTAGTGTCATTAAATACTCCAATACCAGTGGGAGCATTTCTACAAGCATTCACATCAGTTGTAAATGTAGATATTTCGGTAGTCGGTATAGGTACTGATACTTGTGTATGAGATGGTGAAAAGTGTTAATTATCACTTTTACACATTTAGTCACTGGCATGATATTGCTTTGTACAATATGTGCTAGACCACGGATTGCATTAACACCATCTTGTCCCTCTTTTATCAATTCTCTTACATGGTGAATCACAGGTATAGCTTCTTCAGGTATCCTCTCAGTTTGCACATAATCATGGAATTTAGCTAGGTCTTTATCAAGTTTATCTATTTTCTCATCATATACATGTCTTGTCACCTCAATAGTATTATTAACATCATGAAAAGTTTGCTCTTCCATTGTACTTGTGATAGGTGTAATGTCTTGTAACAATTGTCTCTCTCCTTTTGTAAAGAAGGTGTTCAATGTGCCAAATTCTTCAAGAGCACTGGATCCCATGTGTCTTATTCTTCTTCTTAAAGGAATATTTCTCTTAGGGCAGCAAGTTATTAGACTCGTGCAAATCTAGGATGACTACAAGTTAAAACCTAGTGAAAATACACTAAAATATGTGATTTTTTCACCGAATCTCAATACAAAGGAGTATGACAAAGGGTGTTGTGAGGAAAATGATGATGGAAAACAAATAATAACAGTAATATCATCCACCTAATGCCAAAAAATCTATCGCAACACACTTATAGTGCCACTAGAGATCAAACCCTAGTGAAAATATAGCAAAAATATGTAAATTTTCACAAATTTTCAACTCCAAGACCTAGAAAAAGGGGTGTTGTAAAGAATTTTAAGAGGAATAGAAAATAATAGCAATGATATTAGTTTCCTCAATCCATAAAATTTGTCACAACATGCTTGGAGTGCAATCTAGGTCAAACCCTAGGGCAAATATAGCAAAAATGTAAAAATTTTCACCAAATTTTCAATACAAGAGCCTGATAAAAAGGTGTTGTGAATCGTTAGAAGGGGCACCAGATAATTACCCTGACAACAGTCAATTAGTGTAAAAATATTCTTCACAACATGCCTATGGTGCAAATTTTGACAGGTGATAAGGCCAAATCTAGTGAAAATCAAGGTTTTTCAAGCCCTAGGTTTGAGATCTTAATGAAAAATGCTATATGAATGTTTTGAAAGCTAATTTATGATGAAAATTAAGTCCACTCAGATCAAAAAATGATTTTCACACCCTACCATGCAAAATGCAAGTGCAAATCTAAGGAAAAATTAATGAAAATGCTAGTTTTTGTTGAAATTTTCTATGTAAAAATGCAAATTTTTGAAATCTAAATGCAAATTTACACTAAAATGCAACACTACAGCCAAATGCAAATTTGAATGAGTGCCTAAGAACAGTAGACAAAATTTGAAACAAGATTTTACCTACAAACCCTAGTTTTTGGAATTACTAGGTTATATGAAAAATGCAAAATTTCTAACAAAACCCTAGCAATTTTATGATGAAAATGCAATGTAAACTATTGAATTTTTGTAATTTTCTGCAATTTAACTTAGATGCAATGCAAAAATCAGAAATTTGATGAAATTCACATTAATTTTTGCAAAATAGAAACCCTAGCATGCAATTTTTTTTCCAATTTTTCCAAATTTTCAATTTTTTTGTAAATTTTCCAATGCAATAAGATGAATGACTATATGAATGAATGAAATGACTAAAAATCTGAAGAAAAACACTTAGTAAGGTGCAAACAAGTCCAATAACATAGGTTCACCAAAATGTAAGGGGGTGAAATTTGGATAGTTGGTTTTTGGTAGTTTGTGTATGTATCCTCCTTTCACCCTTTCATTCAAGGACCTAGGGTCGAGTAGCAATGTACTATCATACCCTAGGTTACTATGAGATGTAGGGAAACTTGGATTTGTATGATTTGATTATCAATTGTGCTCAATTATACATTAAATCCCTAATTATGCAAATACAGAAGCAAATAGACAAATATCAGAAAATGCTGCTACAGAAAGATGAAAAATGACAAATAACTGTGCACTTGTTTTTAGGGTTCGGAAGTAGAACAATCAAGGACTAGGTAGTAGGTGCCCAAGTCCAATGCCCAGGTTTTTGTCAGGATCTAGAAACTTGATCTGCAACCTGTTCCTGCTGTATCAGAGATTTTTCTGTCACAAAATTTAGAGGACTTGGTAGCGGGCACCCAAGTCTAGGATGCTATTTTTAACTTTGATATGCAAATATGACACTCTGTAGTACCTTCCTACAATTCTACTTTTCTTCTATCTTCAACTTGTAACCTACAATCACAAAAAAGTGGGGAGGGGGTTGTGGTGTTTAGAGGCTTGCCTCAGTCAAGCCCTGGAGAGACATTCAAGTCTTCCAAACACCGTTGTTAGATAGAGAGTGCGTGTCCTTGTGAGGCAGAGGCAAAAACCAAATGATAAATTCTCAAAAACATAAATGATGTCACCTTGTAGTGAATATCTCATGGAAGGAAGAAGCTCTTCATGCCATGAGGAGATGGATGCTCAAACCTGCAAATACAAACACATAGACAACACAGATCTGCTCTTGCTACACAATGAATGCTTTGAATCACTTTCAAAATGCCAATGCTCATGAAATTTCCATCTAGATTCTAAATGAATACCTAAACATGCTTATATATGCAACTACAAATGCACCCGCCAAGAATTTCATAATTCAAACTTATCGTATCGGCATAGGACCTAAATAATGGTCACAAGCCAACACTCAAAATTTGGGACTGACCCAAAATAGGGCAAGACTAGGGCGCAAGCGTCCAATTCCTCCCCCCTATTTTGGTTAGGGTTAGTTTCAAGGGATCACCCTAGGTCCCATTTGTCATGAAACTTAGGGCTCATTTCATCGAGGTGCCAAAAGATGATGCAAGATGTCGTAAATACAACTAAAAAAACCCAAGAGCTAAACCTTATGAGGGAAAAGCCCCCAAGGGGACATTTTTTGACGTTACAAACCCTAATTTGATTATGCCTTAAACCCTAATTATATGAAACTGTAAACAAATAGATGAAACATGACAAATGCTCACACAGGAAGGCACTAAATTTAGATTAGATACATACCAGATTTTGGATTCTAGAAGGTAAAAACTTCAAGGATATTGGGGCAAGTGGCCAAGTCCAACTGGTAGCTTTTTTGGAGGACTTGGAACCAAAATATGCTTTAGACTATAACCTGCTCAGAGATTTCCAGAGATACAAAACTAGAGGACACTGGGGCAGGCGTTTGTGTCCAATCAGGGATATTTTCTATCATTTTCTTCAAATCCAGAATCTTTATACTCTACATTGACCTCCTGCAACTCCTCTCCGCAAGATCCAACACTTGTAACCTGCAATCACAAGAGAGGGGTTGGGGGTTGTGGTGTTCAGGAGCTTGCCTCAGTCAAGCCTTGGAATGGCATTCAATCCTTCCAACACCATTGTTAGATAGAGTGCATATCCTTGGTGGATAGAGGCAAAAGAAAATGATATGATAAAATGATTGAAACATAAAATAGATATCACCTTAGTAGGTGCAAACCCTCACAGAGATGAAATGCCTTCACATCATGAGGAAATGAGTTGATCGAGCCAAATATGCAACAAACACATACAAACACAACACAATTCTACTTTGCAACATAATGAATGCCTTGAATGCGCTTTGCTTGATGATCATAAGTTCACCTTAATCAACTAGGAGTAAAATGAAGTCCTAAACATGTTTATATATGCATTCTTGCTAAACATTCATAATTCAAATTGAATAGGCCAACAAAGGGAAACCTTTTAATGGTCACTTTGCTGACGTTTAAAATTTAGGTCCCGACAAAATAGATCTAGACTAGGGTGCGGGCGCCCAAGTCTAGGGTCCTATTTGGGACATGCTTAAGCTTAAGAGTGGCCCCTAAGTCCCATTTGTCATGGGTTTTGGGGGATTTTGCTCTAGGATTCATTTTTAACATGCATGATTAAATCTAAGGGACTCAGGAGCTAAATTTAGGAGGTAAAAGTCCTAGGGGGACATTTTACGACATAACAGCAGTACATAAGGGATTCAAGGTATATCAGATGGATGTCAAATCTACTTTTCTGAATGGTGACTTGGAAGAAGAGGTCTACATAGTGCAACTGGATGGTTTTCAATTATCAGAAGACCTAAGCATGGTGTGCAGTCTCAAGAAGACTCTGTATGGTCTCAAATAAGCCCTCAGGGCTTAGCATGCAAGGTTGGACAAGTACCTACTCCAATAGGGTTTCAAGAAAGGTGCCGCAGATAGTAACCTTTACATCAAAACTGAAGGTGAACAAATTCTAATTATTTCCATGTATGTTGATGATATAATATTTTGTGGATATGCTGAGATGTGTAAGAATTTTGTAGGAGAGATGCAGAAAGAATTTGAAATGTCTATGTTAGGAGAGCTATCATTCTTTATTGGACTTCAAATTTCTCAATCAAATGATGGCATCTTTATCTCTCAAGTAAAGTATGTTTAGGAAATGTTGAAGAAGTTTGGAATGGAAGATTGCAAACCTGAGTACTCCTATGGCAACTGGTTGCCACTTGAGTAAAGATGATGAGTCACCTGAAGCTGATTAGACTCAGTACAAGTCTATGATTGGGGGCCTACCATACCTAACAACATCAAGGCTTGACATTATGCAGGTTGTGTGTTTGTTTGCAAGGTTTCAAGCTGATCCTAAGGAAACATATGTGAAGGTAGTCAAGAGAATATTTAGATACTTGAAGAGCACTCTAGAACATGGACTGTGGTATCAAAAGGGTGATGAATTTTCCCTAAGTGCTTATACTGATGTAGATTGGGTTGGTAGTGTTGATGATAGAAGAAGTGCCAGCGGAGGAGCTTTCTTTTTGGGAGACAAATTGGTCTCATGGATTAGCAAGAATTAGGATTCAATGTCCTTATCAACAATAGAGGTAGAATATATAGTCGCAGATTCTTGCTGCACCCAAGTGTTGTGGATGAAGCAAACATTGAAGGATATCAAGGTTGTGTATGATGAATCTATTCCTATTCTTTGTGATAGTACAAGTGCCATCAATATTTCCTAGAATCTAGTGATGCATTCTAGAACCAAGCACATATCTATCAGGTATCACTTTTTGAGAGAGAAGGTTCAGATCACGAAGTCAAATTGGAGTATGTGCCTACAAAGGATCAAGTTGCAGATATCTTTACCAAGGCACTTTCTAAGGATACCTTTGAGTATCTTAGACAAAAGTTGGGGGTTGTTGCCCCTCCTAACTAGATGCATAGATTGTGCATCTGTCTATGGGGAGTAGTTCAAGATATATTATTTTTATCCCTGGATTGATGGTGGCTACTTCTCAGAGGGAGCAAGTAGGCAAGAGGTTTTGAAGGATACCAAGATTTGATCAGTCAGGGGGAGTTGACAGGTGAGAAGTAGTGAAAGAAGAATCAAGAAGAATGCAGACATGGGAGATAAAGGGAGATCAATTTAGAAGAAGACCACTAGCCCTTTGTCCTTAATGTCAAAGGGGGAGAAATTTGCATATCAGGTCAAGTGTTTCCATCAATGCCAAAGGGGGGATTGTTGCATTTGTGTTGTCATTAATATCACTAGTGTGAGGTGCAGGAGTGTTGTCAGTAGTGTTGTGATGAAGAAAGCTGAAAGTGAAGTTAACTAAGATAATGAAAATAGTGGTATGTAGTGCTAATATGGTGTGTTCAGAGAAGCAAAGGGATGAGTATATGTTGTAATGAATAGAGAAGAAGACAAAGGTGTGATGATCAGAGAAGTTGTGAAGTAAAGGGTAAGATGATGGAAATCATGTACTATGTTTACTGATTGGATCAATATCATCTGTACATAGTTGTACCCTTTCTTTTAAAGATCATTGACAAAGGCGATGCTAACATGAAGACTCCTGTTTTGATGAAAAGAATTGTGATTATTGTTGCATGTCTTTGTGAATAATGTCTCTGGTATGATAAATGTTGTATTTATTGTTTCCTGATGAAAAGCATTTCTTAAATCTTAAAAGGAATATTTAGGAAGTCTAAGGCACTAGAGAAGCTTGGGAGAGTGCTATGCATTCCTCCGCATTTAATGGTATGGCCTTGCGGTTTGGAAGTTAGACAGAGACATGTGTGAAGAAAGTCTGGTCTTGATTTTAGAGCTTGAACGTTACCACAGAAGATTCTAGAGCTCACAGAGTGAAGATAGAGGTTCAATATGGTTGCAATCAGGATGTGTCAGAGAAGTTCTATGCATTTCTTTGATTTTAAAGATGAGGTCTTGTGGTTTGAAGGATGATCAGTTATAGATGAGAAGATAGTTATATTAAAGTTTCAATTGCTAAGGTATACCATAGAGATTCTCTAGGGTCTGCAAAATAAAGACACATCTTGCTATTGACTAAGGTTGTCTGGAGGAGAAAGTAGAAGCCACCTCATTTCACCGTAGTTGACCTTTTAGCTTTGGTGTTTGGAGGACGAGTTCAGATATTTAGTTTGATGGTTCAGTTCAAGTTCCAGGTGTTGAAGTGCATCGCAAGTTGGTTTCTCAGTGCTCTATCACAAGAATGTGTGTTCAGTGTTTGTTTGTGATATTGGGCTTAGTTTCTGATTGTTTGCGCCAAAAAGAAAACATATATTTTAGAGGAAGGATTGGTTGAGAGGGTTTGCGTAAGTCTTATGTTGCTTGTGTGATGATCCACATGATGTTAATTGATCCCTTTGGTACTGCTTTAGGTCTAGAGCTATTGTGTGAAAGAATAAGTGTTTGCTGGGCTGACTTCATGTGTTTTGATGTTGCTGCCAGATGATTTGAAGTGTATGCCTACTTGGAAGAATGTGTTAATGAAGAATAGGTGTTGTTATCACTTGGCTTGAACTGCATTGGTTTTCTACATCTTTTGGATGCAGACTTGGTGTGGCCTTGCACATTTCATCTTGGCTGACATGGGAGAAATATTTTGAAATTTGTGGAAGGTATAAATGAAAGATCTTGATTAATGAGGAAGGTAAGAGTGTGTGAGTGTGTGAGGATATTTGTGCAAATGTGAAAGTAAGTGAGCATGTGTGTGGAAGTGTGTTGTGCAAAGGAATTGAAGATTTGTTTCAATGTGAAGATTGTTGATGGTATAAAGGTGGTTGATCAATGAAAAATTTCAAGTGTGATGTACATAGGTTGTAGCCTCATTCTGTAAGTGATGTTGTATTGTATTTTAGGGAGTTGCAACTTCCTTTGGGTTGTAGCCCATAACTAATATTGTAATCTTATTTTTATTTGTGAGTCTAGATTTGGACAATAGATCCAAGCAACTTGCTCATCGTGGTTTTTCACTTCTTGGGTTTTCCACGTAAATTTAGTGTTGTGGTTGTGTGCTTATGTGCTGTGCTTTAATTGGTTTAATTTGTTGATCTTCTAATTAAGGTAGTTAGAAGTTTTGGTTGACAAAGTTAAATTGGGATAAGTTTTAATATATACTGATTCACCCCCCCTCTTAGTATATCATTGTGTTCTAACAAAAAGTTGCTATTGAAACTATAAAAACCCTAATACATCACTTATTCATGCAATCACATCCGACGAATTAAGAATTTGAGCTCTAAAGCACAAAGAAAAAATTGTTGAAGAAACCCTAGCTGTAAGCTGTGAGCTAAGAAAACCCTACTTGTTAGCTGTGAAGATGGAGAAATGGTGGTACTAGTACTAATTGATATTACAGACAAGCCTCAACCTAAATATAAGAAATATCCCTACAAAGCAATGGAGAAGGATAAAGATGACACATTCTCTGGAGTGCCGATGGATGTCGTCTATACAAAAGATATAAGGAAGTACATTCACTCTGCAATATCTGAAATAGATCACATGAAGTTTGAAGAATTGAGGGATACATTGCTAGATGATACATGGTATCTCACATAATATCAAATATCACAACTAAGAAGGTGGATATATGGAAAGATTACCCCGAATTTAGTGATGCACATGAATGGGTGAGAATCATCCTTAGCATAATTCATGATGAATTTATATATCTGGACAGACCCTACAGAATCACCAAGGATGCAATTAGGGTAGTAATGGGGCTTAGTTAAACTGGACCAGTGCCTGCAATCAAAGTAATAGTGCTCACAGGGGAAAAACTAGATGGGTGAAGTCTAAGTGTGAAAGAAATCATAGATCTAGGAGTCAGGTATGCGACAATGGAGATAACATATAAAATATACTACACAAATAGAGAAAGATCTACCACCACTACCGCAATCCATACCGCCTACCAAATAGTGAAGGAGGGAAAAGACTTTGACCTTTACAAAGTAATGATAGAGCAATTGATGGATAATCTACAAAGAACAAAAGAGGCAAATTATAATTTCTGATATGGAACCTTAATCATTTGCTTATTATTTTACTTTTTGAATGAGCTACTGGATTCAAACGAAAGGTATGGTGCAACCACATTTAACAGTGGCAACACAAATAAAACAACACATAAGACAATTCAAAGACACAAAAACATTTAGCACCACTTATTGGGGTTTCTTTAAATCCCTACAAATAGATATGGAGGCTAGGGATAGGATTGCCTATGAGATAGTAAAGCAATACACAAACACAATCACATTCATGGTTGATAAAGATTTTACATATATGGAGGTAGTAGAGCTGAGGATGTTTTGGATACCAAGGATACCATATGAGGTCACCGTAGCAAAAGCACATGCATATGCAACAACTTTGTTAAGCAAGCCTAAAGATACCTTTGCGAAGAGATTCCAGACATACTGGGAGGTTATGGGAAAACAACATAAGAAAAATGTGGAGGAAATCTTGGAGAAAAATAAGGCAAAACTACATAAGCAATGGGGGATACCACCTCAACCAAGTACATCTGCTCCATTTCCAGCAGAATCAGAACAAGTCATTGCAAAAGCTCCACAAACTACTTCCTTAGCTCTGCAAGTGGCCACTTCAATACAAAATCTAAGGAGATCAGGAAAAAAAACATCTACAATAGCCAATGCACAAGCTGCACCACAACCTGAATTGTCAACACAAATAGTTTCAACAGGAAGAAGGGTGGCATCATAAACCCTAGTACAATTACGTGTGAAGAAAAAGAAGAAAACACCAAGACAAAAACAATAGGCTAAGAGAAAGAAAAATCAAAATTCTGTGCAAGAAATGGAAGAGGAAGAAGGGGAAGAAGAAATATCACAATTACAGAAGAAAAAGAAAAATAAGCAAATACAAGATGAAGCCCCTCAAGAACCATTGAACATTGATGCAATGGTGAATGCAATGGAATGCCATGGCTTATTGTAAGAAACAACAACATTATATGATGAAGTCTCCGCTGAGAACAAGAAAATAATAGAAAGAGCAATAATAAGATATATGATTAAAACTAATAAAACAATGGATAAAATTTTAGAAGGTTTATCAGAGGACCTAATAGAAGCCTTGAGACATAAGAGGGAGAAATCCTTGTGGCTAGAAGAAGAACTGAGACATCAAGCTATTGATGGGGTAGGTACCTCTATATCCATAAAAGAAAAAGGTACATTAGCCCAATTACAGGTTAAAGAATTAAGGACAAAGTAGAGGGTTGATACCCTGATGAATATGAAACAAGAAGATAGGGACAAAATTCAACAAGAAACATAACAAATAACAAAGAAACTGCATGATACTGGGAAGGAGGGAGACAAAAATGCAGAGCAACAGGAGACATCCTCTCCGCACAATGCACAAGAACAACAACAAAGGGTATCCCCTCCTCACAACACAAATACATAGCAAGGAGAACATGAGATTAGAGAGGATGAACAAAATACAAATGATAATCAGAAAGAGGAAGAGATAGAAAGATCAGATAGCCAAGATGCATCCTACTCTGCATCTCCCATTCAATCTATTAAGGATTTCTTAACACAACAGAAAAAATTTAGTCTTTTGTAACATCTCAGCTATACTATAATTACCCTTGGTGGGAGGACAAGTCAATTTAGATGGAATACTGCCACTCTAGAAATTACAATTGGGAGACATTCTCCAATCCTCCGCAAGAGAGGAAATTTTACAACTACATGTGGAAGGTAGTGAACTACTACAAGAAGCAGTTGATACAAAGGGATACAACCTTACCTCTTCCCCAACAACTAAGACAATTGGTCCAGATATTCAAAGCACATACAAGCTATATAGAGACCAAGGCTGAACAATGAATAACAGAGAAATTGAATAAGAAAATATTGGCAGAAGCATCTAATAAATGTTCCAAGGTGCACACACAAATCGAGACAAACATTATAAATATCTAGTAATCTATAGATGAGGCTAAAGTGTTATACCAATTTTGTTTATAGTGGCCCACCACCACTAAAAATATTAAGGATCAAATGGATGTTTTGGAAATATAGATTACACAAATAGCAACTGCATATGATCCTTTGAAGGACACAAATGGAGCGATAAGGGCACAAGTGGAAACACTACATACTCAGTTGCAACAAATTCAAGACCAAAGGGATCAGAGAAAGTCACAAATAAAACAACTAAGAGAGGCAATGAGCCTAAGATTAGCATCCCTAATTGGAATTTTAATAGAGGCTAAGTAGACAACCTAGAAGATACAGATCCCTACCACAATAGGGGAGGCAAAGATACATACATACAGATAGAAGGACAAATCGAAATAATGACAATAGAAAAAAACCAATGGGATACAACTTTTCTCAACTCAGAGTCATTTATAAGAACATCCTACCTTCAGGTTGAACATAGCATGTCTTGAGGACAAGACATATTTTTAAAAGGGGGAATGATGTTGGCGGAAGACAAGGCTACCAAATATCCTACCGCAGGTCACCACAGAGGCTATGCGGAGGACAAAGATGACATACATAGAGTCATTTTGGGAAAAGACACATCCCTATGTAATATATAGATAGGATATACGATGTACATGTATGTAAGAGAGGAGAGATAAGAAGAATATGTATAAGAGAGTGTAAAAGGCAGAGACTTAGACCTGCCAGATGCATATGATTACATGATGATGAATATATATAGATAATGGAGAGATAAGGATTAATTTATGTCTATGTGTATATCTTGAATGCTTATATTTGATCTAATTGTACCGTATGTTACAATTCTTATTGTTTCATTAGGATTCTCTCATTGTATGATTGGTGTATAAATTGACTTTAGAGATCTGACTAAGGACCATATCTCTGGACTGGTTCCTCCCATTTCTTACCAACAAGTGTCATGCCTAGACACACAATAATATTGACAAAATGCCTTGGCATCATAACTTTTAGGAAGTACAAGATTAATGTCAAGGGGGTGAATGGTAGGTAGCTAAACAAGATTGTTGGATAAGAGTTATTGAAGAATAGAATGGAGAGGGTCGAACAACTATGTGAAACAACAATTATGTTGTGACCACACATATATAGCCAATATCGAAGAAGAGGGCATAACAATACTAACATGGTTGACAATGGTTGTGGTTTAGTTCTTTTGTGAGAAGAAATTATTGTTCTTTTGTATTTTTGATTATATGATGAAGGCCTTGAGGAAGCAAGAGAAGATGAGATGGTAGGAGCAGACATCTCAAACTAGCTAATTGTTTGTTGATAATCTTGAAGGGTAGTGGAAAGATGTGGGAAAGAAGAATACCACATCAAAAAAATATTATCGCTAATATGAGGTTGAAGGTTTCCAATGAAAACCCTTTAAACATTAGAGTTAGGGAGGGGGTATGTAATATGAAAGAACAAAGATTGTTAGCAAAAGATAAAATTAGTGACTTTTTCATTCGGTCCTTGCCTATAGTGAACCCGTTTAGTGAAGGTACCCTGGAGGCCAATATTCAATTGAAAATGTTGGAGAAATAGTGGAATAATTTGATCAAATGAGGTGAGGGGTCATCCCACAATAATGGGTTACACTTTTTGGCCAAACTTGACATTAAAATCAATATTTTGAACTAAATCTTCATGTCCTAACACCTATAGCCGCTAAACCATTAGGAATTTGAAGATGATGCGAACTAGTGATTTGTGAGATTTTGTTTGAAGATTCTAAATATATATTTTTTTAAAAAAATTGGAGTTAAATTGTAAATTTTTTTGCATCTCCTTTGATAACTGGTTTTTAATAGTAAACAACATTTTTTTAAAGTGATGTGTATTCCATAGCACATAACTTTTTTTCTACAAAGGATAAAATTCTGATTCTTTTTAATTTAGATTGGTAACACCAATATATAGTGTATGCATTTGGTTTCATAATGTTTTGTTGAATATATATTTTTTAATTAATTTTTTACATCAAACCAATTATAATTTAGACATAGGTGTATTCCGTAAAACATAACTTTTTTTGTATGTATCAAAATTCAATTTTTTTTCTTTGGTTGAAACAAGGACATCAATACCTAGTGCACGAATATTTTTTAGAATTTTGTTTCAGTAATTTACTAGTTTTCCATGTGTGTAGAATAGAGAACTTGATGTTCGGTGAAAAACATACATTCACAAGAAATAAAAAATAAATATAATAATCAAATTAAATATATTTAAAATTATATTTTTTGGGAAGCTTATAATAAGGACTACATACTTACAAAGCATAAATTTTAAATGAATTCATTTGATCCCTCAAAAGATAAATCAAAATTGGTTTTTTATCAGCATTTTGATAGGTGTAGAGGAGACTCCATTATAGGTATGGTTTAAAACTAATGGGGTTCTATCCAAGGGGGTTTGAATCTAAGGGGGTTTGATCAAACCCTCTTCAATTTAAATCCTTTAAATGGAACCTTTCAAGGCTTAAATCATTATATTTTCTAAAAATATGTGATTTCAGCAAAAAATAGGATGTCCTAGAAAGTGTAACCCATTATTGTGGCAACATCCTAATATAACGATTAGGCAAGTTGTAGAACCAATCCAAGGTACTCTCTTTAAGGGATTGCATAAAGAGTTTTGCTAGTATCTTGTCTTCAAAGATGAAGTTGATACATAAGGTGATGAAGGTAGAAACATGCATTTGGGGGTTCCCTTTACCATTATAATTTTCAAAATGGGGGACCTCAAAGTTAGTGAGAATTGGAGTTGCAAGGATCTCAAAAGAAAGTGGGCTACAATAGTAGTAATATTGTGTGATCATTGGCTGCAAAGTGGTGCAAAGGGAAGCAAGCTATTGCTGGAGATAACCCATGTTCTTATTTAATTGAGCACAAGATTAGTAGAATGGAGGGGAGACACAGTAGTAGCATGGACAATAGTGATAGTAGGAATGGTAATGGGGATAGTGGGAATTGTGGAAGGAATAGAAAAAACTTGTGTATGTGGGGGTTGGGATGCACTAGAGATCATGACTACATATGTGAAGGGTAGGGTCTGCAAAGGAGGAATGAACCCATAGGCAAAAATAGGGTTACAAGGAATTCCTGATGAAGAAGTGCCCTTGTGAATGGGCAGAATAGTAGAAGTAGCTAGATATGTAGAATGAAAAATATGAGTGTTTGGTGTAGGAAGAGAAACATGAATATGAGTATGAGTTATGTAGACACCTAAAAATGTCCCGAGCCTGCGAGCACTATTTTCACACCAATCTCTTCTTAGTTTCACATTCTGCTATTAATTAAATAATTTTTATTTATTTAACTAATTCATTTTCCTATCTCTAGCTTATAATTAAATAAATTTTATTTATTTAATTATTTGTCTATTTTCCTCTATAATTAAATAATTAATTTTTAAATTATTTAATTATTCATTCTCCATTGTCTTCCTCACTCAAAGAATTTAAATAAAAAAACTTTTATTTAAATCATGGTTCCCACCTTAATTAAATAAGTCACATTTATTTAATTATGGGTTCACATTCATTCTCCCACTTCAAATAAATTAAATAAATTTCTAATTTTATTTAATTTGAAATCCCTCACACCTCATCATATTTTTAAATTTAAAATTCCCTCTTGTCCTTTTGTTGGAGGGAAACCTGAATCAATCCTAGGGAAACCCTGATCAATCCTCACCATTCATTTCAGTCCAAAGTCAACACTAAATTTGAGCCCTTCATTCAACCCTAGCTTTCTATAAAAACACCTCTCCATCCTCATTTTCTCACTTCCTAGCTTGCTGTATACTCTCCAAGATTTTGCTAAGTCAAGCCACTTGAGCTTCTCATGATTGTTGTAGGTCTGTAAATCTGAGAACATCATAAGCAAAGTCAAGTAGAACAATGGAGAGAAGCCAAATGTAACTTAGGAATTTAGTTAGTTAGTTTGCATGTTTGATTTCTAGGTTATTTGCACTCCATTGATGAGCTAGGGCTCCTGTAGTTTGATTTTGACGTGTTTTATTGATTTACCCTGAATTACATTGGTGAACTTGACGTGAATCATCTGTACTTTCTGCAAATTGATGAATTTAGGGTTTGACAAGATAGTATGACACACTTGCTAGTCCATGTGATGCACCTGCTACTTCATACAACACATACGCCATATGGTCCACCGCACCTGCTGCACTTTGCAATGCATCTGAGGGTCCATATGACGCAGTCGCCTGTGTATTTATCAGATTTCTTTTTTTTTCATTATCAGGTTGACTTATCTAGTTTTGCAGGGTTTACTGTTGGATTCTGATGTTTTATTTTTCTGATTAACCCTCTGGATATCTATTCATTTCATTAGGGTTTTTATAGAATTTGGGTTTCATGTATTAAGGGTTCTTTGGATTGTTTCAAGCATCCCTAATCATTTTTAGCTTTGCCCACAAATATTTGAGGGATTTACAATTTTTTGGAGTGTTGTAAATGACTCTGCAAGCATAAGGTTTCAAGTTAAGTTCTTGTTTTATCAAACCTACTATGATTTTTAGCTACAAGAACAATGCAATGCACTTATAGGGTTTTGCACCGCAATTGCCTTAATCTGTGGCACATCTGTGGGCAATAGTGTGACGCACTTGCTTCAGGATTAAGTTTTTTACATCATTCTGAATATCTGTTACTAACTTTGCCTTGCAAGGGTCTGAAGTATTGCTCTAATTAAGTCTGATGCTCTATTTATCTATTTTAAACCCGTTGATTTCTAGCTCACAATATTAGGGTTTCTAACTCTTCATTAGGGTTTGACGTTTACATGCTCTTTGGTAAAATCTTATAAACATTCTTAGGGTTCCTTGGGTTTAGTTGCAATAATTTGATCAATTTACAATAAACCTCTATTTTAACAGTGATTTTGCAACTTTAGGGTTTCTTGTTCATCACCTAAGTTTCATTTTTCTATCTGTTGTTTGGCAAGTTTCCATTGTTTTTGACTTGTTGACACAATATGATGCATTTGCAGATCCCTAGATAGTGTGATGTAGTCACTGAGTAGTGTGACGTAGTCCCTATTCTGTACGACGCACTTGAGGCATTTTGATCCTCATTTGACTATTACAGAAAAGGGAAATTTTAAGTTTCAGTCATTTTCTATTTTTCTATTTTGCACAGTAGGACAGAGGGCTTTTTTCTTATACTAATGTCTGATTTGCAGTATTGTGGCATTGGCTAGGAGAACAATCTTATTTCAAACTAGTAATACATTTGTTGCGGGATTTCCTTTATGTGTGCTTGTATTTTAGCATAAGAACACTTCATTTGGTGCTTAAAATGAACATTGTGTGCTTAACTTAGGAACATTTCAATTTGATGATTTAAAATGAATGAGTGTTTTCTGTGTTTGGTGCGCTTGCACATTTTTTAGGATAGATCACTGAAAGCATGCTTGTCTATGGTTCATCTTCCCTTGCATACAAGTTTTGGGATTAATAAATAGCTCATTATGTTTTCCTTGAGTACCATTTTTCCCACGCTATAAGCGGTCTTGGGGGTTGAGAAAAAGATACACCATGATGTCTTAAGTATTTCCCTCTACTATGATCTTGGGTACAAGAGAACATAGCAACACAATTTTGTTTGAGTATCCTCTCCTCTCGTACCATGAGTGATCTTGGGTGCATGATAAAGGACAAAACATAGGCTTTCCATTTTTCTTTTTAGTAGGTGGCCTTCCTGGGAGTTCACTGCAAGGTTTGACCACAAGCATGTATCTTAAGCGGGCTATATAAAGGGGCAAAAACCAAAAGGTGAGATTAATCCACTTGTGCCATAGGGGCTGGTCCTTGCGGTCTTGGGTGATTCCAAATGCGGATTCAAGATTTCGGTCTCCCATCTCTACTATGTTGTGGTGTTCTTAGGAGTTCCTGTCACTACGAACCTTTGTTGTAGTATCCTAAGACCTTTTGACCATTTATCATTATGGTGTAAGGACTGCAGATCATATCCTAAAGTCGAGAGGTGTCAAGATAGTCCAGGATCTTGGCATATTCTAGTTACCCATTCCAATTGCTCTATTTAAAATCACCCAAAAGGTGAGGTAAGCGTACTTTGGTAAACATCCTTTACTACTAATTAGGTTGGACATGCTTTATTGTTTGTGAGCCATGGCTAAGTGAGCTTTATGGTAGAAATATTACAAACTACCAACCTTCCAAGAGTCAAAGAGTCACTAAACAACCAAATCTAAATGTTAAGTGTTTTCTGTGTTTGATGTGTTTTCTCACTTTCTGAACAAACTATCCAAACAGACATAGAAAACTGATTTTAGGCCACCAATAGATAGTGAAATGCACCTGAGACATTTTTCAATGCATTTGCTAAGACAATACACTGTAATTGAGCCCTGCCATGATGCATTTGCCTGTAGTAAAAATTTTTAGGGAGATTTCTAAGTCTCTGCCTCCCTTATTTGATTTTGAAGCTGTGTCTTGACATTTGAGACTTGCTAGTTTTGTCCCACCATTCATTGCATTTTACTAGGTTTAGATTACACTCCATAAATAGCACATTCCAATCCATTATTTTAGTTAGTTTGCATTACATTAGAAAAATCAGCCTTCTCTATTTTAGGACATTCCTAGTTTCAGTCATCTTTGGGGTTTTAGAAATAGGAAAAAAATTCCACACTTTGATTCTGTCTTAGTTACAAAGTTAGATTATACAAGACCTTGTCATCTTTCTTCACAATCAACCAAACAAGTTGAGCCTGATATTCACAAGACTAGTTTAGGTTCATCTTTTCAAATCAGCAAGTTGAGTCTCAACTCATGAGTCTAGTTTGAGCTCACTTCAAATCAATCATTCTCAACATTATCCTTTCAAGGTCTTAGCAAATTCAATTAGTTACTTGGATAGGTCATAGTTTGACATTTAGTATCCTCTTGTTCAAAAATTCCCAAAGTTGCACATTCCATTAGTTTCAAACATTGCTTTAGTTCACTCATCATTCCAATATCCTTAATCTTAGTTGCATTTTCCATCTCCATAAGTCCAAAATACCAAAACATAGCATAGTGCATTATTACTTTACATTACCATCCTTAGTTGCATTAGGCATACTTATATCCAAAAAATATCAAAAAAGATAGCATAGTACATTTCACATTCCCATCCTTTGTCCTTTCCCATTACTCACAACTAGCAAGTCTTATATGGTAGAAACACGGTTGCAAAAGAAGAGAAAGGGAGAGGAATCCTTAGATTATTTCACTAACACAATGAGATTTGGGTCCTCCTCTAATGAGCAACACGAATCTCACTCCAACTTGCCAAAGCCCTTTGAGAACTACACTTTACAAGAAAATGACCAAGGGGTAACCCAACAAGAAATTGAGGAAGCTTCCCAAGACCCTAGATTGTTGTGAATCTTAAATGAAATGATAGCTACCAATCCTCAAGCTTATCTCATGCATCTCTTGCAAAATGGAAGTAAACTTCCCGCAGGAGAGACATCAATATGATTATAGGATCATCACCAAACAATGTCGCACAAAGTCAAGGTCAAGCCTCATATTCCACTAGTCACACAAACCCAACACAAGAACATACCAACATTCCCTTTGGGCAAACATCACATGATTCCACAATGGTCAATGTACCTCCCCCATTTGAACCCAACAATGCAAATGTCATGTCAAAACCTTTGAATTTTGCAAACCCATTTGCTTTGATGACAAACCCCCTAGGTCAAAACAAGAGAACACGAAAAATACACATAGTGACCTCATGAGCACAAACACAAGGGGTTAATAGCACACCTAATGTGAACATAAATCTTGGGTCCCAACCAAGCAATAACTTGAACAACCTTAATGTAGACCCTCTTGGACAAAACAACAATGTGTCTAACCAAGGTGTTGGTGCATCCTATCAAAATACCCATGGAAACCCCTTATAGAAACAAGTCGACCCTAACATCCTTCTTCAAACAAACCCACTCCAAAACCAACACAACACAAGTGTTTCACCCCATTATCAATACATAAATCCCAACACTAACTACATACCAAATACGCAAAATCAAAACTCAACTCCATTTCACACCTATCTTAACACAAACACCAATCTTCTTGTTGCTAACATGTGGAGCCAAAACACACCCATTGCAAACATAGTGAATCCCTACCAAAATGCAATTACGAATGCTGCCAATACATCACTATCTTCCATAGAGGTTCTAGCACATGAAATGCATTCCTTAAAACAACAATTTTTCAATATGCAAGTGTTGGGAACCAAAAAGGCTTATTCCATGGAGGATTTGTGCCCATACCCTTTTGATAAGAGTATCTACATGCCTCCTTTCCCACAAAATTTTATCGTACCAAATTTTAACAAATATAGAGGAAAGATGAGCCCTATTGAACACGTACGTGAATTCCATAATGCATGTCTCAAGCTTGCATTTGACCAAACATACTTAATGAGACTATTTCCACAGAGCCTTGTGAGTTAAGCACTCAAAAGGTTTGCACATCTCCCCACAGGGATAAGGACATGGACTGAGCTTGCCGATAAATTTATAGCCCACTTCTCTTACAATATTGAAACAGATGTAAACATAGCCACACTATGCCACACAAGACAAGAAGATGGAGAGACATTTCTTTCTTTCTTCCAAAGATGGAGGGGTTTGGCTAGCTACTGTCCCTACCATATACTTGAGAACCAACTAGTCTCTATCTTTGTGGAGAATGTTAACACTGAACTTATGCATCAACTGCAAATAGATTGTTGTATGACCATTGGAGAGGTTGTTGAGAAAGGAATAGCGGTCGAAAAGGCCCTCATAGCCAAGGGTACAATTAAAATCTTCAACAAAAATCAAAACAACCCTAACTCTTCCTATGACAAAAACAAGTTTTGGTCTAGGAATAAAAACATAATGAATGATGGGGTTGTTGATGCGAAGGCACTAAACAAGGGTGTCCCCATCCTTACCCTCAAAGCACCAACACCAAAAAATTGACACCTATCCAACAACAAATGACAAACACCGTTCAAAACAATCAATGATGGGTTCCCCCAAGAACGAACCCCCCAAAACAGAACTATACACACCTACCGAAACCAATTGAATCAATCCTAAAGAAATTATTACAAGCCAACCTCATTCAACTTCTAGAGGTTAAACAATATGATCCGCTTTCAGGCCTTCCTCATGGAACGATAATGAATTTTGAGAATATCATCAAATAAAGGGACATAAAACATCAAATTTCTACAAGCTCAAGAACACAATTTAGGACCTTATCGAATGAGGTGACATAGTCTTGGATAATCCTCAAGGGTCCTCCAATACTGATCACACTATTTTTACAAATCCTTTGCAAGATCACGGATCAGGAAAAGCCTCTAGTTCAGGCACCAAGACAAATGAGCAACCTAATTATAATCATGTTGCTTATGAGTACACTGTTAGTAGCATCAGAGCTTATGATAGTAATGTCTCCATGATTTCCATCAAGTCTTGCCCTGAGTATGTTGTTACTACTCGTAGAGCTAAAGTAACTTTACGAAGCTCCTCGTCTAACTTGCAACCAAAGTCATAGTATAACCTTCTGGATCATCTAAAGAAAACATGCCCACACAAATACCTATCTTTGAGCTACTCCATCTATCCTCGGAACACAAGGCTATTTTAGACAAAGCACTGCTGGAATCATCCATCCCAACAGACCTAAATGTTAACCAATTCTAGGCCATGGTTGGACATCTGGCCACTACTAATAATGTTACATTCACTGAGCGCAATTTACCCTCGCATAGACCCAACCATACTGATCCCTTACACCTTGAAGTCCTCATCAATAAACACAAGATTTTACGAGTCTTGCAAGATGGTGGAGTGGGATTAAATATGGGTGCTGCCACAGTAATGGGTTACACTTTCTAGGACCTCCTAATTTTTGCTGAAATCACATATTTTTAAAAAATATAATGATTTAAGTCTTGAAAAGTTCCATTTAAAGGATTTTAAATGAAGAGGGTTTGATCAAACCCCCTTAGATTCAAACCCCCTTGGATAGAACCCCGCTAGTTTTAAACCATACCTATAATGGAGTCTCCTCTATACCTATCAAATGCTGATAAAAAACCACTTTTGATTTACCTTTTGGGGGATCAAATGAATTCATTTAAATTTTATGTTTTGTAAGTATGTAGTCCTTATTATAAGCTTCCCAAAAAGTATAATTTTAAATATATTTAATTTGATTATTATATTTTTTTTTCTTGTGAATGTAGCTTTTTCACCGAAGATCAAGTTCTCTATTCTACACACATAGAAAATTAGTAAATTAGTGAAAAAAAATTCTAAAAAATATCTATGCCCTAGGTATTGATGTCCTTGTTTCAACAAAAAAAATTGAATTTTGATACATATAGAAAAAGTTATGTTTTATGGAATACGCCTGTCTAAATTGTAATTGGTTTGACTTTAAAACTTAATTTAAAAAAATATTCAACAAAATATTATGAAACCAAATTCATGCCCTATATATTGGTGTTACCAATCTAAATTCAAAAGAATCAGAATTTTATCCTTTGTAGAAAAAAAAGTTATGTGCTACAGAATACACATCACTTTAAAAAAATGTTGTTTATTATTAAAAACTAGTTATCAAAGGAGACAATTTTTTACAATTTAACTCTAATTTTTTTTAAAAAATATATATTTAGAATCTACAAACAAAATCTCACAAATCACTAGTTCACATCATCTTCAAATTCCTAACGGTTTAGCGGCTATAGGTGTTAGAAAGTGAAGATTTAGTTCAAAATGTTGATTTCAATGTCAAGTTTGGCCAAAAAGTGTAACCCATTATTGTGGGATGGCCCACATATGTCCTTTGAAGCTAGTTATGATATTGGGATATTCTGAGGCTTGTATAGACCTGTCTAAAAGAATTGTCATAAAGGCCTACGATGATGCAGAGCGTTCCTCTAAAGGGGTGATCTCACTTCTTATAAGAGTTGGGCTTGCCACTTTAAATAATGTATTTCATGTCTTGGGATCTAGACCTTCCCTATAACCTAATCCTTGGTCGCCCATGGATTCATGCCATGAAGGCCGTGCCATCCACTTATCACCAATGAATTAAATTCCCCTACAATGGCACAAAAATCACCATAGCCAGTGATCCTGATGCCTTCCAATATTGTAGCCACTTGAGAGAGACACCTCTATATCAAGTACCTGTAAATAGGGAAATTCCACTGTAATTTCCCCTTTTAGAGAAAACACTTAAACATGAATTTGTATTCAAAGTGATTCTCAAAGAGACATTAGAAACATTAGAGATCAATAAATTGTTGGAGTTGATAATTAACTCAAGCCACAAAGATCACCTACAAAACCTAAGATTTACCTTTCATAAGAGAAAAAACAAAGAGGAATAATTTGCACAATAAGAATGAATTAATGAAATGGATTAAAGAATTACATGTGAGAACTTGCTTTTATATTTGCAAGTTAGAGAAAAACCCTAATATGACTTAAGAATAACCTAAGACTAAAATTAGCCGTAAGTAAACTTAATAAAGTGTAATTAAATATTTAATTACACCAACACCCCCCATAAGTGCAACTTAGGGAGAAATAAAAAACATGCAACTAATGCAAGAATGAGTCTCAGCTACAAGGCCATGTTAGGTGCCCATGAACAACAAGAATCTCTCATAAAGTAGAGAAAAGGAGAAAAACCCAATGGGAGAAAACTCCTCTCCAAAAGAGAGAAAATACAAGTACATGAACATGTGATGGAAGGACTAAAACTAAGACCCCCTAAGAACTGAATCCATCACAAAAGTACAATCATGAATGCTCCCCATAAGAGAGAGTGAAAAGAGAATATGAATCCCCTCCAAGAAGAAGCTCCAAAACCAATGAAGAGATCTTGAAGACAAAATCCAATCCACTGCCTGCAAACAACATTTCTCCCTTTCGAAAGAAACATATCCACTGGTGAATGTAGAAGCCATTCTCACATCTTGGATGAATAGGGAATCCATATCGAAATGTGTGCCTCTGAATGCAACTCAAGTTGTTAGTGTGAATAGGGTTACTTTGCTATCTAGTTATTTCTTAGTGTGTTCTCTAATTTAGCTCTCTTCACATTAGGTTAAGTTTACTCAGGGACTTTTTCACTTTATCCCACATTGGTTGTGTGTTGAGTCTCTTGGGTGGAATATCCTTTATATATCCACCTCTTGCTCTCATATGAGCAACCCCATTCTATTGTATTGATTTGCATTCTCTTGAGTTGAATATAATTTATTTGGTTCATATCTGATTTCTATTTTACTTTCTCTCAATCACTTGCATTCTTGGGTAGAAATCTAACATGGTATTAGAGCCAGGTTGTGAGTTGTGGTTTAGCATTTTTTTAAGAAATTTGAGAGTGTACGGCTGTTTTTTGAAGCACATGAGTATGCTCTTCTCTTGCATCTTCAGATGATCTGGAGAATCAGAAAAGTGTGGAGAAAAATCTAGTTTCTAAGGGGGTTCATATTTTGACTTGCTAGTTGCAGGTTTTTTCGGAGCTTCTTGGAGACTCTCTAGCTCAAATATAACAATCAGCTTGCATTTTATATATTCTGATCAATCTTGCAGGTTGAAGCATGCCTTTTCTTGTCTTAAGTAGCTGATTCAATCTTTGCATGCCTTTTTTTGGTTACTGGGGTCATTTTTTGGTGTTAAAAGTGTTTTTTTACATTAGAGTCACATCTTCTGTACATCAAAAAGAAAAATGCCTTCTGGGTTTTGTTTGCAACATTGAAAAACCATATGGGTATCTATTAGTTTTTGCATGCAGCTTATATATTTTGTAGAAATGACATTAGAAAGCTACAGTAGACCCACTCTCCGTTGGTGTTTTAGAAATTGCAGTTCAATTGCTGAAGGCCATAACTTGGGCTCCCGACCTCCAATTTGCAAGCTTATTTTTTTTATTTTAGCTAATTTTTTGTACTCTACATGCTGGTTTAGATGATTTCTAATTTTGGTGCATGAATTTTTCAAAAATTATGTTTTCTTATTAGATCTGACAGGTAGTTTTAGTTTTTAGAACTTCAAACAGTTATAACTTTCACATATGATCTTGAATCGAGGTCATTCTTGTTTTGAAAGTTGATATTTTTCTGAGCACTACACAATGGTGCTATTTTGATATTCTTATTTTGAGATATTTCTATACTTTTAGTATTTGGGCCCATTTTAGACATTGTCAAACTCTGGAAAACTCAACTCTGGCATTGTAAACGCACATATCTAAGGCCATTTTTATTCATGGAGGCTGATGTGAACATTCATCAGTGCATGCACTATTTCCTTTCTTGCATGCATTAGGTTTGCATTTTCTCTGCACTTCATTTCAATTCCAGATCATTTCTCAATCAACTGTTGCTTCATAGATTCCAGAGTTGTGCCAGTTGTGAGTTTTCCAGTGTTCCTTAGCATCGGGTCTGCTATTGCTTTTTCATGATTCTGACTTGAGTCCTTGAGTGACTCTAACATGGTTTCTAGCAAACAGAAGTATCTTTCCTTGCTTGCCAGATTGAGGATTCTAGTGTTACTCGGCAAGTGTGCTTCCAGTGCTTTTTATTGCAGTAGGTTATCTCATTATGGGGGGGTTGCATGATCTCTCTTATAATCCCTTGTGTGGATAGAGATTGATTGGATTTGTGATGGATATCATTGTTGTATTTCATCTCTCTTTTGGGGAGGACTTTTGTCCCGTTGGGTTTTCTCCTTTTCTTTGTTTGTGAGAGATTTCATTTGCATTTGTACATGGGTACCTAACATGGCCTAGTAGTTGGGACCCATCTTTGCATCTTTTTGCATATTTGCATAATAATCTTCTCTCCTAAGTTGCACTTAAGGGGGGGTGTTAGTGTGAATAGGGTTACTTTGCTATCTAGTTATTTCTTAGTATGTTCTCCGATTTAGCTCTCTTCACACTAGGTTAAGTTTACTTAGGAACTTTTTCACTTTATCCCACATTGGTTGTGTATTGAGTCTCTTGGGTGGAATATCCTTTATATATCCACCTCTTGCTCTCATATGAGCAACCTCATTCTATTGTATTGATTTGCATTCTCTTGAGTTGAATACAACTTATTTGGCTTGTATCTGATTTATATTTTTCTTTCTCTCAATCATTTGAATTCTTGGGTAGAAATCTAACGCAAGTGACCTCATATTGGGAAAATATGTATTCTCCAAAATAGAAACTGTCTGCCCAATCAGAGAAGAACCAGGAGAGGATATGATATGAATTGCATTTGGAAACATAGAAGATGAAGGTGGTGATGCAAAGCCACTTGAGATAGCATCAAACAAGAGAGATAAAACCACAAATGTGTCCTCCAAATCAACAATGTGAGACTCCACAAACAAAGATGATATGTCTACAAGATAGGAATCCAAATGAGGTGGATCAGGAAGACTAATATTGACTTACTGCACAGAATCATTAGAAGCCAATAATGATGCAACACTAAATTCTAAAGTAGCAGTAGGTGATGGTGGAGCAATGATCTCATTAGGAGGAGAAGTGATCGAAGCAAGCATTTCAAATAGATGATGTGAGAAATGAGGACACATCTCTTTCTCATGTTGATTACTTCCACAACATCTGCAATTAGATTTATGTTGATGGTAGAATCCCATCTCCTTAGATGATTAGAGACCAAAACATGCAAATAGATTTATGTTGATAACAGAAGCCTATCAAAGCGAACAGAACCTTTCCAGGAGGCAACATGTCCAGGATATCCAACAGAAGGCATAAAATTGACAAACTAATTAAAATATACTTGGGGCTGAATGTGAAAAAATTATATAGGTGGATGTGTAGAGCTCACTGAAACCTTTCCAACATCTATTTGTTTTTGAAAAATAGAGATTCTGGGCGCAAGAACGGAGCTCGGAAGCCAAAAAAGATACCTTGACTTCAAACATCAAAAACATGTGCCAAAAATTTAAATCAGAAAAAACTAATCATACCATCAGAAAGTGTACAGAACCATCTTTCTAAAAATATTTTGTTTGTGAAAAATTGACTTCAGATGTGAAAGTTATGACAATTTTCGTGAAATTCCTCCATTAGGGCCTGTAGAAGAGGGCAGGATGGAGGATTGTTGGATAAAATGATGCACCCTGTGGAAGCACCCTTCAGACCACTGGATAAAAGGACATAGAAGCACCCTTTGGACTGCTGGATAAAATGATGCACCTTGTGGAAGCACCCTTCAGACTGCTGGATAAAAGGATGCACCCTCAAAGATTTTTTTCAGTCTCTAATTTTTGTGAATGAATAGGCAATTTTAAGGTTTTTGGCCCTTCTGAGCGCATTGGTGATGACAATTTTGGCCAAAAATGCTCCAAAACTACTATTCCCCTTCAGCTCTTAAAAAAGCACTTTTGAAACCTTCACAGATCTAGCTTCCCCAGACCAAATTCAACCAAACAAAAGACAAATCCACCTTTTCTAGCTGCTCTAAATCCAATGAAATACTCTGTTTTACACAAAAATACACCCAGCAAATAGCTCTTGCTCAAAATTTTCTCCAAATTTGAGAAGGGGCTTGCAGATTTTCTCTGATACCATGTTGGAGTTGATAATTAACTCAAGCCACAAAGATCACCTACAAAACCTAAGATTTACCTTCCATAAGAGAAAAAAGCAAAGAGGAATAAATTGCACAATAAGGATGAATTAATGAAATAGATTTTGAATTACATGAGAGAACTTGCTTTTATATTTGCAAGTTAGAGAAAAACCCTAATATGACTTAAAATAACCTAAGACTAAAATTAGCCCTAAGTAAACTTAAGAAAGTGTAATTAAATATTTAATTACACCAACATAAATTTTAGTAATGATATCTAATGAGATCAAAGATAATATAAATATTTCATCCTTGTCAAAGGATTATTCATTTGTCATTCATTATTGATGACTATTATGAAATATATTCCATAAGTACATTAGGGTGGATATTAAACATATTTCAAGATCCATATCTTCCCCTCTTATTCTTCATCAAGGAATTAGGTTTTACATGACTAGGGCTCATGGAAACCATCTCCGACCCAGCATTGAGAACATATATCCTAGCCCTTGGGGTCTATTCATGAATCTTTGACCCAGCTTCAGGAAACTATGTCCCTAGCCCTTGGGGTCGATACAAGATTGCTGACCCAGCTTGAGAAACTAGGTCCCTAGCCCTTAGGGTCGATACGAGATTTTTGACCCAGAATTACACCTGCCTTTCCCTATAATACACATGATTCCTCATTGGATGAAGTAATAAGGGCTACAAAAATATGATCTTTATTTCAATATTCCCTTGTACTCTAGATGTAATTTTATTATACCATTATCATCATAATGCATGAATTAAAGACATTCTTATCGCAAATCGAAGTATCATTATACAGTGTCCTTGTTTTTATACAATTGTTCATCATTGTTAGATCTTAAGTCTAATTAGGGATATCAATTTAGTTATGAATAAAGAAGACATTTCATTATAAATTATAATCATTCACATAGATTCATATTAATAATGTGATTGACATATATAGATCTATTCTAGACTATATATATATAATCTTATAACTCTCTATAAATACTATTTGCTTAAACAATCAAAGGTTAATTAAATTCAACAATACCTACCTTATCTATTGTACCTTTATTTACCTTGGTGTAGATCTGAATTATTATAAGTCTTTGATTTTGTTTGCTGTTGAATTCTGTGTTGAAGTATCCTTTATCAAATTTATATTGCCGAACACTCAAACTTAATGCTCCTTGATTGATTGATAAGCTGATATCCACTAAGATCTCCCTGTCGAGACTATCCTTTTTCTCCTTTTAAGCATCTTAAGAGATGCTACCCTTTGTGTAAGGTTATGTAACCTTTCCCTTAGGAGATCACAACCTTATAATGAGTGTAGCCACTGTCTTTTGGTTTAATCACTGTTTAGATAGTTAATGTTATTGCTGAAGATTATCTTTATAATAATGGTTGGCTATATCCTAACTTGTAATCATTGCTTTGTAAGTAATCGTTGTCTCCTTTTTCTGCCTTATGTATATTGGCCTTTATTAACGTGATCGCTTCCTTTTAGTAAATCTATGAATCATTTCATATCTTTAATATTAATGTGTTTCCTTTATTAATCGATCCCTTATAATTATATTTATTAATTTATTAATATTTAGATTAATACTAATATTTATATTTATAATTATATCTTATATTTATATTATAATTAATAATATATTTTAAATAAATAAATATTATATTATATTATTATTATAATAATATCTAAATTAATAATATTTACATTTATATTTATGTCTATATAATATATATTGTATTTAATAATATATTAATAATAATATTATACTCGTATTTATATTATTTATAAATACAATATTATATTTTGATTACTTATAAAATAATATTATTAAACATTATTATATATTAATAATATATATGTTTATTGATGATGACAACATCATTTTTTTGACGAAAGTGACTTCTTCGTCCTTATCATGATGTTAAATTCTTAATTTAAACAATGCCTTAATATCGGGACATGACAACCCTCCCCACTCAAAATTGCTTGTCCTCAAGCAATCACAACGAGTTCTTTCATTACTTTGCACTTTGATGTTTACCTTCAATGAAGTCATAGTTTTTGATTCTAGATGAACATGCTTTAGTGAAGAGAAAATGATTGAGATTCCATGAAAAATAATTTGTAACCAAAGAATACTTGAAAGGCCTAATGAAAGACAAATGTATAGGTAAGCATTTGTTTAATGTTTTGAATAACGATGCGATGTAAGTATCATAGATGAAGATGTGGGTTTAAGCAATGAAAATATTTTTGATGCAAAAAAAGATTTGAGAGTATTGAGATTCCAAGATTCCAATAAGTGATGAGACATCTTGAAAATTTGGAAAGATGAATCTATTGATGTTGTAGAGAAGGTAGATCATAGAAGTTTTAATGATGATGATAAGATAGCATGGAGACAATTTACGATAGATAAGTTAGAGAAGAGAGAAGATCCATGTGGAAGTATATGCACACAATTATATATGAAACACAAATCATAAATACACATAGTACATGAAGCATACACCAAGCTTATACACTTAATACATGATACACAGAAGTATACGAAGCATGAAGCATGAACATCGTATGTAATACATGAAACACATAGCATACACTTGATACACAAGTATATGCACGAATATGAAGTATACACATGAATACAAGTAAGTCATGAAGTGTTCATTTGAACATTATAAGTCATGGAGTACACACATAAATCATGTAGCATACATTTGAACACACAAAGTCATAGAGTATACACTCAAATACAAATACAAGTCATAGAGTATACACTCAACTACAAATACTATCACAAGCCATAGAGTATACACTCAAATGCAATCACAAGGTCATAGAATATACACTCAAATACAATCACAAGTCATAGAGTATACATTCAAATACAAATACAATCAAATACAAATACGATCATAGAGTATACACTCAAATACAAATACAATCATAGAGTATACACTCAAATACAAATACAAAGTCATAGAGTATACACTCAAATACAATCACAAGTCATAGAATATACACTCAAATACAAATGCAAGTCATAGAGTATACACTCAAATACAAATACAATCATAGAGTATACACTCAAATACAAATACAATAATAGAGTATACACTCATATACAAATACAATCATAGAGTATACACTCAAATACAAATACACTCGAATGCAATATACCGTCGAACAATTGGGAAGGGGATTCGGTGCATCCCATACTACATCATGTACACGTCCTCCATCCCAAGGTCATTAAGTATACACATGAGTATGAAGCATACACACGAATACACGTAATACACAAAGTATTCACACGAACATATGTTACAAAGCATACACAAAGTAAACCTTTGAATACACTTGAATACACATAAATCACAAAGCATACACTTGAATACATGTAAGGCACACATAGTATACACAGGATGGCAGGATGACTGCTCTGATACCACTTGTAATGTACCCTTTGAAGAGAAAACACTTAAACCTGAATTTGCATTCAAAGTGATTCTCAAAGAGACATTAGAAACATTAGAGATCAATAAATTTCAGTAATGATATCTAATGAGAGCAAAGATAATATAAATATTTCATTCTTGTCAAAGGATTATTCATTTGTCATTCATTATTGATGACTATTCTATAATATATTCCATAAGTACATTAGGATGGATATTAAACATATTTCAAGATCCATATCTTCCCCTCTTATTCTTCATCAAGGAATTAGGTTTTACATGACTAGGGCATGTGGAAACCATCTCCAACCCAGCATTGAGAACCTATATCCCAGCCCTTGGGATCTATTCACGAATCTTTGACCCAGCTTTAGGAAACTATGTCCCTAGCCCTTGGGGTTGATACAAGATTGCTGACCCAGCTTGAGAAACTAGGTCCCTAGCCCTTGGGGTTGATACGAGATTTATGACCTGGAATTACACCCACCTTTTCCTACAATACCCATGATTCCTCATTGGATAAAGTAATAAGGGCTATGAAAATATGATCTTTTTTTCAATATTCCCTTGTACTCTAGATAGAATTTTATTATACCATTATCATCATAATGCATGAATTAAAGACATTCTTATTGCAAATTGAAGTATCATTATATGGTGTCCTTGTTTTTATACAATTGTTCATCATTGTTAGATCTTAAGTCTAATTAGGGATATCAGTTCAGTTATGAATAAATAAGACATTTCATTATAAATTATAATCATTCACATGGATTCATATTAATGGTGTGATTGACATATATATAGATCTATTCTAGACTATGCATATTTAGATATATATATGTATGTAAGTATGTATGACCTAGAATTACACCCGCCTTTTCCTACAATACCCATGATTCCTCATTGGATAAAGTAATAAGGGCTATGAAAATATGATCTTTTTTTCAATATTCCCTTGTACTCTAGATAGAATTTTATTATACCATTATCATCATAATGCATGAATTAAAGACATTCTTATTGCAAATCGAAGTATCATTATATGGTGTCCTTGTTTTTATACAATTGTTCATCATTGTTAGATCTTAAGTCTAATTAGGGATATCAGTTCAGTTATGAATAAATAAGACATTTCATTATAAATTATAATCATTCACATGGATTCATATTAATGGTGTGATTGACATATATATAGATCTATTCTAGACTATGCATATTTAGATATATATATGTATGTAAGTATGTATGACCTGGAATTACACCCGCCTTTTCCTACAATACCCATGATTCCTCATTGGATAAAGTAATAAGGGCTATGAAAATATGATCTTTTTTTCAATATTCCCTTGTACTCTAGATAGAATTTTATTATACCATTATCATCATAATGCATGAATTAAAGACATTCTTATTGCAAATCGAAGTATCATTATATGGTGTCCTTGTTTTTATACAATTGTTCATCATTGTTAGATCTTAAGTCTAATTAGGGATATCAATTCAGTTATGAATAAATAAGACATTTCATTATAAATTATAATCATTCACATGGATTCATATTAATGGTGTGATTGACATATATATAGATCTATTCTAGACTATGCATAATTAGATATATATATATATGTATGTAAGTATGTATGTGTGTATGTATATAATGTGATACATTCAATGCTATGATTATGGTAGATGGATACAATGTTATGGATACATTGACATATGTTGTACTCACGTTGGTGACATTCTTGATTTTGGTTATGCTAGTTCATATGATAGTCAGTATGGGATCTTGATGATCATTTTTGTGACACTGATGACTTATATGCTCTGACATTATCTTGCATTCTAGGTGATTATGATGTCAATCTTATTGGGATTGTTGCATGTTAGAATTGATTATCATGATGATTATTATGTTGTGATTATGATTATGGAATAACCTATGCTATATGATGATGAGGATATGTTTATGTTTTATGTACATGTCATATTGATCTCTCCATGATGTGTTTGTATGATGAGGGACAAAGTCATGTTCCTCACTTGTGAGGCCCACACGATGCCTTGATCCTCATCATTGTTTGTACTATTCTTCCATGAGGTGAGTATGCATATGTATGCTTCATCTTTGTGATGCAGGTTGCAGGTACTAGGCATCGACTCCACCTGAATTGACAGGTTTGAGCATGCCTTGAACCCAATGGATAAGTTGTTCCGGAGATAGCACAGGGTTCCACACCCTAAGTCATCATCCTTGATGAGGATGCATGTCATGTACAGTTCAACCTGTCAGTTTTGTCAGTGGTTAGGCGGTGTCGCTTGAAGTCTTGCTTTTCAACCTGAGTTAGTGGTCAGGTAATTGATTGACATTTGATTTCATTTAATTAAGATTATTGGTTAAGTCTATTTTGGCTCTGGCTAGTGATTGGTTTAATTTGGCATTCAAGATCTATCTTTCTCAGTGGGTTAATGATATATGCCTAGATTTTGTTTTGGCGTAATAGAAATTATTATAGTATATAGTTATACTATTATTTAACCCACTATAATATTTAACATGGTTATATCATATTATTAGTATTAAGACTTAATAAGTTAATTACGAACCAATAAATATAATAAATTATTATGCATTAAGGGTAATCGATAATTACCAGTTTAATGTAATTATTCAAAAGTTGACTGAATGTTAATTATTTTGATTATTAAATTGATTTGTTTAAGGGTATTTATAAATTTAAATAAAATTTTAGTACTCTAATGTTTTATTATTGTAATGCTTAAATACTTTAATACTGTAATATTTATTATTAGCTTGCGGAATAATAATTAAATTAGTTAAATTCTAAAACTATAAACTAATCTTTTGTCGAGTCGATTAATTCAGTTAATTCCCGTAAGTTTCTTTCCACATGATTCTCTTGCTCCATTTCTTTGCTTTTTACCTGGGGATGGATTCCATTATTTATTTTTTGCCTAGTGATTTGTGGGTGGCGGCATGGAGGATGGATGTTGGTGTGACTATGGTTTGATACTTCACTTTCCAACTGCATTTTCTTGTAAGTCTCGGAAGCCTGTCCAACATGTTTATTTTGTGCAGTCCTACAAACTTTGTATTTCTTGAGATGACATCTCTTATGAAATTCTGTCAATTAGTTTTTGTGCCTTGGCTGTGTGTCCACATTTTACATAGTTGTCTGCAAGATCATTTCCAATTATATTATCAAACTAAATTTAAATCTTCATTTATGCTATGATGGATGTCCATACCCGTTCAAAAGCACCCACACAAGTAGTGGAGTGCTGCCAAAGGTGGGGAATTTGGTTTTACGCCTGTAACTTACATTTGTTTGATAGTTTCTAAAACCTGGTCATCAAATCCATTTTGTGCATATTTTGCAAGCATTGCATTCTATGAGATTACATCTCTTTGAGGCGTTCAGTCAAGAAGATCACATGCCTTGTCTAATCTCCCACACTGTACAAGCAGAGAAGCACTGGCAAAGGTTTTGGTGCCTCATTTTACATCTACCAATTATATTTGGTTGAATGTTTCTAAAGCCTTTTCAACAAATCCATTTTGTGCATATCCTGCAAGCATTGCGTTCCATGAGATTACATCTCCTGAGGCATTCTGTCAAAACAATTTGCGTGCCATTTCTATGCTACCAATTGCATTTGCTTGAAAGTTCCTAAAGTTTTAAAAAATCCATCTTGTAATTATTCTGCGGCCTTTGCAATCTAAGAGACCACATTTCTTTAGGGTTTCTGTCAAATAGTTAACATGCTTGCTGGCACTCACAGCTTCAACATCTAACATAAATTCCTCTTTTGTTATGCTTTGATGTATATCCCTTCATTATTACTAGAGACTTGACACCGTGCACATTATTAAAGTGCAAGCCTAGTTATCAAATTGCTGCATTTAGCTTTACCAATAATCTCCACGAGGAAGTTGTCCCTATGTAAAATGATGGTTGCCGGATGTCTTTTCTTTTCCTGTCTTTGCTTGCAATTTTTATGCCTATCTTATTGTTTCTTGTTCAATTCATATGAAAGCCAAATTACTTTCTTTTACGCACTGTAGCCCCTCAACCTATGCAGATCAGTTGAGAATTCTCAAGCAAACCCATTTGTGCGCATCCTGTAAACATTGCACTTCTTAAGATGGCATAATTATAAATAGATACAATATCAGGTTTTTTGATAAGTAGAAACATTTTTGACTCGTTAAGACATCTTGGTATCCTTTACTCATGCTTGGTTTTTGTTACCTCTTTTAACTATATGTTTACCTGACGCTTGCTATAATTAAAGCCCATGTTCTTCTTCAATGCATTCCTTATGCACATATTGTAGTCAATGTATCTTCTTGTGACTTTGGCAAACCAGTTTGTAAGCCTATGGCAAGTTTCTTAAAACACCATAGAGTATGGCTTAACTCTTATCTAATTGTGTGCTTGTTTCTTCAAATTGCACTCAGATTGTGTGCTTGTTTCTTTTAATGATGATATGGTTTAAAGGATGCAGACAATCCATGAAGGATTGAGTTATGTATTAGTGAATATGTAGTTCATTTGTTGAGCATAAACCTTTTTTATGCCTTCCTTTTATCCGTAACTCTCCTTTGTATGCTACAACCTTTTACCATAGGTATACTAGATTAGATAATAACAAAGTATACCTATGTAGTTAGAATTTTACATTGTTAACTTGCTATGATTAATTGTCTGTAGTAACTGATGTGTCTTGAATGATGGATTATTTGTTTATTCTATTGTTAAGGTGTGATGTCAAGTGTCTGTGTCATTGGGAAGTTGGTTTCCAGAGGCTTAGGAGGGTGCAATTGTGTGTATGGCACTTATGATTATGTAACCCTGAAGGTGGTTGGCCAAGTGGTGGGTCATATGTAATATGTAAAATGTAACCCTAGAATGTTGTCTCCTATTTTGGTATGAATTCATGTAACTGTGATAAATGTGCAAGATGGGTAATGCCTTGCTATGCATATGGATCGTGTGGTTATGATAATTGTGCAAGATGGTTAATACCTTGCCTGCTTTAGGGTTTACTAGTTGCAAGTAGGGGGAGTGGCTCTCAATGGGGGCCGAAACCCAAAGTGGTGTCCAGGACAACCCATTGGAGGGTTTCTTAATCCAGTGATAACCTTAATAATGAATTAGGGGGATGGGTAGAATTCACATTAATTAAGATAATGTATACCTCACTAATGGCTCGAGTGCTCGTTTAGGCTTGAGATGAGATGAGAAGGCCTGGAATGGCAATGTCAACTACCTTGTCCTCATGAAAAGCATGTTGATTCTGCATGAGTTTGTATGGGGGCCAGGAATCGGGAGAGGTTGCCAGGACAACCCAAGATGGGGGTCGGGGCCTAAGAAGGTCCATTGGAACAACTCATATCAAGCCATGTGATGACACTCCTCCCTATTGCAGTCTAGCACTCCCTAGTTATATTTCCTCCTTCTGTTGTGTGAATGCCTCTAGAAGTGTAGTAAGTGTGTACATGATGTTGATTGTCTGCAGTATGGTGATTGGTGTCGTGTATAACCCTATTGCTTATGTTGTTCTCCTGACTATTCATTGTATGTGGGATCTTGTGTTATCTCGTAGCACGGGGGCTAGACCTCAGGGTTCCACATGGTCGGGAGGTTGGTGCTTTTCTCTCCATTGGGTATTCTTGTTGCATGTGCGTGGAGACTATTCTTTGGACTACAGACTCCAGTTCCTATTCTAGTTCCAGACTCTGTTTGAGATGCTATGCTACCATTACCTTTGTATTGAAATACATTCTTATGTAATCCATTCCCTATGTATAAAAATATGAGGCATTGTAAATGATGTAATGTTTAATGTACCTTTTTGTATAAGAGATAAATGTAGTCTGTTGTATTTCTTTGCAGAATTGGGATATATTTGGATGAGTAGACTAATATAAGGAATTAAAGAAGTTATAGGATTAATCAATTTGGTATTCTAAAATGAAACTTAACTATTGGATCAATTTATGAAATCTTCATTGAAGTGTTGAGATGTTAAGTGCTTAATCATTTAATGTCATTGTTGGTTATGTTAGTAGTGTAGTTAAGGAACCTTAGAGGACCTAGGGTTAGATGAGAATCAATAAGATGTGTTTAGATTAAATATAAGTGTCATTGCATTGGTAAAAAAAAAAAATTCTCTGTTATTTTGTCCTAGTGTTGTCCTCTGGGGTTCCTTGGCGGGGCGTTACATATAATGTTATAACTCTCTATATTTACTATTTGCTTAAACAATCAAAGGTTAATTAAATTCAATAATACTTACCTTATCTATTGTACCTTTATTTACCTTGGTGTAGATCTGAATTATTATAAGTCTCTGATTTTGTTTGCTATTGAATTCTGTATTGAAGTATCATTTATCAAATTTATATTGTTGAATACTCAAACTTAATGCTCCTTGATCAATTGATAAGATGACATCCAATAAGATCTCCCTGCCGAGACTTCCATTTTTCTCCTTTTAAGTATCTTAAGGGATGCTACCCTTTGTGTAAGGTTACGTAACCTTTCCCTTGGGAGATCACACCCTTATAATGAGTGTAGCTATTGTCTTTTGGTTTAATTGCTATTTAGATAGTTAGTGTTATTGCTGAAGATTATCTTTATTATAATGGTTAGCTATATCCTAACTTGTAATCGCTGCTTTGTAATTAATCGTTGTCTCCTTTTGCTACCTTATGTATATTAGCCTTTATTAATGTGATTGCTCCCTTTTAGTAAATCTATGAATCATTTCATATCTTTAATATTAATGCATTTCCTTTATTAATCGGTCCCTTATAATTATATTTATTAATTTATTTTTATTTAGATTAATACTAATATTTATATTTATAATTATATCTTATATTTATATTATAATTAATAATATATTTTAAATAAATATATGTTATATTATATTATTATTATAATTATATCATATTTAATAATAATATTATACTCATATTTATAGTATTTATAAATACAATATTATATTTTGATTACTTATAAAATAATATTATTAAACATTATTATATATTAATAATGTATATGTTTATTGATGATGACAACATCATTTTTTTGACGAAAGCAACTTCTTCATCCTTATCATGATAAAATCTTAATTTAAACAATGCCTTAATATCGGGACATGACATCCACCTTCCACTTCATCGCATTATGTCGACCCATCCACATTATCAAAATCTGCTACCACATTCATTCCACCACTCAACCTTAAGGTTCAAATCCATGACAAAGGATGTGGGGAATATAAGATAGAGAGCTCATATTGCATCGGCAAGCTGCCAACATCACCAAAGTTTCATGAAAAGCCTAGCCCAATCAAACCAAAAGAGACTATTTCTTTTGCCCCCACCACCTTCACAAAATGGGGCGAGTTAAGCCAAGAAGATGTGAGCAAGGATATCTCCACATGGATCTACAAAGATGAAGAAGAGGTCAAGCACGTGCAATTACCCGTAGAATAATATGGGAAGGGGTATGAGTTCATGAAACAACAAGGGTATGATAGACATAGTGGGCTGGGTCCAAACAAAAATGGAAGAACAAAATTTATCCAACCAACCATGTGACCTTGCAACAAGGGGCTAGGGTACACATCACAAAGATGAAATACTCCTAGTACTAAGTTACTTTTGGGTAAGGACACAAGTACTTCTAAAGACATTGAGACATCAAGGGACCTGTTGTGTGGTTACACAACATGCCCCATTTTGACTTGACAAAACAGGGACCCAACTTTTTTACTGCTTTGGCTTGTTGTTTTTCTGCATTGGGCGGTCTGGTAAAATTAAGTCATGTAGTTAACCCTATAGGGGGGTAGATAGGTCACCATGATGAGGTCAGTTGCCAAAGTCAGTATTTCACATTATTAACCTCATGGTTGGAAAGTGTATGAAATTCCAAGCAGGTTTACCTTTTGGATCACCCTGAAATTCTCTAAGGGCAGAAAGTTATTCTAAGTCAAAATTTTGGTCAAACCTGATATTCCAAGGGGAGGGGTCATATTTCAAACATCAGTCACATTATATATGATCACCCCGATATAAGTTTATCACTTGATAATCACTTGGTCTGCGAAGTTTGGACGTCAATTTTGCATAGTGGCTGTTATCTGTCCGTCAAATAACTTCACATATTTTGCGAGGGGGGTCATATTTTTTAATATCCATCATCTTACGAATATCACCCTCGTCGCAAAATATCACCCTATGCCAATATGATGATGACATCATTAAAACACAACGCTTAAACAAAGTCATAGACATGGTGATGTCATCCTGATCTTTTCAAGGGGGGGTCATTTTATTTGTGGGGTCATATTTTAAACATCCCCTGTTCTTAAATTCATGACCCAATTTACATGTGGTCAATGTTGACCACATCACCTGATTCTCTTGCACTAATTTTGCCACTCAAAGGTGGAGAGTCATTTTATATAGAGGGGGGTCATATTTTGAATATCACCCGATCTTTCGAAGATCACCCCCCCTTTTTCCTAACATTAAATGGACTTAAATGCAGTAGATGGATTCCCATTGATTGCGAATATGATTCAAACACATGGCATCATCCATGGATTCTCTGTAGAAGATCGACGGATTAGGCCATCCCAATGTAGTTTTACCCTAATTTGCCCTACGGATGTGTTTAAAGGTAACTTTCCAAGGTTATTTTCATTTACCTTGCGAAAAAACAAGAAATTACAGAGTAGAGAAGTCAAACCCTCATACGAGCTACCTGTGGATGGACCGGATCTTCTAGCGTAACGGAACGAGTGATCATCAACATTTGCAACACTTTTTTGTAATTACCCATCCAACCCAAGAGGAAAGCGTTATCAGGTAAGTAATTGAAAACCCTCCTGTTGTCATTATCCTGCATGTTTAGGTAGTATGTTCTTTCTTGTGGTTTGAATCTATAAATGTGCATATCATGATGAAGTAAAGAGTAATGAATAGAGTATGCATGATGCTGTAGAGATATATAATGTTGTATAAATGCATATAGATATTGTGAAGTGAGACAAGGCATGTTTATTGCAGGATTCCATGGCGGATCTTAGACGAAACAGGTCTGATACAGAATTTCTTAAGCCCATGTTTGTTCAGCCTGAGGGGGTACAATTCAAGTATGAAGTCATTGGTGACACTCACTAGGGAGATACAGATCTAGCAGTATGGTTAGCCAGAATAGATCATGATAAGGACAATACCATTCTGGATGCAATATATGTTTCAGGAATGTGGCATGTCATTGGATTCCCATATACCATGGACACCCCAAAGCTGGTAGTGGAATGTGCCAGGAACTATAACCCTCAGACCAGGCGGGTGGAGAAGCATGGAAGAGTATATGCTAACTTTTCAATTAAGGGCATCACATCTACTTTCAATCTGCTATTTGGAAAGAGGGTGGTCAGTGTGGATCTACATAAACTGGAGATAAAGTATAATAACAATTAGAAGAATGCAAGGAAGAGGATGTACCAGTGGAGGTCTAAGAGTAGCACCTACATTGCCTCAGCTAAATTGCCCGTACACTTGTATAAATTTGATTTTGATGATGAGTACTAGTACGTGATTGCCTTGCTCAGCAGGATGACAGGTCAGCCTCATGCTGAAAATTTTAAGAATTAGATGTTTGGAATCATCTAGATGGTCCTTTATACAGATAACAAGCCATTATGGGCCAAGGTCATTAGTGATGCATTGGATGAAGAGATGAGGAACCTGGGAAGTCAGGAATGCTCATTCCATATGACCTCATATGTTGTGTACTCATGTACTTATAGGGGAACATTTGATGCCCTGACTACAGTGGGTAAGGTTAGCGGTGGTGTAGATGATGCCCACATATGGGATCACTATCCTCAGCTACAGAGAGAACTACCTCCTAGATTATAAATTAGTGAATGATGCATTCTCTATGCATCTAGTCAAAACAATGGAGGAAGACAGAACCAAGAGACTGAGCATGGAGGCTCAGGAAGTTGTTTACAGACATGGGGCCTGGTTCATCCAATATGCCACATTTTCATATATAAGAATAGAAGGATTTGAAGAATAGCCCCTTATGCTACCAAGGTACCCTACTGATGGGGTGGTCCTGATGGAGTTTCTTAGACAAGCGTCTACCATAGTGGAGGCATATAAAGCACAAAAGAAGATACCTCCAGTACTATTTCTAGTATGTGCTCAGATTCACCGAGCATAGAGCATGTCATGGGAGGTCTGAAACTGATGTATCTGCAGCCATTTCCATTGGCTAGATCTTATGACCCTTATGATAGGATGCATAAAATAATGGGGAAGCCTATTCATCAGAAGCATCTGGAGGATTTCTGGACAGAGTGTGAGGATGAAGCTGAGGTGAGAAGAAGAAAATACCAAAGGCTCACCTTGAACCAGATAAAGACATGACTGCATCCCAGTGCCAGCACAACTGAAGAAGGATGATGGAAAAACTATATCAAATGAATATGAAGACAAGAAGGTGTACAATGACACCATCTCAGCCCCTGATCTAACATAGCCAGATGATATTTCCTTGGATTAGTTTACAGGTGGGGTGCTGCAGTTAACCCAAGCTTGGGTAGATGAACAGATAAATAGATTGAAGAAAAGGGGTGTAGCCCTTACTGTTGATGCCAAGAAGAAAAGGCAAGAACTAATCGATGAGGAGTATGATGACTTCCTCAATGAGAAAAGGAAATCCAATGGAGAGAGACTACCTACCCAGAAACATAGGAAAGGTCCCCCTAGAGGAAAGAAAACTGATGATGAGCCTAAGGGGGTGATAATTGAAAGAATTGCCATACCAGCTGCAGGTGCATCAACATCAGGACAGGCATCCACCTCATCCGCACCACCTCTGATGGACAAACCAACGACAAAGAGGATCCTGAGGCCAGCTGTAGAAATCACGGAAGTAGGGGAGGAAGGCCAAACCTCACAACATGAAGTAGAAGAAGATATCCTGTTTGAAGAAGAGCCAGTAGATAAAGAACCCGCAGGTGATGACCCGATGATGGTTAGCAGGAAGAGGAGGGCGGCGTCGCTAATGTCACCACCCAAGAAGCAAAGAACATCTATGAGAGGTGATATCAGGGCCGATCCTATAGTATTATGAGGAGCTAGTGGTGAAGTGTTTAGGAAGGAAATGCAACATGATGTGCCACTTCCCACCATAATTAAATTTAAGACTGAGAGGGCAGAGGAACAAGCAAAAGAGACTTCCAAAGCAGGCTAGGGTGGTCCTTTCTCTTTAGAAGACACCGTGGACCTATCAGATGATGAAGTAGTGTAAAATGTGGCCTTTTAGAGAATGGAAACTCTCGCCTCCATTACCCGCATGACTCCACATGGGACCCCATTAGCACAGATGGCAGTATTGGAGGAGGTAAAGCAAACAGCTCAGGAAGAAAAGGAAAGTAGCCCAGAAAGGGCAGCCCAACAAATCAGGCTTGACAAATTGGTCGATCAGGTGACTAGCCCTGTAGTTATAGATTTCACATATAGGGAGGATGTGAGCCCCAAAGACAAAGCAGGTGCACCTAATGTAACAAATAAAGTTGAAGTAGCCAAGTAGGCAGAAGAAAAGAGTAGTGCTCCATATATGGGCTAGCAATAGCATGAGATACCCACTGACCCAAAGATAGTGGAATTCCAACAGAAAGGTGGGGGTGATAAAGATACATCATGTTATGATGCCGCCTAGACTCAAGGAGATATAGGAGAAAAAGATAAATCAGGTCATGAGGACCTTAAGACACAGGACATCGGTGCATTAGGTAAGGAACAAAATGTGACCCAAGATCAGGGTGATGCACCAAGGCTAAACACACAAATAGCCACAGATGTCAACATGCCTCAAAATGAGGAAAACACTAAAGTAGATGAAACATAGAAAGAGGGAGTGTAGGATCAGGCACATGATCATCATGTAGACATCCCACAGGATCCTCCCCCACAAAAGGAAGCCCCTCAGCAAGAAGAGATGCAACAAGATCCCCCTCATGAGGAACTTCGTGAGGAAGAAACTAGGAAGTCACCTTCTCCACCGAGAATAGAGGCAGATACTGGAGATCATGGCAGACCTAATGATGACAAAGGACGTCAGGGATCCGGACATGAAGTGCCTTAGTGGCTGGAGAAAGAAATAGGTGTGGAAGGAGGGTCTAAAATTCAAGAATTTGATGTTTCTACCTTGTTTTCAGAAACAATAATGAAGCCAAAGAGGAAAGCTAGATTGACATTAGCTATTAGAAGAGATCCTGCTACAGGCAGAAGGACTGCCCAAGTAGCACTTCCCACTGTAGAGAAAGAGAAGGGTAAGATCACCCTTGAAGAGTTCCAAATCACAACTGTTGATTTGGGTTTCGCTAATGAGGACCAAGAAGGTCAGGAAGGGAAGGACATCATTGATTCTTTGACCCAAAGGGTAAAGAAGGAGAAAGAGAAAAATAAACAGCATAAGGCGCACATTGCCCAACTGCATTCATACATAAAAGGGTTGATTAACCCTGATAATACACTAGTGGATCTGGCAGTCCCATTGACTGTCATATCCCAAGAAGAGGTCACCAAATTGGACCTCATGAAGCCCGAAGCCATGATCATGGAGAAGCGGATGCTGTCAGCCCTCACAAGAGTTGAGGATGTAGTGAGAACCTCTTTACAGAGGTGGAATTCTTTAAGCAATTTGAAGAGAAAAGTAGATAAAATGCAAAATGAAACAGGAAGATGGTCATTCCAGTTGGAAAAGGACCTAACTACTTTGAGTGAGATGAAGAGGATTGATCCTCAAATCCTAATAAATAATCAAGTATTGAATAATAACACCGCCCTGTTGATAGACATATGGTATGAGGATATCAGGTTCGAATGTGATATCCTGAAGAAATGCAGTGGCAAGCTTAGGGATATCAGTATAAAGCTACACAATATGATGGCACACGAAGCAGAGATCCTTGAAACATTAGAAGGAAAAGTAGAGGGAAAGATAGAAAATCAAGACGCAGACTTTGCTATCAAAGCTTTGCATGATAATTTCCAGCCGGTAGTTGATGACCCCCTCACCCACCTGACAGAAGAGGTGATGAATAAGATCATGAGGATCAAGTTCAAGGTGGAGACTTACAATGAGACTTTGAACAATAGAAAGGGAAGCTGGATGCGATCAAAGCTAAATTCCAGTCTCACAAGGATGCCATAACAAAGGCCAAAACCCAAGATGGCAGGGAGGTAGATAAAATTGTGCAGGCATATGAGAATATCAGGACAACAATGAAGGTCCATATACAGGATGATGTTCATCAAGGTGATAGCGATACATAAATCAATGAGGATGATGATCATGATGAAGAAGAAGAACATGAAGAAGAGGAACCCGAGGAATAAATGAAGATGCATCACAAGAAGACATATACATAAGATACTCATAAGATAATGAGTCATCCAGATGGTTGCCAGCTGGCAACATGTGCCATGAGGGAAAGTTGACTAAGTCAAAGAGTGATAATCTACCATTGATCTTAATTGTCAAATCCTAACCATAGGTCATTTGTAACTGCCCCCTCACCTTATTCTATAAAAGGTGCAAGGGTGCCATATTTTGATTATTCGAAGCTTAATTGAAATTTGATTGCTAAAATATCAGGACTCATTTCAAAGTTGTTGTAAATGTACATGTTATGCATACTAAATGAAAGAGAAGACAATTTGATTACAAATCATCATAAATTTTGAGTAATCTGTGTTTGAAATCTTGATACATGCACTGACCAGCTGTGTCCCTTGGAGTGCTTGTCAGTCTGCATGTGTTGTTTTCATTCCTTATCCTTTGAAGTTAGCATCATCCGTATCTAGCTGTGGAACATCCTGGTGACATATGGTTTGATTTCTTCTCCTCATGAATGTATCTTGTATGTATGTGGTTCAATGGCTTTAATTTGAGTTTGTGGTGGAACAACTATTGATCCCTGCCTTTGACATTTTCTCAATCTGAGCTAGTGTGTGAAATTGTTGATCCCATGTCTCCATGGTACAATGATATCTATACATACTTGTATGACCAAACCCTTCTGTTTGACCTATCTTCCAACCAACGTAAATCTTTTATACGCTAATCTACTAAATATGTCATCATCGATGACACCCTCTACCACCGTGGATTTTACAACACCTTCTTGAGATATCTCAATGTCGAGGAAGAACAAACAACATTACATGAAGTACACAAGGGTATATGCAGAGCTCACTCTAGTGGTCCTACTCTAGCTACGAAAATCATCAAAACTGGATACTACTAGCCTACAATGAAGTGAGACACATACCACTTTGCTAAGAAGTATCGACAATTTCAAATACATGGAGATCTTGTGCATGCACCCACCCAGGATCTTTAGCCACTTACATCACCGTGGCCCTTCTCTCAATGGGGACTCGACCTTGTGGGAAAAATCCATCCCACCTCTGCCAATGGCCATAAATTCATCATTACCACCACCGAGTACTTCACAAAGTGGATTGAGGCCATTCCTATGACATACATGACTGGTAGACAAATTGTTAAGTTCATTCTTAATTACATTATATGCCGGTATGGTGTCCCCCAATCTATCATCACTGATAATGGTCATCCTTTCAAAAATCAAGATGTCCACAAGCTTTGTGAAAAATTCCATATTCAACATCACTTTTCCACCCCATATTATCCCCAAGGCAACAACCAAGCTAAAGCATCAAACAAGACCATTATAAAAATCCTCAAAAAGACCTTCAATGGTGCTGGCCATGACTGGCATCTTCAACTTAAACCCGCCTTGTGGGCTTACTGAACTAGCATCCATACACCCACAGGAGGCACTCCATACTCTCTTGACTATGGTTTTGAAGCCATCTTGCCCATTGAGGTTGAGCTACCCTCCTTGAGAGTGTTAATGTAGCAATTTGTCAATGATGAAGAGTACAGAGTATCCAGGTTACATGAATTGGAGTTGTTAGATGAAAAAAGACAAAATGTATTGGCTCATCTACAAGCATATTAGAATTGTCTCTGACACAATTACAACAAGAGAGTCAAGGTCAGACAATTCAACATTGGAGACTTGGTCATAAAAGAGAATCCCAAGAATCAAATGGATTATGAAAAGCTAGGGAAATTTGAACCAAATTGGTTAGGTCCTTATGTCATCACTACAACATCTAGATTAGCGGCATATCAACTTGCCACTCCTAAAGGTGAAACATTACCAAAGCCAATCAACAGTATGCACCTTCGTAGATATTTTACCTAAAAAATAAAATCAAAAATAAAAAATTAGAAAAAATCAAAAAAGAAAAAAAATAGTAAAGAAAAATAATTCGTCCAAAAGTGAAAACCACTTTAGTGGTGCTTTAGATAAGTACCATGGTGAAAACTTGGGAAATAGGCACCATGTGTAGTTGGTCTTTGCTCCACTATCTACCATCATTCTATTAGGTCTCCTGCCATTTCTTGTCCCATAATTTCATCCCAATCCACATCATAATCTAAAATAAAACTGTGGTGTTCTTCTCATGGCCTGAGAATAGTTGACATTTAACGTCAATTACTTTCCATGTTCCATCCATCCTTTTCATAATAACCTTGCCCTATACCTGACTGGGGGCATCTCCTAATCCTAAATTTGGTATTGGAGGACACCTTTCATAACAGGTCAAAAATCCAAAAACATCAAATATTCCCAAAAACACAAAAAAAGCAAAACATGTCAAAATCTAAAAACATCAAGAAAATTCCCAAAAAAGCCAAAAACATTAAAACATGTCAGAAAACCACAAAAAAATCAAACAGTAAACCAAAAAAACCCAAGCAATAAACAACATCAACTCGTCAAGTTGAACTACGTTGCCTCTGAGCTTTCATGTAGGCAAGGCCATCTTCGATGAGCCCCCGAGGCATAAAACCCTAGGTCTTAGGTCACACAGAGTCCACATGGTCAAACTACATTGTCTCTACACTTTCACATAGGCAAGGCCATCTTCGATGAGCCCCTGAGACATTAGGTCAATCCCTTAGGGCCCGTTGCGACAAGTTTCACAATAAGTTGTCCCTTTGCTATAATGGATAGTTTGATCAGACCAAAATAGTCAATCTTGCAAGACACATACACTTAAACAATCCTGAATCAAGAGACAAACTATTCAAGCAGGCTTCCAATCATAACAGATCAATTGCCTAGTGATGACCATACATCACTATCAACTACTCTAATTAACTATCGCATGTCTTATACAGAACCAGGCTCTACACCTTAGATGACATACTTCACTCTCTGAAATCAGATATTATCAATCATCACATATCAATTAGTACACATCTTGTGGCACCCTCAGAACTAGACCACATGTCTTATACGAGATGTCACAATCCTATCACTTGTCTTATATAGGTAGTGGCACTATTGAAACTAGACTTGATGTCTTATATGATATGCTTCCTATCTTGAAACCAGGCACTGTCCATCGAACCATAATCAAACAAACAAACACCTACACTTGGCAAATAATCTAAATGGCTGTTGACTCTATGTAAAGCCTCACAAATAAATGTAAAAGCCATAAAACCAACTCAAAAGCAAATGAAGTAAATAATCCACTTAAATACAACATCGCAATATCCAAAATAAAAAGATGTAAATAATCCACTTAGATACCACATTTCAAAGATAAAAAGGTGTAATTAATCTGCTTAATCACAATATCTCAATGAAAGATAAATCTCATAATTATGAATCACATTGTCATTAAATCTTACAGAGTGGCATGCTTAACCCAGGTAACAAGCACTATAAAATAATATACATAAATCCATTGGCAAGCATGCCATAATACATCCAAATCTAGTACAATAATCATGTACAACAAGAAATAATAATTAATACGCTCATCAGTCGCACGAACCAAGTGGTCCACCACCTGCGAGTCGAGAGATGGGAACATGGCCCAGGTGCTTTTCCACCCAACCATGAAGTATTTACACTTCCCTGGATCCCTTCATGAAACGAAGGAAACCCAGCCTTGTACGAAATGTCTAGCTACCTGGTAACAACTAGTAGGAGGGAACACCCGATGCAACCCTGATGTCTAAATGTACAATTCTAAATAATGAAAAGCAAATTGTCTCACAATAGGATGTGGCAGAGATATCAATATAAATAAGTTTTCTAGACAATAAACATCTATTTCAATGTCATCTCGATTAGATCTAATCCTTTATAAGTAACCTGGTTTAATTCCCGAAAAGAGGAAAAGCCATCTCTGAAAATCCACATTCGACATCCTAGCCTAGAAAGCAACCCATTTACATTTCTAAATGAAAATCTTCTTCTTTCCCCAAGAAGCAAGAAATTAAATAATAAATTAAAATAATCAAGTTTTTCAATAAATCAATTAAAAATCCCTTCCCAAAACATCATTTGTAAAATCACACTTTCCATAAGCAATAATTTGTCTTTCATACAAAATTGCATTCACAAGTTTATCAATTTGATATAATTATTATCCATTATTTAATCACATTTCCTCAATATCATATGCAATCTAGCTATTATTGTTATTTGCTGTCAAATTTGTGTTGGAAACTCATAAATACATTTATCAAACTTCCTATTGCTACAACAATATTAATTGTAGAAAAATAAAATAGACTTCCTGTTACCTTCCTGTTGCCAGCAACAGGAACTGCAAAAAGTATAAATAAAATTAAAACACAGCGAGTATAATTTTTACTGTTATTCACTAGCAAGGTTAAAGAATGTGTTTTGAAAAGCAATCCATAACAGATAATAGGATTTTATCTACCTTTTGAGAGTTTTTGTATATCATTAAAGATAGGTCAATCTTCTAACCTAAACCTGATTTTAGCCAACAGAAGAAAGAAAATATAGTCATAATAATGTTTGACAAAGAATATGATAGCAGCCATCTAGAGGTTGATTAATAGTTTTCAACTGTGATAATCAAGAACTGATAATTAATGTTTCTAGGCATAGTAACCAAAAACTTACGCCATGGTTTCTGACAGTCATATAAAGGGAGAAGATAATTATCATGTCTTAATGAATTCAATGATCAGTCCAAGCAAGGAATCTAGGCGACAACAAGAATAAAGGGTCGATCTATACAAATCGCCCAAGAAGCAGTCAAATGACTTTAAGAAAAATGAATGGCCAGCATAAGTGAAGGCGGCCAAGAAGTCAAGTGGCCAAGACTAAGGGATAGTGGCTAGAATAGAAGACAACGACCATGTGGAAAAGATCAGCCAGTATAAGGTGAAACAACCCAAAAGATAAGTGGCCAGAATAGAGAGGGACATCTATAGTATGCAGGTAGATTTCAAAGTGGACGGCTCAGACATAACAAGGGTCGAGCATAGCAACATACGCCACCAAACAACTATAAACCTTATAATTTTCACAACCTCAAAACATGATCTAAAGAAGGAAAAAAGCATAAATAAAAACTGGGAAAAAGTAGTTGATCTAGATGGAATGCAAGTTGTTGCTGATGCCTTGCTCACCCTCTCCTGTTGCTGCATGTATCTCTTATTTGTTGCTCATAACACAAGTTCCTATTACTGCAGATCACCCTCCTGTTAAAGGTTCGTGGGTGTCTCCTATGGTGATCTCCCCCTTTCTTTTATTAAAAAGTCTCTATTCTTATTTTTGGTGATGCCCAATTTTTAGGTTTCAAAGCTGAAGTTTTTAGATTTTAAAAACTAGAGTCTCCACCCATTTGCATGGAGTTTGACCAATGATATTAGAGGTCATAATTCTATTTAAAACAATAAAATAATATCTTTCATGCAGCTTACTGTTATGCATAGAAAAAATTGCTTACATAACAGGAAGTCTGCTTTTTAACTTCTTTCTTATTTATTTATATAAAATATCTAATTATAATAACATTATTTTTAACATTGTTTAATTATTTAACTAAAACATGTTTATTTTAATAAAACAAGAAGTAAATAAAATAATAATACAATAATATATATATCTTATTATACTTTAATATAATTTATTTAATTCTATTTTGCATATTGTCTTCCAAACATCTATAATTATGTAAATAGAGACAATATTTATTATTTATTAAAATAAAATACAAATAAACTTATATATATTTCTTTATTTAAATTGCAATACTTATTTAAATAAAATTTGAAAAAGACATTAAACTTAAGTAATTACATCATGCGTTCAAAAATGATTTTTAACAAACTAATTTTTCCAACTTCTAATCATCACAACTTTAAATAAAATAATGTATTTAATATAACTATTGTAGCAATTTAAACACAATATCCTCTAATTTTCAAATCATCAATCACACTTATCTTCCAAACTATGATGCATAAGAAAACCATTCAAAATGCATATGAAAACTACGTGGTGTGTGATTGCATCAGGATAATCTATCCCGTCAGTTCTTGCCAAGTGGCTAGAACACCTTTGCCTCAACCATGTTCTCGTCTTCGATGAGTACCTGCATTCATTCGCACTCAACTTGACGTCAATAGGTTAGTGTCTCCAAAACATAGCCAAGGCAAATTATTGTAATCATATCGACAATTATTTAACATTTAAATCAATTTCCAAATCTCATCAATATAAACTCATAATAATTACCTTCACACATGTAAAATTACTTAAGGCAAAAGTCAATCACAATAATTGTTCACTAATCTAGAATAATTATGTTGTTCATAAAAATGAGACGTGACACTCTACTAAGTCTAGTCAGTCTTATCTTTTACTAGATTGTTTTATGGTCTTGTTCTTATGTTTCTTGAGGAAGTCCCTAAGTGATGAAGAGAAGCGATGATGGATCAGGACCCTTTTTCTTTGATTGCTATTTGTGGTTTGTCTTGGCACAATGATTGGGGCAACTAGGTTTCTTGTGTGTGATTAGAATTCCACTAGGTATGATGGAAACCATCCAATGCATGTGAAGAAACAAAGTGCTTCCTTGCATTAGGACTCACATACCTCATGGTTATTTCATCACATGTTCCAATGAGGTGCTATAGTTACTAGTCTGAGTCAGGCATTCCTTGTCTGTCAAGTGCCTATTTCACAAGGGACTACACTTTACACCTCAACCTGTGTCATGTCGTGGTGTTGGTCATCCTTTGACATAATCATTTCTATGATGATAAGTAAAAACTGCAAGTAAAGAAGCTCAAAATCTATCAAATAAAAATCTTGGTTCATTCCTTGAGTCAATCTTCATTCTTTCACCATCTTTCTCGCTTAACCATTTCTTCTATTTTCTCCCTGTGATCCTCATGATAGTGTCTTGTGACACAACAAAAATAACAATGTTAGATCTCATAACCCTGCATACATACACATGTTAGCACACCATATAGATCCCATCATAAGCATATTTGCAAATATACTAGACATTGTTATCATGTTAGGTCATCCATATTGCATGAGAAAATACAAAAACATAGATAGCATCGCATCACATGTAGAGTCATCATTTGCATGTATCATATTCTTTCGCATAGAATTTGCATACATCACATAAAGTTCCATACATGTAGAACTCACATAAGCTTCACATCAAAATCATGTAGTGCCATCTCATGAACATACATATATTATCATCCCATCACATGCATCCATAAACCATACAAAGCATCATAAACATCTTCCATAATGCATGATAAATAGAAACACATCATATCATCACAGAATCACATAGAGCGCATCACATAACATGAAACTATAACATGAATAAAGCATCACATAAATCCATCGCATCATATGCATGTAGAAATAATAACACAAATCATTTTGTTATCATAAAATAGTCTGTCTCATATATATATATATATCAAAAGTGTCATGAGTACAATTTCATAATCACTGACAAAAATGGAGCTCGCAGGCTTAGTTAAAAACAAGAGCTTGCAGGCTCGATCAAAAATCTATATCTTATCTATCTATCAAAAGTAGGCCTAGCTTGTACTATCTTGATCACCAGACAGTGCCTGCCCCACATGAGGACCCCTATGCTCTGAACCATCAGATGGCCTATCATATTGCAAGACTCTCCTCTATGATACCCCGATGTTGCTATGTGTCTGTCGTGAATGGGTCCTGCTAGCACTCTGGTTCTAAAAACTCGATACCCTCTGATTTGCCAACACTGCACCCTCATATAGGCTCCTTTAATACCCAATCTCTAGACCTGCCCTATACAATGCATGTGCCAAGTCCTCCGTAGGCCCACCAACTATAGCTATGAAGTCAATACTACATTGCTCTGCTCTCTGGACCCTAATGATCACCATATCGTGCTCTACAGTCCGCTGTGTCAACTGGCCCTCCAAACTCTATATCTACAGCTGCATCCCTTGCATCTGAACCTGAAGAGCCTCTATCTATGTCGCAGAATCTCCTCCACGGTCTCCCACATCCTCTGCCAGCTCATCTTCCCTGATCTCCTTAATGAGCACATCCTGAAGTGCCTCCTCTCTGACCGTCTCCTCCTCTGCGTGCATCTCCTCCTCATCCCCGCTGATATCCTCTCCTCTAACATCCTCCCCTTCAATATCCTCCTTGGCCACATCCTCCTCTCCCTCCCCCACTTGGATCTCTCCCACAACCGCTGCCACCTACCCAATGATCCCCTCTCTCTCCTCATAGATAGGAGAGAGTTGGGGACCTCTACTGTGACCATCCCTGCCTCGTCCCCTGTCTCCTCTCCCCTTGCCGATAACACCATCATCATCACCACCGTCATCACCTCCCTCTGCCTCTACCTCAAAATCTACCTCTAGGTCCCCTCCCTAACCACTCAATGGACATAGGCTCATTAGGATGCAAATACGGAACCGAATGATGTGCCACCCACTAGATATCATACTCAAGCATCGTGCCTGCATTGGCTGTAGCTGCTAGAGCCCCCCACCGAATCAGTTGTAATCTGACAATCTCATGAATGGCTATCTATACACTGATCATCGAACCCCAGTTAGAAGTCTCACAAGTAGACTGGGCACACTTAACTATCCCCGTAGGCACACCCTGCCACTTGCCAAACTGTCTCAATACCCACTCTGGCAAGTGTCATTCAATAATGTGCTGGCTCTATACCATGCGACCAATCAGATATTGCACATGTCGGCAATAGAGTGAGTGGTCTCCATCCTCTAACCATGTTTGACAGTCTCTCTAATGCCTCCAGACAAACTCATCCAAATGATCTATACCATGCCTCTAGTAACCCACTTCACTTGGCCGAACCTATACAACCATTCCTGAGTAAATATACACATAAGGAAACTCCTCAAGAATCTCCCTAGTCACAGTAGGCTTGAATACTGGGATATGCTCCCATGTCCAAATCATCAGCAAGGTGATACCACATCTAATCGACTGCTCTCCTCTATATGCTACCAGGCAAGGTGCCCAAGCGTACACCATGACATCCACCATCATTCCCTCAAGCATCTCACCCCATCCAACTAGAAAGCCATGTCCACGCCAATTGGGAATCACAATGCTGCCAATGTAAGTACAAAGAACCATGATCAATCTGTCATACCAATCTGCTAGAGTGTTTCAATGGATCTTGTAGTCCTCTACTCCAAGGTCAACATTAGTATCTATCTCGAACAAATGCCTAAGGGCGGGCAACCCTCAATTTGCACTGTATATCACTTGTTTCCCACAGATGCGAAGAGGTAGAATCCTCCAGACATCCTCAAGTGTCACCATGGCCTCTCTTGTCAGCAGATGAAAGGAGCTATTCTCCGAGTGCCATCGCTCGGCCAATGCATAGTCAGTAATCCTCTGTTAGCCCTAATAATGGGCATAAAGGCAACATGAAACAATCTGAGGGCATGTAATGTGTCCTCCTCAATGGTTAAATGATGTTGCAACATATAGTAGGCCAGTTGACTCTTGTGAGTATAAATTAAGCATCATGTTCTGTTAGTCAGAACCCTTAGGCAAACCTATCAGACACAAACAAGGTCAAAACGAGTCAGAACCCTAGTTAGAAACTGTCAAACTCGCATATGCATCACATTGTCAAAGCAGTGCATAATGCCTAATGCGAATGTGTCGCAGGACTCTTCACATGTGTTGCAATTTCTTAATTGTGTCACAGAAACCCTCAAGTGCGGTGCAATTTCACAATTGCGTCACACAATCCTGTGCATGTGTCGCATCTGGTAGATGTGACATGCCTAAAGCGCATGCATTGCATTACTCCACATCTATGTTGCAAAAAATCAAATGTGTCGTAGAATTGTAGATGCGGCACACATTTTCAAGCATGCGTCATTCGTGCATGCACTTGCGGTGTAAAAATTTACACTGCATTTGTGCCCTATTTTCATGCCCTAAAATCTAAGTCAAAATGCAAAAAATTAAAAATCTAGGGTTAGATACATATCACCGCACCTGTCCCAGGTAGCTATCCATATGTCCTAACCCTCGATCCATGGTGGTGGTTAGTTGGAATTGACAACATTTTGGCAGCAGCTCCACAACAAACTCAACTCTCACAACTCTAAGCTCTCTGAAAATTCTAAAGACTAAGTGCACAAATGAGCTCCTTGGGCCCCCTAAGGGCTATTTATAGAAACTTTTGACCTAAGTGGGCCCACTTTTTGAAAAATTGGTCATCCCTACTCCCATTTTTTGTGCATTGGCTACTATTTGAGCTTAATTTTCACTACTAAAACACTTTTGACCCTCTGCACAACTTTTTGGAAAATTTCCCAAATTTTTTGAAATTTTTTCAAAAATTTGAAAAATTTCCCAAGGGGGCACAAGGCTATCCTACCTCATCTGGGGCATGCTGGGGCAAGTCCAGTGTATTTTTTGAATTTTTATTTGACACAATGTCAGAATTGACATTGTATCAAAGAGGGGCAAAATGTAAACACCTAAAAATATCCTGAACCTGCAAGCACTATTTTCACACCAATCTCTTCTTAATTTCACATTCTTCTATTAATTAAATAATTTTTATTTAATTAATTCATTTTCCTATCTCTAGCTTATAATTAAATAAATTTTATTTATTTAATTATTTGTCTATTTTCCTCTATAATTAAATAATTAATTTTTAAATTATTTAATTATTCATTCTCCAATGTCTCCCTCACTCAAAGAATTTAAATAAATAAACATTTATTTAAATCATGGCCCTCACCTTAATTAAATAAGTCACATTTATTTAATTATGGGTTTACATTCATTCTCCCACTTCAAATAAATTAAATAAATTGCCAAATTTATTTAATTTGAAATCCCTCACACCTCATCATATTTTTAAATTTAAAATTCCCTCTTGTCCTTTTGTGGGAGGAAAACCGTAATCAATCCTCACCATTCATTTCACTCCAAAGTCAACACTAAATCTGAGCCCTTCATTCAACCCTAGCTTTCTATAAAAACACCTCTCCAGCCTCATTTTCTCACTTCCTAGCTTGTTGTATACTCTCTAAGATTTTGCTAAGTCAATCCACTTGAGCTTCTCATGATTGCTGCAGGTCTACAAATTTGAGAACATCATAAGCAAAGTCAAGGAGAACAATGGAGGGAAGCTAAATGTAGCTTAGGAATTTAGTTAGTTTGTTTGCATGTTTGATTTCTAGGTTATTTGCACTCCATTGATGAGTTAGGGCTCCTGTAGTTTGATTTTGACATGTTTTATTGATTTAGCATGACTTACAAGTTAGAGTAGAGTGTGATTTAGTTGTTTGATCATAAGGGGCCCTAGAAAGAGATCCTTCGTGATTAACAATAAGTACCACTCCACACAAGAAATCCAAGCATTCTAGATGATGACATAGCATGGTTCACATAATATCAAGAGTAGGGCCAACGGTACAATGAAAATCCTCATTAACAACAAGCTCATTTTGAAACACACCCAAATACCAATCTATATGATAGGATACTTCCTTTTTCCCCATGCAGAGAGTTGATTCATGATCAAAGCTCCCTAGAAATCATGAAATTTAGAAGTGGGGGAGGTAGGCTGAGAGGGAAGAGTTGTGGTAGTGTGGTCATATAAATAACTTGAAGGATCAATGGTAGTAGGAATATGACTAGTAGGGTGTTGTGAAGAAGACAAATTTTCAATAGTTACAATAGCTTCTATTAACAACACAATCAAAATGAAGAGATTGTGTGGTGAAACTTGAAAGGAAAAATATACATCCATGAAGAACATTTCCACATAACCCATGAGAGATAAAAATGCAAACACATCATAGCCATGATAAACATAATCCAACATAAAAAACTATAGGAAAAGCATACCACAAGGTGACTTAAGATATATCCTAGGAAAACCCTCAAGAGGAAAAAACCAAGCCTCGAAAAGCATCCACACTCAATGTATTGTTCAACAATGAAACATTACAATACACTTACAAAGTCTCTATGAAAACTTCTGAAACATAAAGCTCCTCCAATGCATCCTCCATGTGTCCAAGCATGAACCCACACATCCCATTCCATGCTTCACATATGCACTCACAAGAGAAACTCAATACAATGATAGCCCACTCAACCAGCCAACCTAAACCACTAACCATGTGCTTGCTTTTATAGACTCAAGCTCACACAAATACAACTTGTGGTATTGGGAAAGCCATGTGTCTTAAAACCATGAGTACATAAAACAATTAACCCCCCATTTAATTCTTGCAACTAAGTTTTTATTTTATGCTCCAATTAATTAATTAATTATTCTATGTCTCCCACACATAAAATAACTGACCCAATGTTACATACAAATTTACAAGTGGCCCCAAATAAATATTTAATGTGGCTAAGCACATCTCCTAAGATGCACCACAAATAAATATTTATTTTACATAATTAAATATTTCATTTTATGCAAGGTGTACAACTCACGTCTTTCCTAACATTCTGCCACTTGTATACATTGTATAAGGGTCAATCAATGAAATACATCATCATAGCCATACATGAAACCACATGAATATCCAACATGCTCTCATGCTACATCAAGATACCTACAATAAAAATAAAGTGACCAACATCTCAAGCAAGAACTCCTCTCATCCTCCAAAATGCCACCTATGGAAGAAAAGGAACATGCCAAGGTGAGGATGCACGAATCCAAATAACACAAGCATAAAATCCAAGTGATAACAACATCAATAAACTCATGCCAACAACATATCCAACCCATATACCACAATCACAAGGTCCCTGTATAAACCTTTCAATAAAGTACATACATATCTAGGAACTCCCATTGTGTGGGTAATGTCAAATCTGAAAATAGACAAGTCTACCAATCAACACTCAAACCAAGGTGTAGCTAATCAAAACCATGTAGTACCAAGAATGATGCAGAGGCATCCACACTATAACCTTCGCATATAGCATGAATGTCTGCAGACCAACCTCATCATCATCATCTTCGCCATCATCATCATATTCCCTAAAACCACCAACAGCATCATCATGTTCTGCGTTACACAGTCAGCATCATCATATTTCGGACGATCGCAAACATCCGCCTGCCGACTACTGTTCACCTCCGCTTTCCTTCTAACATCATCATCATGATGTTCAGCGGGCGCACACATCCTCCTGTTCCACTGTTCATCGGGCTCGAGACACTATCGTCATCATCATATGCAACACTTCCTTCGTCAGCAGGATATTCAACATCCGGTTGTCCCAAATATCCTGATGACGTTCACCTTCAGTAGCTTACCTTCGACGCTCCACTACCCGACGACACAAGCAACAGCATCATGATATAATTTATCCGGTTCTCTTCGAAACCTCCTGATGATGCTAATACAACCTTCTGCCACGGACTTCTGCCGATACCTTAGCACTTAACGACGGCAGGATAAACTCGCATAAGGGGGATATCTCAATATCCTGATGACGATGATGTCATATCCTGATGACGATGACGTCACCCAATATCCTGATGACCTCTTCAACACTTAGTCGAAAAAAACAAACTTTCTTTCCCGCATCTACTCGCGATATGCGGATGTTTGGCACTCCCGATATGATGATCCTGATGCCGATACACTCCTCGGCTCCTCCTGCTGATGATCACCCCGACGAACTTGCACTTCATGCAATCGACAACATCATGCCGATCTTCTCCACTTATCCGGATGATGATGCGTAACCCGACTGCAGGATATTTGTAGAAATATCCTGATGATGCTGTTTTCGCGAACTTCTTCACTTAGCGAAATCTCACTTCGCCGATCCTCCAGGGACGACCCGATCCAGTCTTAGGGTGATCTCTCTCAACTTGAACTTCTCAACTTGACCTAGCACATGAGGATGCTAGGGTCTTCAACATCTCTTGACCGCGATCCTGCACACCTGCATGCAAACAAACAAGCTACCTACTAACCTACTGTACATTACCATTCCACCGATCAGATGAGTCAACCGGTGGAATGGATCAGGAAATCCATGACACCCTCTCAAACCAGCAGATCAATCAAGTAATGGAATGCAACCAGAGCAAGAACACAAACAGGATCACTTTATTTATTTCAAAGATGCAATACAATATGATCAGTCTCTCTCTTAGTCTCACTCAAGCTCGATCGATGATATCTGTCTGTATAGGCAATATCAAACGATCTCATGCTTATAAAGATTTGCCTACGAGTACTACTGACCCGACTCCAAGCGGCTGGGAACTCTCCAAGCGGCTGGGAGATCCCACCGAACATACATCATGACAGCTGTTATAACTAACAAGCTAAAAATAGCAAAAGCCTGGTCAGCATGATCTTATCCTGATCAGCATGACCTTATTACATGCATTTGGTCTAACAGACCTTCTTGGAAACACAAACATGACCTAAACTACTAACTGCCTTATCAAGACCAGCTGTCAGGTAGGTGCTCCTGCACCAAAGAACAGTCACAATGATGGACACACATGCAACACAAATAGCTACATACTCCCTCACATGTCACCATAACTCTCCCAAGTCAAACCATATGAATATGAACCTCCAGGAAGTAGCAATAGAACAAAGAGAGAAAACTTGTAAATCATATCATAACTTGTCCTTCTATGAACACCTCAAATTGCTAAGCTATGTCAAGTATGATCTCCTTTAGAACCCCAAATGAAAATAACAACACCCAATCATTTAATCTCATAGATCCAATGAAACATATGCATCATGTAAAACCAACATGGATGTAAGCCTCAAATATCCATTCCCATAAGCTAGGAAAAATCCCAATCACATCTCCTAAACTCCTCATAAATGACATCATAAATCAAACTCATATGCACAAGGCAATAATCATGCCAACATCCCTCAAATAAACCCTCTAGAACTAATAATCAAAGCTCAAGATCCATATCCATGAGAAGATAAAGCATAAGACAAATGCATCTAAAAATAGTATGGCCAATACCTATTAGAAGATAATCCGCCAAGTAGACCAAGAGTTGGGAATGAGAATGCTCCTTTAGGATACACCAATTCACAATGACTCTCTCCAAGAACAATCTCCTCTAAGTCCATGAACTCATGTCTATATCCAGGTGAAAGGCTCCTTGGTCTTCTTGTTGAAACATCCAAAGAGTAATTGTCTCAACAAATGTCTCTAATCCCATGAGAACTCCAACCTCACCCAAGTATCCAAGTATCCATGAGCACCTCCATGATCAATCCATTCTAAGCTCCAAATGCAACACCACATTATCATGAATCTCCCAAGCACATGACCAATGCAATCAATACTAAGAGAACCAACAAGATCATTGTCAAATCTCTTACTACATGTCTGCATAAACTAGGAACACATCATGACATCATGATCTAACATCATCTCCTATGAGATCACATGCACCAATGCACACATCCTAGTCTCAAGAGAACCTGTATCATACCAAAACTCAATTCTAGAATCAAGAGTAAACCATGACACAATACCAACACCTCTAAACTAAGGATCAAAATCTCCAATCACATGAAGATAACCATCTCCTACAATAGTACCCAAGATGTAAAAGCACTCATATTGCATAAGAATCATAATCCAAGAGTTTGTCCATGATGATAACCACTGTAGAAGATCATCCATCACTAAGTGATAAATCCACATTATTTCCAAAGCTTCCATTGAACCGTGATACTGAACTACAAATGGCATCATGATAACCATCTCCTAAATGAAGATCACCATAGTCCAAACACACTCAACTGTAATACCAATAAATCCAAAGTAGAACCAAGATTTCCAAGCCAAGAAGATAAAACATCATCACTGTCAAAATCTCACGCAAAACCATGTGTCCATGCCATCCATGATATTGTGATAAACATGTTACAAGTCCCAATAACTGACTATCTAGGCACTCTAATCATCCATCCTCTCATTCCAATGCAACATACCAATGCACAAATGACCACAAACAAGGACAACTAACAAAGACTACATCAACATTGAATCAATCTGATGGATATAGATAGTCCACATCTGAGTCATCCCACTGCAATCAAATATGTGATCAACTCATTAAACTACATAACTCATAGATCCCAATCATGAAACATGCAAACTCATCATCACATTAGTAACCTACAAACTGAGATATCAAATAGGATAACCTTGTAGACCAGAAGACTCAAACACCAAATCAACGTAGATCTAATTTTCCAAAGTCCACAAATGAGTAACCATAGTCAAAGAACTAATCAAGTATCTAGGAGATAAGAACAATCTCCTAAATTGAATCACACCACTACCTACAAACACGAGTCGATCATCATAGCCCATAACTATCAACCGTATACATGATCATGTCATGCCAATGCTCAAATGTAGCTATATACCAATGACACCATAATCATCACCATCATTGTACCTGTACTCAACTCCCATTGAAATGAGATTCCTAGTCTCACACGTGTATCAAACCATGTCCACAAACCATAAGACAACTTGTATACCTGTCATCATCAAAGTCTAAACTTTGAGAAGACCTGTAAACTTGTATCAGCAAGTACCAAATCTAAGAACTTGTTGTACTAGCATACTAATCTGATAAAAACATGTACTCCCCCAAGTTTATACCCAAAGAATCATTTGAATGCTCTCACAATCACACCTTGAATCTTAGGCTCCCACAAGTGATAAAAAAAGTACAAACCTCTCTTTGCACATACAACTAAAAATATACCTGATCCACTATGTAGTACATTGCAAGAGTTGTCCAATGCCTATTTCAAATCCAAAATTTGATTCTATATGCAAAATTTATGATCATTTTACCATTTCAAAGTGATGCTGGCTTCAAGTACCAAATTCTAACACAAAAAAAAAAATGATCACCAAACATGTAGCATAGTGTAGTTCTCAAAGAGACCTTTTCGACACCTATAAGAAGTCAAAAATCCAGTACTGTATGTGGAAGTTATGCCCCCTGAAAAATATTTCCCTATTAGTCTTAGAAGACAAGTCTAGGTGGCAGGTTGGTGGTGACTAGGTGGCTCCTAGGTGGCGGGAGGGCAGTGATCTGGTGCCAAGCACCGACAATAGTTTTGAAGGGTGGTGGTTGGTCGGTGGTCCGTTGGTGGCGCGACCTGCCCACCACCCGTGAGTGTCTAGCCCCCCGGGCTGGGCATGACCATCCACCAAGTGGCCATACGACCACTAGTCCCTCAGGTCTAGGCATTAGTTGCCTTGGTGATCGGGGTCACGCGCGCTGCCCTGGGTAGTTGTCTATGAAAGTTTTTTTAATAAAACTTTAAAATCCATTTTTTAAATTTCCTTTCACGTATTGTCGTAACTATGTAGGTGACACATGCACTTGCATAGGGAATATTCCCCTATGTGATACCATCCGTACCTATAGATTCTATCTAGGGCAAAAATTTTATATGCAAAACATGTTGAGTTTTATATGAAAATATAGGTTTTTGGGCCTTTTGGACACAATGGTGAGGTATGTTTTTATCTAGGAGGCCTCATGCAAAATCTCACCTCCAAAACCCCCACACAAAGAGTCATAACAAAAAACCCACTTGCCAAAACTATATCAAACCTTAGATCTGCAACAATCCAAGTCTGCAAACACACTTGTTACCTTGAAAATACCTTCATTCTTAAATTTCAAGTCCATGGATTCATTATGCACAACAATCTACTCATTGCAAGGGTAATAAAACTTGGGAGATCTCCTTCCACAACCTGGCAACTAGGATTTGATACCACTTGAAAGGAAAAATATACAACCATGAAGAACATTTTCACATAACCTCATGAGAGATAAAAATACAAACAAATCATAGCCATGACAACCAGAATCCAACATACAAAAGAATAGGAAAAACATTCCACAAGGTGACACAAGATATAGGCTGGGAAAAACCTTAAAAGGGAAAAACCCAGCCTCCAAAAGCATCCACACTCAATGTTATTTAGCAACAAAACATTTCAATACATTTATAAAGTCTCCATGAATACTTATGAAACATCAAGCTCCTCCAATGCATCCTCCATGTGTCCAAGCATAAATCCACACATCCCATGCCATGCTTCACATATGCACTCACAAAAGAAACTCAATACAATGACAACTCACTCAACCATCCAACCCAAACCACTAATCATGTGCTTTCTTTTATAGACTTAAACTCACACAAATACAACTTGTGGTATTGGGAAAACCATGTGTCTCAAAACCATGAGTACACAAAATGATTTACCCCCATTTAATTCTTGCAACTAAAATTTCATTTTATGCTCTAATTAATTATTCTATGTCTCCCACACATAAAATAACTAAGCCAATATTACATACAACTTTACAAGTGGCCCCAACAAAATATTTAATGTGGCTAAACACATCTTCTAAGATGTACCACAAATAAATATTTACTTTACATAATTAAATATTTCATTTTATGCAAGGTGTACAACACACCTTTTTCCTAACAAAACTCATAAAATCAAAGTAGTATGAGTATCTGCAACACACAGGGCATATTATTTAGAATGTTAGGAGGCTCACCAATTAATCAGCCTCAACAAATAGTCAAGTTCACCAAAATGTAAATATGAAAATAAGGAGAGTTGGCTAGGGCCTAAATGTGTTAAAACTCAACCACTAACCCTATCCCACTTACACTTTAGATAAGACTAAGAAAGATAAATGTTTTTTGTTTGTTTTCTAGCTTATTATTTCATTGATGAATAAAAAAACTATCTAGCCTTAGGATTTTTCCTTCCTATTTAAACTATGTTTAAACGCGAGAGAGAGAGAGATAGAGAGAGAGAGAGAGAGAGAGAGAGAGAGAGAGAGAGAGAGAGAGAGAGAGAGAGAGAGAGAGAGAGAGAGAGAGAGAGAGAGAGAGAGAGAGAGAGAGAGAGAGAGAGAGAGAGAGAGAGAGAGAGAGAGAGAGAGAGAGAGAGAGAGAGAGAGAGAGAGAGAGAGAGAGAGAGAGAGAGAGAGAGAGAGAGAGAGAGAGAGAGAGAGAGAGAGAGAGAGAGAGAGAGAGTATGAATAAATGAAAAGTAAAATAAATAAATGTGAAATAGAATTCAGAATATGAAAGAGAAAATAGAGGAGAACCTAGAAATCAACCTGATCAAATCATTGGTTAGGATATGAGTGTAGAGCATTGTAGTCTAGTACATGATGTCCAATAGTGATGCAAAACTCAAGTTGTAGTGCAAATTTTGAGGACTCCTACACACAAGGAGACAATGACAACAACAAGTTACCAGGTGCTCTAGAAATGTATAGAAAATAATAAAACACCATAAACACATATTTTAACTGAAATAATGAAATGACAAAGGAGAGGGAGGAGATACCAAAACTTCGTGCATTTGGGAAACTTTAAAAACCTACAAGATGAGAAGAGGAGAAAGGTCATTTCATAGGAGCTTGCCTTAATATCAAGCCCCTATTTTAGTCTTTTGACCTCCTTGGGTAGCCTATTAAATCAAAGAGAAATGTAATGTGTGTTCTTTTAAATTCTAAGTACTTTTACGAGTTTACAAATAACAATGTGATAATAATCTATTGATATCAACAACCCTGGTCTATGAATTTACCAATATCCTAGTGTGTGTGAGGATAAAAATGGATATGAAACCCCTTATGTGCCAACAAGCTAAAACCTAAAGAGAGCTGACAATAATAATGAAATAAAGGAAATGAAAGAAGAGGTTCAAACAATATCACCCACAACACTGAAATAGAGATGATAATTGTTGAAATCACAAGCACATACCCTCAACAATTAAGTAGATTCATAGAAGACAAATGTTGCAAGTATAAGGTTGCTTCTTAAAAAGCTCAAGAGTGCTAGAATGCTTCATGAAGACATGAAAATGCTCGAATAGAAAAGTTTCTTGCAAGATTGCTTGGTAGATTAAAAAATGAGATAGATTCAAATATGAAGAGGCATGCCACAATGAACTAGTTGTTGGGATTCACCTAATAGTGTAGACACCTAATAATGCCTTGACCCCGCAAGCCTCTTTTCCATATCCTAAGTTGTCTATCCCTAGCCATTCATCCCAATTACCTACATGTAATAAATTAATTTAATTTATTACTATACCTTAACCATTGTCCACAATTAATTAAATAAATATTCCAACACTTATTTAATTAATTCTCCTTATCCCCTAACTTGATGGTGATAGGTTGTCATTGATGTCAAATGTGTTGTTGCAGGAGTACATCATCAGGAGTACATCATCTTGTGTGTTGTGAATATAATGATAAGATTCATTACTCAAGGTGATACAGATGACATACTGTATTCAGTGGCTTGGTCATTTGATGTCAGTATTCAGTTTGTGAGTTGATCATTTATGCAATTAGTATCTTGTATCAAGATATTTAATGTAGAGGCAATGTTTTGTGGTGATGACATCATGTGAAATGATCATGATGCAATTCATATGGTTGAGATGTAGTTTATATGTGTCCTCAGTGTAGGCATCAAAAATTGACCTAAGGTATCCTTCATCCAAAGATTTAATTAATTTTAATTAATTAAGTAAATCTTACCATTTTATACCATATTTCGTAAATAATAAATTCAATTTATTTATTATTTATCTATAAACCACAACACCTCCCGACAAATAATAAATTAAATCAACTTAATTTATTATTTATTATTTTATCCAAACTTTAACCTAAATCTATTTCACCAAAATAATACAAGCCCGTTATCATAACCCTAACCACCTTTTTACCTACCTTTTCTCGTTCAACCGATCAAACCACTTTTGAAACCGTCCCCAAAACTTTATAAAATCAAGCTCATCCATCATTTATGACCCCCGGCAGCATTTACATTGGAGTTACACTACTATTCTGAGCAACCACATTTCATAAATCATTCGGTAACATCTATTTTTATTTGGTTTCAATAATTTAATCTTAAATCTTTTCTGTTGGTGCATTTTGATATAAATTTAGGGTTTGTGACAATAGTTTAAATCTTTTAAGAAAAATTTATATTTTGATGCATACACTCAGTTTTTCATGTTGTGTGGATAGTGTTGGTTATACATTGGGATCCTATTTATAGTTCACTCAATCAGGATAAGTGTGCTGATCATATCTTCATTGAGGATGGTGACTTGATAAGTGTATATAGTGTGGTGTCTTCAAGGATGTAGCAGGAATCAAGTTGTTTGATGGAGAATGTCATGCTTATCTCAGATTGCTTCACTATATTGTCTTCAAATCATAAATAGGAGTTTGGTCTTATATCAGTACTGTCTTGGGATCAGTGTATTAGTATATGGTCAGGTATGGTTCAGTTGCTTGCATCAGTAACTTCAGTAGGCTCTTGCAGAGTTTATCATCATGAGTGGATGACAAGATGGTGTTACATGTTATTTCATATCAAATGTTCAATTTGGAATGCTTTCTGATTTATGGTGGTAAAGGTGTTCAGGAATATTTGACAGAATTAAAGGTTTGAAACTACCTAAAGATTTGATCTATCATCTAAAAATCCTAAGTTGATTTTGTTATGATCCTAAGTCCCTAAAGTTTATGTTGCACTACATATGATAACCGTCACTCATCAAATGCATTTTTTGTTTTAACAAGGAAGTGACTTGTAGTTGCAGGTTATATCACTTAAACCTTACCTGCTAAAGGGATTCTACTTCATTCTGCAACCGGCCCCTTCACAGTCCTTTACCGATATCATCGGTATATCCTTATGACCGCGGGGCGCCAAACTCAATCAACGATCCTATTTAAAACTTGAAGAGTGTGAAATGCATTATCTATGGTCACTATTCAAATTGCCGTCGACCTGTGTGTATTAACATTGATGTTCATTTAAGTGTCACTACTATATGATAGTCTTTGAAAGTCTATACTTAGCATTTTAACTAAAGGCAGTTTAGGGAATTTTTTTTTAAGCCTGATTAAAAAGAAGAAGATCTCCATTTTATTTAAGACATTAAATTGCTTTTTAAGGGAGCTCGACATTAGAAGGAATTTAGTGATTTTAAAAGTTTCCTTCTAAGAAAAAGACATCCATTGGATGGAATGCTTTACAATTAGAAAGTTTCTTTTCTTCCATCAAATAAAATGGAAATGATAATATTCTTTGAGATATTTTTTGATTTGATTGTGAAGAAGAAGAAGCTCAACAATTTTGTATGTAAAAGCTTGGAAGGAGATTTATTTTTTTTCAGATGATTTTATTGGAGATTAGTGAAGTTATTTTTGCAGAGATGGAAGATGAAGTTGCTCAGATGCAAGGAAATATAAAAAGTTAATTTTTAGCTCACAGGATATGAAGAGTCTTGTTGAAAAGAAAATGAAGGGCTTGAAAAGATGAAAGAGATTTTGAAGGATCATTTTTGCACAGAAGATGAAAAAGATTATTTTTATTGTTTCTTGCAGGGAATATGAATGGTTTTACAGATGGAAGATGAAGTTGGTCAGATATTTTATTTACAAGGCATTGAAAGAACAGATCAAGTTTTTGGAAATGTGTTTCTTTACAGAGAATATAAAGAGATACAAAATGTTTTTCTTCAGAAGAGGATCAATTTTTGAAAGAGAAATATAAGACATTGTAAATTAGATTTTCTTCTTGTAAATGGATTTATGCAGATATGAGATTTTTGCAGAGGAAAGGAATATGAAAAGATTTTTCTTTGCAGGTGGAAGGACATTCAATCTGTATAAAATTGTTTTTCAGGTGCATTGATGATAGGTCTTGCAAGACAGAAATGAAATATACAGATGATGAGAGATTGAATACAAATAGTGTGAGTGATGTTGTGCAGATTAATGATGAACTGACAGTATCAAATACAAATACATAGATTGATAAGATTATTAGAAAGACAATATGCAATTGCAATGTAAATCAGGTTGTATGAAATTGAACAAATTGAGAAAAGAATGTTATGAAATGGTGCAAATCAGATTGTGTTACAATCATTTATGGCATATCTTATTTTATGTTTTGATGATGGGGATTGGTTTGCCAGTGAGGCTTTGTTTTAGCCAGTGAGGCTTGTAGGTCAGTGAGACCTAATTGTTTGCCAGTGAGGTATATCAGTATAGGAAGTGGGTGCTTCTATTTGGTATTAGAGTTGGTGCTCCTAGATACATTTTGTATTGCCAGTGAGGCATGCTTTTCAGTTAAGCCAGTGAGGCAGTTTCAAGTGGTTTTTCTACCTCGAGAGGGTTTTCCACTCCAGTAATTCTTGTGTTAATGATATGCTTCTATGTGTGTATCTACTTCTATGTTGAGATTGATCTCTATGTGGTCCTGCTCATAATTTTTATTATCAAACCTATACATGTATGTGTAATAGTTTATTGATGACTTTCTCTTTCTGAGTCTTGTAAATTAAAAGTTCTAATAAGTTGCAAAAATCTACACAACATTGATTCACCCCCCCTCTCAGTGTTTTTCTTAACTCCTACATAACCTAGATTAATTAAATTAATCTCCCTAGCCTAAAACCTAAAACTAGCCTAATTAATTAGCTATATACCCTACCTAGCCCCTAGACCCAATTAATTAAGTAAATCCTTGCTTAATTAATTCTAACCACTAATTAATCCCTTCACTAATTTCTAACAACCATATTAATTAAGTTAATCACTTAATTAATTAGCCTAAACCTTCATTATCCCATCTCCCCACACCCTTGGAATAAAAGGGCAATTTTTATTCAAAGGGAGTCACATGTGTCTCAACCTCACCTTTCCTCTTTCATGCAAGAGCATTTTTTTAATAAAAATTGCTCACACCTATCTTTGCCAAAAGCATGCATGTGTCACTTGTCATCCCACTCACCCATAAAACTCAATTTTTTATTACACCTATTGGTATGTGGCGACTGATCATGCAAATACTGTACACTTGTAATGTATCCTTGCCAGGGTTCGGGGGTGGCAGCTCCTAAATTTTTTTTTCCCTTTTTGCATGTTCAGGTTCGGTAGTTAATTTTTTGTTAACCGACAAATGAAAAATGACATTGTAAAACCCTAATTCTAGAAGCTTCCAAAAGCTTGTTATAAGTGGCTGGGATGTATGTTGTGGTATCAAATTTGTGAGATTGTAATTTATTTTGCACTAGATAATAAAATCATCAGATGACTAAGTTTGTGTGGATGTAGCCCATTTTGGGTGAACCACGTTAAAATTCTATGTTGATCTCTTTTGTGTTATTCTTCATTGTTATATTTGGGTTATTTAATCTGCATATAATTGTTAGTGTTTATTGCTCCAATCTACCTGAACCCTAACAACTGGTATCAGAGTGGGTTGTGTTTGATTATCATCTGCAGGAAGGTCTCACAGTTGAGTGGGAGACTCACGGTTAAGTGGGAGCAATGGAAGACGAGGGTAAATTGAAGGTAGATAAATTCAATGGGCAGAACTATCAGTTATGGAAGATGCAGATGGATGATTATCTCTATCAGAAGGATTTATGGAGGCCATTGGAAGGAAAAGTCAAGAAACCAACAACAATGACTAATGAGAATTGGGAACTTCTGAATAGAAAGGCATTGGGAACCATTCGGTTGTGCCTGGCACCATCTGTGGCATTCAATATAACAGAACCAAAGACAACATATGAACTGATGAAAGCTTTGGCTAAATTGTATGAAAAACCCTCACCCTCTAATAAGGTATTCCTCATGAAGCATTTGTTTAATCTGAAAATGATTGAAGGTGGATCTGTGACATCATTTAAATGAGTTTAACATGATTACTAGTCAATTAACTTTTGTAAAAGTGAAATTTGATGAAGAGGTGAGGACTCTTTTGGTTTTATGTTCTTTGCTAGAAAGTTGGAATAGCTTGGTAATGGCTATAAGTAACTCTATCTCTGGTTCAAATACTTTAAAATTTGATGATGTTGTTGGTGTTATCCTTAGCAAGGAAATACAATGGAAAAGCACAGGTGAGAGTTCAACATCGGGTAATGTTTGGACTATAGAGAATATGGGAAGAACAAAGGAGAGAGGAAAAAGCCCAACAAATCGTGGGAAGTCACAAGGGAAGTCGAAGAAAGGCAGATCTAAATCTAGAGGAAGAATGGATTGCTGGCACTGTGGAAAGCCAAGACACTTGAAGAAGGATTGTTGGTCTCGAAAGGGCAAACAAGGAGACAAACAACATGATGACAGTAAGGAACCCAATGTTGCAAATAACAAATTAGATGATGGTTTAATTCTGTGTTTAGATAATGCTAATGATTCCTACGTAATAGATTCAAGGGCTTCATTTCATGCCACACCCCATAAGAAATATTTTGTAGATTATGTTCAAGGTGATTTTGGATAGGTATATTTGGGTGATGATGAACCCTGTTAGATTGTTGGAAAAGGAAAGATAAAAATCAAGTTGCAGAATGGAAATGAATGGTTGCTACAGGAGGTAAGGCATGTTCCAAATTTGAGAAGGAATTTAATCTCTGCAGGACAACTGGGTAGTGAAGGTTGCATAGTTACCTTTTTAGATAAAGTATGGAAGGTCACTAAAGGTACATTAGTAGTAGCTAAAGGTGAAAAAGTTGGCACATTGTATTTGTGTACTGGTAATACTTATTCTACCTTAGCTGCTATAGAAATAGTTGCTACTGAGATAGTTATAACACTTTCTAAAAGGACAAAAATAGAGTTGTGGCACCATAGACTTAAGCACATGAGTGAGAAAGGGATGAAGATCCTTCACTCCAGAAAGCTGCTACCAAGTTTGAAGTAGATTGATTTCGAGTTCTGTAAAAATTTTGTTTATAGAAAACAGAAAAGAGTCTGATTTCTCAAAGTTGGGAAAGAGAAGAAGAGTGAGAAATTAGAGCTTATGCATTGAGATGTATGGGGACTAGCTCAGGTATCTTTTCTTGGTGGCTCTTTCTATTATGTTACTTTTATTGATGATGCAACTGGGAAAACATGGGTGTATTTCCTAAAACAAAAATCAGAAGTATTTGAAACTTTTTGGTGCAGGGGCACCTTCAGACGATATGGTCAATTTTTTTCAAACTTTGGTTTTATGTTTTGTTTTGATGTGTTTGGTCTAATAAGGTCATTTATGACCATTTGGGATCATTTTTATCCATTTTTGGAATGTTATAGGTCCATTGGTCAAAAGTTGTAAACATTTGCAAAAAAAATGTAAAAGTTGTCATTGTGAAAGTTGTAAAAAAAGTGCATTAAAGTTGTAACTTTGATTAGGAAGTTAGTTGTGGGTGGTTGGTAGTTGGAAAATGATTAGGAAAGCATAAATACATGTTTTAAACATGAATCCCAAGATTGGAGAAGGTTGGAGAAGGTGGGAGAGAAGTTGGAATAAAATATACCTCATTTTGCATGTTCAAATCAATATTTTTTTCTATAGATAGCGACTATAATTCACATGGTATGGACTCATACGGATAGGCATAGTCTTGAAAATGGCTGGACAATATGGACATGTGAATCTACTTCATTTTTCTTTTTGTTGCATCAATTTTCATGCAGATTTGAACAAGTTATGACATTTTTATTGAGGGTAGGCCTGTAAAGTTTAATTTTTTAAAAATGTAGTATGAAAACATGCATGGTACGGCCTGGTATGGCCTCATATTAGGGATTATAATATATGGATAGAAATATATTTGTTTCTAGTTTACAATTTTTTTAATTACATGTGATTTCATTATGTTTTGAGTGAGTTATGTCAATTTTGGTGAAAGCAGTGCTATAACAGTCCTAGGGTTCGCACATGAACAGTCTTGTTTTTGCCCTAGTCCATACAAAGAAACCCTAACCCATTTTGACATATGTTTAATAAGGGCTAAAATGGTATTCCAAATAGGTCTTAGATTCTGAATATTAGGTCTTTACCAAAAGTTACAACCAAAAAGATCCAAATTGTTGCACCCATGTTTTAGGCTTTAAGAGCAAGTTGCCAAGAATGAATAAGAATGCATATTTACATCATTTGTATTGAAAGTCCTTATTCCTCCGCATCAAATTAGTATCAGAGCCCACAAGATCTGGGTAGGAGCAATTAATTATGTTGATTAGCATTTGGTTAAGTATGTGTGTTGCAGATTGACAAGTTGATGAGAAGAGCCTGAATACCAAAAGACTAGGCAAGAAAGAAAATAAAAGAAAGCCGTAGGTGAGGTATCATGAGAAGAAGACAAGAAGAGAGAGAGGATAGCAAGATGCAACAACAAACTCAAAAGGAAAGCATTAAGAAGAAAGATGGGCAAGGGGCATCATCATTATTAAATAAATTGTTCAAAGTGGCAAAGAAGCTATAGGAGGAAGAAACAAAAAAGATGATACAGGAAGAAGAAATTGTAGCCAAGAAAGAAAGCAAGATGGAAAATGAAAGCTTATTCCAGACTACCTGCAAGTCCAAAGGTAAATGTTGTCAAGTTGTGATTTCAGATATCTACATGGATAATATTGTTTCTGAATATATAGTAGATAAGTTGGGTTTGAAAAGAATACCACACCCTACACCCTATTCAGTGAGTTGGCTTCAAATAGGTAACCAGGTAATCGTAAGAGAGCAATGCAAAGTTGAGTTTCAAATAAACCCTTATAAAGATAAAATAGTTTGTGATATTATGCATTTGGATGTATGTCACATTGTGTTTGGAAGGTTGTGACATTATAGCAGGGTAGCAAAGTATAATAGGAAAAACAACACATATGAGTTGGATAAAGATGGGAAAAAATATGCATTAATAACCTTGAAGGGTGGGTGCATAGGAATTGACAGCTTGTTGTTAGGTGAGAAGATAGATGTATGAAAGTATGAAGTAGAGACAAATGAGGTAATGGAAGAGGTAATAAGTTTTGATAACATGTTTGAAAAACCAATTGAAAAAGAAATGAAATAAATTTCTTTTGAATTTTCTCAAACTAATGAAAGTAATGGCGACATTGATGTTGAAGTGGGTGATGTTCAGGAAAAAGAAGAGATAGCAAAAGAAGTTGTAAAGGACTCAAGGATAGTCCAAAGAGAGAAGATAGTCATGGAGGATAAGGTGATATCATGGTTCTCAAGAGAAGAACCAAGAGATGAGAATGTTGATGTCAATGAGAATAAAAGAATGGATGAGCAATTCAAAAATAACAATGAATGGCTGAGTATGGTTGAGGTTAAACCAAATATTTTGGAGCATAATGAAGAGAAAAGGATGTATGGAAAACAACATGAGGTGGATGAAGAAGTGAAGTATGAAGAAGAAGAATATGATTTCTTTAATATGTTTGTTTCATGTGTAGGTAACAAAAACAAAGTGAATGAAAGAGACAATACATTTACAGTTGCAGTCCAAGGTCAAGCTAGAACAAGAAAAAAAATAAAAGCACATGGCTACATTGTACCAAGTTGGCCTTGGCTCAAGAAGCATGTTATTGGACCGAAAAGCATAGGTGAACCAGTCGAAACACATGTCATTGAAATCTAGAAAATGGAAACCATTGCACATATTCAAAGGAATTGGAAGACAAGAAAGAAGATTCCTATTTGAGGTGCACCTCAAATTTTCTCTTCCTTGGGAGTATGGTGCAGGGGCACCTTCAAGTCATATGGTCAAATTTGGTCAAACTTTGGTTTTATATATTTTTTTGATGTGTTTGGTCTAATAAGGTCATTTATGACCATTTGGGATCATTTTTTCCCATTTTGGAATGTTATAGGTCCATTGGTCAAAAGTTCTAAACATTTGTAAAAAAGATGTAAAAGTTGTCATTGTGAAAGTTGTAAAAAAGTGCATTAAAGTTGCAACTTTGATTAGGAACTTAGTTGTGGGTGGTTGGTAGTTGGAAAATAATTGGGAAAGCATAAATACATGTTGTAAACATGAATCCCAAGATTGGAGAAGGTTGGAGAAGGTGGGAGAGAAGTTGGAATAAAATATACCTCATTTTGCATGTTCAAATCAATGTTTTTTCTGTAGATAGCGACTGTAATTCACATGGTATAGATTGATATGGTCTTGAAAATGGCTGGACAATGTGGGCATGTGAATCTACTTCATTTTTCTTTTTGTTGCATCAATTTTCATGGAGATTTGAATAAGTTATGACATTTTTATTGAGGGTAGGTCTGTAAAGTTTAATTTTCTAAAAATGCAGTCTAAAAACATGCATGGTATGGCCTCATATCAAGGAATATAATATATGGATGGAAATATATTTGTTTCTAGTTTACAATATTTTTTGTTGCATGTGATTTCATTATGTTTTGAGTGAATTATGCCAATTTTGGTGAAAGCAGTTCTGTAACAGTCCTAGGGTTTGCACAGAAACAATCTTGTTTTTGCCCTAGTCCGTACAAAGAAACCCTAACCCATTTTGACATATATTTAATAAGGGCCAAAAGGGTATTCCAAACAGGTCTTAGATTCTGAATATTAGGTCTTTACTAAAAGTTATGACCAAAAAGATCCAAATTGTTGCACCCATGTTTTAGGCTTTAAGAGCAAGTTGCCAAGAATGAACAAGAATGCATATTTGCATCATTTGTATTGAAAGTCCTTATCCATTTGCATCACTTTTAAAAGGTGGAAAAATTTGGTTGAGAATGATAGGAAAAAAGTTGAAGTGTCTTAGATTTGATAATGGAGGCGAGTATTGCAGTAGAGAATTTGAGAATTATTGTTCATATAATAGAATTTGTAGGCAGAAAATGGTTCCTAGAACCCCACAAGAAAATGGTGTGTCTGAGAGGATGAATATGACCATTATGGAGTGTGCAAGGAGCATGAGATTGCATGCTGGACTACCCTTACACTTTTGGGCAGATGCTATACATACTGTCGTTTATTTAATAAATAGGGGACCTTCAAATCCTTTGGATGGTGGCATTCTAGAGGAGGCATGGATGGGAAAAAAGGTAAACTATTCATTTCTAAAAAACTTTGGTTATGAATCTTTTGTCTATGTTGATATTGAAAATAGAACCAAGCTTGGGGCTAAGTCTAAAAAATGTACCTTCATTGGATATGGAGTAGATGAATTTTGTTATCGGTTATGGGATTATGAAAATCATAAAATAATTAGGAGCAGAGATGTTATATATTCAATGAGGTCATGTATAAGGATCGGCTGTAGGAAAAGAAGCATGAACATTCCAAAATGTAATATGTGGTGCTGGATGAGATTCCAAAAAATAAAATGCCAGTGGTACTTGATGCTTAGCAATGACAAGTTATCCCACAGACTCCTACAGGTGTTAGATGTTCTACAAGGATAATTAGACCTCCTGAAAGATTTTCTCGATCATTATATTCTATTTTATTAACTGATTCTAGTGAACCTAAAGGTTATGAAGAAGCAATGTAGGTAGATACCAAAAAGTAGTGGGAGCTAGGCATGAAAGAAGAAATGGATTCCTTGTTGCAGAATCAGACTTGGCACTTAGTCCAATTGCCTACAAGTAAAAGAGCATTGCCAAATAAATGGGTTTACAGGTTGAAGGAAGAAAATAGAGGTAAGAAAAGATATAAGGTCAAACTTGTGGTAAAAGGTTTTGTACAGAAAAAAGGTATAGATTTTGATGAAATATTTTCTCCAGTTGTAAATATGACTTCTATTAGAACTATTGTAAGTCTTGTGGCTACAAAAGACTTGCATCTTGAATAGCTAGATGTGAAAACAACATTTCTCCATGGGGATTTGGAAGAGGAAATATACATGCAGCAACCACAGGGATATGAGGTCAAGGGTAAGGAGGAATTTGTGTGCAGGTTAAAGAAGAGTTTGTATGGCCTGAAGCAAGCACCTCGGCAATGGTATTTGAAATTTGATAGTTTTATGGTTGAACAAGGTTACAAAAGATGCCATTCTGATTATTGTGTTTATTTTAAGAAATTGGGTAATAGAGGCTATATTATCATGTTGCTTTATGTTGATGACATGCTTGTTGACAGGTCTAACATGTAGCATATTAATGAACTTAAGCAAAAATTAGCAAATTCATTTTCTATGAAGGATTTAGGTGCAACAAAGCAAATCCCTGGTATGAGGATCACACGGGATAGGACAAACAAAAAATTATTTTTGTCTAAAAGTGAGTATGTAGAGAAGGTGTTGAAAAGGTTTAACATGTAGAATGCAAAAGCAGTTAGTACACCTTTGCTTAGTCATTTTAAGTTGACTAAGGAGATGTGTCCAAAGACACAAGATGAGGAAGACAAAATGTCTAAGATACCATATGCGTCAACAGTTGGTAGCTTGATGTATGCAATGGTATGCACAAGGCTAGATATTGCACATGCAGTGGGAGTTGTGAGTAGGTATATGAGCAATCCAAGAATGGAACATTGGGATGCGGTAAAATAGATTCTCTGATATTTGAGAGGTACTACTTCAAAAAAACTATGTTTTAGAGGAACAAATTATGCACAAAGGAAGTTACACCGGAGAAACTAATTTCCTCATTAGTTTTCATTGGCCTTCACAACTGATAATGGTGGATACAAGAAACCAGCCAGACTTGTAATCTAGTGGGAGCTGCAAGTGCAACGGTGTCGTCTAGGTTCAGTCTCCAAGTGGGAGATTGTTTGGTGTGGAGCTTGATTAGTCTTCAAGTGGGAGATTGTTGGTATGTGGCAGCTGATCATGCAAATACTCTACACTCGTAATGTATCGTTGCTTGGGTTTGGGGCTGGGCTAGGCCTCGAGCGGGGGTTTGGGGCATAGACCCCGAAATGTTTTTCCCTTTTTGTATGTTCGGGGTCGATAGTTAATTTTTTATGAACCGACAAATGAAAAATGACATTGTAAAACCCTAATTCTAGAAGCTTCCAAAAAACTTGTTATAAGCGGTAAGGATGTATGTTATAGTATGGAATTCGCAAGATTGTAATTTGTTATGCACTAGATAATAAAATCATTGGATGGCTGAGTTTCTGTGGATGTAGCCCATTTTGGGTGAACCATGTTAAAATTTTGTGTTGATCTATTTTGTGTTATTCTTCATTGTTATATTTGGGTTGTTTAATCTGCATATAATTGTTAGTGTTTATTGCTCCAATCTGCTTGAACCGTAACAACACCCTCTCCCATATGAATGAATTTTTTATTCATTCATATGTCTTAATCCTCATTAATGCAAAGCCTTCCCAAGGTTAATTTAAAATTCAAAAATAATGAGAGCCATCCATTATTGTTGATCAAATCTTAGCCCTTGATCTCACCATTCCATCTCCACCATTGATAAAAAAAAATCCTCCCAAAAACTATATAAATACAAGATTCCTCCAATCATTTTTCAACTCAAGCCATTTGCATCCACATTATGCCAAAATCCATAGTCGATTTCTAGTTCAATCCTCTTGCTAAATCCATATTGTGCTGATTCTTAGAGAAATCCACATCAATTTAGAATTGGGTAAAGCTAGGAGATAGATTTGGGTGCACTATTTTCCTCCACCTTATCAAGAAGAAGGAAGAGCTTGAAGATTTAAGGTATAACTTGTTTATTTATGCTTTTATTTGTGTTATTTCATCTTTTAACTTTCTTTCATCTTCATTTGGCATGCCCGATGAGACCCACGTCCCTATAACTAACATCTTTTTGTAAGTTTTTGTGAGTTCTTTTCATGTAGGTCGTATCAATGCCTTCAATAACCAGTTCAACACCTGCGGTCCTTGGTTTAGTGCCTATAGACTCTCTATCGGCGCCTGCGGACTCTCTATCAGCACTTGTGGTTTTAAACTAACCCTTGTTCTCTATTTTGACTATGTTTTTGTAGGTTTCATCACTTTAGGTATTTGGTTTAGCACCTCCAAACTCACTGTCAGTGCCTCGAGCTCATCTGTTGGCACCTGTGATTCACAGATCAGCATCTTAGGTTCACTTGTCGGCACCTGCAGCCCACTATTTAGTGCCTCTGGTCTCCGACTTAGTGCCTTTGATTGTGACTGAGAGTTTTTCCCTTGGTTTCAAATCACTTTGAACATGTTGGTTTTTCTTCTGAATCAGCATTAGGGGTTGCCAGTTCTAATGCATAGGCAGATTCAGCCAACTGAATACAGGAGGTTGCGTGAGCTCCTCCCCTTCACTTCTAGTTCTGCCGCACCAAGGGGGGTGTCCCTATTTGATAAAGGTATAACCTTGACTAGCTCAATGACAGAGAGATATAACTTGACAGCAGCAGGCAGAATACTCTCATGTATGGACCAAGATTTGTGTAACAAATTACAAGGCTGGCAACATTCTTGGACATAATGTCTAGTTAGGTATGAGAGCATGCAGAGGTTCCTAATCCTAATCCTACAACTAACAGATGGAAGGATGAGATGGTTTAAAATGGTGTTTGGAGTTATGGGACTTTCCTAGACCCATTGAACAGACAGATTCCCAAACCAGTGCCTTATCTGGGCAGCAGAGTCATATCTAAGACTGTAAATGTCTCCCCATGACAACATAAATTCATATCCAGAGGACCTAAGAATAATGCTACTGCCTAACAGCAACATGTCTAAGAAAGAGTATCATTAATGATCATACTTAACAGATCCTATGATGCAATCTATTTCCCTTTGTATCTGATCAAAAGCCTATTTAACTACTCCTTGAGCAGATGCAATAAATCAGACACACAGTATGCACATACTGAAAAACTTGGAAGCCCTTGACAACCTTGTTTGAAAGGAAAACAAATGACATACAGGAGACAATCAGAAACAATACACACACAGGTGTTTTTCATTTAAAATCAATCTGCATAGAAGGCCATCACAGAGAAAATCATCATTTACAAGCCAAGATAGATTAGTACACCAGACTAAGGACCGAGTCTGTAGCAAAAAATGCCTTTCAAAATGTGAACACCTTATGTTCAGAGTCAGAGCAGAAAGCCCAAAAACATCCAACCTCTAAAAAGTAACACAGTCAAAACCATTTATACAGAACCGTGTACATTTAGCAATTAATTACATGGCCAGAAGTCAAAAATTTGCCAGATACATTCCTTCCATTTGAAAATGGCCTTCACAGATTAAATGCGACAGACAGGGGGAATCTCGAGCTTTGCGCCGCCATCTGAAAGTCTTCATCCACGATCAGGCAGCTTCACCGTTTGTACCGTCGCCCATACCCCTGCACGACCGTCATTGATGGCTCAACCACCCGCACTTCACTTGGAAACTGTCGCAACCTTCAAACGGAAGCCTCCCGCCAAAATGTGCTTCACTGAAAGTTTAAAACTGTAGGAAGAAAAATCCCACATGCATAGTGCGGAAACCCCTCTATCACTTTAAGAACATCGTCACACGCATACCAAGTGTCGAGCGTTTTGCCGTGCTCGACACACGACCCTTCACCCACAGCCCATCGCCATGACATACATTATCGGCCTACCCCACAAATCTCCTGCCGATCACAGTAGTCTCGCCGATGCCAACACCTCCACAAGTCACCAACATCCCCATCGGCCAGAGGAGAACCATCAGCCAGCTCCACAAAACTTACCCCGACCTCACAAGTCTCTCCGATCACACACTACACTGCCCCCCTGTCGGTGTGACTTACGCCGATGACACCCTTGTCGGCCAGACACTATCCATCGGCGGACCTTCCAACGGCTAGCCCGATAGCCCCTGTCACGCCGAAACCGAACTCTATTACCACCATCGGCTAGACACTACCCCATACTCACCGATGGCAACTCCATCGGCCAGACCTGCGCCATCGGCCAACAATCTGCCCGTTCACCCGATAATCCTCCATTACACCGATGGCGCCAACAAACTATACTCTGTCAGCGAGACCTCAGGCGTCGGCGAACCCGAAAACTCTCTCACCGATAGCACCACTCCTGCCAACGACCACCTTGAACATCCCTCATCGGCCAGACAACCAACGTCGGTCCAACACTTGCCCGCTCACTCCGATAGCCAAAGTCTTGGCGATAGCACTCCAAAACCCTCGTCGGCGAGACCAAGTCTGTCGGTAAGCCACAAAACACCTACGCTGATAGGTAAAGTCTTAGCGATAGAAGACAACACGCCATTGGTACCAATCATGATCGCCAAGACACATTCCAAACTCATGCCGATGGACAAAACATGAAGACCCCCCCCTTCAAGAAAGATGATGTGGATGTTACAAAACACTGAAGGGGTGCCAAAACTGGAAAATTTTTTGGATTTTTTGGGATGGTGCCTGCATAAAAATTTCTCAAGAACTGACAGTCAATTCAGGCACCAACAGAACACTTGGTTTCTCACAACTAATGTTTTTTGCAGGGCTTTTAACTTATTGTTTATAGGTTTTTAGGCTTTTAGACCTTCTTAAAGAGCTATTTAACCTCTCACATTTACATCAATTATTAGAGACTATTTCAATCTTGAAAATCTATATCCTCAAGTCTCTTTTTTGGTCAGAACTACATTTTGAGTTTGCTACACTAACCCTACATGTTGTTTATCGCTTTGTTGGATAATCTTGTGGAAAAATAACTTGTTTTTGTGTAGGACTTTGTTATGTGTCGTATCAGTGCCTCTGGGTCCCGTATCAGTTCTTTCGGTCTCTATGACAACACACATGTATAAACTTTTTTTATCTGCACAGTATAGTAGCACCTCTAGTCCTTATTTTAGCGCATCTATGTCTCTGTTTAGCGCTTTTTGTTTCTATTGTAGCACCTGGGGTCTCTATATTAGTTCTTGTGGTCTGTTCTGTAGTGCATTAGGTCTTTTTGTTAGCACCAAAGGTCTCCTTTTTAGCACCTACGGTCCGACAAATCTGATTTCATTTTTTAGGCACTAACACACTTTTTGTAGGTAACAAACATTTATCCAAGCATCTTAATCAAAACTACTAACTCTTTTTGTGCAGCTCCATGATCAAAGACTATTTTTTATCACTAGTATAGTTGCACATTAATTAAAGGAGGGGTTAATTAATTGTTTGTCATGTTTGTGTTTGTATTTGGAGATATGCTCTCCCCTCGCACCTTAGGGTGATCTTGGGGATCAAAAGTCCTTGTGAAAACTTTTTGTTTATTTGTATCCCAAAGGGGTCACTATTTTCATGTATGCTCTCCCCTTGCATTGCGTGCGATCTTGGTGATCAAAAGTGAGTAGTGGTTTCTTCTTAGGAGGCCTTCTTGGAGATTTTATCAACCCAAGGGATGACCTCAACCACGTGTACTGGTGGGGTATATCATGAAAGGAAGCTAGGTATGCAAAAATCGCTTCCTACACTAATCTATTGAGGAGAGGGCTATGCAAATTCAAATTTATCCTAACTATTACAGCAATGTTAAACATTAACTTGAGATGTTGCAGCAAAATACAAGAGCCAGAAAGTAGACAGAAGAAAAGAGACAAAGATTTATGGTGGGGAAAACCCTTATCAGGTGAAAAACCCCACACTCAAAAACCTGCACAATGTATTAACAAATATGAAAGAATGTTTACAATACACTTGCAATGCAAGCTTCAATGGTCTTTGACACTCGTGTCTGGAGTCAATACGGCAGCATAACAATACCTGTAAACATGTGATACAAACTCCATCTCCAAGCACCTATTTAAATAGGAAATATAAGGCAATATTGGACCTTTCTTGGAATGGGCGTCCAACATGGCTTCATGGACCAAAACCCATGCCCAAGGACACTTGGTCAACATTGTAGAATGTGCCTGACACTTGTCCATAGCTCCCATCCCAAAGGGGTTGCCTATTTCCAAAATGGGCTATGACAGATGCTCTTACGACACTTACGACCATCATAGAATCTGTCATAGAGGTTACAACTTACAGCTGTAAGAGAATCTATCATACACATGCTATAAATAGCATATTCTCTTACAACATGTCATATTCCACCTTGGGGCACCCAAATATGCCTTATTCAAAGATGCTTCATGACACATGTCATCACCTGTCTTACAACCTTCTATTTCTAACTATTACATGTCATAGATTCGCCATAGGAATCCGTCATAACCATTTCGGTCAAACATTCCTTACACAACATGGAGGATGCCGACACATGGCAGAATATTCCTACCACTAAGTGGGATGCCTATCTTCTCATGTGAGGACAAAATAACAAGTTGTCATATTCCATGTAGGATTGACACATCATCGTGCCACATCCCACAGCATGACAATATGGAATTTCCAAATATTTACAACATAGGCAATTAAATAATATATACAAACATTACAAATGTAGAGAATTATCAAGGTTAAGACACCTTAATTCCCAACGTATCAAAGGGGGCAAAAGGAAACTTGTACCTTAATTTAGTCACATTGTCATTGGGACAACCTTGGGCACTAGGTGATTCCAGACATAATGTGAAGTGGTATTTGCTTAATCACTTATGCCACGTCCTTTCAATGGGCTAGTGTTCATGATTTTTGCCCCACGTACCTAGTGTATATTGGGGACTCCTTAGTAACTTGTTCAAGCCTATCTTAACACCTTTTAGCCATATGAGATTGTAATGCACCAGATACTAGTTAGGCTTGGGAAGTTACTCACCGTACAAGCCACATTGATTTTATCGCTAAGTGCAAATGCCCTCTAGAAACAAGTGTGCATGTCATGTATGCTCTCCCCTCGTGATGTAAGAGCGATCTTGGGTGATCAATGGCAGTTAGTTTCCTCCTCATGGGACTTGTACGTTACGCCTAAATAAGGACATCAAGGTGGGATTATGGTCTCATACACTCCTACTTGAATAGTCATAGGGATGTTCATGTGATTGGTGTGCCTTCTATCTCAAAACCCGTGAAAGCAAAAATCAATTTTATGCATTGAAGTCACTCAGCCATTGTGTTTTCATTGTTTGCATGGTCTCTTGCCAAAGAGTTGAAGCCAAGAAAATCAAATTTCCACTCAAATCAAACAATTTTCAAACCTTAAGATGACCTTTTATTGCCTTCGTACCAACTGTCAGCATCATAGGACAGACTATTAGCACTAGAGGTCTATTTGTCAGCGCCTAAGGTCTACCTTTCAGTGCCGATGTCTGACATCTCAGTTCTTCCAGTTAGCCTGTTAGTGCCTACGACACTTTTATTAGTGCCTCTATTTCTAGTGTCATATAAGCATCCATTGACCAACATTTAGTTTCCTAAGCATAATTTGACCATTCCTAGAACGTGGCACCTTCTGAAAACCATCCAAAAAATTGTCCATCCTCTACTTAAGCCATACTTTGTCAAAATTCCATCACAACACATCTCCTAATTGACCTTAGAAATATCTTGATTTCATCTTTGGACCTTCATCCTCACCCCATCCATTTCACTAAAATCAACATCATCCAAACCTTTATCAAAATTCTTCCCAAATCAAAATCATAACTCCATCCAAACCATAGTCAAAATCCAATCAAAATCAACATCATCCAAACCATAATCAAAATCAAACCAAAAACATCCAATCAAATCAACACCCAACCACTTTCTAAATCAAATTTATGCAAAATTAAATCTAGATCTTATCCTCATCCCCTAATTTATAACAAGCTTAAGAACTTCTCTATCTTAAGTTATTTTATAAATTAGCCCTATCAACCTTAGATACATTAGCTTAGGAGCTTAGACTACTGCTAAGTTAGTGGAATCTAAGGATCTTATTTTGCTTGGTGTGTTTTGTCTACCCCAAGTAGAATAATCCCTATCCCCTTTCTTTCTTAAGTGTCTTGTCTACCTTAAGTAAGAAGAGGAAAATCCTTTTGAAACCTACAAGATTTAGATTTATCTAAGCCCTCTTTTGATTTGATATAACATCATCAAAATCATCCAAAGTATCCTTTGATCATCCACTCTATCCAAAATCACCCACATAATCATAAACTCATCCATTTACTTATCCATTTTGGTCCAAACTTTTTGAAAACTAATCCCTAAGGTCAATCCTTCACCCACACCCATCATCACAAAATCAACCCACAATTCTCTTTTGTATGCCACAAACAAGGTCACAAGCTAGGAGAAATCAAGAGATGGAATCACATAGACCATATGGGATGCCTCCTACTGATGAAAACAATGTCATGATAAATCCTTTTGGAAATCAACAACCATCTAATGACCATGAAACCAATCAAGAAGTTATGGACTTCATGTAAGACCCCACCTCTATGGATTTATTGGACCGAGTCCTAAAATCTGATCCCAATAGATATTTGAAATTCTTGATCCAAAATGGTGCCATAGTATCAACCCAACCCCCCACTAACACATCTCAACCATCCTCATCTAACAATATTCCCTATACTTCACAACCATCATCATCAAATAATTTTCCCAACACCTCAACATCAACATCAATTCCCATATCGATACCTACATCAACCATAACTACATCCATTCTACAACTCACCCTTAACATACCAAATAACACAACCTACACAAATGCTTCCACTAGTGTACCCTAACTTGAATCTTGAATACCATCTCCTTCATATCCCTGTTATGGAGTAAAACGTGTCCACTTACCTTTTTACCTCCTTGTTTAGCTCCTAGGACCCATTTATTACATTATGCAATATAATTGATCATCCTGAAGAAAATTGCCTAACACCCATGACAATTTGGGACCTTTGGCCCTCACCAATCTTATCCTAGACTAAAAAGGGGCCCTTGGACTTGGGAGCCAACCACCCAAGTTCTCCTTGATTGGTCAAGGCAAATTAGTGGCGTGTCAGCTTGGGACCTTTCAAAAGGTTTCTCTTTATCATCTCTTGTGGTTTAATTTGACGAATGTTAGTGGGAAAGCATATATAAGTAAGTTTTTGAATTTATTTTGAGGTAAGAAAGAGATAGCCAACGTATGGTCTTGGAGCAAAGAGCATTCAAAGCATTCATTGTGTTTCTAGAGAAGATTTGTGTTTTCATTGTGTGTGTTGTTACAGGTTTGAAGTCATCATCTATCTCCTTATGAGTTGAAGGATCTTCATTCTCCTAAGGGCTTCACCACATAGGTGATATCATTGTTATTTGAATCATTTTATCATCATTTTTTTTAACCTCTGCCCTGCTAGGGCACGCTCTATTTATCTATCAATGGTGTTGGAGAGCTTGAATACTATTCCAGGGTTTGACTAAGGCATATCCCTAAACACCATAACCCCCCAAACCCTCTCTTGTCGTCGTGTGTGTAGGTTATAGGTGCATGATTTGGGAAAGGTGAAGATACATGAAGATTGAGAAGGAATTAGGGTTTTGAGATCTGATAAAAGTTTAGGAATATTCCCCTAAAAAGACTTGGTTTCCTGGTGCCCTAGTCTTTTGGGCCTTTTGACACTAGATCTAGCATCTGAGCATCATTTATAACATATCTCCAATTTACAGCTCTTACATATTCCAACTTTTAGGACTTGGGTACCCCCTATTTCATCCTCTAACACTTCAACTTCTGAGACATAGGTTTTAGTATCTCTCTGATCATCTCTGTGCATTTAGATTCTAGGTTTCAGTTGTTTTCTGTCTATTGTAAGATGATCATCCTAGAACTAGGGTTTAGTGCTTATTTGACCAAGGGTTTGATAAAAGGGCTTGATTAAATCTAATCTTTCCATAGAAAACAAGAGTACAAGATCTGTAGCCGAGTCCTCCTCCATTTGGTAGTGATTTGACTCGCTCTTGTCCTTGAATGTTATTGTGAAAGAAGGTTTGATCTAGTGTGCATGCTAGTCTTCTTCATTCTCTTTTTGACACTTAATGTTTTGGTGAACCCGTAGCTTTGAGCATTTACATCTTGTTGAGTGTTAAAATCATATCTTGCATTGACCTATAGTATATTTTTCATTATTCATTTGAAAATCTTGCATCATTTCATATCGATGGTTTGAAAATTCATAGTTTTGCAATTACACATTGTATATTTCAACAAGCATAACTACCTTAATATTAATAATCTTATTGATCATATTATTCATTAGTGCATTAAGTGTTATAATACTTTGCATGAGTTGTATAACCCACTACCCTAACACCAACACCTTTGTAAGAATAAGTTATAGACTAATGGGTTCTAGTGCTTTCAATAGCAACGATATGCAAACATAAAAAAATCCATTACACAACTACTTTACAAAAGGTGAATAAACATCTTTTTAATATATCACAAACATGAACATGACATAAGAACAAACATTTCATGATGTTGAAGATGTGATTGATATATTTACACATGTGCTTGACAATCAACTCAAGAAACTAGACAAACAACTAGCTGATTTCCAACAAATTGTAGGAGGTGCACATCTAGCTCAAAAAGTGATACCTCTTGTTGATGGTACAAGAGGACTATTACAAGAAGGATAAGAAGGTTTTGACATGCTCCATGGAATAGCCTACATAGTGGATCATAACATTATATCAGTGGCTAGCTGCATGAATGTCATAGAAAATGTGTCACTACTGAAGCATATAAGATCACAAGTATTGGCACCTATATTGACTACTGGAATATCCACTTTTACATCATTAATTCTCACCACCAATCTATAAGATTGTGGTAATGCTACCACTACCATGGGAACATCTATTGGAAACAATTACAAAGCTATTGCATTTAATTATCAAAACTAAGCACCTCTTGTATCCATACCCATGAATAATTATTCTCAACCACCTATCACGTCCACTCATTACCAACCACCTCTCAATTTCATGACTACAACATCAAATAATCTTGTCTCAAATCCACAGACAACATCATCCAATGATGCTCTCCTAAACCAACTTTTGTATAGTATGTCATCCTTGCAGCAAAAAGTGACAAATTTGACTAATGCCTCCTCTCAACCTACCTTACCAACATATCATGTTTGCAGTCCTTTGTCTTATGCAATCTTAAGAGCTTAAATGCTTTATAAATTTGAGACTCCTCACTTTGAAAAGTACAGTGGTAAAGGTGATCCTAATACTTATGTGGTAGCATTCACAACAACGTGTAGTTATTTCTTCTTTGATGAGGCATTGTTAGCAAAACTCTTTCCTTGATCTCTCAAAGATACCACTTGGAATGGTTTTGCTCTTCACCTCCTAATTCAATACATTCCTTCTCATAGCTAGTTGATAAATTCTTGCAACACTTCCAAGCAAACATTGGATCTACTATCTCATTGATTGATTTGGTCCATTGTAAACAAGGTCTGAAAGAGAAACTAACAGATTTCATCAATCAATATCAAGCTTTCTTTGCACAAATTCAATATATAATTACATATGAGGATGTTCAAAAAGTATTCATTATGAATCTAGAACCGAACATACATGATAAGATACTTTTGATGAAGTATAGTTCTTTCCAACATCTATGCACAACTGTTTGAGATTACCAACTTTCGGCTAGTTAGTATGAGAATCATATCTCATTCGTTCCTATTGGTCAATCTGCAGTTGGAACATCTCAAAATTCATTTAAGAAGCATAACAAGAATTTCATCAAGCTCAATGGGCAACATTTGAACAATTTTCAATCACAAGTGTCAGCTATTACAAAACCTAATCAGACACCATTTTGATTTAGGCAACAACAAAGACAATTCACTCCATTCGATAATGACTCATGTAGTGAATAACAATCTTTTGAAGCTTCCTCCTGCTCATCCACTGGACAGTAGCAAGATGCAAGGACCTTCATTTGATGCTAATGCCTATTGTCATTATCATTGCTCGGCAGGGCATGACACTGAAAGATGTATGCATCTGAAACATGAAATTCAAGACCTGATCGATTCTAACATAATACAAGTGACCGGTGTGAATGATAATAGAAATAAGTCAGTTGCCCCTCCGAATCAAAATCTACAAATTTTCACTAATCCTTTTCCTAAACATAATGACATGGTGGAACAAAATACAATAAAGCATGAAAATGACTGCCTCGACTATGATGAAATAATTGACATGATAGAGGTGGATAAGGTAAAAAGTTAAGATCTACCACATCCATGAGGAAAATGTATCTATGTCAAGGTTCCTTCGCTTTTATCCCTTCAAGGATCGAGAGACACTCAAAATGCACAAGATATGCAAATTGAGTAGCCTACACATAATCACATTAAGCAAGAGAAAGTTGTAACAATGGAAAGTATCCCATTTCATCGTGAAAGGCTCATTCATCATGCAAAGAAGAATGAAAAAGAAAAAGAAAGGAAAAGAGAAAGGTGTGAGTCATCTATTGAAAAAGGTAATGATTCACCTCCTCGCAAGCATAAGAAGATTTCAAACATACACGATCTTGTGAAACAAGCATCCTGTGACTACTTCGGTAATGAAAATCAAACAAGTATGAATGTCTCATCTATTCCACCACACTTGATCGAGAACCTCTCAAAGATTCTTACAAATTTGGCCTCCTCTTAGATAGATATATATTGATATGTGTATGTGTTGTGTTGTGTTCCCCCATGTAGTGTTAAATGTTGTTTAGGTCTCCTTGGATGACCCTTGATACTCTTGTAAGGTCAAGGATACAAGGAGACCACTTCTTTCGTGACATTCCTTCTATTTGTTTCTCTATTTTTCTATTCTCCTCTCTTATTACAATTATTGTGTGTGGTGCCTTGGGGGCATAACATTGTAGATGGTATCTTGGGGGCATCTTCCCATGTTGTGAACCTAAGTCACTTTTGTCTCCTCTCTCATTTTTCGTGATTTCATTCTTCTGTGGCTCTACTAGTCAGCAGATGATGATAACAAATATATACTGATACGGACCGTGCATCCCTAAACAAGAATAAAAATGGACCTAGTCCATATATGAAATTGGGGGCAATTTGTTACTGACACTTGATTAGTAGAATCACTCTTGTATTGTGATGTGTTCATGTGTCGTGTTGTCAAGATTCTTGTAACAATCCTTTGAAATACTCTAAATCTGCTTCTAGGCACTTTGATATGTTTTGTGCTACACTTAGTTCTAAGATACCTAAAGTATAACCTCATGGCTATACTTGGTTCTGAACCCACAAGTACAGCCTTGGTTTATTTATGTTACCTTATTTCTATGCATGAATATTGTTGATTATTAGAATTTGATACTAACGTGTGCGATTGTTGGGAACATTCAATGATCGAAAGCACATGTCACCTTGGGGGCATGGGCTTTGTGAAAAGTCTTGTTCCCTTACGTTTTTTTCAACCTTACCTTTAATGTGATTGCTACTGGCAAGCAAGATCAACCACTTTAAGGTGGGGGCATATTATGCTTGATTATCTTAGATATTTTGATAGTGTGTGGCGTACACTTCCTTTTCACCATAAGGTGTCTCTGTGATGCAGGTGGGGTTGTGTACTTTATTTTGTGTTTTGTGTATACCTCCTTTTCATTGTAAGGTGTCTCTATGATGCAGGTGGGGTTGTATACTTTGTGCACATGCTTCCTTTTCACCGTAAGATGTCTGCACCATGCAGGTGGAAGACATTTTAAAATTCCTTTTGTAGGTGGGATTGTGTCTTCCCTTGAGTGGTTGCACATCCTTTTAAAATTCCTCTATGGAGGTGGGGCTAGATTTTGAGTTATTCACCCTTAAACATGTCTTTGGTGGTTGTGGTAGCGTAGCTCAACCGTCAGGTGTGTTTGGCATGTCTTAGATGGTGGAGTGTAGTGATGAGCTCCTCCCCATCGCCTATGTTTGTTGTGTATAAGACGTATAGTGTATCAATGACTTACTCTATGGTGCTTGTGTATTCCGTGTGTTTTCTGTGTCTTCCTTGTGTGTCTTACATGTTTTAGTGGTGGCACATAGCGATGAGCTCCCCCATGCCATGTGTTTTGTGGCAGCACATAGCGAAGAGCTCCCCCCATGATGTGTGTTTTATGTGCTTTTGATGGCGGTGCGTAGTGCTGAGCTCCCCCCATCACCTAGTTAGGGTTTTATAATTGCTTAATCATGTCTTCCCTTCATGTATGCTTTGTGTATTGCGTGTTTTTACTTGTGTCGTATTTGTGTATTGCATGCCTTTTACTGTCTTCTTCATGTTTTGTGTGACTCTCATGTGTCTTCTTATGCTTGCCTAAGATTGGGGGATAGAGATAGTCCTCCAAGCTTTGGGTGTGCCTTTGGCTCTAGTGCTTGGCATGTTTGATGTGTTTTGACCATACTTTAATGCATGTACTGATCGTAAGATCTACACACATTAAAGTGGGGGCTAAATGTTATGGAGTAAAAAGTGTTCACTTGCATTTTTACCTCATTGTTTAGATTCTAGGTCTCATTTATTATATTATGCATTATAATTGATCATCTTGAAGACAACTGCCTAACACCCATGATAATTTAGGACCTTGAGCCCTCACTAATCTTATCTCGAACTAAAAAAGGGCACTTCAACTTGGGTGCCAACCGACCAAGTCCTCCCTAATTGGTTGAGGTAAATTAGTGGCATGTCAGCCTGGGACCTTTCAAAAGGTTTCTCTTTGTCGGCTCTTGTGGTTTAATTTGACAAATGTTAGCGGGAAAGCATATATAAGTGAGTTTTTGAATTCATTTTGAGGTAAGAAAGAGATAGCCAACCAATGATCTTGGAGCAAAGAGCATTCAAAGCATTCATTAAATATCTAGAGAAGATTTGTGTTGTCATTGTGTGTGTTGTAGGTTTAAAGTCATCATCTATCTCCTTATGAGTTGAAGGATCTTCATTCTCCTAAGGGCTTCACCACATAGCTGATATCATTGTTATTTGAATCATTTATCATCATTTTGTTTAGCCTCTACCCTATTAGGACACACTCTCTTTATCTATCAAGGGCGTTGGAAATCTTGAATGCTATTCTGAGGTTTGACTGAGGTAAATCCCTAAACACCATAACCCCACAAACCCTCTCTTGTCATCTTATGTGTGATGGGATTGTGTAAAATCTTGTGGTCCATAGTCAAATTTCTCCATTCCTGAGTTTTTGTTTATTTTATGTGAGTTAGGGTTTATGAACACAATGTCTGGGGTTTACCTTAGTTTGATGAGCTCTCAAGAAACCTTACTTTTGGTCACTAAGATAATTTGTTTTAATCCTGTGTTGACTAGTCGAGCCGGTTTGGTGCAGGGCACCTAGGAGCACCTTGGTTCCTAAAAGCATTTTGATGCATTTTGAGAAGTTATGTTTTTTTTGTTCAATGTGTTTTGTAATAAGGCTTTTAGCCATTGTTGTTTGGTCCATTTTGTATGGTCAAGAGGTTTGGGGTGACTATATAAACCTCAAATCCTTCTTAGTCCATTTGGACCCTTATTGTGCCAATTAGGCCTAGAAGGTCTAAGGATTGGTTTTCAAGTTTTTTTGGTTGTTTTAATGTTTTAGTATGTTGGAAGGAGTGTGTTGATCATTTGGACTCCATTGGACAAGCCAAACAAATCAACCTCCTTGTGTTAATGCAAAACACCATAGTTGTCAAAGGTGTTATGTGTTGGGTCGGTTCAAAAACCACTTTGGGCAGTTAAATGCTATTGTAGAAGTTGGAAACCAACTTGGATGGGTTAATATGGTGGATATCTGACTCCAGTACGGAGGAGGAAGTTTTTGTACGGAATTTGGGCACCAAAATCAAGAAAACTGACTATTTTTCACTATTTTTCTTGCTGTGTATGGACTGTACGGACTTTTCACGTGTGCAAATGATATTTTTCTGAAAGCTCTTGGAGTCAGGGTTCCAATGCAACTAGTTTGAGGTCTTGAAGTGGTTGGAGTCAAAAGTTATTGAATTTTCTTTCAAAACTGGTCTAGAAACCCTGTTTTCTAGGGCAGTCCCACAAATTTGGCCCTAGAATGCATTTCCACTGATGAAATTTCATGCCACTCGGTGAAATGCAGGCTAGGGGTGTATACTACTTGATTCCAAAAGCATTTTCTGAGAAAATACAGTTTACTATTTTTAATGTGATGCCCTAGGTCAAATATCTCTATGTATTTGACTGAATTTATGCAATTTATTGTTGTATTTGACAAAACCCTAAGAGGATGAGTGAATGAATGGTGGATTTGTGTTGTTTGGGGATGGTAGAGTCATTCCAAGTTCCTGCCCCTGACCTATGCACCCAATTTTGAGCACTTGCTTTGTAACCTAGCCTAAATTGATCAATTAGGCCTAGAGACCTAGTAGGCGTTCTGGATTGCTAGAGTAGAGTTGGAGCAAGAGATTTGGAGGTTTGTTAGGGTCCCCTGAAGAGTGTTTAATTCCATCATTTGTTTTCCTAGACCTTTGGGATTTTGTCAAGCTTTGTTGATAAAACCTAGTTTGGAGGGCTAGTAGCCTTACTAGTCAAGGTATAGGTTGAAGAGTTTTGGGAAGTTGGAGATCAAACCAACTGCATAGAAGGTGTTTGTTGATCTGTCTTAAGGTGTTGGAGAAGCCTTAGGGGTTGGACAAGAGTCTGGACATCAAATCCTTCATATGCCTTGTATGTGCCTTTGGTTGGTTGGTTGGTTGAAGGCTAGTTGAAGTGGGTGAGTGGGCAAAGGACAATAGAGTAAACCTTTGTGTGTTGCTTCCCTTGTGCCACTCTGCATCAGGTGGTATCAGAGCCATCAAAGAGATGGGAGATAGAGAAGAAGAGGAGGAAATTCCTTCAAAGGTGACAAATGCCGAATTGGCAAAGATAGTGAGAGAGCAAGCAGCCAAGAACAAAAGGATGGAGGCTGAGATAGAAAAGTTGAAGAAAGACAAAGACAAGAAGAAGAAGTCAGAAGTCATCTTAGATTCAGATGAATAGGATCAAGATGAGGAAGAAGAAGTGCCTATGGAAGAGCCACAAGGAGGCATGTCAGAGAGACAATTCCTAGATGCACTTGGAAAGTTGAGTAGGAAGGACACTAAGGCAGACTTACCTATGTTTCCTGGTAAGATGAATCCAGAGGAGTGCCTTGATTGGATTGAGGCAATGGAGAACTATTTTGAATGTGAAGAAGTGGCAGAAAATCAGAAAGTGAAGATTGCCAAATCAAGAATGAAAGGGCCAGCCTTGAGTTGGTGGAATTTTATTCAAAATGAAAGGATAGAAGATGATAGGAATCCTATCTCTACATGGAGGAAGATGGTACTTGAAATCAAGAAGCAATTTGTCCCTGAGGATTATGAGGTCAACTTGAACAAGAAGTTGCACAACTTGAGACAAAAGGACATGGACGTGAGCACCTACACAGAGGAGTTTCACAAGATGACATTGAAAGCCAAGATGCCTGAGAATGAAAAACAAAAGCTTGCAAGGTATCTTAATGGCCTCAAGTTCTCCATTCAAGATGAATTAACTCTCTTTAACCCGGAGACAGTCCATAAGTGTTTTCAAATGGCATTGAGAATTGAGGATAAACAAAGATGAAAAGGTGATTCATACAGCAGCAGCAGAGGCAGAGGAAATCAGAACTTTAGGGGCAGGGGCAGATTTCAAAACAGAGATAATTTCTCTAGATTCCAAGGTGGTGGATCACAAGAAGGCAGCGAAGGGCAGGCTGATAAAAACAGTGCTGATAAGGGTCAGTTTAGGGGCAGAGGTAATGGCAGAGGAAGAAGTGGGGGCAGAAGTCCCAATGTGTTTACTGGAAGGTGTTTCTCTTGCAATCAGATTGGACATCAGTCCTTTAGGTGCCCGGAGAAGATGGGAAACACTGCTGCAAATCAGAAAGAAAGAAGAGTACAACTCCTTCAAGAAGAGGATTGTCAAAGCACCACAAGTTACCAAACAGCCTCTTCCAAGTCTGCAGCACCTGAGAGTGGAGAATGCACCATGTTCAACAGGTCACTCATCATGCCAGCCACCAAGGAGCAGCCCCAAAGAAACAACTTGTTCAGAACCACTTGCAAGGTGAAAGGAAAAGTGTGCAAGGTAATAGTTGATTGAGGTTCTTCTGAAAATTTGGCTTCTAATGAAATGGTGACTAAGTTAGGATTGGAAAGAATGCCTATCCTAACCCCTATAGAGTATTTTGGCTAACCAAGGAACAACAAATTGTGGTGAAAGAGCAATGTTGGGTTGAATTCAAGATAGGTGAATATCATGATAAGGTTCTTTGTGAGATAGTGGATATGGATGCATGCCACCTTCTTCTTGGAAGGCCTTGGCAACATGACACAAGTGCCCAACATGATGGTAAGAACAATGTGATTCATTTGTCCAAGAATGGTGAAAAGTTTACAATGACTCCTTTGATTGATGATTGCAAAGAGAAAGTCATTTCTAGTTCAGTTATGTTGGTAGGTGAAAAAGAGTTTTTGGCTAACCTCAAGGAAGAGAAAGTGCCATGTTTTGCAGTAGTCATCAAGCCCAAGGATGTGAATCCCAAGAAGGTCAACGTGCAGCAACCTCTTAGGAGGATTGGACCAAAGGAAGTGGAAGAATTATTGGAAAGGTTCCATGATGTGATAGCCGATGAAGGCAAGGATGCTCTTCCACCAAAGAGGGAGATTAGTCATTGCATTGATCTCATCCCTGGATCCACCCTACCAAACCAAGCAGCCTACAAGTTGACTCCAGAGCAAAATGCTGAAGTGGCAAGACAAATCCAAGACTTGTTGGATAGAGGGCTTATCAGGAGGAGTATTAGCCCATGTGCAGTACCTGCAGTGCTTGCACCCAAGAAGGAAGGAACATGGAGACTATGCACTGATTCCAGGGCCATCAACAAGATTACTATCAAGTATAGATTTCCAATGCCTAGAATAGAAGATTTAATGGATTGCTTGGGTAGGGCTAAGTATTTTACCAAGATAGATCTAAAAAGTGGTTATCACCAAATCAGGATAAGGGAAGGGGATGAGTGGAAAACCGCCTTCAAAACCAATGAAGGACTATTTGAATGGGTTGTCATGCCTTTTGGCTTGTCAAATGCACCAAGCACCTTCATGAGATTGATGAATGAAGTGCTAAAACCTTTCCTTAACAAGTTTGTTGTTGTATATTTGGATGATATACTGATTTTTAGTGACAGCAAGGAAGACCACATAAGGCATATCCATCAAGTGCTCAGGAGGCTTCAAGAGGAGAAGTTGAGAATCAATCTTGACAAATGTGTCTTCCTACAAGAAGAGTTGATATTTTTGGGGTTTGTCATCTCCAAGGGCAGCCTAAAAATGGATCCAAGTAAGGTTGCAGCCATTCTTAATTGGCCAACACCTACAACAGCCTCAGAGGTAAGGAGTTTCCATGGTTTATGCAGCTTTTATAGAAAGTTCATTAGAGGGTTTAGTGGCATTTGTGCTCCACTTGTTGACACCATAAAAGGGGGCAAGAAATGTGTGTTTGTATGGACAAATGAGGCCAGCAAAGCCTTTGAACTGTTAAAGGAAAAAATTTCAGAAAAACCAGTCCTAGTGCTACCTAATTTTGACAAGGTCTTTGTGGTAGAATGTGATGCAAGTAAGAGGGCTGTTGGGGGAGTCCTAAGTCAAGATGGGAGGCCTATAGCATTCTTTAGTGAGAAGTTAAATGAGGCAAAACAAAACTACTCCACCTATGATCTAGAGTTATATGCCATGGTTCAGTCATTGAGGAAATGGAGACACTACTTATTGCCAAAGGAATTTATAGTTTTTACTGACAACCATGCATTAAGCTTCTTGAACAGGTAGCAAAAGCTGAATCACAGACATGTCAAGTGGATGGAGTACATCCAAGCATACACCTTCTCCATAAAACATAAGAAAGGAGTGGCCAATAAGGTAGCCGATGCCTTAAGCAGGAGAAATCTTGTTGTGCAAACTATTCAATTGGAAAGTACAGGTATTCATGCCATTAAAGATCAGTATACAGCAGATGAAGACTTCAAAGAACCATACCTCTCTTGCAAGGCCATGACAGGAAGGTATAATACTGATTTTTCTGATTTTTTGTTGCAAGATGGATATCTTTTCAAGGGTAGCATGTTGTGTATCCCAAGAGGATCTATTAGAGAGAATATAATAAAGGAAAAGCATTGTGGCAGCATGTCAGGTCACTTTGGTATTGATAAGACCCTAGAATTGGTTAGGAGGTACTATTTTTGGCCAAAATTGCCAACCGATGTAAGGAAGTTTGTTGAAACTTGTCAAATTTGCCAAAGAGCAAAGGGGCATACATCAAATGCAGGTTTATACACTCCTCTACCTATTCCTTCAAAGCCTTGGGATTCCATAAGTATGGACTTTGTACTTGGTTTGCCTAGGACAAAGAATGGACATGACAGCATTTTTGTGGTTGTAGATAGGTTCTCAAAAATGGCTCACTTCATCCCATGTAGAACCACACATGATGCCTCACACATAGCAGGTCTTTTCTTCAAGGAAATAGTTAGGTTACATGGTTTACCTTTGTCCATAATCTCAGATAGAGACCCCAAGTTCATTGGACACTTCTGGAGGACACTGTGGAAGAGACTAGGTACAAATTTGTCCTTATCATCTGCCTATCACCCTCAGTCTGATGGACAAACAGAGGTGATTAATAGGTCACTTGGCAACCTCCTAAGATGCCTAACCAAGGAGCAGGGTGCTAGTTGGGATTCAATTTTGGCTCAGGCAGAGTTCTCATACAATGACACTGTCAATAGAAGCACCGGCCTGTCTCCTTTCCAAATTGTTTATGGCACTCACCCAAGGGGTATTTTGGAACTAAGGGAGGTTAAAGGACTGGAAAACAACAGTGCCTTGGCTGAAGACTTTGTTCAAGTCATGAAAGATGTCCATGAACAAGTACAACAGAAATTGCTGTCCACTTCTCAGAAATATAAACAATTTGCTGACAGAAAAAGAAGGGATTTGTAGTTCAAGGAAGGTGATTTAGTAATGGTTCATCTGAAGAAGGAGAGGCTCCCTGTAGGTAAACACACTAAGCTACTCATGAAGAAGATTGGGCCTTGTGAAGTGCTCAAGAAATGTGGAGAAAATGCCTACAAAATTAGACTTCTGGATGGCATTGCTTTGTCTCCAATTTTTAATGTTTCAGACCTTTATCCCTATAAAGGATCTGATCCTCAGATTGTTTTTGAAGAAGATCAAACTGATCAGACACTCCAGGAACTCATTCCTTCATCTCCAACTCAGATTGAGTGCAATTTGGACAAGAGGATTGCAAAACAAACTAGAAGGCACACCTATCATGACTATTTGGTGAAGTGGCTAAACAAACCTTAGGAGGATGCCACTTGGATGAGCAGGGCAGACATTGAGAAGGCAGGTTTCACATTTGACAGCATTCCAACTCAAGAGACTTGAGTTCTCTTTGACAGTGGGTGTATGGTGCAGGGCACCTAGGAGCACCTTGGTTCCTAAAGGCATTTTGATGCATTTTGAGAAGTTATGTTTTTTTTGTTCAATGTGTTTTGTAATAAGGCTTTTAGCCATTGTTGTTTGGTCCACTTTGTATGGTCAAGAGGTTTGGGGTGACTATATAAACCTCAAATCCTTCTTAGTCCATTTGGACCCTTATTGTGCCAATTAGGCCTAGAAGGTCTAAGGATTGGTTTTCGAGTTTTTTTGGTTGTTTTAATGTTTTAGTATGTTGGAAGGAGTGTGTTGATCATTTGGACTCCATTGGACAAGCCAAACAAATCAACCTCCTTGTGTTAATGCAAAACACCATAGTTGTCAAAGGTGTTATGTGTTGGGTCGGTTCAAAAACCACTTTGGGCAGTTAAATGCTGTTGTAGAAGTTGGAAACCAACTTGGATGGGTTAATATGGTGGATATCTGACTCCAGTACGGAGGAGGAAGTTTTTGTACGGAATTTGGGCACCAAAATCAAGAAAACTGACTATTTTTCGCTGTTTTTCTTGCTGTGTATGGACTGTACAGACTTTTCACGTGTGCAAATGATATTTTTCTGAAAGCTCTTGGAGTCAGGGTTCCAATGCAACTAGTTTGAGGTCTTGAAGTGGTTGGAGTCAAAAGTTATTGAATTTTCTTTCAAAACTGGTCTAGAAACCCTGTTTTCTAGGGCAGTCCCACAAATTTGGCCCTAGAATGCATTTCCACCGATGAAATTTCATGCCACTCGGTGAAATGCAGGATAGGGGTGTATACTACTTGATTCCAAAAGCATTTTCTGAGAAAATACAGTTTACTATTTTTAATGTGATGCCCTAGGTCAAATATCTCTATGTATTTGACTGAATTTATGCAATTTATTGTTGTATTTGACAAAACCCTAAGAGGATGAGTGAATGAATGGTGGATTTGTGTTGTTTGGGGATGGTAGAGTCATTCCAAGTTCCTGCCCCTGACCTATGCACCAATTTTGAGCACTTGCTTTGTAACCTAGCCTAAATTGATCAATTAGGCCTAGAGACCTAGTAGGCGTTCTGGATTGCTGGAGTAGAGTTGGAGCAAGAGATTTGGAGGTTTGTTAGGGTCCCCTGAAGAGTGTTTAATTCCATCATTTGTTTTCCTAGACCTTTGGGATTTTGTCAAGCTTTGTTGATAAAACCTAGTTTGGAGGGCTAGTAGCCTTACTAGTCAAGGTATAGGTTGAAGAGTTTTGGGAAGTTGGAGATCAAACCAACTGCATAGAAGGTGTTTGTTGATCTGTCTTAAGGTGTTGGAGAAGCCTTATGGGTTGGACAAGAGTCTGGACATCAAATCCTTCATATGCCTTGTATGTGCCTTTGGTTGGTTGGTTGAAGGCTAGTTGAAGTGGGTGAGTGGGCAAAGGACAATAGAGTAAACCTTTGTGTGTTGCTTCCCTTGTGCCACTCTGCATCACGGTTCCTTGTTGGTTTAGTTACAACTTATGTCCATTTGTTCATGTTTTGACCAGCCCTTTTCACCTAGCAGCGCCGATTGATCCTTTGTTGTGTAAAAGTCCTTTCAAATTTTCCACTTGATGAAATAATTTGATTTTATATCCTATGTTTGAGTTGTGAATATGATTTAATAAAGTCCCTATTGCTCATTTTACCTAGTGGTGTCCCCCTTTTTAAAAACAACTTTTGATGCATGTGCATAAATGTCTTCACTTAAGTTCCTTTATTGTACCCACTCTTCGTATTACGTTTGTATACTCAGCACCCCTTGTCTGAAATGTGATATGTGATGGCAGGTTCTAGTATAGGTTTCCATCTATCTATGCATCAAATGAGTCCTTCACATCATAGTTTGATCTTATGAAGGGTAAATGAAAGCGTGATACATGTTAGACACTCCGATCTCTACCAAGTGTCTTCATCTGTGCTCATCACATGGCTTCAATGCATCACAAATTCAGTGAGGAAGGAATAATGAAAAGGGAAATGTGTGATGAGCGATGGAAGCAAGGGTATAAACCAAGATTATTCTTATCCAAGTGTCCATCGCAGCTGCCTATCACAGTACCTCTTCACATTGTGTCTTATGATTTCCAGAGCTAAGCTAGAATGCGATATGTGATGGTTACGAAAGTAGAGTTAGTGGAAAAAGTTTTAAAGAAGAGAGGGAATACATGGAACCTTCTCGGCTCATCGACAGGTCTCTTCGCATCACATTTTTCATTGGAGAGCCTTAAGGCAAAAGGCAATGGATGAAGGGAGCACGATGACCATTGATTTTGTTTTAAAGCAGTGTCATCCGTGACCAAGATTCAAATGAAAAAAAACTATCTGATAGTTTTCTCCTCCTCACTCATGTGAGCCAGCTCCCTACAATTAATGGCATTTCAATACGTTTTGAGGCCATAAAATTGAGAGTTGATATGTTTTTATCATTCTAAGCAAACATCTTCAAGAAATCAGGCGAATAGAGCTCAAGGTGAGAGAAATCAAAGTAAAGAACATCAGCTAGGTCCTGGGTGCGTTTATTTCTTCTTCCTCCTATGTAAAAAGCTTCAATTGAAAGATTGGAAAAGGGAATTATAGTTGTGTGTGAAAAATTTTCTTAAGCCCTAGTTAGAAGAAAGAACAACTTTTAGGAGTTTTACATAATTGGGTTGGCTGGGCTCTGGATTACTGGTAAACTATGAAAAACTTGGTATTTGTTTTGAATTGTAAAAAAACCCTAGTCTATCTATATTTTGCAAGAATGATTCAAGCTAGTGAGGCATCGGGAGTTAAGCCTAAATCAAGTAGGGCTAAACTTAAAACTGATGAGGAAAAACCAAAAACAAAGTGGGTAAAGCATTACTTTGCCCGATTCATGGAAGATGACCTCATGGAGTTATTCCCCGGGGCCAAAGCTGTTGGAAAGATAGCTACTGGTGAGGGCATCTTGACTGATCATTTGCAAGATTTTTCTAGAGATGGTGATATAACAATACCATAGAGTGGGTGGGATTTGTTCCAATATGCATACAAAAGGTCAGAGTATCCTCGACAGGCTAACAATCTATGGACTCGAGATTTGGGAAAACTCATTATGCCCAATGTCTTTGTCGATGTTGGCTTAATCAAATAAGTTACAAAGTGCTATGATCCTATTGCCAAGGTCATAAAGAGTGTGGAAGGGACTCCTAGAATGGATATCAGTAGGAGTCAAATTGTGAGGACTTTTGGGTTGGATCCCTCTGCCATAGTGGGCATTCATTTTAGTGCATTGAAATAGGAGTATGAGAAGGAGAAGTATGGGTACATAAATCATGTGATTTCTAGGCATAGAAGAAAAGATTTGAGCAAGAAGAGAGTGAAATTTGCCCTAAAGGAAGTGGAGGCATTTAACTATGATGAGTTTGAAGATTATTTCAGGAACACCTACTTTGCTTTGTGCCAAGTCTTGGGGAAGAAGTATGATTTGAGGATGCCTATTGCTCTAATGATGATGACAGCTGACATTCAGGACAAAGACCTGAACAAGGGTTTTGATTATGCTTCCTATCTTGTTGAGCAAATCCACAAGCAATTGACAGAGATGAAAGCACCCAATGCCCCTTGGTTTTTAACCATTACTCTTTATTGATGCATATGTTCTTGTGGAGTGATGAGAAAGCATGGTCCAAATCCATGGACCTTAGAACAAAAGATAAGGGTGGAAATGCTTTGCCTGTGTAGCAGTGGACATATGCTTGGGATCAACATTGCTCAGATTCAAAATATGTTACATTCTGCAACAAGTTGGTTTTTGGCATCTTGGACAGTTTGGGAGTGAGGCCAGTAGACAAAATTTCAAGAAACATCATGCAAATTTTGAGGCCTTTAGAATTCAAGGTTGGCACCAAAGTAGACCATAATTGGGGAGATTGACATCTCCACAATTCATGCACAATCTTTAGAGTGTATGGTGCTTTGGCGTGACCCCACTATCTGCCCATTTTTGTTTTTGACAGGCTTGCCTTCATGGAGATCATGTGGTAAGTAGATTCAATGGATAAAGAGCACTTTATAAGTTCTAAGAAGGGATCATTTATCCTTGGGCAATTTGCATTCTCCCATTTTAGAGTCACATCAAAAGAAGTCCTAGATAACTTTGCAGAAATGTTGAAGGCCTATAGAATGGCAGTGGAGAAGGTAAGGAATTGTGACCCTAAAGGTTTCATTGACAGAGAAAAGAGAATCAGGGGCAGGTTTGGTTTCAACCACCAGTTCTTGTATATAGAGGATGTGATCAGGAATTTGGCATCAGATACAGAAGTTAACATGAGAAAAAGGGCATGGAAGCATATAACTAATGTTGAGAATGGATTAATTAAGATTAATCCATTGTATGTGAGCCCCTATGCCCAAATTGGATCATTTCTAGAGGGACATGAAGATGTTAGAAGATTATGAACATGACACATTCATAGATATAATAAACCAAGCAGAGGAGGCAACAAAAGTAAAGAAGGAGCGTATGGCTAAAATTTAGACTAGTCCTACTCAGTCATCTGTACATGGCCCATCTAGCCATCCAATGGATGTAGAAGGGGTACAAAGTGCCCAACCTCTTGAAGAATATTAAGTAGAGACTGAGGGAGAGGGTGCTATGGAGGAGCAATCAACAGAGTATATTCCTAAGGAAGAAGAGGTACACCAGGGGTTCCTTGTTGGCAAGAGACATTGTGTGGCTTCATAAGTGTTATCATTGATGGAAACAAAGTCTATCCCACACATCTGTAACACATAATATGCCTATACCAGAAGTCAGATTGAAGATTGTTTTGGTCCGGTGAACAAGAACAGAGTATGTAACAAGGTCTAACAATCAGGTCTGGATCTCTCAGATGGTGTAACTTAGTAAGTTACAGACTTGGACAAGTCAAGAGGGGTATCATGACTATTGAATTCCAGAGATTTAGTCTCTGGTGATAAATCGTGAAAAAGATATGAGCATCTGAGTGTTGGGTTCCAGTCAGGTAGAGCAGATTGAGGAAGAACTGACCGGTAGAGTATCAGACATCAATCCGGATGTGCAAAACGTGTTGATCAAGCAATTTGTGGCATTATACATCATTGGATGACATGATTAATGACTTCTATGTCTATGTTGTTGATGTGCATCACTAATCAAGCATGGATTCAGTCGATAGATCAATAACTTGCAAATATCTCAGGTGTTCTTGTTGCCAACTAAGAAGTTGTTGGAAATCCTTGATGTGGATATATATACCCGATGGATTCAAGTTTGTGAGGGTGAGAAAGTGAAAGTATTAATGATTAAGTGCAAAGAAAAGCATAGACAAGTGTGAAGGTAGTAATTAAAGCCTGGAATGTGACAGGAAAGTAATATTAAGTAGAGGAAGAATGAAATGTGCCAGATCAGTATATTGCGCCTAATCAGAACTGAATTCCTGCATGTATAGATGTTGTTCACCAATTCAAACACCTTGGTATCATCTGTAAGCATTTGTAGACTGTAAGTCTCTTGTAGGTAGTGGGCCTCTTGTGAGTAGTGTGCTCGGGCAGTGATCCCTAATTGGCAAGTGCCAAATTTGTACTCTTGTTCTTTTAACAGAGAATACAATCTTGGGTTAGTCACCCTGTGGTTTTTCCCTTAACAGGGTTTCCACATAAAAATCTTTGTGTTAAGTGTTAATTTCATTTTTAGTTCTTATGATTGCCTTGTTTTGATATAACACTAAATGATAAGATAAGATAAGAAAAGAAAGTAAAAATAGAAAAGTTATAAGATAACTGATTCACCCCCCCCTCTCAGTTATCTGCATTGTTTCCAACAATTGGTATCAGAGCTAAGTTCCTCTGAACAAGCCTAAAAGCTTGAGGAAGATCTAGGAATCTCAATGGATACATATGGTATGAAAGAACAACTTTAGTCTACCCTAGATGATCTTGAACAATCCCACTTTGAAGTCAACAATTTAAGAGAAAGATTCAAGCAAGCTGATGATTTCATAAATGAGCTGAAATAAAAACTTAGTAATTCTGTGAAAAAGAGAAAGGAACTACTCTAGAAATTAGCAAATCAGAATGAGGTCAATAATGCTGATGAGGATCTGAATGATAAAAATAAGCCATGTGAGAAGTTGTCAAAAGAAGTCATTATGATAAGGCATGAAATGGAATCAGGGGTTATGAAATTCACCCAAGAAATTGAAGAAAAGAGAAAGATTGAAGATAATCTAAAATAATTCCTCAGGGAGAAAATAGAGGACTACCACAAAATGGATAGAATAATCAGGCATCTTGAATCTGATCTTGAAGAAGCCAAAGATAATGAAGAACAACTTGAGAACTAGATAGACACTCTTAAACAAGATCTTCAATCTGCAAATAAATACAAAGAAAAATTCAAGATAAGCTCTGGCCAACTTGAAGTTCTTCTTGAAAGTCAAAAGAGGGTAGATGATAAGCGTGGCTTGGGATATGAGAAAGGTGAAAGCTCTGGATCTGATCAAAAGAACTTTGGATCAGGAAATCAAAGAAATAGGCCTAGAAGACCTCCGGTAAGACAACCAAACACTCAAAGATATCATTCCTTCAATGGATACTGCTTCAATTGCAACAAGTTTGGTCATAAAGCAATCCAGTGCAGAAACAAAATGAATCAAATCAATCCATCCTTATCTGGTCAATGTTTCAGTTCCAAGAGGTATGGTCACAAATCTCATGAATGCAAAAATATGCAAATGAACAATTCTTTCAATGGTAGATGCTTTGTATGCAATAGAATTGGACAGAAGGCTAATGAGTGCAGATCAAGAGGATATCATTCAAATAAGCAAAGAAATGTTGTGTTACAATTGCAATGGATCCGGTCACATAGCCAGATTCTGCAGAAGCAGGAGTTAAAATAGAAAAGGTCTGGTGGATCATGATAAAAAATAAGATAAAGGCAAAGGTAAATTAAATGTGGATGAAGTTCAAAAGGAGATGAGTAAGATTTGGGTAAAAGAAGAGTACAATGAATATCGGGGATGGATCCACATTGGAATCCGGTGTTGATATTCCTTCTAAAAACTAAAAAGTAAGCTCTGGCTAAGGGGGAGCTATAGAGAAGATCCTTTTCCCCCAGCCAGCTAGTGAGTGCCTAAATTTGTCACATTGAGTCAGAATAAGAGGTTGCGGTTTAAAGGGTTTGAGGAGATTCATTTAAAATTTGTCCAGTCAAAATTTGACAAATCTGCATGTAGATTTGAGGAAGCTATGAGGAGATCCTGTACCGGCAGCTATCCGGTAAAGGAGAATTTCACAGACAGATTTGGTATGATCCAGAATTGAAATGTTTTAATCTACAGACCTATGGCATGTTTGAAAAAGGTGAAGATATGTTGTCAAACCTCATAGACAATGATTTTAAGATCCGCGCAGTGATTCAAGAAAATCGCTCTCAATACAAGGTAATCAGATGACCTAAGTTGTGCATTTATTACAAAGGAAAATTAGGTTTTTGGGCAAGGTTAAAAGGTTTCTCATCCATCATTTGCAACACTTTGCACTCATGAAGAAGGGAGAAGAGCTCTGAGAAGAAATCTAGCAAAACACTCAAACTCAATTGAAGATTGAATCCAAGTGCAATCTACTTTGGTAGTCGCTCGAAACCCTAAGGTGTGAAGAGGTATTTCTTTTGTAAGTCTCTCCAATCTTCATTGATTAGAATGGCTACTCCTATGGTTGTAAATGTTTCTAAGAGACCAAGGCCAGTTTTCAAGAAACATCCTCACAAATCTATTGAGATTGATCCTTTGGGTGCATTTTCCCGTACCACGTATGGCGTTCTCCATGTAGAAGACATTAGGGTTTATATACATGCAAATATTGAGGACTTTGGAGACATGAAATTGATGAATATATACCGCAATTAGTTAAGCAGTGAGAACTTTGATCCGAAACCAGAGTTCCAAACCCTAAAACATAAGCATTTTGCACATTGCATACATTTTCTATCTTTTGGAGAGGACGAATGGGTCCGGTATATCTTAAGTAGGATCCATGATAACTTCATGTGGTTAATGAGGCCTTTCAAAATAACCAAAGATGCCATCAAAGCTATAACTGGTTTGCACTCCATTGGTGGGTTGCCTACTCTTAAGTCTATGAAGAATCAAATAGTATTTGAAGCCACAGGTTCAAATTTTGATAAGAGGGAAATGACCATTGATGACATCACTGACCCAGATGTCAAGTTTGCCTCAATTGTGATTGGTTACAAGATTTACCATTCAAGTAGAGAAAACTCTATATTCGGTAGTACCATCTACACTACATACCAGATGCTAAGAGAGAATGCAGATTATGACCTCTATGAACTCCTATTGAATCAGTTGATGGAGAATCTGCAAAAGATCAAGAAAGATAAAAAGAACTCTTTCAAATATGGTGATTTGGTGTTATGCTTGTTTTTCTACTTCATGAATGAGTTACCAAGCTCAAAAGGTCTGATCTGGGAAAATGACAAACCGGTTGCTATACAGATTAGGGATTACTTGTATGAACTTGGTGACACTCAAACCCAGAAGACAACTCTCTGGGGTTACTTCAAAAACTTCCAGAGCATGATGCAAGCAAGAGAGAGAATTCCCAAAATAATAGTGGAGAAGTACAAAGACACAATCTGCTTTATGGTAGATACTGATCAGTGCCTAATAGAGCTAGTTGAGCCAAGGACAGTATGGATATTGCCCATGGGCTATGAGGTTGATGGAAACATAGTGGAGACTCATATTCAACATTTACTAAGTCAACCCAAAGACCCCAAAGCAGAGAGGTTTGGCACTTTTGAAGAATTAAACATAAAATTGCATGTTGAACTAAGAAGGCTAAAATAAAAAGAAAGGTGAGAAAGGAAGTTGAAGAACTGGCCAAGAAATTTGGCATCACCAGAGAAGCTGTTATTGCAAATAGAGAAAGAATAGAGAAAATTGAGAAAGAAAAAGAGGAAGCAAAGAAAGAACAGGTTCCGGTAGAAGCCTCCACTTAGACTAGAACTACTAGGAGTTCTGCCTCTGGGAGCTCTAAAGCTGCAAATCCGAAAGCCCATTCATCTGCAAAAGAAAAGAGAAAGAAATCCAAGGCCAAAAGAGCTTAAGTGAGTCTCAAGGATGATGATGAGACTGAGTCAGATGTAGAGATTAGAGATTTGAAGAAAGCAAAAGTAAAACCTCCCAAGGTTGATGTGGAGTAGAAGTCAGTTGAGTATGTTGAGAAGCCTACTCTTTCTATTGATAACATCATCAAGGCATTTACTGTGGATGGGAACCTGTAGCTAGTGACAGAGTTCTATGATGAATACAATGATGCTGACAAGAGAATTCTGGAGGAATCTACTGTAAGGTATTTTAATATCTATAACAAAGCATTCATTGAAATAATTTCATTAATTCCAAAGAGCCTAGAAGATGTATTGGAGCAAAGAAAAGAGAATGCAAAGGCAAAAGACTTGGAGATCCGGGAATAGATAGTTATATAGCTATGTCCCTCTATCACTCCAAAACAAATGGACATGGTTTTTAAGGATTGTAAAGATGATTTCTAAAGCAAGTCTTGGATGAATAAACTCATGGTTGGAGAAACTGACCAAATAGCAAATGAAACAAAAGAAATTCTTTGAAATGCCTTGAAGAGATTTAATCTTCCCATTATAGAGGAAACAGATGAAGAGCCTTCTAACATGGATGTTGAAGGATTAAAGAAAAATGATGAAGAGTCATCTAAGGCATTAGACTCCTCTGTTCTAGAAGAGGAAGGATAGGTAGAAGAAACAAATATCAATAAGCAAGTCAGTCCAGATGCCCCCAAAAGGATGGAAGTAGAGTCGGAAAGAGACACTGCAGAGACAGTAGAGAATTTCTTGGACAAAGAAATAATGGAGCTGGATGAACTTGAGTTAATTCAAGGGCCACTAAACTTTGACTCTCTCTCTCCAGTTCAAATAATGAAAGTAGCATCTTTTGCTCAGGCCAAAGCAAAAGAGAAACTTCTAAAATCACACATGGAGGATTGTGAGCTGTTGGAGATTGCATCTAGGATGCTGGAGAAGATTATGCCAACCTATCAAAAGGATCCTTCTACCTCTCCATCTGGTAATCTAAAAAACTTAGTCAATTTTGTTAACACTCATTTTGAATCGTTAGAGAAATCGGCAGAAACTAAGGTCCAGAAGGAGTTCTTGGGAAAGAGGTTTAGTGAAGTACAAGGGCTAATTGCTAATGATAGAAGAACCTTAGGTATTGGCATAAAGAGCCTTGAAAATGCTCTTAAGGATGCTGGGGACATGTACAAATTTTGTTTAACTTGGCCCAAAGTGATAGCGGACATTGAGAAGAAAGTGAAAGAACAAGAAGGAAAACTGTCAAGTTTATCTCAAAATTTTGATCCCCTTATTACCTCTCTGGTGAATCATGAATGTCAAGCTATTTCTATAATAAATGAAACTAAAGAATTGGTTAAAGAGAAAAAGAACATAATGGATAGAATGGGTGAGCTCAGAGGGATAATCATCCCTAAGTTAGAGGCAATGCATGATGCCTTAACAGAGGCACAAAATACAGTCTGGACCAATGATCCAACAGACTTAAAGAGGGTAGAAGCATATGCATTTTTGTTAAGTGGACACATCTCCATTTTAGATAGAATGAAGAGGAGTTGGGGCACAGAAATCATACAGTTGAAGACAACCGTTGTGGATATACTTAAGTATATGTAAGTATAACATATGATTTGTACATACTTATGCAGCCATGTATATAATAATTTTTGCAAAATTTTGGTATGCGAATTCCACCCTTTGCCATTGATGTCAAAGGGGGAGTGAAGAGTAGTGAAAAATGAGGAATCCAGCAAAGGGGGAGCTCTAGTAAAATAGTTCAAGAGACAGATCTCAAGCAGAGGGGGAGTTACTGTGTGGCTTCATAAGTGTTGTCATTGATGGCAACAAAGTCTATCCCACACATCCACAGCACATAATATGTCTATACCGAAAGTCAGATTGAAGATTGTTTTGGTTCGGTGAACAAGAATAGAGTATGTAACAAGGTCTGACAATCAGGTCCGGATCTCTCAGATGGTGTAACTCAGTAAGTTGCAGACTTGGACTAGTCAAGAGGGGTATCATGACTATTGTATTCTAGAGATTTAGCCTCTGGTGATAAAGCATGAAAAAGATATGAGCATTTGAGTGTTGGGTTCTAGTCAGGCAAAGTAGACTGAGGAAGAACTGACCGGCAGAGTATCAGACCTCAATCTGGATGTGCAAAACATGTTGATCAAGCAATTTGTGGCATTACACATCATTAGATGACATGATTAATGACTTCTATGCCTACTTTTTTGATGCGCATCACTAATCAAGCATGGATTCAGCCGACAGATCAATAACTTGCAAATATCTTAGGTGTTCTTATTGCCGACTAAGAAGTTGTTGGAAATCCTTGATGTAGATATATATACCCGATGGATTCAAGCTTGTGAGGGTGAGAAAGTGAAAGTATGAATGATTAAGTGCAAAGAAAAGTAGAGACAAGTGCAAAGGCAGTAATTCAAGCCTGGAATGTATGGGAAAGTAATATTAAGCAGAGGAAGAATGAAATGTGCCAGATCAGTATATTGTGCCTAACCGAAATTGAATTCTTGCATGTATAGATGTTGTTCACCAGTTCAAACACCTTGGTATCATCTGTAGGCATTTGTAGAATGTAAGTCTCTTGTAGGCAGTGGGCCTCTTGTGAGTAGTGTGCTCGGGCAGTGAACCCTAATTGGCAAGTGCCAAATTTGTACTCTTATTCTTTTAATAGAGAATACAATCTTGGGTTAGTCACCCCGTGGTTTTTCCCTTAACAGGGTTTCCACATAAAAATCCTTGTGTTATGTGTTAATTTTTTTTTTAGTTCTTATGATTGTCTTGTTTTGATATAACACTAAATGATAAGATAAGAAAAGAAAGTAAAAATAGAAAAGTTATAAGATAACTGATTCACCCCCTCTCAGTTATCTGCATCGTTTCCAACATTTCCCTCTCCTTAGATAAATGATGCCATTGATTCTTTTGTTCTTTCCAGTAGGATTATCACTACGTTTTTTAATGAGGATACTAATATTGATGAATATGTCAGGCTAAGGGCATGCAAGGAGTTCTTGGATGATGAATCCTTTGTTCAAACAAAGTAATTCAAGGAATTTGTTATTCAAATTAAGTGCAATGAGTTCGAGGAAAGGATAGAGAAAGTAAAGGAAGGAGTTGATCCTTCTTTGCATGAAGAGGCAATGAAATAGGAAGAGGAAAAGATTCAAATGGAAATTTTAGAAATCACCCCTGCTGAAGGCAGGTTAATGGTTAAGAAAAGTGGTGTCCTGTTATTGCCTAGCTGGGATTTGACTTCTGCTATTGCTCTAGATACAATAAGGAAGGATAAAGATGCATTCATTTCAGAGGAGAAATATGGCAACAAGGTCTTTGGTACAACCTTAAGCCCAAGGTTACATGCAATGGCAATCTGGTCCATGGGACCAAATACAGGGAAGCTTCTAAGGGTGATAAGATTAGTTGGTGACATAACAGGTGAGGTTATGGTAAGAGAGCATCTGAGATCACCAATACATAGGTAGCCAAGTTAACAATTCATGCTACTATGCTCAATGTAGATACTGCCAAAATGATGTAGGAAAAGTATAACCAACTTTTGGACAAGTTTACTAGGCTGTAGAAAGAGTATAATAAGATTAAGGTCAGTGCTCCCCAGGGGAGGCTTGTTACACGTAACATAAAAGCCCTTCCAGCCCCTTCCACCAAGCAAGAGTTTTTTGCTCAAGATAGAGAGACTTTGTCTCTCATAATTAAGAATTTGAAAGAATAATTAACAGTGGTGAAGGATAGTGAGTAGAAAGCAAAGGAGGAAACAAAGAAAGTAGTGATAGATATCATTGATGATATCGTAGGCCATAGAATTGCTCATATACTCCATAAGTTGGATAATGTTTGGAATATATACAAGAACATTCATGAGGCTTATAAGAAACATGTTGAAATTCGAGAAAGCTTCCAGAATGTGTGGAGTAAATGGAGCATAAGGGCTGATGCTCTCAAAGAAATAATGAAAAACATGGAAGGTGTTCCTAAGGCACCTAGCAATTTTCCTCAAATGATAAAGGCCAAACACATGGCTTGAAAAGTTTACAGATTAAGCCTTTGCTACAACATTGTTTAAGGTTGTATCCTCCGGGTTAAGAATTATTCATGTCATTTTGCTGAGATGGACAATATTTTTGTCTTTTCCTATGTTGGACCCCAAGGTTGTTAGAAGATAAAGAGGACGTAACAAAGGGAATATTTGGTTCGTTATGCAACCACCTTCTTGGAAAATGTGCCTTTTGGAAGGCAGGATATCTCCTCCAACAAATGATAACTACTTTTGTCTCATGTGGAACATGTGCCTCACGAGTTATTATGGTCCTTTTCCTTGTAACTATTTTGTAACATCAAATGAAAATGTGACATGTATAAATGACTCGAAGCTTGTTTCCCCCTTGCATTATAAAAGGGATTTCAAGGCCATTTACAAGGGTTGATCTTTTGGAAATATTGTAATGAAGCACAGAGAATAGAAATTAAGTCTTGTTTTAGGATTTTTGAGTCTGAACTATTTTGTTTTTTGTAATTTTGATAGTAGTACTAGCATTTAATTGAATACAATGGCAATATTTCTGACGCCAATTGTCTCCTGATGTATGGTTTATACAAATCATGAATGAATAAGTCAAGGACTATTCTATTTGTCTCCATGAAATTCTTATGGATGTAATTTTATGATTAAGGCTCTTGTTCAAAGAACAGGTTAAATTCTTTAATGGGAGTTTAGATTTGTGTGAATGTATACAAGGATTTAGTAAGTATGACTGGTTAGGAAATCTGAGAATAATATTGTAAGGAAATATTATAGAGCTCTTTGATGCTTTAGATGAAATGATGTTGTTGATTTTCCAATCGATTTGACTCCATTACCCTAGGTTAAGGAACTGATCTTTTGCCTTTGTGTCTAATTTTCAACTCCAAGATCAAACACATCAAGAACACTTCCAATCTTTAAATTCAATTGTAAATGTTTGTTGAGTTGGAGTTTTAATTTGTTCTATGGTTTTAGGAATGTAAAATGCTTGAATGATTTAAGTGAGATCTTCATATTTTTTATAATTCTCAAGCAAATCTACATAGAACACATCTTCTATTTACAGTATATGTAATAATTGACACACGATATTATTGATTATTGTCAAGGATCACCCTCCCAGGTTTTGTAGAGCCTGAAGTGCAGAGGGAAAGTTATTTTAACTTTCACCTATTCATTGGCCAACCCCTCATGATAACTGTTGTGCCTTGCACACACACCCCATTTTGCCAAATGGAGACCCCCTCTTTTGCTTTGGCTTGGAGTCTCAACCTTTCTGCCTTATGATGATGAGAGAGTGAATTTGTGCTTAGAGTGCATGATTTGTTCCAAATTTGAGTATTTTGCATGTTTGGAATCATTTGATGTCTTGCATGATTGATTTGGAGGTGTCTTGGGTGGTCTTGTGCTTAAGAAATAGCCATTTGTTGCCTTTTGCGCTAAAATTGGGTGTTACTATATTTTGCTCCAAAATCCCATGTCACTGGATATTGCCCTTGAGATTGCTTTTGTAGGATGTGTCATGTTGAAATTCTTAGTTTTCAGATCTTACAGTTGCAAAATCATGTCAAATTCCACAATATTTCATTAAGGGGTTCATATACTTTCATCCTGTCGCATGGTCTTGGAGCCCTGATTTGGCTAAGTCTGAAACCCTAAAACCCCTAAAAAATGGCTAAGTTTGAAATCTAGTGGAACCACAAAATTCTAGAATATGCATATGAAATCCTATGGATCTGGAACCCACCTCAAACATCCTGAAAGTATATTTTACACTAAAAATTCAATCCACTAACTTTACGCTAAAAGAAGTTGCTACCGAGCTCCGGTGTTAAAAACCTCGCTCACGGACTTCTGTGCAAAAATCATCATCCACCGACCTTAGTGATAAAATTACCTCCGACCAACTTCCTTCCACACTACCACTAAGTCAGTTGGCACCAAAATCCCCTCCAACGCACTTTGCGCTAAGAGTAGACCCAACGGACCTGCGCTAAAAAGTGAACCGATCGACCACCTGAAGCATCATTTTAGTCGCTCGGACCCAAATCTGCGTAAGGTCGGATGAAACCCAAATCTGTGCAAGGTCGGATGAAATCCAAAATCCACACAAGGTTGGATGAAACTAAGGTTGGATTAAGCTAAAATCCTCGCTAGGTCAGTTGGACCCAAAATCCCCGTTAAGTCAGTGACCCCCAAAATCAGCATTTTTTGGTATTTTGGCCTGAAATTTGAGTTTTTCAAGGTGCAAATTAAATTTTCTTGGTGAATTTGAATTGCATATCTATTTGTTACATCATGGTGAATATTTTACCAAGTTTGTGTAGATTTTTGGCACATTTTACGATAATTAATGCCACTACACATAAAAAGTTTGTGACCCCCAAAAATCTTGCTTTTTGTAGAAAAGGCTAGAAAAACATGAAATAAAAGCCTGAAAATGGATTCTAATAACCACAAAAACTTCTTAAATCAATATATTGGCCAAATGGGTACTTGAAAATGGTAAAAAATGCAAAAAAATGCAAAAATCACTAATTTTATGAAGTTGTCTATAAAGAAGACAACATTGACAAGGGGTTGTTTTGACTGATCCATGACTGCAAATGGACATGTTTTGATCCAAATTGATGGAAAGTGACTTGTTTACGATGAAATTGATGATTTGCATTGTGAATTGTAGGTCTTGAAGGACACATGAGCTTGTCGGAGCGATCTTGGAAGGATGTACACACACATATGCAGTGCTGACCTAGAAATGCAGAAACTTCATTTTATCAACCAAATTATTGTTGCACTTGCCAGAGGAAGTCAGTATGATATCCAAGATGATGGAGATGAGTTACAGGAGCTAAAGAAATACAAGATCAAGTTTATTTCGTTGTTGTTCCTGCAGATTCAGTCCAATGTCCAAGACTTGTTTAGAGTTGTCCTAGTCATCTAATCATGCAATGTTGGTCCAGCAAGCATCTAGTTGGATATGTCTTCATCCAAGAATATGCCACATACTCCCCTTGATCCAGTCAGCACTTGGAATCTTGTGAATCTACATCAGCTCATATTTTCAAGTGTCATGTGGCTCTATTTTCACTTTATTAGGCCTTGAAATTTGACTTTTCATCATGTACAACCAAATGGGTATCCATTTTGTCTAGATTCAATGTATTTGCAAGCTATTTTTTATCTTTTTCCTACAAGACAAATGCAAATCTAAAAATGTAACTAACTGATGTATCTCATTAAATGCCATGTAATTTGGACCATTGTGTCGAGTTAATCTCCATCATCTATTGAAAACTCGGTATGGTGCCTTATTTATAGAAGGGCCATCATTCTCTCATTGTAACAAGTAAGATTAGATATTGGATTGCTGAGACTGCCAAATTATGATTAATACAAAGCAAGTTTTGCAGGTTGCTGGGAATTTGTGTCCTTGTGTTATCCTCTTTGGTTTTCATGGTTCATATCAATCTGAATTTGGTTAGTTGTGCTTTTGCAATGATGGGTAAATGTTAAGATATTTGATGATTTTTTTGGTCCATACTATTAGTGCTTGTTGATGGTAGGTTGCTATGTATAATTAGCCTGGGCCCTGTCATTGAATATAATTCGGTAGCATTCCACTAGTTAAGCTGCACCATTGTTCAGGTGTTTAATGAGTGAATCCAATTTGAAAATCATAAGGATCCTTTGAAGATTGCATCATTTCTTTCAACATTGTGGGTTTCCTATCCTGGTGAAACAGGGAATGGTTTATTGAAAGTATTTGTCTATCTACAACATTTTACCCCATTATGACTATCACTTGGGATCTCTTAACCCTTATCTCTCTCCTTTTCCTTTTACATTTTATTTATATCAAGTTTGTTAGGTTAGGTTATAAGCAGCATTTCATTGCACATCTGCTAGAAAATTTCAAACTTTACAGTCTAAACCACTAGGGTTTCTGCATATACGTTGTTGCCATCTTCCATAAACCCTACATTTCGTGTAAGACCCCTTGTTGGCATAGCTAGACATTCCACTAAAGTTATTCCAAGCAACCTAAGACCTAGCTGTAAAAACCTTGGAGTAGTCTTACCTAGGGGAAGATATTTTTCAAGAGAGGTGTGAAACCAACAATCACACCTGCATTGTTGTGTGCTAAAACACCCATCAAAATAACTAAGTATTGAAAATGGTTAAATCATAGGTTATCTTCTGAGATCAGGTTGGGAATTATAAAAACACCAACAGACTGGTGACTCTGCTGGGGATTATTTTGGTAGAATTGTGTCTTATCCTGAGTCCTGTATTCCTTTGTTTAGAAATCTCAAAACTCTTGTAGCAATTGAGTGAAGAAGTGTCAAACCTTTGTGGTTTTAGATCCTACGTCACATTTGTATAAATTACCCTTCAATTTGTCATAACTCTTGTCGAGGTTCTTTGTATCTGTAATTTCTCAAAAGATTGATTACTATTTTCACATATTTTCATATTCCCATAATTTGGGTAGTGACTCTGAGTCTCTTGTGCTGGTACAAGGACTATTTCAAAGAAATTAAGAAAGAAAAGAGGTGGAAAAATACAAAAAGATGAGAAGAACTAGAGGACATATGAAGAATCATCCTGAGTAGAAGCTGGAAGGTGAATTGCCACAAAACACTTGGCAATCTTGGAAGAAGAAGACTGTAGACACTGGTGAGTTTGTTATTCCTCCTCCTCCATTAGGATCTAGATATCTTCTTGCTAGTAGTAATAATAATTAGCAAGAACCATATGAGTTTGGTATGCCTACTACAAATAAGGATAATTCCATCTTGAGAGAGTTTGTTGAAGGAGAACAAGCCCATTCAAATCTCCTGGTTAATAAGTAGTTGATTCCTGGAGTGACAAGTACATCTAATCCCTTAGATTATGAATTTCTTGGTAATTCTATTAGTAGATCACCCACTCCTGCTTTCCATATGAATGTTTCAAATCTTTTGGATAGTACCCTAGAAACTTTTGATTTAGACAATACATTGCCTAATGAAGAAGAGTTAATAAAGGAAATTAATTAATTGCATAGAGAAACTCAAAGAGTTAAGGAGTTGAACATGAAAAGGGCTACGGAAAGAGAGGAGAAGATTAGGAATGCAATGGATGAGAGGGATAGATTGAAGATAAGGCTAGAGAGAATGAAGTTGTTGAGTTAAGAAGAACTTGAACCTGTATCTATCATACCCACTAGCCCAGTAGTTTCCCAAATACTTGGCTAAAATACTATAAATGTCCCACTAAACACTACCCCTACAAATACTTGGACTAGTTCTGTTGATTGCTACCATTGTTGCACCCACTTTTGTTCTTAATCCCTTTGCTTAACCTAGTGACAAAGAAAAAAAACTTTAAAAGGAATAAGTATTGATGAAGAAGTTAGATCTTAAGTTGAAGAAGGAAAATGAACAATTACAAAAGGAGTTGAGAAGAATAGAGATATTAGCTACCAATGCTAAAATGCAAATGAAGATTGAATTTTTGAAATCTTCTATTGGGAATTCTGCAGCTTTTGGTTCTCTCAACCCACTAATTTCTTCACCCCAATCATTACCAATAATTGATATAAATGTTTTAGCCCTTACTAGTCAGTCCATCCCTAGTTCTCATATACCTACTCAGTATGGAGGCAATAATGTGAGACAACAGGGAAGTCTGTGTGTAGGGGGAAGTGGTGCCAATAGGCAGCATAACAACCAAAGGGACCGGTTCAAGAGGAGACCCTTGAAAATGGAAAGGTATAGACAACCATCTTTTGATGGAATACTTAGTTTTCCGAACCCTATTCCTAATGATGTTAGAAATGTGTTAGCTAAGATTACTAGAAACAATGCATTGTCTGGTGAAGATCACCTAAGGGCCTTTTTGAACTTGCTAGATGATTATGAGGTTGAGAATGAGGATGTTGTCATGAAATTGTTTATGCAATCACTAGTTGAGGATGTTAGAGATTGGTACAGAGGTCTGCCAGAGGCAAGTATTGGATCTTGGGAGGAATTCAAAAGGGTATTCAGAGAACAATATGGTGATAAAATAGACCCCCAGTTTATGTTGAATGAGTTTAATAATATTTCTAAAAGACATAATTAAATGGTTTCTGATTTCAACATAAGGTTCCAAAAGGCAATGTTCAGGGTTCCTGTCAGTTTGAGACCGAGTGAACAAGTTTGCCTTGTCTTATATTGCAACGCCTTTGATTCAAAGCCAAGCTATTGTTTAAGAGACAAAGACCCTCAAACTTTGAGAGAGGCCTTTAAGACTACTTTGCACATTGAAAGAAATAGAAGAGCTTCAAGGAAAGTAGGGAGAAAGGAATATGTAAAACTTTTGAAAAACCCTAGAGGTTAGGAAAAGGTAATAGCACAAGAGGATAAGATGTAAAAGGTAATGATTGCATTTAAGGATTTGAACTATAAGATGGCCTGACAGGAAAAGGGTTTGGCAAATGAGAAGCCAAATTTCCAAATAAATGAAAGGCCAACAAGGTTGCATGATCAACCGTATAATACTATTGGCATAATGTCAAGCCTATTCTTAATTATCAGAGAAATTTGTAGAGTAAAGATCCTCTTGATCCATTGAAGAATTTTTTTGCAAATTTTGTAGATGATACTCCATGGTGTATAGCTTGCTAGTTACCCTATTCACCACATTAGTGTGTAGTAGCACAATCTTTAGAAGAAGACCAGAACACATGTGGTGATTGTGACTTACCTCATGAGCAGGATGGGGTAATTAATATGTTGTTTGTTGATGGAGAATGTTCCTCTGATGAAGAGACTAATGAAGTAGATGTTGATAATCAGAGACATATAGCAAGTGCGTATAAACAACAAGTATTTTCTGATGAAGATGAAGAAGAGAGTTGTGTTGTGAATGCTCTTGAAACTAAAGAAACTGGTGTGATTTTGAGAAGACCATCAGCTGAGGAAATTAAGGAACTAACTATTGCAACTATGGCCAATTTCAAAAGTAACTACTATTTGAGAAATAAAGTTGTAAACAACGATCAAGGAAAAGATGGAAGTGTGTTCATCAAGGAGAGTCAAACAAACAAGAAAAATGAAGAGCCAAAAGAAAAAAAATGCCAAAGTATGGGGAAAGAAACCTGGCGGGGTACATACTGATGGACCATTGATTTCTCCATCAGTTCTGAGCAAGCTTTAGAAGTTGAAAATTAATGAAGAAAAGAGAAAGAATGTGATTCAAGAGGATGAAACATCTGATACAAATAAAGGATATGAAGATAGCCTTGTGATAGCATATGATGTGCCCAAGTATACCCCAGTTGACATGTTCCAATTGTTATCACAAGTCAAAGTGTCAGTTCCTCCTCTTGAGATGATGAGGATTGAAGAGCATAAAAGTAAGGCAGTGGCCTTTATTAATGGTGTGGCTACAGCTTGCAATGAGAAAAAGGTGAACATTTAGCCTGAAGGGAGCAAGGAAAAGATAAAGGAAAAATAAGTTGAGGGGAACAACAATAGTGATGACCCTCAAGTATTATTGGGTGCCACACTTACTACATGCCCAAATTAGGTGGACCCTTTTTATGTAACTCTGATCATAAATGACAGAATTCCAAAGAATTGTATGATTGATTCAGGGACATCTTCTAATATCATGCTAGTTAGAGTCATGCAAGCATTGGGTTTGAAAATCACTATGGCTTATGGAAAATTCTATGGAATGGATAAAAGAGAGGTCCTGACCATAGGGATCACAAAGGAAATACCTTACAGATTGGCAACATATTTGGGTAAAGAGTTTGTGATGAGTGCAACTATGGTAGATATCCCTCCCACCTATGGGATGCTTTTATTTAGAAAGTGGTCTGCTACCATTGGAGGAAGCATGCAATGTGACATATCCTTTTCCACTATTGCTATTGATGACAAGGATGTTAAGCTTCACAGGGAGCCTCTGGCTCCATATATAATTATGGAAGATGAACCTAAAGAACATATTCACTTTTTTGATGTAGACATTGATAACTTTAGGGTTGAGGAGCTTCAAGAAGAAGAAGAAGATAAGAAACCTGCACCCATGGAAAAGGAGGTAAAGAAACAAGAAGATAATGATGAATTGTGGACAATGTATTTTGATGGTGCTTGTTCCAAGGAAGGGTCTGGTGCAGGTGTTATTCTCATTTCTCTTGGTGGTAAAACTTTTAAGTTCTCATTTTCACTGATGTTTGTTTGGACAAATAATGTTGCTGAGTATGAGGCTTTATTACTTGGGTTGAAAGTGGCATACAAACATGGAATAAGAAATTTAAGAGTCATAGGAGACTCAGAATTAATTATGTCTCAGGTAAGATGAAGATTTATGTCTAAGAACAATAGATTAAAGTAGTATAGGAATGCAGTTTGGGACACAATAGAGATGTTTGATGCTTTTAACATTGAGTGGGTAGAAAGGAACAAAAATGCTATGGAAGATCTTCTAGAAAACATAGCATTGAGGTTGAATGATATAACCTTTGCAGGTATCTCAAAGGTTGAGATGAAAACAAGGCCTTCTGTCCCTGACAACATTTGAACATAATTGGCAGGTGTTTAATAATAATGAGGATATATTGAAATTCATGCAATGTGTAGACCAATATGAAAGTCAAGAGATAGATTTTGGAGCACTTGTAGAGGAGAAGGATGGAAAGGAGACATTATTTAGGAGCGAGGTAATCCAACTCAAGACTAATAAAATTCCTAGGGGTCTTTTGGCTTTGGAAAGGGTCTTCGATGGCCCTGATAAAAGTGTTGTTAAGAAAAATTTAGCACATCCAGATGACTTAGAAGAAATAAATCTGGGAACTAAGAATGCTCCAAAGAAAGTATATATAGGAAAGAAAATGAAGCCTCAAGTTAAAGCAATGCTAATTGCTTTATTGAGAAAATATAGGCATGTGTTTGCCTGGTCTTATGATGATCTGAAGGCATACAAAGAGGAATTGTTTTAGCATGAGATACCTCTTAAACCAAATGCAAAACCCTTCAGATAGAAGCAAAGACCAATAAACCCCACATTGGCACCCAAAATGTAGGAAGAATTGTTGAAATTAAGAGAGGGTGGAATTATAAAGCCAATCAGGCATTCATCTCGGGTGTCTAATCTTGTACTTGTTAGAAAGAAGAACGGTGATATTAAACTTTGTGTAGATTTCAGAAATCTCAACATATCATCATTGAAAGACAACTACCCTTCACTATATATGGAGGCAATGCTGCAAAGAGTCATTGGTTGTGAGCTAATGTCTATGATGGATGGTTTTTCAAGATATAACCAAGTGAAAGTCAAGGAGTCTAAGTAGTACAAAACAACATTCACAACTCCTTGGGGTACATATGTTAATGTCAGGATGCCTTTTGGCCTGACTAATGTTGCTGCTACATTTCAGAGAACTATGGATGTGTTGAAAAGCACAATACAATTGAGAGGGGGGGTGAATCAGTTGTAACCAATATTTCAAAACCATTAACACATCAACTATTCAACACTATGTATGTATATTAATTATGAAAGCATGAAACAAAACTTAAACATATTTACACAGTCAACACAAGAGACACTAGATTTTTTACGTGGAAAATCCCATAGGGGAAAAACCACGGTGAGTGTTAGCTCATAATATAATATGCTATAGCAATACCAAAAATTAGAGGCTCGCTACCTTATGGCTCACTACCTAAAAAGCTCACTGCAAATGATGAGGCTCACTGCCAATGGGGTGGCTCACTGTCCATGGGTGGCTCACAGCCAAAATGGGTGAACTGAGATAATAGCATCTACTCCATGCCAGAGTTCAGTTCCATTGAAGCACAATAAACATCCTCTGCTTTGCTCTACTTTTTACTTCACACTTATCTTCGCATCTTCACACTTAGATACATTTTCATGACTCAATTACAAGTATTTATACAATTCATCAACCTTGGAATGATCATCAAGGTTAGCATTACAATCATCAACCATTAGAACAATCTCCAAGTTAGAATTACAAACATTACAAACATAACTGAGATAATAGCATCTACTCCATGCCAGAGTTCAGTTCCATTGAAGCACAATAAACATCCTCTGCTCTGCTCTACTTTTTACTTCACACTTATCTTTGCATCTTCACACTTAGATACATTTTCATGACTCAATTACAAGTATTTATACAATTCATCAACCTTGGAATGATCATCAAGGTCAGCATTACAATCATCAACCATTAGAACAATCTCCAAGGTTAGAATTACAAACATTACAAACATACATTAGAATAGGTCTAGACCTAAATCATGTTGCAGAGGAAAAGAATGAATGTGGATCACATGAATCCTTAGCTGGGACTCAAATGCCTTCTTCCACATAGCTACAAACTTCCATAATCTTTAAAACATAATCGCAGGTAGTGAGAACAATCGAGTCGACTAAAACATAAATGCATGATCTAGATTTTACTTTGTAGAGCAATCTAAAGGTAGGAACATGATCTAGAGACTCCCACAAGCACGTTACAATCACCAAGAACATCCGTACAACCTCTAAACACTTTATCCATAAGATTCTTCACACCGAAGCACTTGAACTTTACTATCGGCCACTGTCATAAAAGAAGGATCGCTTGCGAACCACCAAATCATGAACCATTTTAGTTGAAGTCACATACCATCATCCCAGACTTAACTCTAGAACCACAAACCATAATACTTCAATGCGGAGGAATGCAGAGCAAGATACTTTCTCCTTGTCACCACTGAATGCATAAAAAAAATAGTTCTTACTCTAGTGAATAAAACTCTCTCAAATCTTCATATCAGAGGGTTAAACTTGGAATATAGCATCTAGAAACTTCCCTTTAAGTAACTTCCAAACCACAGACAAAGATATACAATATACAAGATATGCGGAGCAAAATATTTTACTGTTCTTCTGCAAACCATGATACTCTGCAACACACTGTTTCCACTAGGAGAGCAAATTTTCTTGAAAGCACTTAGAAACCCAATACCAGGAGCATTTTCTCATTATCTTCAATACTTATTACAAACCAATTATCTTAACACAAACAAGCATCAAAACAAGAACACAGTTGACATCAATGACAACACAGATATGTTGACATCAATGACAACAATGGTAAGGCACATACTTGCAACAATCTCCCCCTTTGTCATTGATGGAAATATTGATGTGAAAAACTATAAGCACCATCAAGACAACACTCTGCACTGATTACTTTCTCCCCCTTTCTTTTTATACTTTTGAATTCATTCTCCCCCTGAGTTTTTCACATGATTTTCTCTCCCCCTTTGACATCAATGGAAAAGGTCATCACTTCTTTTCTCTCTACACATACTTGCAAGCAAATGCTTTGGTGAAACTAGAATTTCTTTGTCAGTAGCTCTATAATACTTGTTTCTCTTTATTAGGAACTTATAGAAACATCTACCTGCTCCCCCTGAGAGATAGCCTAAAAAACATCAATTATAGATCAAAGATGAAATTTTAGCCACCAGTAGACTGATGCATGCCTTATGCATCTTAGTTTAGGGTAGGAGGGGTAATAACCCCTAACTTTTCCCTGAGATACTCAAAAGTATCCTTAGGCAAAGGCTTTGTGAAGATATCTACAATCTAATCCTTTGTAGATACATACTCCATCTTTACTTCATTCTTTGTTAACTTTTCTCTTAGGAAGTGATACCTTATAGATATATGTTTTGTTCTTGAGTGCATCAATGGATTCTTTGAGATGTTTATAGCACTTGTATTGTCACAAAAGATTGAAATTGGTTCTTCATACATAACCTTTATATCCTTCAATGTTTGCTTCATCCAAAGTACTTGAGTGCAACAACATGCTGCAGAAATATATTATGCTTCTACAGTAGACAAAGAAACTGATTCTTGCTTCTTGCTTAGCCATGACACCAATCTATTCCCCAAAAGGAAAGCACCTCCACTTGTACTTTTCTTGTCATCTGTATCTCCATCCCAATCTGCATCTGTATAAGCACTAAGAGTGAAATCATTATCTTTCGGATACCATAACCCATAATCTGAAGTACATTTTAAATATCTCAAGATTCTCTTGACTACCATCACATGTGACTCTTTGGGATCTTCTTGAAATCTTGCCACAAGATAGACTGCATGCATTATGTCAGGTCTGGTATGAGTTAGATAAAGCAGTCCTCCAATCATAGACCTATACTTTTTCTGATCAGTTTTGGGTGAATCATCATTCTTACTCAGCTTGCAGCCAGTTACAATAGGAGTGCATACTAGCTTAGAATCCTCCATTCCAAACTTCTTTAGCAATTCTTTCACATGCTTGGACTTAGAAATGAAAATGCCTTTTTCTAATTGAATAATCTGCATTTCTAAAAAGAAATTCATTTCACCAAACATAGACATCTCAAACTCATTTTGCATTTCCTTTACAAATTTCTTACACATACCTTCATTGTCTCCAAAGATAATATCATCAACAAAGAATTCAACAATTAGAATTTGATTATTATTTTATTTTGAAATAAAGATTGCTATCTATGGTACCTTTGCTGAACCCTAGTTGCAATAAATACTTGTCCAACCTTGCATACCAGGCTCTAGGAGCTTGCTTGAGTCCATATACAGGTTTCTTCAATCTGCATACTATGTCTCCTTGATTTGATAATGGAAATCCTTCTGATTGTTCAATGTAGACTTCTTCTTCTAGCTCTCCATTCAAGAATGCAGACTTTACATCCATCTAATACACCTTAAAATCTTTGTGTGCAGCAAATGCCAAGAACATTCTGATTGCTTCAATCCTTGCCACTGGAGCAAAAGTTTCTTCAAAATCTATACCTTCAACTTGAGCATATCCTTTGCAAACTAGTCTTGCTTTGTTTCTAACCACTTCACCACTTTCATTCATTTTGTTTTTGAGGACCCATTTAGTTCCATTCACATTCTTATCAGGAGGTCTAGGGACCAATTCCCAAGTTTGATTTTTCTCTATCTGCATCATCTCTTCTTCCATGGCTTTTACCCAACTTTCATCTTTGCAGGGTTCATTTACAGTTTTAGGTTCAACTTGTGAAAGCAAACAATAGTTCACATGTTCCTCTATAGCTCTTTTCCTAGTCAATGCCCCTTTGTTTTTGTCACCAATGATTTGATCTTCAGAGTGATTAATCCTATCATACCTGGGAGTTTTAGCAATACTTTCTGGAGCCTTTTCTTCTTCATCTTGACTATCTTCTTGTTCAACTTTTTCTTCAGTCACTATAGCCATAGGTTCATTTGATTCATAGCCACTTAGATTTGATATTATTTCCTTGCCTTCATCCACCTTCACATTAGCACTCTCAACAATCATTTTTAGTCTCTTATTGTAGCACCGATAGGCCTTGCTCTTGGTAGAGTAACCAAGAAAAATTCTTTCATCACATCTAGCATTAAACTTGTCTAGATCTTCTTCTCTTCTGATATAGTATTTGCTTCCAAAAACCTTGAAATATTTTATTGTAGGAACTTTTCCATACCACAATTCATAAGGAGTTTTAGTGCCATTACCTTTAACATGAACTCTATTTTGAATGTAGATAGTAGTATGTATGGCTTCTCTCCAATACACTTCTGGTAGGTTAGCCTCCTTCATCATAGTCCTAGTAGCTTCTTGAACTATCCTGCTCTTCAATCACATATCCATCAAACTGATGATCTAAGAGGTTTTCTTCTAAAGCTTGCTTTACTCTTTCATAATGTACTTTCTACCTCAAATTGGATCTTGTGGTAACTATGGTAGCCAAATGCCTTCTCCTACTAAGAGCATTTGCTACTATATTCTCTTTGTCTTTTATATATATTCAATCCCAAAGTCATACTCACTAAGGAATTATAACCACTTTCTTTGTCGTGCATTAAGGTTAGGTTGAGTAAATATGTACTTGAGCCCTAAATGATCTGTCTTTAACTCAAAGGGCTTACCTAGAAGATAATGCCTCCACATCTGAAGTGCATGAACTATGGCAGCTAACTCAAGGTCATGCGATGCATAGTTTAAATCATATTGCTTTAACTTCCTTGACTCATATGGAACCACTTGCTCATTCTACATCAACGCTCCTCCTAGTCCTCCTCTTGAAGCATCAATTATAACCGTAAAATATCCATTAGGATCTGGCATGGTCAAGATAGGAGTAGTTGTGAGCTTTTTCTTTAGCACCTAGAAAGCTTGCTTACACCTTTCTGTTCATTCAAACTTTTTACCTTTGTTTTGTAGTGAGGTAATTGGTACTTCTATAGTTGAGAATCCTTTCACAAACTTTCTATAATATCTTGTAAGTCCCATAAAACTTCTGACTTATGTCACACTCTGCAGTGTAGGACATTCCATTATCGCTTTAATCTTCTCAAGGTCAACTGCAATCCCCTCAGCTGAGATCACATGACCAAGATAGTGCACCTTATCTTGATAGAATGCACACTTAGATAGCTTACCATAAAGTTTTTTTCTCTCTCAAGCATTGTAAGACTATCCTCAAATGCCTTTCATGCTCTTCCATTGATTTAGAGTATATCAATATGACGTCAAGAAAGATCAACACAAAATCATCTAAGCAATCATTGAATATGGTATTCATCAAATTCATGAAGGCTATTGGAGCATTAGTAAACCCAAATGGTACCAATATGAACTCGTAGTGACCATAGAGAGTTCTAAAAGCTGTCATAGAGATGTGTTCATCCTTAATCTGCAATTGGTGATAACCAGATCTCAGGTCTATCTTTGAGAACATCGTGGCTCCCTTCATCTAGTCGAAGAGCTCATCTATTCTTGGGAGTGGGTACTTGTTATTTATAGTAGCTTTTTTGAGCATTGTATTATCAATGCATAGATGCAAAGTACAATCCTTCTTCTTTACAAAGATGACCAGTGCACCCCAAGGTGACACACTAGGTCTTATGAACCCTTGATTTAGCAACACCTGCAATTGTGCTTTAAGCTCATATAATTCTGTAGTAGTCATCATATAGAGTGCCTTAGATTGAGGCCCAGTCCCTAGTAGCAAATCAATTGAGAAGTCAAATTCTCTCTTCGGTGGTAACTCTATCAACTCCACAAAAAATACATCTCAGAAATCTCTAAGGATTGGATAGTCATTAAATGTTGATTCTTCATTGTCAAGGTCTTTTACTTGGACCACATATATGGCACACCCTTTCCTCTTGTCTTTCTTCAACTACATAGCTGAAATTTTTCTAAGCTCTAAAGGTCTCTTAGATCCATTAATCTTCACTTGATTTCCTAGGTCATCTAAACATCTAACAACCTTGCCTTCATAGTTTACTATTGACTTATGTTCAACTAACCAATTGATTCTTAAAATCACATCATAAGACCCTAAAGGTGCTACATACAGATTGACTTGCACTTGAAAACTTGGGAACTCTAACTCACTGCATGCTAGACATGAGTCTACTCTCTTCTGTACTCTATTACCATATTGTACCATCCATGAGTTTTCCATATACCCAGGTCTAATAGATAACTTTGATACTACTCTAAGATCTACAAAACATTCTGTGGCACCAATATCAATCAAAATAGAAATAGGTAGTCCATAGATCTTACCTTGAAACTATATAGGTGTTGCCTAGAAATCAGCTTGCTGATTGTCCACAATGACATGTATCTGGTGCTATGGTGCTTCTTGTTGGTTCCTATTTCCTCACCCTGCTGATCTCTCAAGACAAGAATTAGCATAATACTCTCCTCCACAAATATAGCATCTGCCATGAGGTACCTTTGGTCCTTCTGACCTATCCCTCTGATTGATATTGTAGTTGTTATTATTGAAGTTTCCTCTTTTATTTCCACCATTCTAGTTGCCACCATTATTCTTATCCTGAAAGTTATTCCCTCTCTTCAAATTTCTGATCTGCCGACTATTATAGCCTTGATTTCTATTATGATTAAAATTTTGTTGGTTATTCTGAGATCTCTTGTTTACAAAATTTGCATCTCTTTGCTTATGATAACTAGCTACTTGTTGTAACTTCTACTCTTGCTTAATGGCTTTCTCAAAAACTACATCCATGGTCAATGGATTGTGAATGTCTACCTCCACTCCAATCTGGGCCCTTAAGCCTAATATAAACTTCCTGATTCTAAATCTATCATCCATCTGGTATTGTGGAACATACTTGAGTAAGTGAGAGAATCTTTCCCAATATTGGGTTACCGACATTCCTCCTTGTATCAAATTTTGAAACTCTGTCATCTTCTCATCGAAGAAAGCTGTGGTAACCACCTTTTCCTGAAGAACTGCAGCAAAAGTTCCCAAGTAATTTTTCCAGCCAATAACTTCTTATCTACCTTTTCATTATCCCACCAATTTGTTACTTCTCCAGTAAGCTCGTAGGAACACCACATTGCCTTCGTATCAGTAGAGAGATTTTAGAGCTTGAAGTATTTTTTGATTTCTATGATCCACGCTTCAGCTCCATCTCCAATTGCCTTTCCATCAAATTTGGGTGGTGAGACTTTCTTGAGTTCTTTCCCCAACTCCTCTGCAATCCTTCCTTAATTATTCACATTCACTTCTACTTTAGGAATTTGGGCTTCAGCCCTAGGGTTCTTATTTTGTACATCCATCGTCAGGTTCTCATTACCCTGATTCAAATTTGTACCTCCTGGGTTTTCATTTTGATTATGCTCTATACGGTTCCCTTTGATCTCTTGCTCAAGAGTATCCATCCTTGTACCTTGTTGGGTTAAGAGAGAAATAATTGAATCCAACCTTCCATCTTGATCATTGTTAGCACGGCCATGATTCCTTCCATTTTGACCACTTCCCAATCCTACACTATGATCAGTATTTCTAGTATTCATGATGATTGATCTGCATCAAAGTCACATATTAGCATAATAGTCCAAAAAGGCCCTAGTGTCTTAAAGCACTCATTCTATCACAAAAGTTACTGAAGTAAATAATCCACTTAATTACATCATCTTAAGTAAAAAGATAAATTTCATAAACGTTAATCAATAAAGTCATTAAATCTTACAAATCACATGCTTAATCCAGGTGTTAGCACTATAAAATAATATACAATGTCCATTGGCTTTCATGCCATAAATCATCCAATGATAATTACAAGATACAATAATCATGTACAACATAAGAATAATAAATCAAACCAAAACTCTCCAGCCGCCACAAACCCACATGGTCCTCTTGCAAGCTGAGAGATGGGAACATGGCTCAGGTGCTTTTCCACCCAACCATGAAGCAATTACACTTCCCCGAATCCCTTCATAACATGAAGGAAACCCAACCCTGCACGAAACATCTAGCAACTTGGAAACAACTGGCAGAAGAGAACTCCCAATGCAACCTGAAGTCTAAAATGCAGATCTAAATAATGATGTACAAATGTCTCACAATAGGATGTGGTAGAGATATATATAAATAAAGTTTTGCTAGACAAATTTTCATCTATTTTAGTGAATCCCAGCTTGGCCAAGCATATAAAATAGTTTAAGGTCAAATCTCAAAAAGAGGAAAAGCCATCTCTGATATTCCACATTCTGCATCCTATCCCAGAAAGTAACCCCAAACACACACACAAAACAAAAAGCAACCCATGTTCACCTAAAACCAATTTTACTCCCTTTCTTTTGAATAATTCAGGAAACACACTTTCAAGAAAGAAATAAATAGAAACATCATTCATTATATATATTGGTTATATTCCCTAACCCATATTTCATTTTTTTCAATATTTTGAAGAAACTAATGTTAACTACTTTCTACCCAATGGTTTATACTTCAAGCAATTCATTGTAACAAAGATTTAGTAAGGTTGTATAGATATTTCCAAAAACATACTATTTAAAATCAAAGGCATAGGTAATAATTAAAATTTATGCTATCTCTATTCCAAGCAATAATCTAGCTACTATAGGAAGTAATAAAATAAGCTATAGAAATAGAGTATGTTTGCAACAGGAACAAACACTATGGTGACAGATAAAAGAACTACTGTGACAAAAATTAAGAAAACAAGCTATAGAAATAGATGACTAGGACATTGATTGAGTAAAATAGATCTATGACAATGATTAAGCAATACATAATTGTGACAGAGATAAAGAAATGATGATAGGAAACTTAAACTAGCTGCTACAAGGTATAAAATAAAACTATGACAAAACCCTTCTAATAGCAACAACAAGGAAATAAATAGCTATAGAATGGAGTAAGTTACAATAGTCTTAGTGTTAAGTAACTATGACAAGGATTATGTATTGTCATCTAAAGTTAAAAAGAGGTCGATACCTACAGCAAGGCCGTCCAAATCAGGCTGATGGAAAGAGTACACTAGCCAATATAAAAAGTGGTTTAAGTTTTAAGTAGTCTATACTTTATGCAGGCCGATAGATGTGCAATACAGATGGACAAAAACAAGAAATAGACCACTTCTTGAGCTGTAGGCCATTGAAATCAGGGTTGACATTTTGTCAAAAATAATTCAAGATAAATGGAAAAAGATTTAGGTCAACCACAAACTAAAGGATCGATTTATCTCAGCTCAAAAGAGGCATAGTGGTGTAGTCACTATAGGAGGGTTCACATAATGAACTATCCAGACCATGCAGCAAGAGTGAACATAATAGAAACAACTCAAAGAAATAAAGCAAATGCAGATTCAATCATTCAATATATCATAGAATTCAAATAAAGATCAGCTGGCAACATGCGGGCTTATAATTAGGGCTCACGGGCTTGATTACATACATGCACAAGATAAAGCTTTGTAGCTCCTTTGCCAGAAAATGAATTAGCTATCTATCTAGAATTTAGTAACTTATGAACTACTTTCCTAAGGATCTATTACATCAATATATATCAAGTTCGGGTCATAAGATTCCTCTTCGTCAGCCAAAGAAGATCACAAACTCCAATGAAGAGTTGTAACATGTGTACACAGATAGGTCGGACCTAAATGCATAGAACACTTTTGGAAAATGAATGGAATGATATGCAGATCTCCTAGGAAGGTCAGCCACGAACCAAAGATCATCGAATGATGTGTCATTAGGCTCCATAGATCATGAAATGATTCCACAAGTTTCTCCTTCAGCTGGCTGTCTGTGATTATTAGGATGCTCTACTCTAAGAAACAGTCAGACTTCGGATAGCGATATCTTTCCAGTATTAAAGTGTGGATCTCTAAATTCTAGATATGATGTAGATGAATGAATGTAGATGCTAAATCTAGCTCCATAAGATCTGAAATGCAATTGTGGTAAAATGTTAGACCAAAAGCAGAAACTGCTTCTGACTAAACTGCCTGAACTGAATTAGAAAATAAAAAGAAACAAACTGAAATACAAATATTTTTGGTTGATGCAAGATTTCTCTTGAACCAAGGATGCTCCTGTATTAGACATCTAGGGTTATTGAAAAATTGAGTCCCACACTTTGCTGGGGCTAGGGGAGAACCAAGATGGTCCACCTCATCTTGAGAAATCCATGATGAATCTTCTTCTAGTCTGCCTTTCAACTTTACAAGATATTCTTTGTATTGTCTTCCTCTAGTGCTGCATCCAACTGTGCTGTCTAAAATGTCTTCAATCTACTCCAGTGTTTGTTGTGGTAACTACTTCTTCAGGTCTTCTTCCATGCTGTCACTGAACTCTATTTCATGATATTGATATAGGTCTGCAATGTTGAAAATAGGTGATATACCCAATGTCTCCAGTAACTCCACTTCATATGCATTTCCTGAATCAAATTTTTAGAGTATCCTACAAGGTCCAAACTTCTTCATCTTCAACTTGTTATATGTCCCAACTGGAAATCTTTCTTTTCTCAAGTACACCATCACTTCCTCTCCTACTTCAAATTCCTCACGTCTTCTTTTCTCATCAGCCTTCTCTTTGTACTTATTGTTCATGTTTTCCAAATGCTTCTTCACTTGATTATGCACTGTCTTCATATGATATACAAATTCTTCTACTTCTACACTTCTCTTTTCCTCCATATTGATATCTCTTAATTCTACCACTCTAGGATTTACTCCAGTCGTAATCTCAAAAGGTGTTCTTCTAGTACTCCTATTCACTAAATTATTATATGCAAACTTTGCTTGTGAAAGAATCAAATCCCAACTTCCTGTCTTTTTTCCAACCAAACATCTCAACAAATTTCCCAAACTCCTATTTACTACCTCTGTCTGTCCATCAATCCGTGGATAAAAAGATGAACTAAACTTCAAATCAATCTTCATCTTCTTCCAAAGTGTCCTCCAAAAGTATCCAATAAACTTTGTGTCTCTATCTGAAACTATGCTCTTAGGTAATCCATGCAATCTCACAATGTCCTTGAAAAATAGGTCTGCTACATGCACTGCATCGGTTGTCTTCTTACAAGGTATGAAATGAGCCATCTTTAAAAATCTATCAACCACTACAAATATTGAATCATGTCCTCTCTGTGTCTTCAGTAATCCCATTACAAAATCCATGCTTATGTCTTCCCAAGGTCTCTCCGATATTGTTAAAGGTTTGTACAATCCATTTCTTTTACTACTTCCTTTTGCAACTTGACAAACTCTACAACTCTACACAAATCTCTGAACATCCTTATGGATTTGAGGCCAAAAGTAATTTTCACTCACCAAAGCCACTGTCTTATCAATGCCAAAATGATCAAATTATCTCTCATTGAACTTCTAGGTATGCACAACTGACTTCCTTTGAACAAAATATCTTCTTGAATGAAATAGTCCAACCACTTACTCCTATCTTCCACAACAGGTTCCTTACATGCTTTCCAAGGTTCTGCAAAATCAGTGTCTCCCTCATACAAGTTCTTCAATTCATCAAAACCCAGCACTTCAACTCTTATCTCTGTCAACAAGTTTCTTCTTCTACTCAATGCATCAACAACTTTGTTTGATTTTCCACTCCTATGCTTCAACACAAAAGTGTAACTTTGCATGAATTCTGTATGTTAGGGTAAAATTGCAAATAGGATAAATGAATAAACAATGATAAAACCCTAGCAATGCACAATGAAGCACAAGACAACATGAAAATCAAAATAACAAATGTAAATGCAAACCGATCTCCACGCTATGCTTGATTTATCTCCATTGCTCTTCTCCACCTCGCATGAGCATGCAAGATTTTGAAGGATTATTGTTGGAGGAATGTTGGGTGCTCACTTCTGCAGCATAACATTAAGATGAAGATGATATGAGGATGATAGTTGAAGGATGCAAAGGCTCTAATGATATTTCAACAGCATGTGGATACTTGAGGATCAATGCATGCTAATGGCTTGTGAGGGAGTTGATTTATAGGAAAGGCTTGGTTCAAATGGACGGCTGAGATTAAAAAGCTAATTGATTGATGTGGACGGCTAGGATTGATTCGGTTATCCCACTCTTCAAGGGAGTTGTAGTCATTTGACAAGTGTCAAGGAAAATAGGGCTCATGTATGCTTGTGTACATAAAAAGTACTACATATGAAAGATATTAAATAAAAGGCTGTAGTACCACTTATCTTTTTAAATGAAAGAGGCACACATGTCGGCTAAATGATAAGATAAATTAATTAAATAAATAAAATTTATTTAATTAACTGGAAAGTCGGCTTATGATGAGAAATTAATTCAAATAAAATATTTGAATTAGTTGGGATATGAGTTGGATATTAATTAAATAAATAAAATTTATTTAATTAATTGGATAGTGGGATAAGGATGGGATTAAATGGGATTTTAATTAAATAAATAAAATTTATTTAATTAATTGGCTAATGGATAAATGGGATTGAGAGTGGGATTTAGGACAAAATGTTACATGATGTCTTAATAATGTTTTTGACAAGGTGTTGCAAGACATGAACACAAATTGGGACAAATTTGGGTGTCTACATTTTGCCCCTCTTTGAGATGATGTTCGAGATGATAAGTTTTTTGTTGAGTAACATCATTTCAAAGAAGTTAAGGTATGGATAATTGATAGGGATGCTGATGATGATGATGATAGAAAGGATAGGTTGGTGATGCCCCCTCGAGAGGATCGGTGGGTTGGACAAACACAGGTATGCTCTCGAAAAGAAATGGCTTGGCTGCAAAAGGAAGATAAGGGGATAGATAGAAAAAATGGATGATGTGTTATGCAGCAATGAATGTGAGCAACCATGATGTTTGATATAGCACTAGACGTTATGCGCCAAGGTATAAAGACCAGGGTGACATTATGTCTCGTGCCCCAGCGTAATACAACCTTGTCTAGATACAAGATATGAATATTAGCTTGATTGATACTGATATGATGCAAATGCAAGATAAAATAATGATAACACACACAAGCAAGCAAGCAAGCATGCATAAATAATTCAAAAACAAACAAGGTATTGCCCCTGTCAAGCTGTAAACCAATGATTAATTGCTGATTGATGTTGATAGTTGATAGTGTTGTCATTGCGGGGAAAGCTATATCCCTAGATCAACACAAGGTTGTTTGCTGAGTTGGTTGGCTGATTGGTTGGTTGATTGATTTGGCTTACAACAAGGCTAGGATCAAGACCATTGATTGTGATTGGATAACTTGGCTAGATTGATTATCTTGATTAGTATGGCTTAAGAATTGGCTTGCATTTGTATAATTGCTTTGATTCTTTGGATTGATGTGATTGGATGATGAAATGCTGATTAGATTGATTTGATGAAGGATGAATGATTTGTGGTGGATTGAGCTGCTTTTGATTTGTTGAAGTGATTGGATTTGTTTTGATGGCTAGCTTGATGTGCTTGAGTTGATTTGCTTTAATGTTAATGTTGATGATTGATAGGATTTGTTTTGATGGTTGGCTTGATGTGCTTTGGTTGTGATGTTTGCTATTGATGGGTTGATTGTTTTGAATGATGATAGTGATGGTGTGATGATTGGAGTGTCCACTCAATCTAAGCATAAGCAAGTGTTCTCAGTATGCTCAAAGGATGTAAAACAAACAAGGTATGGCCTTTGTCAACTCATAAACCAATGATTGATTGTTTGACTGATGATGATAGATAGTGTTGTCATTGCGGGGAAAGCTATATCCCTAGATCAACATAAGGATGTGGGAATGCTATATCCCATTGATGATGATTGATTGGGCTCATGACAAGATTAGGATAAAAACCTGTTGATTTGACTGGATAATGTTCCTTGATTGATTGGCTTGCTTGACATGGATTAGTATGGCTTGGATTTAAGATCATTGCTTAGATTGATTTGATTGATATGATTGGAAGAAGTGATTGATTGAAATGGATGAATGAATGTTATTGATAAGAAGAATTGATGATGATGATTTTGATTTTGATTGATGTTGATGGAGTGGATTGTTTTGGATGATGATTGCATTGATCTTATTGCTTGGATTTTTTGTTGGATATTTGATTTTTTTGGATTTTTTGACATATTTGATTTTTTTGTAGTTTTTGAAATGTTTTGGGATATCAATGGATTTATAATTTAGGTAGTTGTTGTGCTAGATACCAATGACAAGGGAAAACCAAGTCTAGGTGCAAGGATGGATGAATGGGATTGGATGGATAAAAGGATGGGCAACAAGGGATGGAAGGCTCATGATATATGGATGGATAAAAAGATAGGCCATAAAAGGGATGGATGCATGCCTCATGATAAACGAATAGGTAGGCTATAGTGGAAAGCTCATGATAAATAGATGGGGATAAGCTATAAGATGGAAAGCTCGTGATAAGGATACGCCATAGTGGATGGATCATAAGGGAGCTAGGATGTGATCTCCAAAGGCTATGTTGCATAAGAGGAAATTGCCCCATTCGAGGTGGTAATGCTTAGGATTTTACATGACAAAGTTCATGACCATGGGATGACATGATAGGTTTTACCTGACAAGGTGTATGATAGGTGGATAATGATAATATGGATTGATGAGGAAGGTATGAGGTATACCAAGAGATATCCAAAGCATGTTTCAAGATTTTGCCCCCATGTCTTCATCAAAATCAAAAGGAGGAGGATGGGTAAATGGGTTCAATAGGATAGGCATATTTATGTAATGGCTAAGGATGGTAGGATGACAAGATAGGATAAGATAGGTTGGTATGATATAATCGGATAGATAGTTGGGAAATGGATAGGTTGGATGAGACAATGTGCCCCCAAGTGTAAGTGACAGAAGATCAACCTACACATGACACCTATTTGCCAGGTTTTCATCATGGTACTTATCCAAGGCACCTGTTTACCAGGTTTTCACCGTTGGATGAAGGGATTTCTCTTTACTTTTTTGATTTTTTTTTTCTTTTGCTTTTAGATGGGTTGACAATTACACATGGTGCTTGTTTGCTAGGTTTTCACCATGGTAATGGATAGGAGGGACTCAAGTGGCTAGTGCTATGAAGGCTAATAGTGTCCCTTTAGAGATGGATGTCATTGGATGGACCATGTCATTATGCTCATCAATGTTGATAAGGGATTGCATGGATGGGAGATGGATTAGGTAGATAATAGATTATGATGTGGATTATGGAAGGTTCATGCAAGGATAGATGGATGGGGATAGTGGACTATGATATGGATTGTATTGGCTTATGGAATGAAGATGGAGAGATGTGGTTATGTGGAGGTGCTATGGAGTGGAAGGGAACCATGACCAACGGTTGCACACACCATGATAAACATTGAAGCTTTTGATGAGATGGTGGTGTAGGAAGCAATGGAGATGTTTGCTTAAGAGATGGTTGATGAAGTGATTTAGGAACCCACATAGATTTAGTATGTTTAGTGCTTTTGTTTTGCTTGTGGGATTTTGGAAGGGAATGGAAGTTTTGGATGGAAGTAGGCTCTTGGATGGATATATTTGGTTGGGATTCTTGAGATGTGGATGAGGATACCTCATTTGACTTGCTAGCTATTTGCTTAGGAACCCAAACCATTTTACTTTTGGGCTTTGCATTTGAAGGTAAGGGTTTAGATAGCTTTGTGAATGTACTTTGCTTAGAAGATGGATGATTTAGAGACTTTTCACATTGATGTCCTAAGGCATTAGGGTCCTTAGGAGTTTTAGTTTGATTTTTGGCTTTATAGATATAGGCATCCAAATGTTTATTTTGGAATCCCATGGGTTTGATGGAAGTGGGGTTTGTGGAGTGGATGGAATGATTGGAAGCTTTATGCTTAGGCGATGTGTGCTTCTGTTGGCCATGATTAGGGATGTAAGGATACTTATGAATGATAGGTATGTTAGGTGTTGGAAGCAATGGTGGCAAGGTGGATGGAGGGATATTTGGAGTTGGTAAAAGTGGAGGCAAAGTGGATGGTGGAAGATGTACGGTCACATACTTTTGACATTTATAAGATGATGGAGATGGAATGGCAAGATATGTTTTGGGTAGATGATGGGGTTTGTGATGGAAACTGGACTTAGGATGGATGGAGGAATTACCAACATCTTGGCTGTGTTTACCTTGGGGTGTGTATCCAAGGCCGTATGAGCATGGAGGGATTTTAACATGGTTTGGCTCCAAAACACCTTGTTCATAAAGACCTAGGCCTTTACCTTTGTAGTTCATGTTTTGGAGGATGCGATTGACTATGGGACTAGATGTGTTTTGGGAACTAGACTTGAGTTCTTTATTGGATGGAGAAGATGAAATGGAGGACAATGGTTGTTGTTGTCCTAAGGAAGAACACTCATGTATAAGGGTGGTAAGACCACTAGGACATGATGGTGGACTTGAAACGGGATCGATGGTAGATGTGGAGGGAGGATCATTAGCAGTGTGTTCACTAAGATCCAAGTTATTTGTTTGATCTTCTATGCCTATGTGTTCTTGAGAGGCACATGTCTCATTATGACAAGTGGATGTTTGCTCATTATGGATAGGGCTAGATGGAGGATGACTAGGAGCAATTTGGATATCTCGCTCATGGATGGTTATGGGATTATGGATAGGATTAAGGTACTTTTTAATAGGTTCTTCATCATAGATATCATCTTGATCATGAGATAGATAAAGTTTTGCCAAATGGATCATCATGGTTTTCATGATCTTAGCTAGAACCTTGATCATAACTATGAGCAAAAATAGGATTAAGTGGGCTATAAAAGGGATAAATTTACTCATGAATGAGGTCATGGTGATGGCTAATAGCTTGAGGGCAACCCATAAGTAGGTCATGGATAGGTGGAACTTAGAGGTGCTTTGATCTTGATTAAGACTAGGGTTTGATATTTCCACATGTTTAAGATTATGCTCTTGACATACCTCTTGACTTTGGATGGAAGTGGAAGGTTCTTGAGTGGACTTGATAGGCTCTTGACTTAGGCTTGTGGTTGAAGACTCTTGAATAGACTTGTTGGCTTGTAGATCACATGATGGGCTTAAAGGGCTAGGCATGTTAATGGAAGGCTCTTGAAGAGGCTCAAGGATATGTGAACCACATGATGAGATTATAGGATTGGACATAACCTTTGGAAGTTCATTGGTAGGCTCATGAATTGGTGTTTGACATAGGGGTAGTCTATTCCTATCTAGTAGCCAATGGATCACATCCTTCGCAAGTGTATGGGTGGATGGGAAATATAATGGATGGATGATAATGGTAGATGGTGTTGGATTAGGATTAGGACAAGGATTAGGTTGAGAGCTAATTGGATTGGATGGATTAGGATTTGGACTAGATGGGGGTGACACATAGGATGGGGATGATGTGGCATGATTTCCCATTATAGGTGGGTACACCTTGTAAACAATTGAGACAAATATTGGGCATTGATTTGTATTATGGCCTTTGGTCCTATGGTATGCACAATAATCATGTTCATCATATGGACTTTCTTCACATGGTTTGACTTTAGGAAGTTCAATGAGTTTTGCTTCAAGCATCCTTTGTAAAACTCTCTCAGCCGCATCCTTTGGTGAACGATTAGAATGACATGGCGAGGAAGGTAATGAAGGGCTTGGTGATTTGGAGGGTTGATGGACCAATGGACTAGGAATAGGATCACATGGTGGTGTTGGGATAGGATTAGTTGGCTCATGTGTTGGTGTGTGATTAGATGATGAAGGCCACTCTAGATTGGTATCTCCCTTATCAAAGGTTATTGGATCTTGCATAGGATAACTTGGGCTTGTTTGATTTATGTACAAGGGGCCATTGGGATTTGCATGTGTTTCTTGTTGCAGAGGTGGACTTAGGTCTATCAATGGTGCTTGATGGTCTTGTTGAAAAGGTGTACTTGGACGTGCTTGATTTATGTACAAAGCGCTATTGGGACTTGGATGTTGTTCTTGTAATATCACTTGATTTCCTTGTGGATGGGCTTGATAGTGCATTGGAATGGTGGTATGAGGGATTGGATAAGCTTGAGGTGGATGTTCATAGGTTGATGTGGCATTGACTTGGTGGATAGGTGGATTAAGTTGATAGGAAGTGGATTGATATGACATGCAGCTATAAGGTGGATTAGGTTGGTATGGAGTGGCTAAGGATTGCTGCACTTGTCGAGCTTGACTAGTGGCTAAAAGGTGTTGAACTTGGGCTACAAGTTGTTGCAGATGAGGTGATTGGCTTGCATGGGGTTGAGCTCTTTGGATGAAGAATTGTAATATTTCAATGGCATCTTGGTTTAGGGGTTGTGATCCTTGATAAAGATTTTGGAGGAATCTTTGGAATTTGATTTCTAGGTCCTCTAGTGTAGACATGTTGTCACCCAAGTGTTTGCCTTAAGTCCTTTTAACAAGTGCTTGTTTAGGGATTTGGATGATGATGTGGCTTGTTTGGATGATGTGGATATGTTTGGGTTGGATGATGACTAGGCTATGTTTGGGATGAAAGTGATTGGGTTTGAATGTTATTGGAAGAATGTGTAGGATGACTTGTCTTTATGTGTTTGGGTGTTTAGAGCCTAATGTGGCAATATTCAAACAAATGATTATGCATATACACACATGAATCACTCACGCAAGACACATAAGCAAGTTGTTATTTTGGAAGAATGTGATGTTGGTTAAGCAAGCACGTGAAGACACTTCAACAAGTCTTAGTTAAGGCAAGGCCACTATCACAAGGAGGTTCTAATGAAAATCCAAGGGACCGGCACCCCATGAGCATCCAGCAAGCCACTTAAGACTTTAACTAACCCTACTAGGAGTTTTAATATACACAAAGGTACACCTCCTTTCGAGTTAGCACTGTATGGTGAGCGCTAATACCGGTTAGACTTGGCTTTCACCTTATCCTCTAAATTTTATAGCGGACCGGATGAAAGTACCACTTGAGGTCGTTCCCTTGGGGTGGATACCAAGGCAGGCCTCTCTAAGGCTAAACAAAAGCAACACAAGTAAATATTTTTGATCTCCAAGTTCATGTTGGGACGCGAGGAGAGAGCATACACATTTACTTGGTCACACTCGCATGGGGTTCATTAACCTTAGAAATTCCATGTGTGGAAGACAATGCAAGCACTTGTTTGTTTTAAAACCCAAATCCAAATGTGATGAAAGACAATGGTTCATTTTAGCCCAATGTTTTGATGTGAATTTGCAAACAATTATTCGTTTTATGCCCAAAATCCAAATGTGTGATCAAACAAGATTAAGAGATGAAAGATTAGAATGAGTGCACCTGATACAATCACTTTCCAATTTGTTGTAGATGTTGATGCCAATGCTACTCCAGCTCCTTAGATGCCTCTACAAGTCACCAATTCCAAAAAGAAACAAGTAAACTTGCACAGAAGATGATTACATGAAAATGATGAAATCTGAAAATATTGATAAAAATGATCTGATATAGAAAAATATATTGCATAAACAGAAAGTTCAGGAGATTCTAAGCAATTTAAAAAAATGTTTCGCTGAAAAACGATCAAAATTGCTCAAGTTATGCTCAAATGAAGTTTGCAATGAACCTAAACTTTGACTGATAAAAAAGCCTAAAAAATAGTACAATCACCTAATAAAAGTGGTATAGTTGTGAATCTTGTCCTCCCATCTTTCTAGCGAGTCCTTGTTTGTGCGATTTGGCCTCCGTATGTGAAAGTTATGATAGAAATACCAAGATGCACAATGACAGCAAGCAGAAGCAAGTTACAGTTGCCAAATGCGACATACTGTTGATCAGAGGCGATCTGTATTTGCGACAGGTGGGATCTTGCAGATCAAATGCGACATGAAAATACTAGATGCGGTTCGTGTAGGCTTATAAGCGATGAAGAAAAGCCAAAAGCGACCGATCTCAGCTTACAAGCGACCTGTATCTACAAAATAACAGTCAAAACACAAAACCCTATTCTGCATAGGCGAGCACTGTCAGTTCAGAAGCAAGGAATATTAGTTTAAAAGTGGCTGTTGTAAGTTCATAAGTGATGCGCATCAGATAAAAAGTGACCACTATCCATTCAGAAGCGATGCATATAACTTTAAAAGCGACGACTGTGATTTCAAAAGCGATCCGAATGAAAACAGAAGCGATCACTGTTAGGTCATAAGCGATCAATACAGTTTAAAATTGACAACTAGCAGCGAAAACACATAGGTGAGTTCTATTGGGATAAAAGCGACGCGTATCATTCCTGAGGCGATCACTGTCGATGTAAAGGCGATCCAGAAAACACCATAAGCGGCTGATTTCAGTGCAGAAGCGACGCAGATATGCAAAAAGCGGCAAATTTTTGCTCAAAAGCAATGCAAAAAAGGATGGAGGCGATAGATAATAGCTCATATGTGACTAAGAAAAGACAAAAAGCAACAAACAATAGCCCAAAAGCGATCTGGAAAGTTTTGGGTGAGAGATTGCAGATAATAACCATATGCGACCAAGTTTACCAGATGCTATCAGTTTTTGTTCAAAAGCGAGCACTGTTTGTTTAAAAGCGGACCAAATTTGACCATAAGCGACTGCTGTTTGCCCAAAGGCGAGCTGATTTAGCCCAGGCGAATGTTGTTTGATCAGAAGCGACCTAAATTACCAGAAGCACATTGTTGCACTCCGGTTGTTGTTTTCTTCACCAAACACTCCATTTTTCATCAAATTTAGGCAAATTTGTACTCAAAGTTTATGGAAATGGCATCCCGGACGCAATGGTGAGGTTAGATTTAGGCTAAGAGATCATCTACATATATTTTTATCCAAATCTTTGCAAACTAGGGTTAGAAAAATACAAATTTTTGCTACAAAAGCTTGCAAAAATGAAAGATTGGCGCTCCAAGAGATCTAAACTTCATAAAAACAACCCAAATAAGAGAGGTTAATCAAGGACGTGAGTCCCACCGGGCGTGCCAAATGTAGTTAGGGTAAAATTGCAAATAGGATAAATGAATAAACAATGATAAAACCCTAGCAATGCATAATGAAGCACAAGACAACATGAAAATCAAAATAACAAATGTAAATGCAAACCGATCTCCACGCTATGCTTGATTTATCTCCATTGCTCTTCTCCACCTCGCATGAGCATGCAAGATTTTGAAGGATTATTGTTGGAGGAATGTTGGGTGCTCACTTCTGCAGCATAACATTAAGATGAAGATGATATGAGGATGATAGTTGAAGGATGCAAAGGCTCTAATGATATTTCAACAGCATGTGGATACTTGAGGATCAATGGATGCTAATGGCTTGTGAGGGAGTTGATTTATAGGAAAGGCTTGGTTCAAATGGACGGCTGAGATTAAAAAGCTAATTGATTGATGTGGACGGTTAGGATTGATTCGGTTATCCCACTCTTCAAGGGAGTTGTAGTTATTTGACAAGTGTCAAGGAAAATAGGGCTCATGTATGCTTGTGTACATAAAAAGTACTGCATATGAAAGATATTAAATAAAAGGCTGTAGTACCACTTATCTTTTTAAATGAAAGAGGCACACATGTCGGCTAAATGATAAGATAAATTAATTAAATAAATAAAATTTATTTAATTAACTGGAAAGTCGGCTTATGATGAGAACTTAATTCAAATAAAATATTTGAATTAGTTGGGATATGAGTTGGATATTAATTAAATAAATAAAATTTATTTAATTAATTGGATAGTGGGATAAGGATGGGATTAAATAGGATTTTAATTAAATAAATAAAATTTATTTAATTAATTGGCTAATGGATAAATGGGATTGAGAGTGGGATTTAGGACAAAATGTTACATGATGTCTTAATAATGTTTTTGACAAGGTGTTGCAAGACATGAACACAAATTGGGACAAATTTGGGTGTCTACAAATTCTACCCATCTCATATGTCTCTGATTCAACTTACCTTGACTATTCAGATATTGCAAAGCTTGATGATCTGTATATAACACAAATTCCTTAGGTAACAAGTAATGTCTCCAATTCTTCAAGGCTTGAATTATGGCATAGAACTCTTGATCATAGACTAAATATCTTCTCCTTGCATCATTCAACTTCTCACTGAAATAAGCTATAGGTCTACCTTCTTTTGTTAACACTACTCCAATCGCATTTCCACTTGCATCACAATCAACTTGAAATACCTTATTAAAATCCAGTAATGCCAAAACAGGTTGCTCTGTCACTTTCTAGTTCAACAACTCAAAACTTTTATCTGCTCTAGATGTCCACTTAAAGTCTTTTCTGTCACCTCTCATTATCTCTGTCATAGGGTTACAAACTGAACTGAAATTTATGATGAACTTCTGGTAGAAACTAGCCAATCCATGAAATGATCTAACTTCTCCAATGCTCTCTGGTGTAGGCCATTCAACAATGGCATTCACTTTCTTAGGGTCCATCTTCAATCCTTCCGTAGAAATAACAAATCCCAAATATACCAACTCTTCTTTCATGAAACTACACTTCTTGATGTTTATCAACAATTTCTCTTCTCTCAGTCTCTGCAAAACTTGTCTAATATGCCATAAATGTTCTTCTTTTGTCTTACTGAAAATTAGAATATCATCCAAATATACAATCACAAACTTACCCAAGGATTTCTTCAAGACTTCATTCATCAATCTCATGAAAGTACTCATTGCATTTGTCAATCCAAAGGGCATCACTAACCACTCATACAATCCTTCATTTGTCTTAAAAGCAGTCTTCCATTCATCACCTTCTCTGATTCTGATCTCATGGTATCCACTCTTCAAGTCTATCTTTGTGAAATATCTTGCTCCACTCAAACAATCCATGATATCATCTATCCTAGGTAAAGGAAATCTATACTTAAATGTGATCTTGTTTATTGCTCTAGAATTAGTACACATTCTCCATTCTCCATCTTTCTTAGGTGTTAACTGTTATCACCCAGATTTGCACTCTTTGCTACGGTTGTGAAACTTTAGCAATCTGGATTAACATGGGAATGATCTCAAAGTGTGGGACCTTGCGAAATGAGATCAGACCTCTGGAGAAGGCTGGCTTCCTCTTTCTAAGCCTAAATGCTTAGAAATTCATCTAAACCTAGTGTTAATGCTTGCAGGGGAAAAGGGGAAGAAGGAATGCTGAAATGAAATACTAAAATGAACTAAGTGATACACCAAATTTAAATGTGTTTGGCTGCAACCGAATTAACATAGTAATAATCTCATAGCTGGAAAGGCTTACATAGACTTAGATTAATTGTAGAGAGGTCCACAAGAGCAGACACAGTATAAACAAATAATAAGAGTGAGGCAAAAATACTAGTTTTTTATTATAGAGGCCAAGTAACCATTACAAAGAATAGCCCAGAAGAACAACCAACAACCATATACATCTGTTTTACATGTATATATAACACTTCATTTTGGACTCAGTCAGTTACAATCAAATCGCCTATAGACGTTGATAGGAAACTATCTCCCTGAAGGGACGTTCACCTGCAGGGAGTTATGGTGAGAAAATATCTTGAACATGGGCAGATGAAAGATATTTCTCCTCTTTAATGTGGTCTGTAGAGTCATCGATTTGTAGCAATGAATGCAACAAATATCTTCAGCTGAATATGCAATTGTCGCTGCTGAAACGTCACAATGGCCAAGCATGCAATGCCAGATCTAAAATTTGAAAGTGAGAGAAAACCCCTAAAAAGCCCGCCAAATGAAAGAGGAGGCAAAAACATGCACTTTTGCCTTTTGCAGCATGTAGAAATTCGCTAAAATGAAGGAGATACAGGCGGTCAAAGTTTTGGTCAACCGCCTGTATATATCGCTTTGCATCTATGTATATATCACTTGAATTTGTTGCCTGAATCAGAATCCAAAAACCTCTTTGCAACTGCCTTTGGATATGCATTGCACTTTGTATATCAGGCTATGAAATGTGTATACGCCTAAAAATGACATGATTCATCCTAAATAAATATTCTAAATATTTATTCCATTCTTCTATCAATTAAATAAATATTCTAAAGATTTATTCCATTCTTCTATCAATTAAATAAATATTCTAAATTTATTTAATCGATTCACTGTTCCATAATTAAATAAATTCAATTTATTTAATTAAAATTCTTCTAATGTCCTACACAATTAAATAATTATAAATTATTTAATTAATCCAAATTCCTCTATCCTAAGTTCTAAATTTAAAAATCCACCTCACCTTTCCACCTCACCTTGTCCACCTCATCAGGTTGCACATGTAATTAAATATATTAAATATTTAATTACCTATTTTTCTCTCACCCACATGGCCTATTTCTTCTCAAATCAGAAGTTAGTTAACTAATCAATCCAATCTGTTAACTAATTAGTCATTTGAGTTCACTGGTCAATCTATTCTATTGACTCCTCAATCAACCCAGTTCACTGGTCAATCAATTCAGTCAATCCCATAATCCACTCTTTTAACTAATCAATCAAGTCTGTTAACTGTTCAGTCAATGGAGTTAACTCTCCAATCAATTTTGTCACATCCCCTCTTTCATGATGGAGCTGAGACACTTGTCTTATTTCCACTGGTTGCACATTCCTCAACCATTCTCAGCCGTTGATCATCACACTTCTTCTCAACCATTGATTCTTATTCTTCTGAGTCTATATAAGAAGCTTCATCCCTCCATTCTATTCATCCAAGCTATCTACATTGTTACTCTACAGAAATTCACCAGCGCGCCTTTGGCACCCTCTTACCATTCACTAGCTTGAGATCACATACTTGCTTTGAAGCTCATCTTCATTGTATATCATTATAGCCATTTACCATCGACTTCCTCGAACACAGCTTAAAGGAGTGCACTCTCTGAGGGCCTACTTCATCTGCAAAAGGACGGTTGTAATAGACAAACAACAGAAGCATCGATTTCAGGGAAGGTTTGCTTTGTGTTATTCATTGCTATTTTCTTTCAATCTTTCTTGTAATCTTCTATTCTATTGATGTTTGGGTTTTATATAATCAATTTGATTGATTCACGTTTTACCCTTACATTTTTGGCGCCCACCGTGATCTAACCCATCTTGTTTGTGAGTGTTGTCTTGAAAGTTTTTTTTGTTGCAGATTCAGGTGTATTTCAGGGAAAATTTTGGGAATTGACTTTCACAAACAACCTCCTACGCACAAACTGAGCTCACCGTTGAATCCGGAAGGCCTCGGAGGTAAGAAAAAACATATAATTTGTCTAGTTTTCATTACTTAAAATTTTTTGAATTTTTTTTTACCTTTTGGCCTATTTTTGCAAAACAAAAAAATAAATAAAAACAATCTAAAAAAAAAAAAAATTCTGTAGACATCGTTTAGAATTAAATTCATTTTTCTGTTTTGTTTTAGCAAAAAAAAAAAAATCAGTCATTTTTTGTTTGCAGATTTGTTTTATTTTATTTTAGTTTTTTTTTTTTTTTTTTTTAAATTACACAGCAAATTTTTTTTAAAAAAAAAAAAAACATACACAGAAAATTTTAAACAAAAAAAAAAAAATACACAGAGAAATTTTATTTTTTTTTAAATATACACAGAAATTTTTTTTTTTAACCAAAAAAAATAAAAAAATAAAAATAAAAACAAAAAACAAAACCAAAAAACAAAAGTTTTTTTAAAAATTTCTGCAGGGGCCGTAGCCCCTGCACTCCCCTGCGCGCCGCCCTTCTCCCCGCAGCCCCCAACTCCCTCCCCATCCCCCCCATGCCCCTCAAACCCCCCCCCCCCCCCCCCCCCCCCCCACGGGCCTTCCCCCACTGCTCCCTTCCCGCCACCCCCTACAGACCTACAAACTCCCCTCCCCTTGCATTCCCCCATGCCCCCCAAAACCCCTGTCCCTACCTCTCCCTGCGCGCTCCCCTAAACCTACCCCACACTCCCTTCCTTCCACCCCGTGCCCAGAACCACCTCCCCGATCCCCCTACCTCCCCCCTCCTCAATCCCCCCTGCCCAGAACTCCGCCTCCCGCCCGCCTGCGCCTCCCACCCTCTGCGCCGCTCGCTCCGCCTGCCGCATACCTCTGCTGCACCGCTCACTCTACCTGCCGCCGCCACCACACCTCCACCCAACACCCTCGACCCACCCCCTAAACCATTCCCCCTTCCTCCCCCTTGGCCCTCCCTGCCGCCTAACCCAGAACCCCTCCTACCACGCCCCTGTTCCACCCCCTGCACACCTGCAACCACAGCCACAAAAAACAAACAGTAAAAAAATAATAAACAACAAAAACACATATAAATAAAAAAAAAAAACAAAAAAAGGAAATATTAGGTTTAGGGTTTAAAAAATAAATAAATAAATAAATAAAAACATCTAAAACACAAAAAAAAATAAAAATAAAAAATAAAAAATCATTTTATTTTATTTTACTCTTTTTTTATTCTCAAAAATGGTAATATTAGTCAAATAGGGGCATTTTTTTCTTTTTTATCTAACTTTTTGCAGGAAAGTCAAATTTTCACAAATTTATAGTCATCGGAAAGCTGATCTCGAGAATTTCACAGTGGTGAAGGTATTTTTAGCCCCTTTGATCAACTTCATCAGGTAAAATCAGTCAAACCTCTCATTTACCTTGCAAACTTCAATCGACCATAACTTTAGCATTTTTTATCGAATTTTCATGAATTTTTTTTTAAAACAGTATAGAATTTCGTAAAGATTCTGATTTTTATATTTATTTTGCTATCAAAACTCACATTTTCATGAAATTTTTCAGATTATGTGTTTTTCATCTAACCATTTGTTTTGTAAACTTCTTGATTCATTTTTATTTTTGTGGACTACAGGTGGATATCAGAAGACTGCGAATCCAGTTTGGTGCAAATCGTCCACTGAAGACAATCATTTTTCACTCAATGTTGAATAGGATTGATTTAGGCATTCTTATGCAACTTGCATACAATTTTCATCTAGTTCTAATTAGGAAGGAGTAACTCATTGTTCATGCAACTTGCATACAATTTTTATCTAGTTCTAATTAGGAAGGAGTAACCCATTGTTCATGCAACTTGCATACAACTTTCATCTAGTTCTAATTAGGAAGGAGTCACCCATTGTTTATGCAACTTGCATACAATTTTAATCCAACTCTAATTAGGAACGTAAAAACATGCATGCCAATCTCACATAGTTTCTAATTAGGAGGGTGATAACTGAATAATTGCAATCTTGGTTTCGTTGATCATTGCTATATGGCTATCTCTTTTAGTTAAGAATATTGCTATCTTGCAAAGGAAAGAATCATTGCTATCTCCTAATCACTTCAATGTTAACAACTGTGTGAGTGCACAAGTAGAGTAGCCCATTTAATTTTTTTAATTTTAACTAGGTTGGATTAACCAGTGTATTTTCTGCTTGCGAATGACAATAGGCTTATGCTCTCCCCTTTATTGGGTGATCAGAGTGCCAGACTTGTCATTCTATTTGTTTAACCTTTAGGAGGGGCCTGCCCTTGGATGCACGCTTGTCCAAGTGGGAACGACCCTGAGTGGTAACAGGCTAAAGCCAAGCCCTACCAAGCCACTTAAAATAAATTGTACTTGAGGTGAAAACTTTCTGCAACAAGTGCTGTTATGTTACACCGACGGCCAACCTCCCCCAAAACCCTTTCAGGCGCAACCCTTTGAGGCTGGGAAACTCCATAACGGAGAGTAGTGTTTCTGCATGTGTAACCACTTGAACGGCTGCCTGCATTAAATACCCCTTGTTCTAGTGGCCCAAATCCCCTATAATCTATTTCTTGCCTAGGATTTTTGTGCTTGCTTTTGTTTAGTTTAGTCCAAAATAGAGTCGAAAAAAAAAACTACAAAAACAATGAAAAACTAAAAAATACTCTTTGTGCTTGCTGTGTTTTCTTGCTGTTAATTCATAAAATCAGATCAAGAGGGCCTTTTTCTAGCCAAGAATACCAAAAAAAAGAAAAATCCAAAATTTTGCCCAAAAAAAAAACCAGAGCTGCGCATTTACCTATTTCTGCTGCGCATTTAGATCAACTTGCCATGCATACATTGCGACTTATGGTGCATATGTTCATTTCTGCTATGCATTTGTTCCTGTGCATACATGGTAGTGAGCACTTGCACTATTTTTGAGAAAATATTTTCCACCTTTCTGAGTACCCATTTCAGTCTTGTGTCAGTTTCTATCAAGATGACCAACCAATTAGAAGCATTTGCTCAAAAAGTCTAATTTCTACAATTGCAAATAAACTCAGGTCCCTCGCCCCAAGAGTGTATAGCAATTTCTCAACAAATCCAAGTCTTACAAGAAGAAATGGCAATCTTGAAAGCCGAACATGCTAGTACTAGCTACGCCTCGCCCCGAACTCATACTTCTGTTTCTCGTCTTAATGATGCTCATGACAAGGCAAGCACCACCTTAAGTGGGAAACCCTATACCACTCCATCTACTAGTCCTCCTTCACCGTCTTCTAAGACCCATATCCCAAAACATACCAATCTTACACCACCACCGCCATCGAGTTCCCCAAGCTCTAAATGGGCAACCAAAAAAGACTCAGATGATTTTTGGGAAAGATGTTTTCCAGATTCACATAGTAAAAGAAAAGCTAGGGAGAACTCTAAATTCACTCCTTCGTTACCTCATTCATCTACCCATACACCTACGAAGGATGTGATCCAAGGGCTACTAGCAGAGAATCAACCATGTCCCCAAATTCTAGTCCTTGACCTTACCAAATATCCTTCATGTAATCCGCAACCCCTTGAGCTTATCGACGAACCTCCTACCATGAACCAAAGTCAAGGTCCATCAAACATATATGTTGTCAACCAAGAATCTATCCAAGAGATATCCACTTCCATTCAAGCAACCCAAGAGGTATGTCAAGAGTCTAATCCTAAGCATGAGGAAACATTAATCCCTAGTCTCAATCAAGATTAAATCACTATCTTGCAACCTATCCATAACAAGTATCTTTTCCATGATCAAAATGATATCTATAATAATGAACCTCTCCATGAGCCACTTAATCCTATCCATCTCCCAACACCTATACATGAGAAGAAAATCTAATTCCATCCCATCCATAACCTATGTCTTTTCTATGATCAAGATATTATCGCTGATGAAGAACCTATAGAAGAGAACATTAATCCCATCGCGCTAAATCCTATCTATGATCAAGATCCCATCTATGATGGAGAGCCTATCTATGATCAAGTAGACCATGAGGATCCTCTAAGCCCACTTTATGCGTTCCATGGTCCTGAGCTTATAACCCCATCTAGTCCTATCCAAGTTCCAACAACTTCCACTTCCCTTGATGAGACACTTGCCTCCCAAGCAAGCGTAGAAGATCAAACCAAAAATACTCATCCGCCATCCGTTATTGACCATGCTACAAATCCCCCACCGTATATCCTTGGTCTTACCACCTTCATTCATGAGTGTTCCTCCTTAGAACACCAACCACAATTATCCTCTATCTCATCTTCTTCATCTAATAAGGAACTTGTGTCTAATGTTCCACCTACACATAATCTCGCTGTCCACCACATACTCCAACATATGAACTATCAAGGTAAAGGCTTAGGCCTTCATGAACAAGGTATTTTGGAGCCCGTCCATGTCAATGTTCCTCCTCCTTCATATGGCCTTGGATACATACCCCAAGGTAAGCAATCTCAAGATGTTGGTACTTCCTCCACTCCTTCAAAATCTCTGACTTTCCATCGCAAACCCTATCATATCCCCAAAACGTATGTCGCCATTCCACCTCCATCATCCTACAATTGTCAAAAGCATGTGACCATACACCTTCCACCATCCAATCTACCTCTGCTACTTCCAACTCCTAATATCCCTCCATACATTTTACCACCACTTCTTCCAACACCTTATTCATCCGTCAATGAATCTTCTAACAATCCCAATCATGACCAACCAATGCACGTGTTGTCTAAACACAGAACTTCCTCAAATTCCACTTCCACCATCTCGATTAACATCAACCATAAAACTCTGGATGCCTCTACCTATCAAGTCAAAAATCCTAAGAGTCCTTGTGACCTAGGATACAAAATCTAAGAATCAAAGAAGCATCCTTCTCAAGAGCTGCATACACCCACACACCTATACGCCAAGCTGAAAAAGGTGTGGGTCCGCATCCACCAAATGATTACTCCAAAAGCTACACAAAAGTTGCATACACCCAAACCCATACCTTCACAGGTACTATCTAAAAATAAAATGGTTTGGGTACCTAAGCAAAAAGCCCTCAAGTTACATGAGGCATCTACCTCTCAAGAATCTCAACCATCCACTTTCTCCCATTCCATCCAAAAGTCTCAAATTCTTCCATCTCACATGACAAGCAAAAATCTACAAAATACTTAGTCTATGTGGATCCCTACATGCCTAAGTTATTCATCCACAAGCAAAAGTCTCTATTGCTTCCTACACTATTTTCCCATCACCAGCTTCAATGTTTATCACGGTATGTGCAACCGTTGGTCATGATTCCCTTCCATTCCACAACATTTTTATATTCCTCCATCTCCCCTTCCTTCCACTATTATCCTACATATCTTCCTCATCCTATTCCTATGATCCATGCTTTTGCATAAACCTTCCCTCCATATTTTGCATCATAATCCACTATCTACCTTCCCCATTTCACTTTCATGCAATCCCCTACCAACATCTGTGAGAACACTTGACATTGTCCATGCGACAACATCCATCTAGTGGGACTGTCACCTTTCACGGAACTAGATCCCTAAGTCTCTCCCTTCCATATCCGTGTTTTCCTACCCAAATGTTTCAAAAAAAAAAGGAAAAAAGGAAAAAAATTAAAGAAAAATCCCTTCATCCAATGGTGAAAATCTGGCAAACAGGTGCCTTGGATAAGTATTATAATGAAAACCTGACAAATAGGCATCATGTGTAAGTTGATCTTCTATGTCACCTACACTTGGGGGCACCTTGTCTCATTAGAATATTACTCTTCTCCTATCAAGTTTCCTTCCATACCATTTCCTATCCTATCTCTCTATCCATTATGTACCTATACGGTCCAGTCCATCCATCCTAATCTTCCATTCCTCTATTTTTCTTGATCTTGATAAAGATTGGGAGCACAATGTTGACAAATGTTCTAGATGTCTCTTGACATACCTTATTCCTCCAGAACCACACAAATCCTTCATTATCCTCTCATCCTCCTCCTTCATCTTAAGCATTGTCATGAAAAATCCTATGTATTCTACCTACAATGGGGCATGTTTTTCTTATGTGACATAGTCCTTGGAGATCACATCCTTGTTTCCTTCTACCTACCCTGCCATTGATCCCCTATCACCCATGCATCTACCTATCCGTGGTGTTTCCTTATCATCAGTATTATTTGATCCATATCTGCTCCATATGGTGTCTTATCTGTTCCATATCGTGTCTTGTCTGATCCATATCTATTCCATATCATGTCTCATCTGATCCATATCTTAGGTCCAAGTCTGTGAACTACGTTGCCTCTGTGCCATCACGTAGGCAAGGCCATTATTCTAATGCGCCCCTGAGGCTTCCATTTCTCCCACGGTCCCATTCATCCCCTTTCTTGTCTTCATTCTTGTCATCTTTCTTCTAGTCCATCCATGGTCCATTAGGGTTTACCCTGAATCACGTAGGCAAGGCCATTTAGCAATGAGCCCCTGAGGCACTAGGTTAGTCCCTTAGGGTCCGTCTCCCCAATAAGGATTGTGCAATCTTCTCACCAAGCAAGCAAATGCAAGCAGAACCCACACCTCAAGCAGAAATCTTGACTGTGAGCATCTTAACCTGTCCAATGCAAAGCAAATACTCAAAGCCTTCCTAATGATTTTACTCAAATTATGGCAAGAAACAAACACATCTAAATGCAAGAATGTTTCGTGTTGATTAGGTTAACTTACAGGGTCTTGATTTATGCTATCATGTCTTTCTATGCTACTCGAGGATGCCAAAAGCTAGAGATGCTATGATGGGGGTATGATTACTTTCTTTGTTTGTTGTTTGTGGATTAAACTTTAGTAATGTGAAGCCTTGTCTAAGGACATGATCGACAAAATATCATCGAGGACATCAAAGGTATAACATGAATGGGGGCAATCCTTGTTTGTTGAAATGCAAGAAATACTCAGGTCATCTAGATTCAATTTTGACTAGATGCTTATATTAACTTGCTAAATCACAATCCATGTAAGTGACGCTCTGGTCATCTCGGTTTAATTATACATAGATGCTTGTGTTAACTTACCACATTTCAAAAAAAGCACCAAAAAAAAAATGCCCAATGATGAAATAAAGCACTCCAATAGCAAAGCATCCATTCTATATCCATTTATACATACATACCATACCCCATGCAATAAAAGATCCATGTGCAGAGTATCAATGTTTACAAAAGCTTGTGAGTCCTTCTATTGAGTCTTTCTTCTATCAATCAGATTTCTATCTATCATCATATCTTTCATCCTTGTCCAGTCAGTCTGAGCAATTATCCAAATGCAAGGTCCATCCTTAATCCATACCAATCAAGTCAAGTCAATCTTGCACAAATGATCCAATCACAATCAGTGGTCTTGATCCTTGTCTGGTCATAAACCAACTCGATCAGTTAATCAATCAATTGTCTTATACAGGATGTTGCATTGTCGAAATCAGACCAATACACGCGTCTTACACGACATGCTTCATTTCCTGAAACCAGACACTATCCTTCATGTTGCTCTAGGGATCTATCATTCCCCGCCATGACAACACGCCCGCTGTGTTGGTCTAGGGATATATCGTTCCCCACCATGACAACATTGTCGTATATCGTTATCAGTATATCGTTGGTTTACTGCTAGACAGGGGCAATACCTTGTTTGTTCTTGTGTCATTTGTGCATACTTACTCGCTTGCTTGTGTGTGTCATCATTCTTCTTGCATCATGTATCATTCGACTCTTTTCTTCATCCCTTTTCTTCCAACCTATCCTAACCCCTTCGTTTTCGTGAGATTGTCCGTCTCTGAATCTTTCACCCTTTTCCCGTCCAATCTCCTGAGGGGGCATCCTATCGTCATTAAACTTGTACCAGGGGCAAACTGGGGCAGGTATCATCATTCAGACTATCGATTTCTTTGAAGCAACGCTGTAAACTGCATTGCATCAAAGAGGGGCAAAATGTATACGCCTAAAAATGACATGATTCATCCTAAATAAATATTCTAAATATTTATTCCATTCTTCTATCAATTAAACAAATATTTTAAAGATTTATTCCATTCTTCTATCAATTAAATAAATATTTTAAATTTATTTAATCGATTCACTATTCCATAAATATATTCAATTTATTTAATTAAAATTCTTCTAATGTCCTACACAATTAAATAATTATAAATTATTTAATTAATCCAAATTCCTCTATCCTAAGTTCTAAATTTAAAAATCCACCTCACCTTGTCCACCTCATCGGGTTGCACATGTAATTAAATATATTAAATATTTAATTACCTATTTTTCTCTCACCCACATGGCCTATTTCTTCTCAAATCAGAAGTTAGTTAACTAATCAATCCAATCTGTTAACTAATTAGTCATTTGAGTTCATTGGTCAATCTATTATGTTGACTCCTCAATCAACCCAGTTCATTGGCAATCAATTTAGTCAATCCCATAATCCACTCTTCTAACTAATCAATCAAGTCTGTTAATTGTTCAGTCAATGGAGTTAACTCTCCAATCAATTTTGTCACATCCCCTCTTTCATGATGGAGCTGAGACACTTGTCTTATTTCCACTGGTTGCACATTCCTCAACCATTCTCAGCTGTTGATCATCACACTTCTTCTCAACCATTGATTCTCATTCTTCTAAGTCTATAAAAGAAGCTTCATCCCTCCATTCTATTCATCCAAGCTAGCTACATTGTTACTCTACAGAAATTCACCAGTGCGCCTTTGGCACCCTCTTACCATTCACTAGCTTGAGATCACATACTTGCTTTGAAGCTCATCTTCATTGTATATCACTACAACCATTTACCATCGACTTCCTCGAACACAGCTTAAAGGAGTGCACTCTCTGAGGGCCTACTTCATCTGCAAAAGGACGGTTGTAATAGGCAAACAACAGAAGCATCGATTTCAGGGAAGTTTTGCTTTGTGTTATTCATTGCTATTTTCTTTCAATCTTTCTTGTAATCTTCTATTCTATTGATGTTTGGGTTTTATATAATCAATTTGATTGATTCACGTTTTACCCTTACAAAATATTTTTGTATGTTCAAATTTGTGTCACCTCCTTGTATTTTTGGATTTGTATATGCATACAATTGCCTTTGTATGTGCGGGCCCATCATTTGCATGTTAACTTTGTATCTAGCCCTTGTATATCAAAACATACAAGCAGAAAATACATGCAAAGCGCTTGTACCTTGGTGGACCCCACCTCTTGCATCTCCCTTGTATCTGCAAACATACAAGCCGTAGACCCCAAAATGACCATTAGCTATATTTGATTGTTTTGTCAGGTCCGGCTTGTATCACCTTTCTTTGTATATTTCTTTGTATGTGCAAACATACAAAGCACTATATATATGCAAGCTGCGGACTTCAAATTTTATGAAGTGGACTGGAAAGACTTTGAAATCCAGCTTGTATATCGCCTTTGTATATTTGCTTGTATGTGCGCGATATACATTTCACTGTAGCCTGTGATCTTTTGTATATATATCAGCCTTGTTTCTTTGACTTGTATGTGCAAACATACAAGCTGCATATACAATGCACTATTCATGACATACATTGGCCTTTGTATATGCGTGCTTGTATGCGTGGCCCCTTGTATAATTTACTTGCATCTTTTATGTCGTTGATATACAAACACCCTTGTATATTGTGGACCCCACCTCTTGCACATTCAGCCTTGTATATTTTTACTAATGAGGGATATGATGGCATTGTCACCATCATGGACATGCCTTATTGAAATGTGACAGGATGGCGTCATCATCATATCAGGGTGATATTTGGACGAGGGGTGATATAAAAAAGATCGAGTGATCTTACAAATATCACCTGATGTTCAGAATATGACCCAGTGTTTTGAATATGACCCCTCATGGAAAATAAGGTTTGACCAAAACATTAACCACACATAACTTCTCCATTTGGCCAAATTTTAGGGTGATGTAAAAAGCAAACTTGCCTATTTTTTCAAGCTCTTTCACATGGGAAGCTTCTTCAGGCAAGTTTCAGATCTTAAGATTTGGGTTCAGCCTTGAAGATCACAAATATACCCTACATTAGGCATGTGCATACTGAATGATGCTGCTTGGATTATTTGACTTCTGCTAGAGGAAAAAATAGGTCAACAATTTGGTGACTTCTATGGGATGTTTGCCTGCTAAACAATTAGATCAGTGGCCTTGAGCATCCATTGGGCATGGGGCTAAGTCTAAAACCTGCTAGAAAACTAGAAAATTACCTCCAAAACACAAAAAGGGGAAAGGTCCTGCATTCTCCTAATGAGAATGCAGCCTGTGCAGAAGCACTTAGGAAAAGGGAAAACTAAAGCAGAAATGAAACCTACTCTAATCCTAAACTAACCAGTCAGACATGACCTTAAACAAAGCCATTAACGGGTTCTTGGAAGTAACTACCCTTTCTTAACAATTTACAATGTGTCCCATTCATGTGGGTAGTTAAAAAGAAATGAAGGGGGAATGGGCATATGACAAATTGATAAAACACCCCCCATAAAATGGAGATAAACTCACCTATCCACCTGAATTGATTGCTGATGTTGCTAACTTGTGGTGAATAAATGGGTTGATCCCACTCATTTTAATGCTCAACTTCATGCTTAGAAGTAAGCATGACAAGTGGTGACTTCTCTTGATGTGTCTCCAGCTAGGCTAGATGCCTGATTGGGCATCCCCTTGAAGTGATATACCAATCATGTTGGATCTCATGTCTCTGCTCTGATTCTTTCTCTTCTTGCTCTTCATTTGGTATGATGGTGGCCTCCATTTGACTTTCATGTTGTCGTTGTGTATGAAATAGCTGACTTGGGACCTCATGGTTTTCTCCTTCTTCCCTCAAAGAACCCAAGAAGGTTGACATAATGTCATCATGGCTACATTCCTCCTCTTCTTGCTGGTCTGAAAACTCTAGCTCCTATGATTCCACTACAAATATGGTTGCCTCCACCTTATGAACAAAATGCTCATGATATTCTAAATTAGACTCAGAAAATGAGCCATGCACATGCTCAAAAGAGAAGACCTCCCCATCAAGAAGCTGATATCCCTGCCCTTTTTCACATGCCAGCAACTCACAATCATGCTCATTGCCTCCAAGTTGTTCTAGGTCTGTTGGCAGCCTGCTTTCATCATCATTTTCAATGTGGCTGGGAAAATCATCAAACAAGACAGCACCATCTACCTTCTAAGTAAATTCAGCAATAGCCTCTACCATAGCGTACTCATCTCAGAAAAGAGCTTCCTCCAAGTCTTCAAGGGCTAAAAACTCATTGCCATGTTGGGCCTCCATGCATAACAAGTTATCATTATTTTCAATGTGCTCTTGTTGCTACGTATTCACAATCAACTGCTCATACCTTTCTTCTTCAACATAATCAGGTAGCTCATGTAGTAGGGCAGCATTATCCACCTCTGAAGTGACCTTAACAATACTCACAGGTGCAATAGGTTCAAACAATTCTATCTTCGTGAGTGTAGGAACAAACTGTTCCTCATTGGTTTTATCTTCTTCCACCTCCTCTTTTGGCTCATCTTTCCAATTATCTTGGTAGGCAACAGGGCCTCCCTTGAGGATTGAAATATCATCAGGGAAAGAGGCCTAAAAATCTTCCTGAATTTCTTGGAGGGGAGAGGGTTCTGAACACATTTGTTCCTGGGGAGTGATAATTTGAATTTGCACAGGAACATGGACTTGTAAAGGGATATAGGCGTTGAAGCCTAGAAACTTGTGGAGTCTAGGTAGCTCTACAAGCTGAGAGCTTCTAAAACTTGGAATTTTAAAACTGGGAAGCAGTTTTGGAGGTGTAGATGGACTAATTTGCCTGAAGCTTAGAATTTTAAATTTTGGGGCTTCTTCAGTAGTAGGCTGAGCAGGTGTCATCCTTATAGCAAGGTTTTCTTGAAAAACCTCTTGTGCTTCTCGTTGCTGGTCACATGTTAACATTTTTATAAATTCATTAGCCTCCCTATTTAGATCTAGAGATAGCTTCTTGAGACCATACATGCTTATGATGTTGAGATCATAAAACCACTGAGGCTGACTGTACCCTGCTGCTCTTTTGGCTTTATCTAAATTTCTGTCAAGCTTTAGAAAACCACTCATGAGCTAATTGAAAGCATCAATATTCTCGGGGGAAACATTAGGGGTAGGAGGGAGGTAAGCATCATGAGGATGCTGATACTCTATAGCGGCAGGGTTGTATGGCATAAAATCAGAGGCATTTGGGGCCTGGTATTGCTGATATGGGGGCCAATAGCCTGTATATGGATTAGGGGTAGGGGAATAGCCATGATTCCCATAACATTCTGACATTTATAGCATCTAAATGTAGAGAAAGAGTCGCCAGGTGATTGAAATACTTCTGGAAGCTGAATAGACCAGGAAAATCACTAAAATCCTGACCTTTGATGAAATTTTATTAGGTACTTAAGCTGTTGAAACCAGCTGATTCATTCAGCAGAGTCGCCATGGTGTTGTTTGTATTGCCTCCAAAGGCTGGTAATACTAAGAGAAACACCAAATCTCTTAGTATCTTGATGAGAAGTTCATCGAACTTGTCCCACCGAGCATGCCAGAAACTGTTATCACCCAGATTTGCACCCTTTGCTGCGATTGAAAAAATTTAGCAATCTGGATTAACATGGGAATGATCTTGAAGTGTGGGACCTTGTGAAATGAGATCAGACCTCCGAAGAAGGCAGGATTCCTCTTTCTAAGCCTAAATGCTCAGAAATTCATCTAAACCTAGTGTTAATGCTTGCAGGCGAAAAGGGGAAGAAGGAATGCTAAAATGAAATACTGAAATGAACTAAGTGATACACCAGATTTAAATGTGTTTGGCTACAACTGAATTGACATAGTAATAATCTCATAGCTGGAAAGGCTTACACATACTCAGATTAATTGTAGAGAGGTCTAGAAGAGCAAACACAGTACAAACAAATATTAAGAGAGAGACAAAAATACCAGTTTTTGATTATAGAGGCCAAGTAACCATTACAAAGAATAGCCTAGAAGAACAACCAACAACCATATACATCTGTTTTACATGTATATATAACACTTCATTTTGGCCTCAGCCAGTTACAATCAAATTGCCCATAGACGCTGATAAGAAAATATCTCCTTGAAGGGACGTCCACCTGTAGGGAGTTATGGCGAGAAAATATCTTGAACATGGGCAGATGAAAGATATTTCTCCTCTTTAATGTGGTCTATAGAGTCATCGATTTGTAGCAATGAATGCAACAAATATCTTCAGCTGAATATGCAATTGTCGTTGCTAAAACATCACGATGGCCAAGCATGCAACGCCAGATCTAAAATTTGAAAGTGAGAGAAAACCCTTGAAAAGCCCGCCAAATGAAAGAGGAGGCAAAAACATGCACTTTTGCCTTTTGCAGCATGTGGAAATTTGCTAAAATGAAGGAGATACAGGTGGTCAAAGTTTTGGTCAACCGCCTATATATATCGCTTTACATCTGTGTATATATTGCTTGAATTTTCTGCCTGAATCGGCATCCAAAAACCTCTTTGCAACTGCCTTTGGATATGCATGGTGCTTTGTATATTGGGCTATGAAATGTTTTTGTATGTTCAAATTTGTGTTACCTCCTTGTATTTTCAGATTTGTATATGCATACAATTGCCTTTGTATGTGCGGGCCCCATCATTTGCATGTTAACTTTGTATCTAGCCCTTGTATATCAAAACATACAAGAAAACATACAAGCAGAAAATATATGCAAAGCGCTTGTACCTTGGCGGACCCCACCTCTTGCATCTCCTTTGTATCTACAAACATACAAGCCACGGACCCCAAAATGACCATTAGCTATATTTGATTGTTCTGTCGGGTCTAGCTTGTATCACCTTTCTTTGTATTTTTCTTTGTATGTGCAAACATACAAAGCACTATGTATATGCAAGCCGCGGACTTCAAATTTTATGAAGTGGACTGGAAAGACTTTGAAATCTGGCTTGTATATCACCTTTGTATATTTGCTTGTATGTGCGCGATATGCATTCCATTGTAGCCTATGATCTTTTGCATGTATATCGGCCTTGTTTCTTTGACTTGTATGTGCAAACATACAAGCCGCATATACAATGCACTATTCATTACATACATTGGCCTTTGTATATGCGTGCTTGTATGCATGGCCCCTTATATAATTTACTTGCATCTTTTATGTCGCTGATATACAAACGCCCTTGTATATTGTGGACCCCACCTCTTGCACATTCGGCCTTGTATATTTTTCCTTATGACGGATATGATGGTGAAGTCACCATCATAGACGGGCCTTATTGAAACGTGACAGGATGGCATCATCATCACATTGGAGTGATATTTGGATGAGGGGTGATATGAAAAAGATCAGGTGATCTTACAAATATCACCCGATGTTCGGAATATGACCCGATGTTTTGAATATGACACCTCATGGAAAATCAGGTTTGACCAGAACATTGACCACACATAACTTCTCCATTTGGCCAAATTTCAGGGTGATGTAAAAAGCAAACTTGCCTATTTTTTCAAGCTCTTTCACATGGTAAGCTTCTTCAGGCAAGTTTCAGACCTTGAGATTTGGGTTCAGACTTGAAGATCACAAATATACCCTACATTAGGCATGTGCATACTGAATGATGCTGCTTGGATTATTTGACTCCTGCTAGAGGAAAAAATAGGTCAACATTAACACTGTAGGTACTGCACAAGGACTCAAGCTTTCTTTGATCAAACCTTTCCTCAACAACTCTTGTATCTGTTTATTCAGTTCTTCATTCTCTGCTGGTGTCATCTGGTGTGCTGCTTTATTAGGCAAACTTGCTCCCAGTATAAGATCCATGTGATGATTGATACTCCTTATAGGTGGCAATCCATCAGGTACATTATCTGATATGATGTCTTCATACTCTGTGAGCAATTCTTTTATCTCCTCCAGATGTTCTTCTTCAGTTTCTTTTTTCAATGTTTTAGGTTTCTTAGGAATCAAGTCATAACACAGATTCTCATGTCTCAAACCATCTAGGAATTTCCTTCCATCTACCGAATAGATTCTAGCATTTCCACATACCACATCTTTACGATTATCCTCCAAAGGAATCAAAGTAACTCTCTTTCCATTTGTGGTTATAGTATATATATTCTTTCTCCCATCATGTATAGCTTTTCTATCATACTGCCAAGGTCTACCCAACAAGATATGACATACATCCATAGGCATAATATCACACAAGACTTCATCATGATAAGATCCAAAATAAAATTTCACCAAACATTGGTCACTCACTAGTACCTTATGATCATCCTGAATCCGTGCTATCTGATATGGCTTAGGGTGTTTCAATCTTTCCAACTTTAGCTTAGTCACCATCTCCTCTGAAACTAGGTTATCAAAACTACCACTATCAATTACAACTTTACAACACTTACGTCCTGATTTGCATCTTGTCCTAAACAAACTTTTCCTTTGCGGTGGTTCCTCATTTTTCTATACTTGAAATAGTGCTCTCCTCATCACAAGTGATTCTCCTTTCTCCGGTTTGCCAACAGAACATGGAACACTCAGTTCAATAGGTTCTTCTTCAACATAGGTTTCTCTTCCACTATTTTATGTCCTCTTACTTGTACTACCCTGATTACACTCAAATGCTCTGTCCTTCACCTTCACACTTGAAACAAGTACCTCTGAATGTTCTCTTATCAAATCCTCTTCCTTCTCTTATGTATTTGATGAAGGGGGTAAATCATACAACACACAACAATAGAAATTGCACATAAAAAATAGAACTTTTTTTATTGATTTGGACAACTTATTACATTATAGAAGCTCAAATACAATCAGAGGAATCAATCCTCTTTAGGCTACAACACATTATAGCTTTCCTAACTTCAAGACTTTGGAATCTTCAGCCTTCTGTAACCCCAAATTAGCTAGGGTTTCTGTTTTCCCACCTATTCTTGACTCTATTCTTCCCCCCTTCACTCTACTGCTGCCCAGGGTTCCCAAAATAGTCATAAATAACACTTTTTGGTGGCCTCCAGCTAAATTTTGAAATTTGCAACTCCCTCCAAAAGTAGGTCAACTTCTGGGAAGCATAACTTTTGATCCGGGTGTCCGATTGACGAATTGTTTTAAGCGCTGGAAAGCTCGCGATGTGAACTATCATGCTATAAATTTGTAAATAGATTTCCATCAACTTTTTAGGATGTTATGGGATGTTTTAGTGCCTCATATCTTGTTTCAGAAATGTTCAGGGGCTTTTTGGAAAATAAAAATTTTAATATCTTTCAGCTCACAAATGATCTTTACCTGATTCCTTTTCCAAAGGTCTTACATTTTAGTTATGAAGCTTTCTGTAACTTTTCACCTCAATCTGATCCCAAATGCAAACTTTTCTAAAATGGCAGGTAAACTTTCCAAAACTAGCAGCTTGCTATTTTTAGCAGTTTTGGAAAAACTGAAAGTCCTACATCATTATTCAGGATATTATGGAACCAAAAACACTAATTATGGAAAGAAATGAAAACAACTACAATTATTTTGAATTAACTTCTTTTTGGGTGATGCAAGATTGCCCTTACACCACTGGATGCTCCTGCATCAGACACCCAGGGTAATTTGAGAAGTGACCCTGTCACGTCTCAGATGTTTGTGTGAAGAAAACCTAAATGGTCAACCTCTGCCTTAGATAACTTAGAAGAATCTTCAACAGGCCTTCCTTTCCATTTCACCAGATATTCTTCATATTGCCTATTCCGAGTACTTCTTCCCACACGGTTATCCAAGATCTCTTCTATCTCCTCTGTTGAAGTAGATGCCAGAATACTCCATTGTTCTTCTGTTGGTCCATCCTCTGTTCCACCTTCATGATATTTTGATAAATCAGCAAAGTTGAAAATAGGAGAAATGTTGATCCCACTTGGCAGCTCCACCTCATATGCATTTCCTAAATCATGTTTCTTCAAAATTTTGCATGGTCCAAATTTCTTCATTTTTAACTTATTGTATGTTCCAATTGGGAACCGTTCTTTTTTCAAGTGAACCATGACTTCATCTCCTACTTGGAACTCCTTATATCTCTTCTTCTAATCTACCTTAGCCTTGTACTGAATATTCATCTTATTAATGTGCTTTCTCACCTCTTCATGTAAATTCTTCAGGTGTTCTGCAAAGTCTTCGGCCTTGGCACTTGTCTTTTCTCCTTTGTCTAGCTTCCTTAACTCTGAAGCATTTCTTGGACTATTGCCATATACAATCTGAAATGGTGATTTACTAGTACTCCTATTGACAGAATTGTTGTAAGCAAATTCTTCCTATGGTAAAATCAAATCCCATCCCTTAGGCTTATCTACTACTAAGCAGCGTAGTAGGTTACCCAAACTTCTATTCACCACTGCTGTCTATCCATCAGTCTATGGATGGTGTGCAGAACTGAACTTCAAATTTGTTTTCAACTTCTTCCACAATGTCCTCCAAAAATAACCAACAAACTTAGTATCTCAATTTGAAACTATGCTCTTTGATAGACCATGTAATCTCACCACCTCCCTAAAAAATAACTCTGCAATATGAATAGCATCATTAGTCTTCTTGCAAGGAATAAAATGTTCCATCTTTGAGAATCTGTCCACCACCACAAAAATTTAATCATGTCCTCTCTGTGTCCTTGGTAAACCAAGAACAAAATCCATACTAATATTATCCCATGGCTTCTTTGGTACAGGTAGTGGTGGATATAGACCTGTATTTTGACTTGCTCCTTTCACCATCTGACATACTCTGAAACTCTACACAAATTTCCTCACATACTACTGCAACTGTGGCCAATAATAATTTTCACCGACAATGGCAATGGTCTTATCTCAACCAAAGTGTCTAGCCAATCCTCCACTATGCTTCTCCTTAATCAAGTTCTCTCTCATGGAACCCCTCGGAATGCACAACTAGATTCCTTTAAACAACATGCCATCTTGGATTATGAAATCCAACCATTTTGTCCTTCCAAAGTAACAAGTTCCAAACAAGCTTTCTAGGCCTCTGCAAAATCTAGATCTTCAGGATACAAACTATTGAGCTCATCGAACCCAACAACCTCTATCTTCATTTTTGTCAACAAATTTTGCCTTCTGCTCAAAGCATCTGCAACTCTGTTGGACTTCCCACTCCTGTCCTTCAAAAAAAATATGACTCTAGAAAAACTCAACCCATTTTAAGTGCCTCTGATTCAACTTTCCTTGACTATTAAGATACTGTAAAGCCTGATGATCAGTATATAAAACAAACTCCTTTGGCAACAAATAATGTCTCCATTTCTTTAAAACCTAAACTATTGCACAAAACTCCTGATCATAAATAAAATACTTTTTCTTGGCATCATTAAGCTTCTCACTAAAATAGGCAATGGGCTTACTTTCTTGGCTCAAAACAACTCCTATAGCACTATCACTAGCATAACAATATACCTGAAATACCTTATTGAAATCTAAAAGTGCCAAAATAGGTTGGTTTGTGACTTTCTGCTTCAATGTATCAAAGTTTTTATCTGCTCCTTTAGTCCATCTAAACTCTTTTCTATCCCCTCTCATTGTCTCCGTTAGGGGTGCACAAATGCTACTAAATTTTTTGATAAACTTTTTGTAAACATTTGCCAAACCATTAAAAGATCTTACCTCGGAAGCACTCCTTGGCATAGGCCATTAAATGATAGCCCTCACCTTCTTTGAGTCCATCTTAAGACCTTCCTCTGAGACAACAAATCTTAGGTATACCAACTCCTTCTTTGTAAAGCTACATTTCTTCAGATTGATCAACAACTTCTCCTCCCTTAGCTTCTCCAAAACTCTTCTGATATGCATTATATGCTCATCCCAAGTCTTACTGAAAATCAAAATATCATCCAAATAAACAATAACAAAACTTTCTAAAAATTCTTCACTACCTCATTCATGAGCCGCATGAATGTGCTGGGTGCGTTGGTTAACCCAAATGGCATGACTAACCACTCATACAAACCCTCCTTTGTCTTGAAGGTTGTCTTCCATTCATCTCCTTCTCTGATATGGATCTAGTGATACCCACTCTTCAGGTCAATTTTCGTGAAGTACTTGGCTTCACTCAAGTAGTCCATTATGTCATCCATTCTTGGCAATGGAAACTTGTACTTGATCGTGATCTTATTGATGGCTTAAGAATCTATACACATTCTCCATTCTCCATCTTTATTTGGTGCTAGTACTACAGGTACCACACATGGACTTAGGATTTCCCTTATCAGTCCCTTCCTTAACAGCTCTTGAACTTATTTGTTCAGCTCTTCACTCTCTGCAAGAGTCATTCTGTGGGCTGCCTTATTTAGAAAACTAGCTTCTTGTATCAAATCTATTTGGTGACTTATCTTCGTCATTGGTGGTAAACCTTCTGGTACATTATCAGAGATAATGTCCTGAAATTCCCCCAACATATCTGAAACTTCTGTTGGTACATCTTCACATTTCTCTTGACTAATCTTAGGAATCAATGCAAAGCAATGACGCTTATGCTTCATACCCTCCAAAATTCTCCTACCATCTACCAAGCAAATTCTGGTAGTACTACATACCTTTTCTTCCACCTCCTTCAAGGGCTTCAACTTATGATGAACTCCATCCTTTGTTAGAGAATATGTGTTTACACAACCATCATGGACATCACTCCTATCATACTGCCACGACCTCCCCAATAACATGTGACATGCATCCATTGGTATGATATCACACAGCACCTCATCATGGTAGTCCCTAATCTTGAACTTCACTAAACACTGCTCATTGACCAAGGCTCGTGTTAGATTTATGACAGACAAATGAGAGGGGGGTGAATCAGTTGTCCAAAACTTTCTTCTAATTAATTACTTAAATCTTTCTTATAATTCAGCAGCATAATAATAAATTAATCATGGAAACATAATGCAACAATTCAAGAGCAGAAACATATTAACACATATGACACCAAGATTTTAACGTGGAAAACCTGGTTAAGGGAAAAACCATGGGGTGACTAACCCAAGATTGTAGTCTCTGTTAAAAGAATAAGAATAACAAATGGCACATGCCAATTAGGGCTCACTGCTCGAGCATACTTCTCACAAGAGGCCCACTACCTATAGGAGACACATTGTCTACAAAATAATAAATATTACATACTTGAACTGAAGAATAGCATCTTCACCATGCTTGAGTTAGTTCCATTTAAGGTCAATACTTCTGCTCTGCCTTTCACTTTACTCCTCTCTACCACACACTCATCTTCGCCAAGGTACTTTTGAAATGACTTCACAACTTCTTATTAATACAAGACATTTGACTTTGGGATTATCATCCAACTCAGCATACATTACATAGCAAATACATAAATACAACATGACTAATTACAAAAGACTTCATGTAGATCAACACGTTGTCGGCCACACAGATCTAAAACTTCAATCTTCCTTTAGGAACACGCCAATCTTCATAGAACATCTTCAAGATCATCCGCAGGATGTGTAACTCATCCGGTCAGCCAGACTTAGGAAGAACATCATCATCTAGAAGTAATTCTTCAATTATGAGCTCAATCTTCAATGCAGATCACCAACATGAACTGGACACAATCCAAAGACCTCCACAAGCTTGCCTAAATCACCAAGAACATCCACACTACTTCGGCTTACTGAAATCTTTCTCTCCTTCATCCTAAAGCTCAAGAACATAGTCTGTCATCACTATCATATTGGAATAGATGCTTGCGGACCTCCAGACCATGAACCAATTGAGTTGTCAATTCACATTGACTTCCTAAACACTCCACCAAATCCACAGAACAAGATATTGCATTTTTGGATCTCACCAGACCTATCTGTGTCACTCTGTCGCCTCTGAACATCTGCCAAAACTGATTTTACTCAAGTGGCCATAACTCCTTCATATCTTCATGCAGACCTCTCAAATCTTCACTGGATCATCTTAAGACATATATCTACAAACCTTTTGATGCACATCCTCTGATCTTCATCTTATCTAGGATCTTTACCTCACTGTCTTCATTGTTTTTCTCTGTTCCTGATAGGACTAATTTTTTCAATATCCTCAGCATGCAACTCATCCAATCCTCATCATCAATGCAACAGGAGTATGTTGACATCAATGACAACACCGGTTAGGCCCATACTTGCAACAATCTCCCCCTTTGTCACTGATGACAACATATGATGTGAAAAATTATTTTAACCATCAAGACAAGAACTTCTCCTCATTGACTAACATAACTCCCCCTATCACCAAAAACCATTCACATGTCTTCTCTTCCTTTACTACTCCCCCTTTGATCAACAACCACTTTTTGTTTTTCACATGTCTTCTCTCCCCCGTTGACATCAATGGCAAAGGGCACATACTTGCATTGCTCATAATCATACCAACTACTCCCCCTAAATAGCAGCTTCTCATCATCAATCCAGACCACAAGATATGACTATGAGATCTACTAGACTGATGCACATCAGTGCACCTTAATTCAGAACCGAAGAGGTAATAATCCCTAACTTCTCCCTGAGATACTCAAAAGAGTCCTTAGGTAGAGGTTTAGTAAAAATATCTGCAATCTGATCCTTGGAAGGCACAAACTCCAATCTTACTTCATTCTTGTTCACTTGCTCTCTCAAAAAGTGAAACTTGATGGATATATGTTTAGTCTTTGAATGTAACACCAAATTTTTTGATATATTTATTGCACTTGAATTATCACAAAAGATTGTGATAGGTTCCTCATACTCTACTCTGATGTCTCTTAGCATTTTCTTCATCCACAATACTTGAGTGCAACTACCTGCTGCTGCAATATATTCTGCTTCTGCAGTGGACAGAGATATTGGCTCTTGTTTCTTGCTCAGCCAAGAAACCAATCTTTTCCCCAAAAAGAATGCTCCACCACTGGTACTCTTTTAGTCATCCACATCTCCTGCCAAATCCACATCTGTATATGCATGAAGAGAGAAATCATGATCTCTAGGATACCATAAACCATACTCAATTGTCCCTTTTAGATATCTAAGAATCCTCTTGATTGCCATGACATGAGATTCTCTAGGATTAGCTTGGAATCTAGCAACAAGACCAATAACATTCATAATGTCAGGTCTAGTTTGAGTGAGATACAATAATCCTCCAATCATTGACCTGTACTTTTTCTAATCAGCCTTAGGAGAGTCATCATCTTTGCTGAATTTACATCTGGTTGCCATGGGAGTACTCATTGGTTTTGAGTCTTCCATCCCAAATTTCTTCAATAATTCTTTCACATATTTGGTCTATGAAATGAAGGTTCCTCTCTTTGTTTGAGTGATTTGCAGACCCAAAAAGAAATTCATTTCCCCAAACATGGACATCTCAAAATCACTTTTCATTTGATTTGCAAAAGTTTTGCACATACTATCTCTTCCTCCAAAAATGATATCATCAACAAACACTTCAACAATCAAGATATTTTCATGATCAATTTTGAAGTACAAATTACTATTAGCAGTACCTTTGTTAAAACCAATCTTCAAAAGATGCTTATCCAGTCTTTCATACCAGGCTCTTAGGGCTTGTTTGAGTCCATACAGTGCTTTCTTCAACTTACACACCATATCACCATGATCAGACAATTGAAATACATCCGGTTGCTCAATGTATACTTCTTCTTCCAAGTCGCCATTTAGGAAGACAGACTTGACATCCATTTGATATACTTTGAAATCCTTGAAGGCAACAAAGGCAAGAAATAATCTGACTGCTTCAATTCTTGCCACCGGAGCAAAATTTTCTTCAAAATCAACTCCTACTTGAGAGTAACCCTTGCAGACCAATCTGGCTTTGTTTCTGACTACTTCACCATCTTCATTCAGTTTATTCTAGAAGACCCATTTAGTTCCAATCACATTCTTGTTTTTAGAACTGGGAACAAGATCCCAAGTATGATTTTTCTCAATTTGCATTAGCTCTTCCTCCATCGCTTTAGTCTAGCTTTCATCATTGCATGCTTCATTCACTGTCTTTGGTTTAATCTTTGAAATCAGACAATACTCTTCTGAGTCTTGAGCAATTTTTCTTCTTGTTTGAACACCTTTGCTTTTATCACCTATGATTTGATCTTTAGAGTGATTCAGTCTTACATACCTGGGAACTTTGAGAATTTCTTGCACTTATGTTTCTTGAACAGGTTCATTCAAACTTATCTCTTCTTCTTGATTCACCGAATCAGTTTGAATCTAAATTTTAGAAGGGGCTTGGACCAAAACATCATTATGATCATCTTCATCATATTCATAAAACCTTGAGGGTTTTTCAATACCTTCATCAACCTTCACATTTGTACTTTCTATAATCTTTCTCAATCTCTTGTTGTAATACCAGTATACTTTGCTTTGAGTAGGATAACCCAAGAATATTCCTTCATCACTTCTAGCATCAAATTTGCCAAGATATTCATCTCTTTTAATGTAACATTTGCTACCAAAGACTCTAAAATACTTCATAGTGGGAGTGATGCCAAACCAGAGTTCATAAGGAGTCTTACCGGTATTGCCTCTGATTTGTACTCAATTAAGAGTATAGACTGTAGTGCTTACAAATTCTCTCTAGTAGATCTGAGGAACATTTTCTTCCATCATCATAGTTCTCGATGCTTCTTGGATGGTCCAGTTCTTTCTCTCCACTACTCCATTCTACTATGGAGTCCTTGGAGCAGACAACTATCTTTTTATCCCATGTTTCTCACAGAACTCTATGAACTCACCGGATGTGAATTCTCCACCTCTATTAGACCTTAGACATTTTATGTTCAATCCGGTTTCATTCTCTACCATAGCCTTGAATATTCTAAATTTCTCAAGAGCCTTAGATTTCTCTTTCAGAAAGGTCACCCACATCATCCGAGAGTGGTCATCAATTAATAACATGAAGTATCTATCACCTTTCACACTCTTGATTCTTGTCAAACCACATAGATCAGTATGAACTAAGTCCAATATTCTGGTAGAAGATTGTTCCTTACTTTTGAATGAGACTTTGCTCTGCTTACCCAACTGACATTCTTTGCACAAACTATTAGTAGGTTTCACCAGTCTTAGAAGATCTCTTACAGCCTAAGTGTTGCTTATCTTGATGATATTATCAAAATTCACATGACGCATTCTCCTATGCCACAACCAACTCTGATCAATTTGAACAAATAAACAACTTTTACCAGTACCAACCAAGTGAAAGATATTACCTTTTGTTTGGGTACTGGATGCAATCTCTATTCCAAAACTTTCAAAGATCTTACATTTTCCATTTTTGAATCAGAGAGCATAGCCTTTGTCCACCAACTATCCAACACTAAGAAGATTGTGCTTCAGACCTTCAACATACAGTACATTACTAGTTTTATTCTTTGCATCAAAAGAAATGGTTCCTCTACCTCTCATTCTGCCAACAGAATTATCACCAAATTTTACCACTCCATATCTTTCCAAATCTATGAACTTATTTTTGTCACCTATCATATGGTGGGAGCATCCACTGCCAATGACCCAATCATCCTTTTCTTCAACTTGGGCACCCAGAGCTCTTTCTACCATTTTATGATTGACAGATTTAGAGGGCATTGGATCTTCTTCCTTAATGGCAATAAACACCCAGTCACTTCCGGATTTGTTTCCTGTCTCTGATTCATCATCATCATCTTCATGAACATAGTAACGTTTCTTTTAGAATCTTGATCTATTTGGATTTGCTCTTGAAAATCTTTCCGGACACCTTGAAGCAAAATGACCAATCTTATTGTAGTTAAAACATTTGAAGGGCAATTTTCCTTCATACTTACCGGATCCTTTTGGCAGTCTTTTTGTAATAAGGGCTTTAAGTTGAGCAGATTCTGCTTCATCTTCTTCCAGATCTTTTCTTGCTTTTTCATACCATGATAGTTTCTTTGAAGAGTTCTCTCCTGGATCAAACTTTTGTTTTCCTTTTACAGAGGCACTAGCTTTGAAAGCAAATTGAGTCTTAGGGGTGCATCTCCAAACTCGGCCAATTTAAATGCAACTAATTTACCAACCAATTGATCTCTTGTGATATTTGAAAAAGATCTGAATTCTTCAATAGCAGGAACCTTGTACTTGTAAGTATCAGGAAGGGATCTGAGAACTTTGGCAACAATCTCATCTTCATCCAAGATTCCACCAGCACATCTAATGCCACAAACAAGCTCATTTACTCTTGGCATAAATGTAGTGATATTTTCATCTTCTCTCATCTTCAAGTTTTTAAATTTTCCTTTCAGACTTTGTAGCTTGGCACATGTAACATACTTGTCTCCTTCATGTAGAAGGTCCAGTTTTTGCCAAATCTCATATGTAGTTTTTAGATCAATAACATTTCTGAGCTCTGAATCAGATAAGGCACTTAGTAGAGCTTCTTTAGTTTGAAGATTGTTTTCGGCATCTCTGATTTCATCTACGGTACTCAGACCATTCTATGGAGGAACATACTTCTTTGAATCAATGACCCAATATTGCATTCCCATACATTGTAGGTGACATTCCATGCGACTTTTCCAAAGAGTAAAATTGGTTCCATCAAACCTCGGACTATCTTTCTTGTAGGACGACATCCTAGATCTCCTCAAGTGGTTAAGCTCTTTTAGAGGAACTTAGCTCTGATACCAATTGTTAGATTCAGGACAGACAATTGAGAGGGGGGTGAATCAGTTGTCCAAAACTTTCTTCCAATTAATTACTTAAATCCTTCTTGTAATTCAGCAGCATAATAATAAATCAATCATGGAAACATAATGCAACAATTCAAGAGCAGAAATACATCAACACATATGACATCAAGATTTTAACATGGAATACCCGGTTAAGGGAAAAACCACGGGTGACTAACCCAAGATTGTATTCTATGTTAAAAGAATAAGAAGAACCAATGGCACATGCCAATTAGGGTTCACTACCCGAGCACACTACTCACAAGAGGCCCACTGCCTATAGGAGACACATTGTCTACAGAATAATAAATATTACATACATGAACTGAAGAATAGCATCTTCACCATGCTTGAGTCAGTTCCATTTAAGCTCAATACTTCCGCTTTGTCTTTCGCTCTGCTCCTCTCTACCACACGCTCATCTCCGCCAAGATACTTTTGAAATGACTTCACAACTTCTTATTTATACAAGACATTTGACTTTGGGATAATCATCCAAGTCGGCATACATTATAGAGAAAATACATAAATACAACATGACTAATTACAAAAGACTTCATGTAGATCAACACGCTATCGGCCACACAGATCTGAGACTTCAATCTTCCTTTAGGAACACGCCAATCTTCACAGAACATCTTCAAGATCATCCGCAGGATGTGTAACTCATTCGATTGGCCAGACTTAGGAAGAACATCATCATCCAGAAGTAATTTTTCAATTACGAGCTCAATCTTCAATGCAGATCACCAACACAAACTGGGCACAATCCAAAGATCTCCACAAGCTTGCCTGAATCACCAAGAACATCCACACTACTTTTGCTTACTGAAATCTTTCTCTCCATTCTGAAGCTGAAGAACATAGTCTGTCATCACTGTCATATTGGAATAGATGCTTGCGAACCTCCAAACCATGAACCAATTGAGTTGTCAATTCACATTGACTTCCTAAACACTCCACCAAATCTACAGAACAAGATATTGCATTTCTGAATCTCACTGGACCTATCTGTGTCACTTTGTCACCTCTAAACATCTGCCAGAACCAGTTTTACTCAAGTGGCCATAACTCCTTCAGATCTTCATGCGGACCTCTCAAATCTTTACTGGATCATCTTAAGACACATTTCTACAAACCCTTTGATGCGCATCCTCTGATCTTCATCTTAGCTAGGATCTTTACCTCACTGTCTTCATTGTTCTTCTCTGTTCTTGATAGGATTAATTTTCTCAATATCCTCAACATGCAACTCATCCAATCCTCATCATCAATGCAACAAGAGTATGTTGACATCAATGACAACATCGGTTAGGCCCATACTTGCAACAACTCAGTGGTCCTTCTGCAACCATGCAATCTGATATGCATGTGGATGCTTTCTTCTTGTCAACTTCAACTTGTCAACCATCTCCTCTGAAACAAGATTGTTAGTGCTTCCACTATCAATAATAATATCACAACACTTACCTTCACATTTGCACCTTGTGTAGAATAAACTCTTCCTCTGATTGGGTTCTTTCTCCTCATTCAACAAAGTTCTTCTGACAACTAGGGTTTCTCCCCTTTCAGCATCTTCAGAATGCTCAGACTGCGCATCTTCATCTACATGTGCAACTTGTGCATTGCCTTAAGGGCTTTTAGTTGTCCTTTCTTGATGTTGTGGACACTCGTATGCTCGATGCCCTTCTTCTCCACATTGGAAACATGTTCCTCTGAAACCTCCTCTTCTAAGTCCTTGCCCAGGTCGGCCCCTTCCTCTTCCTCTTTGCTCGCCATTGTTCTGGTCATGAGGGCGGTAGGCATTATCCCTTCTCTGATTTCGACTAGTGCCAGCTTCTTCATTTTTCTTTTGATCTTCATTACAGCCTCCATAGGGTCTTCCACTAGTCCTTCCACCTTGACCTTTTCCCCTTTGCTTACTGTCAAATCTTTTATTCAGCTTCTCTTCCACCTTCAGGAAAAATTGATACGCATATTCTTGTTAGCTTCAGGACAGCCAACTGAGAGGGGGGGTGAATCAGTTGTCCAAAACTTTCTTCCAATTAATCACTTAAATCCACTTTGTAATTCAGCAGTATAATAATAAATCAATCATGGAAACATAATGCATTAAATCAAGAGCAGAAACACATTAACACATAAGACACCAAGATTTTAACGTGGAAAACACGGTTAAGAGAAAAACCACAGGGTGACTAACCCAAGATTGTATTCTCTGCTAAAAGAATAAGAAGAACAAAATGGCACATGCCAATTAGGGCTCATTGCCTGAGCACACTGCTCATAAGAGGCCCACTGCCTACAGGAGACACACTGTCTACAGAATAATAAATATTACATACTTGAATTGAAGAATAGCATCTTCACCATCCTCTCTTATTTATACAAGACATTTGACTTTAGGATAATCATCCAAGTCAACATACATTACAGAGCAAATACACAAATACAACATGACTAATTGCAAAAAGACTTCACGTGGATCACCATGCTATTGGCCACATAGATCTGAGACTTCAATCTTCCTTTAGGAACATGCCATTCTTCACAGAACATCTTCAATATCATCCACAGGATGTGTAACTCATCCGGTCGGCCAAACCTAGGAAGAACATCATCATCCGGAGGTAATTCTTCAATTACAAGCTCAATCTTCAATGTGGACCACCAACACAAACTAGACACAATCCAAAGACCTCCACAAGCTTGCCTAAATCACCAAGAACATCTACACTACTTTTGCTTATTGAAATCTTTCTCTCCTTCATCTGGAACCTTAAGAACACAGTTTGTCATTACTGTTATATTGGAGTAGATGCTTGCGGACCTCCAGACAACGAACCAATTGAGTTTCCAATTCACATTGACTTCCTAAACATGCCACCAAATCCGCAGAACAAGATATTACATTTCTGGATCTCACCGGACCAGTATGTGTCACTCTGTCACCTCTAAACATCTTCCAGAATAGGTTTTACTCAAGTAGCCATAACTTCTTCAGATCTTCATACAACTTCTCAAATCTTTACTGGATCATCTTAAGACACATATCTACAAACCCTTTGAAGTGCATCCTCTGATCTTCATCTTAGCTGGGATCTTTCCCTTGTTGTCTTCACTATTCTTCTCTATTCCTGATAGGACTAATTTTCTCAATATCCTCAGCATACAACTCATCTAGTTCTCATCATCAATGCAACAGGAGTATGTTGACATCAACGACAACACCGGTTAGGCCCATACTTGTAATAATCTCCCGCTTTGTCATTGATGGCAACATATGATGTGAAAAACTATTTTAACCATCAAGACAAGAACTTCTCTTCACTGACATAACTCCCCCTATCAACAACAACTATTTACATGTCTTCTCTTCCTTTAGTGCTCCCCCTTTGATCAGCGACCACTTGTTTTTCACATGTCTTTTCTCCCCCTTTGACATCAATGGCAAAGGGCACATACTTGCATCACTTCAAAATCATACCAGCTACTCCCCCTGAGTAGCAGCTTCCCATCATCAATTCGGACCACAAGATATGACTGTGAGATCCATCAGACTGATGCACAATAGTGCACCTTAATTTAGAACCAAAGGGGTAATAACCCCTAACTTCTCCCTGAGATACTCAAAAGAGTCCTTAGGCAGAGGTTTAGTAAAAATATTTGCAATCTGATCCTTGGAAGGCACAAACTCCAGTCTGACTTCATTCTTGTTCACTTGCTCTCTCAAAAAGTGAAACTTGATGGATATATGTTTTGTCTTTGAATGCAACACTTGAATTATCATAGAAGATTGTGATAGGGTCCTCATACTCTACTCTGATGTCTCTTAACATTTGCTTCATCCACAATACTTGAGTGCAACTACCTGCTGCTGTAATATATTTTGCTTCTACAGTGGACAGAGATATTGCCTCTTGTTTCTTGCTCAACCAAGAAACCAATCTTTTCCCCAAAAAGAATGCTCTACCACTGGTACTCTTCCAGTCATCCACATCTCTAGCCCAATCCGCATTTGTATATGCATGAAGAGAGAAATCATGATCTCTAGGATACCATAAACCATACTCAACTGTCCCTTTTAGATATCTAAGAATCCTTTTGATCTCCATGACATGAGATTCTCTAGGATAAGCTTGGAATCTAGCAACAAGACCAACAACATTCATAATGTTAGGTCTAGTTTGAGTGAGATACAATAATCCTCCAATCATTGACCTATACTTTTTCTGATCAGTCTTAGGAGAGTCATCATCTTTACTCAATTTACATTCGGTTGCCATGGGAGTACTCATTGGTTTTGAGTCTTCCATCCCAAATTTCTTCAACAATTCTTTCACATATTTGGTTTGTGAAATGAAGATTCCTTTCTTTGTTTGAATGATATGCAGATCCAAGAAGAAATTTATTTCCCCAAACATGGACATCTCAAATTCACTTTTCATTTGATTTGCAAAAGTTTTGCACATACTATCTCTTCCTCCAAAAATGATATCATCAACAAACACCTCAACAATTAATATGTTTTCATGATCAATTTTGAAGTACAAGTTACTGTTAGCAGTACCTTTGTTGAAACCAATCTTCAAAAGATGATTATCCAACCTTTCATACCAAGCTCTTGAGGCTTGTTTGAGTCCATACAGTGCTTTCTTCAATTTGAAGACCATATCACCATGATCAGACAATTGAAATCCATCCAGTTGCTCAATGTAAACTTCTTCTTCCAAGTCACCATTCAAGAACGCAGACTTGACATCCATCTGATATACTTTGAAGTCCTTGAAGGCAGAAAAGGAAAGAAATAATCTGACTGCTTCAATTCTTGCCACTGGAGCAAAAGTTTCTTCAAAATCAACTCCTTCTACTTGAGAGTAGCCCTTGCAAACCAATCTAGCTTTTTTTCTGACTGCTTCACTATCTTCATTCAGTTTATTCCGGAAGACCTATTTGGTTCCAATCACATTCTTATTTTTAGGTCTAGGAAAAAGATCCCAAGTGTGATTTTTCTCAATTTGTATCAGCTCTTCCTCCATTGGTTTAGTCTAGCTTTCATCATTGCAAGCTTCATTTACTGACTTTGGTTCAATCTTTGAAATCAAACAATACTCTTTTGAGTCTTGAGCAATGTTTCTTCTTGTTTGAACACCTTTGCTTTTATCACCTATGATCTGATCTTTAGAATGATTTAGTCTTACATACCTAGGAATTTTAGGAATTTCTTGCACTTCTGTTTCTTGAACAAGTTCATTCAAACTTATCTCTTCTTTCTGATTCACTGGATAAGTCTGAATCTAGATTTTATAAGGGACTTGGACTTCTTGGACCAAAACATCATTCTAATCATCTTCATCATATTCATAAAATCTTGAGGGTTTTTCAATACCTTCATCAACCTTCACATTTGTACTTTCTACAATCTTCCTCAATCTCTTGTTATAACATCGGTAGGCTTTGCTTTGAGTAGAATAACCCAAGAATATTCCTTCATCACTTCTAGCATCAAATTTGCCTAGATCTTCATCTCTTTTAATGTAACATTTGCTACCAAAGACTTTGAAATACTTCACAGTGGGAGTGATGCCAAACCAGAGTTCATAAGGAGTCTTACACGTATTGCTTATGATTTGTACTCGATTAAGAGTGTATACTGCAGTGCTTACAACTTCTCTCCAGTAGATCTAAGGAATATTTGCTTCCATCATCATGGTTCTAGATGCTTCTTGGATGGTCCGGTTCTTTCTCTTCACTACTCCATTCTGCTGTGGTGTCCTTGGGGTAGACAACCATCTTTTTATCCCATGTTTCTCACATAATTCTATGAACTCACTGGATGTGAATTCTCCACCTCTATCAGACCTTAGACATTTTATGTTCAATCTAGTTTTATTTTCTACCATATCCTTGAGTATTTTGAATTTCTCAAGAGCCTCATATTTCTCTTTCAGAAAAGTCACCCACATCATCCAGGAGTGATCATCAATTAATAACATGAAGTATCTATCACCTTGCACACTCCTAATTCTTGCCGGACCACATAGATTAGTATGAACTAAGTCCAATAATCTAGTAGAAGATTGGTCCTTACTTTTGAATGAGACTCTACTTTTCTTACCCAATTGACATTCTTTGCACAAACTATTAGTAGGTTTCACCAGTCTTGGAAGATCTCTTACAGCCTGAGTGTTTCTTATCTTGATGATATTATCAAAATTCACATGACACATTCTCCTATGCCACAACCAACTCTGATCAATTTGAACAAATAAACAACTTTTGCTAGTACCAACCAAGTGGAAGATATTACCTTTTGTTTGAGTACTAGATGCAATCTTTGTTCCGAAGCTTTCAAAGATCTTGCATTTTCTATTTTTGAATCGGAGATCATAGCCTTTGTCCACTAACTATCCAACACTGAGAAGATTGTGCTTTAGACCTTCAACATATAGTACATTACCAGTTTTGTTCTTTCCATCAAAAGAAATAGTTCCTCTACCTTTGATTCTGCTAGCAGAATTATCACCAAATTTTACCACTCCTTCATATCTTTCTAAATCTATGAACTTATTTTTGTCAGCTGTCATATGGTGGGAGCATCCACTGTCAATGACCCAATCATCTTTTTCTTCAACTTGGGCAGCCAGAGCTCTCTCTACCGTGTTATGATTGATAGATTCAGAGGGCGTTGGATCTTCTTCCTTGATGGCAATAAACACCCAGTCACTTCCGAATTTATTTCATGTCTCTGATTCATCATCTGTTACTCCTTCATCATCATCATCTTCATGAACATAGTAACATTTCTTTTGGAATCTTGATCTGTTAGGATTTGGTCTTGAAAATCTTTCCGGACACCTTGAGGCAAAATGACCAATCTTATTGTAGTTAAAACATTTAAAAGGCAGTTTCCCTTCATACTTACCAGATCCTCTTGGCAGTCTTTTTGTAATAAGGGCTTCAAGTTGAGCAGTTTTTGCTTCATCTTCTTCCAGATCTTTTCTTTCTTTTTCATACCATGATAGTTTCTTTGAAGAGTTCTCTCCCGGATCAAACTTTTGTTTACCTTTTACAGAGGCACTAGCTTTGAATGTAGATTCAGTCTTGGGGGTGCATCTCCAAACTTGAACAATTCAAATGCAACTAATTTACCAACCAATTGATCTCTTGTGATATTTGAAAAGGATCTGAATTCTTCAATAGCAACAACCTTGTATTTGTAAGAATCAAGAAGGGATATGAGAATTTTGGCATAAATCTCATCTTCATCCAAGACTTCACCAGTACATCTAATGCCACAAACAAGCTCATTTACTCTTGGCATAAATGTAGTGATATTTTCATCTTCTCTCATCTTCAGGTTTTGAAATTTTCCTTTCAGACTCTGTAGCTTGGCACATTTGACATACTTATCTCCTTCATGTAAGAGTTCCAGTTTTTCCCAAATCTCAAATGCAGTTTTTAGATCAATAACATTTGTTAGTTCTGAATCAGATAAGGCACTTAGCAGAGCTTCTTTAGCCTAAAGATTATTTTCAGCACCTCTAATTTCATCTACAGTTCTTGGACCGTTCTATGGAGGAACATACTTCTTTGAAGTTTTGATCCAATATTGCATTCTCATACATTGCAAGTGACATTCCATGCAGCTTTTCCAAAGAGTGTAATTGGTTCCATCAAACCTCAAACTATCCTTCTTGTAGGATGACATCCTAGATCTCCTCAAGTGGTTAAGCTCTTTTAGAGGAACTTAGCTCTTATACCAATTGTTAGCTTCAGGACAACCAACTGAGAGGGGGGGTGAATCAGTTGTCCAAAACTTTCTTCCAATTAATCACTTAAATCCACTTTGTAATTCAGTAGCATAATAATAAATCAATCATGGAAACATAATGCATTAAATCGAGCAAAAACACATTAACACATAAGACACCAAGATTTTAACGTGGAAAACCTGGTTAAGGCAAAAACCACGGGGTGACTAACCCAAGATTGTATTCTCTATTAAAAGAATAAGAAGAACAAAATGGTACATGCCAATTAGGTCTCACTACCCGAATACACTACTCACAAGAGGCCCACTACCTATAGGAGACACATTGTCTACAAAATAATAAATATTACATACTTGAACTGAAGAATAGCATCTTCACCATGCTTGAGTCAGTTCCATTTAAGTCCAATACTTCTGCTCTGCCTTTCGGTCTACTCCTCTCTACCACACACTCATCTCCACAAGATACCTTTGAAATGACTTCACAATCTCTTATTTATACAAGACATTTGACTTTAGGATAATCATCTAAGTCGGCATACATTACAGAGAAAATACACAAAAACAACATGACTAATTGCAAAAAGACTTCACGTGGATCAACACACTGTTGGCCACACAGATCTGAGACTTTAATCTTCCTTTAGGAACATGCCATTCTTCACAGAACATCTTCAAGATCATCCACAGGATGTGTAACTCATTCAGTCGGCCAAACCTAGGAAGAACATCATCATCCAGAAGTAATTCTTCAATCACGAGCTCAATCTTCAATGCGGACCACCAACACGAACTAGACACAATCCAAAGACCTCCACAAGCTTGCCTGAATCACAAAGAACATCCACACTGCTTCTGCTTACTGAAATCTTTCTCTCCTTCATCCAGAACCTTAAGAACACAATCTGTCATTACTGTCATATTGGAGTAGACGCTTGTAGACCCACAGACAATGAACCAATTGAGTTTCCCATTCACATTGACTTCCTAAACACGCCACCAAATCCGCAGAACAAGATATTGCATTTCCAGATCTCACCAGTCCTATCTGTGTCATTCTGTCACTTCTAAACATCTGCCAAAACCAGTTTTACTCAAGTAGTCATAACTTCTTCAAATATTCATGCGGACCTCTCAAATCTTTACTGGATCATCTTAAGACACATATCTACAAACTCTTTGAAATGCATCGTCTGATCTTCATCTTAGCTAGGATCTTTACCTTGTTGTCTTCATTGTTCTTCTTTGTTCCTGATAGGACTAATTTTCTCAATATCCTGAGCATACAACTCATCTAATCCTCATCATCAATGCAACGAGAGTATGTTGACATCAATGACAACACCAGTTAGGCCCATACTTGCAACACTTCTATGGTGTTCATTCTGACTAGGCTTAGCTCCTCTTGAATACTTGGCCTTAACCCATTAATGTAGTAGGCTACCTTCTCCTTGTTGGGCTCTGTATCGCCTATCCTAATAGTAATCTTATAAAACTCTTCTATATACTCCTTGACATACTTGTTACCTTGCTTCAATCCTTGCAACTTCTTAAGCAACTCCATCTCATAGTCCACAGGAATGAACTACTGTTTCAGTTTCTCCACCATCCGATCGCATCTAGTGATCTTTTCTTTTCCTCTTCTATTCCTCTCTAACTGGACCTCCTTCCACCAAATACTAGCGTGACCCTTCAACTTTGTTTTTGCAAACGTGACCCAATCTAGGTCCTCCACATCTTCATACTCGAAATACTCCTCCATGTCATTGATCTAATCAATAAGCTGTTCCAGATTCAAATTTCTAGAATATGTAGAAACTTTATTCCTAGGCCCCTTTCCAATCTTAGAAATGACCCTCAAAAACCTAACTTCTATAGGATCTCATGCAGCTTCTTGTTCTTCCTCAGATAGCTCTTCTTCAGCTTCATCTTCGCTTTCTTCTCTTTTTCTCAACTCAAACCCTCTTCATAGCTCCGCTTGCAATGTATCGATTTGCCTTTGTAGGGCTCTAAAACTCTCTTCCATCAAAGTATTCCTCCCAATATGATTTCTTCGTGGAGACATCTTGAGCTCCACAGCAAACCCACAACCTCAGGTCCTAGTGCAAACTGCCTCATGGTCGGCGATCTGTCTACACACTCAGGAAACCTTACTCTGATACCACTTGATGAAGGAGGTAAATCATAGAACACACAACAACAGAAATTGCACACAGAAAATAGAACTTTCTTTATTGATTTGGACAACTTATTACATTATAGAAGCTCAAATACAATCAGAGGAATCAATCCTCTTCAGGTTGCAACACATTACAACTTTCCTAACCTCAAGACTCTGGAATCTTCAACCTTTTGTAACCCCAAATCAGCTAAGGTTTCTATTTTCCCACCTATTCTTGACTCTACTCTTCCCCCCTTCACTCTGCTACCGTCTAGGGTTCCCAAAATAGTCATAAATAGCACTTTTTGGTGGCCTCCAGCTAAATTTTGAAATTTGCAACTCCCTCCAAAAGTAGGTCAACTTCCGGGAAGCATAACTTTTGATCCGGGTGTCTGATTGACGAATTGTTTTAAGAGCCAAAAAGCTTGTGATGTGAACTATCACGCTGAAAATGTGTAAGAAGATTTATGTCAACTTTTTGGGACATTATGGGATGTTTTAGTGCCTCATATCTCGTTTCAGAAAATTTTCAGGGGCTTTTCAGAAAACAAAAACTTTAATATCTTTCATCTCACAAATGATCTTTGCCTGATTCCTTCGCCAAAGGTCTTATATTTCAGTTATGAAGCTTTCTGTAACTTTTTGCCTCAATCTGTGCCCAAATGTAAACTTTCCTAAAATGGTAGGTAAACTTTCCAAAACTGAAAGTCCTACATCATTATTCAGGATATTATGGAACCGGAAACACTAATTATGGAAAGAAATGAGAAAAACTACAATGATTTTGAATTAACTTCTTTTTGGGTGATGCAAGATTGCCCTTACACCATTGGATGCTCTTGCATCAATATCCTTCATTCCGGTATGCACTAGGGTTTCCTCTCTGGTAAAAATTTCTGTCATCCTTCTTAAGTGGGTTGTCAAAAATTTTCTACTTTGGATATGATCTGTCTCCTCCAGAATAAGTCCTACCTCTCTAAAATTTACCTCCTCTTCCTCTCTGTCTCTGATCATGTCTTTTATTTAGCTTCTCTTCAACCTTTAGGGAAAACTGATATGCTTCCTCCAAAGATGTCATCCTTACCAATCTTAGTTCCTCTTGAATGTTCAATCTCAATCCATTGATGTATCTAGCCACTTTCTCCTTGCTTGCTTCACTATGTCCTATCCTTATGATCATTTTATGGAATTCTTCAGTGTACTCCTTCACAGATTTCTCCTTTTGTCTCAGGTTTTACAATCTTTCAACAGTTCCAACTCATAGTCAGCAGGTATTGTATACGCCTAAAAATGACACTACTCGGTCTAAATAAATATTCTTAATATTTATTCCATCTTTATTCCTCTATCAATAAATAAATAAACAAATTTATTTATTTGATTCATATTCCTCTAAGTTAATTAAATATCAAAATATTTAATTACCTCTTCTAAAGTTAAAATTAAATAAAATTCTTTATTTAATTAAATTCTTCCAAACAATTAAATAATTCTTAATTATCTAATTAAATCAAATCATTCTTCCAAATTTAAATAAATCAATCAAATTTATTTAAATCCTCTCAATCTCTAAAAATAAAATATAATCAAATATTTAATTTATTCTTCCAAATTATGCACAAATAATTAAATAAATTTATTTATTTAATTTGCTTTCTTATCTTCTAATTCTTCCAAATTCATTCTAAATTAAATAATACCAATTATTTAATTGTTTCTTCTAATAATATCTTCTCTAAATTTAAATAAAACAAATATTTATTTAAGTTGTCTATTTCTTCTAAATTGATTTATCTCTAAATATAATTCAATCTTTGTGCACCTGCAATTGAATATTCTAAAAATTTAATTGAGCTAAAATATCTTCTCATCCTCATGCAAATTCCATTCTCTAGTTTTATTCTCTTAATTGATTAATCTATTCTTTTAATTGATTAATCTCTTCAGTTAACTCATTCTTCTATTCTATTAATTCCTCTCATGTAAAATAGAGCAGGACACATGTCTTCTTCTTATTTGCGCACATTCTTCAACCGTTCTATACCGTTGATCTTCTCATTCTTTCTATAATGTTGATCTTCTCTCTCTCGAGTCTATAAATTAAACGTTCTTCCATTTCATTCATCCAAGCTTTAAGTATTGTTACTCTACAGGAATTACAGCGTGCCTTTGGCACCAATTCCTTCATTGCTTGTGATCACACTCGTTACCATACTACTATCATTGTTGTGAAGCTCCTCTTCATGGCAAAATTATCATATCCGTTCTCCATTGACAATCTTGGAATAGCAAGGAAGTGCACTCTCTGAGGGTCTTATTCATACATGCAAGATTGATTGAGATAGGCAACCAATGGAAGCTATGAAGCTTTGAGGTTTGCAAAGGTTTTTGAAGTTCTTTTGTTTGATTGATCTCTTTGTTTCTGTATTTTTTTGAGTTTTAGGTATTTTGATATTGATATATTGATTATTCATGTTTACTCCAATTTTTTCTTAACATTTTTGGTGCCCACTGTGGGGCCTAGCCCTAATTTAACCCAAAAACTAAGTTTTTGTGTTTTAGAAAGCCATACACAAGAGGAAACAGCACATCTGACACATCCTAACATGCATCTGCTATCTATTACGGTGCATACATTCCTTCAGTGCATATAGTCTCCGATCTAGTGCACCTGTTGTCTGTTCTGGTGCATACATCCTTTCGGCGCACACAGACTCTGTTCTGACGCATCTATCCTCTGACATGGTGCACCTATCTATTCGGTACATATATACTATTTTCCTGCGATTTTGACATCTGTCTTAATGCATATGTATTATGGTGCTTTTGAGCTTTGTTTCTGTGCATTCAATCTTTGAAGCTACACATTTGATCTAGACAGTGATTTTTAGGGTTTCCTTGAAGTTTTGCTAACACTGACTTCTTTTTGCAGGAACACTCTTGATTTGTTCGTAGGCTAGGTACTGGTTTAGAATCATATAGTTGCACTTGTTAACTCACACTTCAATTTGCTCATGTAAATCTCACATAGTCTTAACTAGGAAGGTGGTAATTGAATCATTGCTATCTTGCATATCATTGAATCATTGCTATATTGCTATCCTTCAAAGTTAACAACTCATTGCTATCTGGGTAAAATTAAACCATTTCTATCTTGTTATCACTTCAAAGTTAACAAATCACTGTATCTGGGTAAAATTGAACACATCATTGCTATCTAGGTAAAATTAAACTATTGCTATCTTGTTATCACTTCAAAGTTAACAAATTTCTATGCTTGCCCAAGTAGATAGCTCATCTAGTTTTTCTCATTTTAACTAGGGGAAAAGAACCACTGTCTTCTGTGTTTTGGGAATGATACCAAGCCTATGCTCTCCCCTATCTTGGGTGACCAAAATACCAGACATATCATTTTCGCATGTGTTTTTCCTTTAGAGGGACCTGCTCTTGGATATCGTTCATCCAAGTAGGAATGACCCTAAGTGGTAACAAGCTAGACACCAAGCCCTACCAATGCACTATAAATAAATTGTGTTTGGAGAGAAAGCTTCAAACAACAAGTAAAGTTGTGTTATACTGACAGCAACCTCCCCCAAAACCCTCCAAGGCCCAACCCTTGCAGGCTGGGAGACTCCATAATGGAGAGTAGTGTTGCCACATGTATAACCACTCGAATGATTGCCTTTATTACTCATTTTTTTCTTAGTGGCCAAAAACCCCTATAATCCTATGCAGGGAAGGGTGATTATCACCTCTTGAAGATGCTTCACTAGAGATAGTGAGAATTTAGTTTTATACTGTCCTTTGAAACCTAGGTTTGTACTTGCTTTCTTTTAGTCCAAAAAGAGTCAAAAAAATCACAAAAAAAAAACCATAAAAACATTCTTTGTGTTTGCTATGTCTTCTTGCCATAATTTTAGAAAATTAGGTCAAAAAGACCTTCTTGCAGCCAAAGATACCAAAAACATTAGAGAATTGTTAAAAATTTGCAAAAACACTAAAAAAAATAGAACTGCGCATTTGTTATATGAAGCTGCGCATCTATCCTGACTTGCTGCACATTTGTACTGACTTGTTGCACTTATATCACCTATTACTACATGTCTTCTTTTTACCAGTACTATGCATTTGTGTCAACTTTCTGCACTTATATCCTCTACCGCTCCGTATCTGGTTCTACACATCCGTGACTATGGGCATTTCCACATCTTTTCAGAGAAAAATTTTAGGTTTTCTAGGTACCAATTTCAGTCTTGTGTCAGTTTCTATTGACATGATAAACCAATTAGAAGTAATTGCTCAAGAACTCCAATACCTACGAGAGCAATTAGACTTCGATATCTGGCCCCAGGATTGTATAGCAATTACTCAAGAACTCCAAGTGATACAACAAGAAATGACAATCTTACAAGTTGAACAGGGCAGTACTGGCTACACCTCACCCCAAAAGCATACATCCTTTTCTTGTCTTCATGATATTCTTGACAAGGCAAGCACCACCTCAAGTTGGAAAACATATACCACTCCATCTACTAGTCCTCCTTCACCATCTCCTAGAACACATGGCCCAAAGCATACTATTCCTACCATGGAGAACTCCAAATCCACTCATCCATTACCTCACTCCTCTACCTATGCACCTACCAATGATGTGATCCAAGGGCTACTAGCAGAAAGTCAACCATATCCCCAAATTCTGGACCTTGACTTTATCAAAGAACCTTCAAGCATGTCCATTACTCTAACCTCGTCATGTCACCTGCAACCCCTTGAGCATATTGAAGAACCTCCTACCATGCACCAAACTCAAGGTCTGTCGCACCTTCATGTTGTTGACCAAGAGCCTATCCAAGAGTCTTCTACCTCAACTTCAATTCAAGCACATCAAGAGTTATGTCAAGAGCACACTTTAGAACATGTGGAAACATCAACCCATTGTCTAAATTAGGATCAAAGCACTCCCATCTGACCCTTACATAACCTTTATCTTTTTGATGATCCTATACCTATACATGAGCAAGAAATCTAATTTCAAACCATTCATAACCTCTATCTCTTTTATGATCAAGATACTACCTCTGATGAAGAAGCTATCCATGAGAAACTTGATCCTATACATGAACAAGATATCACATTCCAACCTCTCCATGGCCTATATCCTTTCCATGATCAAGATTTTATCGTTGATGAAGAACATATACAAGAGCACCTTAATTCCATCATGCTAAAGCCTATCTATGATTAGGATCCCATCTATGATCAAGAGCCTATCTATGATCAAGCAGACCATGATGATCCTCTTAGCCCACTTTATGCATTCCATGGTCCTGAGCTTATAACCCCATCTAGTCCTATCCAAGATTCAACAACTTCCTCTTCCTTTGATGAGACACTTGTCTCCTAAGCAAGCATAGAAGATCAAACCAAAAATACTCCTCCACCATTCATTATCGACCATGATGCAAATCCCCCACCGTATATCCTTGGTCTTACTGCCTTCATTCATTAGTGTTCCTCCTTAGAACACCAGCCTCCATTATCCTCTATCCCACCTTCTTCATCCAATAAGGAACTTGTGTCTAGTGTTCCACCTACACATAATCCTGCTATCCACTGCATACTCCAACATATGAACTATCAAGGTAAAGGCTTAGGCCTTCACAAACAAGGTATTTTGGAGCCTGTCCATGTCAATGTTCCTCCTCCTTCATATGGCCTTGGATACACACCCCAAGGTGAACAATCTTGAGATGTTGGTACTTCCTCCACTCCTCCTAAATCCCCCACTTTTCATCGCAAACCCTATCATATCCCCAAAACATATGTTGCCATTCCACCTCCGACATCCTATAATCGTCAAAAGCATGTGACCATACACCTTCCACCATCCAATCTACCTCCGCTACTTCCAACTCCTAACAGCCCTCCATGAATTTTACCACCACTTATTCCAACACCTTATCCATCCATCTATGAATCCTCTAACAATCCCAATCATGACCAACTAATGCACATGTTGTCTAAACAAAGAACTTCCTAAAACTCCACTTCCACCATCTCAAGAGAATTCAACCATAAAAATCTGGATGCCTCTACCTATCAAGTCAAAAATCCTAAGAGTCCTCATGACCTAGGATACAAAAGCCAAGAATCAAAGAAGCATCCTTCTCAAGAGTTGTATACACCCACACACCTATACGCAAAGGTGAAAAAGGTGTGGGTCCACATCCAACAAATGATTACTCCAAAAGATGCATAAAAGTTGCATACACCCAAACCCATACGTTCGAGGTACTATCTAAAATAAAAATAGTTTGAGTGCCTAAGAAAAAAGCCCTCAAGTTACATGAGGCATCTACCTCTCAAGAATCTCAACCATCCACTTTCTCCCTTTCCATCCAAAAGTCTCCAATTCTTCCATCCCAAATGACAAGCAAAGCGCAGAAAGATACTTAGTCTATGTGGATCCCTACATGCCTAAGTCATTCATCCACGCTTTAAGTATTGTTACTCTACAGGAATTACAGTGCGCCTTTGGCACCAATTCCTTCATTGATTGTGATCACACTCGTTACCATACTACTATCATTGTTGTGAAGCTCCTCTTCATGGAAAAATTATCATAGTCATTCTCCATTGACAATCTTGGAATAGCAAGGAAGTGCACTCTCTGAGGGCCTTATTCATACATACAAGATCGATTGAGATAGACAACCAATGGAAGCTATGAAGCTTTGAGGTTTGCAAAGGTTTTTGAAGTTCTTTTGTTTGATTGATCTCTTTGTTTCTGTATTTCGTTGAGTTTTGGGTATTTTGATATTGATATATTGATTATTCATGTTTACTCCAATTTTCCCTTAACAGGTATAAATTGATTCTTCAGTTTTGTCAGCATCCAATCCCATTTTGTAATCTTTTCTTTCCGTCTTCTATTTCTTTCTAACTGAACTTCTTTCCACCATATAGCAGCATGTCCTTTTAACTTTGTCTTTGCAAATTTCACCTTCTCCAGATCTTCAATTTCCTCATATTCAAAGTATTCTTCCATATCATTTATCTAGTCAATCAATTCTTCAGGGTTCAAATTACTAGTATAATTCGGCACATCAACTCTAGGTCTTTTTCTAATATTTGAAATAGCTCATAGCATCTTTACTTGATCTGATTCTTCTTCTTCATCACCTCCTAGGGTTTTGCCTACTTGTTCCACAAATTGAAATTCCTCTTCATCATCATTTTCAACATTAGGTCTCAGTGTCAATCCTCTTCGCCTATCTTCTTCAACAACATCCAAATGAATTCACATTGTTTTCATTATCTTCATCATCTCATCTATTCTACCAGCCATTGTTCCAATAGCAGCAACTCTCCTTGGCGGCATTCTTCCTAGGATCAAGTGTAAATTGCCTCAAGTTCGGCGATCAGGCTACTAGGTGACAACTGCCTCACAATCAGTGATCGGTTGCAACACAAGTAACCTACCTCAATTCAGCGATCTGTCCATAGCAAGATCTTATGGAATTCCTCGCCAACTTCACTCAATTTGCTCCCAAATATTTGAACTTTCACTTTGATACCACTTGGTGCAGTCACGGTAGGAGGGTTCATAGAATGAACTGTCCGAACCATGCAACAAGAGTAAACACAACAAAAACAATTCAAAGAAATAAAGAAAATGTAGATTCAATCATTCAATATATCATAGAATTCAAATAGAGATCAATTAGCAACATGCGGGCTTACAATTAGGGCTCACAGGCCTGATTACATACATGCACAAGATAAAGCTTTGAAGATCCTTCACCATAAAATGAATAAGCTATCTATCTATAACTTAGTAACTTATGAATTGCTTTCCTAAGGATCTATTACATCAATATATATCAAGTCTGGATCATAAGATTCCTTTGCATCAGCCAAAGAAGATCACAAACTCCAATGAAGAGCTGTAGCATGTGTACATAGATAGGTCAGACCTAAATGCATAGAACACTTCTAGAAAATGAATGGAATGATATGCGGATCTCCTAAGAAGGTCAGCCACGAACCAAAGATCATTGAATGATGTGTCATTAGGCTCCACAAATCAGGAAATGCTTCTGTAAGTTTCTCCTTTAGCTAGTTATTTGTGATTATCAGGATGCTCTACTCTGAGAAACAGTCAGACTTTTGATAGTGATATCTTTCTGGTATTGAAGTGTGGATCTCTAAATTCTGGATATGATGTAGATGGTAAATCCAGCTCCACAAGATCTAAAATGCAATTGTGGTAAAATGCCAGACCAAAAGCAGAAACTACTTCTGACTGAACTACCTGAACTGAACTGGGAAATAAAAAGAAACAAACTGAACTGCAAACAAACTGAAATGCAAATATTTTTGGTTGATGCAAGATTGCTCTTGAACCAGGGATGCTCCTACATCACATAGAAGTGGTGGTCTTTATGTAGATTTAGAGGAATAGTTATCACGCATAAGATAACTAATAAAAGTGACCAAGGGAGGACTCAAGATGATGCCAATAGAGGAATAGAAAGATAGAAACCAAGACAATCATTTAGAAATAAAATGCAGCTAATAAGAAATTAACTAGCCGGCAACATGAATCAGAAACGAGACTCAAAACAAGCAGACTAAGTGATTATTACAAACCAAAAACTTAATAGAATACACAACAAACTCTATGCAGAAAATAACTCAAGGAAAATACCTGATTCCTTTGTTGTCTAAGTCAATTTATGCCCCTGACATTGATCTCTCCACCTTCCACCGTTGTGCTTTCTTCCTCTCATGTTGCTAGTCTCTTCTCTCTTTTCCTCGCTCAAAACAATGATGATCCTATTCTTTCTATTACTATAACCACGGGTGAAGATTTCTCTACTGTGCCTTTTTCTTTTATTCCCCTTGCATCCTCTATTTTTGTCATTCTAATTTTGAATGGCTTTTCTTGTTTTAACTTTTGATTTTCTTTGCTTTTGAAAACTCCAGTTCTCTTTCGTTTGCATGCCCTTTTGGTGTTCCAACCAGACTTTAAATTAAAATAAATCAATTTCTTTATTTCAAATTTTGCATGACAGAAGCTTATTATTTATTAATTTATTTAGATGTCTAATTTTAATATATATATTATTAGTATAATTTATTTATCTTTAATAAAACATATTTATTTTTAGACCAATCAAGATATTGTTTTTCAAACAATAATAACAATAATATATTACATAAATAGGAAAACACTTTTATTATTTATGATTAAATAATATAATATAGACAATTTCCATTAAATATAATTCGAAGGAACATAATAATTTTATGACTAATTATGCATTCGAATAGACTTATTGTAGCAACTCAATACATATTTACCTACTCACAAAACATCAATCACATTCATTAACCATATAATAATGCATATTAATGCCATTCAAAATGCAATATGAGATGAGACTACGTGAGTGTGTGAGTGCATCAGGTTTATCCATCCCAATAGTTCTTTCTAGGTGGCTAGAACATCTCTACCTCAACCATATTCTCATCTTTGACGAGTACCTGCATTAATTTGCACTCAACTCCACATCAATAGGTTAGTTCCTCAAATCATATCTGAAGAAAAACATAATGTACATCCATAATCGTACCAATAATATTCAATATTAAATTGACCTTACATAATAATCATATATATAACATTATGATAATTACTTTCACACACGTGGAATCACTCATAGTAAAACAATCATAGTAATTGTCTAATAATCTAAATAATAATATAGTCCATAAAACAAGATGTGACAAATCCTAACATTCTCCCACTTGACTTCATACATTGTAAATACCCATAGGAAAAAAATAAAATAATCAGGCACTAAAAACAAGGCCCATGGCCTCTCTACACCAAATAAATTTCTCTGTGCTCATAGGCTTGGTCAAAGCATCTGCAACATTCTCTTGAGTGTCTACCTTCTTCAGCTCAATTTGTCCACTTGCAACCATTTCTCAAACAAAGTGATACTATATATTAACATGCTTTATTCAAGCATGATACATAGGATTCTTGGCCAAACAAATAGCACTCTAGCCATCACAACCAATCTGAATGATCCTACAATCAAAACCAATATCTGTACACAATCTCCTCAACCAAACTGCCTCCTTAGAGACATGGGTAGCAGCCATATACTCTACTTCAGTGGTGGACAAGGAAACTATGGGTTGCCTTTTGCTCATCCAACTCACTACTCTGTCAAACAAAGTAAACACATAGCCACTAGTGGACCTTCGATTATCCAAGTCACCTGCCTAATCTGCATCAACAAATCCTTGTATGTCCAAAGTTTTGTCAGCAATATTAGTACCAAAATAAACTAAATAGTAATCAAGAGTACTTGCTAGATATCTAAACACCCTCTTCACATAATTATAATGTTGTCTACTAGGGTTAGACGTAAATTTGCTCAAAACTCCCACTGCTTGGGCAATATTTGGTCTAGTGCAAACCATTGCATACATCAAACTCCCTACAACACTAGCATATGGCACATTAGACATATCCTCTAAATCATCCTCATTCTTTGGACACATATCTAATGAAAGCTTGTTTTGAAGATCATAGCCTCCATTTTATCCTAGTGTCATAGTGAACAAGAGTGGATCAAGTCTAGGAGGCCTAATTAGGTCTAATTATACAAGGGACAGTCAATTTTTGGGACAAACCATACAAAACAACCCCACCCCATTTCTTGGTATGTGTTGTAAGGCCCAAATGGGTATCTAAAACAAGTCTTCTTTCTTGGAGATTAGTATTGGTTTGGAAGTTATGTCCAAAAATGTGTTTTTGAAAGGCTACAAGGGAAAGGGGTCAGTTATGAAGGAATGCCCTATGGATAGTGATCTAGGGTTTTGGTAAATGATTGGTTGATTGTGTCTAGTTAATCCTTACCCCTTCTCTACATCAACCCCTCGTCAAGGGGATGATCCCCCCGGACCCCTCACAAAGGGGAAACCCCCTATGACCCCCCATCATGGACGAATTAGCGTCGGGTACTGGATATAAACATGCGACTGAAACATGATCGCTGCTGGTGAAACCTCTCATTCCCTATGGGTGATTTACAAACAATAATAGGAATAATAAATTACATAGGACTTACAAGGTTGGTGGCACCTTAATCCTAATAATACCAAATGAAAGGAAGAAAATGTGTGGAATATGCTTTCTACACTAATCTATGAGAGGAGATATGTGCAAAAACTAAACTAATCACACAATTACAAAGAAATAAACAAAAAATAAATATAACATAAGATAGTGACTTATGTGGGAAAACCCTTTTTGAGAGAAAACCCCCACACTCAAAAGCAACTCAATTTATTATTCACTAATCAAAGGTTACAATACACTTGCAAAGTCTAAGCCTTCACAAGAGTATTACTAGCCAAAAATTTGGAGTAATTTTGGTAGCATACCAATACCCACAAAACTCATCAAAACCTTCATCTAAAAAACCCAATAAATAGGAGATGCAATACATGAAACCATCAAATGTTAATTAGGAAACCATGAGATAGAACCACCAAAAAATGTGGCACCCAAATCCCAAGATGAGTCCACAAGCTAAAAATAGCATATTCCTTCCATTTGTCATAAGATCGTCATAATCCATTCACCAAATTGGTCACTCCATTTTGGCTCCATTATCTCCATCCAAATATGTCTTATGACATGTCATAACATGTGTTATATGTTGGTCAACAAGTGTAACTCCCCCTTATAGCTCTTTTATGTGTCCTAGATATTTACATTTCCAATGTGAGAGGCCCAACTTTTGGAGGCCATAACTTTTGATTTGAGAGGCTGATTGGGCCCATTAAAAAATTGTAGAGTTTAAAGAGATCTACATCACAGATATTAAGGAACCAACACCAAATAATCCATACTTTTTATTTTGTCCAAAAGGACCTCTATAGCCCCAAAATTGAATTGTTCTATTCTATATCTTGAAAATGAATTGTTTGTGATATTAACATTAGGAGAAAGGTTGAGACACTTTTCCTAACATACATGTGAAATTGACCTATTAGGTTTGATAATTTTTAAATTAGTTTTCCTTGCCTTATGATATATGAAAATAGATGGGCAACATTTACAAACACTTTTGAGCAACTTACTAAGCAAGGTATATATTCTCCGTTGGTCAAACCCTAGGTGGGTTAATCAATGGATTGCGAACAAATATTGAAGATAGTAAGCATCCATCTAACATTATTATCTATCACTAAGTATGTAGATATTGATGTAGCAATGAATGCTTAGATGTCCTTCTTAAGTGATCAAGCATATGATTATTAAGAGCTTCCAATGATGTTAAAATGAATTAGAGTTTGTCCTTTTATACAATACCCTAGAACATAATTTGAAATGTTTTGCACTTCAAGTTAGAATACAATAGATAGTTAGAGGGACACCACGGGCCCAAATTGAAGTTTGAATTTTAAAAATATTGAGGTTGATTTCATACTGCAACATCAAACTAGGTTCACTTTCATGCCATGGAATTGAACCAAGTAGGCAAATAGGTAAACTAATGATCAAAATTGGTTCTTGGTGATGTAGACACAAAATTAAACTAGGTCCAGGAAATATGTCAACTTAATGTAGAAAGGTGCCACATTTACACTAATCATTAAATAAAAACTAACCAATCAAAATAAGTCCAAAAATAATGAAAAAAGTATAGAGTATGAAACTTTGGCCTCTACATGTTCCATCCTATTTCCTTGCTTCCTTTCTTTGTCCTTGTTCTAACCTTGAGCATTTTATGCTATGTCATGTCGATGTCCTATTTTTATTTTTGTTCCATTGGTTGGTCTTTCTCCTGATCCTCTTCTCCTTGCCCATCCTTTTCTATTAATCTTTTCTCTTCTAGTTGCTCTCCTTTCTCTCCTCCTACTATCTTCATTATCACCTCTATCTCTCAATTCCAATCCATTTTCTAATTCATCTTTGTGGTTTTTCATCATCCTTCTTTCTCTCTTCTTGACTCTTAATTTGCATTTTAGGACTTTTTTCCTTTTTCTTTTCATTTCCTTCTCCATCTCAACTTTGTTCCTCTAGAACCCCTTCTTTCATGTATTTTCTCCTTCTATTTTTTCTTCTTTATCATTCTTATTGTTTCAATCTTTATTTGTCTCATTCCTTTCTTTCTTTCTTTTTGCCTATTTTAATAATGTAGTTTATCATTGTATAATATTGTTAATAGTTATTATGGTTTATAGTCATTTTAATTTCTCTTTTTTATCTTGAATACTTATCTTGTGGTTATCACTTTTTACAACAAATTTTGTAATAATTAACTTTTTAGTATATATCCAAAATATTTAAGTTAACATCAATATTAAATAATTCCTTTACATATTATATATATAAAGTAAGGAATTATTTAATATTGATGTTAACTATTAAATATTTTTGATATATTGTAAAAAGTTTTGATTGTGATATCCACATTAATTGAATACTCAATGAGTATTCAAGAGAAAAAAAGAAAAGAAATTATAATGATAGAAACTTGTGTGTACATATACATACAAACTATTTAATATTTAACATCAAGTACATTAAATGATTCCTTTACATAATACTAATCTATATGAGAAGATGTTGTTAGCTTTTTTTTTTTATCTATTTATGAGTTCCTTAATTCTTGTTAGCAACTATGTTTATCTTTTGTTATTACCCTTGTAATTGATTAGTTTGTAATTCATCTTCTTCTCTTTTTTGTCTTTCCATTTCCTTTTTTAATTTTCCAATATCTTCAATCAAACTTTTTTTCTTAAAATTTTATCTTAAGTAAAGAACTGTGTTGTCTTTTTCATATAATCTGTTATTATATAATTAAGTTTTTTTAAATTCTTCTTTATCATATTTCTATCTCTTCATTAATATAAAATCACTTTTATTATTGTTATTATGTTGAAAGGTGTTATACATGGTAGAAGACATCGAGCATCGAGCATCATATCTTAACTATGTAAATAAAAACTAAAACACAACCAACATATATTTAAAAAACTAAAACTATAAAATCTCTTAAATAAATAAAATAATTATAATATAACTATTAACTAAATAAAAATAACTCTTCAAATAAAATAATTTTCTAAATTAATATATATCCAAACTATTTGATATCAATTAATTTGTTTTATTTAATTTAATTCTTAATTTGATCATTCATTGTATTAATCAACCATAACTTTTCATAATTTTTATATATTGTTAGATCATTATATAAGCTTATCATTCCACAACATGTCCATATCTTTTACATCATGTACCACTTATATACTTGTTTTTAATTTCTTTTAACAAGACAAATTGTTAGACAAATCTTAATGTTCTCTTAATATGCATGCCTTTTCAATTAATAGGATTTCATTACATTTTTTTTCTTTTGTATATCAATACATCTAATTCTTCTGGTTATGTTAATATATTTGAATATCACTATTATATTTAATTAATTATAGTGTCTTTATATTTATATGTTAATATAATTTAGTCATTCTAATCAAGTAATTAGTGTGGCTTACTATTTTTTATATATGAATTATTAAAACACTAGTAACAATAATACTATTATTTTCTTTTATAATTCTATCATAAACTTAGTTATTTATTTTAATTTTAATATTTATAATAATAAGATAACTTTTTGATACAAGGTAAAAAGAGAGTTTTGATAGGTCTTAAAACCTTGTACAGAATTACATAATAATATAATTAAATATTTATTACAATACTTACACTTAATATATTTACTATTTAATATTTACTATTTAATATTCCTAATATAAATAATTTTGTTACTACAATTATTATATTAAGTAATTAATATAACCATTATTTTAATTATAAATAAATTTATATTTTATTTTATTTTTATTTATTTCTAAGTTTAAATTTCTATTATTAATAAAATTTATTAATAATTTAATTTTTTTAATTGATTTCTCTCCTCCTTTCCCTCCTTTCCCTCCCTTTCTTTCTTTTCACTAAATAATAATATGCAATCTATATCAATACCTAATCTAAAACATTAATACTAAAATATTAATAAAAAAATTTCTATACAATTTTCTACCAAAACATTTTTATTTACATTGATTTATTTAATTTTACTATTATTTATTTTTTTATAAAACAAAATTATTTTCAATCTATTACATTTGTATGATAACGCCATGTCGTATGCCAAGGGCCACACATGATTGATTTTTTCTTTGAGGGCCACTCTTTCTTAATTTATAAATAGAAACAGAAAAAATATTAAATAATTTGGAATAAAAAATAATTTGGAATGGGTCACCTAATGGAATTAGAAAAAGGGCATTAAAAAAATTGGAATGGGTGACCTAATGGAATTTGCAAAAGGGCATTAAATATTTAAGTCAAATAGCTTTATTATTGTTTGTTGGATTGTCTACATCCCGTCCTTTCCCTTACATAATTAAAGCTGCCTTTACTTTATTCATTTTGTGTTTTCTTTAATTTATAACAAAACGTTTGGAAGTAAAAGCATTAAACAAATTTTATCAGTTGCGTACTTACAAAGTTAGGGATTATATTCCACGCGTTTGTACATGCCATTCACATTGATTTGATGTTTTACCACTACCAAACAAATTCTTCAAAATAAATAAATTATTTCAACTAAAAAAGTTTCACCTCTATACCAACAGAATTATTCATTTAAGATTTAATTTAGTAGCCTTTAAAGAAAGTATATAATAATTTTTTTTTTAACAAAATATTATTTTTTAAGAGTAGAAAAATAATTTTATAATTATAATTTTATTAAGTGTATGAATTTTTATTCCAAAATTAATTTTTTAAAATATAGTTGACCTTGTTTCATATATAACAAGTATTGTCTAGTGATTAGCTTTTGTTGTTGTAATATGTTAAAAATGGTGACTTATAATAAACAATTTAAAGGATTAACAAATTATATTGGTTGTTATAATTATCTTGTTATAATGGGAATATTTTTTTTCTGCTTAATCTCTTTTTTTAATACATATTAAATGAAGTTAAATATGTTGTAGTAAAGAAAAAGTTAATTAGTCTATTTGTTGAAGTGGGTATAATATTTATAGCAAATGTAACTAATGAAGGATCTTGACATCACATTAAATTTTAAAATTAGAAAAATAAAAAGGGGGGCTAATAATAAATGTTTTAGGCACTTGTAAATGATAACAAATAAAATATAATAGTAATTAGTATAATATTTAAATAGTGACGTGACTTGTGATGAGCCACACTTCCATGACTTTGATAATAAATATTTAAAATATTTGTCATTTCTGTAATGTATTGTAAAAAAGTCATTGTTAATATTTTCTTAGTCTAACTTAGATTGTAATAAGAACTCAACTCTCTACTCCAATATTTTTTAAGATAAATAACATTTTGGTCTTCTTTTATTAAAAAATGTACATATTTTACTTTGTTAGCAATAAAAAACTAAAACAAATAAAAAACTAAAAAACTTTGGATTGGTTAAAAGTATCAATAATAATAATAATAGCTTGTTAAAGATTATCCATCACAACAATTACTGTGCTATGTAGGGACTAATAAGTTATAAGATTTCTTCTAGACAGGTAGATAACATAAAACCTCTTAAACTAAAATATTTAAAAACACCACTTCTACAAAAGTGGCATTCAAATGTTCTTTAATCTCATTCACTACATGATATGCCCATTACATAAGTAATAACTTCATCATTTTTTAGTATCAACTACTACTTATATTTATGATTAATGGGACTATCATATATATGTCAATCTATTTAATAGGGCTATTCTTAAATATCAATTGGTTCAATAGTCAAAGGTAAATTTTGACTAATAGATAAAGCCTTCATCTTCTAATTATTCAAGATGATTCACTATCATAAAAATAATGTTAGAATTGTTCTTCTTTTCTAGTCAATATGGTTAATGATATCATTCTATACATGAAACATTTACTTTAGATCTTTTGGTATTGTTCATGAGCATGGAAAGGGATGTAGACATCCAAGCCATTCATTATTTTTTAAAATCTTGGTCAACATTATCATTCCATCATATATAGTTTAATAATATTTCTTTGTGATATCATACAAATATTTTGTGGGTATTGAACAATACTAAAATTATAATAGTAAAAAGTAGTCAAAGATTATGAGAAACAAGAAAAACCTAGGACAAAACAAGCATTAACATACATAAAAACTAATAAGCACAAGAAGTTGTTCACAATTACATAACCTTGTGGATGGAAAAAAATATACAAAATTTATTTATCATTGGCAATGTACACAACTCTCTTATTTACAATGCAATGATTAACTTGGAGTTAGCTAATTTGCAATTTGATATACTCTCGATGGTAGGAGATCTCTTTGTTTGTCTTTAGCATTACCTATAATTTAGAAGACAATGGCATAATTTGGAAGAATATGTTAAAGTAAATCCTTGAAATGATAGTTTCTAGGTGAATATAAGAAATAGAAAACACAATTGAACATCTAATTCTCCATAAATGCAAAAGGATAACATGTCTAATTAAATTAGCTACCACAATTTTTTTCAAGTCCATTCCAAGTAAATCTTTTTCAAGAATAAATGATGACCAAACAAATTAAATGAATCTCTCAAAATAGTAAACCATTTCTTTTTAACAAAAATCTAGCCCCAAAGTAAGTGTTTCATAGTCCCATCTAAATGACAAAAGGGGCATTTAACTGGTTAAACAAGAAAGCATTTTAGTTTATCACCAACAAGAGATTTGCAATGTAAGATTTTCCAAACAAGCATTTCAACATTTGTATTAGGTTTAGATTTTCAGTTTTATGCACTCAATTTGACCCAATATTTATAATTGAATTTACAATTCCATTAATGTTGAAACAGAGAACTAAAGATAGTTTGGGAAGGAGAAGGAGATAGATTTATTTTAAGGGGAAGGATGAGTAATGTTTGGAAAAGATCAAATGCTAGTCCTTGAAGAGATTACATAGGTGCATAATTTAATTGTTAAATTAGGAGGGACCAAAGATTGCACAAAATTTAGAAGTTGCTTGGAATTATTATTCAAATCAAAACATTATTTACTGACTATCAAGGAGACCACTGCAAAGAAGTGAAGTCCCATATATTCTTGAACTATCAAACCACTTTCTTGAACAAGTGATAAGCTTGTCTAGGAAAGTTGATGGGTGAAGGTTTGTCCTAATATTGGATATGCTTATCCCACCAAATCAAAGAAAAAGAAAATCTAAAACCATGTTCTGATGAAGAATATTTCCAATTTAATAAATGGCATACTTGTTGCCAGGCTTTCTAAATAGATTAAATGGGAAAGGAAACTTTAATCTAAAAGAATGCAACAAGAAGAATCTTGTCCTACCAATTAACATTATGTCATTTCCCTTGAGCTATGGCTACAACAATTCTATGTCATATTAAATTTTTTTATAGTTCATCACCTTTGATAGCTCTAGCAATCAATTTAACAACTAGATATAGTCCTTGAGTTTTGGGATCTATAATTCCAAGTTCACCTTTGGACTGAGGTTGGATGCAATGAGACCAAAAGGTGGATTTAAAACTAGCAGTACCATCCCACTTAGTCCAAAGGAATTGTTAGATCAAAATTTGCACAAATCTTCATACTCTTTATTAGATGATATCTAACAAGAAGGAAAATACTCATGTGGTAAGAAAGATTTTATTTTCCACCTAGATTTTTCCAACAAATGAAAGGAATTTTTTACCCTAATTAAACAATTTGTTCTTAAGCCTATTGGGGTAACATTTCCATATCTCAATAAAAGATAACCCCTAACCAAACATAATGCCAAGATACTAAATTATTTTTCCATGTTTAATTTATTTCCAATCTTTAGGAATCCACTAAAGGGTGGAACCAACCTAGGTTATTACAAACTTTATTTTGTGATAATCATGTTGGGAAATAGGTGTTGTACACCTTGCATAATATTGTATTATTTATTTGGATGCCACTCGTATAAGTTGTATGTAATATTGGGTTAATTATTTTGTGTGTGGGACACATAGAGTGATTAATTGTGTATTTGCATTATTTAATTATTGGGAAAAATGTAGTACCAATATTAAATAAGAGGGTCAATGGTTTTGTGTTACCCATAGTTTTGGGGCACATGGTTTTCTCAATGTATTTGTGTGAGATTGAATTATAAAAGCAAACACAATGTTATTATTTGAGGTTGGCTAATTGTTCATTGTAGGTGGATTGAAGGTTTGTGAGAGGCTGTCATTGTATTGAGCTCTCTCCTGTAAGTGCATATTGTGAAGCATGGCAGGTGATGTGTGGATTCATGCTTGTACACATGGAGGATGCATTGGAGGTGCTTAATGGTTCAAAGGTATTCATGGAGACTCATGAGATATATTGTAATTTGTTATTGTTGAATATTACATATGAGTGTGGATGCTTTTGGAGGCTGGTTTTTTCCCTCTTGAGGTTTTTCCCAGGGCATATCTTGTGTTTTTCATTTGATATTTGCATTATGGTTATTTGTTGCATCATTTTCTCCTATTGGATTATGTGGAATTGGTTTTATTAGACCTAGAAATTCTTAACATATGGTATCAGAGCCATGTTTATGGTTGAGGGAGGTGTGAGCTCCTTGAATTTGTATAACCCTTATGTGTGTAGATCGGATGCAAAATGGAATCCATGGAAATGCATGAAAGGATTTGGGACATTACAAGGTTTTGTGCAGGTTGTATTGCAGATTGGGGGTTCTGGGTATTGGAGATTTGTTGTATATTTTGTAAATTTTGTGATTAAAAAATCATGGCCAATGAGGGTTTCTTGGATGGCTTCATGAGGGTTTTGAGGAGCAATTTCTACAAATGACCTCTTGTGTAAAAATGGACCTCGTCGTTGACTCTAAGAGGCTTGAGAGGCGAAGATTGATATAAAATTTTACCTATTTAGGTCACTGGAGCAAAAAGGCAAAAAAAATTTAGCCTCATAGGTTCGACCGTACGGACTGCAAGTACACCTATGAATTAAAAAAAAAATCCTGCACTATCATTTTTTCTATAGTTCTTTTGAAAAAAAAAATTTAAAAATTAAACAAGACTATAGAAAAGAAATTTTAAAAGATTTAAAAATTTTTTAAAAAATGAAATTCGATGGGGGGGTCTACAAACCCTGTACCCCATACCTTGCGCCTGTGTCGATAGTGGCAGGGACGGTCGGCATGGCTGTTGGGGCTTGTCAGCTCCTGGCTGGCATGATTGGGCTGGAAGGCCCTTGGCCCCCAATCTTGGGTGCCGATCCGGTAAGGTTGATCGGACTCTTGGCGCTGGTGACCGCCTGAGTAGCCCCTCCGTGGGCATTAAACCATTTTAAAAAAAAAATTAGCAGGCAGTGGGAAAAAAGGTTTATGACAGCGAATTAAAAAACTTTTATGTGGACTTTATTAAAAATTAAACCTCCTCTCTTAATGCATTTTGGGGTCCGTTGAAACTTGAAACAAATTTAAAACTGTTTGAAATCTGCCAGTCAAAGAGATGACATTAGCAGCTTGCAGTTCACCATGTCAGTGACCCTATCTATGCCCATTTAGCGCCACATCATCTGTTGATGCAATGGTGATGTTAGCACCATGTTAGCGGTCCCACCAGCGTCCCCTTTTAGCCCTCGGAGGGCATTTTCTTCCGGGAGGCATCCGTCCACAGTATCAGATTTTTGACTTCTTATAGGTGTTGGAAAGGTCTCTCTGAGCACTACATAGTGGTATAGGTTTCATGATTAGATTTTTATATTTGTGTCAAAATTTGGTGCCTAAAGCCAGGCATTGCTCTGGGATAGTTATGCTCATAACTTTTGCATACGAAATCAAATTTTTGATTTCAGACAGGTGTTGGAGAGCTATTGTAGTGTACTACAATTTGGATTGTGTATATTTTTAGTTTGGTGTACAGAGAGAGATTGGTGCTTGTTTGATCACTTGTAGGAGCCTGAGGTTTAGGGTGTGTTTATGAGTGCATTTGGATGGAGTTATGGGCACAAACTTGTGGGAGTGCATGTTGTTATGAGACCATCAACATGGTATAGTAGGTTTTTAGATTGGGTACTTCTAGATACAAGTTTACAGGTGTTTTCAGAGTTTGGACTTTGATGGAGACAGATACACAGGTTGTCTTCTAGTTTAAGGACATGGTTGATATGCGTGTGAGACTTGGAGTCTTGTTTTAGTGGGAGTTGAGTACAGGTACAATGATGACGATGATTATGTTGTCATGGATATGTAGGTACATTTTTGCATTGGCATGACATGATAATGATGCGATTGGCATGTATGGGCTATGATGTTTGATTCATGATTACAGGTGGTGTTGTGGTGTTGTTTTAGGGGATTGTTCTTATCTCCTGGATACTTGATTAGTTCCTTGACTATGGTTACTCATTTGTGGACTTGTTGGTAAATCGAATCTAGAATTGATTTGGTGTTTGAGTCTTGGAGTCTACATGTTCTCTTCTTTGATATCTTAGTTTGCATGTTACTAGTGTGATGATGAGTTTGCATGTTGCATTTGTTTGGGATCTACGAGTTATGTAGTTGTGTGGGTTGATCACCTATTTGGCTACAATGGGATGACTCAGATGTGGACTATCTATATCCATGATATTGATTTAGTGTTTATGCAGACTTTGTTAGTTGGCCTTATCTGTGGTCATTTGTACATTGGTATGTTGCTTTGGGATAAGAGGATGGATGATTAGAGTGCTTGGATATTCGGTTGTTGGGACTTATAGCATGTTTATCGATGTCATGGATAGCTTGGATACATGGTTTTATGTGAGCTTTTGACATTGATGGTTTTATCTTCTTGTTTTGGAGATGATGGTTTACTTGACCTTTTGTGAGCTATTGATGTTACAATGGGATTCTTTGATTGGTTTGGGGCCATGGATAATCTTCATTTAGGAGATGGTTACTTTTTGTCATGGATATCTTATTATCATGATTCAATGGGAGCTTTGGCAGCGACACGGATTCATCATTTGTGATGGTTGATCTTCTGCAGTGGTTGTGGGTGTCTTGGAGAGGCTCTTGGATTATGATTCTTGTTTCAGTGAGAGTTATTTGACATCTTGAGTTCCATTGTTAGTAGATGGTTATCTTCGTGTGATTAGAGATGTTGACATCTTGGTTTACCATGGAGGACTTTTTGAGTCTTTGGTTGAGGTGTCATTTTATGATTTGTCAATTTGACATGTTTATCTTTTATTTAGAGATGTTGATATTGTGTCTTGATTTACTTTGGATACTAGTTTGAGTATTGGCATGATACAGGTTCTCTTGAGACAAGATGTGTGCATCAGTGCATGTGATCTCCTTAGAGGAGATGGTTAGATCATGATGTCATGATGGGTTTCTTGATTATGTAGATGTGTAGTAGGAGCATTGACAGTGATCTTGTTGGTTCTTTTGGTATTGAGTACTTTGGTCATTTGCTTGAGAGCTTCATGATAGTGTGGTGTTGCACTTGGAGTTTTAGCATGGAGTGATCATGGAGGTGCTCATAGATACTTGTAGACTTAGGTGAGGTTGGAGTTCTCTTGGGATTAGAGACACTTGTTGAGATGGTTACTCATTGGAGGTTTCAGCAGATAGACTGAGGAGCCTTACACCTGGATATGGACTTGAGTTCATTATGGATCTAGACGAGATTGTTCTTGGAGAGAGTCATTGTGGCTTGGTGTATCCTGGAGGAGCATTCTCATTCCCCACTCTTAGTCTACTCGATGGTTTATCATCTATGAGGTATTGCCCATCCTTTTAGATGCATTTTGATTTATGTTTCATCTTCTCATAGATATGGATCTTGAGCTATGATTATTGGTTCTGGAGGGTTCATTTGAGAGATGTTAGCATAGTTATCTCCTTGTTCATATAGTTTGGTTCATGATGTTCATTATAAGGAGTTTAGGAGATGTAATTGGGCTTATTCTTGGTTATGGAATGATTATGAGTTTGATCTACCTTGATTAGAGATGCTTACATCCATGTTGGTTACATGTTACATATGTTCATTTGATCTATGATATTGAATGGTTGGGTGTTGTTGAGGCTTTTAATTTGGGGTTGTAGAGGAGATCATGCTTGACACAACTTAGCACTTTGAGGTGTTTGTAGAAGGACATTATGATTTACAGGTTTTCTCTCTTTGTCTTATGGCTACTTCCTAGAGGATCATGTTGATTTGATTGGATTTGGGAGTGTTATGGTGACATGTTGTGAGAGAGTATTGGTGTAGGAGCACCTTGGCAAGATTTTGTTAATTTGAGTGATTTGAGTCATGTTAAATAGTCATAGGGTCATAATGTGATGTAATAAGTCTTGTGTTGTTGGAATAAGGTCTATTTGACACCATTTATGTTGTAATGAGGTCATAAAAGGTCTTAGGTTAGGATTTTCTAAAATTGTTGAAAAATTAGTGGCATAAAAAGTTGTCAAATTGGTCTTAGAAAGGAAGATGAAGAGTCATTAGATTTAAAAGTTAGTTGTAACTATTGGAATTCCATGTAACATGTTTAAAAAGGCCTCACAAACTCATGCAAGGGGTTGGAGGACAATTTGGTGTGATTGAAGAATATTTTTTGTGAAGAAATAATGTAAAACTGCCCTATTTTCCAGAAATTTTCTGATTTCTTTCTGTTGTAGAGCGTGGTACAACCTCTTGGAGTATTTTTTGCAGAAATGGATGAAACCCATTTTAGAGGATATTCTTAACTCAAATGGTTTTTTTTATTTTGTTCAATTTGATTGAGTTTGGAGGGAGATATCCCTATTTTTCTAAAATTGGTCTAAAATAACCTAGTTTTGAGGGTTTGTTTACAAAAACGTGAATATCTTGCAATTTCACGTGTGGAATCTCATAAAAATTGGTCCAAAGGTAGATTACAACATGCTGTACATGATTCCTATGGTTTTGGAGTGAGAAAATTGAGTTTGATATTTCTTTGTGCAAGCCCTAGGTTGTCCAAACTAGCATTTTTGCTCTGTTTTCATCAAATATGTGAAAATGGTCATAACCGTAGTATTATTTTGTCCAATAAATTATATATTCCAAGAATTTAGGGTGGCATGAGATCATACATGATGAGTTTGAGTGAATGGGAGGAGATTTGGGAGTAGTTCCTTTGTAAAAGTGGCCTAATTAGGCCTAGTCAAGAACATCAAAAGTCCATTTTTGAGGGGTTTGGTCTGAAGTAACCCATACCCATCTTTTGATATGTCAATAATGGGCCAAATGGGTACTCAGAACTATCCTTGTTTTCCCAAGTTGATGCCCCATATGAAAGATAGCTTCTGACAGACCTAAAAAGAGGGCTACAAGAAAAAAGGCCTAATTATAAAGAAAGTGTTAGTTGTTCTTGGTTTTTGTGCAAGGTAGGTGCTGGGATAGGCTAGTAAGGTTATGAATACACCAATACTACATCAAGTATGTAGTGATTTATCATGCATGTATGGATCATTGTGATTGTTCTTGATACTACATTGGCTTGTTGATTAGCCACACTTTGGTTTGAGTGTTGATTGGTAGACTTGGTATGCCTTGGATCTATTTTCATATTTGACATTACCCATGTAGTGGGAGTTCCTAGATGTATGTGTTCTTCATTGATAGGTTTTATGCATGGAGATTTTGATTGAGGTATATGGGTTGGATATGTTGTTGGCATGAGTTTATTTATGTTGTTGATACCTATGAGTTATGGATGGTTGGATGTATTAGCATATACTATGGGTACTATTTCCAATCATGTGGGTTTTAACCTTTGACAACAACTTGGAGCCTTTTGTTATCACTTGGATTTGATGCTTGTGTTCTTTGGATTGGTGCATCTTCACCTTGGCATGTTCCTTTTCTTCCATAGGGGGCACGTTGGAGGATGAGAGGAGTTCTTGCTTGAGATGGTGGTCACTTTGATTTTGTTGCAGGTATCTTGATGGAGCATGAGAGCATGCTAGAGATTCACGTGATTTCATGTTTTCCTATGATGATGTATTTCATTGATTGATCCTTATGCAATGTATACAACAAGTGGGAGAATGTTGGGAAATAGGTGTTGTACACCTTGCATAATATTGTATTATTTATTTGGATGCCACTTGTATAGGTTGTATGTAACATTGGGTTAATTATTTAATGTGTGTGGGACACATAGAGTGATTAATTGTTTATTTGTATTATTTAATTATTGGGAAAAAATGTAGTACCAATATTAAATAAGAGGGTCAATGGTTTTGTGTTACCCATGGTTTTGGGGCACATGGTTTTCTTAATGTATTTGTGTGAGCTTGAATTATAAAAGAAAGCACAATGTTGTTATTTGAGGTTGGCTGATTATTCATTGTAGGTGGATTGGAGGTTTGTGAGAGGCTTTCATTGTATTGAGCTCTCTCTTGTAAGTGCATATTGTGAAGCACGGTAGGCGATGTGTGGATTCATGCTTGTACACATGGAGGATGCATTGGAGGTGCTTAATGGTTCAGAGGTATTCATGGAGACTCATGAGATTGTAATTTGTTATTGCTGAATGATAAATATGAGTGTGGATGCTTTTGGAGGTTGAGTTTTTCCCTCTTGAGGGTTTTCCCAGGGTATATATTGTGTTATCTTGTGTGTCATTTGATATTTGCATTATGGTTATTTGTTGCATCATTTTCTCCTATTGGGTTATGTGGAATTGGTTTAATTGGACCTGCAAATTCCTAACAAATCCAACTATGATCCTAACACATAACAATATAGATCTAAAATGTCTAGGGAATTGTTTTGATCTTTTTCTAAATTTTATAGAAATAACAAGCTATCATTAGCAAAATGTGAATTAAACACAACAATAGTATATGGAAGGGAAATATGAGATATTAGTTACAATCGATTAGCTCTTTGTAATAAATAACCCAAAGCATTAGCATTGATAGCATATAAAAAAGGTGAAAGAGGACAACTCTATCTAATGGAGCATTGTAAGGGAAAGACTTAGATATTATGTTATTAACCACTAGGTAGACATTGGCCTTTTTATAAAGCATTTGAACATGAGCATGAATTTGGGTCCCAAACCCTAACCATTGCATCATTTTAAGAGTGAAATTATGGCATATTCTATCACAAGCTTCAAGTCAAAATCTATCTTGACCAATAATGCATTTTAGCTCAACTATTGAGCCCATACATTAGTTTCCCATGCTAGAAGCAGATTATCAAGAATATATCTTCCATAAAGGAAGTGTGTTTGTTTTGGTCTTATAATACTTTGAATGACTAGTTTTGTTTGAATAACCAATGCCTTGTCAATAATCTTGTAAGAAGTGTTTAATAAAAGTTATATCAGGACTAGCATGCTTCAATTTCCCTTGGAGAGATTTTTTCTAAATCTATGTTTCCAAGCCATTCTTCTTCCAAAGGAGTGATAGATTCCATGCATTAAGAGAGAGTTGCACACCACCACTCAATACATGATTCATCTTCTTGTCGCTTGAGGATGGAGTTCCAAATTCCCATTAGAGTAGTGACATGATTAGAATCTAAGTGTGAAGTATTAAGTTTCAAGCTGATTTAAGAGGATGATAAAGTAGAATGAAAAAAAGGGGGGGCAAAAGGTGGGAAAGTGATAAAAAAGGATGGTGGAATAATCTACCTATAGAAATGCACTCAAGTGAGAGGAAACTAAAGAAATATTGTGAGAGATATAAAATTTTTCCAAACCATTGAGTTTCCTATCCATTCTAGCTCTATAATTAGACCATGCAAACCAATTCTATACATGGCTTGAATATCTACCATGTAGGGGGTCAACCACACCCAAAGAATTATGACAATGAATCTAGTTTTGAAAATCATCTTGGTTGAGTTTCATATGGTTGTACCAACTATAGTTAGTATGGTGCTCCATATTAAATTCTCTTCCTAAAATCCAATCTATGTTAGGGACATTTTTAGACATCCAATTCCAAAGTGTATCCCGTTTTTTGCATCACTAGGAGCATATACAGAGTAAAATCTAATAATTTGCCCATTGAAGAATGTAAGAACCCAAACAAAACTATGTGGAGGGTCTTTGCCTTGGTTAATAAAATATTTTGATATCCATGAAGGCATCATATAATAGCTCCTCCATTTCTATCACTATGAGATGTATGTAAAACCAAAGCATCTTTCTATATATTATGAAGAGTAGCATCAATGCAAACATTACTTACTTTAACTTCTTGAAGAAATGTGATATTAGGCTTTATTTTGTTAATAGCCTCTCTAACTATATTCTTACAAGGGAGAGAAATCCCTCTCACATTATAGGAAAATATATTGCACTTCAAGATGGTGATGGAGGGATGGTTTCATTACCAAAATGTAACACCCCAAAGCAATTAGAGAGTGACATAGGTTGATCATGGTTGTTTCAATCCCTAGCAGTAATTGAAGGTGATATTGATCTTTTATGTACACTAGGTGGTGAGGAGGTAAAGAATTGATAGGGAGAGTTGAATAAATAGGGTTAAGGAGAAGGAGAGTATTCATGAGAAGAAGAAATTTGAGAAAAATGGAGAGGGGGACTAGAGGGTTCTTTCCTTTTCTTAATCATCCTCCAACTGTGTATCATGATTTGCAAGAGGAGGGGCAAGGGTTGAGGATTGGATAGGATGGATAATGGGGGAAGAGTAAGAGGGTATAGATTTAGGTTGCATAAGATGCACTAAGGAAACCTTATGAAGAGGAGAGGGTTGAAGAGAAGGTTGATTAGAAGGGGTTAAAGGGGGATAAGATGCTATAAGTTTGAAGAATCTTGTTTTCCTAATAGGACAATCACATAGCAAGTGTCCCTCTTTTTGTAAAAAACATGCATTAGGATTGTTTAAATAAACTATTGGTTGTTCCATTTCAAAACCAAGGCCTGTCAACTTAATATTCTCTAGTAAAGGCTGATTCAAGTCAAATTCTACATAAAACTTTTAGGCTAGAGAACTTGTCTGAACTATGTTTGCACCAAACTCTACCAATCCCTCAAAAAAAGGTAGAAATGCCAAGTTTAAGTATGAAAATTTTATCCACATAGGATAACATGAACATGAAGGACCTTTAGGACGTAACTCAAAATTGCAAGCAAGAGGTAACACACTTGTCCACATATAACCTATGTGCCATATTATAACACAACTTGTCCATGTTCAGTAGATTTAAACATATAAAATACATATCCTTTTCCCAAACCTCTTATGATCTCAATCTACCAACCCTTGTTTTCCCAAGTCATTTTAGCCCATTTCTAAAATCTATTTTTGTTGGTATCCCACTTAGAAAAACAAATGACAATTCAAGTTGATGCAGGAGCATCCCTGGTTCAAGAGCAATCTTGCATCAACCAAAAACATTTGCATTTCAGTTTGTTTTTCTTTCATTTTCCAGTTAAGTACAGTCAGTTTAGTCAATAGAAGTATTTGTATTTTGGTCCACATTCTACCACAGTTTCATTTTAGACCTTGTGGAGCTGGACTTAGCATCTAGACACATTCATGTACATCATATCCAAATTTTGGATCATTTGGATTAGGTACTGGAAATATATTGCTATCAGAAGATCAATTGTTTTCTCAGAGCAGAGCATCCTGACAGTCTCAGACAAACAACTGAATGAGAAGACTTGCAGAGCACTTTCATGACTTGCGGAGCTAAATGATACATCATTCAATGTTGTTTGGATCATGGATGACCTTTCCTGAGATCCGTATGCTAGAGGACAGGACAAAGGAAAACATGGTAAGTTTGAGGTGTTATGGATAGGTCCATTTATCATTAGTGGTAAATGAGGTGAAGACTCCTATTACCTTCAAACTATGAATGGTGAAGTTCAGGAATTGCCAGTGCATGGACAATTCCTGAAATACTTCTTCTCTTGAAAACTTTTCTTTTCCATGCATAGTAGATTAGGATTTCCATTTCCCACACTTCCCACCACCATTGTTCTACGTCCTAGAGAATATTTTCTAAATTCTTGTAATGACTTCACGACCATTCATCCACAACCAGAGCCACTATTGGAACTAAATTTTAACCCCAAAAAAATTTGTGAAAAAACTTATTTCCTGCCATATTACCATCCCTAGAATACCATTTTAATTTTTTCCACTCAAAATGGTATATCTGCTCAACCTTAAGTCTTAACCCCAGTAAATCCATGAGTTGTCTCCTTTACCCAAAAGAACGAAGTCATATGGGAAAAACATTTCCATATCATTAAAACTGACTCTAGGGTCCCTTTAATAAAATCATACAAGGGATATCGGTGGGAAACTACCATATCGGGAGGACTCAATTTAGAGTCTCTTCGATAATCTGAAGCGATAAAAGGACACAAACATGCAACTTATCTGCATATTAGGCTGACATTAGAAAATTGAAGGGACTAAAATTTTGAAGAGACTGAGGGTTATCAGAATGAGTTAGTTACGAGTCTCTTCGATATTCCAAAAACACCAAAAACATATTGAAGGGACCGATGTATATCATCGTGACACCTACATGTGTCCCACCAATAAAGCAATATCAATTAAAACTAAAGCATTTCGAAGGGACTCAAGGATATCAGAGTAACATAGTTTCCAATCCTGCCGATAAACCGATAATATTTATAAAAGACATGGAAAATATTTCAAAGAGACTTAGGGATATCGAAGTGAGTCGACTCCTAGTCCCCCCCAAAAGGCAAAAAATCACATAATAAGTAAAAGGGCATCATGTAAATATCAAAGTGATTATTCATAAAGTAGATTTTGGGAGGACATCACGATATCGGTATGAAGCCATCTGGGGTCATTCCAATATCCTGAAAGAAATAAAAAAGGAAATAAAAGAACATTGAGGAAAGAAAACATCATCATCATGATGAGTTATTGACAAGACTATTTGGCATAGATCAAATAGCTCACATTCAAATGAATTAATTAGTCTTGCCTTGATGTGAAATTTGCCACAAATGCCATCAATGAACCAGAGCTGAGTATAGAAAAACCAATCTCCAAAAGGATTTTTGAAATCATTGAACAGTCAAAGAAAATCAAGATGTTGAGTGACTAAGGGAAATAAGTCGAGAACCAGAAGAAGCCCATTCAAGTAAGTATCCCAAGCCCAAGACTGAATTTATAGAATACACATAGATTCATTGAATCATAAACATAGAAATATAATGGAAAACACAAATGAGAACCCTAAAAGAGACAAAACACAGAGGAGAGACATTTGAATCAGGATTTGATAAAATAATACCTGGGGTTTGGACAAAGGTCTAGGAGAACTGCCCAATTGAACCCCCTTGTTGAAAAATTAGAAGATGTGAACATACAAGTAGGAGACTCATGGACCCCTATAAGAGGGTTCAACCTGTTTATATATCACTACAGGAAAATGTATAGACATAAACCTGTTTCGAATCCATGGAGGTTAAACTTGGGGAAATTGGTAGTGCCTAATGTATTTGTGAATGTTGAATTGCTTAAAGCATTGGCAAATAGTTACAACCCTCAAACCCATAGAGATTGAACTGAAGAATGGGTCTGGTTTTGTTCCTGTCACCAGGGATTATTTATCAATGGTTTATCAATTAGATACAAGTTTTGATATGAAATTTAGAACTAGGGACCTCTTGAATGAATACCACAATTTGAGTAATAGTTATAAGAGGTGGAGGTTGCCTTTTCATAGGCCTTGTGATGAGAACAATCAGCTCAGAGTGTTTTCTGGGGTGGAAGATCCCCCATATTCTGTTGACTTGTTTGAGCTATATTTTAGATACACTTATTATTTTGTTTGTCAAGTGTTAGGCTTGGATACACCTACATTTATGGAAATAGCACCAATGGGTTTGACTGCAGATGTGCAGAGCCTAGATGCTCGACCATCAGATTATGCTGAGTACCTCATAAATGATCTCCATAATGATTTGGTGGCTACAAAAGGTAATAGGGGAAGTGTTAAATTTATGCACTATTCTTTATTTATGCATCTTGTTCTATATGAAGGGAATAACATGGGTCTATGGAATGAATGTCTTAAGGTCAGGGATTTGGATAGAAATGGAGATATTAAGCCCATACAGATGCGGACAACCATCTGGGATAGTAGATGTGATAAATCACACTACTTTTACTTTGAAGAATATTTTGTAAAGCCACTATATGGTCTATTAGGTCATCCATACAACTATAATTTGTCACCTACTATACAAAAATTTCTCAGACCTAAGGGTATGGATAAGGACAAAAAAATCAATCACAACTGGGGTGATTGGTATGCCTACAGTGATGCACCAAAATTAGAGTTTTTGGATATGAAGGAGCGCCATTCTTGCTCCCAAAGACTTGCCCTGATAGGATTGCATATTTAGAGATTGTAAGGCAATTGGCCTGTTTGATTTTATGCATTTGAAAAATCATAATAAACAGTCTTTTATGCCAGGTACCTTGCATTTTGGAGACTTTACTACATTTTTTGAAAAGGGGTATGAAGCAATTGAGAAGAAATTAGATCATTTTGGAATGCCTAAAGGGAATGCTAGGGAGAAGTTTGACCTTGAGCATTGTATAAATCATGTCAAAATAAGTTAGAAGTTGAAAAAATATCAGCATACCCTCTTTGTAGATGATGATCTGATTAGGAATGTTGATGAAAATTGTGCAATTGAAAGGAGACACTTGTATCATAAAGTAATATTAGCCGAGGCTTGGAGGGTAGCCCAAAACCCCAACTATAGAGGAGCTTTTCTAGAAATTGATGATCTTGTAGAAAAATTGAATATGTTAATTGCACATGAATCAGAATTAACTATGGATGTCCCTCTTGGGGTTTTTGAAAGGAAAGGTAAGAATATCAGGGAGACACAAGCTGAGTATGAAGTTCCCTTGAGTCATCTTTCCCCTCAGCCCACACCGAGCATCAGCTTCTCTGTTGATACCAACATTACAGAGGATGAAGAATTTGAAAGTGGAGATGAAGGTATACAGGGCTTTGAACCTATAATTGCAAAGTACGAGCCTCATGTGGACAAAGAAGTGTTGGAAATGAGGTGTCTCAACCTTGCATATTTTCTATAATAGTTATTTTCATTTAATATTTTCCTACAGATGTTACATATTGTCAGTGCTTTGAAAATTGGTTTATTAGTGTCAAAAGATGCCCACATGGTAGTATATTATGGAAGGCCTATTTTTAGGGTTATTATGATAGATTCTATGACATCTGTAAGGATCAAAAATAGGGGATTTCATTTTGGACGTGAGAGATTATTTTTAGACTAGAATCTTGGCTAAGAAGCTTCACACATGGTTTTGTAAAACCATAGATGGTTTCTTGTATAGCCATAAGTCTATAAATTGGAGGCTTGAGGAGTAGTTTGTGTGTTGAGTTTGCAGGTATTGTCATGCTGCCGAAATGCTACCAGAATTCTTCCAGAGTTGTTTACTGGTGATACTCGTGTAATAAACTTGCTCTGTAAGTGTATGTAATCTTGGTATTGGATTTGGAATACATTGAGCAGGCTTTTGGAGTGTGGGGTTTTTCACCCGAAAGGGTTTTCCCCACGTATATCTAGTGTTTTTTATGTTTCATTATTTATTTCATGATTTGAATGTGCTTCTGGATTTCTATAATTGTTAGATCAACTTTTAGAAAAGTTTTGCATAATGTTTCTCCTTAAGATTGGCATAAGAAGTTGTTTCCGCTACTTTAACTTCCTTACAAGTGGTATCAGAGCCTGATAACCTTTGGTTTCAGTTGTGGGTTGTTGGGTTTTTTGTGCTAATCAAGGTTTGAGTGGGAGCTTGTGTAGAGGATACTTTTTGATCTTGTTGTAGATATTTTTTTAAGATGGTGAGCACATCTGGGAGGATTGAGGTAGAGAAGGTTTCTGGCACAAACTTTGAAATGTGGAACATGAAGATGGAAGATCTATTGATTGATCGAGATTTATGGTATGCGGTGGATGAAAAAGTCCAAAGGCCTACGGATCCAACTTTGGCTGCAAAATATGATGTGATGGATAGAAAAGATAAAGGTCTCATAAGACTGTGCCTTGTAGATTCAATTCTAATAAATGTCCATGAAGAATCCGCTTCGAAGAAGCTATGGAATAAGCTGAGTGAGATATACCAAGCCAAATCTTTAGTAAACAAGATTTTCTTGAGGAAAAAGTTGTATTCCTTGATAATGGAAGAAGGTGGATGGATTTCTGAGCATCTGGAAACTTTCAATATGTTGGTGACTCAGTTGACCTTAGTTGGGGTGAAAATGGATGAAGAAGAAAGGTGCCAAACTTTGTTGTGTTGGCTGCCAGACTCATGGGACAGCCTAGTCATGGCTATTGGGAGCACTTCAGTTATCTTGAAGATGGAGGATGTTGTTGGTTCTCTACTCTCTAAGGAAATAAGAAGGAAGGTCTCTCTGAATGCCAAAGAGGCTTTGAGTGTTCGAGGAAGACCAAAAGAATGAGGCAAAGATGAGAAGCAATGTGGTCGTTCTAAGTCTAAGAATAAGGGGAGATCAAAATATCCTAGTAAGTCCAAGGTAATATGCTGGAACTGTGGCAAATCTGGTCACTTTCGAAAGGAATGTAAAGAAGAGAAGAAAAAGAAGAAGAAGCAAGATTCTGATTCTGAGTTCAAAAAGGAAGATGGAGATGCCTTTATTGCAGCGTTGGCCACTCATGCAGGTGATAATGCATGGTTAATAGACTCAGGTTCATCTTTCCACATGACTCCTAACAGAAATTGGTTTAGTAAGTATGAAAACTATGATGGTGGTAAGGTGTATTTGGGTGATAAATCTTTCCTTGACATTGTTGGCCATGGTAGTATTCATGTGAAATTTTTTGATGGTAGAGTTAAACAATTTGATGGTGTCTTGCATATCCCAGGACTAGCAAGAAATTTATTATCTGTTAGCAAGCTAATAGATGCGGGTGTGCATGTATAGTTTTTTGAAGTAGGTGTGAAAATGGTGAGAGGTGCTATGGTGATAGCAAGGGGAAGCAGATTGGGTGCATTGTACCAGCTCGATGCATGCATGGTTGAGTGCAATAGAACTTCTGATAAAATTAAGCCAGAAACTACTTCATTGAAAAAAGAGATGGTTTCCTCTTTTGCAGATGGTCGTGGCTTCTGGGTACCCAAGGCTTCTCTGTCTACTAAATCAAAGTTGCCTATAGAGAAGAGCATGTTATGGCACCAAAGACTTGGCCATATTGGAGAGAAGGGTTTGCAAGCCTTGAAAAATAAAAACCTTGTTGAAGGTTTGAATGATTGCAATCTAGAGTTTGATTTCTATGAACATTGTATTTATGGCAAATAGAACTACATTCAGTTTTACTTGTCTTCTCATAAGTCTTCATGCATTTTGGATCTAACCCATTCGGATGTTGTTGATGTTGCTTCTATTGGTAAATCAATTTATTATGTTACTTTCATTGATGATTTCAATAGGACATGGGTGTATTTTTAAAAGAGTAAATCTGAAGTTTTCAGTCATTTTAAAGAGTTTAAGGATATGGTAGAAACTCAGACTAGAAAGAAAATTAAATGTTTGAGGATTGATAATGGTGGTGAGTACTATTCTGCAGATTTTGATAGATTCTGTACAGATTGTGGGATTAAAAGACAAAAGACAACTTCATATTCTCCTCAGCAGAATGGAGTTGCAGAAAGAATGAACAGAATGTTGATGGAGAAGACTAGGAGCATGTTGAGTGGAGCTGGTCTAGAATAAAAGTTCTGGGCTAAAGCTATTGCCACTTCTTATTATTTGATAAATAGATCTCCTACATCAGCACTTGATAAAATGCCAATGGAGGTGTGGTCGGGGAAAAAGCCTTCACTTAGAGATCTGAGAGTTTTTGGTTGTGAGGCATATGCACATGTACCTAAGGAAAAGAGAACAAAGTTGGATTCTAAGGTTGTCAAATGTATCTTCATCGGCTATGGTTATGGTGTGAAAGGATACAAGCTTTGGGACCCTGTTGCACATAAGGTAGTTTATTCTAGAAGTGTTTTTTAGAGAGACTAAATCTTCTCCTATTACTTTTCAGCTAGAACAGCATAAAGAAATTGAACAAAAAAAGGATGTGATTCAACTTCCTTCTATGCCTGAGAATGTTGAATCGAGACCCCAAGATAGACAAGAAGTTGAGGAGAGCTCATCAAGCTCCAAATCTTTAGAAGAGGGAGAAGAGAAGGAAGAAGTGGAAGAACCTCCACCTTAGCTTGTTCAAAGGTCTACAAGGCATAGGCAACCACTTGAAAGGTATGGGTAGTCACCTAATGATTGGAAGTGTATATTTTCTTTGAGTACTAACATTGATGAACTGAGATCTATGTAAGAGGCTTTGGGCATGAATGATGCAGAGTCCTGGAAAGTTGCCATGGATGAAGAGATGGAAGCCCTTGAAAGAAATGATACATGGGACCTAGTACCATTGCCTGAAGGATGAAAACCTATTGGATGTAAATGGGTGTTTAAGAAAAAGATTGGTTCATATGGAAATGTTGAAAAGTATAAGGCACGGTTGGTTGCGAAAGGATACTCTTAGGTTGAGGGTATTGATTACGGTGAGATTTTTTCTCCTGTTGCTAAAATGACATCCATTCGGTTTTTATTATCTATTGCAGCAGCTTATGACCTAGAGGTTGAACAAATGGATGTAAAAACTACTTTCCTTCTTGGTGATTTGGAGGAAGAAATTTATATGACACAGCCAGATCACTACGTGGTGAAAGGTAAAAGCAAGTTGGTTTGTAAGTTAAAGAAATCTCTGTGTGGCCTTAAACAAAGTCCTAGGATGTGGTACCAGAAGGTCAATACTTATGTGTTGAGTTTGGGATTTGTGTAGTCTAAATCTGATCACTATGTATATTTTAAATCTGATGGTGATTATTTCTAGGTAATTGCTTTATATGTTGATGACATGTTTATTGAGAAAGGCAAAGGTTTGATTGTAGAATTGAAATCTTAGCTCTCTGCAAAATTTGAAATGAAAGATCTTGGTGCAGCAAAACACATACTTGGGATGGAGATCAGAAGAGATCGTGAGAATAGAAAGCTATGGCTTAGCTAGATTAAGTATGTTTGTTTAGTTTTGCAAAGGTTTAACATGCAAGATTGTAAACCACTTTGTGTTCCTGTTACATTGGGAATGAAGCTCTCTATTTCACAATGTCCTACATCCCCATCGGAGATGGAAGACATGAGTAGAGTACCTTACTAGAGTGCAGTTGGAAGCTTAATGTATGCTAAGGTATGTACAAGACTAGACATTGCCCAAGCAGTGGGAGTTCTTTCTTGTTATATGTCTAATCCTGGAAGAGTGCATTTGGATGCAGTTAAGAGGGTCTTCAGATATTTGTGGGGTACAATAGAGTACTCTATTTGTTTTCATGGTACAGGAGATCAACATTCCCTGAGTATTCATGATATTGTGGATTCAGACTAGGCTGGTGATGTCGATAGCAGAAGATCCACCAGTGCATATGTGTTTACTCTTAATGGTGGTGTAATCAGTTGGATGAGCAAGTGATAGGCTATGGTCACTTTGTCCACTACTGAGGTAGAGTACATGGCAGCTACTCATGCCTGTAAATAAGCCATTTGGTTGAAGCGTTTGTGTTCAGATATTGGATTGAAACAAGGTGCAGTTATAGTTTATTGTGATAGTCAGAGTGCAATCTACCTTGCAAAGAACCTAACTTTTCATGCCAGGACCAAACACATTGATGTTCAGTATCACTTCATGAGAGATATGGTCAAGGATGGCAGGGTGAAGCTGGAGAAGGTAGAGACTGTGGCGAATGTTGCTAATGCATTAACTAAGCCCTTGAGCATAGAAAAAATTAGGTGGTGTTCCAAGTCTATGGGCCTCTTGGCCCCTAGCAGTTGATCCATCATGGTGTTATTCCCCTGGCTCTTGCAAGGTATTTGACAAGTGGGAGAATGTTGGGAAATGAGGTGTCTCAACGTTGCATATTTCCTGTAATAGTTATTTTCATTTAATATTTTCCTACAACTGTTACACATTGTTAGTGCTTTGAAAATTGGTTTATTAGGTGTCAAAAGATGCCCACATGGTAGTATATTATGGAAGGCCTATTTTTAGGCATATTATGATAGATTCTATGACACCTGTAAGGGTCAAAAATAGGGGATTTCATTTTGGACGTGAGAGCTTATTTTTAGACTGGAATCTTGGCTAAGAAGCTTCGCACATGGTTTTGTAAAACCACATATGGTTTCTTGTATAGCCATAAGTCTATAAATTGGAGGCTTGAGGAGTAGTTTGTGTGTGTTGAGTTTGCAGGTATTGTTATGCTGCCGGAATTCTTCTAGAGTTGTTTACTAGTGATACTCCTATAATAAATTTGCTCTACAAGTGTATGTAATCTTGGTATTGGATTTGGAATACATTGAGCAGGATTTTGGAGTGTGGGGTTTTTCACCCGAAAGGGTTTTCCCCATGTATATCTAGTGTTTTTTGTGTTTCATTGTTTATTTCATGATTTGAATGTGCTTCTAGATTTCTGTAATTGTTAGATCAGCTTTTAGAAAAGTTTTACATAATGTTTCTCCTCAAGATTGGCGTAGGAAGTTGTTTCCGCTACTTTAACTTCCTTACAAGAAGGAGACATGATGGAATCCCCTGATGAATTATCAGAGGATATAAGACATTTGGCAAGCAGAAAATTTGTCTTAGATGACAATTTTATCAAAACCCCTGAATTCAAAGCCTTCTTGTATGAGTACAAAGGCAAACAAGCTAGGGAAAAGATGAAAAGCATTACTCGTGAAATACAGGCTGATGCATTAAAAGAACTCCAGATAGAAATTGACAAAGTAATAGAAACCATGACTCTAGAAAAGGGGAGAACCTTGCTTGAAGAAGTAGGGGTTTTGCTAGTATCTGGATGGGATATGACTACAACTATTGTTTTTGGTAGTTTTAGAAGAAATCAGGATAAGAAAATATAGTTGAGTATTGAAGGAATAGACAAAATTGTTTCTGGGTCAGGTTCTAATCCAGATAATGCTACCCTATTGATATGGGCCTTATACCTGCCAAATAAAAGACCTCTGATAATTGATGACGCAAATAAGGCTTTTGGCCATCTATTTGTGCAAAGAGTTGAGGACACTGACCCAATGGATACGGCCAACCTGAATGTAAATGTTGTCAAATTCACAAAGGCTCAAATTGAGCAATTGATGAGGAAAAATAATGCATACATAGAAGAGAATGCAAAATTGAGGCAAGAGATTGCTACTTATAAAGATAAATTTCCATCATCATCAAGTAGCTATTCCCCTTATTTAGAAGCTGACAAAAGAGTAATAGAGGCCAGAGATGATGCCAATTATTGGAAGATCAAAGCAAAATAAATTTAGAAGAAGAGTAACCAATTGGAAACTGAGATGAAAGTTGTTAAATACAACATAACTTCTAAACTGATTAAGAAAAGATTTGAGAAAATGATGGGAAATAATGATAAAGTATGGGAATTGCACAGGAAAACACACAATGCTTACCAAGAGCATAAAAGATTGCACCTCAGGATGCTGGAGAAGAAGGATGAGCTAAAAGCTAAAACGTGTGTGGATAAATAGGTGTTTAAAGAATATTATGAATTAGTCAGTGATCATGAAAAGTTCAACACTTTGTTAGCAGAGGACTTGGGTGATTTTGATCAACATCTAGATATGGCACTCCCTAGTTTCTTTGATGCTGAAGGCAATTTACAGGAACAAGGTATTTGAAAGAATGAACTGGCCCAATTGTTACCAACAACTCTTGAGAAGGTAAATGATGAAGATAGAGTAATAGAAAATACATATATATGTTTAGACAAGACCTTCACTTTGGAATCTATCATGGATGGTATAATCTCCACGGACACTTATGCTACTCAAGAGTACATTGATCATATCTCTAGGATAAATTTGTTCATTGCCAGAGCAACATGAAGGGTCAGATAAAATAAAAATAAAAATTTGTAAATATTTGGCGGTCGAAAAGGATGTATTGCATTATGCAATAATAATGGGCAAAGTAGAATCGTTAGATACTACAACATTGGAGAGGAGGACCTTGCCAAGCCAGTAGTCATGGGTGCTCTACGATGATTAACCGACTCAGATCTTGATCAATGTTTATGTCCATCTTATCTATTTCTTAATTATGTTTTAGTTATATGAAAAGGTGCAATTCAGGAATAGACATGTTGTTTCAGCCTGAAGCTTGTTTGTTTCTCGTATATATAAGGAAAACCAAGGCCAAGTTTATCAGGATCAATTTGCTGAACAATTTTTATATATACAATATTATTTCAGTTATTATTCAAAGAAACAAAACTTCTATGAGATTTTAATAATATAATGGGCAAGGTGGTATAAATCTGTGGATATATTTGTGGTGTTCTACTACTCTGTTAATATTCAATTTTATGAGTTATTTGACTGTATCCAGATTGGTCTTTTCCCGTTATTTAAATCTTTCAAATTTATCAAGGCACATTTGCTATCTCTGTGTGGTATATATACTTGGTTTCTATAAGAAGTTGATTTAAATCCTTCTAAGTGGTTTATGATTATTGGTCTCTGCAAGGAGTTAAAATCCTTTAAATAAATCATCTTAGTTGGTTTCCTTCAAAATAGAATTAAAATCCTTTTGGACAACCACAGTAACTTGAGTAGATATCAATGGGATCTTAAAGAAGAGTCTAATAACCGGCATTATTGCACGTTTATACCAAGTGAAAACACTTAAAAGGTTCCAGGTAGTAAGAGTTAAGCCTGACAGATAAATCTACCATTATACAATCCTTAAACCCCATTCACCCAATAGAATAAGGCACTGGTCATATCCAATATAAAGAAATACTTCACTTAAAATTTATCTACAATTTCTCAAACTTTAGTATTAGAAATTGCTTTCAGCCTTATATCCACCTCACATCCATATGCCACTATGAGTAGATCACTAAGGTCACATAAATCTACATTAGTCATTAAGGTACACCTGCCTAGGTCTAGCAAAACCTAAAGAGAAGGGGGTTTCCAATCATATTAGCCATGTTTCATTAGCCAAAGGCATTAAGAGAACTTGGCAACCTCTTAAGGTTACCAACCTGTATTTTTGAGACCTAATAAAATTGGTGACTCTGCTGGGGACCAACATAAGAAAACCTGGTAGAAGACCATCTCTATAGAGTCAAGAAATTAAATAAGTATAACTCTATTGGTGAAGAGAAAACCCAGAAAATAAATTAGTCCTCTTAAGAGAGGTGGCAACTCTATACAAACTCAAGATATCTTATGTATTAAAGCGTCATAATGGATGGTAGGAGATCCAAAACTGATGGTAAAAAGTTACATTCTTCCCCACCTACGAAGGCTCCTCCTAGGAAAATTGGGATATCAAATCAGTCTAAATGCATTAATGATCAGACTATTAAGGAGAATACATCAGAATAGCCTATACTAAGACATAACAGTTTCACCCCTTTACATGAATCAGAACTCCATGAAGGATTCCAATCAAAAAGTAATCCTACCCAGTCTAAACAAAATAGATTTGGTGATGTTCTGGACCAATATAAATCTTATCCTCAAAAATAGGTTGAATTCAAAGCACAACTTGAACGAGAAAGGATACAAATGCAAGCAGAATATGACTACAAAATGTCATTACAATAGGGTGGGGGATTTCAAAATGAATCTATTGATCAAATAACATCCACAAAGACTCAATATAGTCCTCCAAAAGATACATGAAATGCTGATGAAGTGCAACAAGACTTACAAAGTTTACAGGAAGAGCTTAGGCTAGCCAAACTGAAAGAAGAGGAAGAATGAATAAAAAAAGAATTGCAACAAATAAGGTCTAGAAGTATAGAAAGTAGCTCAAAGTATGTACCTCTCCATAAGCAAAGTGGGCATGCTCTTACAAGCAACCCACAAGGGTCATATCAGAATGCAAGTGGTTCAAATACTTCAAGAGCACCACATAATCCAAGTAATACTAGTTATGTGCAGCAGGACATTCCACCATGAAATCCAAGAACACATAATGTTCATATTGCTTCACAACACATGGCTAATACCTATCCACCTCCTGGTCAACAACATGTTCCACTTCGCCAGAAAAATACAAATACAAATCCACACCATACTGTACAACAATATGCACCTCACCATGACCACCAACAATATCAACCAAACCAAAACCTATGAGGACCTCTCAATATAAACAGATACAGATAGTTGGATTTGTCTGGGTATCAAATATGTCCTAATCCCATTGACAATGACTTGAGAAATGAAATCCCAACATTTTCTGGAAATAATGTTGCAGCAGATGAACATATCAGAAATTTTGAGACAGTTATGGATAAATATGAAGTGCAATATGAAGATGTCCACATGAAATTATTTATGCTATCTCTGATCGAAGATGCTAGGGATTGGTTTAAGAATTTCCTGATGCTTCAATTAGTTCTTTTGAAGATTTCAAAGATCAGTTCAAAGAGTAGTATGGTAGTCATTCTAATCCAAATTTTTCCATACATGAATTAATAAGCATTCAAAAGAACTATACTGAGATAGTAGTGAATTTCAACCAAAGGTTTTCAAGATATATCACAAGATTTCTCCTGAAATGAAACCTCCTAATGGTATGGACCTGGCTTTATACTTAAAGGCCTTTAACCCTAAAACTGGATATGAACTCTGAAATAGAGCTCCTATGACTCTTGCGGAAGCTCAAAAGATCACTGTGAATATTGAAAACAATAGAAAAGCTGTTGGGAAACTTGGTAAAAGAGAAAATATCAGAGTTCCACAAAGTCCTAATAACCATCAAACTAGGTAAGCAAATTATTATAGAAATGAGAGGCCTAGGTTGTATGATATGCCTTACAACACTAATTGGAAGGATGGGAAACCTGTGGACAACAGACAAAAGTAGAATTATAGTAAGGACACCCCTGATCCCTTAAAGAAACATGGGACACATGTAGTGGAAAATAATCCATGGTGTATGGCATGCAACCTACCTCATTCACCTGAATATTGTGTGGTAGCCCAATCATCACAAGAAAATGAAGTATCTTATGATTAGGATAGGGATGATCATACTGTAAATATGTTGGAAATAAGGCCTCACTTGATTGATGAAGAGTACTCATCCTTTGAAGAAGATGGGTTTGAATATGATGTGAGTAACCAGAAGTATAATATTAACATGGGTCAACAAGAGGTCTTCTCTGATCAAGAAGATAATGATGAAGGAACCACTTATGTATCCAATATGGTTCCATAGTTCCAGTTAAGAAAACCTACTGAGGAAGAGAAAAGAGCTCTTACAATTGTTATTGTGGCTCAAGCTAGAAGTAATTACAATCTGAGGAATAGAACCATAAATGTAGATCAGGGAACACCCATAGGCATGTTCATCAAAGAACCAAATCATAAGAAGGGTGCCCCAGATAACTAGAAAAAAGGAGAAACTCAAAAAAATACACATAAGGAAACATCCAAGATTGAGCAGAATAAGGTGAAGGATGGCAGTAAGCAGTAATCTGAAGAGAAAGGCACAAATAAAGAAAAAATAGAATAGATCACCATTGCTCCCTTGTTCAATATAATATAAGCATTATCCCAAATAAATATATCAGTACCATTAATGGAAATGATGAAAATAGATGAATATAGGGATATTGTTCTCAAGTTAATTTCTAATATACCAAATCAGCAGCAAAGTCATAACAAAAATAAAGAAGGGCCAAAAAACAAAGTAAACAATCTTGGACAAGAGGTCATGAGAACTCCAAAAATCTATCTTGGTGATGCCATAACAAAGAATCCTTCCCAGGTGGATCCATTCTACATAACACTATTAATCAATAACAAACTGGTAAGAAACTGTATGATTGACTCTGGAGCTGCCATAAACATCATGCCAATAGTTGTCATAAAAGAACTAGGCCTATGGGTAGACACAACATATGGTAAATGTTATGCAATGGACAACAAGTCTATTCCAGTTGTTGGAATTATGAGAGATGTAGAATTGAAGTTAGCCTCATTTCCTGAAGCTACCTACAAAACTAATATAACTATAATAGATACTCCACCATACTATGGTATGTTGCTATCTAGATAGTGGACTGCTGCAGTAGGAGGAAATGTCCAGCTTGATTTATCATATGCTACAATACTAGTGAGTAGGAAGGAAGTCAGGTTGTGTAGAGAGCCAAGATATGAAAATATAATTGAATGGCTGGATCCAAACCAGATGAATTATTTTTGTGATATAGATCTTGGAAATTTTAGAATTGAAAAATCTTAGCCTAAATTACAAAATATAGAACCAATCACCAGAGAAGCTCAGTTAGATAAACATGGTGTATGGAGAATGTATTTTGATGGTGCATGCAATAAAGGAGGGAATGGGGCAGGAGTTATATTCATCTCACCAATAGGCAAAACATTCAAATATTCATTCTTTCTAACCTTTGAATGCACTAATAATGTTGCTAAATATGAGGCATTGTTGTTGGGTTTGAACATCTCCCTAAGATTTGGAATCAAACTACTAGTAGTATATGGCGACTCTAAATTAGTTGTCTCACAGATTAGGGTGAAATATTCATCAAAGAACAAGAGATTGAAGAAATATAGAAATGCCATATGTGATACCATTGTACTCTTTGATGCATTCTCTATAGACTAGATAGAAAGGTCCAAAAACATAATGGCTGATTTCCTGGCAAATGTGGCCTTGAAAAGATGATATTAGATTATCAGGGATAACAGAGGTAGAATTCAAGACTAGGCCAGAAATCCCTGATAATATTTATAACTAGAAAGTATTCAATGATGATCAAGATCTCATTAAGTTCCTCCATTGTGTGGACCAATATGAATCTCAAGAAATTGATTTCAATGCATTTGTGGAAGAGGTAGACGACAAAGAGGCTCTTTTTGGGCAAGAGGTGGTCCAGCTCAAAACAAACAAAATACCCAAAGGTCTTGTAGCCTTAGAAAGAGTATTTGATGGGCAGGAAAGATATAATCTCAAACCTGCAACAGTGGATCTTAAGGATGTTGAGGAGATTAATCTGGGAATAGAGATAGCCCCTAAAAAGGTTTACATTAGAAAGAGGATTAGTCCAAAGATCAGAGAAATGCTTATAATCGTACTTAGAAAATATAAACATGTGTTTTCCTAGTCCTATGATGATCTAAAGGCATACAGAGAAGACTTATTTCAACATGAAATACCACTAAAACTTGATGCCAAACCATTCAGACAAAGGCAAAGACCTATAAATCCTACACTAGCACCTAAGATGCAAGAAAAACTCATGAAGCTTAGAGAGGGAGGTATTGTCAAACCAATTAGACACTCTTCTTGGGTATCAAACTTGGTATCTATAAGAAAAAAGAATGGTGATATAAGATTGTGTGTAGATTTCAAGAACTTGAACATCTCATCACTAAAAGATAACTACCCCCTTCCTAACATGGAGACAATGTTACAATAAGTGACATGATGTGAATTATTGTCCATGATGGATGGCTTCTCTAGGTACAACCAAGTAAAGGTTAAAGAATCAGAACAATATAAAATTGCTTTTACAACACCTTGGGGTACCTATGTCTATGTGAGAATGCCTTTTGGCCTTACAAATGTCAGGGCAACATTTCAGAGGGCCATGAATGTAGCTTTTGCTGATTTGATTAACACAATAATGGTAGTCTACCAGGATGATCTTACAACATATTCTAAAAAGGTAGAAGATCATTTTTTACACTTGGAGAAAATTTTTATCAGGGCATTGGAATATGGTATTTCCTTAAATCTAAAGAAATGCCTTTTTGCTATGACAAAAGGAAAACTGCTAGGGTACATAGTCTCAAAGCATGGTGTAAGGATTGATCCTGAAAGGGTAGAGGCTATTGATAAGATTCCTATTCCAAAAAATGTGAAAGCCATTCAGTCTTTCTTTGGAAAAATAAATTTTGTTAGGAGATTCAAATCAAACTTTACAGAATTAGTTAAGCTAGTGTCAAAAATGTTGAAAAAAGGTGCAAAAATAGACTGGACCAAAGAGGCACTTGATGCATTTACATCCATTAATAAATCCATTAAAGAAGCTCATGTATTAAAATCCCTAGACTTTAACAAGCCATTCCAAATATTTTCTTTTGCATCCTTTCATACAGTGGCAGTTGTATTATTGCAAAAGAATAATGAAGGGTATGAACAACCCATCTCATTTTCAGTAAATCACTTCAAGGGGTAGAGTTGAAATATGACATTACTGAGAAACAAGCCTATGCCCTAGTAAAAGCAGTGAAGGCATTCGAGCCCTATTTGGTTGGAACCTATGTGATAGCCTATGTACCAAATACTGTAGTAAAAGATGTCTTTACCCAAAATGAACTCATAGGACGAAGATGTAGATAGATCAATAGAATTCAAGAATTTAACATTGACATCCAAATCACCAAGCTTGTTAGAGGTCAGGGTTTGGCCAAGTTGATGGCTGAATCAAATATGGAGGCTGTACAAGTTTGCAACATAAAGGAGGAAGATAACATTATTACAAGCATCGAGCATACATCTTGGTACACCAATATAATGTATTATCTTAAAAACTTGAAATGTCCCCAAGGCTTGAATGACAATCAAAGAAGAACCTTGAAACTCATTGCATCAAAGTATGTTTTCATAGATGGAGATTTATATTGAAAAAATAGAGATGGTATCTTATTGTTGTGCCTTGATAAAACACAAGCTGAGAAGATGTTACAAGAAATGCATGAAGGCATATGTGGAGGACATTTCTCAGCAAAGACTACAGCTCATAAGATAATGAGAGAATGTTATTATTGGCCTGAAGTCTTTAAGGATGCCCACAAATATGTGAGAAAATGTGAAGCTTGTCAAAAGTTCTCTAGCAGATTAAACTACCAAGGAGCCTTACCATTAAGGCCAATGCAAGTTGAAGCTCCATTTCATCAATGAGGAGTTGATTTTGTAGGGGAAATTGCAGAAAGATCTAGTGGTGGATACAAATGGATCCTGGTAGCCACAGACTATTTTACAAAGTGGATAGAAGCAATTCCAACCAAACAAGCCACTAGTAAGGTGGTAGTTAATTTTTTATTAGAAAATATCATCACTAGGTTTGCAGTTCCCATGAGACTCATTACAGATAATGGCATGTGTTTCAGATCAAATGAGTTCAAAACATTTTATGAATCATATGGCATAACAATTTCAAATGCCTCTCCATACCATCCTCAGGCCAATGGACAGGTAGAGTCAAGCAACAAAAGCATCATAAAAATAATCAACAGAATGTTGGAAAATAATAAGAAGACACGGGATTCAAAATTAAAAATGGATTTATGGGCAGATAGGGTTATTATAAAGAAGGCTACAGGAAAATCTCCATTTGAATTGGTGTACGGTGCTCAAGCCAGGCTTCCTATACATAATCTTCTTCCAGTTTATAAATTTATTCTCCAAGAAGACATAGATGTTCTTCAACCCATGGAAGAAAGAATGAAATAGTTGGCTGAACTAGATGAAATAAGAGCCCAAGCTTAGGAATAAATTGAAAAAATGTAATTACAGATGAAATATCTATTTGATGAAAGGGCTAAGGAAAAAAAATTCATGGAGGATGACATGGTTCTCATGTGGAATGCTAGAGGACAGGACAAAGGAAAACATGGTAAGTTTGAGGTGTTATGGATAGGTCCATTTATCATCACTGGTAAATGTGGTGAAGACTCCTATTACCTTCAAAGTATGAATGGTGAAGTATAGGAATTGCCAGTGCATGGACAATTTCTGAAATACTTCTTCTCTTGAAAACTTTTCTTTTCCATGCATAGTAGATTATGATTTCCATTTCCCACCCTCCCCACCACCATTGGTCTACATCCCAGAGAATATTTTCTGAATTCTTGTAATGATCTCATGGCCATTCATCCCCAGCCAGAGCCACTATTGGAACTAAATTTTAACCCCAAAAATTTTTGTGAAAAAACTTATTTCCCACCATATTACCATCCCCAGAATACCATTTTAATTTTTTCCACTCAAAATAGTATATCTGCTCAACCTTAAGTCTTAACCCTAGTAAATCCATGACTTGTCACCTTTACCCAAAAGAACAAAGTCATACGGGAAAAACATTTCAATATCATTAAAACTGACCCTAGGGTCCCTTAAGTCATACAAGGGATATTGGTGGGAAACTACCATATTGGGAGGACTTTAGAGTCTCTTCAATAATCTGAAGCGATAAAAGGACACAAACATGCAACTTATCTGCATATCGGGTTGACATTAGAAAATCGAAGGGACTAAAATTTTGAAGAGATTGAGGGTTATCAGAATGAGTTTGTTACAAGTCTCTTCGATATTCTAAAAACACCAAAAACATATAGAAGCGACTGATGTATATCGGCATGACACCTATATGTGTCCCGTTGATAAAGCGACATTGATTAAAACTAAAGCATTTCATAGGGACTCCAGGATATCGGAGTAACATAGTTTCCAATCCTGTCGATAAACCGATATTATTTAAAAAAGACATGGAAAATATTTTGAATAGACTTAGGGATGTCGAAGTGAGTTGACTCCTAGTCCCCCCAAAAAGGCAAAAAATCACATAATAAGTAAAAGGGCATCATGCAAATATCAAATTAAATATTCATAAAGCATATTTTGGGAGGACATCATGATATTGGTATGACGCTATCTAGGATCATTCTGATATCCTGAAAGATTTATAAAAAAGGAAATAAAAGAACATCAAGGAAAGAAAATGTCATCATCTTGATGAGTTATTAACAAGACTATTTGGCATAGATCAAACGGATCACATTCAAATGAAGTAATTACTCTTGCCTTGATGTGAAATTTGCCACAAAATGCCATCAATGAACCAGACCTGAGTATAGAGAAACCAATCTCCAAAAGGATTTTTTGAAATCATTGAATAGTCGATGAAAATCAAGATGACAAGTGACTAAGGGTAGTAAGTCAAGAACTAGAAGAAGCCCATTCAAGTAAGTACCCCAAGCCCAAGTTTGAATTTATAGAATACACATAGATTCATTGAATCATAAACACAGAAATATAATGGAAAACACAAATGAGAACCCTAAAAAGAGACAAAAAATAGAGGAGAGACATTTGAATCAGGATTTGATAGAACAATGCCTGGGGTTTGAACAAAGATCCAGGAGAAATGCCCAATTGAACCCCCATGCTAAAACATTAGATGTGAACATACGAGTAGGAGACTCATGAACCCCTATAAGAGGGTATAACATGTTTATATATCACTATAGGAAAATGTATACACATAAATTTGTTTCGAATCCATGGAGGTTAAACTTGGGGAAATTGGTAGTGCCTAATGTATTTGTGAATGTTGAATTTCTTAAAGCATTGGTGAATAGTTAAAACCCTCAAACCCATATGATTGAACTGAAGAATGGGTCTGGTTTTATTCCTGTCACCAGGGATTATATATCAATAGTTTTTCAATTAGATACATGTTTTGGTATGAAATTTAGGATTAGGGACCTCTTGAATGAATACCACAATTTGAGTAATAGTTATAAGAGGTGGAGGTTGCCTTTTCACAGGCCTCATGATGAGAATAATCAACTCAGAGTGTTTTCTGGGGTGGAAGATCCCCCATATTCTATTGACTTGTTTGAGCTATATTTATGATACACTTATTATTTCATTTGTCAAGTGTTAGGCTTGGATGCCCCTACATTTATGGAAATAGCACCAATGGTTTTGACTGCGGATGTGTAGAACCTAGATGCTCGACCATCAGATTATGCCGAGTACCTTGTAAATGACCTCCATAACGATTTGGTAGCTGCAAAAGGTAATAGGAGAAGTGTTAATTTTATGCACTATTCTTTGTTTATGCATCTTGTTCTATATGAAGGGCAGAACATGGTCTATGGAATGAATGTCTTAAGGTCAAGGATTTGGACAAAAATGGAGATATTAAGCCCATATAGATGTGGATAGCCATCTGGGATAGTAGATGTGATAAATCACACTACTTGTACTTTGAAGAATATTTTGTAAATCCACTATATGGTCTATTAGGTCATCCAAGCAACTATAATTTTTCACCTACTATACAAAAATTTCTCAGACCTAAGGATATGGATAAGGACAAGAAAATCAATCACAATTGGGGTGATTGGTATGCCTACAGTGATTGCACCAAAATCAAAGTTTTTGGATATGAAGGAGTACCATTCTTGCTCCCAAAGACTTGCCCTGATAGGATTGCATATTTAGAGATTGTAAGGCAATTGACCTGTTCTAATTTTATGCATTTAAAACAATCATAATAAACAGTCTTTTATGCCAAGTACCTTGCATTTTGGAGACTTTACTACATTTTCTAAAAAGGGGTACGAAGCAATTGAGAAGAAATTAGATCATTTTGGAATGCCTAAAGGGAATGCTAGGAAGAAGTTTGACCCTGAGCATTTTATAAATCATGTCAAAATAAGTCAGAAGTTGGAAAAATATCAGCATACCCTCTTTGTAGATGATGATCTGATTAGGAACGTTGATGCAAATTCTGCAATTGAAAGGAGACACTTGTATCATAATGTAATTTTAGTCGAGGCTTGGAGGGTAGCCCAAAACCCCAACTATAGAGGAGCTTTTCTGGAAATTGATGATCTTGTAGAAAGATTGAATATATTAATTGCACACACATCAAAATTAACTATGGATGTCCCTCCTGGGGTTTTTGAAAGGAAAGGTAAGAATATCAGGGAGACACAAGCTAAGTATGAAGTTCCCTTGAGTCATCTTTCCCCTCAGTCCACACCCGACATCAGCTTCTCTATTGATACCAACATTATAGAGGATGAAGAATTTGAAAGTGGAGATGAAGGTATACAAGGCTTTGAACCTTTAATTGGAAAGTATGAGCCTCTTGTGGATAGAGAAGCAGTCGTGATGGAAGCCCTAGATGAATTATCAGAGGATATAAGACTTTTGGCAAGCAGAAAATTTATCTCAGATGACGATTTTATCAAAACCCATGAATTCAAAGCCTTCTTATATGAGTAGAAAGGCAAACAAGCTGGGGAAAAGATGAAAAACATTACTCCAGAAATACAAGCTAAGGCATTAAAAGAAATCCAGCTAGAAATTGACAAAGCAATAAAAACCATGACTCTAGAAAAGGGGAGAACCTTGCTTGAAGAAGCAGGAGTTTTGCTAGTATCTAGATGGGATATGACTGTAGCTATTGTTTTTGATAGTTTCAGGAGAAATTAGGATAAGAAAATATAGTTGACTATTGAAGGAATAGACAAAATTGTTTTTGGGTCAGGTTTCAATCCAGATAATGGTACCCTATTGATATGGGCCTTATACCTGCCAAATAAAAGACCTCTGAGAATTGATGACCCAAATAAGGATTTTGGCTATCTGTTTGTGCAAAGAGTTGAGGACACTGATCCAATGGATACGGCAAACCTAAATGTAAATGTTGCCAAATTCACAAAGGCTCAAATTGAGCAATTGATGAGGAAAAACAATACATACATAGAAAAGAATGAAAAATTGAGTCAAGAGATTGCTACTTATAAAGATAAATTGCCATCATCATCAAGTAGCTATTCCCCTTATTTAGAAGCTGACAAAAGAGTAATAGAGGCTAGAGATGATGCCAATTATTGGAAGATCAAAGCAGAAAAATTCCAGAAGAAGAGTAACCAATTGGAAACTGAGATGAAAGTTGTTAAATACAACATAACTTCTGAACTGATTAAGAAAAGATTTGAGAAAATGATGGGAAATAGTGATAAAGTATGGGAATTGCACAGGAAAACACACAATACTTACCAATAGCATAAAAGATTACACCTCAGGATGCTGGAGAAGAAGGATGAGCTAAAAGCTAAAACATGTGTGGATAAATAGGTGTTTAAAGAATATGATGAATTAATCAGTGATCATGAAAAGTTCAACACTTTATTAGCAGAGGACTTGAGTGATTTTGATCAACATCTGGATATGGCATTCCCTAGTTTCTTTGATGCTGGAGGCAATTTACAGGAACAAGGTATTTGGAAGAATGAATTGGCCCAATTGTTACCAACAACTCTTGAGAAGGTAAATGATGAAGACAGAGTAATAGAAAACACATATATATGTTTAGACAAGATCTTCACTTTGGAATCTGTAATGGATGATATAATCTCCACGAACACATATGCTACTCAAGAGTACATTGATCATATCTCTAGGATAAATTTGTTCATTACCAGAGCAGCATGAAGGGTCAGATAAAATGAAAATGAAATTTTGTAAATATTTGGCAGTTGAAAAGGATGTATTGCATTATGCAATAATAATAGGCAAAGCATATTCATCAGATACTGCAACATTGGAGAGGAGGACCTTGTTAGGCCAGCAGTCACGGGTGCTCTAGGATGATTAACCAACTTAGATCTTGATCAATGGTTATGTCCATTTATCTATTTCTTAATTATGTTTTAGTTATATGAAAAGGCGCAATTTAGGAATAGACATGTTTTTTTCCTGAAGCTTGTTTTCTTCCTGTATATATAAGGGAAACCAAGGACAAGTTTATAAGGATCAATTTGCAGAACAATTTTTATATATACAATATTATTTCAATTATTATTCAAAGAAACATAACTTCTATGAGATTTTAATAATATAATGGGCAAGGTGGTATAAATTTGTGGATATATTTGTGGTGTTCTACTACTCTTTTGATATTCAATTTTGATGTAGAAGCATCCCTGGTTCAAGAGCAATCTTGCATCAACCAAAAACATTTGCATTTCAATTTGTTTCCTTTCATTTTCTAATTCAGTTTAGGCAGTTCAATCTGTAGTAGTTTCTATATTTTGGTCTGCATTCTACCGTAGTTGAATTTCACATCTTGTGGAGTAGGACTTAGCACCTAGACTCATTTATCTACATCATATCCAAAATTGAGAGCATTTGGATTAAGTACCGTAAAGATATCGCTATCAGAAGATCGACTATTTTCTCATAACAGAGCATCCTGACAATCTCTGATAATAAGATAAAGTAGAAGACTTACGAAGCATTGCTTGATTTATGGAGCCTAACGACACATCATTCAATGATCTTTGGTTCATGGATAACCTTTCTTGAGATATGAACATCATTCCATTCATTTGTGGAGGTGTTCTACATGATTAGGTCTGACCTATCCGTGTACACATGTTACAGCTCTTCATTGGAGTTTGTGGCCTCCCTTGGACGATGCGAAGGAATATTTTTTACTGGAGATGATATATAAGAATGTAATAGATCCCTAAGCAAGTAGTTAGTGATTGATTCATAATCTTTAGTTTAGATTTGGTGTGAAGTAGCTTCAAAGCTATATCTTGAGCATATTCTGATATTCTGTAATCAGGGCTTTGAGCCCTAATTGTAAGCTTGCATGATGCTGGCCAGATTGTATTTACTGAATGACTGAAGCTATGTTTGTTTCATATCTTTAAGTTGTTTCTGTTGTGTTTACTCTTGTTGCACAGTCTGGACAGTTCATTTTGTGAACCCTCCTACCGTGACTGCACCAAGTGATATTAGAGAGAAAGTTTGAATCTTTGGGAGCTAGTTGAGTGAAGTTGGTGAAGGAATTCCATAAGATCTTATTGTAGATAATCACCAAATTGAGGCAGGTTACTTGTGTCGCAACCGATCGCTGATTGTGAGGTAGTTGTCACCTTGTAGCCCGATTGCCGAACTTGAGGCAGTTTGCACTTGATCCTAGGAAGAATGCTGCTGATGAGAGTTGTTGTTGTTTGGACAATGGTTGGTAGAATGGATGAGATGATAGAAATGATGAAAATGATGTGAATTCGATTAGATGTTGTTGAAGAAGATAGGCGAAGAGGACTTACACCGAGACCTAATGTTGAAAGTGATGATGAAGAAGTATTTCAATTTGCTAAACAAATTAGTGAAACCCTAGGAGGTGATGAAGAAGAAGAACTAGATAAAGTAAAGATGTTGTGAGCTATTTCAAAGATTGGAAAAAGACCTAGAGTTGATGTGCTGAATTAGACTGGTAATTTAAACCCTAAAGAATTGATTGACTGGATAAATGACATGAAAGAATACTTTGAGTATGAAGAAGTTGAAGATCCGAAGAAGGTGAAATTTGTAAAGATAAAATTGAAAGGACATGCTACTATATGGTGGAAATAAGTTCAGTTGGAAAGAAATAGAAGAGGAAAATAAAAGATTACGAAGTGGGATAGGATGGTGACAAAATTGAAGAATCAATTCATACCTGCTAACTATGAGTTGGAACTTTTGAAAAGATTGAAGAGCCTGAGACAAAAGGAGAAATTTGTGAAGGAGTACACTAAAGAATTTCATAAGATGATTATAAGGATAGGACATAGTGAAACAAGCAAGGAGAAAGTGGCTGGATACATCAATGGACTGCGATTGAGCGTTCAAGAAGAACTGAGCTTGGTAAGGATGACATCTTTGGAAGAAGCATATCAGTTTGCCCTAAAATTTGAAGAGAAGATGAATAAAAGACATGATCTGAGATAGAAAGGTAGAGGAGGTAAATTTTAGAGAGGTAGAACATTTTTCGGAGGAGACAGAACACATTCAGAGCAGAACAAGTTTGACATCACATTCAAGGAGGACAAAGATAATAATGCTTACTGGAGAGATGACAAAATTTTTTACCAGAAAGGAAACCCTAGTGCATACCGGAATGAAGGATACAGAAGAGAGGGAAGAGGATTTGATAAGAGTGTTGCAAGTATGAGGTGAACCAGTGTTGTCATTGATGTCAACATACTCATATTGCATTGACAAGAAGGATTGGATGAGCTGTGTGCTGAGGATATTGAGAAAATTAGTCTTAGTCAGGAACAGTAAAGAACAGTGATGAGAAGAAGGCAAATGTACTGTATAGGATGCGAACCGGAGGATGCGGATTAAAGGGTTTGTATATATGAGTCTTGAGATGCTTCAGTTAAGATTTCAGAGGTTCGCATGAAGATTTGAAGGAGTTGTGGCTGTCGGTGTAGAACCAGTTCCGGCAAGTATTCAGAGGTGACAGAGGATCACAAAAAGGTCTGGTGAGGTCCAGAACTGTATAATCCTAATCTGCAGATTGGAAGGAGTCTTTGAGATGTCCTTGTGATGTGCCATCTCGAGTTGTGTATAATTTGGAGGTTCGGAAGTTCCTCCTGCACTATGACAGTGGCGACAGACAATGTTCTTGAAGTTCTGGATAAGGAGGATAAGAGATTTTAGTAAGTAAAGGAAATGCGGACGTACCTGGTCATTCAGGCAGGCTTGTGAAGGTTCTTGGATCATGTTGAGGTTGTGTTGTTGGTCCGCATTGATAGTAGAGCCCGGAATTGAAGATATTCTTCCGGATGAAGTTCTTGCTCTGTTTAGCCGACCGAATGAGTTGTTCATCCTGCGAATGTTCTTGTGGTGGCCGACCGGATGTGTTATTCATCTTGCGGATACTCTTATGGTTGTTTGCCGACTTAGATGTTTGTTCCTAAGTTGATGTCATGTATAAATAACGGTTTGTGAGTTCATTTCGAAGTGTGGATTGTGTGGATGAGTGTGGCATAGCGAAGTGAAGTGCGAAAGGCAGAGCAGAGGTTTTTGGGCTTAAATGGAACTGATCTGGACATGGTAGAGATGTCATTCTCCAGTTCAAGATTGTGATTCTTATCACTTTGTAGACAGTGTGTCTCCTTGTAGGCAGTGGGCCTCTTTGTGAGCAGTGTGCTCGGGCAGTGAGCCCTAATTGGCAAGTGCCATTCTTTTTCTTATTCTTCTAACAGAGAATAATCCTTGGGTTAATCACCCCGTGGTTTTTCCCTTAACCGGGTTTTCCACGTCAAAATCTTGGTGTTCAATGTGTTGATGTTTATCTGCTCTTGTGTTTATGTATTATGCTTTCATGGATGATTAATTGATATGCTGTTAACTAACAACGAAGAATCAAGTGTTTGAAAGAACAAGAAGTTTTATACAACTGATTCACCCCCCCTCTCAGTTGTATGCCTTAAATCCAACAATTGGTATCAGAGCCAAGTTCCTCTCAAAAGAGCTTAACCGCTTGAGGAGATCCAGGATGTCATCATACAAGAAGGATAGTCCGAAGTTTGATGGAACCAACTTCACTCTCTGGAAAGGTCGCATGAAGTGTCACTTGGAATGTATGGGAAAAGCATACTTGGCTATGGTCTCAAAACCATATGTACCTCCACAAGGTGGTCCGACAACTCTGAATGAAATCACAGATGCTGAAAATAATCTGCGGACCAAGGAAGCCCTACTAAGCGCATTGAATGATTCAGATCTCTCAAATGTTATTGACCTACCAACTGCATATGAGATCCTGACTAAACTGGAACTTCTGTATGAAGGAGATGAGTTTGTCAAAAGTGCAAGGTTGCAAAGTCTGAAAGGGAAATTTGAAAGATTGAAGATGAGAGATGATGAAAACATCACTACCTTTATGCCAAGAGTGAATGAGCTGGTATGTGGAATTAGAAATGCTGGTGGAACTCTAGATGAAAATGAGATTGTCTGCAAAATCCTAAGATCCCTTCCTGCTGCCTACAAAATCAAGGTTGCTGCCATTGATGAATTCAGAGCCCACACAACTGTCACAAGAGAACAACTGGCTGGCAAACTAGCTGCATTTGAAATGATCGAGTTTGGAGATGATCCTCCCAAGACTGAATCTTCTTTCAAAGCTAGTACCTATGTGAAAGGCAAACAGAGATTTGATCCGGGAGAAAACTCATCAAGGAAGATGTCATGGTATGATCAAGCAAGAAGAGACATGGAAAAGAAGAAGTAGAAATAGCTCAACTTGAAGCCCTCATTGCAAAGAGACTGCCCAGAGGATCCGGTAAGTATGAAGGAAAACTACCCTTTAAGTGTTTCAACTGCAATAAGATTGGTCATTTTGCTTCAAGATGTCCGGAAAGATCTGCAAGGTCTAATACTAACAGACAAAGGTTTCAAAAGAACTGCTATTATGTTCATGAAGAAGATGACAATGAAGGAGTAACAGATGATGAATCCGAACTAGGAAGCAAATCTGGAAATGAATGGGTGTTTATTGCCATCAAGGAAGAAGATTCAATATCCTCTGAATCTGTCAATCACAAGGTTGTGGAAAGAGCTTTAGCTGCTCAAGTGGAAGAAAAGGATGATTGGGTTATTGATAGTGGGTGTTCTCACCATATGACTGGTGACAAGAATAAGTTCTTAGATTTGGAAAGGTATGAAGGAGGAATGGTAAAGTTTGGTGACAATTCTGCTGGCAGAATCAGAGGTAGGGGAACTATTTCCTTTGATGGAAAGAGCAAAACAGGTAATGTACTATATGTTGAAGGATTGAAGCACAATCTTCTCAGTGTTGGTCAGTTAGTGGACAAAGGCTATGATCTCCGGTTCAAGAATAGAAAATGCAGAATCTTTACAAGCTCTGGAACTGAAATTGCATCCGGTGCTCAAACAAAAGGTAATATCTTTCATCTGGTTGGTTCCAACAAAAGTTGTCTGTTTGCTCAAGTTGATCAGAGTTGGTTATGGCATAGAAGAATGTGTCATGTGAATTTTGATAACATCATCAAGATAAGCAATATTCAGGCTATAAGAGACCTTCCAAAATTGGTGAAACCTACAAATAGCTTGTGCAAAGAATGTCAGCTAGGTAAACAGAGCAGAGTCTCTTTCAAAAGCAAAGATCAGTCCTCTACCGGATTGTTGGAATTAGTACATACTGATCTCTGTGGTCCGACAAGAATCAAGAGTCTGCAAGGTGATAGATATTTCATGTTGTTAATTGATGACCATTCCTGGATGATGTGGGTTACCTTCCTAAAAGAGAAATCAGAAGCCCTTGAAAAGTTCAAAATCTTCAAAGCTATGGTAGAGAATCAAACCGGATTGAAACTTAAATGTCTAAGGTCTGATAGAGGTGGTGAATTTACATCTGGTGAGTTCATTGACTTTTGTGAGAAGCAGGGTATAAGGAGACAATTGTCTGCTCCTAGGACTCCACAGCAGAATGGAGTAGTTGAAAGAAAGAACCGGACCATCCAGGAAGCTGCCAGGACAATGATGTTGGAAGCAAATGTTCCTCAGATGTTCTGGAAAGAAGCTATCAGCACTGCAGTCTACACTCTAAATCAAGTTCAAATCAGAAACAATACCGGTAAGACCCCCTACGAACTCTGGTTTGGCATCACTCCTACTGTGAAATATTTCAGAGTATTTGGTAGCAAGTGTTATATCAAAAGAGATGAAGATCTAGGAAAGTTTGATGCTAGAAGTGATGAAGGAATTTTCTTGGGTTACTCCACTCAAAGCAAAGCATACCGGTGTTACAATAAGAGACTGAGGAAGATGATAGAAAGCACTAATGTGAAAGTTGATGAAGGAATTGAGAAGCCCTCAAGATTTTATGAATTTGATGAAGATGACCAAGACAGTGTTCAGATTCAAGGAACTCAATCCTCTCCGGTAAGACAGAGTCAGCCTGATCCGGTAAATCAGGAAGAAGAGATAGGTTTGAATGAGCATGATCAAGAAGCAGCAGTGTAGGATACTCCCAAAATTCCTAGGTATGTAACACTAAACCACTCTCAAGATCAGATCATAGGTGATAGAAGCAAAGGTGTGCAAACTAGAAGGAATGTTGCTCAAAATCAGGATGAATGTTGTCTGATTTCAAAGATTGAACCTAAAACAGTAAATGAAGCCTGCAATGATGAAAACTGGACTAAAGCAATGAAAGATGAATTAATGCAAATTGAGAAAAATCATACTTGGGATCTTGTTCCCAGACCTAGAGACAGGAATGTGATTGGAACCAAATGGGTCTTCCGGAACAAACTGAATGAAGCTGGTGAAGTTATCAGAAACAAAGCTAGATTGGTCTGCAAAGGCTACTCTCAAATAGAAGGAATTGATTTTGAAGAGACCTTTGCTCCGGTGGCAAGAATTGAAGCAGTCAGATTATTTCTTGCATTTGCTACCTTCAAAGACTTCAAGGTATATCAGATGGATGTCAAGTCTGCTTTCCTAAATGGTGATCTGGAAGAAGTTTACATTGAACAACCGGATGGATTTCAATTGTCTGATAATAATGATATGGTCTGCAAGTTGAAGAAAGCATTGTATGGACTAAAGCAAGCCCCAAGAGCATGGTATGAAAGGTTGGATAAGCATCTTGTGCAGATTGGATTCAGCAAAGGTACTGCTGACAGTAACTTATATTTCAAAATTGATCATGAAAACATTTTGATTGTTGAAGTGTTTGTAGATGATATCATTTTTGGAGGAAGAGATAGTATGTGCAAAACTTTTGCAAATCAGATGAAATGTGAGTTTGAAATGTCTATGCTTGGTGAAATGAATTTCTTCTTGGGTCTGCAAATTACTCAAACAAAGAAAGGAATCTTCATTTCTCAGACCAAATATGTGAAAGAATTGTTAAGGAAATATGGTATGGAAGATTGAAAACCAATGAACACTCCCATGGCAACTGGATGTAAGTTGAGCAAAGATGATGACTCCCCAAAGGCAGATCAGACAAAGTATAGATCAATGATTGGTGGATTGTTGTATCTCACTCAGACTAGACCAGATATAATGCAGGCTGTTGGTCTTGTGGCAAGATTCCAGGCTGATCCTAGAGAATCTCATGTTATGGCAATCAAAAGAATTTTTAGGTACCTGAAAGGAACAGTTGAGTATGGTCTATGGTACCCTAGAGATCCGGATTTCTCTCTTCATGCTTACACAGATGCAGATTGGGCAGGAGATGTGGATGACCGGAAGAGCACTAGTGGTGGAGCATTCTTTTTGGGGAAGAGATTGGTTTCTTAGCTAAGCAAGAAACAAGATGCAATATCTCTGTCTACAACTGAAGCAGAATACATTGCAGCAGCAGGTAGTTGCACTCAAATCTTATGGATGAAGCAGATGCTAAGAGACATTAAAGTTGAATATGAGGAGCCTATCACAATTTTCTGTGATAATTCAAGTGCAATTAATATTTCTAAGAATCCGGTATTGCATTCTAAGACTAAGCACATATCTATCAAGTTTCACTTTTTGAGAAAACAAGTGAACAAGGAAGAAGTCAGATTGGAGTATGTTCCCTCAAAGGATCAGATTGCAGATATCTTTACTAAACCTCTTCCCAAGGACTCTTTTGAATATCTTCGGGAGAAGTTAGGGGTCATGGCCCCTCCGTTGATGAACTAGGATGCACTGATGTGCATCAGTCCGGTGGATATCACAGTCATATCTTGTGATCCGGATTGATGATGGGGAGCTGCTACTAAGGGGGAGCAGCTGGTATGATTCTGATGTATTAGAATTGCAAGTATGAGCCCTTTGCCATTGATGTCAAAGGGGGAGAGAAGACATGTGAAAAACAAGTGGTTGATGATCAAAGGGGGAGCAGTAAAGGAAGAGAAGACATGTGAAAAGTTGTTGTTGATAGGGGGAGCTGTGACAGAAAGGAGAAGTTCTTGTCTTGATGGTTTTTCACATCATATGTTGCCATCAATGACAAAGGGGGAGATTGTTGCAAGTATGAGGTGAACCAGTGTTGTCATTGATGTCAACATACTCATATTGCATTGACAAGAAGGATTGGATGAGCTGTGTGCTGAGGATATTGAGAAAATTAGTCTCAGTCAGGAACAGTGATGAGAAGAAGGCAAATGTACTGTATAGGATGCGAACCAGAGGATGCGGATTAAAGGGTTTGTATATATGAGTCTTGAGATGCTTCAGTTAAGATTTCAAAGGTCCGCATGAAGATCTGAAGGAGTTGTGGCTGTCGGTGTAGAACCGGTTCTGGCAAGTATTCAGAGGTGACAGAGGATCACAAAAAGGTCCGGTGAGGTCCAGAACTGTATAATCCTAATCTGCGGATTAGAAGGAGTCTTTGAGATGTCCTTGTGATGTGCCATCTCGAGTTGTGTATAATTTGGAGGTCCGGAAGTTCCTCCTGCACTATGACAGTGGCGACAGACAGTGTTCTTGAAGTTCTGGATAAGGAGGATAAGAGATTTCAGTAAGTAAAGGAAATGCGGATGTACCTGGTCATTCAGGCAGGCTTGTGAAGGTTCTTGGATCATGTTGAGGTTGTGTTGTTGGTCCGCATTGATAGTAGAGCCTGAAATTGAAGATATTCTTCCGGATGAAGTTCTTGCTCTGTTTAGCCAACCGGATGAGTTGTTCATCCTGCGAATGTTCTTGTGGTGGCTGACTGGATGTGTTATTCATCTTGCAGATACTCTTATGGTTGTTTGCTGACTTAGATGTTTGTTCCTAAGTCGATGTCATGTATAAATAATGGTTTGTGAGTTCATTTCGAAGTGTGGATTGTGTGGATGAGTGTGGCATAGCGAAGTGAAGTGCGAAAGGCAGAGCAGAGGTTTTTGGGCTTAAATGGAACTGATCCGGACATGGTAGAGATGTCATTCTCCAGTTCAAGATTGTGATTCTTATCACTTTGTAGACAGTGTGTCTCCTTGTAGGCAGTGGGCCTCTTTGTGAGCAGTGTGCTCGGGCAGTGAGCCCTAATTGGCAAGTGCCATTCTTTTTCTTATTCTTCTAATAGACAATAATCCTTGGGTTAATCACCCCGTGGTTTTTCCCTTAACCGGGTTTTCCACGTCAAAATCTTGGTGTTCAATGTGTTGATGTTTATCTGCTCTTGTGTTTATGTATTATGCTTTCATGGATGATTAATTGATATGCTGTTAACTAACAATGAAGAATCAAGTGTTTGAAAGAACAAGAAATTTTATACAACTGATTCACCCCCCCCTCTCAGTTGTATGCCTTAAATCCAACAAAGAGAACATTCAGAGGTACTTGTTTCAAGTGTGGAGGTGAAGGACATAGAGCATTTGAATGTAATCAGGGTAGTACAAGTAAGAAAATGAAGAACAGTGGAAGAGTAACCTATGTGGAAGAAGAACCTGTTGGATCACTAAGTTCTATTGGTAATGTAGAGAAAGGAGAATCACTTGTGATGAGAAGAGCACTATTGCAAGTAGAAACAAATGAGGAACCACCTCAGAGGAAAAGTTTGTTTAGGACAAGATGCAAATCAGGAGGTAAGTGTTGTAAGGTTGTAATTGATAGTGGTAGTTCTGATAATCTAGTTTCAGAGGAGATGGTGACTAAACTGAAGTTGGAAAGATTGAAACACCCTAAGCCCTATCAGAGAGCATGGATTCAAGATGATCATAAGGTACTGGTGAGTGAACAATGTTTGGTGAAATTTCATATTGGATCTTATCATGAAGTCTTGTGTGATATTATGCCTATGGATGTATGTCATATCTTGTTGGGTAGACCTTGGCAGTATGATAGAAAAGCTATACATGATGGGAGAAAGAATACATACACTATAATATCAAATGGGAAGAGAATTGATTTGATTCCTTTGGAAGATGATCCTAAAAATAAAGTATGTGGGAATGCTAGAATCTATTTGGTAGATGGAAGAAACTTTCTTGATGGTTTGAGACATGAGAATATGTGTTATGCTTTGATTCCTAAGAAACCTGAAGCATTGAAGAAAGAGACTGCAGGAGAACAACTGGAGGAGATAAAAAAGTTGCTGATAGGATATGAAGACATCATATTAGATAATGTACCTGAAGGATTTCCATCTATAAGGAGTATCAGTCATCACATGGATCTTATACCGGGAGCAAGTTTGCCTAACAGAGCAGCACACAGAATGACACCGACAGAGAATGAAGAATTGAATAGATAGATACGAGAGTTGCTAAGGAAGGGTTTGATCAGAGAGAGTTTGAGTCCTTGTGCAATACCTATAGTATTAGCACCTAAGAAGGATGGAGAATGGAGAATGTGTACTGACTTAAGAGCAATAAACAAGATCACAGTTAAGTATAGATTTCCTTTACCTAGGATGGATGATATCATGGATTGTTTGAGTGGAAGAAGATATTTCACAAAGATAGACTTGAAGAGTGGATACCATCAGATCAGAATTAGAGAGGGAGATGAATGGAAGACTACTTTTAAGACAAATGAAGGATTGTATGAGTGGTTAGTGATGCCCTTTGGATTGACAAATGCACCAAGTACTTTCATGAGATTGATAAATGAAGTCTTGAAGAAATTCTTGGGTAAGTTTGTGATTGTATACTTGGATGATATTCTAATTTTCAGTAAGACAAAAGAGGAACATTTGTGGCATATTAGACAAGTTTTACAGAGGTTGAGAGAAGAGAAATTGCTGATAAACATCAAGAAATGTAGTTTCATGAAGGAAGAACTAGTGTATTTGGGATTTGTGATTTCTGGGGAAGGATTGAAGATGGACCCTGAGAAAGTTAAAGCAATTGTTGAATGGCCTACACCGAAGAGCATTGGAGAGGTTAGATCATTTCATGGATTGGCTAGTTTCTACCAGAAGTTCATCAAAAATTTTAGTTCAGTATGTAACCCTATGACAGAGACAATAAGAGGTGATAGGAAAGACTTTAAGTGGACATATGGAGCAGATAAAAGTTTTGAATTATTGAAGCAGAAAGTGACAGAGCAACCTATTTTGGCGTTACCAGATTTTAGTAAGGTATTTCAAGTTGATTGTGATGCAAGTGGGAATGCGATTGTAGTATTAAGTCAAGAAGGTAGACTTGCAGCATATTTCAATGAGAAGTTGAATGATGCAAGGAGAAGATATTCAGTTTATGACCAAGAGTTCTATGCCATAATTCAAGCCTTGAAGAAGTGGAGGCATTACTTGTTGCTTAAGGAGTTTGTACTATATACAAATCATCAAGCTTTGTAGTACTTGTACAATCAAGGTAAGTTGAATTAGAGATATATGAGATGGGTAGAGTTCATGCAGAGTTACACTTTTGTGTTGAAGCATAGGAGTGGAAAATCAAACAAAGTTGGTGATCCATTGAGTAGAAGAAGAAACTTGTTGACAGAAATGAGAGTTGAAGTGTTGGGTTTTGATGAATTGAAGCACATGTATGAGGGAGAAACTAATTTTGCAGAATCTTGGAAAGCATGTAAGGAACCTATTGTGACATATAGGAGTAAGTGGCTGGATTATTTCATTTAGGAAGATATGTTGTTTAGAGGAAGTCAATTGTGCATACCTAAGAGTTCAATGAGAGACAATTTGATCAAGGAGAAACACAGTGGCAGATTAGTAGGACATTTTGGCATTGATAAGACAGTGGCTTTGGTAAGTGAAAACTACTATTGGCCTCAGATGCATAAGGATGTTAGGAAATTTGTGTAGAGTTGTAGAGTTTGTCAAGTTGAAAAATGGAGTAGTTAGAATACTAGATTGTATAGACCTTTGATAGTATTGGAGAGACCTTGGGAAGACATAAGCATGGATTTTGTAATGGGATTGCCGAAGACATAGAGAGGACATGATTCAATATTCATAGTGGTTGACAGATTTTCAAAGATGGCTCATTTCATACCTTGTACAAAGACAACTGATGCAGTGCATGTAGCAAACCTATTTTTCAAAGAGATTGTGAGATTACATGGATTACCTAAGAGTATAGTTTCTGACAGAGACACCAAATTTCTTGGATATTTTTGGAAGACACTTTGGAAGAAGATGAAGACATATTTAAATTTTAGTTTAGCTTTTCATCCATAGACTGATGGACAGACAGAGGTAGTCAGTAGGAGTTTGGGAAACTTGTTGAGATGTTTGGTTGGAGAGAAAGCTGGAAGCTGGGATTTGATTCTTTCACAAGAAGAGTTTGCATACAATAATTTAGTAAATAGGAGCACCAGAAGAACACCATTTGAGATTGTTACTAGAATAAACCCTAGAGGAGTTACAAAATTGAGAGACATTGGCACAGAAGAAAAGTGAAGTGCAGAAGCAAAGGATTTTGCAAATCACATGAAGACAGTGCATAATCAGGTGAAGAAGCATTTGGAGGATATGAACAGTAAGTATAAGGAAAAGGTAGATGAGAAGAGAAGACATAAGGAATTTGCAGTTGGAGATGAAGTGATGGTATACTTGAGAAAAGAGATATTTCTAGTTGGAACATATAAAAAGTTGAAGATGAAGAAGTTTGGACCTTGTAAGATACTCAAAAAATTTGATTCAGGAAATGCATATGAAGTGGAGTTACCGGAGACATTGGGTATATCACCTATTTTCAACATTGCAGACCTTTATCAGTATCATGAAGCAGAATTCAATGATAACATGGAAGAAGACCTACAGAAGTAGTTACCACAACAAGCACCGAAGCAGATTGAAGACATTTTGGACAGCAGAGTTGGATGCAGCACTAGAGGAAGACAATATAAAGAATATCTTGTGAAGTGGAAAGGCAAACCGGAAGAAGACTCAACATGGATTTCTCAGGCTGAGGTGGACTGTCTTGGTTCTCCCCTAACCCCCAAAAAGTGAGGGACTCACTTTTTTCAATAACCCCAGATGTCTGATGCAGGAGCATCCCTGGTTCAAGAGCAATCTTGCATCAACCAAAAACATTTACATTTCAGTTTGTTTGTAGTTCAGTTTGTTTCCTTTCATTTTCTAGTTCAGTTCAGGCAGTTTAGTCTGTAGCAGTTTCTATATTTTGGTCTACATTCTACCATAGTTGCATTACACATCTTCTAGAGCTAGACTTAGTATCTAGACTCATTTATCTACATCATATCTAGAATTTAGAGCATTTGGATTAAGTACTGGAAAGATATCGCTATCAGAAGATCGACTATTTTCTTAGAACAGAGCATCCTAATAGTCTCTGATAATCAGCTAAAGGAGAAGACTTGCGGAGCATTCCTTGACTTATGGAGCCTAACGACACATCATTCAATGATCTTTGGTTTGTGGCCGACCTTCCTTGAGATCCGCACATCATTCCATTCATTTACGGAGGTGTTCTACTTAATTAGGTCTGACCTATTCGTGTACACATGTTATAGCTCTTCATTGGAGTTTGTGGCCTCCCTTAGCCAACACGAAGGAATCTTTTGTACCAGAGATGATATATAAGGATGTAATAGATCCCTAAGCAAGTAGTTAGTGATTGATTCATAATCCTTAGTTTATATTTGGTACAAAGGAGCTTCGAAGCTATATCTTGTGCATATTTTGATATTCTGTAATCAGGCCTTTGAGCCCTAATTGTAAGCCAGCATGATGCCAGCTAGATTGTGTTTGAATTCTATTATATATTGAATGACTAAATCTGTGTTTGTTTCATATGTTTGAGTTGTTTTCATTGTGTTTACTCTTGCTGCACGGTTTGGATAGTTCATTCGATGAACCCTCCTACCGTGACTGTACCAAATTTTATGAGTTATTTAACTGTCTCCAGATTGATCTTTTCATGTTATTTAAATCTTTCAGATTTATCAAGGCACATTTGTTGTCTCTATGTGGTATATATGATTGGTTTCTATAAGAAGATGATTTAAATCCTTCTAAGTGGTTAATGATTATTGGTCTCTGCCAGGAGTTAAAATCCTTTAAATAAATCATCTTAGTTGGTTTCCTTCACACCATAATTAAAAGTCCTTTCAATTGATCATAGTAATCTAGGAAAATGTCATTGGGATTTGTAAGAAGAGCATAAGTAACTAACAACCTTGAACATTTATACAAGGTATAAACATTTGAAAAGTGCCAAATAATTCAAGTTAAACCAAGAGTGAGGACACATCTATCATTCACATCTTGATTCCATTGCCCATAATAAATAATGCACTGGTCATTACAAAATTACATTTCATAACCTTATTCACATATTCAAAATCTCAAACATTAAGAGTAAGAATAATTAGCATCCTTACATCTATTTCACATCCATATGCCATCGTGAGTAGATCACTAACGTCACACAAATTTGCATTAGTCATCAAGGTACACCCACCTAGGTCTGGCAAAGCCTAAAGAGAAGGGGGTTTTCAATTATACTAACCCTGTTTCATTAGCCAAAAGTGTTAAGAGAGCTTGGCAACCTCTTAAGGTTAACAACCTGTGTTTTTGAGACCTAATAGTTGATCTAGAGCTCCTGATAGGTAGTGGAATAATTCGGATGCATGGGGTGGGATTTTTTACTTTGTGGTTGTGTTGCAGCAAAGCTTTCATATTGGGTGTTTGTGTGAGAGGCTCCCTGGTGATATGGAGAAGCTTGTGTTGCTTTTTAGCTATGAAGTAATGTTCTTATGCTAGGTGTTTATTCTTAGTACTGGAAGGCACTATTTTTGTTACCCCAATTGCATATAGGCTATGGAGTTGATCATTGGATGATTTGGAAGCTTCTATAATAGTCTTTCTGTTGATAACTGAGAGGGGGGGGGGTGAATCAGTTATCCTAATTATTGCCCTTATTGAACTTTCCTTTTAATTGAAGCAGCATAAAATCAAACACAAAACATTAACCATGAAATAAGAAACACATGACACAGTATTTTTGACGTGGAAACCCTGTTAAGGGAGAAAACCACGGGGTGATTAACCCAAGAATTATTCTCTGTTAGAAGAATAGGAAATTACAAAAATGGCACTTGCCAATTAGGGCTCACTGCCCGAGCACACTGCTCACAAGAGGCTCACTGCCTACAAGAAGACACACTGTCTTACAAAGTGATAAGAATCACAGTCTTGAACTGATTGGAAGCATCTGCATATGCTGGAGTTCAGTTCCGGTTAGGTTCAGTATACTGATCTGCTGCACTTCATCTTTCCTCTGTTCTTTAGTCTGCTATCCTTTCACATACCGGATCTTTCTTGCTACTTCTGCTCTACTCTGGACTTGTACGCATATCCTTTCACACATTTCACACACTTTACAACTAAATCCATCCTCTATATATATCCGCACAAGTAATTTCATCACCTTTCTAGTCGGCATCCGGAACAGTCTAGTTTCTTACAAACTTAGTTTTGTCGGCTGAATCCTTGCTCACCAAGCAATGCGGATCAAGCATATACTTGTAGATATCATCAATTATGTCGGCCAAACATGATTCATGCCTCCGCAACCTTTATCATCATCTGTAACACATCCGGAAAGTAGTCTGATACTCTGTCAGTCAGTTCTTCCTCTGTTTTCACTGTCTCTCAGGAATCCGGTACTCAACTATTCATATCTTTTTCCTTGTCCAACTCCGGAGGCTAAATCCTTGGAATATACCACTCAAGATAGTCCTCTTGACTTCCCCAGATCCGCACTGCACCAAGACACTTCCTCTGAGAGATCCGGACCAATCTGTCGGACCTTGCCACATGCTCTGTTCTTGTTCACCGGACCACAACAATCTTCAATCTGACTTCCGGTAGAGACATATCATGACTTGCGGATATGTGGGATGACCTTTGTTGCCATCAATGACAACAACCATGAATCCATATAGTGTCTCTTGCCAACAATCTCCCCCTTTGGCATTGATGGCAACACTTAGTGAAAAATGACTAAGTGTTTACACTATGCTCCCCCTTTGCTGATGCTCTGTCTTTATATACAATTTCCGGAACTCCCCCTGAGTTGGATTCCTCATTTTTCACTGCTCCTCACTCCCCCTTTGACATCAATGGCAAAGGGTAGGGTCCGCACACCAAAATTTTCAAAAATTTTCTATATATAGCCGCATATTTACATACTCACATATACTGCAGAATGTCTGCAAAGGATGTCTGCAGTTGAACCATTTCAGTAGCCCAACTTAGCTTCATTCTGTCCAAGATTGAAATGTGACCACTCAACAAAAATGCAAAAGCTTCTGCCCGCCTGAGATCTGTCGGATCTTTTGTATGGGCGGTGGTCTGGGCATCACTGATGGCCTCATGCATAGTTTCCAACTTAGGGACTATAATCCTTCTAAGTTCTCCCATCCGGTTGGTAATGTTCTTCCTCTCCTTCTCAAGATTCTTTATTTCATTCAAGACTGCAATAGTCTGACATTCTTGATTTATTATAGAGGAAGAGAGAGGATCAAAACTTTGAGATAAGCTTTGAAGCTTGTCCTGTTCCTCTTTTATTTTCTTGTCAATTGCTGCTGTTGCCTTTGACCAAGATATACAAAATTTGTAGATGTCACCGCCATCCTTAAGAGCATTTTCTAAGCTCTTTATTCCAATGCTTACAATCTTCCTATCCTTAGAGATTAATTCTAATATTTCAGAAAATCTCTTATCCAAAAATTCCTTCCGGACCTTTTCTTCAGCTGATTTTTCTAGAGAATTAAAATGTGTATCAATACTGCTGACTAAGGTTTTTAGATTACCGGAAGTGGAGGCTGTCGGATCTATCTGGATTGATGGCATGATCTTTACAAGTACTCCGGAAGCAGCCTCTATCAACTCACAGTCTTCCATATGAGACTTCAGGAGCTTTTCATTTGCCTTGGCATTTGCAAATGAAGCTATCTTCATTGTTTGTACCGGAGAGAGAGAGTCAAAATCAAATGGACCTTTTAGAAGCTCCGGTTCATCAATCTCTAGAGTTTCTTTGCTCAAAAATTGTTGAACAGTTTGTGCAGTGTCTCTTGCCGGAGACAGATGTTTCTTTTCTTCTGCAGTCTTAGAACTGTCAACCTCTTTGTCTGTCACCACTGCTTCCTTCTCCTGCAATTGCTCTTCTTCTTTGGATCCGGAGACTGTAGGGGAAACCGGAGGAGAGATGCTTGCTTGTTCATGGGCCACTTCTTCTGGAGCAGAGGGTCCCAAGTCCTCACTTGTCTGTTCAGGGCTCACTTCTTCCGGAACAGAAGATTCCAAATCAGCAGCTGTTTCTGCACCTAAGTCCTCTACAACAGGAAGATTGAACCTTTTGAAGGCCTTCCAGAGGATCTCTTCTGTCTCTTGTGCCACTTTGTCAGTCTCACCAAGCATGAGCTGATTCATCCTGGCTTTACTTCTGAACTCATCTTTGCAGTCCTTGAAGATCATGTTCATTGTCTTGGGATCAATTTGAGGATATAGCTGAATAGCTATCTGCTCCCGGATCTCAAGATCTTTGGCATGAGCATTATTCTTTCTTACTTCCATTTCCTTCTCTAGGCTTTTAGGAATGAGAGATATGATCTCAATGAAAGCCTTATTGTATGTGTTCAGATATTTAACTGTGGCTTCCTGCAAAGTCTTTTGGTCTGCCTCACTGAAGTCATCATAGGATTCAGTCATTGGTTGAAGGTTTCCATCCACCGTGACCGACTTGATTATGCTCTCTAGTGACAGAGTGGGCTTTTCAACAGTTACCTCTGCCATTTCATCCTTGTCTTGGCCTGTGGAGGGCTTACCGGATCCTTTCTTCTTCTGTTTCTTTACTTCTCTTACTTCCTCATCTGATTCTGTTTCCTCTTCATCCTTTTGGCTTTCATAAGCCCTTGATGCTTTTGTCTTGGATCTTTTACCGGATGCCTGGACTTCCGGTTTTGAGCTTTTGGTTGTGGGAGGTGCAGATCTCTTTGATGATCTGGTCCGGGTGGGGGTTTCAACCGGAGCACTTTCTTTGCTTTTCTCTTCTTCCTCAGCCTTTCTCCTCTTTTCCCGGCTGGCATCAAGTGCCTCTTTTGAGATGCCTAGGCCTTGAGCAATGTGCTCTACTTCTTTTCTCACTTTTCTCTTAATCTCAGGCTCCCTGAGTTCTACATGTAATTTCACACTCAGCTCCTCAAAGGTTCCAAACCTTTCTGCCTTAGGATCTTTGGGCTGACTTAGCATGTGTTGAACATGCAGCTCTACTATCTGTTCATCAACTTCATACCCCATGGGCATGATCCAGACAGTCCTTGGCTCCACTGCCTCCATTAGGCACTGATCAGTGTCAACCATAAAGCATACTGAGTCCTTGTATTTCTCAATGAGAGACTGGGGAATTCTCTCTCTTGCTTGCATCATGCTCTGAAAGTTTTTGAAGTATCCCCATAGAGCTGTATTTCTCGCTTTTGTATCCCCAAGTCCATGCAAATAGTCTCTTATCTGGACTGCAACAGGTTTGTCATTCTGCCATACCCATCCACTTGTTCCGGGTAGCTCATTCATGAAGTAAAAGAATAGACATACAATGAGAGTACCATACTTAAAGGAGTTCTTCTTGTCTTTCTTGATTTTCTGTACATTTTCCATTAATTGGCTTAGTAGTAGTTCACAAAGATCATAATCTGCATTCTTTCTTAGCATTTCATATGCTGTGTATATTGCAGTTCCGGATACAGAATTCTCCCTGCTAGAGTGATAGATCTTGTATCCTATTATCATTGATGCATATTTGATATCCGGATCCGAAATATCTTCAATGGTCATTGCCCTCTTATCATATTTTGATCCGGTGGCCTCAGTTACAACGTTGTTCTTGACAGATTTGAGGATAGGTACCCCCCCGGAAGAGTATAGACCAGTTACTGCTCTAATTGCTTCTTTTGTGATCTTACAGGGTCTATCTAGCCAAAGGAAGTTGTCATGCATCCTGCTCAGTACATACCGGACCCATTCATCTTCTTCAAAGCTAGGGAAATGAATGAATTGCTCAAATTGTTTCTTCTGGATACCCTTATACTCTGGTTTGAGCTCAAAAGCATTGTCTATCAGTTGCTTGTGATAGAGGTCTCTTAATTTGAATTCCCCAAATTCCTCAATGTTTGCGTGTATGTAAACCCTAATATCTTCAGTATGTAAGACTCCGTGGGGAACACTAGAGAAGGCTCCTAGTGGATCTACCTCCAATGATTTGTAGGGATGTTTCTTGAATGAGGGGCCAGGTCTATCAGAGATCTTAACTATGTTTGGAGTAGCCATTCTTCAAAGATTTGCAGTGAGGCAATGAAAAACGAAGAATACCTTATGCGCCTTCGGTTTGCACGGAGTGGTTGGATTGATTTCTTTATGCAATAGCTTCGGCAGGAGATCCTTGGTGTGCTTGATGAACCTTGTTGCAGAGCTCCACTATTCGCTTCTTCTCAAGTGTAGAATGAGCAGATAACTTTTGAGAAATCCCTTATATTGCTCCGCAAACCCTAATATCTGTCTGCAATAAATGCTTCACCTGCATTATTCCGGTTTACCATGTCTGGACAGCTTGGAGTATCCCGGATTAGTCCTGATCACTGAATATCATCCGGATCTTTAAATCATAAATAAATCTAGGTAACATATTACAAGAACATCCCAAACACTCTGTCCAATCCGCAAGACAAGATCGTGCACTTCCGGATCTCTCCGGACCTTTTTGTAATCCTTTATCATACCGGAGCACCTCCCTGAACAGGTCTAACTTAATCGAACACAGCTTCTTCATAACTCCATGCGGACCTCTGAAAACTTGACTAAAGCATCTCAGGACTTATATCTACAAACCCTTTAATCCGCATCTTGTGCCACATCCGGCACAACTTGTTTGGCTGGGGGAACAGAATCTTCTTTGAGTCTCCCCCTGAGCCTGAGCTCACTTTTTAATTTCTGGAAGAAATATCAGCACCAGAATCTGGTGCGGATCCAACCTCTACATTCTCTGAGCTTTTCTTCACCCAAATCTTGCTCATCTGATTCCTAACTTCATCCGCATTCATCTTTTGTTTACCCTTGTCTTGATTCTGATCATACACCGGACCTCTTTTGTCCTGATTCTTGTTTCTGCAGACTTTAGCATTATGACCAGACCTATTGCAGATTTGGCAAATAACATTTCTTTGCATATTTAACTGATATCCCCTTGATCTGCATTGATTAGCCATATGACCTACTCTATTGCATGTAAAGCATCTACCTTTGAATGATTTGTTTACTTGCATAATTCTGCATTCATGGGATTTGTGTCCATACCTTTTGCAGTTGAAGCACTGTCCGGAGAAGGATGAATTAATCTGATTCATTCTCATTCTGCACTGATTAGCTTTGTGACCAAAATGGTTGCAGCTGTGGCAGTATCCATTGAAGGATGGATATTTTTGAGCATTTGGCTGTCTTACCGGAGGTCTTCTAGGCCTGCTCCTTGGATTTTCTGATCCAAGATTCCTCTGACCGGATCCGGAGCTTTCTCCTTTCTCATATCCCAAACCATACTTGTCATCAGTCCTCTTTTGACTTCCAAGAAGAACTTCAAGTTGAGCAGAACTTATCTTGAATTTCTCTTTATATTCATTTGCTGTTTGAAGATCTCTTTTGAGAGAGGTAATTTGATCCTCAAGTTTTTCTTCATTATCTTTGGCATCTTCAAGATCAGATTCAAGATGTCTGATAATCCTGTCCATCTGGTGGCATTCTTCTGATTTTTCCTTAAGAGATTGTCTTAGATTGTCTTCAGCCTTTCTTTTTTCTTCAATCTCTTGAGTGAACTTTATAGTTCCTGATTCCATTTCATGTCTTAACATAATGACTTCTTTTGATAACTTTTCACATAACTTGGTTTGCTCAGTCAATTCTTCATTTGTATTGCTTTCTTCACTTTGTCTTGCCAACTGTTGGAGCAGCTCCTTTCTCTTTTTCATAGAGAGACTTAATTTGTCTTTTAATTCCCTCATGAATTCATCAGCCTGTTTGAGTCTTTCTCTTAATTCACTGACTTCAGAATTTGACTGTTCAAGATCCTCAAGGGCAGTCTTGAGTTGCTCCTTTAAACCATATGCATCCATTTGAAATCCCAGATCTTCCTCAAGCTGTTAGGCTCTATTAGGAGGAACTTGGCTCTGATACCAATTGTTGATAACTGAGAGGGGGGGGGGGTGAATCAGTTATCCTAATTATTGCCCTTATTGAACTTTCCTTTTAATTGAAGCAGCATAAAATCAAACACAAAACATTAACCATGAAATAAGAAACACATGACACAGTATTTTTGACGTGGAAACCCTGTTAAGGGAGAAAACCACGGGGTGATTAACCCAAGAATTATTCTCTGTTAGAAGAATAGGAAATTACAAAAATGGCACTTGCCAATTAGGGCTCACTGCCCGAGCACACTGCTCACAAGAGGCTCACTGCCTACAAGAAGACACACTGTCTTACAAAGTGATAAGAATCACAGTCTTGAACTGATTGGAAGCATCTGCATATGCTGGAGTTCAGTTCCGGTTAGGTTCAGTATACTGATCTGCTGCACTTCATCTTTCCTCTGTTCTTTAGTCTGCTATCCTTTCACATACCGGATCTTTCTTGCTACTTCTGCTCTACTCTGGACTTGTTCGCATATCCTTTCACACATTTCACACACTTTACAACTAAATCCATCCTCTATATATATCCGCACAAGTAATTTCATCACCTTTCTAGTCGGCATCCGGAACAGTCTAGTTTCTTACAAACTTAGTTTTGTCGGCTGAATCCTTGCTCACCAAGCAATGCGGATCAAGCATATACTTGTAGATATCATCAATTATGTCGGCCAAACATGATTCATGCCTCCGCAACCTTTATCATCATCTGTAACACATCCGGAAAGTAGTCTGATACTCTATCAGTCAGTTCTTCCTCTGTTTTCACTGTCTCTCAGGAATCCAGTACTCAACTATTCATATCTTTTTCCTTGTCCAACTCCGGAGGCTAAATCCTTGGAATATACCACTCAAGATAGTCCTCTTGACTTCCCCAGATCCGCACTGCACCAAGACACTTCCTCTGAGAGATCCGGACCAATCTGTCGGACCTTGCCACATGCTCTGTTCTTGTTCACCGGACCACAACAATCTTCAATCTGACTTCCGGTAGAGACATATCATGACTTGCGGATATGTGGGATGACCTTTGTTGCCATCAATGACAACAACCATGAATCCATATAGTGTCTCTTGCCAACACTGTCTCCCTCGGATGCATGTGTATGTTGGTAGTTGTGGAGGTGGCATGAAATGGGCTTCGTGTTCCTAACCTACTTTTTCCTTTTAAGGATGCTCTGTACTTGCATGTCTTGAATTCACATTTCTTGGATCTAAGGGTTTTATAGATTCTCATAAAAATCTATGGTTAATGCTCATCTATGATAATCCATTATTCTAGTTTAATTGTTATGGTGTTTTTTGTTTTAGACTTTTGAGTCTTCTAGATGTGAAGTGGGTGTGGATGTGCATGGGTGTTTTTAAGGCATAGTGGTTTTGCAGGTTTTACATGGTCAAGAGAAAACACTTGTGGCTTTGTCGAGCTACAGTTAAGCTATTTTCTAGACCCTGGCTATTGGGGTGTTCCTGGATGGGATAGTTGCAGTTTTGCATGCATACTCTGTGCATGGTGTGAGGAGGTGAGATGATTTCTCTGCATGGGAGTGTTGGTACATGATCTGTCACTCAACATCTCTGTGGTGATGCTTGGTTGATTCCTAGACTATGGTGCTTAGGTTGTGGACCTGATTGGCGAATCAGATCTGAGCATGATCTGGTGCTTGAGTCATGTTGTCTACATGGTAATTCTCTTTTGAATCTCAGTTTGCTGATTACTAGTGAAATAATGGGTTTGCATGTTTCAGTGTATTGGATCTATGAGTTATGCAGTTTTATAGGTGTGTACAACCTATTGGTTGCAGTGGGATAACTCAGAAGTGGATTGTCTATATCCACAAGATTGATTCAGTGTTTATGCAGACTTGTTAGCTGGCCTTGTCTGTGGTCACTTGTGAGTTGGTGTGGTTTCTTTGGGATGAGAGAATGGATGGTGTAGAGTACCTAGTTAGTCAGTTAAGGGGACCTATAGCATGTGTATCACAATGTCATGAATAGCTTGGATACATAGTTTTGTGTAAGCTTTTGACAGTGATGGTGTATTTCCTTGGTTTTGGAGATATTGGTGCCACTTGGTACTACTGTCAGATGGACATGTTCATGTGTGGACCTAGAGGTTTTCCAGATTAGGAGATGTTTGGTCATGATGCTTGGAGAGCTTGGTTGTCACGATTCAGTGGGAGCTTTAGCAATGACTGTGAATTCATCACTTGGTGATGTATGATCTTCTTTAGTGTTGCAGATGTTACTTGGAGGATCTCTTAGATCCTATTGCTACAGAAGGGTTCTTTTGCATTTGCATGGACACTATTTGGAGATGGGTCATCTTCATGATATTGAAGATGTGTAACATCTTGGAGCCATGGAGGACTCATGGAGTCTTTGGTTGAGATGTCAGTGGTGCTTGACAGGTGATGTTGGTTTAGAGTTTGTTTGTTTTATGTCATGGTATACTCTTTCTTATGCATTAGAGTTTTGGCATGATACATTGCTCTTGAGAGAATGGTATGTTCACTTGGAGCATGAAATCTCCTAAGGGGGATGGTAAGATCATGATGTCATGACAAGTTCTTGATTCAAATCATTGGAGCTTTGACAGTGGTCTAGTGATTCTCTATGTTTTGGGTGCATTGGTCATATGCTTGAGAACTTCATGATGGTGCAGTGATGCATTTGGAGGTTAGCATGAGTGATTGTTTGTAGGTGCTCATGGATACATGCAGAATGAGGTGAGGCTATATTTCTCTTAAGATGAGAGAAGTGTTGTTGAGATGGTAAATCTTGATGAGATTTCAATAGAAAATCCAAAGATCCTACACCTTGGTTGGACATAAGTTCAACAGAGAGCTGAGAGGAGATTGTTCTTGGAGAGAGTCTATGAGGCTTGGTATATCTCAGTGTATCATTCTCATTCCCCACTCTCAGTTCACTCGGCAGAAAATGATTTGATAGGTATTGCCCATGTTATTTCAGATTCATTTTGTTTTATGCTTTTGTTTCTCATGGATATGGATCTTGAGCTATGTAGTTAGTTCTAGAGGATTCATTTGAGGGATGTTTGGAATGGTTATCTCCTTGTGCATTTGAGTTTGAGATATCATTCTTTGATGAGGATTGTTAGGAGATGGTTTATGGGCTGATTTCCTGAGATGGGAAATGGAGTAGTTTGATCTTCTTTGAGAAGCTTACATCCATGTAGTTACATGATACATATGTTGTGTTTGATCTCTTGAGATTGAATGATTTTAGGTGTTGTTATGTTGTTCTCTTTGGGGTTTTATGGAGGAGATCATACCTGACACAATTGGCACTTAGAGGTGTATGTAAGAGGATTTTCTACAAGTATATGATGTGCAGAGTTTCTCTCTTTGTCTCAGCTATCTTCTTGGATGGTTGGTTTCACATTACATTGGTTTGAGGTTTGATAGGAGCTATTGTGATCACTAGCTTGTGGTCATGTGTTTTCACTTATGTTCTTGGGTGATGACATGGAGGTTCCTCTTGAAAGTATGTGCCTAACCGGTGTTGTCATTGATGTCAACTATGCTCCTAATTTGATAAGTCAGATGCTTTGTATTGGCTCATGGAAGTGTTGGAGAAAATGAGTAAATGATCCAGATATTGATTTTCCAAGCGCTTTTGAGAAAATTTACTCCTCCAGTGGAAACAGTGTGTGGAAGAGTATCTTTGTTTACTGAAGAACAGTCTGGTAGATCGCTCCACATCTCCAGTACAATAAATATCTTTGTCTATGGATTGGAATTTATTTAGAGGCATGTATGAAGATGCTATATCTCAAGTTTGAGCCTCCAGTATGAAGATCTGAGTGAGTTATGTTCACTAGAATAAAAGTTGCTTTTTCTGAGTATTCACTGGTGATAGGGAGAAGGTATTTTGCTTTGTATTCCTCCACACTGAAGTATTATGATCTGTGGTTCTATAGTTAAGTCTGGAATAATGATAAGTGCCTTCAACTACAATGGTTCATCATTTGGTGGTCCGCAAGCTATCCTTACCTTATGACAATGGCTGAGTTTTTGTTCTTGTGCTTTAGTTTGAAGAATCTTCTTGATAGAGTGGTTAGAGATCATGTGGTTGTTCCTGGTGATTACAATGTGCTTGTGGATGTCTCCTGATCATGTTCCTGCCTTTGGATTGGTTCGCAAAGAGGAATTCAGATAGTGCATGAAGTCTATTCTTTGAAGACCAAGTGTTAACACCAGTCTTGGTTGACTTGGTTGTTTTCACTTCTTGCGGACATGCATTGAAGATTGTGGAAGCATGTCGTGGCATGAAAGATTGCATTTGAGTCCTAGCTAAGGCATAACGTGATCCACATACATCTTTATCTTAGCAAATCTTGTTTAGATCCAGACCTATTTCTTTGTATTATTGTAGTGTCAACCTTGGAGAATGTTCCAATGGTTGATGAATGTAATGCCGACCTTAATGTACATTCCAAGGTTGATGAATTGTATAAAAGCATGTAATGTAGTTGTGAAAAAGTTGTCCTGGAGCGGAAATGAAGAGATAAGTGTGAAGGTGTAAAAGAGCAGAACATAGGAGTTATATTGTGCTTCAATGGAATTGAACCCAGACATGGAGTAGATGCTACCAAATTAGTTCACCATCTTTTGGTAGTGATCCACCTCTTGGCAGTGAGCCGTCCTTGGCAGTGAGCCGTTCTTGGTAGTGAGCCTCAATATTTGTAGTGAGAAATTTGAACAGTGAACCCTAAGGTAGTGAGCCTCTATTTTTAGTATTTCTATAACTTATATATCTAGTGGGCTAACACCCACTGTGGTTTTACCCTTATAGGGTTTTCCATGTAAAAATATGGTGTCTCATGTGTTGATTGTGTTATTGTGTTGAGCTTCTTGTTTCATGTTTTCATTGTTAAATCTTAACAACAGTAGATAAGTGTTTGAAGAGTTGATGTTCATAATTATTCAAAGTTTTAGGGACAACTGATTCACCCCCCCTCTCGTTTGTCCGGTATCAGAGCAAGGATTCCTCAAAAGAAAGCCTAATAGCTTGAGGTTGATCTGGGATGTCACACAAGGATGAACTATCTTTTAATTGTTCCAATTATGGTGAAGCTAGTCACTATGCATCCAAATGTCCAAAAAGAAACTTAAAAAATTATGATGAAGAAGGTAAAAGTAGAAAGACCAAGAAAATATTTTATGATGTTGAAGATGATGACTGTTGTTTTGATTCAAAGGATGGCAATTGCAAAGATGATGAAAGTTTTGATCTAGAGGCAAGTACTGGCAATGAAGATATAAGGAACTATTGGGTTATTGATAGTAGCTGCTCAAATCACATGACTGGTGATAAAGGCAAGTTTATTAATTTTGTGAAGAATGAAGAAGGATTAGTTAGATTTGGAGATGACTGTACTGCTAGGATATGTGGAAAAGGTTCAATTAGTTTTGCTGGAAGACAACATAATAATGATGTTCTCTTTGTTGAAAGCCTAAGAAAAAATCTCTTGAGCGTTGGACAATTGTGCAGAGAAGGATACAATTTCATATTTCAGAATGATGCCTTTGAAATTAGAGATAAATTTGGAGCTGTAATAGCTGGTGGAAAAAGGATAGAAGGAAATCTTTATCATCTCAGAGAAGGTGACATTATCTGCTCTATAACTTAGAATCATAAAAGTTGGCTTTGGCATAGAAAATTGTGTCACATCAATCCTAATGATCTAGTAGGGATAAGCTCAGCTCAAGTTGTGAAAGATCTGCCAAAGAAGATACATTTTAGCAACATCACCTGCAAGAAGTGTCAAGTTGAGAAGCAAGCAAGAGGAAGTTTACAAGATGAAGAAATATCCTCAACTAGACTGCTGGAATTGGTTCATAAAAACCTTTGTGGACCTACAAGAGTGAGAAGTCTCCAAGATGATAGGTACTTTATGTTCTTTATTAATGATTATTCTAGAATGACTTGGGTTAGTTTTCTCAAAGAAAGATTAGAAGCTGCAGATGCATTTATAACCTTCAAATCAATGATTGAAGATGAATTGAATATGAAAATCAAATATTTGAAGTTTGACAAAGTGGAAGAGTTTACCTCTAATAAATTCAATATGTTCAGTGAGACTCATGGAATAAAAAGATAGCTATATAGAGAGAATAAAGTGATGGAAATAAAGAGTAGGTCTATTCAAGAAGCTACAAAGACAATGATAGAGGAAGCTAACGTACCAGAAGAGTATTGGAGAGAAGCTATACATACTCCTGTCTCCATTCAAAACATAGTTCAAGTCAAAGGTAACAATACTAAAACTCCTTATGAATTGTGGTATGAAAGAATTCGTTTAGTAAAATATTTTAAAGTTTTTGGAAGAAAGTGTCATATCAAAAGAGAAGAAGAGCTAGGCAAGTTTGATGCTAAGTATGATGAAGGAACTTCCTTGGATACTCTACTGAGAGTAAGGCCTACCAGTGTTACAATAAGAGATTGAAAAAGATCATTTAGAGTGCAAATGTCATGGTTGATGAAGACATACAGAAGTATTCAGAAATCAATAATCATGTATCAGATTCAAATAGGCTTCCTTACAATACAAAAAAAGAAAAAGAATATACCAAAGAAGAAGATGATACTGAAGAGAAGAAAATGTAGAAAGATCGCTAGTATGAAGCAAAAGGACAAACGAATTGGTGTTTGATTGCCAATGTTGAATCTAAATTGATGATTGAAGCTTGCAACAATATAAATTCCTCTCAAGATGAATATTTGTCCACTAACAGTGAAGAATCGAAAATTACTCTTGAAAACCTTGAGAAATCTAAACAAGAAAACATGGACTTAAAAGTAAATATAATAGAAGCAAATGAATACCTCAAAGAGTTAAAAAGGAAAATCAAGGAGCTTACGCAAAGACTTGAAGAGAATAGTGAAGAATTGAAGTCAACAAATGAAGAGAAAACAAAAATTGAGGAATGTCTAAAAGGCAAGACTAAAGATTGCATAAATCTTGAAGAAGTTGTGAATTTGAAAGCTGATCTGAAACGTTCATGGGTTCAACAAGACAAACTTAGTGAGAGTGCGGCCAAACTTGATAGATTAATGGCTACAACAAGTCAGGAAAATCCTAATAACCAAAATAGTGTGAGACTTGAAAAAGGTGAAAACTTTAAACCAGGTCAAAAGAAGAATACTGAGGTCAAGGAGGACAAAGGTAAATAGATTCAAGATCAAAGGAATCATTAAGAAGCCCACTAGTCCGGCAACCAAATGCTCAAAGTTATCCATTTTTCAATGGCTATTGTCATGCATGTAATAAATTTTGTCACAGAGCTACTCAGTGTAGAAGCCTAACGAATCAAAAGGTTTCATCATTGTCCGATCAATGTTACAATTGCAATAAAATTGGGCATAAATCAAATGAATGCAGAAATTTGTTAAGGAATGGTCAATCTTTCAATGGTAAGTGCTTTGCATGCATCAGATTTGGACATGTGGCTAACTAATGCAGATCAAGGATGAATCTAATACAGAAGAATATTGTTTGCTACAATTGCAATAGACCTAGACATATTGCAGGAATCTGTAGAAGCAAGAATGTGAAAAGAAATTATCTTGCAGATGAGAAGAAAACAAAGAAGAGAGAAGATAAGGGGAAAGACAAGGTGGATCTTCAAGAAAGAAATGAGTAAAATTTGGATCAAGAAGAATGAAAATGAGGTCAAGGATGGATTCACACCAGCTTCTAGTGCAGATATTTCCTCCGGGAAGTAAATTAGGAGCTTTGGCTCAGGGGAAGTCTTATTGAAAATCTTTCCTCCCCTACCAAAGGATTGATGCTGATGCCCCAACATAAAGAGACAAGATCAAGAATCAGCAAAAAAAGTCTAAATGAGGATAGAGACTGTGATTGTGAAGGACAAACGAAGAATTATGCAAAGTAAGTAGTCTTCTATGCAAAAAGAATTAATCAAAAAGGGAAATATGTTATGAACTTTGCCTAAGCTCAAGTCACTGTATTTCAATTCACATTGGTCTGCTGTTGAAGATATTGCTCTATGGTTCTGGGATACAGTTATTGATCATTGGTTACATCTACATTCAGAAGTTTATCTGATTTGAATAATTGATTTTGGAGAAATGGCTAACAGAAGTTTAGGTTGATAGAACAAAATTGTTCCTAGTACAGAGCAAGTTTTCATGATGATTGAAAGTACTTGATGAACTTTGAGGTGAATGGATATGAACCAATTGAGTCTTCATGAAGCAATGAAGAAAAATAAAAGAAAGTGCAAGATGAAGAAGCTCTGGAAATAATTTCTAAGACCCCTAGGATTTGTGCAAAAGCATCACACTAAAAATCAAATCGCTAGTGACTGACAAAAACAAAGGTTACAGAAGAATATATTGAGAAGAATCAGACTTGGGAACATGTCCCTAGGTTTGCAGATAAGAATGTGTTTGGAACAAAGTAGGTTTTTAGAAATAAGTGGAATGAAAGTGGAAAAGTGATCGAAGAAGACATTACTTTACCTAGATTAATAAAGGCTACCTCTCAGGGGGAGTAGCTAGATATTACTAATATGTGTTCCTGATAAAGAGTAGTAAGTGTCACAGTGTTGATGACAGAGAAATTTCAGTTTGATCAGAGCAGCAGAATGCAAGTATGTGCCCTTTGCCATTGATGTCAAAGGGGGAGAAAGAGTTCAGATGTGTAAAGAGAAAGGGGGAGAATCTTGTCTTGATGATCTTTTTAGTTTTTCACATCATATGTTGCCATCAATGACAAAGGGGGAGATTGTTGCAAGTATGTGCCTAAATGGTGTTGTCATTGATGTCAACATATCTATGTTTTCATTGATGTCAACTATGCTCCTAATTTGATAAGTTAGATGCTTTGTATTGGCTCATGGAAGTGTTGGAGAAAATGAGTAAATGATCCAGATATTGAGTTTCCAAGTGCTTTTGAGAAAATTTTCTCCTCTAATGGAAACAGTGTGTGGAAGAGTATCTTTGTTTACTGAAGAACAGTTTGGTAGATTGCTTCGCATCTCCAATAGAATAAATATCTTTGTCTACATATTGGAATTTATTTAGAGGAATGTCTGAAGATACTATATCTCAAGTTTGAGCCTCCGGTATGAAGATCTGAGTGAGTTATGTTCACTAGAATAAAAGTTATTTTTTTTAGTATTCACTGGTGATAGGGAGAAGGTATTTTACTCCGCATTCCTCCACATTAAAGTAATATGATATGTGGTTCTATAGTTAAGTCTAGAATAATGATAAGTGCCTTCAACTACAATGGTTTGTGATTTGGTAGTCCGCAAGCTATCCTTACATTATGACAGTGGCTAAGAGTGGTTAGAGATCTTGCAGTTGTTCCTGGTGATTACAATGTGCTTGTGGATGTCTCTTGATCGTGTTCCTACCTTTGGATTGGTCCGCAAAGAGGAATTCAGATAGTGGATGAAGTCTATTCTTTGAAGACCCAGTGTTAACACCAGTCTTGGCTGACTTGGTTGTTTTTACTTCTTACGGAGATGCATTGAAGATTGTGGAAGCGTGTCGTGGCATGAAAGATTGCATTTAAGTCATAGCTAAGGCATAACATGATCTGCACACATCTTTACCTTAGCAAATCGTGTTTAGGTCTAGACCTATTTCTTTGTATTATTGTAATGCTGACCTTGGATAATGTTCTAATGGTTGATGGATGTAATGCCGACCTTGATGTACATTCCAAGGTTGATGAATTGTATAAAAACATGTAATGTAGTTGTGAAAAAGTTGTCTTGGAGCAAAAATGAAGAGATAAGTGTGAAGGTGTAAAAGAGCAGAACAGAGGCGTTATACTGTGCTTTAATGGAACTGAACCCAAGCATGGAGTAGATGCTACCAAATCAGTTCACCATCTTTTCGCAGTGAGCCACCTCTTGGTAGTGAGTTGTCCTTGGCAGTGAGCCTCAACATTTGCAGTGAGCAATTCGGGTAGTGAGCCCTAAGGTAGTGAGCCTCTATTTTTTGGTATTGCTATAACTTATACATCTTGTGGGTTAACACCCACTGTGGTTTTTCCCTTATAGGGTTTTCTCATGTGTTGATTGTGTTATTGTGTTGAGATTCTTTTTCATGCTTTTATTGTTAAATAGGAACAATAGTAAATAAGTGTTTGAAGAGTTGATTTTCATAATTATTCAAAGTTTTAGGGAAAACTAATTCAACCCCCCCTCTTAGTTGTCTGGTGCATTTCAACAATTGGTATCAAAGCGAGGGTTCCTTGGAAGAAAGCCTAATAGCTTGAGGTTGATTCAGGATGTCACACAAGGATGAACTATCTTTTAATTGTTCCAATTGTGGTGAAGCTGGCCACTATGCATCCATATGTCCAAAAAGAAACTTAAAAAAATATGATGAAGAAGGCAAAAGTAGAAAGACCAAGAAAACATTTTATGATGTTGAAGATGATGAAGATGATGACTGTTGTTTTAATTCAAAGGATGACAATTGCAAAGATGATGAAAGTTTTGATCTAGAGGCAAGTACTAGCAACGAAGATATAAGGAACTACTAGGTTATTGATAGTTGCTGCTCAAATCATATGACTAGTGATAAAGGCAAGTTTATTAATTTTGTGAAGAATGAAGAAGGATTAGTTAGATTTGGAGATGATCATATTGCTAAGATATGTGGAAAAGGTTCAATTAGTTTTGATGGAAGACAACATACTAATGATGTTATCTATGTTGAAAGCCTAAGAAAAAATCTCTTGAGTGTTGGACAATTGTGCAGAGAAGGATACAGTTTCATATTTTAGAATGATGCCTTTAAAATTAGAGATAAATCTAGAGCTATATTAGCTGGTGGAAAAATGATAGAAGGAAATCTTTATCATCTTAGAGAAGGTGACATTATCTTCTCTATAACTTAGAATCACAAAAGTTGGTTTGGGAATAGGAAATTGTGTCGCATCAATCCTAATGATCTAGTAAGGATAAGCTCAGCTCAAGTTGTGAAAGATCTGCCAGAGAAGATACATTTTAGCAACATCACCTGCAAGAAGTGTCAAGTTGAGAAGCAAGCAAGAGGAAGTTTATAGGATGAAGAAAGATTCTCAACTAGACTATTTTAATTGGTTCATACAAACCTTTGTGGACCTACAAGAGTGAGAAGTCTCCAAGATGACAGGTACTTTATGTTCTTTATTGATGATTATTCTAGAATGACTTGGGTTAGTGTTCTCAAAGAAAAATTAGAAGCTCCAGATGCATTTATAACCTTCAAATCAATGGTTGGAGATGAATTGAATAGGAAAATCAAATATTTGAAGTCTGACAAAGTGGAAGAGTTTACCTCTAATAAATTCAATATGTTCTGTGAGACTCATGGATTAAAAAGATAGCTATCTAGAGAGAATAGAGTGATGGAAATAAAGAGCAGGTCTATTCAAGAAGCTACAAAGACAATGATAGAGGAAGCTAACCTACCAAAAGAGTATTGGAGAGAAGCTATACATACTACTGTCTACATTCCAAACATAGTTCAAGTCAAAGGTAACAATACTAAAACTCCTTATGAATTGTGGTATGGAAGAATTCCTTCAGTAAAATATTTCAAAGTTTTTGGAAGCAAGTGTTATATCAAAAGAGAAGAAGAGCTAGGCAAGTTTGATGCTAAGTATGATGAAGGAACTTTCCTTGGATACTCTACTGAGAGTAAGGCCTACCGGTGTTACAATAAGAGATTGAAAAAGATCATTGAGAGTGCAAATGTCAAGGTTGATGAAGACATACACAATAATCATGTATCATATTCAAATAGGCTTCCTTATAATACAAAAAAAGAAAAAGAATATACCAAAGAAGAAGATGATACTGAAGAGAAGAAAATGTAGAAAGATTACCAGTATGAAGCAAAAGGACAAACGAATTGGTGTTTGATTGCCAATGTTGAATCTAAATTGATGATTGAAGGTTGCAACAAATAAATTCCTCTCAAGATGAATATCTGTCCACTGATAGTGAAGAATCCAAAAGTGCTCTTGAAAACCTTGAGAAATATGAAGAAGAAAACATGGACTTAAAAGTAAATATAACAGAAGCAAATGAATGCATCAAAGAATTAAAAAGGCAAATCAAAGAGCTTAAACAAAGACTTGAAGAGAATAGTGAAGAATTGAAGTCAGCAAATGAAGAGAAAACAAAAATTGAGGAATGTCTGAAAGGCAAGACTAAAGATTGCATAAAGCTTGAAGAAGAAGTTGTGAATTTGAAAGCTGATCTGAAACATTCATGGGTTTAATGAGACAAACTCAGTGAGAGTGCTACCAGACTTGATAGATTAATGGCCACAACAAGTCAAGAAAATCCTGATAACCAAAATAGTGTGAGACTTGAAAAAGGTGGAAACTTTAAAATAGGTCAAAAGAAGAATATTGAGGTCAAGGAGGACAAAGGTAAACAGATTCAAGATCAAAGGAATAAATTAAGAAGCCCACCGGTCAGGCAACCAAATGCTCAAAGGTATCCATATTTCAATGGCTATTGTCATACATGTAATAAATTTGGTCATAGATCTACTCAATGTATGATGCAGGAGAAATCCTGGTTCAAGAGCAATCTTGCATCAACCAAAAACATTTGCATTTCAATTTGTTTGCAGTTCAGTTTGTTTCCTTTTATTTTCCAGTTCAGTTTAGTCAGAAGTAGTTTCTATATTTTGGTCTACAATCTACCGCAGTTGCATTTTAGATCTTATGGAGCTGGACTTAACATCTAGATTCATTCATCTACATCATATCTAGAATTTAGAGCATTTGGATTAGATACCGAAAAGATATCGCTATCAGAAGATTGACTGTTTTCTCAGAACAGAGCATCCTGACAGCCTTAGACAATCAGCTAAAGGAGAAGCCTTGTGGAGCATTCCTCGACTTGTGGAGCCTAATGACACATCATTCAATGATCTTTGGTTTGTGGCCGACCTTCCCCAAGATCCACACATCATTCCATTCATTTGCGGAGATGTTCTATGCATTTATGTCTGACCTATCCATGTACATATGTTACAGCTCTTCATTGGAGTTTGTGATCTTCCTTGGCTGACACAGAGGAATCTTTTGTACTGGAGATGATATATATTGATGTAATAGATCCTTAGGAAAGTAATTATCAAGTTCATGATTGTAGAGATAGTTGATAGTTAGCTCTTTTGCGAGGGAACTTCAAAGCTATATCTTCTGATATTCTGTAATCAGGCCTTTGAGCCCTAATTGTAAGCCCGCAAGTTGCTAGCTGATCTGCATTTGAATTCTATGATATATTGAATGACTGAATCTACATTTGTCCTATATATTTGAGTTGTTTCTATTATGTTTACTCTTGTTGCACGGTTTGGACAGTTCATTCTATGAACCCTCCTACTGTGACTGCACCAAGTGGTATCAAAGTGAAAGTTCAAATCTTTGGGAGCGAATTTGAGTGAAGTGGGTGAAGGAATTCCATAAGATCTTACCGTGGATAGATCACCGAATTGAGACAGGTTGTGTCACAATTGATTGCCAATTGTGAGGCAGTTGTCACCTGGTAGCTCGATCGCCGAACTTGAGGCAGTTTGTACTTGATCCTAGGAAGAATGTTGTTGAGGAGAGTTGTTGATGTTGGAACAATGGCTGGTAGAATGGATGAGATGATGGAAATGATGAAGACAATGCAAATTTGATTAGATGTTGTTTGAAGAAGATAAGAGAAGAGGATTGACACCGAGACCTAGTGTTGAAATTGATGATGAAGAAGAATTTCAATGTGTTGAACAAATTGGCAAAACCCTAGGAGGTGATGAAGAAGAAGAATCAGATCAAGTTAAGATGTTGCGAGCTATTTCAAAGATTGGAAAGAGACCTAGAGTTGATGTACCCAACTGTACTGGTAATTTAAACCCTGAAGAGTTGATTGACTAGATAAATGACATGGAAGAATACTTTGAATATGAAGAAGTTGAAGATCCGGAGAATGTGAAATTTGCAAAGATAAAGTTGAAAGGACGTGCTGCTATATGGTGGAAAGAAGTTCATTTGGATAGAAATAGAAGAGGAAAAGAAAAGATTACAAAGTGGGATAGGATGGTGACAAAATTGAAGAATCAATTCATACCTGCTGACTATGAGTTGGAGCTATTGAAAAGATTGCAAAACCTGAGACAAAAGGAAAAATCTATGGAGTATACTGAAGAATTTCATAATATGATCATAAGGATAGGACATAGTGAAGCAAGAAAGGAGAAAGTGGCTAGATACATCAACAGACTGAGATTGAATATTGAAGAAGAACTAAGTTTGGTAAGGATGACATCTTTGGAGGAAGCATATTAGTTTGCCCTGAAGGTTAAAGAGAAGTTGAATAAGAGGCATGATCAAAGATAGAGAGAAAGAGGAGGTAAATTTCAGAGAAGCAGAATGTTTTCTGGAGGAGACAGGTTACATCCTGAGTAGAACAAGCTTGACATCCCATTTAAGAAGGATGATAGAGATAGTAATGCCTACTAGAGTAGTGACATAACTTTTCATCATAGAGGTAATTACAATTCATACCAGAATGGACATAGAAGAGAGGGAAGAGGATTTGATAAGAGGACATTCAAAGGCACTTATTTCAAGTGTGGAGGTGAAGGACATAGAGCATTTGAATGTAATCATGGGAGTACAAGCAAGAGAATAAAGAATAGTGGAAGAGTAGCCTATGTGGAAGAAGAACTTGTTGGATCACCGAGTTCAGTGGGTAAACCTGAGAAAGGAGAATCACTTGTGATGAGGAGAGCACTATTTCAAGCATAGACAAATGAAGAACCACTGTAGAGGAAAAGTTTGTTCAGAACTAGATGCAAATTAGGAGGTAAATGTTGTAAAGTTGTTATTGATAGTGGTAGTTCAGATAGCCTAGTTTCAGAGGAGATAGTAACAAAGCTGAAGTTGGAAAGATTGAAACACCCTAAGCCCTATCAGATAGCATAGATTCATGATGATCATAAGGTACTAGTGAGTGAACAATGTTTGGTGAAATTTCATATTAGATCTTATCATGATGAAGTATTGTGTGATATTATGCCTATGGATGTATGTCATATCTTGTTGGGTAGACCTTGGTAGTATGATAGAAAATCTATACATGATGGGAGAAAGAATACATACACTATAACATCAAATGGAAAGAGAATTACTTTGATTCCTTTCAAAGATGATCCTAAGAGTGAAGTATGTGGGAATGCTAGAATCTGTTTGGTAGATGGAAGAAAATTTCTTGATGGTTTAAGACATGAGAATATGTGTTATGCTTTGATTCCTAAGAAGCATGAAACATTGAAGAATGAGACTACAGAATCACAACTAGAGGAGATAAGAGAGTTGTTGACAGAGTATGAAGACATCATATTAGACAATGTACCTGAAGGATTGCCACCTATAAGGAGTATCAATCATCACATGGATCTTATACCGGGAGCTAGTTTGCCTAATAAAACAACACACAGAATGACACCAACAGAGAATGAAGAATTGAATAGACAGATACAAGAGTTATTGAGGAAAGGTTTGATCAGAGAAAGTTTGAATCCTTGTGCAGTACCTACAGTGTTAGCACCTAAGAAGGATGGAGAATGGAGAATGTGTATTGACTCTAGAGCAATAAACAAGGTCACAGTTAAGTATAGATTCCCTTTACCAAGGATGGATGATATCATGGATTGTTTGAGTGGAGCAAGATATTTCACAAAGATAGACTTGAAGAGTGGATACCATCAGATCAGAATCAGAGAAGGAGATGAAATGAAGACTACTTTTAAGACAAATGAATGACTGTATGAGTAGTTAGTGATGCCCTTTGGATTGACAAATACACCGAGTAATTTCATGAGATTGATGAATGAAGTCTTGAAGAAATTCTTGGGTAAGTTTGTGATTGTGTACTTGGATGATATTTTGATTTTCAATAGGACAAAAGAAGAACATTTTCAGCACTTTAGACAAGTTTTATATAGGTTGAGAGAAGAGCAATTACTGATAAACATCAAGAAATGTAGTTTCATGAAAGAAGAATTGGTATATTTGGGTTTTGTGATTTCTACGAAAGGATTGAAGATGGACCCTAAGAAGGTAAGAGCAATTGTTGAATGGCCTACATTGGAGAGCATTGGAGAGGTTAGATCATGTTGATGGTGGTTTTAGTACGCAACAACATAGGTGTGATTGTTGGTTTCACACCTCTCTTGAAAAGTATCCTACCCTAGGTAAGACTACTCCAAGGATAATACAGCTAGGTCTTAGCTTGCTTGGAATCTCTCAGTTAGGATGTTCTAGCTGTGCCTATAAGGGGTCTTACATATAATCTAAAGATCTTCAAGTTAGAATAGCAGATACACATAAACCCTTCAAGATTTTAGCTGATAAAAAATGTAAGATGCTGCTAAAATTCCTAATCTAACAATGGTTTTTTAAAGAAAATGCAAAAGGTTTAGGGTTTTAGAGGAATCCTAAGTGACATTCACAATGCATAGATTTTACTTTAAGTAGATGAATGCTCTGAAACTTAACCAATTTTCTGAGTTACCAAACTAAAATAGGTGTTACAACACTGTAGAAAATGGTGCTATCTTCAATGGAAATCTAGAAATTTTTAGATTACATTCATTCATTAAATACCCAATGACTGGCACAATTTAACTCACAAAATGCAATTGAACTAAGCACAACTGATAAGTCCATACTAACTTTACATAGCTATCTACCATCAGCAAATAACCAAAAGTATGGACTAGGGCATTCATCAAATACTTTCAGCAAACCATAAACATTATAAAGCAAAACTAACTAAATATGGGAGAGCAAGAAGCAAACCATGAAAACCAAATAAGGAACACAATACACAAATTATCAGAAATACTACAGAAATTTGCTTTGCATTACTTCAAATGGTAGAATGTCAACAACTCGGCATCAAAATCTCTCTTACAAAAAGTGGAAATTACAGCCCTTTATATAGGAAAGTAGTATACTGAGTTTTCAAATGAACGGTGGAGATTAACTCAATACCGATGGTCTAGATTACATCAATAAATGCAATTGTAACAGATCATGTCAATTCCTGGATTACACTTTGTCTTCTATGAAAAAGATGAAAAACAACCTCTAGATACATTGAATCTAGTCAATTTGACTAGCCAACTCATTATGTTAATAGAAAAGAACATTTTTAAAGCATAGGAAAGATAAAATAGAGTCACATGCTGCCCCAAATATAGTGATTACAATTATGATGGGATTACATCCTTAGAATATTCAAAAAAATATCAAGACTCTTCATCTAAATTAATTTTGTCTTCATCAGCCAGCTTATTGCGGTAGGTTAGCCATGCCTCAAGCACATGATTGATCTCCAAGGGATTTGGATTCTTCAAATGCTTGATCCAATAATTGAACATCTCCAATTCCCAGCTAAATCTGCTATATATCTTTTTTATCTCTGCACCAGCCTTGTGGAATGCTTTGAATTCAGCTCTGAGGTCACTTACCTTATCCAACCTGTCTTCTATACTGAGCTTGGTATTTTCAAAAATTACCTTATGTAATTTGCTTTTACACTTCTCGATATCATAAGGGGCGTAGTCATCATAGGATGTTTCCAGACAATCCTTCAAAGAATCATTGATATCTTATATAATTGACCACAGCTCCTCATCTGCTGGCTTATATTCTTCCTTTATGCTTTCAAAAGTTTCTTTCCTCAAAAGTAGTTGTTGATACCATTCAATTGCTTTGGACAACTTGTTTCCAGTTAAAACATTCTCCACTACTAGAGTCTGGATGAGCAAATCTCTGATGCTCTTTATCCGTGGATACATATGAGAGTGATACTCATCAAAGGAGTCACATTCCTCACGCAGATCTTTCCATTTCTTATGAAGCTCAACCAACTTCTTGTGCACTTGAGAAGAGGCATCGATAGTCTCGCATCCCATTTCAAAAACTCTAAACAACCAATTTTTAGTACCTTGGGACTTGGATCTTACCTTGCCTAATCGTGCCATTTCATCAGTAGATAAGAAAGTTAGCACTGTCCTTATATCTCCCTCGGCATCGATTGGCTTGACCAAAAACTGGAGACAAGTGTGGAGTTCTTCATTTTGCTATTTTAACTCCTTGGACATCTCATCTTTGTCTAACTGTTCCAAAATTGAAGTAACCGATCCTTTAAAGTCATCCACTCTTTGAGCATGAGTGGCGGGTCCCAAATCAACTGTGGAAATTACATAATCCTCCACTCTGACTTGTTCTTTGGCTGCATTTGTTGGTAGGACAACTATCTCTGCAATTTTGGACCCTGATTCATCCTTATAGATTCTTGACTGTATCTTTGCCTTCTTTTTCTTCTTGGGCCTCTAGGCTTGTGATAGGATAGTACTCAAATCCAGTTGCATTATCTCTACTTGTGGCTCAGGATATGCCACTCTACTTTGTAACCATTCAGGTGCTGAAGATTTATTTAATTCAGTGGCTTTGTCATTATTAGTTATAGCTAGTTCTTCAAGTGATTCTTGTTCTTGCTCTGGTTCTTCATCTTTATCTATACTCATCTCCTCTTCTTTCTCTCCTTCTTTAGCTACCTTGAAAACTTCCTCTGTTTGAATTTTCTCTAGAGGGTTGTCAGATATATCAATGATTTCAACATTGACTGTCTCAGTCAGAGATTCATTTGAAGCTTCATTACCTACTTCCATCACTACATCTTTTTCTTCCCCAGGTAGTAATTCTGCTTCAGGCTCCTACAAACCCAATTCTGCACATACTTTCTCAATTCTGGGCAGCAGAGGTATGACCAAAGAGGTTGAATCTGCAGACATTTGTGAAATAGGGACTGCAGAGGATATGGGTGGTGAAGGCACGATGGTCTGCATTAGATTGGCTAATACTACTGACAAGGAAGAAGATATGACAAGAGGTGAAGGAAAAGGTAGTGAAGGTAGAGGAAGAGGAGGTGAAAGGATGGTGGAAATAGGAGGTAATGTTGCGGGGTGGATAATTGAGTGGAAGAAATAGGAAGTGTATATGTAGTAGTAGTAGAAGGACATGAAGTGGCAATAGTGGAGGAAATAGGACTGCTAGGGGCATTGGAAGAAATTAGCAATGAGCAAGAAGTAGTTGAAATGGTGGAGGTGAGAGAGGTGGTAGCAGGTGATGCTTCTTGAATAATGACAGCTGAGGTCGTGGGTGAAGTGGATGCAGTAGTAGTAGAAGTAGTAGAGGAAGGAGTAGCAGTAGAAGCTATAGGGGTTGATGCAGCCATACTTACACTATGAGCAACAGGAGATAGGGAGGTTGGCAGATTAGTATCTTCTTGTGTTGCAGCATCCTCCTTAGTTACCTCCTTCACCCTTGCTTTCCTGGTCTTAGAACCTTCCCCAAGGCCACTTGACATATCTTTTTTCTTGGAGGCCCTTGTCTTGGTGGAGGGAGGCTAGTATTTCTTTGAAGTAGGCCTTACAGATGACTTCTTAACTTTCTTTGCCTTTTCTGCCAGAGATATATGTTCTTCATTGTCTAATTTCTATTTCTCAACCGGCTCTACCTCATCTGTGACATTTATTGGTTCATCCTCCTTACCTCCGGAGTCCTTATCTAATTCTAATGTAATGTAAGTAAGCTGTACTCCTTGTCCTTCCAAAGTAGTGACTTGACCCCTTACCCATTCCTTGCTCAATCTGATTGGTTCTCTCATTATGGTATCCAAAGAGCTTTCTTCTACATTAGCCCAATTTAGTAATGGGATGGGTTAATGATATTGAGCTTCCCATGCTCCTCTGACCATAACATTATCATCATCTTCTAACTGAATTGGCATTGCAATAATGTGGAAATTCATGATGAAGGCTAGGGGTAGCCTTGAATGAGCCTTCTTCATAACTTCATAGTCGTCCATGCAGTTGGCCTAAAAATCTTCAATATGTATCTTATGAAACAATTTCTTACTTACAAATCTTTCCATCACCTTATTTGGATCGAAATGATCCCTTGCATTGTAGTAGTGTAAATTGAGGAGTTGAAGTTCCTTATCAGAATGTTCTATTGATGCCAAAGAAGGGCATGCATAATTCCCCTTGCCAAATCTGATAGGAAACTGATCATTGGTTCTGTGTAAGTGCTTGAGTTTCTCAGCACAGGGTATCAACTATCTAGACAATTTTAGAAGCACTATTTTGTCATCAGGATATCTAGGAAGTCTATAAGCCATCCCAGTGAAGCCTTGTACTCTTAGATACATGATTTTTTCAAATTGAATATACCACCTACCATATCTAGTTACTGTTGATAACTGAGAGGGGGGGGTGAATCAGTTATCCTAATTATTTCCCTTATTGAACTTTCCTTTTAATTGATGCAGCATAGAATCAAACACAAAAACATTAATCATGAAATAAGAAACACATGACATAGTATTTTTGACGTGGAAACCCTGTTAAGGGAGAAAACCACGGGGTGATTAACCCAAAATTATTCTTTGTTAGAAGAATAGGAAATTACAAAAATGGCACTTGCCAATTAGGGCTCACTGCCCGAGCACACTGCTCACAAGAGGCCCACTGCCTACAAGAAGACACACTGTCTACAAAGTGATGAGAATCACAGTCTTGAACTGATTGGAAGCATCTGCATATTCTGGAGTTCAGTTCCGGTTAGGCTCAGTACACTGATCTGCTGCACTTCATCTTTCCTCTGTTCTTTATTCTGCTATCTTTCACATACTGGATCCTTTTTGCTACCTCTGCTCTTATCTGGACTTATTCGCATATATCTCCACATCTTCACTCCCTTCACAACTAAATCCATCCTCTATATATATCCGCATAAGTAATTTCATCACTTTTCTAGTCGGCATCCGGAACAGTCTAGTTTCTTACAAGCTCTCATTCTGTCGGCTAAATCCTTCCTCACCAAGCAATGCGGATCAAGCATATACTTGTAGATATCATTAATCATGTCGGCCAAACATGATTCATGCCTTCACAACCTCTGTCATCAACAGTAACACATCCGGAAAGCAGTCTGATACTCTGCCAGTCAGTTCTTCCTCTGTTTTCACTGTCTCTCAGGAATCCGGTACTCAACCATTCATATCTTTTTCCTTGTCCATCACCGGAGGCTAAATCCTTGGAATATACCACTCAAGGTAGTCCTCTTGACTTCCCCAAATCCGCACTGCACCAAGACACTTCCTCTGAGAGATCCGGACCAATCTGTCAGACCTTGCCACATGCTCTGTTCTTCTTCACCGGACCACAACATTCTTTATTCTGACTTCCGGTAGAGACACATCATGACTTGCGGATATGTGGGATGACCTTTGTTGCCATCAATGACAACAACCATGAATCCATATAGTGTCTCTTGCCAACAATCTCCCCCTTTGGCATTGATGGCAACACTTAGTGAAAAATGACTAAGTGTTTTCACTATGCTCCCCCTTTGCTGATGCTCTGTCTTTATATACAATTTCCGGAACTCCCCCTTAGTTGGATTCCTCATTTTTCACTGCTCCTCACTCCCCCTTTGACATCAATGGCAAAGGGTAGGGTCCGCACACCAAAATTTTCAAAAATTTTCTATATATAGCCGCATATTTACATACTCACATGTACTGAAGAATGTCTGCAAAGGATGTCTGCAATTGGATCATTTCTGTAGCCCAACTTTGCTTCATTCTATCCAAAATTGAAATGTGACCACTTAACAGAAATGCAAAAGCTTCTGCCCGCTTGAGATCTGTCGGATCTTTTGTTTGGGCGGTGGTCTGAGCATCACTGATGGCCTCATGCATAGTTTCCAACTTAGGGATTATAATCCTTCTAAGTTCTCCCATCCGGTTAGTGATGTTTTTTCTTTCCTTCTCAAGATTCTTTATTTCATTCAAGACTGCAATAGTCTGACATTCTTGATTTATTATAGAGGAAGAGAGAGGATCAAAACTTTGAGATAAGCTTTGTAGCTTATCCTGTTCCTCTTTTATTTTCTTGTCAAATGCTGCTGTTGCCTTTGACCAGGATATACAAAATTTATAGATGTCACCGCCATCCTTAAGAGCATTCTCTAAGCTCTTTATTCCAATGCTTACAATCTTCCTATCTTTAGAGATTAATTCTAATATTTCTGAAAATCTCTTATCCAAAAATTCCTTCCGGACCTTTTCTTCAGCTGATTTTTCTAGAGAATCAAAATGTGTATCAACACTGCTGACTAAGGTTTTTAGGTTACCGGAAGTGGAGGCTGTCGGATCTATTTGGATTGATGGCATAATCTTTACAAGTACTCCGGAAGCAGCCTCTATCAACTCATAGTCTTCCATATGAGACTTCAGGAGCTTTTCATTTGCCTTGGCATTTGCAAATGAAGCTATCTTCATTGTTTGTACCGGAGAGAGAGAGTCAAAGTCGAATGGGCCTTTTAGAAGCTCCGGTTCATCAATCTCTAAAGTTTCTTTGCTCAAAAATTGTTGAACAGTTTGTGCAGTGTCTCTTGCCGGAGACAGATGTTTCTTTTCTTCTGCAGTCTTGGAGCTGTCAACCTCTTTGTCTTTCACCACTGCTTCCTTCTCCTGTAATTGCTCTTCTTCTTTGGATCCGGAGACTGTAGGGGAAACCGGAGGAGAGATGCTAGCTTGTTCATGGGCCACTTCTTCTGGAGCAGAGGGTCCCAAGTCCTCAGCTGTTTCTGTACCTAAGTCCTCTACAACAGGAAGATTGAACCTTTTGAAGGCCTTCCGGAGGATCTCTTCTGTTTCTTGGGCCACTTTGTCAGTCTCACCAAGCATGAGTTGATTCATCCTGGCTTTGCTTCTGAACTCATCTTTGCAGTCCTTGAAGATAATGTTCATTGTCTTGGGATCAATTTGAGGATATAGCTGAATAGCTATCTGCTCCCGGATCTCAAGATCTTTAGCATGAGCATTATTCTTTCTTACTTCCAATTCCTTTTCTAGGCTTTTAGGAATAAGAGATATGATTTCAATAAAGGCCTTATTATATATGTTAAGATATTTGACTGTGGCCTCCTGTAGAGTCTTTTGGTCGGCCTCACTGAAGTCATCATAAGATTCAGTCATTGGTTGAAGGTTTCCATCCACCGTGACCGACTTGATTATGCTCTCTAGAGACAGAGTGGGCTTTTCAGCAGATACCTCTGCCATTTCATCCTTGTCTTGGCCTGTGGAGGGCTTACCGGATCCTTTCTTCTTCTGTTTCTTTATTTCTTTTACTCCCTCATCTGACTCTGTTTCCTCTTCATCCTTTTGGCTTCCATAAGCCCTTGTGGCTTTTGTCTTGGATCTCTTACCGGATGCCTGGACTTCCGGTTTTGAACTTTTGGTTGTGGGAGGTGCAGATCTCTTTGATGATCTGGTTCGGGTGGGAGCTTTAACCGGAGCACTTTCTTTACTTTTCTTTTCTTCCTCAGCCTTCCTCCTCTTTTCCCGGCTGGCATCAAGTGCCTCCTTTGAGATGCCTAGGCCTTGAGCAATGTGCTCTACTTCTTTTCTCACCTTTCTTTTAATCTCAGGTTCCCTGAGTTCTACATGTATTTTTACACTCAGCTCCTCAAAGGTTCCAAACCTTTCTGCCTTAGGATCTTTGGGCTGACTTAGCATGTGTTGAACATGCAGCTCCACTATCTGTTCATCCACTTCATACCCCATGGGCATGATCCAGACAGTCCTTGGCTCTACTGCCTCCATTAGGCACTGATCAGTGTCAACCATAAAGCACACTGAGTCTTTGTATTTTTCAACAAGAGACTGGGGAATTCTCTCTCTTGCTTGCATCATGCTCTGAAAGTTTTTGAAATATCCCCATAGAGCTGTATTTCTCGCTTTTGCATCCCCAAGTCCATGCAAATAGTCTCTTATCTGGACTGCAACAGGTTTGTCATTCTGCCATACCCATCCACTTGTTCTGGGTAGCTCATTCATGAAGTAGAAGAATAGACATACAATAAGAGTACCATACTTAAAGGAATTCTTCTTGTCCTTCTTGATTTTCTGTATATTTTCCATTAATTGGCTTAGCAGTAGTTCGCAGAGATCATATTCTGCATTCTTTCTTAGCATTTCATAGGCAGTGTATACTGCAGTTCCGGATACAGAATTCTCCCTGCTGGAGTGATAGATCTTGTATCCTATTATCATTGATGCATATTTGATATCCGGATCCGAAATATCTTCAATGGTCATTGCCCTCTTGTCAAATTTTGATCCGGTGGCCTCAGTTACAATGTTGTTCTTGACAGATTTGAGGATAGGTACCCCTCCGGAAGAGTATAGACCAGTTACTGCTCTAATTGCCTCTTTTGTGATCTTGCAGGGTCTATCTAGCCATAGAAAGTTGTCATGCATCCTGCTCAGTACATACCGGACCCATTCATCTTCTTCAAAGCAGGGGAAATGAATAAATTGCTCAAATTGTTTCTTCTGGATATCCTTATACTCTGGTTTAAGCTCAAAAGCATTGTCTATCAGTTGCTTGTGATAGAGGTCTCTTAATTTGAATTCCCCAAATTCCTCAATGCTTGCATGTATGTAAACCCTAATGTCTTCGGTATGTAAAACTCCGTGAGGAACACTAGAGAAGGCTCCTAGTGGATCTACCTCCAATGATTTGTAGGGATGTTTCTTGAATGAGGGGCGAGGTCTATCAGAGATCTTAACTATGTTTGGAGTAGCCATTCTTCAAAGATTTGCAGTGAGGTAATGAAAAACGGAGAATACCTTATGCGCCTTCGGTTTGCACGGAGTGGTTGGATTGATTTCTTTATGCAATAACTTTGGCAGGAGATCCTTGGTGTGCTTGATGAACCTTGTTGCAGAGCTCCACTTTTCGCTTCTTCTCGAGTGCAGAATGAGCAAATGACCTTTGAGAAATCCCTTAAATTGCTCCGCGAACCCTAATATCTGTCTGCAATAAATGCTTCACCTACATCATTCCGGTTTGCCTTGTCTGGATAGCTTGGAGTATCCCAGATTAGTCCTGATCTGTGGATATCATCCGGATCTTTCAATCATGAATAAATCGAGGTAACATATTACAAGAACATCCCAAACACTCTGTCCAATCCGCAGAACAAGATAGTGCATTTCCGGATCTTTCCGGACCTTTTTGTAATCCTTTATCATACCGGAGCATCTCCCTGAACAGGTCTTATTTGATCGATCACAGCTTCTTCATAACTCCATGCGGACCTCTGAAAACTTGACTGAAGTATCTCAAGACTCATATCTACAAACCCTTTGATCCGCATCTTGTGCCACATCCGGCACCACTTGTTTGGCTGGGGGAACAAGATTTTCTTTGAGTCTCCCCCTGAGCCTGAGCTCACTTTTTAATTTTCAGAAGAAATATCAGCACCAGAGTCTGGTGCGGATCCAACCTCTACATTCTCTGAACTTTTCTTCACCCAAATCTTGCTCATCTGATTCCTAACCTCATCCGCATTCATCTTTTGTTTACCCTTGTCTTGATTCTGATTATACACCGGACCTCTTTTGTCCTGATTCTTGTTTCTGCAGACTTTAGCATTATGACCGGACCTATTGCAGATTTGGCAAATAACATTTCTTTGCATATTTGACTGATATCCTCTTGATCTGCATTGATTAGCCATATGACCTACTCTATTGCATGTGAAGCATCTACCTTTGAATGATTTGTTTACTTGCATAATTCTGCATTCATGGGATTTGTGTCCATACCTTTTGCAGTTGAAGCACTGTCCGGAGAAGGATGAATTAATCTGATTCATTCTCATTCTGCATTGATCAGCTTTGTGACCAAAGTGGTTGCAGCTGTGGCAGTATCCATTGAAGGATGGATATCTTTGAGCATTTGGCTGTCTTACCGGAGGTCTTCTAGGCCTGCTCCTTGGATTTTCTGATCCAAGATTCTTCTGACTGGATCCGGAGCTTTCTCCTTTCTCATATCCCAAACCATACTTGTCATCTGTCCTCTTTTGACTTCCAAGAAGAACTTCAAGTTGAGCAGAACTTATCTTGAATTTCTCTTTATATTCATTTGCTGTTTGAAGGTCTCTTTTGAGAGAGGCAATTTGATCCTCAAGTTTTCCTTCATTATCTTTGGCATCTTCAAGATCAGATTCAAGATGTCTGATAATCTTGTCCATCTGGTGGCATTCTTCTGATTTTTCTTTAAGAGATTGTCTTAGATTGTCTTCAGCCTTTCTTTTTTCTTCAATCTCTTGAGTAAACTTTATAGTTCCTGATTCCATTTCATGTCTTAACATAATGACTTCTTTTGATAACTTTTCACATAACTTGGTTTTCTCAGTCAATTCTTCATTTGTATTGCTTTCTTCACTTTGTCTTGCCAACTGTTGAAGCAGCTCCTTTCTCTTTTTCATAGAGAGACTTAATTTGTCTTTTAATTCTCTCATGAATTCATCAGCCTGTTTGAGTCTTTCCTTTAATTCACTGACTTCAGAATTTGACTGTTCAAGATCCTCAAGAGCAGTCTTGAGTTGCTCCCTTAAACCATATGCATCCATTTGAAATCCCAGATCTTCCTCAAGCTGTTAGGCTCTATTAGGAGGAACTTGGCTCTGATACCAATTGTTGATAACTGAGAGGGGGGGGTGAATCAGTTATCCTAATTATTTCCCTTATTGAACTTTCCTTTTAATTGATGCAGCATAGAATCAAACACAAAAACATTAATCATGAAATAAGAAACACATGACACAATATTTTTGACGTGGAAACCCTGTTAAGGGAGAAAACCACGGGGTGATTAACCCAAAATTATTCTCTGTTAGAAGAATAGGAAATTACAAAAATGGCACTTGCCAATTAGGGCTCACTGCCCGAGCACACTGCTCACAAGAGGCCCACTGCCTACAAGAAGACACACTGTCTACAAAGTGATGAGAATCACAGTCTTGAACTGATTGGAAGCATCTGCATATGCTGGAGTTCAGTTCCGGTTAGGCTCAGTACACTGATCTGCTGCACTTCATCTTTCCTCTGTTCTTTATTCTGCTATCTTTCACATACCGGATCCTTTTTGCTACCTCTGCTCTTATCTGGACTTATTCGCATATATCTCCACATCTTCACTCCCTTCACAACTAAATCCATCCTCTATATATATCCGCATAAGTAATTTCATCACTTTTCTAGTCGGCATCCGGAACAGTCTAGTTTCTTACAAGCTCTCATTCTGTCGGCTGAATCCTTCCTCACCAAGCAATGCGGATCAAGCATATACTTGTAGATATCATTAATCATGTCGGCCAAACATGATTCATGCCTTCACAACCTCTGTCATCAACAGTAACACATCCGGAAAGCAGTCTGATACTCTGCCAGTCAGTTCTTCCTCTGTTTTCACTGTCTCTCAGGAATCCGGTACTCAACCATTCATATCTTTTTCCTTGTCCATCACCGGAGGCTAAATCCTTGGAATATACCACTCAAGGTAGTCCTCTTGACTTCCCCAAATCCACACTGCACCAAGACACTTCCTCTGAGAGATCCGGACCAATCTGTCGGACCTTGCCACATGCTCTGTTCTTCTTCACCGGACCACAACATTCTTTATTCTGACTTCCGGTAGAGACACATCATGACTTGCGGATATGTGGGATGACCTTTGTTGCCATCAATGACAACAACCATGAATCCATATAGTGTCTCTTGCCAACAGTTACTTCATTCATTGCTTCAATAGAAATCCTCAAGGTTGTATTACCTTGCAACAATCTGGTTGTGTAAATTGTAAAAGCATCATTCACCCTTTTAAATTGTATCATAGATTGAGATGAGGTTTGCTGTGGGTAACACTCATATACTTTTATTTGGGTTTGCTCATCATTTCCAACTTCTCCAATCTTAGATAACCCAACATAGTGATTTCTTCTTGCTAATGCATAGACAACATAAGATATCCATCTAAAGTATCTCTTCTCTTTGAAGTTGTTGAAGGCCTCATGAATGTTGTCACTAAGGATTTGGGACCAGTGAAACTTAGTCCCTTTTAGTATCTCAATTATGATAACGAACATCCACCCCTCAAAAGTGGAGGCTATAGGTAATCTATATATCCTGCTTAGAAAGGTTACCAAATCTCCAATCTCATCATGAAAATCACTCCTATATAGCACTTGGGGAAATTTACTAAGGGCAGACCTTCTACTTTTGGCCCAATGATCATTCATGTGTTTCCTACATCCCTCCACATCTTTGTTATAAGTCCCCTTTGATCCTTGTTTGTTTGGGATGGTCATGACTATGTGCCATGGAATATCAAAGGTCTTAGCCAGAGAGGTGGACTTAAATCAGCCAGGATATCCCCGTTAGTAGTTTGAATTGTCCTAGTCATGATATCATATCTATCTGCACATGTTACCATCAATTCTGCACACTGCACTGAGGTGGGGAAGGCAACAGCCTATGATATACCATTATCTTTGAGTGTTTTGGCCCGAGGAGTTGGATTTGGGCCAAAGATTCTTAATCTGAAGTCATCTAAGTCTATGTGACCCAGATCTATGTCCCCTACATCACTCCACCTGGAATGAATCTTAGTCTCTGGAAGGATCCCCTTGAATTCGTACTTCATGGCTTGATCTCAAGTAGTCATCTAATCTGCAAGACTGGACCTTATAAGTTTGATACCTTGAGAATTTTCCACAAACTCCTAAGTTTGGGATGAATTTTAATGTATTTGCTAATACTACTGATATGCCCCTTTTAAAGAATCACAAATCTAATAGTTATTACCATTGCACCTACTTCATAGCAATTCACCATTAATGCATGCAAAAAACATTTAATGTTGCAAGACATCTTATTGGAAGCATGAAAAACATCATTGTCTACATTTTATAACATTAACTACATCATTCTTGACATTTTCCCCTTTGAAAGTTCTTAAAACACAGGCATTTTGCATCATTTGCACTAGTTTTAGGGTCAATCGACCTACAGGTAGAAAAGTGCTAAAATTGAGGTCTACCGACCTCAGTGGGAAAAATGGGCATGTCTGACCCAAGGTTCTATTAGTGTTCATATCTTTTCTTTCTTTTGTGTGGGTTTTGGATGTTACTGACTTGCGCGACTTTTGAAGGTCACCGACCTTTCATTAGTTGTTAGTTAGTTGGTCGAGTTTCAGCGCAAGTCTCTTTGAGATCATAATTGCGTGGGATTTGGCTTTGTCTGACCTGCGTGAGTTTTGAGGTCAACCGACTAAGTCAGTGAAGGAGTGTTTCAGTGCAAGGTTGGATGGGGTTAATTCTAGCGCAGAGCCATTTTTCTTGTTTTTAGTGGGACTTTGGAGGTCACCGATTTGCAGAGATATTCTAGGTGTCTGACCAAGTCAGAGACGGAGTCTTTTGGTGCAAGGTCGGCACAAAAGGTTTTTAGCGCTAAATAGCTTTCCAAAGTTTGCGGGGTTTTGAAATTCCACCATTCTAATTAGTTAGCTATGTAGGTTAGAAGTCAACGTTTTCAGCACTAAATGGGTTTTAAAGCGCAACATGGGTTTTAATGGCCACCGACTGACTAGACGAGCCAAAAAATGTTTACAGGTCGATTGGACTGAAATTTGGCACCAAGACTAGATGATTCTCCAATTTATGAAAAGGGTTCAAATTTTTCAAACTATGGCCAAGCCCGGTTAAGTTGTTCTTTTAGCTCATGGCAATCCAACTATGTTTTCAAGGAGAAATTCAAACTAGGTTTCAAGGGAGAAACAAATAGTTTATGCACAAAACCCTAGTGGAAACCCTAAATGCATTTCTTAGAAAGAAAATGTACTTGAAATGAACCCCTAACCGTACATAGTGAAAGCTCAAGGAGGAGAGGTGGAACCCTACCTGGTTAGTTGCAGAAAATGTGTTCGGGTTGCACAGGCAGGAAGCGGTTGCGGGATCAAACTCGAGGGCAATGGTAGAAAAAATGCTCGATAGGTTGCAAAGGGGCTCTCTGAAATCTTTATCAAAATGTAGAAAACAATTAAAATAATGTGGGTTATCCTTTTATTGTTTCCAGCCGAATCGCCATTAATGCGCGACGTACACAGTGTCAGTCGATAGATTAGGGTTTTCGCTTGACTTTTCACTTGCTCGTACTTGGTGGGGAAATTAGATGCGAAAGACTTGGTCGGTGAAAGGTCTTTCTAATGCTGCGACAATAAACTCAATGTTATGTAGTTTGTAGGACTTTGAGGCCCTTCAGACTTGCGGGGATCAATACAGCGCAAGTCGGAGGCAATTGATTTAAGCGCAAAAGTCCGTTGAGAGGAAAACTAGCACTAGAGTCGGTGATAAAGGATTTTAATGCAAATTTGGTTGGGAGGCAAATCAGCACAAAGGTTGGTTGAGGAGCAAATCAGCACAAAGGTCGGTTGGGGAGCAAATCAGTGCAAAGGGGCTATTCAAGGCCATCAGAAGAGATTCAAAGATCTAACTTAGTAAATTCCTGAAATGATTTTCAACATCATCATTTAAACATGACCATAATGTACTTTGACCACTTGACCACTTAGGAGGTGAAAAATCTACTTGACCAAATTTGAAAGAGGGGGTCCCTATTTTGGAAATGGGGCGTGTGTGTGAGGCACAACAGATCATTTCATGGATTAGCTAGTTTCTACTGGAAGTTCATAAAAAAATTTAGTTCAGTTTGCAACCCTATGATAGAGACAATGAGAGGTGATAGAAAAGACTTTAAGTGGACATCATGAGCAGATAAAAGTTTTGAGTTGTTGAAGTAGAAAGTGACAGAGCAACCTGTTTTGGCATTACCAGATTTCAATAAGGTATTTCAAATAGATTATGATGTAAGTGGAAATGCAATTGGAGCAGTATTAAGTCAAGAAGGAAAACCTATAGCATATTTCAGTGAAAAGTTGAATGATGTAAGGAGAAGATATTCAGTTTATGATCGGGAGTTCTATGCCATAATTAAAGCCTTGAAGAAGTGGAGACATTATTTGTTGCCTAAGGAGTTCATGTTGTATATAGATCACAAGCTTTGCAGTATTTGAACAGTCAAGGTAAGTTGAATCAGAGACATATGAGGTGGGTAGAGTTCATGCAGAGTTATACTTTTTTGTTGAAGCATAGGAGTGGTAAATCAAACAAAGTTGCTGATGCATTGAGTAGAAGAAGAAACTTGTTGATAGAGATGAGAGTTAAAGTGTTAGGATTTGATGAATTGAAGAACGTGTATGAGGGAGACATTGATTTTGCAGAACCATGGAAAGCATGTAAGGAACCTGTTGTGACAGATAGGAGTAAGTGGTTGGACTATTTCATTCAAGAAGATATGTTGTTTAGAGGAAATGAGTTATGCATACCTAGAAGTTCAATGAGAGACAATTTGATCAAAGAGAAACATAGTGGTGGATTGGTAGGACATTTTGGCATTGACAAGACAGTGGCTTTGGTAAATAAAAACTACTATTGGCCTTAGATACATAAGGATGTTTGGAGATTTGTGTAGAGTTTAGAGTTTGCCAAGTTGCAAAAGGGAGTAGTTAGAATACTAGATTGTATAAACCTTTGACAATACTGGAGAGACCTTGGGAAGACATAAGCATGGATTTTTTGATGGGATTACCTAAGACACATAGAGGACATGATTCGATATTTGTAGTGGTAGATAGATTTTCAAAGATGGCTCATTTCATACCTTGTAAGAAGACAACTGATGCAGTACATGTGGCTAACCTATTTTTAAAGGAGATTGTGAGATTGCATGGATTACCTAAGAGCATAATTTCAGACAAAGACACTAGATTCCTTGGATATTTTTGGAAGACACTTTGGAAGAAGATGAAGATAGACTTGGAGTTCAGTTCAACATTTCATCCACAGACTGATGGACAGACAGAGGTAGTGAATAGGAGTTTGAGAAACTTGTTGAGATGTTTGGTTGGAGAGAAGGCAGGAAGTTGGGATTTGATTCTTTCACAAGCAGAGTTTGCATATAATAATTCAGTGAATAGGAGTACCAGAAGAACACCTTTTGAGATTGTTATTGGAGTGAACCCTAAAGGAGTTACAGAATTGAGAGATATCAGTACAGAAGTAGAAGAATTTGCAGATCATATGAAGACAATGCATAATCAAGTGAAGAAGCATTTGGATGATATGAACACTAAGTATAAAGAAAAGGCAGATGAAAAGAGAAGACATAAGGAATTTGAAGTTGGGGATGAAGTAATGGTGTACTTGAGAAAAGAAAGATTTCCAGTTGGAACATATAACAAGTTGAAGATGAAGAAGTTTGGACCTTGTAGGATCCTCAGAAAGTTTAATTCAGGGAATGCATATGAAGTGAAGCTACCAGAGACATTGGGCATATCACCTATTTTCAACATTGCAGACTTATATCAGTATCATGAAGCAGAGTTCAGTGATAGCATGGCAGAGGACTTGAAGAAGCAGTTACCACAACAAGCACCGGAGCAGATTGAAGACAATTTGGATAGTAGAGTTGGACGCAGCACTAGAGGAAGATAATACAAAGAATACCTTGTGAAGTGGAAAGGCAGATTGGATGAAGATTTATCATGGATTTATTAGGATAAGGTGGACCATCTTGGTTCCCCCTTGGCCCCACCAAAGTGAGGGACTTACTTTTTCAATAACCTCAGATGTCTGATGTAGGAGCATCCCTGGTTCAAGAGCAATCTTGTATCAACCAAAAACATTTGCATTTTAGTTTGTTTCCTTTTATTTTCCAATTCAGTTTAGTTAGTTCAGTCAGAAGCAGTTTCTATATTTTGGTCCGCATTCTACCACAATTGCATTTCAGATCTTGCAGAGTTGGACTTAACATCTAGATTCATTTATCTACATCATATCGAGAATTCAGAGCATTTGGATCAGTTACTAGAAATATATCACTATCAGAAGATTGACTATTTTCTCAGAACATAGCATCTTGACATTCTCAAACAATCAGCTAAAGGAGAAGCCTTGCGGAGCATTCCTTGACTTGTGCAGCCTAATGACACATCATTCAATGATCTTTGGTTCGTGGTCGACCTTCCCCAAGATCTGCACATCATTCCATTCATTTGCAGAGGTGTTCTATGCATTTAGGTCTGACCTATCTGTGTACACACATTACAGCTCTTCATTGGAGTTTGTGATCTTCCTTGGCCAACGCGAAGGAATCTTTTTGTACCAGAGATGATATATATTCATGTAATAGATCCTTAGGAAAGTAGTTATCAAGTTCATGATTGTAAATATAGTTGATAGTTAGCTTTTTGACGAGGGAACTATTGTGTGGTTGCACAACATGCCCCATTTTGCCTTAGCAAAATAGGGACCCAACTTTTGCTTCTGCTTGTTCTTTGCTTTCTTGCTTTGGGCGGTTTGGTAAAAGTCAAATGAAACAATAGTATATCACCCCTGCACATGCATGTGCCTCATAAGGGAAGGTTAAATGTCAAAGTCAAATTCTACCATCATAAACCTCATAATGTAGAAAAGTGTGAAATTCTAAGCAGGTTTGCCTTTTGGATCACCCTGATATTCCTTAGGGATAAAAAGTTATGCTCAGTCAAAATTTGGTCAAACCTGATATTCCCAGAGGGTCACATTCGCCAATATCCTAGATATTCGCTAATATCCCTGATCTATGTTTTAATGAAGAGAATATCCGCATATCCTTTAATATGCAAACGTCAAATTTAAATGTGAAAGAACATTTGCCCGTCAAGTACCCATGCATATTCCCGGAGGGTCATCTTTCAAATATCTGTCATATTTCTTAATATCCCTAACTTTTGGTAACATGATGATGACCTCATCTTGTTGCGCTTTATAAAATACCTGATATGATGATGATGTCATCATGACCCGGATCCAAGAGGGTCATATATCTTAACATCCCTGATCTTCATTAATATGATGATGATGTCATCTCCTCGACCAATTTGAAATCCTATAAAAGATGCTGACATCATCCTCACATTTTGGAATGGGGGGATATTTCGTATTGTTGAGTATCCAAATATTTCTTAATATCCCTCATATTAACCCTTGAGACATACGATATGGGGATCTCTAGTAACCAATAGAATGATGCCACGTGGTGCGTTGACCTAATCATATCAACGCATTATATTATCCTGATTATTAAATGAAGATATAATGACTCGACTTTGGTCGTCGGTCGATAGTTGATCATCCTCGTGTTGACATCATCCTCATCTTCCGATATCAATCATATTTCCTAATATCCCTAATCTCCACGAATATGTATCCCTGCATTAAATGCCATTTCAACGGTAGGTTAAACCTTCAAATTTTTGAATAAACACCCGCCACTTGTTAGCATCTCCAAGCCTTAGGTGTCGATCAATGGATACTAATAGGAGGGCATTAATCACACCCTAAATTGCCATTTTTCTTGATTAAAAGTAAGGATTTGGGCTCATTTTGAATTTACTAGACGTTTAAGCGAAGAATTACATAGCCCTGCGAGATTAAGGTGACATTACTGCAGTTTGTGAGCTCAACGGAACATGATACACATTCAAACAATGAATGGAAAATGGTAATTGCAAGGTGAATGTGCTCATCTAGATATCACTTACATAGTAAAAGGATAAAAAATATTAGGTACGTAATGATAAAACCCTCTTTTGTCGTTTATGGTAAATGAATAGGTAAAAATGGTTTTACTAGAGTAAATTGATATGATGATGCATGAAATATACTAGAATGAAAGAATTAACACCATAGAATTCATGTGATCATTAAATCCACCACTGCACATGACATGTTAGGGTAAAATATATACATGTTTCATTGTAGGATCCAATGGTAGTCAGGAAGAACAGGTCAGACATGGAATTCTTGAAACCTATGTGCATACAGCCTGAGGGGATATCCTTCAAATACGGACAAATAAATGATACACATCCAGGAAACAAAAATCTTGATGCATGGACAGCAAAATTAGAGAAAGGAAGTGGGAATCCCCTACTCATTAACATCTACAGTTCAAGAATATGGCATGCAGGGGGATTTTCTTATGCAATGGAGGCCACTGAATTGGTAGTAGAGTGTGCCCGAAATTATAATATGAATACCAGAAGGGTAGAGAAACATGGTAGGGTTTATGCAGACTTTTCAATTAAAGGTATCACTGCAGCCTTCAATCTGCCTAAAGGACCTTGTATGGTTCGATTAAACTTGGGTAAATTGGAGAAAGAGTATAATAGCAAAGAGAAAGAAGCCAGAAGGATCATGTACCAATGGAGAGTTAGTGACAACACATATAAGGCTTCTTCCAAGTTGCCCGTGTATCTCTACAAGTTTGATTTTGCTCCAGAGTATCAATATATGATGGTGATGTTCAACAGGATGACAGGAAAACTGAATGTTGGATCTTTTGATAATTGGACTTATGGCATCATAAGGATGGTAGAAGGTACTGATGAGAAACCCCAATGGGCTAAGATCATAAGCAACAACCTAGACGAAGGGATGAGGAAGTTAGGAGGAAGAACTAATATGTTCCATATGACCTCCTATGTGGTAAATGCTTGTGCATTCAGAGGTACCTTTAATGGATTACAAATAGTGGGTAGGGTCAGAAGCAACCCTAGAGATGTAAGCAACTGGGACCATTACCCACAACTAAAATGAAGAGAGTCTCTCCAACATTATCAGAGGGTGAATGATTCATTCTCCATGCACCTTGTCAGGACTATGGAGGAAGATAGAGCAAAAAGACTGAGCGTAGAGGCTCAGGATGTAATAAACAGACATGGGGCTTGGTTCATCCAGTTCCCCATCTTTTCATACATAAGAATGGAAGGTTTCACTGGGAAAGCTCTCATGTTGCCAAGATATCCCAATGACAAGGTCATCCTAATGGAGCTAGCTAGGAAGATATTGCCTTTAGTGGAAGCTTATATTGAGAAAGGAAAGATACCTAATATTATGTTTCCAATCATAACTGGATGGTATATGTGTCCTGATAGGGAGAGTGTAAAAGATGTAATTGGAGGACTAAAGTTGATGTCCCTACAACCCTTCTCACTGTCTAGGCCATATGACCCCTATGATAGGATGCAAACATTAAGAAACCAATGCATCAGAGACACATTGAAGATTATTGGGCTGACTCTGATGATGAGGTAGAAGTAAGAAAAAGAGGCTACCAGAGGCTTACTCTAAGGCAGATGCACACATTAGATTGCATACCAGTGCCTGCACAATTACATGAAGATGATGGCATGATCATGTCCCAAGAATTTGATGACAATAAAGTATACGAGACAATATCAGCCCCAAATTGGAGTCAACCAGAGGTGACTTCCTTGGATTAGATAATGTAGAAGGTCATACAATTGACCAAAGACTAGGTGGATGCAGAGATTGCCAAGCTAAAGAAGAAGGGAGTGGCACTCACTGTTGACAACAAAAGGAAAAGACAAGAATTATCAGATGAGTAATATGATGATTTCCTCAAGGAAAAGAGGTTGTCAAAAGCGGAGAGGTAGAAAAGTAAAATCAAGAAGGGAAACCAAGCTATTGGGGTGATAGTCATTCTTCAACCTCAACAAAAGGAAGATGTAACCTCCACATCTGCTACAACATCACCTCATGCACCTGTAAAATAGAAGAAAACTATTACAAAGCCTACTCTTGCTATTGTAGAGGAGGAAGAGAGCTTAGATGATGATCTCCTGATAAGGAAGAAAAAGAAGAAGATCCAAGAGTCACCTTAGAAGAAACAAACATCTGTTATGAGGGTGGTAGTAGATACAAACCCCACTATCCTATTAAGAGGAGTAGGCAATGAAGGCATTCTGAAGAATCTGCAGCCTGAGGTCCCTATTTCTGATATCATGCAGTTCAAGTCTAAGATGGCAGAGGAACAAAGAAAAGAGATGCATAATGTAAGAGATGAGCAATCCTTCCCATTAGATAACATAGTGGAACTATCTGATGATGATGTTGTAAATGACGTCTCTACTAGTTCTATGGAGACATTAATAAAGAATACTAAGATGACCCCTCATGGCACCCCCATAGCACAAAAGGAAGCCCATCATGAGGAGGTCGAAGTAGAGGAAATAGAAGAGGGTAACCCTGAAGTGGTGGCACAACAGATTGGATTGACAAGATTAGTTGATCAAGTCACTAGCCTGACAGTAATAGATTTGACTTATCAGGGTGATGAAGACCAAAACAAAGATAAAGACTTACCTCTAGAATAGGGAAAATTAGAAGTTAATGTACATATGGAGGACGAAGAGATGCCTGATCAAAATGATAGTCAGGACAATGAGCAAATACCTTAAAGAAGAACAATTGAAGAAGGGATGGACAAAGCCCAAGACCCTAGAGAAGTGGACACATCAAAGGATGGGGAACAAGGTATTCAAAAGGGTGATGACTAGAGAGAAGAAGAAGAAAAGGTGAATAAGAATGATCAAGATGATCACCCAGATAAATCAGATCAGAGTGCTCAAACCCCTCATGAGGATCAAGCATCACAAGATACACAAGACTGGAATGTGAAAGTGCAACAAGAAACCCATGCACAGGAAGAGGTCCTTCATGAGGAGTTTCAAGGTGAACAAAGAAAAGAACCTTCACCATTGAGAGTGGAACCAAATGTAGAGTCTCATGATGCTCACATCGAGCATATAGACCAGCAAGGGTCTACAGATGAAATACCATATTGGTTGTGGCAAGAGGCAAACCCACCTCAGGTCAGTGATATATCTGAATTTGATATTTCTGCATTATTTTTAGCTGACATGGTTAAGCCAAAAAGAAGGGCAAGGGCCACTTATGCAATAAAAAGAGATCCTACCATAGGTAGAAGAACAACTCAAGTAGCTTTGCCTATAGTAGATAAAGCAAAGGGAGAGATAAGTATTAATGAATTTCAGATGACCAATATTGATTTAGGCTTTGCTATTGAAGAGAAAGAAGGCCAAGAGGCCAAGGATATTATTGACTCTTTATTCAATAGTGTGGAAAGGGAGAAAAATAAAAATAAAATGCACAAGGAGCACATTGCTTAGCTACATACATTCATAAAGAGACTAATTGACCCAAATCACATGCCAGTCAGCATGGCTACCCCTTTCACCATTATATCTTAGGATGAGGTAACAGGGCTAGATATCATGAAGCATAAGGCACATGTGATGGATAGTTGGTTTATTCAATTCATCTCTAAAGTAGAGAAGGTAATAAAGACCTCCCTCACCAATTAGAATTTGCTAAGCACATTGAGGAGCAAAGTGGATAAGTTACAAAAGGAGGTTGGACAGGGATCAGTCAAAGTAGAAAAGGATCTGATTGCTTCGGCTGAAGTGGAATGCATAGATGTGAAAGTACTCATATACAATAAGGTATTAAACAATCATACTTCACAGCTATTGGGTATATGGTATGAAGACACTCAGTTTGAAAATGATATCCTAAAGAGATGCAACACAAAACTTAGAGACATCAGTGTCAAGTTGCATCACCTCATGTCTGAGGAAATAAACATCTTGGAAGCTCTTGAGGACAAGGTAGAGGGGAAGATAGAAAATCAAGATGATGATTTTGCAATTGAAGCTTTCTATGATAATTTTGAGCATGCAGCAGATGACCCTCTCCACCATTTGTCAGAAGATGTAGTTAATAAAGCCATGAGGATGAAAGCAAAAGTGGAAGGATATAATGAAATGTTGAATAGCAGAAAGAACAAATGGTCCACATTACAGACATAGTTCCACTCACAAGAACATGCTATAACAAAGGCTAAGGTTCAAGATGGAGGCGAGATTGAATGGATAATTCAGGCATATGAACCCATCAAGGGGATCATTGTTGAAATTAGGGTAGACAACTAAGAGGGGGGTGAATCAGTTGTCACAAAACTTTATCTTTTGCTGCATTTAATCTTCTTTACCACTTATTAACAGATTAATGATATAACCATGAAAGCATGAATCAACAACACATGAGCAGAAACACAATAAACACACATAACACTAGGATTTTTACGTGGAAACCTGGTTAAGGGAAAAACCATGGTGGGGGTTAACCCACAAGATTTATTCTCTATTAAAAGAATAGAAAAATGGGAAGGCATCTACCTTCGAGCACCCTACCCAGAGCTCACTGCTCCAAGAGACTCACTGTCTACAAAAACATTCACATGGTTAACAGTGAAAGGTTGAACTAAGAAACATCTTCTCCATGCCAAGGTTTAGTTCCATTGAAGCTCATAACAACTCTGCTCTACCCCCAAACACTTCTTTGCTACCTCCGCATCTTCACACACATGGGCACATTTACATGACTTCATTACACTTATTTATACATGACATCAACTTTGGAATGAACATCAAAGTCAGCCTTACAATCATCTATCTGGAACATTCTCCAAGATAGGCATTACAAGCCATTACAATCACAAGACTTGACTTAATACAAAATGCTACATGCAGACCACTACACTGTTGGCCAAACATAGCTACGACTCAAATCTTCCTCGAACAACATGCCATGCTCCATAGAACTTCTCTTAGATCATTTGCAACATGCACAAAGCATCCGGTCAGACAAGACTGGAAAGAACAGCAACACCCAAGGAGAAATCTTCAACTACTAGCTCAATCCTTAATGCAAACCACCAACACAATAGGAACATGATCCAGAGACGTCCACAAGCACAATGAAATCAACAAGAACAATCGCACCACCTCAAATCACCAGAATCACTTGCATCTTCATACGAGAACTTGAGAACACTAACTGTCATGACTGTCACACTAGAAAGATTACTTGCGGACCTCCAAACCATGAACCACTTGAGTTGAAGATACACACCAACATTCCAAACATACCTCTAGAACTGCAGACCATAATATTCCAATGCAGAGCAATCCGGACCAAATTACTGTCACTCTGTTACCTATGAACAACTGCAAAACCTAGTTCTACTCAAATGGCCATAAATTCACTAATCCTCAATGCGGACCTCTCAAATCTTAACTGGAACAACTTCAGACAATCCTCTCCGAAACCATTTAATCTGTAGACTCTGCTCTTCATCTCACTGGGAATGTGGATCAATCTACTTTACTGAACTATATTGTCTTCACTGTTTCTGATAAAGAGATGTGTTGACATCAATGACAACACATCATAGGCACATATTTGCAACAATCTCCCCCTTTTTCATTGATGACAACATATGATGTGAAAAATTAATTCAACCATCAAGACAAGAACTTCTCCCCCTTTCTCTTATCACACCCGCAACCACTTTCTTCACTGCTCCCCCTTTCACTAGCAACTACTTACTTCCAAGTTTTCACATGATTTCTCTCCCCCTTTGACATCAATGGAAAAGGGCACATATTTGCAATCATCTCTCCCCCTTTTTGTTTCTTAGATAAAACCAAACTGAACTCCATAATTAACATACTGACTACTCCCCCTGAGTAGCATCCCCTTAACATCAATTCGGATCACAAGATATGACTGTGAGTTCCACCGGACTGATGCACACTAGTGCACCTTAGTACTGAATAGGAGGGGTAATAACCCCTAGCTTCATTCTGAGATACTCAAAAGTGTCCATAGGTAGAGGCTTAGTGAAGATATCTACAATCTAATCCTTTGAAGAAACAAACTCCAATCTAACTTCATTCTCATTTACCTTCTCTCTCAAAAAGTGCAACTTGATGGATATGTGCTTTGTCTTTGAATGCAACACCAGATTCTTTGAGATGTTTATTGCACTTGAATTATCACAGAAGATTGTAACAGGCTCTTCAAACACAATTTTGATATCCTTCAACATTTGCTTCATCCACAAAACTTGAGTACAATTACTTGCTGCTGCTATATATTCTACCTCTGCAATAGACAGAGATATTGCCTCCTACTTTTTGCTCAACCAAGAAACCAACCTCTTTCCCAAGAAAAATGCACCACCACTAGTATTCTTCCTATCATCCACATCTCCTGTCCAATCAACATCTATACATGCATGAAGAGTGAAATCATCATCCTTAGGATACCATAAGCCATAATCAGATGTCCCCTTCAGATATCTAAAAATTCTTTTGACTGCTACAACATGAGATTCTCTAGGATCAGCTTGAAATCTAGCAACAAGGCCAACTGCATTCATAATATTAGGTATGGTTTGAGTAAGATAAAGTAGTCCTCCAATCATTGATCTATGCCTTTTCTGATCTGTCTTAAGGGAATGATCATCTTTACTCAACTTGCATCTAGTTATCATAGGAGTACTCATTGGTTTTGAATCCTCCATTCCAAACTTTTTCAACAACTCTTTCACATACTTAGACTGAGATATGAAGATGCCCTTATCTGAATAAATGATTTACAGACCTAAGAAGAAATTCATTTCACCAAACATGGACATCTCAAATTCACTTTGCATCTGATCAGCAAATTTTTTACACATGCTCTCATTTCCACCAAAGACGATATCATCAACAAATACCTCAACAATCAAGATGTGTTCATGATCAATTTTGAAATAAAGATTAATGCCAGCTGTGCCTTTGCTAAAACCTGACTTTAGTAGATACTTATCTAATCTTACATACCAGGATCTTGGGGCTTGGTTAAGTCCATACAATGCTTTCCTCAATCTACAGACCATATCTCCTTGATCAGACAATTGGAATCCTTATGGTTGCTCAATGTAGATTTCTTCTTCCAACTCTCCATTCAGGATTACTGACTTGACATCCATCTGGTAAACTTTGAAATCTTTGTAAGCAGCAAAGGCAAGAAATAATCTGACTACTTCGATTCTTGCCACCGGACCAAAAGTTTCTTCAAAATCAATTCCCTCTACCTGAGAATATCCTTTGCACACCAATCTTTCTTTGTTTCTCACAACTTCACCATCTTCATTCAATTTATTCTGGAAGACCCATTTAGTTCCAATTACATTTTTGTTTTCAGGTCTAGGAACAAGATCCTAAGTATGATTCTTTTCAATTTGTATTAATTCTTCTTCCATTGCTTTTACCCAACTTTCAGCATTACAAGCTTCATTCACTGATTTTGGTTCAATCTTTGAAATCAAACAATACTCCACTTGTTCTTCAACAATTTTTCTTCTAGTTTGAACACCTTTATTTTTATCTTCTATGATCTAATCTTCAGAATCATTCAACCTTACATACCTGGGAGTTTTGGGATTTTCTTGAACTTCTGATTCTTGAACTTGTTCCTCAACATTTGCACTAGCTTCTTGAGTCATTGGATTCTCCAGAGCAATCTGAATCTGAGTTTGAGTTTGAACTTTCTTTCCTTTATTTAGACTTTCATTTTGATCATCTGATTCATATCCATAAGACTCAAGGAAGGTCTCTCTTTGCTTTCATCATCCTTGACATTAACACTTTCAACAATCCTTTTCAATCTCTTGTTAAAGTACCGGTATGCTTTGCTTTGGTTATAATAGCCCAAAAATATTTCTTCATCACATCTTACATCAAACTTTCCTAGATCTTCATCTCTCTTGATATAGCATTTACTACGGAAAACTCTGAAGTATTTCATAGTAGGAGCTTTACCAAACCACAGTTCATAAGGTGTTTTACCAGTATTATCTTTGATCTGCACCTAGTTAAGAGTGTAGACAACAGTACTCATAGCCTCTCTCCAATAGACATGTTGAACATTTGCCTCCATCATCATGGTTCTAGTAGCCTCTTGAATAGTCCAGTTCTTCCTTTCCACAACTCCATTCTGCTGAGGGGTCCTAGGAGTAGATAACTGTCTTCTTATTCCATGCTTTTCACAAAATGCATTGAACTCATTGGAGGTAAAATCTCCACCTCTATCAGATCTCAGACACTTTGTCTTCACACCAATCTCATTCTCCACCATAGCCTTAAACACCTTGAATCTGTCAAGAGCCTCTGATTTCTCTCTCAAGAAAGTGACCCACATCATTTGGGAGTAATCATCAATCAGTAACATAAAGTATCTGTCTCCTTGCAAACTCCTAACTTTGGCAAGACCACACAAATCAGTGTGCACAAGTTCCAACAATCCACTTGAAAATTGTTCTTTACTTTTGAATGTAGCTCTATTCTGTTTGCCCAACTGACATTCCTTACACATGCTATTAGCAGGTTTCACAAGCTTTGGAAGATCTCTCATAGCCTGAGTAGTACTTATCTTGACAATGTTATCAAAGTTTACATGACACATTCTCCTATGCCATAACCAACTCTAATCAATCTGAGCAATCAAATAACTTTTACCAGTACCACTTAAATGAAAGATATTACCTCTAGTTTGTGTACGAGATGCAATCTCAGTTCTGGAGCTTCCCAAAATTCTGCATTTTCCATCCTTCAATTAGAGATCATACCCTTTGTCAACCAACTATCCAACACAGAAGATTATGCTTCAACCCTTCTACATACAAAACATCATTAGTGTTATTCTTACCATCAAGAGAGATGGATCCTCTGCCACGGATTCTACCAGCTAAATTGTCTCCAAACTTCACAATTCCACCTTCATATCTTTCCAAACTAACAAACATACTTTTATCATGAGTCATATGATGAGAACATCCATTATCAATCACCCATTCATCATTTTCTTCAACCTAAGCAGCCAAGGTACTTTCCACATTCACACAGCTAGTAGATTCAGTAGGCACCGAATCTTCTTCTTTGATAGCAATGAACACCCATTCATTTCTAGAGGTACTTTCCATATCAGATTCATCATCTTTGACTCCTTCATTAGCAACTTCTTGGACATAGTAGAATTTCTTCTAAACCCTAGGTCTGTTAGTGTTTGGCTTTGAAACCCTCTCTGGACATCTTGAAAAAAAATGACCAATCTTATTGCAAGCAAAACATTTGAAAGGCAACTTTCCTTCATACTTACTGGATCCTCTTGGTAATCTTTTGACAACAAGGGCTTCAAGTTATTCAAGCTCAGATTCATCTTCTTCAAGTTCCTTCCTTGCCTTCTCATATCTAGTTAGTCTTCTTGAAGAGCTTTCACCTAGATCAAATCTTTGCTTTCTGAAAACACTAGCTTTAAATGCAGATTCTGATTTAGGAAGAGAATCACCAAACTCACTCATTTCAAATGTTGAAAGCTTGCCAACCAATTGATCCCTTGTAACATCTATCAAAGTCCTAATCTCCTCAATAGTAGCAACTCTATGCTTGTATGAAGTAGGTAAGGATTTGAGCACCTTGGCAACAATCTCTGATTCTTCCAGTTTTCCACCAGCACACCTGATACTGCACACAAGTTCATTCACCTTCTACATGTAGGAAGTGATGTTTTCATCTTTAATCATCCTCAAACATCTGTATCTACCCTTCAGGCTCCGTAACTTTGCACATTTGACATATGCATCACCTTCATACAAAGTTTCCAACTTCTTCCAGATTTCATGAGCAATTTGGAATTCCAAGACATTTGTCATTTCTGTATCAGTCAGGGAACTCAACAATGCTTCTTTAGCCTGAATGTTGTATTTAGCTTCTTTGATTTCATCTAGAGTTGTAGGACCATTCTTCAGAGGAGTATACTTATTCTTAGTTATCAACCAATAAGGATCACCCATGCATTGCAAATGACACTCCATGTGATTCTTGCAAAGAGAGTAATTTGTTCCATCAAATCTTAGACTGTCCTTCTTGTATGCCAACATCCTAGATCTCCTCAAGCGGTCAAGCTTCTTTTAGAAGAACCGGCTCTAATACTAATTGTTGAAATTAGGGTAGACAACTAAGAGGGGGGGTGAATCAGTTGTCACAAAACTTTAACTTTTGCTACATTTAATCTTCTTTACCACTTATTAACAGATTAATGATACAACCATGAAAGCATGAATCAACAACACATGAGCAGAAACACAATCAACACACATAACACCAGGATTTTTATGTGGAAACCCGGTTAAGGGAAAAACCATGGTGGGAGTTAACCCACAAGATTTATTCTCTATTAAAAGAATAGAAAAATGGGAAGGCACCTGCCTTCGAGCATCTTGCCCAGAGCTCATTCCTCCAAGAGACTCACTATCTACAAAAACATTCACATGGTTAACACTGAAAGGTTGAACTGAGAAACAACATCTTCTCCATGCTAAGGTTTAGTTCCATTGAAGCTCACAACATCTCTGCTCTACCCCCAAACATTTCTTCACTACCTCCGCATCTTCACACACATGGGCACATTTACATGACTTCACTACACTTATTTATACATGACATCAACTTTGGAATGAACATCAAAGTCGGCCTTACAATCATCTATCTAGAACATTCTCCAAGATAGGCAGTACAAGCAATTACAATCACAAGACTTGACTTAATACAAAATGCTACATGCGGACCACTACACTAATGGCCAAATTTAGATGGGACTCAAATCTTCCTTGAACAACATGCCACACTCCATAGAACTTCTCTTAGATCATTCGCAACACGCACGAAGCATCCGGTCGGCCAAGACTAGAAAGAACAATAACACCCAAAGAGAAATCTTCAACTACGAGATCAATCCTTAATGCGAACCACCAACACAATAGGCACATGATCTAGAGATCTCCACAAGCACAATAAAATCAACAAGAACAACCACTCCACCTTAAATCACTAGAATCACATGCGTCTTCATACGAGAACTTAAGAACACTAACTGTCTTGCGGACCTCCAAACCACAAACCACTTGAGTTGAGGATACACACTAACATCCCAAACATAGGTCTAGAACTGCAAACCATAATATTTCAATGCGGAGCAATCCAGACCAAATTCCTGTCACTCTATTACCTTTGAACAACTGCAAAACCCAGTTCTACTCAGAAGGCCATAACTTTACCAGTCCTCTATGAAGACCTCTCAAATCTTAATTAGAGCAACTTCAGACAATCCTCTACAAAACCCTTTAATCCACAAACTCTGATCTTCATCTCATTGGGAATGAAGAGCAATCTACTTTATTGAACTAGATTGTCTTCACTGTTTCTGACAAAGAGATATGTTGACATCAATGACAACATATCATAGACACATATTTGCAACAATCATCAATGCACATATAGGAGATAACCCATCTACTGATGAAGAAAATGAAGAATGAGAAAGAATGTAGGATGACAGGGTCATACGCATCATATGACAAAGAAATGATCAAGTACCACCAGATGGTTGCTAGCTGGCAACCCGTGCCATGTTTAACATTTGTTGACTGAGTCAAAGATGATATAGACCGTTGATTTTGATAGCTAAATCCTAATCATTGGATCATTTGTAACCGCCTCCTCTCTTTGTCCTATAAAAGGAGATGGAGTGCACCTTGTAACATATTCAAAACTTAATTGAGATTAGATTTCTAAAGCCTCAGGACTAATTCTCAAAGCTGATTGTAAATACACATGTCTGTTGCATACTTAATGAAGAAGAAGATCTATATTACATACAATTGTATACTTTGAGTAATGAATTCTTGGCTTGTACTTTGATTTGCTACATCCCTTGGAGTGCAATTCATGTTGTGCATGTTGTCTTCATTCCTTTCCATCAAAGTTTGCATCAACCATACTTAGTTGTGGAACATCCCGGTGAACCTATGGTTTGATTTCCTTCTCTTTATGACTGTATCTGGAATGTATATGGAGCAATAGCTAAAGATTCACTCATTTTAGTAAATGTATGCACCTAAAATTGTCATGACTCTACTTAAATAAATGTTTTAAATATTTATTTCATCATCATATTCCTCTATCATTAAAATAAATAAATTTATTTATTTATTTGATTCACTTCCTCTCATTTAATTAAATAAATTACATTTTATTTAATTAATTAAATTCATCTACACCAACTTCATTCTTCTAAAATAATTAAATAATTTTAATTATTTAATTAAATTCTCTTATTCTTCCAAATTTAAATAAAATACAAATTTTATTTAAATAAAATCAAAAAATCCTCACAAAAATAAAATATATTTTTATATTTTATTTATTCCTCTCAATTATCTGTAAAATAATTAAATAAATTCATTTATTTAATTATGCTCTCTATCTCTCCGAAAAATCATTCTTATCTTCCAAAAATAACCTTCCTCTTGTCACACAAAAGCAAAACTCTGAGTTACAAAAGCAAATCTTCTCTTAAATTAGAAAAATAAATTCTAATTTAAGAAAATCAAATCTTATCCTCATCAAGAGAGGAGTTAACTCAACTAAGCTACTTTTGGAATGGCATGTGTCCTTCTTCTATTGGATGCACGTTCCTCAACAATCCTCCTCCGTTGATTCATTCTTTTCTTCTCAACCATTGATCTTCCCTCACTCTCTTCTATAAATACAACCTTCTTCTCTTCATTTTAGATGGGGATTTTGTGTAAACTTATGCTGCAGAGATACCGGTGTGCCTTTGGCACCCCTACTCCCATTTGAGCATCCTCATTCATAATCCATTTCTGTATTTGAAGCTCATCTTCAAATACATAAGTATCACAGCCATTCTTCCTTTGTCATCTTCAACAAACAAGCAAGCAAAAAGCTTCTAAGGGCTTCATAATCAAGATCAAAGAAAGATAGGTGAACTACAGAAAGCGAAAGGTAAAGGTGCAAGGTATCATTTGTTATTTATTTGTTAATCTCCTTTTATCTTTATATTCTATAGATGTTTGGGTTTTATAATCTTTTGGATTAACCTATTTCCCCCCTCACAGTAAACATTAGAAAGCATTCAATACAATTTGGTTAATTTCATTAAATCATCATCACAATTGCAAATATACAGATAATCTCAAGCAAATATAAGTAAATATGCTGATATCCCAAAGGAAACTAAATATTCATAGCATATTTGAGCTAATTAGCATGTATAATTGAAAATATTATGCAAACACATATAAATCTCAACAATAATCATATAAATATCTGCTTGTAGGCACATTATTTAGATGAATCCATAGTGCAGAGAGGAAAAATAATCAATATAACAGTTGATGATCAGAAGAATTGATCAAACTTATAGAATATCTTCATCATATGTTGAATACAGTCAGATTAACATTGTTTGTTAAAAGATTTACAGAAAGCAGGTGGAAAACCAAATGTTCAGACATTAGTTCTCAAAAATAGAAACATAAGTCCCCTTGAATGAAAAACAACATGGCACATCAAACCACTGAGTAACATCAGTAGATTATGAACTAATCCACGGAGACTTGGGATCATCAATTCTCCAAATTCATCATATCTTTCAAGATGATAAAAGTTTGATTTGTAATTCTTTATCTATGTGTGTTTATAACTAACATCATAACCAACAGGAACTTCAAAGCTATATCTTCTGATATTCTGTAATCAGGCCTTTGAGCCCTAATTATAAGCCCGCATGTTGCCAGCTGATCTATATTTGAATTCTATGATATACTGAATGATTGAATCTGCATTTGTCCTCTATCTTTGAGTTGTTTTCATTCTGTTTACTATTGCTGCATGGTTTGGATAGTTCATTCTGTGAACCCTCCTACCGTGACTGCACCAATGTAGAAGTAGAATGAATCAAAAGGTTTCATCATTTTCTGGTCAATGTTACAATTGTAAGAAATTTGGGCATAAATCAAATGAATGTAGAAATTTGGTAAGGAATGGTCAATCTTTCGATGGAAAGTGTTGTGCATGCATCAGATTTGGGCATATGGCTAATCAATGCAAATTAAGGATGAATCTAATATAGAAGAATATTGTTTGCTACAATTACAATAGACCTAGACATATTGCAGGATTCTATAGAAGCAAGAATGTGAAAAGAAATTATCTTGCAGATGAGAAGAAAACAAAGAAGAGAGAAGATAAGGGGGAAGAAAAGGTGGTTCTTGTAGAAATCAAGAAAGAAATAAGCAAAATTTGGATTCATACTAGCTTCTGGTGTAGATATTTCCTCTGGGAAGTAAATTAGGAGCTTTGGCTCAGGGGAAGTCTTATTGAAAATCTTTCCTCCCCTGCCAAAGGATTGATGATGATGCCCTAGCATAAAGAGAAAAGGTCAAGAATCAACAACAAAAGGCTAAATCAGGATAGAGACTGTGATTGTGAAGGACAAACAAAGAATTATGCAAAGTAACTAGTCTTCTATGCAAAAAGAATTAATCAAAAAGGAAAATATGTTATGAACTTTGCCTAAGCTCAAGTCACTGTATTTCAGTTCACATTGGTCCGCTATTGAAGATATTGCTCTATGGTTCTGGGATATGGTTATTGATCATTGGTTACATCTACATCTAGAAGTTTATCTGATTTGGATAATTTATTTATGAGAAATGAGAAAGAAAAGTTCAGGTTGACAGAAAAAAATTGTTCCTAGTATAGAGCAAGTTTTCATGATTATTGAAAGTACTTGATGAACTCTGAGGTGAATGGATATGAACCAATTGAGTCTTCATGAAGCAATGAAGAAAAATAAAAGAAAGTATAGGATGCAGAATCTCTGGAAATAATTTCTAAGACCCTTAGGATTTGTGCAAAAGCATCACACTGAAAATCAAATCATTGGTGACTGACAAAAACAAAGGTTGTAGAAGAATAGATTGAGAAGAATTAGACTTGGGAACATGTCCCTAGGTTTGCAGATAAGAATGTGTTTGGAACAAAGTAGGTTTTTAGAAATAAGTGGAATTAAAGTGGAAAAGTGACCGAAGAAGACATTACTTTACCTAGACTAATAAAGGCTACCTCTCAGAGGGAGTAGCTAGATATTACTAATATGTGTTCCTGACAAAGAGTAGTAAGTGTCACAATGTTGATGATAGAGAAATTTTAGTTTGATTAGAGCAGCAAAGTGCAAGTATGTGCCCTTTTCCATTGATGTCAAAGGCAGAGAAAAATCATGTGAAAAACTCAGGGGGAGAAAGAGTGCAGATGTGTAAAGAGAAGGGGGAGAATCTTGTCTTGATTGATGATCTTTTTAGTTTTTCACATCATATGTTGCCATCAATGACAAAGGGGGAGATTGTTGCAAGTATGTACCTAACCAGTGTTGTCATTGATGTCAACATATCTGTGTTGTCATTGATGTCAAATGTGCTCCTAATTTGATAAGTTAGATGCTTTGTATTGGCTCATGGAAGTGTTGGAGAAAATGAGTAAATGATCCAGATATTGAGTTTCCAAGTCCTTTTGAGAAAATTTGCTCCTCCAGTGGAAACAGTGTGTGGAAGAGTATCTTTGTTTACTGAAGAACAGTCTGGTAGATTGCTTCGCATCTCCAGTAGAATAAATATCTTTGTCTATGGATTGGAATTTATTTAGAGGCATATCTGAAGATGCTATATCTCAAGTTTGAGCCTCCGGTATGAAGATCTGAGTGAGTTATGTTCACCAGAATAAAAGCTACTTTTTCTGAGTATTCACTAGTGATAGGGAGAGGTATTTTGCTCTGCATTCCTCTACATTGAAGTATTATGATCTACAGTTCTACAGTTAAGTCTAGAATGATGATAAGTGCCTTCAACTACAATGGTTCATGATTTGGTGGTCCACAAGCTATCCTTACCTTATGATAGTGGCTAATAGTGTTGTTCTTGTGCTCCGGTTTGAAGAATATTCTTGATAGAGTAGTTAGAGATAGTGCAATTGTTCTTGGTGATTACAATGTGCTTGTGGATGTCTCCTGATCATGTTCCATCTTTGGATTGGTCCGTAAAGAGGAATTTGGATAGTGGATGAAGTCTATTCTTTGAAGACCCAATGTTAACACTAGTCTTGGCTGACTTGGTTGTTTTCACTTCTTGTGGAGATGCTTTGAAGATTGTGGAAGTGTGTCGTGGCGTGAAAGATTGCATTTGAGTCCTAGCTAAGGAATAACGTGATCTATATACATCTTTACCTTAGCAAATCTTGTTTAGGTCAAGACCTATTTCTTTATATTATTGTAATGCCGACCTTGGAGAATGTTCCAATGGTTGATGAATGTAATGTCAACCTTGATATACATTCCAAGGTTGATGAATTGTATAAAAACATGTAATGTAGTTGATAAAAAGTTGTCTTGGAGTGGAAATGAAGAGATAAGTGTGAAGGTGTAAAAGAGCAGAATAGATGAGTTATACTGTGCTTCAATGGAACTGAACCCATGCATGGAGTAGATGCTACCAAATCAGTTCACCATCTTTTGGTAGTGAGCCACCTCTTGGCAGTGAGCCATCCTTGGCAGTGAGCCATCCTTGGCAGTGAGTCATCCTTGGCAATGAGCCATTCTTGGCAGTGAGCCTCAACATTTGTAGTGAGCAATTCAGGTAGTGAGCCTCTATTTGTTGGTATTACTATAACTTATATATCTTGTGGGCTAACACCCACCATGGTTTTTCCCTTATAGGCTTTTCCATCTAAAAATCTGGTGTCTCATGTGTTGATTATGTTATTGTGTTGAGCTTCTTGTTTCATGCTTTCATTGTTAAAATCTGAACAACAGTAGATAAGTGTTTGAAGAGTTGATGTTCATAATTATTCAAAGTTTTAGGGACAACTAATTCACCCCCCTCTCATTTGTCTGGTGCATTTCAACAGTTCCTTTATATCTTTCTTTTGCTGGGTGTGGAGAACTTGGAGGAGCTATGGAGACTTGTGGTGAGAGTTGTTCTTACAAGTTATCAATTTACAGGTTTTGCATATCATTGTGGATGGTTCCTTGGTACTACATGTTGTTTTTTACACTTTCTATATGACGCTATTGGTAGACTTGGTATGCCTTGATCTTTTTCAGATTTGCATTACCCATGCAGTGGGATCTCTTGGATGTGTATGTCATTCTTTGACAAGTTTGCACATGGAGTTTATGATTACAGTTTATGGGTGTATATATATTTATGGCATGAGTTTACTATGTTTTATATACCTTGGAGGTATGGGTGATTGGATGGATTAGCACTTGTTGTGTGTTCTATTTTCAGTCGCATGGGTGAATCAGTAGTATGAGAGCAGTTAGTTTCTTGGTTGTTTTTCTATCTGATGTTCTTGTTTTGTGGAGGATGTCTTCATGGTTGTGTTTAGGTTCAAGATTTAAAGCTGATGTTGTTGATGCTTTTGTATAGCTTATGAGTACAGTGGAGCGGTGGTGGTATTCTGTAGCCTTTACTATCAAGTGGATCCGATGCTTGTGTTCTTTAGACTGGTACATATACACCTTGGGCTCGTTCTTTTTCTTTTGGTGGATGGCTGGAATTGTTGCCTGAGATGGTGGACATCTTGGATGTTGATGCAGGTGCCTTAGTTGGAGGATAGAAGCATTGCTTAATATTCTTGAGATTGCATGTATGATTGTGATGATGTGTTTCAGTGACTTCAAGCATTGGAAGGGGTTTAGTGAGTTCTTTGTCAAGTAGGAGAATGTTGAGAATGTGTGTCTCAAACTCACTGTAAAACCCTAGCTCAATCACCATCAAAATCAGACATCCATGGTGTTGCATTTGGCCTTTACCATAGTCCCACAGGGTACAGACAAGAGAGGAGCGGGCTGGTGGTATTTACCTCCATCTTGCAGGAGTCTGGAATTTGACCTGCGGTAGTGCAGTGTTACTGCAGTCTCGCAATGGTCTTCATCTGTCTGTACGGTAGTGTGGTCAGAATCCTATACCACCACCCTGCGATAGTCATTGACTCTAGCCTACGGTAGTGTGGGACTTACCGCCATCCCGCAACTATTTAGAAATTGTCTTGTGGTAGTGCGGTGTTACCGCCACCTCGCAGTGGTCCATGGAAGGTGTCGGTAGGAGAGTGGGAGTTACCCTGCCACCCCACAATGGTGACTGGATAGGCTGGCGGGTGTGTGGGTCATACTACCATCCTGCAATGGTGGTTGAATCTTGCCTGCAGTAGTGCAGTATACCCTGCGGTCCCACAATAGCCCGTAAGATTGCCTACAACAATGCAACATACCCCGCAGTCCTGTGATAGGCCATAAAGTGGCTTGCGATGGTGCAGTATAATTGGAAGTGAACCGTAGCCCCGCTGCTAGTAAAAAATGGTCCTGTGGTATGGCGGTAACGACTACAAGCGACGGGTAAAGATTGGAAATAGTTGGTAAAGATAATTAAATTATTTGTGATGGTTCGTCTAGTGTGGAAGTTGAAGCGATTAGTTTCCTATAATGTTTGTGAAGTCTATATTAAATGCAACAGTAAATTGTAACTGAATATGAGGTGTGATTGGATGTAAGGAAATGCTACCAAATTTCTCCAGAGATGGAACAAGATGTAAATCTCTAGTAAAGGTTATGAGCCTGATATTGTATTGTAACTTGTATGCTTGTTGCTGAATAATACAATGGCTCTATGTTTTGGAGTGTGGGGTTTTTTACCTGAAAGGGTTTTCCCCACGTAAGTCTTTGTGTTCTTGTCTTCTGCTCTATCTTTCATGTTTAGTGATTCTATTTATTGAATCTATTTAATTTATGTTGTTGAAACTGGTTTAAATTACAATCACTTTCCTCTAAGGGTTAATGTGGGAAATGAACTATGTCTAATTCTGCTTTATGGCATAGTAGTATGTGTTTTGAGGCAATAAGAGAGAATGATTGTTACTGCAAACACTTATTGATCTCGTATGCTCATTCTGGGATGAACCATATTTTCCCTTCAGGACCGTCTTGGTTTTCCTTAGCCCCAGCAAAGTGAGGGACTCACTTTTTCAACAACCTCGGATGTCTGATGCAAGAGCATCCTTGGTTTAAGAGAAATCGTGCATCAACCAAAAACATTTACATTTCAGTTTATTTTTCTTTCATTTTCCAGTTCAGTATAGTTAGTAGCAGTTTCTGTATTTTGGTCCATATTCTACCACAGTTTCATTTTAGACTTTGCAGAGCTAGACTTAGCATCTAGACACATTCATGCACATCATATCCAAAATTCAAATCATTTGGATAGGTACTGGAAATATATTGCTATCAGAAGATCAACTATTTTCTCAAAGCAGAGCATCCTGACAGTCTCAGACAACTAGCTAAAGGAGAAGACTTGCGGAGCACTTTCATGACTTGTAGAGCTAAATGACACATCATTTAATGTTGTTTGGATCATGGCCAACCTTCCCTAAGATCTGCACATTGTTTCATTCATTTATGGAGGAGTTCTATATGATTAGGTCCGACCTGTCCATGTACACACGTTACATCTCTTCATTGGAGTTTGTGATCTTCCTTGGCCAACGTGGAGGAATCTTATGTTTTGGAGATGATATATATTAATGTAATAGATGCATAGGAAATAAATTCATTCAATTATATAGAAATAGATAGATAGTTCAAATTCTTTGTGAAGGCGCTTTAAAGCTATATCTTGTGCATATATTGTAATTGGAGAATCATGCCTATGAGCCCTAATTGTAAGCCCGTATGTTACCAGCATGTTTGTATCTTGAATCTATGGTATACTAAATGACTGAATCTACATTTGCATTCTATAATTGAGTTGTTTCCATTGTGTTTACTCTTGCTGCATGGTCTAGACTATTCACTTTGTGGACCCTCCTAATCGTGACTACACCACAAGTTTGACATTCAACTATGCATCCATTATATCACTAGAAAACTAAAATTTTGAAGTTTTACCTTGCCCATCATTTCCTTCCCTAAAGGATTGGTGGAAAAAACCTATCTTTTCATTAGTAAGACCTGTTGTGATGTTCACAACATGCCCCATTATGCTCCTTAGCAAAATGGGGACCCCTGCTGATGTTTTGCTTTTTGCTTCTGCTTGTGTTTTTCTGCTTTCTGGCGGTTTGGTAAAAATGAAGGTCAGGCACTTCATCATCATGATTTTCGAATGAGGTTGGTCATCATCATGAGGTCAGTTTGTCAAAGTTCATATTTTGTTTCTGTGACCTCATATTTAGAAAGAGCTTGAAATTCCATGCAGGTTTGCCTTTTACTTCACTTGAAAATTTGTCCATATGTGAAAGTTATGCACGGTCAAAGTTTTGGTCAAACCTGATAATCGCAAGTGATCATCATATTTTTTTTTTCATGGTGCATCATCATCATGATCTTGGTCTATCACCCGATAAAATTATGCAGTCGCAATATCCGGACGTCAATCTTAGGTGGTAGTGCCCTTTACCCGACAAATGGCCTTATGCGCATCATGATCTTTTAGGAGGCTCATATTTTATAAACTTGGTTTTGCTGTATGAAGACATCATCATCATATTTAAAATGCCCCCCCGATAATATCCTGAGGTTCAAATATCATGATGACGTCAACTTTAAGTCATGGTAAGTTTCCCCGTCGAGCGGTCTTTGTATCGCGAGCATCATCATGATATTTTTGCATCGCCTAAAATTATAATATCATGCTGATAATATAAGATCACCCTGACTTAGAAAATTCATCATCGGCATATTTGCATGCGCATGTTATAAACCTATCGGAGGGTCATCATCATGCTATTTGCTGAAGTTTGCTAGGATGATGATGACGACTTTATATCCTCCTGTTCTCCTTTTTTGCAATATCATGATGACTTCAACTCATCTTCATGCTCCGAAGACAAAATATGATGATGACGTCATGTTTTAAGTTTAACAAAGGCCCCGGATATCATGATGACGTCATCCCGATCTGATAAACGAAGAAGTAAATATCCTGATGATCATCATCATCACATTTTCCTTCAACAGGATATTTTCAAGCACGATCCGGTTCCCGAACATGATGATGACGTCTTATTCTAAGTTCGACAAAAGCCCCAAATATGATGATGATCATCATCATCCTAATCTTTCGAGAGGGTTACCTTGGCCGCAAAAAGGGTCATATTACATTCATCATCCTGATCATGCTCCTTAGGTGACCCGATATCATAATTAGCCCCCTGATCTTAACTGAATATGACGATGACGTCATCTTTTGCATTTTTATGAAGCCCGAATATGACGATGACGTCACCATCATCTTCCTTTCCTCAGCAGCAGGATTATCTTCATATCCTCCTATTCTCCTTCAACATGATGATGATGATGATGATGTTGTTCTTTTCCCCAATATGCAGAAGCGAAATATCATGATGACGTCATCTGGACCTTCAGGAGGGAGAGCATCATATTTCCAGAATATCATGATGATGAAGTGAATGTCGGCTAACATATTTTTTTTTGACATGCCGATAGCGATAGTCATGCCGATGGGCGTGAAATGAGGCGGTGGAATTTTAAAGTGTTTTTTTGGCGCCTGTGGCATTTTCCCGGTCAGTGATAGTTGACCCGATGAATTTTGAGCAGTCTGAGCGCATTTTGGACGCGTTTTGAGAGTATTCTGGATCCGATTTCCACAATCTTGCGTAGTCACCTGGGTTTAAACGGTTATTTTAATTTCATGTTGTTTATGTGATAAATGAAATACTTATTGCTTGTCTTGTCTTGCAGGCTTGCAGTTGAGGAAGCAGCTGGAAAGTCAACACAGTGACCTCATGGAGGAAGGAAATATGATCTCAGGAGCAAGAAGATAAGGATGAAATGCGAAAAGTCAAGGCCATTCAAGTAAAGAACAAGGTTGCAGCTGAAGGTATTACTACAACAGACAAACAGAAGTTATTACCCAGCTGCCGGAACTTCTCAGAAGGGGCAATATTTCACCCAGATTTGACATTGCTCAGAGATATTTTTTGAAGAGCTGGTTCACCTGTATTTATTGCTGTAACCAGGGGTTTGAACCAGGGGTTCAGTTAGGTTTTTACTGTAGTGAGGACAATCAGAATGTCTTTATATTGTGCCTCTCTGCACTGTAATATTTTACACAGGGATTTTAGGATTTTGCCAGAATTGTAGAGCCTTTCTGGGCATAGTTTAGTGTAGAAGAGGGAGGTCGCCTATTTGTCTGCAGTAAGGTGCGCGTGGAATGTCTGGCTGCCTTACTGTATCTGTAAACCTTGTAAGTTCTCTGTAGTATGATCAATGAAACTAAGAGTCATTCCTACATTGTAAATCGTGTATGACTATTCGTTTCTAATACAATAGAATCTGGAGTTCTGCATCTATCTTCTGAGTGTTCTCCTGCTCTTCTTTGTGTTTTGAAATATCTTCTTTGAGAGCTTGCAATTTTAAATGTAGGTTTGTGAAAATGCTCAGAACTTACATTTAAGGTTTTTACTGTGGATTTGATCAAATTACTGTGGTATTTACATAGTGCATAACAGAAACAATTAGATCCTTTGGTAGATTAAATGAGGTATAGATTAGATCTTTCTAACTTTTCCCAACCCATCTGAAATATTTAGCTGAAAACGTAGAAATCTAAAGGAAATTGTCTCAAATTTGAAGAAGCATGTATAACAAAGCCATAAGTAGACAGTTTTCATAAATAGATAAAGAAGAAAGCTGCAAAAAATTTAAGAAAACCCTCTGAAACTTGCAGCACAGTATCACTTTTATGCAAATGAATAGAATACTTGTTGAAATCTATGACCTCTTTGCATATTCTTAGTCCAGTAAGCCACCAAACAAACCTAAACTACGTAAGGCCCCTTGAACATTACAGCTTCACATTGACCAACTGAACTTGACCAACCGAACCATTGTAGACTTGGGATTAGTTGAATCTCAAATGATTCCTTCTTATCTTTCAAGTATAGTTTCAGTTCATTATATGTGAATTTTAACTTATTGTTATGATTGCATCAAAACAGTCATCAACAAGACCATTCTCTTCTCCTCCATCTTATGTTCCAACATACTAGTTGAAAATATTTACTTTAATTTATTTTGGAGATGGAGGTGTATCCATTTAAGTGTGACTATCCCCAAATTCTCTAGAGAGATCTACCAGAGATTTAGGTGAGTTCAAGATTGAATAAACATTATATCCACATTCTCTACCTACACCATCTTATATGATAATTTCTCAAATGCTCATCAATTGTATTAGTATTATTTTTAGCCACATCAATGCCTTAAAGCACTATAAATCATCCTAGGATTTGCTAAGGTTATGGGTTGTTCTATTCCTATGTTTTGTTCACCTTTGTTTTCCTTGTCCCCTAGCCTTTAGATATTTATTTATATCTTCATAAAAATTTTGGTGCTTTAATTACCTAATGAATGCTTTAAAATAGTGAAATATTTATAATAGTTAGGATTTTTATATATCATCCATATTCACTCAAGATTTCATGTCAGTGAGAATCTTACAAACCCCTATAGCATCCTCTAATCAAGAGAATGTACAAATTACATGCATGAGTAAAAAACAAAGTAAAATGAATAATTACATATTATTATTAGTTGCAATAGAGGGAACCAAAACACGAGCCTATTTTGTTTAGCAAGATACCATATTCAAGTCTGCACATCAAAATGGGAAAGAGACCTTGCTACCTAAATGCTAAACGGGGTCCCTAGATTCCCATTATAGAGGGGACTTCTTGGGGTTTCTAGGTGTAATTGTATTAAAAGAGAGTTCTATAAGAGAAACAAACCCAAAGTGATCTAGATCCTTTAATAATAATTTTAACAAAGTTATGGTGTGTGAATAAACAAGGTCAGTGTACCACATTGAGTAGAGATAATGATTTAGTCTTTCTTCTAGACTTTACCACTAAAAGTGACTCTTCATTTTAAACAAGAAGGATTATCATAGAATTTTTTTATACATTTTAATTGTATTATCAACATTCCAAAATTTAGGAATGACACTAAATATAAGTCAACAATTATCCTCATTAATTTTTGGATAAACGAGTGGCATGCCTTATGTTGTTTTCTAGATTCTTATCTCATTATGGAACCTACACTCACATGGACATAAAAAATGGGAATCCTATGAATGTGGGACATGACTCATAAGACAAGCTATGGGATTAAGAGATCATATCCTCGTATGATTTTTAATTAGTTCTTTATGACTTTACTTAACAAAGGTGAAGGGAAAAGAATGCTAAAAGAAAATACATAAATACAATCCAATCTAAGTGGACAACTGGGAATTCATTCACTAGATGAGCATATACTATTTTTTATCTCAAAAAATTGTATGATGTTTCACAATCAAGAAATTTATAACTTAGACAACCCAAAAATAAAAGATCGGTCACATAAATGACAAGAATTAAAACCAAATTGCCACAACCTCTTTGCATTTATAATGATTCAACAGAATTACATATATTAATATCTAGGCATTTTTTGCAATGAAATAAGGTCTAACTATGATAGAAAAATCCTTAAGAATATATGAAGTTGCAAAGCCAACATGAACACGAGAAGCCTAATATAATCTAACCAAACAATGAGCTCACTACTTTTATTTATACAAAATAAAGTAACAAAAAGATCTTAAGAAAGAGTGGGCAATTAATGTTGTATTGATTACCTCTCCCACTCAGTGCATGTGTGCCCAGAATTAAGATTATAGTGGAGAAGATGGGTGCATGCTTTAATAAAATATTGAATGTGGTTGCATACTCTTTGAAGTTCATTTGAATATTCAAAATATTTACAATTAAAACTCCATGTAGAAAGAGCCTTAACCTCACCATATAACTATTGAGTAACAACAACCACTACATAGGACCTCAAAATCATCCATATTGAGCTCACAATATCAACTGTTGAATAGTCTTGATCAAACATACCCCATAATTTGACTCTTCCACATAGCAAAATAATCCTACAAAGTTGTGTGTGCCATTAGATAATCCAACTCATAATTCAATTACATGGCCACCATAATGCATTCAAGACATTTGAATATGGATCAACCTGCACTAAATAATACCTACTTAGTGGCTTTTGGCCTACCTTTTGCTAAGTTGGTTCCCTCAACCAATGGCCCACCACTAGACTAACAATATCAAAAAGGACTTCATAAGATTATGCAAACTATTAGATGAGAATAACTTTAGATGGCTAGCACACCTCCAAGAGATCATAAGCTATGGAAACATTTGTAGTTTATGGGAGCATGACACATAGCCTTGTTGACATCATTTTCCACTAAGCTTAATAGTTGATAAAAACCTTGCAAGAGTGACACCTTTTATGTTAATGATATTATGTTGACGTGTGCATTATAGACAAATAAAAGATTGGGCCCTCCATATGCAACTAACTTATGTACCATTTATCCAATGGTACAATATGAGCTATGAAACTTCTTTTCCACTATCTAGGAGTTGCCTGAATTGTACCATCAAATGACAATCAAATGGTTGACACATACTGGGTCTGGCAATATGCTCTGACAACCTTTATAGTTGTATAGACTACTCATCTCAATAAGATCAATGGTCTTTCTTTATTTTTCCAACATAGATCTCTATGAAATTGATAATTTATAATCACCTTATCTAACATAATTGTATCCTTATAGGAGATACTCTGCACAAGTTATCCATAGTGGACTTTACCTAGAACTCCATAGTTTCAATTTTAGAAATGATTGGTGTTTGAGACTAGCCTTGGAAATTTGATTAATCCATCCTTTTTCCTTTAAGTAACTTCTTGAATTCTTTTTTTAGAAATAATTTATTAGTCTCATCCATATGTGAAAGCAATCCCTACTTCACAAGAGAGACAATGTGAGCTCTCATGTTTTAAACTATTTGTGCTAGCACTACTAGTTACAAGTTACACTTTTATGTTACTTTTTCTTTCCTAAGAACCTGATTAATCCTCATCATTATGGCTCTCTAGTTCTCAATGACTATAACTATTAAATTATCATCTAATAAATCATAAATCTTTTGAACAAAGCTTCTTGCATGCACAACTGTAGGAGCTAGGGCTTGCAAAGCTTTATTGATCTCAACTCTAACTTTTGCACTCAAAATTTGTTAAAGGTCCATGAATTTTGATGTAGAATATAATTCTACAATTGTCTTTGAGATTCTCATCCAATAAGATGTACACAACTCCTTAATGAGGATCAAATATTTGGTAGATTCTTTTATACTCTTGATTTTTTCTTTTAAGCCTTGAATCTGCATATGTAACAATTGCTTTCTTATCTTTTTCTTACTCCTTAGTTAAGCTTTTGACTATGGTTTTGATATTGTTGATGTTTTGAACATGATCCTACATTTTTTTTCTAAGATCCAAGTATCCTTCTCTGATTCTTTCTATTTATCATGAATCTCAGCAACCTTTTGATACAAGGTGGTAACTTCCATAATCCTCGTTTTCTCATCTTTATTTTCCTTTTCCAAATTTTTCCTATGCCCTTGCAAGGTGAGTATAACTTATCAACTTCTATTTGTAGTCCCTAAGCCATTAATTTCTTAGCTTTCACTTCCTTATTAGAGACTTTACATTGGATTTCTCTATTGAGATCAAGTAATTGTTGATTTAGGGAATTTACTTGTGCCTAGCTCTACTTGATGTTAGGATTAAGGTGCCATCAACCTTATAAACCCTATGTAATTCATTACTCCTAATATTGTTTGTAAATCATTTATAATGGATGACGTATTCACCAAGTAGCAATCTTGTTTCAGCGGCATGTTTGATCTCGGTACCTGATGCGTGTATGTTATCCGAGAGGTGTAGGGGGTACCCCCCCTATAGTGTTTGGGGGGACTATCCCCTGGTAGGGGGTATGGGGGCTGCATGTCCCATGGGGGTCCGGGGGCAACACATCTGAAAGCCACATTTTATATATAAATTTTCATTGTAAATCTGGACCATTTATCATTAGGTCACAAATGTGACGGTAGAGGTTATGTTGGCTTTTCTTACCTTAGAAGGCAACCCTTTTATGATGATATTGTATTATGGTTGTGGATGAGAATTACAGGTGGTGCTGGATTGAAGACTGAAGAGGAGATTGATAGTGTTGTATTGTAAACTCTATTGAAGTTAATATAGATCGGTGCATCTCTTCTTCTGTGGAGTTTTTTGTCATGAAAGGGTTTCTCCACATAAACATTGTGTTATGTGTTGATTTCATACTATCTCCATTTTGGTTCTGCACTAGATTAATAGTTACAATTATAATCAGATTTCCATTCTATAGTTGTTCACCTTCATTTCTAACATTTGGTATCAGAGCCTAGCTAGTTATGTGTCTTGGGTGGAAGTGTGAGGGTTTTTTGAGCTGTAGTGGGAGTTCTATTTGATTTTATTTTGCATATTTTTGTAGAATCCATGGCTGCATCCTCATCCTGATTGGACAATGAAAAATTTAATGGATCGGGTCATGAGCTGTGAAAGCAAAAAATGGAGGATCTCCTTGAAGAAAGAGATCAATGGTTGGTGTAGATACGAAAAATTTGGATAAAATGGAAATGATAAAATAAATACAAAGCATTGCCTCAATCCAAACCTTCAATACCTCAAATAGATGCAAGATTGATTGATCAATTGATTTGATATGTTGGTTGCTCAATTCAATAGCATAACATTTGCATAGGATGAAGATGATTGATTGAAGGATGAATAGATAAAAAGATGATGGATGAAAGATTGTAGAGAAATTTTGGCAGCATGAAGATGTATGAAAGGTGGATCCCCAAATGGCTTGTAAGGGGGCTTGATTTATAGGCAAAGGTTGGTTTGAATGGATGGTTGAGATTGAAAGGCTAAATGATCAATGTGGATGGCTAGGATTGATTAGTTATTCCCACTCTTCAAGGGAGTTGTAGTCATGTGACAAGTGTACAAAGGAAGACAAAGCTCATGTGTGACCGTGTACACAAAAACCTTTATTTAATAAGTTTATATGTGATTGTGTACATAAAAAAGATATTAAATGAAAGTTGTACTACCACACATGATTCAAGTGAAAGGTGGACAAGTGTTGGAATGAGATGAGAGGTGAGGACCTAATTAAAATATTTTATTTGAATTAGTTTGGATATAGTTGGAAAATTAATTAAATAAATAGGATTTATTTAATTAATTTTCCAACTATATCCAAACTAATTCAAATAAAATATTTTAATTAGGTCCTCACCTCTCATCTCATTATTTAATTAATTAGAAAGTGGGATTATGAATGTGAAATTAATTAAATAAATAAAATTTATTTAATTAATTGGCTAATGAATAAGTGGGATTAGGACAAAATGCTACATGATGTCCCTAATAATGTTTTTAACTAGGTGCATAACGTCTAGTGCTATATCAAACATCATGGTTGCTCACTTTCATTGTAGTATAATGCATCTTTCATTTCTTCTATCCATTCCCTTATCTTTCTTCCTTGACCAATCCCTTTCATTTCGAGAGCAATCAGATTTCCATTCTATAGTTGTTCACCTTCATTTCTAACATTTGGTATCAGAGCCTGGCTTGTTATGTGTCTTGGGTGGAAGTGTGAGGGTTTTTTGAGCTGTAGTGGGAGTTCTATTTGATTTTATTTTGCATATTTTTGTAGAATCCATGGCTGCATCCTCATCCTGATTGAACAATGAAAAATTTAATGGAATGGGTCATGAGCTGTGAAAGCAAAAAATGGAGGATCTCCTTGAAGAAAGAGATCAATGGTTGGTGTAGATACGAAAAATTTGGATAAAATGGAAATGATAAAATAATACAAATGTATTACCTTAATCCAAACCTTCAATACCTCAAATAGATGCAAGATTGATTGATCAATTGATTTGATATGTTGGTTGCTCAATTCAATAGCATAACATTTGCATAGGTTGAAGATAATTGATTAAAGGATGAATAGATAAAAAGATGATGGATGAAAGATTGTAGAGAAATTTTGGCAACATGAGGATGTATGAAAGTTGGATCCCTAAGTGGCTTGTAAGGGGGCTTGATTTATAGGCAAAGGTTGGTTTGAATGGATGGTTGAAATTGAAAGGCTAAATGATCGATGTGGATGGCTAGGATTGATTAGTTATTCCCACTCTTCAAGGGAGTTGTAGTCATGTGACAAGTGTACAAAGGAAGACAAAGCTCATGTGTGACCGTGTACACAAAAACCTTTATTTAATAAGTTTATATGTGATTGTGTACACAAAAAGGCTATTAAATGAAAGTTGTACTACCACACATGATTCAAGTGAAAGGTGGACAAGTGTTGGAATGAGATGAGAGGTGAGGACCTAATTCAAATATTTTATTTGAATTAGTTTAGATATAGTTGGAAAATTAATTAAATAAATAGGATTTATTTAATTAATTAAAAAGTGGGATTATGAATGTGAAATTAACTAAATAAATAAAATTTATTTAATTAATTGGCTAAATGGGATTAGGATGGGATTAAGATGAGAAATCAATCAAATAAATAAGATTTATTTAATTAATTGGCTAGGTGATTAGGATGGGATGGGATTATGATGGGGAATTAATTAAATAAATAAAATTAATTTAATTAATTAGCTAATGAAAAAGTGGGATTAGGATAAAATGCTACATGATATCTCTAATAATGCTTTTAACTAGGTGCATAACGTTTAGTGCTATATCAAACATCATGGTTGCTCACTTTCATTGTAGTATAACACATCTTTCATTTCTTCTATCCATTCCCTTATCTTTCTTCCTTGACCAATTCCTTTCATTTCGAGAGCCTACCCGTGTTTTGTCCAATCTGCCTATGCTCTCGAGGGGGCATCTTCATCCTATCTTTCCACCATCATCCTATCCTTTTCCTCTATCCATACCTTAGCTTCTTTGAAATGATCTTACTCGACATAAATCTTATCATCTCGAACATCATCTCAAAGAGGGGCAAAATGTAAACACCCAAATTTGACCCCAAATTTGTCCATGTCTCGCATTACCTATATATAAATATTATTAGAGATATCATGTAGCATTTTTTCTTAATCCTACTTATTCATTAGCCAATTAATTAAATAAATTTTATTTATTTAATTAATTTCCCATCATAATCCCATCCCATCCTAATCAACTAGCCAATTAATTAAATAAATCTTATTTATTTAATTAATTTCTCATCTTAATCCCATCCTAATCCCATATAGCCAGTTAATTAAATAAATTTTATTTATTTAATTAATTTCACATTCATAATCTCACTTTCCAATTAATTAAATAAATCTTGTTTATTTAATTAATTTTCCAACTATATCCAAACTAATTCAAATAAAATATTTGAATTAGGTCCTCACCTCTGATCTCATTCCAACACTTGTCCACCTTTCACTTGAATCATGTGTGGTAGTACAACTTTCATTTAATATCCTTTTTGTGTACACAATCACATATAAACTTATTAAATGAAGGTTTTTGTGTACACAGTCACACATGAGCTTTGTCTTCCTTTGTACACTTGTCACATGACTACAACTCCCTTGAAGAGTGGGAATAACTAATCAATCCTAGCCATCCACATCGATCATTTAGCCTTTCAATCTCAACCATCCATTCAAACCAACCTTTGCCTATAAATCAAGCCCCCTTACAAGCCATTTGGGGATCCACCTTTCATACATTCTCATACTGCCAAAATTTCTCTACAATCTTTCATCCATAATCTTTTTATCTATTCATCCTCAATCAATCATCTTCATCCTATGCAAATGTTATGCTGTTGAATTGAGCAACCAACATATCAAATCAATTGATCAATCAATCTTGCATCCATCATTGCATCTATTTGAGGTATTGAGGGTTTGGATTGAGGTAATGCATTTGTATTGTTTTATCATTTCCATTTTATCCAAACTTTTTTTATCTACATTCTGGCATGCCCGGTGGGACTCACGTCCTTGATTTAACATCTTTTTGTAGAGTTGTTTTTTGTGAAGTTGGATTTTTGTAGGGTTCTGAGCGTAATTGTTCTGCAAAAAATCACAATCGCATCACAGATCACCGCAATTGATCCATAGATTTTCGCATTTGGTAGTATTTAAAGCACAATTGCATAGCATAGCATCGCATCTAGTTTTTCCAGTTGCATTTGGTTAGCTAGGGTTTCTATTTTGTAGGCCATGCACAATTGTTCAAATCTAACCATAATTGAAGCACAGATCATCACATTTGGCTTTCTTTCATACGCAATTGAGCCACAGTTCATCGCATCCCATCAAATCCATATGCAATTACACATCAGTAAGTCACAATTGGTTAAATCCCTACGCAATTGCACATCAGTAAGTTGAAATTGGTCAAATCCATACGTAATTGCACATCAATAAGTGACAATTGATCAAATCCATACGCAATTGAAGCATAGTAAGTCACATTTGGCAATAGCAGGTCGCATTTGGCATAGCAGGGGGTATTGTTTTTTTCTTTTTGCCATAACTTTTGCATACAGTATCGAAATCGCACAAACAAGGACTCGTTGGAAAGATAACTTGATGAACTTCATATTTGTGGAGGTTTTATTAGGTGATTTCATCATCTTATCAGTTATTCTCTCAGTCAAAGTCAAACTTGCACATAAACTTCAAACGAACATAACTTTTGCATTTTTTATTCTTTTTCAACAAATTATTTTTAAAGTGCATTGAATTTCCTCAAGAATCTATTTATGAAATCCATTCTTCTATATCAGATCATTTTAATAAGTTTTTATCAGATTCTTCATTTTTTGCATATCGCTTTCATGTGCAAGTTTACTTGGTCGCTTTTCGATTTGGTGACTTGTAGATGAATCAAAGGAGCTAGAGCAACATTTGGATAAGTCACAAAAGAAACTTGGAAAGTGATTTAATAAGGTGCACACATTCTATCTTTTCATCTCTTAATCATTGTTTGCAAACACATTTAGATTTTGGGCTTAAAACAAACATTGTTTGCTAACACATCATTAAAATTAGGTTAAAATGAGCAAGTGTCTTCCGTCACATTTGGCTTTGGATCTAAAAAGAACAAGTGCTTCCATTATCTTCCACACATTTGATTTTCTAAGGGTTAATTAACAAGTGTGAGTGTCAATTAAGTGACAACTCACTTGGTTTGCTTTTGTTTACCCTACGTAGGAGGCATGCTTAGAGACACACCACTCCAAGGGACAACCTCAATCAAGACTGAATCGAAAGACACCCTCATTGGGAGTTGTAAATCTTGTCACTCTTGGCTAAGCCCCAAAGAACTTTATACCTTTGGGAAGTGAAGGTGAAGGGTGGGTTACCCCTTTCTCCCAGCTGGGTGGTAGGATTTCGCTTTCAATTCCTTAGTCAACCTTGTGCAATCTAGCCTAAGACCTAATTGGCCATACCCACTTGAATAGTCATAGGGTTTGTTGATGTTTCTTCCAAGTGCTTTCTTAATCATCACATTCTTCATATTTCAAAGTCAAAATTGCTTATGTGTCTTGCATGAGTGATTCATGTGTGTGTATATGCATAAGCATTTGTTTGAACATTGCCAAATCAAGCTATAAACATCAAACACATAAACAAGTCATCCTACACCTCATATCCAACTCAATTTCATCCACATCATCTAATCTTGTCATTCCACATCATATCCTAATCATACCCCAATCACTTTCATCCTAATCACTTCATCCATTTCATATCCAAATCACATCTTAATCAATCCACATCATCATCATTATCCAAATCATAATCAAGCACTTGCCAAAAAGATCTTAAGACTTAAACACTTGTGTGACAACATGACAATATTACAAGACATAGTACCCAACTTCCAAGACCTTCTCCAAGAACTTTACCAAGAATCACAACTCTTAGACCAATGAACTATAAAAATGCTCCAAGGCATCATCCAACAATTACAACCTCTAACAAGCCAATCACCTCAAATGTAACAACTCGTAGCACAAGCCCAATACCTCATAACCACTTATCAATCATAAACCCAACAAGAACATCATCATTTATCCATTCACTATCAATAAGCTCCACCTCAACCTTACATGTCATCACCCTAAACTTCACACCAACCATTATCCTATACAATCCCTACACCACAACACCATCACAACTTCCAACACATTCAACCACAATCCTATGTGTCACCTTTACCATCACACTAACCTAATCTATCTTCACATCATGTCAATGCCATATCAACCTATCAACCTTCACCCCAACATTATCCAATTCCTCATTCTAACATTCCAACACATCACCAAACCCATCCACAAGGCAACCAAGCATCCTCACAAGAAGCACAATTGATAGACCTAAGTCCACCTTTGCAACAAGAAGCATATCCAAGTCCTAGTAGCCCCTTATACATAAATCAAGCAAGCCCAAGTTATCTTATGCAAGACCTAGTAACCTTTGACAAGGGAGATACCAATCTAGAGTGGCCTCCATCATCCAATCACATGCCAACACATGAGCCAACTAGTCCTATCCTAACACCATCATGTGATTCCAATCCTAGTCCATTGGTCCATCAACCTTCATCACCTTCCTCCCCATGTTCCCCCAACCATTCATTAAAGGATTCCATGGAGATACTTTTAGAAAGATTGGTCCAAGCAAATTTGATTGATCTGCCACTGATAACACCCCTTGGAGAAATCTACTTTAAACCCCATTGGTATAAAGATGATGATTATTGTACATACCATAGGTGTAAGGGACATCCCATATCCACTTGTACACAATTTAAGATATTGGTAAAGAGCCTAGAAGATTGTGGTAAGATTGTGTTAGACAAAACCAATCTATCCAATTCCATTATTCTTCCATCTAGCCCAAGTCCTAATCCTAAGCCTACAACACCATCCACCATTATTATTCATCCCTTATATTTTCCATTCACCCATATACTTGCAAAGGATGTGATCCATTGGCTACTAGCAAGGGATAGAACACCCCCATGTCAAACACCCATTCATGAGCCTATTCAAGAGCCCTCCATTAACATGCCTAGCCCTTCAAGCCCATCATGTAGTCCACAACCCCTCAAGCCTATTCAAGAGTCTCCAACTATGAACCCAAGTCAAGATCCATCATGTCCTCATATCCATAACCATCAAGAGCATGCCAAGCCTATCCAAGAGCCTATTCAAGAGTCATCCCATTCCATTCAAGCAACCCAAGAGGTATGAAAAGAGTTTAGACCTAAGCATGTGGAAACATCAAGTCCTAGTCCAAATCAAGATCAAACCATCTCTAAGTTCCACTTATCCATGATTTATATATTTTCTATGATCAAGATCTTATCTATGATCATGACCCTATTCATAAGAAAATTCATCCCATTCATAGCCCACTTGATCCTATTTATGCTCACATTTATGATCAAGGCTCTATCTATGATCATGAAAGCCATGATGATCCTCTTAGCCAAACTTTATGCAATCCATGATCAAGATATTACATATGATGAAGAAGCTATACATAAGCACCTTGATACTATCCCTATTCCCATAACCATCCATGATCAAGATATCTAAATTGCTCCTATCCATCCTCCACCTCACCCTATCCATAATGAGCAAACATCCACTTGTCATGATGAGACACTTGGCTCCCAAGCAGACATAGAAGATCAAACCAATACCTTGGATCTTAGAGAACATAATGATAATCAAGATCCTAATGATCCTTCCACATCCACCATCAACCCAATTGCAAATCCACCATCATATCCTATTGGTCTTACCACTTTCATCCATGAATGTTCTTCCTTAGGACAACAATAACCTTTGTCCTCCACCTCACCTTCTCCACCTAATAATGAACTCAAGTCTAGTTCCCAAACTACACCTAGTCCCATAGTCCATCGCATACTCCAAAATGTGAACTACCAAGGTAAAGGCTTAGGCCTTCATGGACAAGGTATTTTGGAGCCAATCCATGTCAAAATCCCTCCATGCTCATATGGCCTTGGATACACACCCCAAGGTAATCAATATAAAGATGTTGGTACTTCCTCCATGCATCCTAAGTCCACTTTCCATCACAAACCACATCATATACCCAAAACATATGTTTCCATTCCACCTCCACCATCTTACAGATGTCAAAAACATGTGACCATTCACCTTCCACCATCCAATTTACCTCCACTACCTCCAACTCCTACTATCCCCCCATCCACTTTACCACTACTTCTACCAATGCCTAATCATTCATTTATCCATAAGTACCATTACAATCCTAATCATGACCAACGAAAGCACACATCATGTAAACATAAAGCTTCCACTCATTCCACCAACCCCACTTCCATCAAACCCATGGGATTCCAAAATAAACATTTGGATGCCTCTACCTATAAAGCCAAAAATCCTAAATATCCTCATGCCTTAGGGCATTAATGCGAAAAGTCAAAGCAAAATCCATTCAAAAAGCTATCCAAGCCCATACCTCCAAAAGAAAAGGTCAAAACTAAAATGGTTTGGGTCCCTAAGAAAAAATAAAGAAAGTCAAATAAGGCATCTCCAGCTCAAAAATTCGAACCATCCACTTCCATCCAAAAATCCTATTCCATCCAAAAATCCCACAAGCAAAGCAAAAATCATAAAAATACTAAGTCTATGTGGGTACCTAAATCATTCAACCACCCATCTTCTAAGAAAACATCTCCATTGCTTCCTACACCACCATCCAATCAAAAGCTTCAATGTTTATCATGGTGTGTGCAACCATTGGTCATGGTTCCCTTCCATTCCACAACATTTCCACATACTTCCATCACCCCATCATTCAACTACTATCCTACATATCTTACCCATCACCTTCCTATGGTCCATGTTTTTGCATAAGCCTTTCATCCATCCTTTTGCATGAGTCTGACATAATCCACATCATAATCCACTATCCCCCATCCATCCATCCTTTCATGACCCTTTCATAATCCACATCCTAATCCACTATCTACCTACTCCATCTCCTTCTCATGTAATCCCCTTTACCAACATCTATGAGCATAATGACATGGTCTATGCGATGACATCTATATCTAGTGGGACTACCACCTTTCATGGAACTAGACACTTGAGTCCCTCCTATCCATATTCCACTTCTCCCATAAAAAAATATGAAAAATAAAAGAAAAAAGAAAAAAAATCAAAATAGTCAAGAGAAATCCCTTTGTCCAATGGTGAAAGCTACCCTTGGTGGCACCTTGGATATGTACCATGATGAAAACCTGGCAAACAAGTGTCATGTGTAGGTTGATCTTCTATGTCACTTTTACTTGGGGGCACATTGTCTCATCCATCTTATCATTTTCCACATATCCTTTTCCATCTTATCATGTCCTATCTTGCCATATCCTATCCTACCATCCTTATCCATTACACCCATATATCCATCTTATTGAGTCTATTCATCTTCCCTTCCTCCTTTTGATCTTGATAAAGATATGGGGGCAAAATTTTGAAATATGCTTTGGATATCTCTTGATATACCTCACCCTTTCTAAACAATCCTATCATTATCCACCTATCATAAGTTTTTGTCATGTAAAATCCTAAGTCTACCTTCAAGAATGGGGCATGTTATTCCTATGCGACATAGTCTTTGGAGATCACATCCTAGCTCCCTTATAAAGCATACATCCATCCACTATAACCTATCCTTGTATCTATCCATTTATCATGAGCTTTTCATTCCATTATCTACCCATTTTATCCATCCAATCCTACCTTGATCCTTGCACCTAGACTTGGTCTTCCCTTGTCATTGGTATCTAGCACAAAGGCTAACCAAATTGTAAATCCATTAGCATTTCCAAAAACACAAACAAATCAAAACATTTCTGTTTAGGGGAAAATTAGATTTATTAATGTTCTAGATTTTAGATGTTTAAATCTGCCTCTCCACTATACATTCAAGGATCTAGCGTCGAGTGGCGAGCACTATCATACCCTAGGTCACTTACAAATGTAGGGAAACTTGGATTAGGGAATTTAATTATCAATTTTCCTTCTCCTATGCTCAATTGACCATTAAAACCCTAATTATGCAAATATGGCAACAAATTGATGAATAATAGAAAAGTCTCTTATAGACAGGAGTAAAATAACAAATTATAGAGTACCTATTTTCAGGGCTCCGAAGCAGAACAGTCAGAGACACTGGAGTGGGTGCCCTAGTCCAAGGTACCAGTTTCTTCGTGGGATCCATACCTACTTCCAACACTAATCAGCCTTGTAACTTCTGTTTCTAGAAATTTGTCTATGGAGGACACTAGAGCGAGCACCCAAGTCTTGGAAGTGCTCCTGTGTCTTGCTTTTCTTCAGATCATGAATCCTTGATGTCTTCCAATCCTTCCTGCAACTCCACTTTTCCCAAATACAACATCTGTAACCTATAATCACAAGACTTGGTTTGGGGGTTGTGCTATTTAGAGGCTTGCCTCAGTCAAGCCCCAGAGGACACTTAAGTCTCCAAACACCGTTGTCAGATAAAGAGTGCATTCCCTTGTGAGGCAGAGGCAAAAACCAAAGGAATCAATGATGAAATCACAATATAATGTCACCTTGTAGTGAATATATCATGGGAGGAAGATGCCCTTCATTCCATGATGAAATGGATGCTCAAATCTACAAAAAACACATAAAACACACAAGTCTGCTCTTGCAACACAATGAAAGCCTTGAATCACCTTGAGAATGCCTAAAGTTAACAATGATCATCTAATTGAAATCTAGTTTACAAATGAATGCCTAAGCATGCTTATATATGCAACTACAAACACTCCCACCAAGATTTCAAAAATCAAAACTTACCGTGTCGGCAAAAGGACCAAATAACGGTCATAAACTGACACCCAGAAATTAGGGCTACCCCAAAATAGGGCACGGGCATCCAAGTCCTCCCCCCCTATTTTGGGCAGGCTATAGCTCAAGGGGTCCTCCTAGGTCCACTTTGCCATGAAACCTAGGCCTCATTCCATCATGATGCCAAAATATGAACTAAGATGTCCTAAATGCATGCTAAAGACTCAGGAGCTAAACTTTATAAGGGAAAAGCCCCCAAGGGGACATTTTCCAACGTTACAATTTCAAAAAATACAAAAACACAAATATTCCCCAAAAAATACAAAAAAAAAACCAAATTTTAACAAAAAATACAAAAAAAAAAATATTCTCAAAAATACAGAAAAATCAAATATCCAACAAAAAATTTGAGCAATATGATCAATCTTCATCAAACAATCCATCACATCAAATCCATCAAAACAAATCCAATCATCACTTCATCAATCAACCAATCACATCAATTCATCATTCATTTCAAATCAAACTCAAATCAATTCAATTCACATCACATCACTCATCCCACTACCATCAATAAAACAAATTAGAACTACATCTCATCTTTATCGTTAAATGCCTTGATCCTATGGATACAGGGTATGTAGGCAATCTGGGATATGAAGGAAGTAGCTAGATTTAGGCATAGGCGATAAACCACTTCCATCTTCCATCCTTCTTCTAATCTTCGTCAATCACCATCTTCATCCATCTCTCATTTCTTCTATCATCTATCTCCCACCTCATCAATAAACATCTAAAATCCAATCAATTCTCCAACCAAATCACATTCAATCATCACTTCATCAATTCTTCTTCAATCACTTCTTCCATTCATCCTTCTTCAAATCATCCATCCAATAAATCCAAATGCAAGTCAATCCTTAAAACCATACCAACCAAGTTAATCAATATTGCCAAATTATCCAATTGCATCCTTGGTCTTGATCCTAATCTTATCATAAACCAAATCAATTCATTATCATCAATGGGATATATCATTCTCGCATCCTTGTGTTGATTTAGGGATATATCATTCCTCGCCATGACAACACTATCTTCATCATTACTATCATCATCATTAATCAATCAATCATTGGTTTACAGCTTGACAGGGGCAATACCTTGTTTGTTTTTTTATCGCTTGCTTGCTTGTGTGTGTTATCATTTTATCTTGCATTGCATCAAATCTGTATCATTCTAGCTAATATTCATATCTTGTGTATGTTGGAATAGCTTTTTGCATTATCCTTTGCATCTAAGGTCATATCATACCTTTTGTGCATTAGGACTTTAATGCTCTAAGTTTACTTCCTCATATGTTAGACAAGATTGTATTATGCTGGAGGCACAAGACACATCATCACCTTGGTCCTTATACCTTGGTACATAATGTCTAGTGCTATATCAAACATCATGGTTGCTCACTTTCATTGCAGTATAACACATCTTTTATTTCTTCTATCCATTCCCTTATCTTTCTTCCTTGACCAATCTCTTTCATTTCGAGAGCCTACCCATGTTTTGTCCAACCCACCTATCCTCTCGAGGGGGCATCTTCATCCTATCTTTCCACCATCATCCTGTCCTTTTCCTCTATCCATACCTTAGCTTCTTTGAAATGATGTTACTTGACATAAATCTTATCATCTCGAACATCATCTCAAAGAGGGGCAAAATGTAGACACCCAAAATTGACCCCAAATTTGTCCATGTCTTGCATTACCTAGTTAAAAACATTATTAGAGACATCATGTAGCATTTTGTCCTAATCCCACTCTTAATCCCACTTATTCATTAGCCAATTAATTAAATAAATTTTATTTATTTAATTAATTTCCCATCATAATCCCATCCCATCCTAATCACCTAGCCAATTAATTAAATAAATCTTATTTATTTAATTAATTTCTCATATTTATCCCATTTAGCCAATTAATTAAATAAATTTTATTTATTTAATTAATTTCACATTCATAATCCCACTTTCCAATTAATTAAATAAATCTTATTTATTTAATTAATTTTCCAACTATATCCAAACTAATTCAAATAAAATATTTGATATAGGTCCTCGCCTCTCATCTCATTCCAACACTTGTCCACCTTTCACTTGAATCATGTGTGGTAGTACAACTTTCATTTAATATCCTTTTTGTGTACACAATCAAATATAAACTTATTAAATAAAGGTTTTTGTGTACACAGTCACACATGAGCTTTATCTTCCTTTGTACACTTGTCACATGACTACAATTCCCTTGAAGAGTGGGAATAACTAATCAATCCTAGCTGTCCACATTGATCATTTAGCCTTTCAATCTCAACCATCCATTCAAACTAACCCTTGCCTATAAATCAAGCCCCCTTACAAGCCATTTGGGGATCCACCTTTCATACATCCTCATGCTGCCAAAATTTCTCTACAATCTTTCATCCATCATCTTTTTATCTATTCATCCTTCAATCAATCATCTTCATCCTATGCAAATGTATACTATTGAATTGAGCAACCAACATATCAAATCAATTGATCAATTCATCTTGCATGCATCCATCATTCTATCTATCTGAGGTATTGAAGATTTGGATTAGTAATGCTTTGAATTTGTTTTATCATTTCCATTTTATTTAAATTTTTCATATACATAGTTGGCTGCAACAAAAGAGAAGAAACCTGATACTATCAGTCAAGATGAGTGTGACAAGATGGACAAAAAAGCAAGAGGAACAATTTGGTTATGCCTTAAAAATTCTGTCATGTTGAATGTCTCTGTTGAGGAGACTGCACATGCATTGTGGAAGTGGTTGGGTGAAATCTATCAAGCCAAGAGCCTAGTAAATAAACTGCATATCAAAAGTAAGTTATTTTCCCTTAAAATGAAGGAGGGTGATTCGATAACTGAGCACTTGAATACATTTAATTTGATTATGAGTCAGTTAGCTTCTGTGGATATTAAGATAGATGAAGAAGATAAGTGTATTATGCTTCTTTGTTCTTTGCCTAAGTCTTGGGAGAATTTTATTCTTTCTATCACTGCTAATCTCGAAGGTCCCAAAGATGGATGCCCTTGTTACAACTTTGTTGTCATAGGAAATGAGGAAGAAGGCTATAGATAGCTCAGTGGATGCTCTTAATGTTAGGGGAGGTCTAAGGAAAAAGGACCAAAAGGAGATTAGAAGGGGCCTAAGGAATCAAAAGGCTGGTCTAAAACTCCTAGGAAGAAGAATAGAGTTAAGTGTTGGAATTGTGGTAAGAGGGGGCATGTGAAGAAAGAATGCAGAAAAACAAAGAAATAGTGGGTTTTGTCTACCAAAAAGTCCTCAAATGTAGATGATGAAGTTTTACTTTCTACATGTAATGTTATGTCTAATGAACAATGGTTGATTGACTCAAGTTGATTGTATCACATGACTCCTTATGAGGAATGGTTCTCCACATTTGAGAAATATGATGGAGGTAATGTTTACCTTGGGGACAACTCTACATATCCAATTGTTGGCTAGGGAAAGGTACAGTTATGTTTTTGTGATGGGAGAATTACAAACCTCCTTGGTTTTTTACATATTCTTGGATTGGCTAGAAATCTTATCTCTATTTTGAAGTTGAATGATTCAGGAATGCATGTAACATTTAATAATAATGGTTACAGATTGGTGAGAGGAAGCTTGGTGGCAGCTAGGGGAACAAGGATGGGAACTTTGTTTAGGCTTGAGGCTAGTATAGTTTGTAGATCCACTAATGTAATTGAAACTACTGAAAATACATGTATTTTGTGGCCTATAGATTGGGCCACACAAGTGAAAATGTTTTAAAAATAAATATGAATAAAAAATTGTTGGATGGTCTCTCCTATTTTGATGAGCACTTTGATTTCTGTGAGCATTGTGTGTTTGGTACATAAAACAAAAATTCTTTTCCTTTAGGAAGCAATAGAGAGAAAGAGAAATTAGAAATTATTCATTCAGATGTGTTTGGACCTATGGATAATGATTCTATTGGAAAATATCATTATTTCATTACCTTCATTGATGATGTATCCATATTCACATGGATTTATTATATGAAGCATAAATCTAAAGTTTTCACTAAGTTTAAGGAGTTTAAAGTTTTAGTAGAGAACCAATCAAGACTTAAGATAAAAATATTAAGATCTGACAATGGAGGGGAATATTTCTCTAAGGAATTTGATGAGTTTTTTAAGCATGCAAGTATTATAAGACAAAATATAGCTCCATATACACCACAACAAAATGGTGTTGCAGAAAGGATGAACTGAACAATAATGGAAAGAGCTAGAAGTATGTTAAGTGATGCACAGTTGGATAAATGCTTTTGGGCAGAAGATGTGAGTACCACTTGTTACTTGTTAAACAAATATCCTTGTAAGGCTTTTGATTCGACATCTTATGAAGTGTGGACAATTAAGAAACCTTTTGTTTCGCATTTAAGTATTTTTGGCTGAGCCTTTTGTTCATGTGCTTAAGGTAAAGTGATCTAAGTTGGATCCAAAAGCACATAAATGCATCTTCATTGGATATGGTAGAATGTAAAATGTTATAAGCTTTGGGATCCTCTAACTAGAAAGATTATCTTTTCTAGTGATTTGATTTTCAGGGAACTTAGAGCTAGTTTTGATCCTGTACAGCCAGAAGAAAAAGAAAGGAAGAGGATAGTGCATTTTGATTTACAATAGGAAAATGCACATCAAGAAGAACAAAATGATGGATTAATGGATGGGGAAGGAGAAGAATATTCAAGTGAAAGTTCAGATGAGGAAGACTCTATTGTTATAGAAGAAGTTGATCATATAGAAGATCATGAGGAAGAATCTCTTACTCCACCTTTGAGAAGATCCACAAGATAATGGATCCAGTTGATAGGTATAGCCCACCAAATTTACATTATGTATTTTCTTTATTGAGTACTAATGATGAATCTAGATCCTACAGGGAATCTATTCATGTAGATGATAGTGAGTCTTGGTAGCTATCCATGCAAGAGGAGATGATGGCTTTAGACTCGTGTGACACTTGGGATCTTGTATGTTTTCCCAAAGGAAGAAAGGCCTAGGATGTAAGTGCATCTTCAAGAAGAAGTTTGGAGAAGATGGTTCACTATAGAAGTACAAGGCTGGATTGGTAGCCAAGGGCTACTCCCAGAGAGAGGGAGTCAATTTTGGGTAAATTTTCTGTCATGTTGCTAAATTGTCTTCAATTATATTTCTTTTATCCATTGCTAGAGCTTATGATTTTGAAATTAAGCAAATGGATGTTAAGACTGTTGATAACTGAGAGGGGGGGGTGAATCAGTTATCCTAATTATTTCCCTTATTGAACTTTCCTTTTAATTGATGCAGCATAGAATCAAACACAAAAACATTAATCATGAAATAAGAAACACATGACACAGTATTTTTGACGTGGAAACCCTGTTAAGGGAGAAAACCACGGGGTGATTAACCCAAAATTATTCTCTGTTAGAAGAATAGGAAATTACAAAAATGGCACTTGCCAATTAGGGCTCACTGCCCGAGCACACTGCTCACAAGAGGCCCACTGCCTACAAGAAGACACACTGTCTACAAAGTGATGAGAATCACAGTCTTGAACTGATTGGAAGCATCTGCATATGCTGGAGTTCAGTTCCGGTTAGGCTCAGTACACTGATCTGCTGCACTTCATCTTTCCTCTATTCTTTATTCTGCTATCTTTCACATACCGGATCCTTTTTGCTACCTCTGCTCTTATCTGGACTTATTCGCATATATCTCCACATCTTCACTCCCTTCACAACTAAATCCATCCTCTATATATATCCGCATAAGTAATTTCATCACTTTTCTAGTCGGCATCCGGAACAGTCTAGTTTCTTACAAGCTCTCATTCTGTCGGCTGAATCCTTCCTCACCAAGCAATGCGGATCAAGCATATACTTGTAGATATCATTAATCATGTCGGCCAAACATGATTCATGCCTTCACAACCTCTGTCATCAACAGTAACACATCCGGAAAGCAGTCTGATACTCTGCCAGTCAGTTCTTCCTCTGTTTTCACTGTCTCTCAGGAATCCGGTACTCAACCATTCATATCTTTTTCCTTGTCCATCACCGGAGGCTAAATCCTTGGAATATACCACTCAAGGTAGTCCTCTTGACTTCCCCAAATCTGCATTGCACCAAGACACTTCCTCTGAGAGATCCGGACCAATCTGTCGGACCTTGCCACATGCTCTGTTCTTCTTCACCGGACCACAACATTCTTTATTCTGACTTCCGGTAGAGACACATCATGACTTGCGGATATGTGGGATGACCTTTGTTGCCATCAATGACAACAACCATGAATCCATATAGTGTCTCTTGCCAACAATCTCCCCCTTTGGCATTGATGGCAACACTTAGTGAAAAATGACTAAGTGTTTTCACTATGCTCCCCCTTTGCTGATGCTCTGTCTTTATATACAATTTCCGGAACTCCCCCTTAGTTGGATTCCTCATTTTTCACTGCTCCTCACTCCCCCTTTGACATCAATGGCAAAGGGTAGGGTCCGCACACCAAAATTTTCAAAAATTTTCTATATATAGCCGCATATTTACATACTCACATGTACTGAAGAATGTCTGCAAAGGATGTCTGCAATTGGATCATTTCTGTAGCCCAACTTTGCTTCATTCTATCCAAAATTGAAATGTGACCACTTAACAAAAATGCAAAAGCTTCTGCCCGCTTGAGATCTGTCGGATCTTTTGTTTGGGCGGTGGTCTGAGCATCACTGATGGCCTCATGCATAGTTTCCAACTTAGGGATTATAATCCTTCTAAGTTCTCCCATCCGGTTAGTGATGTTTTTTCTTTCCTTCTCAAGATTCTTTATTTCATTCAAGACTGCAATAGTCTGACATTCTTGATTTATTATAGAGGAAGAGAGAGGATCAAAACTTTGAGATAAGCTTTGTAGCTTATCCTGTTCCTCTTTTATTTTCTTGTCAAATGCTGCTGTTGCCTTTGACCAGGATATACAAAATTTATAGATGTCACCGCCATCCTTAAGAGCATTCTCTAAGCTCTTTATTCCAATGCTTACAATCTTCCTATCTTTAGAGATTAATTCTAATATTTCTGAAAATCTCTTATCCAAAAATTCCTTCCGGACCTTTTCTTCAGCTGATTTTTCTAGAGAATCAAAATGTGTATCAACACTGCTGACTAAGGTTTTTAGGTTACCGGAAGTGGAGGCTGTCGGATCTATTTGGATTGATGGCATAATCTTTACAAGTACTCCGGAAGCAGCCTCTATCAACTCACAGTCTTCCATATGAGACTTCAGGAGCTTTTCATTTGCCTTGGCATTTGCAAATGAAGCTATCTTCATTGTTTGTACCGGAGAGAGAGAGTCAAAGTTGAATGGGCCTTTTAGAAGCTCCGGTTCATCAATCTCTAAAGTTTCTTTGCTCAAAAATTGTTGAACAGTTTGTGCAGTGTCTCTTGCCGGAGACAGATGTTTCTTTTCTTCTGCAGTCTTGGAGCTGTCAACCTCTTTGTCTTTCACCACTGCTTCCTTCTCCTGTAATTGCTCTTCTTCTTTGGATCCGGAGACTGTAGGGGAAACCGGAGGAGAGATGCTAGCTTGTTCATGGGCCACTTCTTCTGGAGCAGAGGGTCCCAAGTCCTCAGCTGTTTCTGTACCTAAGTCCTCTACAACAGGAAGATTGAACCTTTTGAAGGCCTTCCGGAGGATCTCTTCTGTTTCTTGGGCCACTTTGTCAATCTCACCAAGCATGAGTTGATTCATCCTGGCTTTGCTTCTGAACTCATCTTTGCAGTCCTTGAAGATAATGTTCATTGTCTTGGGATCAATTTGAGGATATAGCTGAATAGCTATCTGCTCCCGGATCTCAAGATCTTTAGCATGAGCATTATTCTTTCTTACTTCCAATTCCTTTTCTAGGCTTTTAGGAATAAGAGATATGATTTCAATAAAGGCCTTATTATATATGTTAAGATATTTGACTGTGGCCTCCTGTAGAGTCTTTTGGTCGGCCTCACTGAAGTCATCATAAGATTCAGTCATTGGTTGAAGGTTTCCATCCACCGTGACCGACTTGATTATGCTCTCTAGAGACAGAGTGGGCTTTTCAGCAGATACCTCTGCCATTTCATCCTTGTCTTGGCCTGTGGAGGGCTTACCGGATCCTTTCTTCTTCTGTTTCTTTATTTCTTTTACTCCCTCATCTGACTCTGTTTCCTCTTCATCCTTTTGGCTTCCATAAGCCCTTGTGGCTTTTGTCTTGGATCTCTTACCGGATGCCTGGACTTCCGGTTTTGAACTTTTGGTTGTGGGAGGTGCAGATCTCTTTGATGATCTGGTCCGGGTGGGAGCTTTAACCGGAGCACTTTCTTTACTTTTCTTTTCTTCCTCGGCCTTCCTCCTCTTTTCCCGGCTGGCATCAAGTGCCTCCTTTGAGATGCCTAGGCCTTGAGCAATGTGCTCTACTTCTTTTCTCACCTTTCTTTTAATCTCAGGTTCCCTGAGTTCTACATGTATTTTTACACTCAGCTCCTCAAAGGTTCCAAACCTTTCTGCCTTAGGATCTTTGGGCTGACTTAGCATGTGTTGAACATGCAGCTCCACTATCTGTTCATCCACTTCATACCCCATGGGCATGATCCAGACAGTCCTTGGCTCTACTGCCTCCATTAGGCACTGATCAGTGTCAACCATAAAGCACACTGAGTCTTTGTATTTTTCAACAAGAGACTGGGGAATTCTCTCTCTTGCTTGCATCATGCTCTGAAAGTTTTTGAAATATCCCCATAGAGCTGTATTTCTCGCTTTTGCATCCCCAAGTCCATGCAAATAGTCTCTTATCTGGACTGCAACAGGTTTGTCATTCTGCCATACCCATCCACTTGTTCCGGGTAGCTCATTCATGAAGTAGAAGAATAGACATACAATAAGAGTACCATACTTAAAGGAATTCTTCTTGTCCTTCTTGATTTTCTGTATATTTTCCATTAATTGGCTTAGCAGTAGTTCGCAGAGATCATATTCTGCATTCTTTCTTAGCATTTCATAGGCAGTGTATACTGCAGTTCCGGATACAGAATTCTCCCTGCTGGAGTGATAGATCTTGTATCCTATTATCATTGATGCATATTTGATATCCGGATCCGAAATATCTTCAATGGTCATTGCCCTCTTGTCAAATTTTGATCCGGTGGCCTCAGTTACAATGTTGTTCTTGACAGATTTGAGGATAGGTACCCCTCCGGAAGAGTATAGACCAGTTACTGCTCTAATTGCCTCTTTTGTGATCTTGCAGGGTCTATCTAGCCATAGAAAGTTGTCATGCATCCTGCTCAGTACATACCGGACCCATTCATCTTCTTCAAAGCAGGGGAAATGAATAAATTGCTCAAATTGTTTCTTCTGGATATCCTTATACTCTGGTTTAAGCTCAAAAGCATTGTCTATCAGTTGCTTGTGATAGAGGTCTCTTAATTTGAATTCCCCAAATTCCTCAATGCTTGCATGTATGTAAACCCTAATGTCTTCGGTATGTAAAACTCCGTGAGGAACACTAGAGAAGGCTCCTAGTGGATCTACCTCCAATGATTTGTAGGGATGTTTCTTGAATGAGGGGCGAGGTCTATCAGAGATCTTAACTATGTTTGGAGTAGCCATTCTTCAAAGATTTGCAGTGAGGTAATGAAAAACGGAGAATACCTTATGCGCCTTCGGTTTGCACGGAGTGGTTGGATTGATTTCTTTATGCAATAACTTCGGCAGGAGATCCTTGGTGTGCTTGATGAACCTTGTTGCAGAGCTCCACTTTTCGCTTCTTCTCGAGTGCAGAATGAGCAAATGACCTTTGAGAAATCCCTTAAATTGCTCCGCGAACCCTAATATCTGTCTGCAATAAATGCTTCACCTACATCATTCCAGTTTGCCTTGTCTGGATAGCTTGGAGTATCCCGGATTAGTCCTGATCTGTGGATATCATCCGGATCTTTCAATCATGAATAAATCGAGGTAACATATTACAAGAACATCCCAAACACTCTATCCAATCCGCAGAACAAGATAGTGCATTTCCGGATCTTTCCGGACCTTTTTGTAATCCTTTATCATACCGAAGCATCTCCCTGAACAGGTCTTATTTGATCGATCACAGCTTCTTCATAACTCCATGCGGACCTCTGAAAACTTGACTGAAGTATCTCAAGACTCATATCTACAAACCCTTTGATCCGCATCTTGTGCCACATCCGGCACCACTTGTTTGGCTGGGGGAACAAGATTTTCTTTGAGTCTCCCCCTGAGCCTGAGCTCACTTTTTAATTTCTGGAAGAAATATCAGCACCAGAGTCTGGTGTGGATCCAACCTCTACATTCTCTGAACTTTTCTTCACCCAAATCTTGCTCATCTGATTCCTAACCTCATCCGCATTCATCTTTTGTTTACCCTTGTCTTGATTCTGATTATACACCGGACCTCTTTTGTCCTGATTCTTGTTTCTGCAGACTTTAGCATTATGACCGGACCTATTGCAGATTTGGCAAATAACATTTCTTTGCATATTTGACTGATATCCTCTTGATCTGCATTGATTAGCCATATGACCTACTCTATTGCATGTGAAGCATCTACCTTTGAATGATTTGTTTACTTGCATAATTCTGCATTCATGGGATTTGTGTCCATACCTTTTGCAGTTGAAGCACTGTCCGGAGAAGGATGAATTAATCTGATTCATTCTCATTCTGCACTGATCAGCTTTGTGACCAAAGTGGTTGCAGCTGTGGCAGTATCCATTGAAGGATGGATATCTTTGAGCATTTGGCTGTCTTACCGGAGGTCTTCTAGGCCTGCTCCTTGGATTTTCTGATCCAAGATTCTTCTGACCGGATCCGGAGCTTTCTCCTTTCTCATATCCCAAACCATACTTGTCATCTGTCCTCTTTTGACTTCCAAGAAGAACTTCAAGTTGAGCAGAACTTATCTTGAATTTCTCTTTATATTCATTTGCTGTTTGAAGGTCTCTTTTGAGAGAGGCAATTTGATCCTCAAGTTTTCCTTCATTATCTTTGGCATCTTCAAGATCAGATTCAAGATGTCTGATAATCCTGTCCATCTGGTGGCATTCTTCTGATTTTTCTTTAAGAGATTGTCTTAGATTGTCTTCAGCCTTTCTTTTTTCTTCAATCTCTTGAGTAAACTTTATAGTTCCTGATTCCATTTCATGTCTTAACATAATGACTTCTTTTGATAACTTTTCACATAACTTGGTTTGCTCAGTCAATTCTTCATTTGTATTGCTTTCTTCACTTTGTCTTGCCAACTGCTGAAGCAGCTCCTTTCTCTTTTTCATAGAGAGACTTAATTTGTCTTTTAATTCTCTCATGAATTCATCAGCCTGTTTGAGTCTTTCCTTTAATTCACTGACTTCAGAATTTGACTGTTCAAGATCCTCAAGAGCAGTCTTGAGTTGCTCCCTTAAACCATATGCATCCATTTGAAATCCCAGATCTTCCTCAAGCTGTTAGGCTCTATTAGGAGGAACTTGGCTCTGATACCAATTGTTGATAACTGAGAGGGGGGGTGAATCAATTATCCTAATTATTTCCCTTATTGAACTTTCCTTTTAATTGATGCAGCATAGAATCAAACACAAAAACATTAATCATGAAATAAGAAACACATGACACAGTATTTTTGACGTGGAAACCCTGTTAAGGGAGAAAACCACGGGGTGATTAACCCAAAATTATTCTCTGTTAGAAGAATAGGAAATTACAAAAATGGCACTTGCCAATTAGGGCTCACTGCCCGAGCACACTGCTCACAAGAGGCCCACTGCCTACAAGAAGACACACTGTCTACAAAGTGATGAGAATCACAGTCTTGAACTGATTGGAAGCATCTGCATATGCTGGAGTTCAGTTCCGGTTAGGCTCAGTACACTGATCTGCTGCACTTCATCTTTCCTCTGTTCTTTATTCTGCTATCTTTCACATACCGGATCCTTTTTGCTACCTCTGCTCTTATCTGGACTTATTCGCATATATCTCCACATCTTCACTCCCTTCACAACTAAATCCATCCTCTATATATATCCGCATAAGTAATTTCATCACTTTTCTAGTCGGCATCCGGAACAGTCTAGTTTCTTACAAGCTCTCATTCTGTCGGCTGAATCCTTCCTCACCAAGCAATGCGGATCAAGCATATACTTGTAGATATCATTAATCATGTCGGCCAAACATGATTCATGCCTTCACAACCTCTGTCATCAACAGTAACACATCCGGAAAGCAGTCTGATACTCTGCCAGTCAGTTCTTCCTCTGTTTTCACTGTCTCTCAGGAATCCGGTACTCAACCATTCATATCTTTTTCCTTGTCCATCACCGGAGGCTAAATCCTTGTAATATACCACTCAAGGTAGTCCTCTTGACTTCCCCAAATCTGCACTACACCAAGACACTTCCTCTGAGAGATCCGGACCAATCTGTCGGACCTTGCCACATGCTCTGTTCTTCTTCACCGGACCACAACATTCTTTATTCTGACTTCCGGTAGAGACACATCATGACTTGCGGATATGTGGGATGACCTTTGTTGCCATCAATGACAACAACCATGAATCCATATAGTGTCTCTTGCCAACAAAGACTGCATTTTGGGATGGAGATCTGGAAGAAGAAATTTATATGCAACAACCTATAGGTTTTGAGGGAAAAGGGAAAGTGTTGGCAAGAGACACTGTGTGGCTTCATGAGTGTTGTCATTGATGGCCACAAAGTCCATCCCACACATCTGTAGGACATGGTATGTCTATACCAGAAGTCAGATTGAAGAGTATTTTGGTCCGGTGAGCAAGAACAGAGCATGCAGCAAGGTCTGACAATCAGGTCTGGATCTCTCAGAGGAAGTATCTCAATAAAGTGTGGACTTGGGGAAGTCAAGAGGAGTACCATGACTAATAAATTCTAGAGATTGAGCCTCCGGTGATGAAAGAGTGAAAAGATATGAACACCTAAGTGTTGGGTTCCTGTTTGGTAGAGAAGACTGAGGAAGAACTGACCAAAAGAGCATCAGACCTTAATCAGGATGAGATATTGATGGTGATCAAGTTTCTTGAGGTATCATTTATGATTGGCTGACATGATTGATGACTTCTATAACTATCTTTTTGATATGCATCTCTTAGTAAGCATGGATTCAGCCAACAAACCAGAGTTTGGAAATATCTTAAGTTTTCCGGATGCCAACTAGAAAGATGATTGAAATCATTGATGCAGATATATATACTAGATTGATTTCGGTATGAAGGTGTGTGTGGTGTGTTACAAAGTGTGAAGAAAAGTAGAGAGCAGTGTGAAAGTAGCAATATAGGTCTGGTATGTGACAGAACAACATCACTAAAGCAGAGGAAGAATGAAGTGCAGTAGATCAATATATTGAGCCTAACCGGAACTGAACCTCACTATAAACTATTATAGGTAGTGAGCCTCTTGTGAGCAGTGTGCTCAGGCAGTAAGCCCTAATTGGCAAGTGCCATTTTGTACCTTTTATTCTTCTAACAGAGAATACAATCTTGGGTTAATCACCCCGTGGTTTTTTCCCTTAACAAGGTTTTCCATATCAAAAACATTATGTCATGTGTGTTGAGTTTATTTCTGCTTTCATGGTTGTGTATGCTTATATGTTTTGATGTTGCACTAATTGTTAATGAAGAACAAAAAGTTTAAATAATCAAGATAATTGATTCACCCCCCCTTCTCAGTTATCAATAGAAAGAACACTAGGTATGCAAGTTAAAAAGATCTCTTTATGGTTTAAAACAGTCCCCCAGAATGTGATACTAGAAGTTTGATTCATTTGTATTGAAATTAGGTTTTGTTAGAAGTGAAGAGGATCACTGTGTTTACATTCGATGTATTGATGATCATATTCTGATTATTGCCTTGTATGTGGATGATATGTTATTTTTTAGTAACACCAAGGGTATGATCAGTGAGTTGAAAGATCAAAATTTAGGTGCATTTGACATTAAGGATCTAGGGGTAGCCGGGTATATTATGGGAATGGAGATTAAAAGGGATTGAGTAAACATATTGCTTTGGTTATCACAGAGTAAGTATGTGAGTACTAGTTTTCACAAATTTAGCATGCATGATTGTAATCCAGTTAGAATTCATTTACCAGTTGGTACTAAGATTTCATTAGAGATATGTCCTAAGAATGAAGATGATTTAGAGGATATGTTTGATGTGCCATATGCTAGTGTTGTAGGAAGTTTGGTGTATGTAATGGTTTGTACTAGATGAGATATTGCCTAAGCAGTGGGAGTTTTGAGAAAGTTTATGTCTAACCCTGGTAGACAACATTGGAATTATGCAAAGAGGGTGTTAATATATTTGCATGGTACTTATGACTACTATTTGGTTTATTCTGGTACTAATAGTTTGGATAACACATTGGACATACAGGGTTTTGTTGATGCAGATAGGGCAGGTGACTTGGATAGTCAAAGGTCCGCTAGTGTCTATGTCTTTACTTTGTTTGGAGGAGCTATGAGTTGGATGAGTAAAATGTATCCCACCATTGCTTTATCCACCACCAAAGCAAAGTATATGGCTGCTATCCATATCTCTAAGGAGGTAGTTTGGTTATAGAGATTGTGTACAGGTATTAGTTTTGATTGTAGGATTATTTAGATTGGTTGTGATATGCAATATGTTTGGCCAAGAACCCCATGTATCATGCACAGACTAAGCATGTGGATGTTCAATACCATTTTGTTCATGAAATGATTGCTAATGGTCAGATTGAGTTGAAGAAGGTTGACACTTAGGAGAATGTTGTAGATTCACTTACTATTTACATGTGATCACAACAAAATTTATGTGGTGCAGGAAGGCCATGGGCCTTGTTCCTAGTGCTTAGTTGTTTTATGTTTTTCCTATGGATGTATTTACAATGTATGATGTAAAGTGGGAGAATGTTAGGATTAAGATGTCATCAACCTTGTAAATCCTATGTAATTAATTACTCCTAATATTATTTGTAAATCATTCATAAGGGATGAATTTGTTAGTATGTGGTGATTGATCATGCTGTAGGGGTTACGAGTACATGCAACAAGGTAAATTTTGGTTACTTTGTCAGCCATGGTTTCCCCCCAAAATAATTAACGGGGGAGTGTAGGGGGGTAGAGCCCCTCCTACGGGGCTCGTGGGGGCCATCCCCTTGGCAGGGGCCCAAGGGCATAGCCCACAGTGGGGATCTGGGGGTAATGCCCCCAGCGGGGGTTGTTGGGGTAGTGCCCCCGAAGCAAAAATTGGCCTATATTTAATAAAGGCGTCGACAGTTAATTTGTTATTGGCCGACATGTAAAAACCCACTTTTGATAACCAGCATAAGGCTTGATAAATAGCGGCTGGAGAAGGCGAAAAGCCAAGAGGCACGAATGATATTGTAATGCATTTCATGTAGCATAGCAGTGAGATAGAACTGCGATGATTGTTGGTTGTAATCAGTTTTTTTGCTGGATAATAATATTGGATGGCCATGTTTTGTGGATATAGCCCACAAAACATTAAATCTCTGTGTTGGATTTGTGTTATTCTTCATTGTTTATTTCCGTGTATTGTAATCTTCATATAATTGGTAATTATGATTGCTCCGGTCTGCATAACATAATCCTAATAACTCACCAAGTAGAAATCTTGTTTCATCTGCATGTTTGATCCTAGTAGTTGATGGATGTAGGTGATCTGGGGGTATAGGGGGTACCCCCTGCAGGGTCTATGGGACTATCCCCTGGTAGGGGGTTCGAGGGTCGTGCACCCCAGTGGGGGTCTAGGGGCAATGCCCCTGAAATCGACATTTTATATATAAATTTCCATTGTAAATCTTGATCGTTCATCATTAGGTCATAGATCTGATGGTAGAGGTTATGTTGGATTTTTTTCCTTGAAGGAAACCCCTTAATGAGGATATTGTATTACGGTTGTGGATGAGTATTACAGGCACTATCAGATTGAAGACTGAAGAGGAGATTGATAGTGTTGTATTGTAAACTCTATTGAAGTTAATATAGTCTGGTACATCTCTTCTTGTGTGTAGTTTTTTCCTCAAAGGGTTTATCCATGTAAGCACTGTGTTATGTGTTTGATCTTCTATTTCATTATTTTTTTGTGTTGATTTCATAATATCTCCATTTTAGTTCTGCACTAGATTAATAGTTACAATTGTAATCAGATTTCCATTCTATAGTTGTTCACCTTCATTTATAACACTTGAGGGTCTCCTTGGTTGTAACTATCTCATTTTCCCTTAAATTTTTTGGTCACATTCATTAATTTTATGGTCATAGTCTTCTGATTCTCCTCCATCAACTCAACCCTATCTATAGCTATTAACTCTTTTAGGCTCACTCCCATGGCATATACTTGGTAATATTTAGGTTGCATCTACCCCTACGATTTTCTATTGGGGTTCATGTGAGCTATCATGATGGATTGTTACAATGATTTAAACTATGTTTTATTCTTTTCCTTGTAGGTGTAGCATCTAGTTTTCTCTTTCTCTTATCCATTTTAGAGTTGAACTCTTGTTAGAATACTTGTGTCTATTACTGAAGCTAAGCAAGTGAGTCAATCAAGCCAACAAAAAATGTTAAATAAGGGGGGATCTCATAAGAATAGGTGATCAACTGTTGCACTGGAGCCATGACTACTCTTACTACCAAGGGTGATTCTATCAGTATAGTGGTCAAATATAAAGGAGGTAGGCTCAAAGGATAGGGTTGGGAATGCCACATGCTAGGGAGATTTTGTTGGAGAGTGGAGGGAAATTCAAGAAGTTGAGTTAAGGATTAGGTGGAGAAGGGGTTTGTAAAGTGTAGGCCCACCACTACAAATGGATAAGGGGTAAACTAGTAGAGTAAAGATCTTGGGGTAGTAGACATGCCTTAGTTTAGGGTAGACATGTTGTAGAAGAGAACATAATGTTTGAAGTATTTGTTGATTCCAAAAGAGAAGTGAAAATGCTAGTGACAAACACTAAAGTGGTGCTAAATATAATAGTGGTGATGGGAGAAGCAACATAAATTAGGGAAGACTTCAATACCTATCATATAATAGGTTCAATAGAACCTAATTTGAAAGTGGTAAGTTTGCTAGAAGAGGCCATATGAAGAGTGCTCTACTCTAAGAGTCTGGTTCCAAGCATACTATGGGATAATATTATGGTGGAATTAGGGTTGGAATTAAGGATTGAAGTAGAAGGTTCCACAATAAAGGAAGATATAGATATAGATGCAAAAGCTAAAGGGGAGAGGGGAGAAGGAACACTTACATTACTACCATTGGAGGTGGAATTTTTTACTCCTATGGGACTTATTGTTCCATAGATGATTGTGAACTTGAGCTCCTCATGTTACTATGTTTTTTGTGGAATGCTGAAGCTAGTCACAAATAGCCTTCTGTAGTTTGAAGCCTAGGTAGGTGAGCTAATATATATTGTAATACCTTTGTTACATTGACAAATTTCACATTCCACCACAAACTATTTGATGTCTAATTTCATACCTTTCCAAAAAATTACTACAAAGTCTTTCATATGTTTTGAGAAACCTAGAGTGACTAGCTAATGGTCTAGCATGGAACTCAAACAAAAGTTTTAGTTGCAAAGATGATTGGGAGGTCAATACTAGACAACCCTTATACTGTAGATAGGATCCATCTCAAAAATAATTGGTCTTTGAAGATGGGTGATTGGACACCCAATGGATGAGTTGCTACATGTGACTATTCTTATAACAGTCTTGATGTAAGTCATTTAACCAAGTAGGGGTAGGCATTAATAAAGAACTCAAAGTAGGATGGTCTTCAAATTGACATGATAACACATCTGCCATAACATTATCTTGTCCTTTTTTGTAAGTTTTCTAATAATCATAACCCAACAACTTGGTGACCCACTTCTATTGCTATAGAAAAGAGACTCATTGGTCCAAAAATATGTAAGACTATGATGGTTATTTTTTATAAAAAAGTGCCTTCTGAGAAGGTATGGGTGTTATTTTTTGATTGCATGAAGAATGGATAGCATCTCCTTCTCATGGGTGGAATGGGTGAGATTTTTTTTCAATTAGAGCCTTACTTGTAAATGTGAGGGGTCATCCTTCCTACATGAGAATAACTATTGAATGCACAAGACAACTGAGAGGGTGGGTGAATCAGTTGTAGCTTAAAATCTCAAAAATCCTCACATATATTTAGATCCACATAGATTCAATTAACCTTTAGACTATTATGATGATTAAGCATGAAAGTAAATAACAAAAGCTAAATAAAACCAACATCAAACATAGGAGAATACCAGATTTACGTGGAAAACCCAAGAAGGGGAAAACCACGGTGAGGATTAGCTCACAATATAAAGTAGTATCACCGTCAAATTACAAAAGGCTCACTGCCAAAGGGTTCACTGCCTAGAAGAAAGGCTCACTGCTAAAATAGAGAAGAAGATAGAGAAGTTTGTTACAAGGAGAAAACCATCTCAATGCAACAGAGAATTCCACCGCAACACCATCAACACCTTTGCAGTCACACTGAATAATTGTAGACACCTTCTTCTCACTGTATCCAGTAATCTAACACATGAAAGCTTGTACTACACTACACATTCAACCACACTTTTACTCACATCACATCCATCATGCACACACACAATTATGATCCCTTGACACCCATTTATACTATTTTCAACCTTGAGAACATTCTCCAAGGTCAGCAAATCACCTTAACTCAGAAAATTCAAATTAGATTTGACCTAAACATTCCTACGGTGGAAAGGAATGAAGGCAGACCACAACACATCTTATCTTGGACCTAAATTCATCCAAGAATACTAATCCACACTTTCAAAATCACCAAAGCAACTCCGCAATTAGTGTAAACACCCAAGGTCAACCAAACCTATGTTAGCACAATGAAATTTTAAGTGCATGCTTCATCAAACCTAATGACATCTTCTGGACCACATGTAAGGATTCAACACAATCTAGATTATTCCACGAACATCCTAAAACATCCTAAAAACCAACAAATTCCTCTGCAACAACTTTCACCTGCTGCACAACCTTGTCCTGTTTATCCAGCATGCTTAACTATCTTTGTCATAAACTGTATCTCAAGAAATTGACTTATAGAGCACCAAACCATGAACAACTTCAATAGAAGAATGATATAAACCTTATAAGCACAAATCCAGAACCACAAGACCTAAAACCACTTTGCAAAGAAATGCAGAGCAAAGACATTTCTCTTAGACCCCTCTGTAACACTCAGAAACATAGTCTTCATACTGGTGAACACAACTTCCTCTGCACAACGAACCAGAACACCAAATTTGGAATATAACATCTCTTAACATCTCTAAACAACATATTGAAACTATAAATTCAGATCTTCAACATAGAGGAAATGCGGAGCAAAACTAGAACACTACTCTATAAACTAGAATGCCACTTCAACACACTGTTTCCTTTAATAATCAATTTTTCTCAAAAGCACTTGGAAACCAATTAACAGAAACATATTATCAACATCTTTAGCACCTCTACAAAGCAACCAAATCATCTTCAGCAAAACAACTTAACCAAATAGATCATACTATTGCAATAACCTTATCTCTATTCAACCATCCTCATCATCAGAGACAATATCCACTCAACACTAACTACTCATATTCTTGCACCATTTATTACTCACACAATTGACACCAATGACAACACAAGCTTGTTGACATCAATGACAACAACGATTACACATACTTGCAACAATTTCCCCCTTTGTCATTGATGGCAACACATAATGTGAAAAACCATCAAGACACAACTCTACACCAAACTTCTTTTCTTTCTTCTACATCTTACTCTCTCTCTACTACTGCTCTGTAACATCATTTATTTTACTGCTTTGCATGCTTCCCCGTAGAAACAACCAACATTAGAACATACTCCCCTTGACTACCACAACCATCATGACCACTACCTGCTCCCCCTGAGTGGTAGCCACAAACATCAGTCCAAAATAAGGAATGAAACTTGAAAAATATGAATATCCTCTGCACTGCTGCAACATGTGACTCTCTATGATCTTAAAATCTAGCTACAAGACAAACTGCATGCATAATATCTAATCTAGTAGTAGTTAAGTATAATAATGCAAAAGACAAAAACATCCTGATGGCCTCCATTCTTGCCACCAGAGCATAAGTTTCCTCATAGTCTATTCCTTCTACTACACACAAGCCTTGCGTTGTTTCTTACCACTTCTCCATTCTCATTTAGTTTGTTCCGGAAATCCCACTTAGTTCCAATCACATTCTTGTTTGTTGGTCTTGGGACAAGTTCCCAAGTCTGATTCTTTTCAATTTGCATTGGTTCTTCTTCCATAGCCTTGATCCAATACTCATCCTTGCATGCTTCAATCATTCACTTAGGTTTAACTTTAGAAAGTAAACATAGATTTACCTATTCTTCAATAGCTTTCCTTCTTGTCAGTACACCTTTGTTCTTGTCACTAATGATTTGATCTTCAGAATGATGCTTCTGCACATACTTGGGAGTTTTAGGAGTCTCTTTTGGAGCTTCTTCTTCTTTAGTATGTACATCCTTTTCATCAAAATTTTCTTCTTCTCTGAAAGAGAACTCATCTGAATCATATCTGCTGACTTCAAAACTTCTTCAAGTGCTTTCTTTCTAATCTGACATTCCTTACAGACAACATTGATGGGCTTTGTAATCTTTGGTAGATCTTTCACAACTTGAACTAAACTTATCCTTACCAGGCTATCAAAATTGATGTGACACAATCTTCTATGCCATAGCCAACTTTCACTGATCTGAGTCATGAAGCAATAACCATCACCACCTTTGAGTTGATAAATATTTCCATCTATCCTCTTTCCAGCAACTATTACAGTTCCATAATCTTCTCTAATCTCACAACCACCATCTTGAAACACAAGATTGTATCCTTTTCTACACATTTATCCAACACTCAAGAGGTTATGCTTTAAACCCTTAACATAAATAACATCATTAGTATTATACTTTCCATCAAAACTAATTGAGCCTCTTCCACATATCCTAGCAAATCTATCATCACCAAATATAACTAGTCCTCCATCATATTTTTCAAGTTTAACAAACTTACTTTTATCACCAGTCATATGATTTGAGCATCCATTGTCAATAACCCAATGGTTCATTTCTTGTCTGGTATGAAAAGTAGATATCAAAGTACCTTTAGTATTAAGACTTTCCTCCGGAGCCTTTTCCTTCACACATTTCTTAGAGTTAGTAGAAATAGTATCATCCCTTAAGGATATGAATAGACATTCATTATCCTCATCATTTTCATAATCAGATTCATCATCAGATATACTTGCATCTTCTCTAACATAGTAGCTTTTCTTAGGCACTCAAATTTTGTTCTCCCTATTCTTACTTCTCAAAATTCTTTTCGAACATCTTGAAGCATAATGACCAATCTTGCCACAACTGAAACACTTGAAAGACAACTTAACACTGTACTTACCAGTACCCAATTTCATTCTTCTCACAAAATTAGCTTCTAAATCATCTGAATACACCTGATTTGATTCCACAGTCTTCTCAGATTTGCCAGCTATGAAGGTAGACTCAACCTTTGTATTACTTGTACCAAATTCTCTCATTTCAAAAGTAGTTAAGGTGCCAAGCAACTGATCTTTAGTAAATTGATTCAGATTTTGAAATTATTTAATAGAAGAAATCTTATGACTATAGGCATTAGGAAGAGTTCTACATCCATTGTCAATAACCCAATGGTTTTTTTCTTGTCTGGTATGAAAAGAAAACATCAAAGTACCTTCAGTATTAAGACTTTCCTTTGGAGCCTTTTCCTTCACACATTTCTCAGAGTTAGTAAAAATAGTATCATACCTTAAGGCTATGAACAGACATTCATTATGCTCATCATTTTCATAATCAGATTCATCATCAGATATACTTGCATCTTCTCTAACATAGTAGCTTTTCTTAGGCACTCTACTCTTTTTCTCCCTATTCTTACTTCTCAAAATTCTTTTTAGACATCTTGAAGAATAATGACCAATCTTGCCACAACTAAAACACTTGAAAGACAACTTACCACTATACTTACCATTACCCAATTTCATTCTTCTTGCAAAATTAGCTTCCAAATCATCTGAATACTCCTGATCTGATTCCACAGTCTTCTCAGATTTGCCAGCTTTGAAGGCAGTCTCAGCCTTTGTACTACTTGTACCAAATTCTCTCATTTCAAAAGCAGTTAAGGTGCCAAGCAACTAATCTTTAGTAAACTGATTCAGATTTTGAAATTCTTCAATAGCAGAAACCTTATGACTATAGGCCTTAGGAAGAGTTATGCATCCATTGCCAATAACCCAATGGTTATTTTCCTGTATGGTATGAAAAGCAGATATCAAAGTACCTTCAATATTAAGACTTTCCCATGGAGCCTTTTCCTTCACACATTTCTCAGAGTTAGTAGAAACAATATCATCCCTTAATGCTATGAACAAATATTCATTATCTTAATCATTTTCATAATCAGATTCATCATTAGATATACTTGCATCCTCTCTAACATAGTACCTTTTCTTAGGCACTCTACTCTTGTTCTTGTTGAAATGCACCAGACAACTGAGGGGGGGTGAATCAGTTGTCACAAAAACTTGAATACTTATTCATTTACAGATCAATCACTTATCCACATATATTATGATTTAACAGTGAATGCATGAAATCAGAAACTTAAACACAGATGCAACATTATACACAAGAGACACTAGATTTTTATGTGGAAAACCCCAAGGTGGGGAAAAACCACGGAGAGGATTAGCTCTCAAAATATATTGTAATCTTTAAAAGAATGATGTTTAGGCTTGGCCACCCCACGAGCCCAAAACATATTGACTCACTGCCATGAAGTATAGATAGGTCTAGCAGGCTCATTGCCACAACCCTAAACTTGGAAAGATTACAATAAGGGCTATTAAACCTTGAGGGCAGTTAAACCCTACTGGCAGCTCATTGCTAGCCTCACTACCACGATCAACATTTTATTCATGTCTGAGAATAATACATTGAAGTATAATCAGTCCTTTGCTCTGCCCTGCTCTACCTTTCCACTTCTTTCCTTATCTTCACATCTTCACTCAAGGACATATTTTCCATGACTTAACTACAAGTATTTATACACTTCATCAACCTTGGAATGATCATCAAGGTCGACATTACAATTAACAAACATTTACAAAATAGGTCCTGACCTTTTACAATATTATGCAAAGGAAATGAAGTAAAGATGTATGCAGATCACACCATGTGTTAGCTGGGACTCCAACATGATCTTCCATGCCACAACATGGCTCCACAATCTTCAAGGAATCTCTGCAATAACTGGAATTAACTAAGTCGGCTAAGACTGGTTACATGTTACACTTATTTGGGAACAATCTTCAAACACTATCTCAATTCCTTAATGCGGATCAATGTCAAGATAGGAACATGATTAGGAGACATCCACAAGCATGTTATAATCATCAGGAGCAACTGCATGAACCTTAAGCACTTTATCCATAGGAATCTTCTCACTAAAACACATGAACTTCACTGTCTTCAACTGTCATAAAAGAAAGATAGCTTGTGGACCACCAAAACATGAACCACTTCATTTGTAGGCACTTATCGTCATCCCACACTTCCCTCTAGAATTGAAGAGAAAAATACTTTATTGCAGAGGAATGCGAAGCCAAATAATTTCTCCTTGTCACCATACAAATCAGAGAAAGTAGGTTTTACTCTGGTGAATGCCACTCTCTCAAATCTTCATACCAGAGGCTCAAACTTAGGATTTAGTATCTATAGACATCTCTTTAAATAACTTCCAATCCATAGACCAAGATATTCAACTAGAAAGAAATACGGAGCAATCTACCGGACTGTTCTTTAACATACAACTCTCTGTCTACATTGCACTTCACTGTAACTCACTTAATTCTTCCGGAGAGGCCAATTTTCTCAATATCCTCAACACATAAGGCTTCTAGACAAGTAATAGAATAGAACATAGTTGACACCAATGACAACAAAGATATGTTGACATCAATGACAACACTGATTAGACACATACTTTGAACAATCTCCCCCTTTGTCATTGATGGCAACATATGATGTGAAAAACTGCAACAGTCATCAAGACAAGATTCTCCCCCTTTCTCTTTACACAACTGCACTCTTTGTCTATCTAAGTTTTTCACATGACTTCTCTCCCCCTTTGACATCAATGGAAAAGGGCACATACTTGTACTCTTCTTCTCTGATTCAAACTCTCTTCTGAACTCTCTGACTACTCCCCCTAAGAAGTAGCCCTAAAAGGCATCAATCTGGATCTCTGAGCACCTCTGGACTGATGCACAATTATGCATCTTAGTTTAGAGAAGGAGGGGTGATAACCCCTAACTTTTCTCTAAGATACTCAAAGGTATCCTTAGGCAGAGGCTTGGTGAAAATCTTTGCAAACTGATCTTTAGTAGAAACATACTCCAACTTGACTTCATTCTCTATCACCTTTTCTCTTAGAATATGATATCTAATGGATATGTGCTTTGTCCTTGAATGCATCACCAGATCCTTTGATATGTTTATGGCACTTGTGTTGTCACAAAATATTGCGATTGGATCCTCATACACAACTTTGATGTCCTTCAAAGTCTGCTTCATCCGTAACACTTGAGTGCAACTACATGCTACTATAATGTATTCTGCTTCTATAGTAGATAGGGATATTGAATCATGTTTCTTGCTCAACCAAGATACTAACCTTTTTCCCAAGGAGAATGCACCTCCACTTGTACTTTTTCTATCATCCACATCTCTAGCCTAATCTACATTAGTATAAGCACTGTGAGTAAAGTCACTGTCCTTAGGGTACCATAAACCATAATCCAATGTACCTTTGAAATACCTCAAATTTCTCTTGACTACCATCACATGTGATTCCTTGGGTTCTGCTTGAAATCTTGCCACAAGACATACTACATGCATTATGTTAGGTCTGGTTTGGGTCAGATAAAGTAACCCTCCAATCATAGATCTATACCTTTTTTGGTCCGCCATGGGTGAGTTATCATCTTTGCTTAACTTACAACCAGTTATCATAGGTGTGCAAACTAGTTTAGAGTCTTCCATCCCAAATTTCTTTAACAACTCTTTCACATACTTAGACTGAGAAATGAAGATACCTTTATCTGGTTGACTTACTTTTAGACCTAAAAAGAAGTTCATCTCTCCAAACATGGACATTTCAAACTCACTTTGCATTTCTTTGGCAAAAAATGTGCACATACCTTCATTGCCTCCAAATATAATGTCATCAATAAGGACTGCTACAATTAGGATTTGTTCATCATTGATCTTGAAGTAGAGATTGTTTTCTGTAGTACCTTTACTGAACCCAATTTGTATCAGATACCTATCCAACCTTGCATACCATGCCTTGAGGGCTTGTTTTAATCCATACAAAGCCTTCTTCAATCTACATACCATGTCACCCTGATCTGATGACTGAAATCCTTCCTGTTGTTAAATATAGACTTCTTCTTCCAATTCTCCATTTAAGAAAGTAGACTTCACATCCATTTGGTAAACCTTGAAATCTTTATAGGCTGCAAAGGCCAAAAACATCCTTATTTCTTCAATCCTCTCCACTAGAGGAAAAGTTTCTTCAAAGTCTATTCCTTCAACTTGAGTGTATCCTTTGCAAACCAACCTTGCTTTGTTTCTTACCACTTCACCATTCTCATTCATCTTGTTTCTGAAGACCCACTTTGTGCGAATAACATTCTTATATGCTAGTCTGGGGACAAGATCCCAAGTCTGATTCTTCTCTATATGCATCAATTCCTCTTCCATAGCCTTTGCCCAATGCTCATCTTTGCAAGCCTAATCCACAGTTTTAGGTTCAATCTTAGAAATCAAACAGAAATTTACTTGTTCTTCTACAGCCCTTCTTCTGGTCAGGATTCCTTTACTCTTGTCTCCTATAATTTGATCCTTAGAGTGATTAAGTATTACATACCTTGGTGTCTTGGTATCACTTTCCAGAGCTTGATCTTCTTCATCTGAGATGTCTTCATGCTGCACCACTTCTGAAACATCTAGTTTCTCTGATTCATATCCACTTGATTCTGGAGATCTTTCCTTGCTTTCATTGACTTTGGCATTTGCACTCTCAATGATCTTATTCAGCCTCTTATTATAGCACTGGTAGGCCTTGCTCTTGGTGGAATAACCAAGGAAGATTCCTTCATCACACCTAGCATCAAACTTGCCTAGATCTTCTTCTCTTTTGATATAACATTTGCTACCAAAAACTTTGAGATATTTCATAGTAGGAATTTTGCCATACCACAATTCATAGGGAGTCTTAGAACTGGTACCTTTGACTTGGACTCTATTTAGCATATATATAGCAATGTGTATTGCCTCTCTCCAATATACTTTCAGAAGATCAGCTTCCTTCATCATGGTTGTAGCAGCTTCTTGAACTGTTCTATTTTTCCTTTCAACGACTCCATTTTGTTATGGAGTTCTAGGTGCAGATAATTGTCTCTTTATCCCATCTTCTTCACAAAAGAAATTGAATTCATTTGATGTGAACTCTCCTCCTCTATTAGACTTTAAACATTTGATCTTCAAATCCATCTCATTTTCAACCATTGCCTTAAATGCCTTGAACTTATCTAGAGCTTCTGATTTTTCTTTCAAAAAGGTAACCCAAGTCATTCTTGAATAATCATCAATAAGCAACATGAAATACCTATCTCCTTGTAAACTTCTTACTCTAGTAGGTCCACACAAGTTTGTATGTACTAGTTCCAGTAATTCATCAACTGTTTGGTCCTTGCTTTTGAAACTTGTTCTTTTTTTCTTCCCAAATTAACACTCCTTGCAAATAGGATTAGCAAGCTTCACAAGCTTGGGCAAATCTCTAACATCCTGTGTAGTACTTATCTTCATAATGTGGTCAAAATTGATATGACACAACCTTCTATGCCACAGCCAACTTTCATCAGCTTGAGCCAACAAACAATAATTATTAGTTCCTTTTAAATGGTAGATATTACCTCTAGTCTTCTTACCAGTTGCAATGATGTTCCGGAGCTTTCCCTGATCTTGCATGCATTGTTCTTGAATCTTCGATCATACCCTTTGTCACACATCTGACCCACACTCAAAAGATTATGCTTTAATCCTTTCACATACAAGACATCTTAAGTATTATGCTCGCCATCAAAAGAAATAGATCCTTTTCCACAAATCTTACCAACTGTATCATCTCCAAACCTAGCCAGTCCACCATCATATCTTTCCAAACTTACAAACTTACTTTTTTCACTAGTCATGTGGTGAGAGAAACCACTATCAATAACCCATTCATCTTTGTCTTCAACATCCTAAGCAGCCAAAGCACTTTCCACTAGTTTTTCTTTCTTCAAATAGCTAGCAGGATTAGTAGACACAGGTTCTTCTTTAATAGCAATAAACAAGCATTCATTATCAGAGGTACTAGCATTATTTGGTTCACCATTATCTGATACTCCTTCATCATCATCAAAATCTTTAACATAATAACATTTCTTTTGGATCCTAGGCCTGTTCTCATATCTTTTCCTATTTCTTTCAATTCTTTCAGGACATCTAGAAGCAAAGTGGCCTACTTTACCATAGGAAAAACATTTGAAAGGAAATTTACCTTTAAATTTACTAGATCCTCTTAGCATTCTATCCACAAAGTTGGCTTCAATTTCATCGAGCTCATCATCTGATTCTACCTTGTACTTTTCTGATCTAGACGTTTTCCCAGAAGTACTGGCTTTGAAAGAAGTCTCTACTTTTGGCAAGGCATCAGTAAACTCTCTCATCTCAAAGGTAGTAAGTTTACCAAGCAACTGATCTCTGTCAACATCATCTACTTCCATGAATTCTTCAATTGCAGCTACCTTGTGACTGTAGGTCTTTAGCAGTGATCTAAGAATTTTCATTACAACTTCCTTATCACCAAGAGTTCCCCCCATACCTTTTATTCCGGTGACAAGTTCATCAATTATTTGCATAAAGGTTGATATGTTTTCATCATCATTCATCTTCAAACTTTCATATTTCACCTTCAAACTTTGTAGCTTGGCCTCTTTCACAAAGTCATCTCACTCATATAGATTTTTTAGTTTTTCCCATACCTCATTTGTGGTTTCAAGATCCACAACTTTTATCAGTACTGTGTCATTTAATGAACTTAATAGGGCATTTTTTACTTTGACATCCACTTCATATTCCTTGATTTCATCTTCAGTTGTCAAACCATTCAGAGGCAAGGTGTATTTTGTTTCTGTAGCTTTCCATACTTTGTAACCAAGACATAGAAGATGACTTCTCATTCGTGCCTTCCAAAGGGCATAGTTCGTCCCATCAAAATGCAGTGCTTCCTTCTTATAAGACATTTTGGATCTTCCTCAAGCTATTAGACTTTCTTTAGAGGAACCTCGCTCTGATACCAATTGTTGAAATGCACCAGACAACTGAGAGGGGGGGTAAATCAGTTGTCACAAAACCTTGAACACTTCTTCATTTACACATCAATCACTTATCTACATATATTATGATTTAACAGTGAGTGCATGAAATCAGAAACTTAAACACAGATGCAACATTATACACAAGAGACACCAGATTTTTACGTGGAAAACCCCACGGTTGGGAAAAACCATGGAGAGGATTAGCTCTCAAAATATATTGTAATCTTTAAAAGAATGATGTTCAGGCTTGGTCACCCCATGGGCCCATAACATACCGACTCACTGCCATGAAGTATAGTTAGGTCTAGCAAGCTCACTGCCACAACCCTAAACCTAGAAAGATTACAATAAGGGCTGTTAAATCCTGAGGGTGGTTAAACCCTATTGGCGGCTCACTGCTAGGCTCACTACCACGATCAACATTTTATTCATGTTTGAGAATAATACATTGAAGTACAATTGGTCCTCTGCTCTACCTTGCTCTGCCTTTCCACTTCTTTCCTTATCTTCACATCTTCACTCAAGGACATCTTTTCCATGACTCAACTACAAGTATTTATACACTTCATCAACCTTGGAATGATCATCAAGGTCAGCATTACAATTAACAAACATTTACAAAATAGGTCCTGACCTATTACAATATTATGCAAAGGAAATGAAGTAAAGATGTATGCAGACAACATGGCTTAGCTAGGACTCAAACACGATCTTCCACGCCACAAGATGCTTCCATAATCTTCAAGGAATCTCCGCAATAACTGGAATTAACCAAGTCAGATAAGACTGGTTACACATTACACTTATCTGGGAACAATCTTCAAACACTATCTCAATTCCTTAATGCAGACCAATGTCAAGATAGGAACATGATTAGGAGACATCCACAAGCACATTATAATCATCAGGAGCAACCACACAAACCTTAACCACTTTATCCATAGGAATCTTCTCACCAAAACACATGAACTTCACTGTCTTCAACTGTCAAAAAAGAAAGATAGCTTGCGGACCACCAAAACATGAACCACTACATTTGTAGGCACTTATCATCATCCCAAAATTCCCTCTAGAACCACAGAGCAAAATACTTTATTGCAGAGGAATATGGAGCCAAATACTTTCTCCCTGTCACCATACAATAATTAGAGAAAACAAGTTTTACTTTGGTGAATGCCACTCTCTCAAATCTTCATACCAGAGGCTCAAACTTGGGATTTAGCATCTACAGACATCTCTTTAAATAACTTCCAATCTATAGACCAAGATATTCAACCAGCAAGAAATGCGGAGCAATCTACCAGACTATTCTTTAGCATACAACTCTCTGTCTACACTGTACTTCACTATAACTTACTTGATTCTTCCAGAGAGGCCAATTTTCTCAAAATCCTCAACACACAATGCTTCTAAACAAGTAATATAATAGAACATAGTTGACACCAATGAATTAAAGATATGTTGACATCAATGACAACACTGATTAGGCACATACTTGCAATAGTCCTCCCTATTCTTACTTCTCAAAATTCTTTTCGGACATCTTGAAGCATAATGGTCAATCTTACCACAATTGAAACACTTAAAAGGAAACTTACCACTGTACTTACCAGTACCCAATTTCATTCTTCTCACAAAATTATCTTCCAAATCATCTGAGTACTCCTGATCTAATTCCACAATCTTCTTAGATTTGCCATCTTTAAAGGCAGTCTTAGGCTTGGTACTACTTGTACCAAATTCTCTCATTTCAAAAGTAGTTAAGGTGCCAAGCAATTGATCTTTAGTAAACTGATTCAAATTTTGAAATTCTTCAATAGCAAAAACCTTATGACTGTAGGCCTTAGGAAGAGTTCTACATCCATTATCAATAACCCAATGGTTCTTTTCCTATCTGGTATGAAAAGCAAACATCAAAGTACCTTTAGTATTAAGACTTTCCTCTAGAACCCTTTCCTTCACACATTTCTCAGAGTTAGTAGAAATAATATCATCCCTTAAGGCTATGAATAGACATTCATTATCCTCATCATTTTCATAATCAGATTCATCATCAGATATACTTGCATCTTCTCTAACATGGTATCTTTTCTTAGGCACTCTACTCTTGTTCTCCCTCTTCTTACTTCTCAAAATTCTTTTTAGACATATTGAAGATAATGACCAATCTTACCAAAACTGAAACACTTGAAAGGTAGCTTACCATGTCTGTACCTACTAGTACCCAATTTCATTCTTCTCCCAAAATTAGCTTCCAAATCATCTAAATCCTCCTGATCTGATTCCACAGTCTTCTTAGATTTGCCAGCTTTGAAGGCAGTCTTAGCCTTTATACTATTTGTACCGAATTCTCTCATTTCAAAAGTAGTTAAGGTGTGAAGCAACTGATCTTTAGTAAACTAATTCAGATTTTACAATTCTTTAATAGCAGAAACCTTATGACTGTAGGCCTTAGGAAGAGTTTTAAGTACCTTCAATACCACTTCTTTTTCATCAATATTTGTGCCAAGTCCTTTGATGCCATTGACAACTTCATCCACCTTATGTAAGTAGCTTGTAATGTTTTCATCTTCAGACATCTGCATGTTCTCAAACATGAGCTTCAAGTTTTGTATTTTAGCTTGCTTGACCTTATCATCTCCTTCATGAATACTTTGTAACTTTTTCCATATTTCATTAGCAATTTTCAAATTCATAGCTTTCACCAACTCAGAATTAGTAAGACCACTTAAAAGAGCATACCTCGCTTTACCATTGGTTTCAAAGGCCTTGATTTTATTTGCAGTACTTGGACCATTTTTTGGTATAGTGTATTCAGTTTCAACAGCCTTCAAGATCTCATATCTAAGAGAAATTAGATAACCTTCCATCCTTATTTTCTAAAAACATAATCCATTCCATTGAAAAAAGGAACCTCGCGATTAAGCTCTCTTCTAAAAAACCTCATTCTGATACCAATTGTTGAATTTAAAAGACAACTGAGAGGGGGGTGAATCAGTTGTAGCTTAAAATTTCAAAAACCCTCACATATATTTAGATCTGCACATATTCAATTAACCCTTAATCTATTATGATGATTAAGCATGAAATCAAATAACAAAAGCTAAGTCAAACCAACATCAAACACAAGAGAACACTAGATTTACATAGAAAACCCAAGAAGGGAAAAACCACGATGAGGATAAGCTCACAATATAAAATAGTATCAACACTGAATTACAAAAGGCTCACTACCAAAATAGAGAAGAAGATAGAGAAGTTTGTTACAAGGAGAAAACCATCTCAATGCAACAAAGAATTCCACCGCAACACCATCAACACCTCCGCAGTCACACTGAAGAATTGTAGACACCTTCTAACCGCATCCAGTAATCTAACAGATGAAAGCTTGTATTGCACCACACATTCAACCACACTTTTACTCACATCACATCCATCACACACACACACAATTACGATCCCTTGACACTCATTTATACTATCTTCAACCTTGAGAACGTTCTCTAAGGTCAGCAAATCACCTTAACTCAGAAAATTCAAATTAGATATGGAACTAAACATTCCCGCAGTGGAAAGGAATGAAGGTAGACCACAACACATCTTAGCTTGGACCTAAATTCATCCAAGCATGCTACTCCACACTTTCACAATCACCAAAGCAACTCCACAATTAGTGTAAACACCCAACTTCAGCCAAACCTATTAACACAATGAACTTTTAAGTGCACGCTTCCTCAAACCCAATGATGTCTTGTGGACCACATGTAAGGCTGCAACACAATCTGGAGTATTCCACAAATATCCTGAAACATCCTAAAAACAAAAAAATTCCTCCGCAACAACTTTCACCTGCCGCACAACCTTATCTTGTTTATCCAGCATGTTCTTTTCCTATCTGGTATGAAAAGCAAACATCAAAGTACCTTTAGTATTAAGACTTTCCTCTAGAACCTTTTCCTTCACACATTTCTCAGAGTTAGTAGAAATAGTATCATCCCTTAAGGCTATGAATAGACATTCATTATCCTCATCATTTTCATAATCAGATTCATCATCAGATATACTTGCATCTTCTCTAACATGGTATCTTTTCTTAGGCACTCTACTCTTGTTCTCCCTCTTCTTACTTCTCAAAATTCTTTTTAGACATATTGAAGATAATGACCAATCTTACCAAAACTGAAACACTTGAAAGGCAGCTTACCATGTCTGTACCTACCAGTACCCAATTTCATTCTTCTCCCAAAATTAGCTTCCAAATCATCTAAATCCTCCTGATCTGATTCCACAGTCTTCTTAGATTTGCCAGCTTTGAAGGCAGTCTCAGCCTTTATACTATTTGTACCGAATTCTCTCATTTCAAAAGTAGTTAAGGTGTGAAGCAACTGATCTTTAGTAAACTAATTCAGATTTTACAATTCTTTAATAGCAGAAACCTTATGACTGTAGGCCTTAGGAAGAGTTTTAAGTACCTTCAATACCACTTCTTTTTCATCAATATTTGTGCCAAGTCCTTTGATGCCATTGACAACTTCATCCACCTTATGTAAGTAGCTTGTAATGTTTTCATCTTCAGACATCTGCATGGTCTCAAACATGAGCTTCAAGTTTTGTATTTTAGCTTGCTTGACCTTATCATCTCCTTCATGAATACTTTGTAACTTTTTCCATATTTCATTAGCAGTTTTCAAATTCATAGCTTTCACCAACTCAGAATTAGTAAGACCACTTAAAAGAGCATACCTCGCTTTACCATTGGTTTCAAAGGCCTTGATTTTATTTGCAGTACTTGGACCATTTTTTGGTATAGTGTATTCAGTTTCAACAGCCTTCAAGATCTCATATCTAAGAGAAATTAGATAACCTTCCATCCTTATTTTCTAAAAACATAATCCATTCCATTGAAAAAAGGAACCTCGCGATTAAGCTCTCTTCTAAAAAACCTCATTCTGATACCAATTGTTGAATTCACAAGACAACTGAGAGGGGGGTGAATCAGTTGTAGCTTAAAATTTCAAAAACCCTCACATATATTTAGATCTGCACATATTCAATTAACCCTTAATCTATTATGATGATTAAGCATGAAATCAAATAACAAAAGCTAAATCAAACCAACATCAAACACAAGAGAACACTAGATTTACGTAGAAAACCCAAGAAGGGAAAAACCACGATGAGGATAAGCTCACAATATAAAATAGTATCAACACTGAATTACAAAAGGCTCACTACCAAAATAGAGAAGAAGATAGAGAAGTTTGTTACAAGGAGAAAACCATCTCAATGCAACAGAGAATTCCACCGCAACACCATCAACACCTCCGCAGTCACACTGAAGAATTGTAGACACCTTCTAACTGCATCCAATAATCTAACACATGAAAGCTTGTATTGCACCACACATTCAACCACACTTTTACTCACATCACATCCATCACACACACACACACAATTACGATCCCTTGACACTCATTTATACTATCTTCAACCTTGAGAACGTTCTCTAAGGTCAGCAAATCACCTTAACTCAGAAAATTCAAATTAGATATGGAACTAAACATTCCCGTAGTGGAAAGAAATGAAGGTAGACCACAACACATCTTAGCTTGGACCTAAATTCATCCAAGCACGCTACTCCACACTTTCACAATCACCAAAGCAACTCCACAATTAGTGTAAACACCCAACTTCAGCCAAACCTATTAACACAATGAACTTTTAAGTGCACGCTTCCTCAAACCCAATGATGTCTTGTGGACCACATGTAAGGTTGCAACACAATCTGGAGTATTCCACAAATATCCTGAAACATCCTAAAAACAAAAAAATTCCTCCGCAACAACTTTCACCTGCCGCACAACCTTATCTTGTTTATCCAGCATGTTTAACTATCTCTGTCATACATTATATCTCTAGAAATTGACTTCTAGAGCACCAAACAACAAACAAATTCAACATAAGAGTGATATAACCTTATAAGTACAAATCCAAAACTGCAAGACATAAAACCACTTTGTGAAGAAATGTGGAGCAAAGACATTTCTCCCAGACCCCTCTGCAACACTCAAAAACATAGTTTTCATACTGGTGAACACAACTTCCTCTGCACAATGAACTAGAACACCAAATTTAGAATATAACATCTCTGAACAACATATCCAAACCACAAAGTCAGATCTTCAACATAGAGGAAATGCGGAGCAAAACTAGAACACTACTCTGTAAACCAAAATGCCACTTCAACACACTGTTTCCTTTAACAATCAAATTTTCTCAAAAGCACTTGGAAACCAATTAATAGAAACATATTCTCAACATCTTCAGAACCTCTACAAAGAAACCAAATCATCTTTAGCAAAACAATGTAACCAAACAACTCATACTATTGCAACAACCTTATCTTTGTTCAACCATCCTCATCATCAGAGACAATAATCACTCAACACTAACTACTTATATTCTTGCACCATTTCTTACTCACACAGTTGACACCAATGATAACACAAGCTTGTTGACATCAATGACAACACTAATTACACATACTTGCAACAATAAGACCCATCCCAGAGCCTAAAGTGTCACTTTCAATGGTGAATGTTTTGAAGAAATCTAGCAGAGAAAGAACTATTGTGGTGCACATAGCTTTCTTAAGTGGATCAAATGTTGCCTCCATAATTATAGGTCATTGGAAGGAATCTTTTTTCAACATGGTTGTGAGGGGAGCTATAGTATTTCCATAGTCTTTTACAAACCGATGGTAATATTTAGTGAGACCTAAGAATCCATGAAGGCTCTTCAATGTTTTTGGTTTAGGATAGTTCTACATGCAATTAGTTTTGATTTGATCCGCCTTAACGTGATATTCAGAAACAATGTACTCTAAGTATTTAATCTTTGTGTAGACAAAGGAGCATTTGGATCATTTAGCACATAAGTTGTTAGTAGAAAGGATTTGAAGGGCTTGGTCCAAGTGTAATAGGTCCTCTACCAATGTTTGACTATAAATAAGAATATCATCAAAGAAGACTAAGATGAACTTATATGAAATTGGGTGTAAAATCTTATTCATCAAGCTTTGAAAGTTAGATTGTGCATTGGTAAGGCCAAATGGCATGATAAGAAAATCATAATGAGTGTGGAAGGTTGTTTTTAGAACATTCTCTTATTAAATGTGAATCTAATGATAGTCTAACCATAAATCTAGCTTGGAGAAGAAGCATACACAATGGAGCTCATCAACCACTAGTATGGGAAATTTATCCTTGATGGTAATTTTGTTTAGCTCTCAAAAATTAATGAAAATGTGTCAAGACCCATATTTTTTGCACACCAATAGGACTAAGGAGGAGTAAGGATTGGTGCATGGCCTAATAACCACTTGGCATAGTAGTTACTGAGTTAATTTGATGATCTCAACCTTTTACAAAAATGGGTATCTAAAAGGGGAGATATTCAGAGGCGTGCTCCCAAGAAGTAGCTAGATGGCATGATCGTCAATGTGGCTTTTGTAGTGTAGAAAAAGAGTGACTTAGCCTAAAAGGTTAAACTAGGTCAAACCCTCTTCTACAAACATTAAGACACAAACAGAACTTGGCTTCTACCCATGAAGGAGAGCTAAACTACAGGGGTTTTTCCTCTTTGTTGTATAGAGAAGAATCAACCAAATCCAACCAAGTCTAATCTAGCAAGAAAAGACAAAATACTAAACCCTAGTTGACAAAGATTGATTGATAACATACTACTGTAAATAGCTACGGGAAATGTAAATATAACAGAGATCAATGAGCAGAGAGGAACTTGGATCTAAACTTAAGAAGATAGAAGACTTGGTATGCTAAGCATCTTAGACCTAAATTAGGGTTTTACAGAATCTATGAGTTTCACTAGACCTCTACCTATAAACCCTTTCTTCTTCCTTGATCTTGTCATCCCAAACCTATCTCTTCAACCTGCACACAATCAAAAAGGAAAAGGTTGTGTTGTGTATAGGGGCTTGCGTTATTCAAAACCCATGTTGGTGTTTCCACCTCCACTACAACAATGATTAGTGATCCAAGGGTGTGTACCCTAGGAGGGCAGAGGCAAGATCAACAATATTTGATGAAAGTATGAATAGAAATGATGAAGATTACCAAAGATATGAAACCCTAGTTGGAGAAGATAACTCAAGATCTAGCACCAACAAGGAGATGGATTGAGACGGCTTGAAACCTCCTTCAAGACCTACAAACAAACTTCATAACATCCACAAGCAACAGCAATGAAGAGCACTTAAAGCATAGAAGATCACACTTGTAAGCAATTCCAATCTCTCCTTAGCATTCACTTGTCCATCTATCATTCATTTAGTTATAAAATGAATTGAAAAACTCTTTTATATATGCATTCTTGCTTACTCAAGACAAATAAAACCAAATGGGGCCGACACATATAAGCCAAGGAGGTGTTCTAAGTTGACACCACAAAAGGAGGGCTAAAGGACTCAATTGGGCCTAGGGTGGCCCCACAAACTCTAAAAAGTGTCTTTTAAGGTGGGCTTAGACCAATCCTAAGTTTATTTTGTCTAGTTTATTCATCGGGATCAAGATTTATTCATTTAATGTTCAAAAGGGAGCTAAATAGGTCCTAATTAACAAGAGGACTCATTTTATGACATAATGTTTAGCCCTCACTTTAGCGTGGGTACGAACTTACGTTCAAACTCACACTAAAGTAAGGTGAATACAAATTACAAACATGAAAACATAGAAGCCCAAATAATTCCACCAAGTTGAGGACTAAAGTAGCCCCCAAGCTTAGGATTCTAAGGTTGCAAAAACATAAAATATTGTAACATAATTAACACATACATGGAGTACTACAAGCATATATAGGAATACATGCAATAGACATGCAATACACAAAGGTAATATACACCATACACAATGCGTACACACTTGACATGAAGCATACACATAAAGGCACAAAGTATACATGGAATACATACGGGAAATATGATTAAGACATAGAAAACACATGGAATCATTAAGAGAATACAAGTTCAAAGAATAAAACAAACAAACACACAAGGCACATGACTCTAACACTAGCTTTCTCTATCGCTAGGGGTCATCTGAAGAGAAGTGTTAGCTTGGATCACACACTAGTAAGGACCATTGAATTACTAGGTGACCATGACAAGTCACATGAAGCGCATAGGCTAGAAAACTTCATTGTGCTAGGTGACTCATGGACCAACAACAAGATGAAAACATCACAAGCTAGTGAGGACAGTCGAATCACTAGGTGAGTTCCATGCCAACTATAAAAAAACAGTATGTAATAAAAGGGAGCATAGCGCAATGTATGCCCCCACCTCAAAGTGATTTCTAACTCCTATCAGGGAGAAATTGCTTTAAGGTAGAACAAAATAATAGGTAGAAGAGATTTCTAGAAGCACATGCCCATAAGATATGTGTTCCCAAAAACTACATCACAACAAAGGGTTTCCCCCGAACAAGGCAAACTGAGGCGATGGTGCGAGCATGATACACAATGGCTTGTTTAGTCATGGTATGACGTTGAGCATAGCAACAAGGTGCCACATAAATTAAACAATACAAAAGATAACACAAAGGGAACTACCTAACTGGTGTTAATATATGAATGGTTGTATAATAGGAAAATTGTCAAGACTATAAATATTTGGAACTGTCATCATCCTCCAGTTGGTAGAACTATGAAGACAAAGGAAAAAATATCACATGAACTCAAATAAAAACCTTTGGGTCAACAAGGGAGAATGTGAAATCATCCTACACCTTGCTTCATCCCCAAAGGAAACAACAATATGACATACGACATATAGAAGAGTGATGATACAAATAGAGAGAATGTCACAATGGATTTCGGTCCCTTTGTATGCTTGCACCTACAAGGGTGTCAAGGGTCATCCAAAGAGCGCTTAACAACAACATAAATAAAGCATCAAGAAACACATTATAGGAGAAAATGATCGCAAGCACTCATAACATAGGGAATAAGGACCACACTCACATGCTGGCCTAAATAAAATCATCATCCTCCTAATCTTGCTCATCACCAATTTGGGAAGGTGGACAAGATGGGAGAGGAACTATAGAAAGTGTGGTGTAAGAAACAAGAGCCATACTTGTATCATCCTTACCTTCCGATTCACTATTGGAATAAAGCACATTAGGTCTGCTGCAAGTTGTGAAGCATTCTCCTTTGGTAGAGGAGATAAAGCACTAGTAGATGCCTCATTCGTGTTCATCAATGATAAATGCTTGCAAGGAGGGAGATTCTCATCTCCTATAGCAAGGCGAGCCATAGCACGATGATGCTTCTTCCTTTCTCTTGCAATCTTATTTCACTTAACATTATTTGTGATGTTTGATAAGGGAACCATAGTATCTTTCAACATGGGTTCCTTTTCTTCCTTTGTTTCAAGAACATCAGAAGAAACAAGAGGAATCGTTGAAGGTTGAGAGACCATGGGGGAGGTGATGCAGGAGCATCCAGGATGTAAGAGCAATCTTGCATCAACCAAAAAAAAATGTTGTTTCTTTTCAATAAGGGCTAAATTTGGCAAGGTTACTATTTTTAGTAAGTTTGCATTTGTGCACGGTTGGATACAAAATCTTACACGGACCTCCAGAATGGTGAATTGAAGCTAATGGTGAAGAAATCACTTCAATATCATTTGTCATTTGTGAGATATTAAAATTTCAAATTCTAAAAATCCTATTGAAATATTCAAAGTCAAATTTGAGGCACTTAGAGGCTCCAGATGGGCCCAAAATTTGGTGGGAAACCCAAGTAGTCTACCTTTAGGTATTGCTTGTGCACAACCGTCTTTTTGAGAGCTTTCCAAAAAGGTATTATAATTGAAAATCCAATGATCGGATCGAAAGTTATGGCCCCACGAAGTTGACCTATTTTTGGAGGGAGATGCAAATTTCGAAATTAAGCTGGTGGCCGCCAAAAAGGGGCTATATATGACCATTTTTTAGAACCCTTGAGGGGTAGAGTTAAGTAGGAAGGTGTAGAGTCAAGAAAAGGCAGGAAAATAGAAACCCTAGTTGATTTGGGGGTTACAGAAGGCTGAAGATTCCAGAGTCTTTGAGAGAGAGAGAGCTGTAATGTGTTGCAGCCTGTAGGGGATTCATCCTCTAATTGTATTTGAGCTTCCGTAATGTAATGTTTTGCCCATATAAATAAAATATCATTCTATTTTCTATGTGCAATTTCTGTTATTGTGTGTTTCATGATTTACCGCCTTCATCAAGTGGTATCAGAGCAAGGGTTCCTAAGTGTGTAGACAAATCGCTGACTGTGAGGTAGTTTGCACCATGACCTGAGGTTGTGGGTTTGCTGCAGAGATCAAGATGTCTCCATGAAGAAACCGTGGTGGGAGGAATGCTTTGATGGAAGAGGGTTTTAGAGCCCTGCAAAGACAAATTGATGCATTGCAAGAGGAGCTGCGAAGAAGGTTCGAGCCGAGAAGGAGAGAGGAAAGCGAAGATGAAGCTAAAGAAGAGCTATCTGAGGAAGAACAAGAAGCTGCAGGAGATCCTGCAGAAGTTAGGTTGTTGAGGGCCATTTCAAATATCTGAAAGAGGCCTAAGATCAAAGTTTCTACCTATTCTAGAGATTTGAATTTGGAATAACTTATTGATTGGATCAATGATGTGGAGTATTTCGAGTATGAAGATGTGGAAGACCCAGAACGGGTCAAGTTTGCAAAGAGAAAGTTGAAGGGCCATGCCAGTATTTGGTGGAAGGAGGTCCAGTTAGAGAGAAATAGAAGAGGAAAAGAAAAGATTACCAGATGGGATCGGATGGTGGAGAAATTGAAGAAGCAGTTCATTTCTGTGGACTATGAGATGGAGTTGTTGAAGAAGCTGCAAGGATTGAAGCAAGGTAACAAGTCTGTTAAGGAGTATACAGAAGATTTTTATATGATCACTATCAAGATAGGCCATAGAGAGGCCAACAAGGAGAAGGTAGCCTGTTACATTAATGGGTTGAGGCCAAGTATTCAAGAAGAGTTGAGCCTGGTCAGAATGACCACCATAGAAGATGCGTACCAGTTTTCTCTGAAGGTGGAAGAGAATCTGAATAAGAGATTTGAAAGCAAGCAAAGGGGAAGAGGTCAAGGCGGAAGGACTGGTGGAAGACCCTATGGAGGTCGAAATGAAGATCCAAAGAAAAGTGAAGAAGTTGGAACTAGTCGAAATCAGAGAGATGATAATACCTACCACCCTCATGACCACAATAATGGTGAGCAAAGAGGAAGAGGAAGAGGTAGACCTGGACAAGGACCTGGAAGAGGAGGTTTCAGAGGAATGTATTTCTAATGTGGAGAAGAAGGGAATCGAGCATACGAGTGTCTACAACAACAAGGACAAATAGAAGACTTGAAGGTAATGCACAAGTTGCACATGTAGATGAAGATGTGCAGTCTGAGCATTCTTAAGATACTAAAAGGGGAGAAACCCTAGTTGTCAGAAGAACTTTGTTGAATGAAGAGAAAGAACCCAATTAGAGGAAGAGTTTATTCCACACAAGGTGTAAATGTGAAGGTAAGTGTTGTGATATTATTATTGACAGTGGAAGCACTGACAATCTTGTTTTAGAGGAGATGGTTGACAAGTTGAAGTTGACAAGAAGAAAGCATCCACATCCATATCGGATTGCATGGTTATAGAAGGACCATAGAGCTTTGGTCAATGAACAATGTTTAGTTAAGTTCAAGATTGGAGATTACCATGATGAGGTGTTGTGTGACATCATACCAATGGATGCATGTCATATGTTGTTGGGAAGGCCGTGGTAGTATGATAGGTGGGCTATTCATGATGGCCATGCAAACACATATTCCCTGACAAAGGATGGAGTTCGTCATAAGTTGAAGCCCTTGAAGGAGGTGGAAGAAAAGGTATGTAGTATTGCCAGAGTTTGCTTGGTAGATGGTAGGAAATTTTTGGAGTGTATGAAGCATGAGCATCATTGCTTTGCATTGATTCCCAAGATTAGTCAAGATAAATGTGAAGATGTACCAGCAGAAGTCTCAGAAATGTTGGAAGAATTTCAAGATATTGTCTCTGATAATGTACCAGAAGGTTTACCACCAGTGAGGAAGATAAGTCATCAAATGGATTTGATACCAGGAGCCAGTTTTCTAAATAAGGCAGCCCATATAATGACTCCAGTAGTGAGGAGCATCTAGGGTGTAAGAGCAATCTTGCATCAACCAAAAAAAAGATGTTTCTTTTCAATAAGGGCTAAATTTTGCAGGGATACTATTTTTAGTAAGTTTGCATTTATGCACGGTTGGATACAAAATCTTACATGGACCTCCAGAATGGTGAATTGAAGCTAACGGTGAAGAAATCATTTCAATATCATTTTTCATTTGTGAGATATTAAAATTTTAAATTCCAAAAATCCTATTGAAATATTCAAAGTCAAATTTGAGGCACTTAGAGGCTCCAGATGGGCCCAAAATTTGGTGGGAAACCCAAGCAGTCTACCTTTAGGTACTACTTATGCACAACCACCTTTTTGAGATCTTTCCGAAAAGGTATTATAATTGAAAATCCAACAGTCGGATCAAAAGTTATCGCCCCGCGAAGTTGACCTATTTTTGGAGGGAGATGCAAGTTTTGAAATTAGGTTGGTGGCCACCAAAAAGGGGCTATATATGACCATTTTCAGGAACCCTTGAGGGGTAGAGTTAAGGGGGAAGGTGTAGAGTCAAGAAAAGGCGGGAAAATAAAAACCCTAGTTGATTTGGGGGTTACACAAGGCTGAAGATTCCAGAGTCTTGAGAGAGGGAGCTGTAATGTGTTGCAGCCTATAGGGGATTCATCCTCTGATTGTATTTGAGCTTCTGTAATGTAATGTTTTGCCCATATTAATAAAATATCATTCTATTTTCTGTGTGCAATTTCTATTATTGTGTGTTTCATGATTTACCCCCTTCATCGGGAGGGTTCCTCAATGTGGGCTGCTCCTCCTCCTTAACTTGTGAAACAGGTGGCAGTATGTGAGCATCCATGGGCAGTTGAGAAACCTCAGGAAATGATTCACACAAAACTGATTGACTTTCCACTAGTCTTTGCAAAGGTAGGTGGGACAAAAGTAATATTGCGATTGCGAGGAGGTTTGTTTTGTGCTTGAAGGCTACCTCATTGTCCTTGAAGGGATGGTGAAGGGGAAACCTTGGCATATCTACCAGACACTCAGGAATAGGGAAGAACCTCCGATTTGGGCTTCGATTCATTCACCACCTATGGGATAGGGGGAACTACTATCGTAGCCTTAGAAGATCGAGGAGCTTCAAGGACATCATAAGGAGGTATGTTATTAATTGATAATTCTACGATTTTCTTTGCTTTAAACTTTTGATATGATAAGAAGAATAGATCCTCTCTAGTTAGAGTGACTCCCACTGGTTTTGGCCATAAGTAGTCAAGTGTAAAGTGTTCATTACGAGCAATGGGTTGGTACCTACTATGATGTACAGCGTGCACACATCCCTCAAATGAAAACTTAAGCCCTTGTGAACCAGAGAGGGGACTACCTTCATGGAGCAGAGCCATGGGTGACCCAACTTCGCATGAAATAAGTCTGATGTGGGTATGATGACAAAATTAACATTCAGTGTTCTTGGCCCAACCTTGACATCAAGAGTTGGAAGGATAGATCCATCATGTGCTTTAATTTCAATTTCTGATACATCATAGGTATCACGATGCATACCATGCATGTAGAGAAACTCTTTAGTTACTACATTTACCATGCTGAGAGGAAGCTCCTGCAACAATATAATGAAAAATGCATGAAATAATAGAAATATATAAATAGCAAAAACACAGAAGGAATTTATTGATCGTAGGCCACTTCAAGGGGGCAACCTCCTTTGAGCAAGCTCAATACAATAAATTCGTGGATGCCTTCATTGGCCTCAACACGTACTTATATACTAAGTCTAATCTAAACAACTATTACTTCCCATGAATGTGGGATAATACAATATACTCATGGGATGACTTACAAATCATATGCATCCAAAAGTAATATACTAACAAAGTAAAGAGAAGGGTTAAACATGGGTTCCTGACATCCCTTCCCTCTTAGAAAATCTTTGTTCTCAAAGATTAAGATGTGGAAATTGTTGCTAAATTTGAAGGAGTGGTTCCCATGTAGCATCCTCTGGTTGCATTCCCTGCCACTGAATTAATACCTCTGTGATGGATTGGGAGTGAAGCTGATGAGTGCGCTTGTTGAGGATTGCCTCTGGCTCCAAAATGATGGATCCTTCATTATCCAGTTCTGGTAAAATAGTTTGTGCTCTGATTTTGGTGCCAAGAACTTTCTTTAGACAAGAGACATGAAATACTGGATGAACACGGGAAGGAGGAAGCTCCAATTTATAAGCAACTGACCCAATCTTCTGAAGAAACTTATATGGCCCATAGAACTTTGGAGCCAGCTTATGACGCCCTTTGAGTTTTAGGGATGATTGCTTGTATGGTTTTAGATGAAGAAAAACCATATCACCTACTTGAAAAGTGCGCTTAGAATGGTGCTGATCAGCTTGTTGTTTCATTCGATTTCTTGCCATGTGAAGATTGTCCTGTAAGATGTGAAGAATCTGATCCTGGGTTCGGAGAACCGTGTCGACTGCCTAAACTAGTGAACTGCTAGGGGTGTGTGGAAGGAGCACTGGTGGTGCTTGACCATAGACTACTTCATATGGAGTCATTTTAGATGCAGTGTGGTAGGAGGTATTGTACCACCATTCAATGAGCGGAAGCCACTTTGCCCATTGATGCTGTTGTTTTGAGGTGAAGCAACAAAGATAAGTTTCCAAACATTTGTTGATAATTTTAGTTTGACCATTTGTTTGTGGGTGATACCCATAATTCATCTTCAGTTTGGTTCCAGTGTGTTGAAATAGTTCTATCCAAAAATGACTGGTAAAAGTTGCATCACGATCTGAGACAATGGAAGAAGGGATGCCATGAAGATGGAAGATTTGGTCCATGAAAATTTGTTCAACTGAGGAGGTGATATAGGGATGGCTGAGGACACAAAAATGACTATATTTGGAGAGGTGATCAACCACAACCAAGATCAATGTCTTCCCTCTAGATTTAGGAAGCCCCTCAATGAAATCTATACAAATATCAATCCAAATCTGTGTAGGGATGGGCAAGGGTTCAAGCAATCCAAGGAGTGTCGTTTCACCCTTGTTGCGTTGGCAATATCACATTCAACCACCATCTATTGAATTGCCCTTTTCATTCCCTTCCAAAAGAAGTTACGTCATGCCCGCTCATAAGTTTTGAGGAACCTAGAGTGCCCTACTGATGGAGAAGCATGGAGTTCATAGAAGCCAACCTACTAAAGATCTGTGCTCTGTGAAAGCACCAGATGGCCCTTGTATCACAAAGAAGCACCATCCCAAGAGTAATGTGGTACAACAGAAGGGTTATTGGCCAACTGTTGGATGATTTGAGATAATGAAGAGTTATTGACATAGCCTTTCTAGACAGATTCCAACCAATTTGGAATAGGCATAGAAATCGCTGAAAGGGAAGCTTGGTCATCAAATGTGCAATAAAGAGCATCTGCCACAATATTGTCCTTACCCTTCTTGTAAGTGATCTCATAGTCATAACCCATGAGTTTACTAACCCATTTTTGTTGTGCTGGGGAGGAGACCCATTGTTCCAAGAAATATTTCAGACTTTGGTGATCAGTCTTGATGCAAAAATGATTCCCTAGTAGGTATGGCTGCCACTTTTGTACTGCATGCAAAATAGCCATCATTTCCTTCTCATATGTAGAGAGTACAAAATTCTTGCCAGAAAAGGCTTTGCTGGTGAATGCAATGGGATGGTCCTCTTGAAGGAGAACAACACTGAGTCCATGGCCGCAAGCATCACTCTCAATAGTGAAAAGGTCTTGGAAAAATCTGGCATAGCTAGAACAAGTGTAGTACACATAGCTTGTTTCAGTTTTTAAAATGCACACTTAGCAGCATGTGTCCAGGTAAAAGCATCCTTTTTTGACATAGCTATTAATGGAGCTACAATCTTCCTGTAATCCTTGACAAACTTGTGATAGTAGTTAGTTAGTCCCAAAAAACCAAGGAGGCTCTTGAGTGTTTGAGGATGTGGCCAATTTTTCATGTCATCTATTTTTATAGAATCCACTCGAACCCCTTGGGCTGAAACAATATGCCCGAGATACTCCACTTCCTCCTAGCCAAAAACACATTTAGACTATTTTACACAGAGATGATGATTAGAGAGAAGTTGCAGTATGAGATCCAGATGGCGGAGATGCTCAGCCCATGTTTTACTATAGATGTGGATATCATCAAAGAAGACCAAAATGAATTTCCGCAGGTAGGACCAGAATATTTTATTCATCAATACTTGGAATGTTGAAGGAGCATTAGTGAGGCCAAAGGGCATGACCAAAAACTCATAGTGGCCATCATGTGTGTGGAAATCCATTTTAGGGATATCATCCTCATGAACTCGAATTTGGTGATACCCAAAACAAAGATCCAACTTGGAGAAAAAATGAGCACCATGAAGCTCATCAAGAAGCTCATCAACAATAGGAATCAAAAACTTATCTTTGATTGTGATGCGATTAATTGCTCAGAAGTCAACGCAGAGGCGCCATGACCCATCTTTTTTCTGGACAAGAAGAACTGGTGAAGAAAAGGAACTAGTACTAGGGCAAATAATGCCTTACTTCAGTAAGTCTTGAACGAGCATCCCAATCTCTATCTTTTCGTGAAATGGGTAGTGGTAGGGCCTGGTGTTGGGAGGAACACTTCCAAGAAGGAGTTGAATATGGTGGTCCTCTGGTCGTGAAGGTGGCAATCCCACTGGTTCGGCAAAGATACATGCATACCTATCCAAAATTCATTGTAGATTCGAAAGAGTAGTGGAGACCGCTGATGGTCGCATCTGAATAGAATGGAACTGAGCAATGACACCATGTGAATTCTTCTTAAGAATATTTTCCATGTGATGTGAACTTATGATGCTGATAGACCCTGGTTGTAAGCCCTTCAATGTGTGTTTTTGCCCATTGTCTGAAAACTGCATCCAAAGTTCAGCAAAATCCCATAAGATGGGTCCAAGTGTGCGTAACCATTGGGCGTCCAAAACCACATCACATCTACCTAAGGGCAAGGTAAATATGTCAGAGTGTAGGTTATAATCTCCAATAGAGATACGCACATTGCGACACTTCCCTTTGTAAGGTAATGTTCCCCCATTGGCAATCATGACTTCAAAGCTGGAGCAAGGATGGACAAAACAATTAGACTGTTTGGTGATCCAAGGATCAATGAAGTTATGAGTGCTACTAGAATCAATGAGTATTGTAAGAGGGAGCTTCTTGAAGTAACCCTTGACCCACGTAGTTTGTGGGGTGGTGACTCCTGCTAAAGCATGGAGAGAGATCTTTGGGTGGTCTTCCTGAGAAGTAGGGTCAACAAGCAACTGCTGAGTTTTGACCTGATCATCTACTATATCCTAAGCATTTGCATAAACTTTAGTTGCAAGTGGAGAATCTACATCCAAGAGATAGAGCTTTTTCTCAACACATCTATGTCCCCAAGTGAATTTCTCATCACAATTATAACAAAGCCCTTTTTCTCTACATAGTCGCATCTCTACTTCAGTCAAATGTTTGATAGGAGTTGTTCTAGGAGTTGGTGTGATTTGAGGTCTTTGGGAAACCATATTTTTGAATGGAACCAAATTGGATTTGGATCGTTGTTGAGCTATGATCTTGTCCTCCACCAACTTAGCCAACCCTAGGGCTTCCATCATTGTGTTGGGACGGAACATTTTAACCTCAGATCGGATTGTATCCTTCAGACCATTGACAAAATAACTCCTGAAGAATTCATCAGACAATCCCTCTGTGTGATTGGCCAGTTTTTCAAATTCTGTCTAATATTCTCTCACAAAACCTATTTGGCGAAGTTTAGTGAGTGCTCTTGTGAAGTCATCAAAAGCACTAGGGCCAAATCATTGCAAAATGAGTTTGCAAAAATCTGTCCATTTTGGCTCTTCATGAGCCTTGATGTACCAATGGAACCATTAAAGGGCTTCATGTTCCAAATGAAAGGATGCAAGTGGGACTTTGTTGACATCAAAAGTATTATGCAGACTAAAATATTGTTCTGCTTGGTATATCCATCCAGTCGGATCATCACCATTGAAGTGGGGAAAATCAAGCTTCAGCCCACGAAAATTGCTAGAAGAAGAGAACCCAGTGTCTGCAGAAGACTTTGGCTGCCATCTATTGTTCATTATTGAATGCTGAAGATTGAGGCTGAGAATTTTTTCATCTAGATCTTGGAGTTTGGTCTTGAGGGCTGCAAGTTCATCCTCCATGTTTTTTGCTACTGTGCGGGTGACAACCATAACCAGGAGATTTTTTTTTTGGGAATGGGTACAAAAACAAAAATAGAAACTTTTTAGTAAAGGAAAATTTGGATTTGGGAAAAACTTTGATGGGTAATTGGGGTTTGACTAGGTTTGGACACTTTCTAAGGGAAAGGGAAGCAAAAAATGGGGATTTTAGAAGTGGGGTGAAAGAATGGGAAAATTTGTCCAAGAGGGACAAAGGAGCAGAAATATGAAATGAACACTGTGGTAAAATTTGAAGGCTATTTAGTGAGAATCGAAGAAGTTATGGCAAACCCTAAAAATAGACAAATGTGGGATTTCTGGCTTCGATAAGTAGAATTTGGGATAAGGTCCTCAAGGAAGGAAATATGAAGAATGAAATTTTAGGGGTTCTAGTGAATTTTGAGAGGAAACAGAGCTAAAGCAAGGAAGATATGGCGAAAAAATGGAAGATATGGCTAAAGCAAGGAAGATGGAGATTTTTTTTTCTAGAAACCATCTACCAACTACTCTGGACAGATTCAATCTACGATTTATTGGCTATTAATAGATATGGGCCCCAAGTATGTTTGGCTTCCTAAAGGTTCAGGCGAGTCACTTAGCCACCAATGCTATCTAACGGCTTGCATATTGGGGCAGTACCCCTCACTCCATGGCTCAGGTAAAATTGATAATCACTTTACCACAAACGACAGCTCTTGGTTTACCTCACGGATGGGAACTAGTCAATCAAGTAGGGGTCATTTCCCTTTGGCTGGAAGGTCCTCTCAATGGGCAAGCTACTTCAGGGTTCCTGTGGTACTCCTCACAATGAGTTTTAGGGATATATGCCCAAGCACTTCCCACAATTAAGTGGATAGGGATATTCCTTGATCTGAACCTGCAATTGAAATGAACAATATAGATGCAAAAAAGAAAGAACTACTACAAAAATCACAGTACCTAGAGGCCACTGCAGAAAAAAAAATTTTGGCAAAAATTCCACCCAACAAGCCCAAGAAAGCACTCTGATACTAGATGAGAGGAACCTCCTGCAACAATATAATGAAAAATACATGAAATAACAAAAATATATAAATAGCAGAAACACAGAAGGAATTTATTGATTGCAATCCACTTCGAGGGGGCAACCTCCTTAGAGCAAGCTCAATACAATAAATTCGTGGATGCCTTCATTGGCCTCAACATGTACTTATTTACTAAGTCTAATCTTAACAACTATTACTTCCCATGAATGTGGGATAATACAATATACTCACAAGACGAATTTCAAAGCATATGCATCCAAAAGTAATAAACTAACAAAGTAAAGAGAAGGGTTAAACACGGGTTCCTAACACATGCATATAGGATTGACCATAGCACCTATTATATGCTTATCATTGATTCAAATGGTGATGTATAAAGGTCCATTAGGAGATTCACTCATAGCTTCATGAGGAGTAAAGGATATAGCCAGTTCAGGTTCTACTCACTCTTTGTGAGGGCCAACATCTACCATGCAAATATCTCCTTGATAATCTTGTTCTAGATGAGTGTAAGGACATAGTCTCTCTAGAGATGGTTCTACAATGTTAGCTTCATGATGAGGTAAGGGATTTGTATAAATTTGTAAGTTTTGATTAGGTGGAGCCACCGACCTATTCCCTTTGTCATTCACACCAGCAACCTGGATGACATTGGAATCAATGAGGTCTTGAACTTCATGTTTAAGATGCATACATCTTTCAGTGTCATAACTAGTTGTGCAGTGAAATTGGCAAAAGACATTTTAATTAAAAGAAGATACTTGCATCTTACTTGGATCAAGAGGTCGAGTAGGTGGAAGCTTGAAGAGATTGTTATTCAATAGTTGCATCATTATAGAGTAGAGAGACTCAGATAATGGTGTGAAATGTCTTGTCTTTTGTTTCAATTTATACGGGACAGGAATAGGTTGTGATGCAGTTGCTGCTTGTTTTCTCATTTGGTTTGATGATATTGTGTTTACTTTGATGAAATTATTTTTGTGTTTTTTGAATGAATGATATGCGGAGCTTTGGATTGACCAACTGGAGCTGATGAGTTATTACTCTCATACTGACTAACTAAAAGTTGATAATCACAGAGAGCCGTGCAAAGATGAGTGAAAGAATCATAGTGCATCAACAAGATTTTGTCATAGATGTGAGGTTGTAAGTTTTCAATAAAGATTATTTGTACATCAGCATCTAGAATAGAGTATTGAACTTGTGAAAAGAGAGATTGATAATGGCCCATAAAATCTATTACTTTTTCCTTTATTCCTTGTTTGCAATGAACCAAATCGGTCAAAGAGACTTGTGGTCCAATGTTAGCTTAAAAATGTTCAAGGAATTTATTGGTTAGTTGTGAGAAAGAAGTGATTGAAATAGGAGGCAATGGGCAAAACCAATCCAAGGTTGTGCCTTTGAGTGACCTAGGAAAGCGTTTTGCCAAAATTGCATCTTCAAAGAAGAAATCACTACACATTGTTGTAAAGGTCGCCACATGGTTGTTAGGGTCTCCCTTCCCATTATACTTTTCAAAGCGAGTGGTTTCAAACTTCTCAAGTATTTGAGCTCTTAGGATAGGATATGATAATGGACTATGGATATAATGTGATGTCATATTAGGTTTAGGTGGACTATGACTTATGCTCACCAATTGGTGTTGGATGAAGGTCATAGTTTGCAACAATTGGTTAATGACGAGGTCAGAAGATGAATTAGGTAAAGATTGGTAGGAATTGGTAGGACTAGCTGTAGATTGTGTCATTGTGTGATTGGCCTTTTGAAAGGTGATAGGAGGTTTAGATGTAGGCAGAGTGGTATTAGATGTGGAATTTGTGTAATTATATGGAATGACACTATAGTGATGAACATAATTCCCAGTAGATAACCCAACACATGTGGTAGCACTATTAGTTGGTTGTGTAGTTGAAGTGAGAATAGAAGAAGTGTATGTAGCAATAGGGGGTTTTGGTATGGGTGCTGACACTTGAGTCCCTATGTGATTGGAAAAAGTCACATTAGTGATGATTTCAGTGCAGCTAGATGCAGACATAATGTTGTTATGCACTATGTGAGCTACACCACACAAGATCTCTACTCCTTCTTGTCCTTCAAGTAATAAACCTCTTAGACTCTCAACAATAGGAATGACATCCTTAGCTAAATGTTCTGAGCTAGCAAATTGCTGAAAATTAGCCAACTCAATGTCTAATCTTTGAATTTGAGCTTTGGGAACATGAGCCACAATGTCGTCAATGTCAATGATTTCATGAGAAGTTGATGCTTTAGGGACAGGCGAAGTAGGAAGATTTGTGATTTGATTAAGAAATTTAGGTTCTGATGTGTCAACATTAGTGTTATTCAAAGAATTATAACCCATGATTTGAAGACTTCTTCGTACAAGTGTGTTAGAATCGGGGCACCGGGTCACAAAGCTCATAAAGTGTTCACAAGCCCTAGTGACACACAAGTTGCACTAATAGAAGAAATGAATGATGTAGTGAAAGAAGGGTTTGAGTTTTTGTGTAAATGAAGCAATGTTTTATTCAAATGTAAAAAAACATAATTCCTTTAACAAATCTTTAATCAATTTCAACTATCATAAATGTATATGCTCAAATCAACCTCAATTTCAATGCTTTTTCAAGAATGCAACAATTCAAAATTGTTCCTTCTTTAAATTTTCAATGCAAGATAACATATGGCATGAGGTACAACAAGGTAAAATCAGATTTAGGAATTCAAATGATAGCAGTAAATCTTAAACAAAATATCAAATGCAAACCCTAGCTTTCAATAATAACTATGTTTTCTCGAAAATGCAATTTTTTTCTTTTTGTAAAATCTTAGCAATGAATATGTTTTAAATGCAAGATGTATGATTAAGAAATGATTAATTGCTGATATTCAAATCAGATCTTATGTACAAATCAGAAATATAATTCATGCTATGATGATCTAGGTTTATGACATGCAAATAAGGCAATAATGAAATGAACAATCTTTGTCTTCCAATTTCACATGCAAGAATGCAAGATTGTTTAAAATACCATAAATGAGAAGGTACAGAAAATGAGATCACTTTGACCAACCTAAGAATGTATCAAGATCTGAAACAAGGTTTTCTAGGAAAAAACAAGGTTTTTGCAAACCCTAGTTTTGAAACTATGTAAAAATTAGCTATGTAGGTGTAGACACCCAAAATTGTCCCAAATTTGTCCATGTCTTGCAACACCTAACCAAAAACATTACTTAGACATCATGTAGCATTTTGTCCTAAATGCCACTCATAATCCCACTTATCCATTAGCTAATTAATTAAATAAATTTTATTTATTTAATTAAAATCCCATCTTAATCCCATCCTTATCCCACTTAGCCAATTAATTAAATAAATTTTATTTATTTAATTAATTTCACATTCATAATCCCACTTTCCAATTAATTAAATAAATTTTATTTGTTTAATTAATTTCCCATTCATATCCCAATCTTATCCTAATCATCTTCCCAATTAATTAAATAAATTTTATTTATTTAATTAATTTTCCAACTCATATCCCAACTAATTCAAATGTTTTATTTGAATTAAGTCCTCACCTCTCACCACATTTGACACTTGTCCACCTCTCAATTCAATCATGTGTGGTAGGACAACTTTCATTTAAAATCCTTCACATGTACAACTAATGGGACCTAATTTTAGTATTTGTGTACATGGTAACACATGAGACCTATTCTACTCCCTCCACTTGTCATATGACTACAACTCCCTTGAAGAGTGGGAATAATTAATCAATCCTAGCCATCCACATCAATTATTTAGCCTTTTGGTCTCAACGATCCATTTGAACCAAGCCTTTCCTATAAATCAACCCCCTCACAAGCCATTTGTAATATGCATTGAGTTGGAGTATCCTCATGCTACTAAAATCACATTAGAGCCTTTGCATCTATCATCATCATCTTCCATCTATCAATCTTCCATCTATCATCTCAATCCTATGCAAATGTTATGCTTCCAAATTGTGAGCAACCAACATATCAAATCAATCAAACAATTCATCATGCATCTTTGAGGTATTGAATGATTTGGGTTTAGGTTATGCATTTCATTGTTTGATCATTTCCATTTGCAAATCCAAATTTTTTGATATACATTTTGGCATGCCTGGTGGGACTCACTTTGCTTGATCATTTTTATAGTTTTTTGTAGTAAAAATTTGCATTCATCTAACCCCCATTGTCAAGTTTCACATGTTTAATTAACTTTTTGTTGCAGATCCACTATTTTTTGGACAAAACCCTAGGTTTTAAAGATTTCATCATATCTTCCAAACGGCTATGAATTTTTCTACAAGATTTTTACAAAAGTTTTTCCATGATATAAGGAAGCTACAACAAAAAAATTGTGGGTTTATCACCATTTTTGTGGGAGTTATCTTATTTTTATGTTTTTTCATAAAATCTCAATTCTGGTCTCAAATCGGTGAATTTTTTAGAAATTTTTACATTTCTAGAAATATCTCAAAATTCTAATGGGGGTCTATATTTTACAAATTTAATTTGGAGGTCATATACAATGCGAAAAAATTAGATCTTTGCCAACTATAGCTTTTCCATAAATCTACATTTCTAGGTGCAAAACAGGGCATTTTTCTGATTTATTTACATTTTTGGAAAGCTCTTAGAAAATTAACAAGGGTCTCTTCTTTGATTTTTTAATTTTCAAACCAAAAATGTCTCGAAATAATCAAATCTAATTCGGCTATGTATCTAAAATTATAATTTTCCTTGTCTGATGAGCTTATTTTTTATGCTTGCATTATAATATTATTTTTTGATGTTGTAGGTGATCATAAGGAGCTTTAGTAGCAGTAATATCAATCATATACAATAGCTTGGAAAGTGAAAATAATCCAGGTGCATTCATTTCTATTTTTCATCTTTTCATTTTAATCAATCTTGTTTGCAAACACATTTCGATTTGGGCATAAAACGAACAACTTGTTTGCTATCACATCAAAAATTGGGCTAAAACCAACCATTGTTTTTCATCACATTTGGATTTGGGCTTTAAAACAAAAATTTCTTGCATTGTCTTCCACACATTGAATTTCTAAGGTTAATGAACCCCATGCAAGTGTGACCAAGTAAATGTGTATGCTCTCTCCTCGCATCCTAACATGAACTTGGAGATCAGAAACATTTACTTGTGTTGCTTTTGTTTATCCTTAGAGAGGCCTTCCTTGGTGGGAAAAGAGGTACTCACCCCAAGGGAATGACCTCAAGCGGTACTTTCATCCGGTCCGCTATAAAAATCAGAGGATAAGGCGAAAGCCAAGTCTAACCGGTATTAGCGCTCACCATACAATGCTAACTCGAAAGGTGTACCTTTGTGTATATTAAAACTCCTAGTATGGTTAGTTAAAGTCTTAAGTGGTTTGCTAGATGCTCGTGGGGTGCCAGTCGCCTGGATTTTCACTAAAACCTCCTTGTGATAGTGGCCTTGCCTTGACTAGGACTTGTTGAAGTGTCTTCACGTGCTTGCTTAACCATCATCACATTCTTCCAAACTAACAACTTGCTTATGTGTCTTGTGTGAGTGATTCATGTGTGTATATTCTTAATCATTTATTTGCATATTGCCACATCAAGCTTTAAACACCCAAACACATAAAGACAAGTCATCCTACACATTCTTCCATTAACATTCAAACCCAATCACTTTCATCCCAAACATAGCCTAGTCATCATCCAACCCTTCATAGCTAAGTCATTCAAACCATCCTAAACTTATCCTAGTCACATCCCTATCGTAGCCAAATCACTTCTGCCACATCATGAAAATCCCTAAACGAGTACTTGCTAAAAGGACTTAAGACAAGCACTTGGGTGACAACATATTTACACCAGAAGACCCAGAAATCAAATTCCAAAGATTCCTCCAAAATCTTTATCAAGGATCACAAACCCTAAACCAAGATGCCATTGAAGTATTACAATTCTTCATCCAAAGAGCTCAACCCCAAGCAAGCCAATCACCTTAATTGCAACACTTTGTAACCCAAGTCCAACACCTTTTAGCCACTAGTCAAGCTCGACAAGTACATCAATCCTTAGCCACTCCATACCAACCTAATCCACCTCATAGCCACATGTCATATCCATCTACTTCCTATTAACTTAATCCACCTATCCACCAAGTCAATGCCACATCAACCTATGAACATCCACCTCAAGCTTATCCAATCCCTCATACCACCATTCCAATGCACTACCAAGCCCATCCACAAAGCAATCAAGTGATTTCACAAGAACAACATGCAAGTCCCAATGGCCCTTTGTACATAAATCAAGTGAGCACAATTCAACCTTGCCAACAAGATCAAATGCCCTCAACTTTGAGTCCACCTCAAGATCTTTTGTCTACATATCCTACCATTACACCTAGCTACCAAGACTATCAATGCCTTCCCCAACAAGCACAAGTGGGCCCAAATCCACCTTTGCAACAAGAAGCATATGCAACTCCAAGTGGCCCTTTGTATATAAACCATGTGAGCCTAATACAAAAAGACTTAATTACCTTTGACAAGGGAGATACCAATCTAGCCAATGCATCCTATGAGAGGCCTTCATCATCCAATCACATGCCAACACATGAGCCTACTAGCCCTATCATAGTACCACCATATGATCCTATCCCTAGTCCATTGGTCCACCAATCTTCATCACCTTCATCCTCATGTTCTACCAATCTTCCACCACAAGATCCCTTGGACATAACCATACAACAATTGGTTCAAGCAAATTTGATTGAGCTGCCATGGATAGAACCTTTTGAACCAATCTTTAAACCTCCTTGGTATAATGAAAACCATTATTGTGCATACCATAGGTATAAGGGCCATACAACAACCAATTGTGTCAAACTTAAGAGATTGATCACAAACCTCATAAATTGTGGTAAGATTATCCCTTCATCCAATCCAAATCCTAATCCACCCAATCCAATTAGCCCCCAACCTAATCCCAGTCCTAAGCCTACAACATCATTCGCTATTATTGCTCATCCATTATATTGCCCATCCACTCATACCCTTGCGAAGGATGTGATCCATTGGCTACTAGCTAGGAATAAACTACCTCCATGTCAAACACCCATTCATGAGCCTACTAAAGAACTTCCAAAGGTCATGTCCAATCCTATAATCCCATCATGTGGTCCACCTATCCTTGAGCCTATCCAAGAGCCCTTAATTAACATTCTTAGCCCTTCAAGCCCATCATGTGACCTACAAGCCATCAAGCCTATTCAAGAGTCATCATGTTCTCATGTTGTTGACCAAGAGCCTATCCAAGAGCCTTCCACTTCCCTTCAAGCAACCCAAGAGGTATGTCAAAGGTTTAATCCTAAGCATGTGGAAACATTAAGCCCTAGTCCAACTCAAGATCAAAACACTTTCATGCAACCCATCCATAACATTTACCTTCTTTATGATCAAGATAATACCTATGAAGAAGCTATCCATGAGCACCTTGATCCTAACCATAATCTTATATCCATCCATGAGCGAGATATCTAAATTGCTCCTAGTCATCCGCCATCTAGCCCTATCCATAATGAGCAAACATCCACTTGTCATGATGAGACACTTGTCCCCCAAGTAAGAATAAAAGATCAAACAAATAACTTGGATCTTAGTGAACACAATGCTAATCAAAATCGTAATGATCTTCCTTCCACATCCACCATTGATTCCACTTCAAATCCACTATCATGTCCTAGTGGTCTTACCACCTTCCTCCATGAATATTCTTCCTTACGACAAAAATAACCTCTATCCACTTCACCTTCTCCATCTAATAATGAACTCAAGTCTAGTGTTCAAACCACACCTAGTCCCATTGTCCATAGTATCCTATGAAACATGAACTACCAAGGTAAAGGCCTAGGCCTTTATGAACAAGGTATTTTGGAGCCAAACCATGTCAAAGTTCCTCCATGCTCATATGGCCTTGGATACACACCCCAAGGTAAACCATCTAAATATGTTGGTAATTCCTCCATCCATCCTAAGCCCACTTTTCATCACAAACCACATCATATACCCCAAACATATGTTGCCTTTCAACCTCCATTATCCCACAAACCTCAAAAGCATGTGACCATACACCTTCCACCATCTACTTTACCTCCACTCCTTCCAACTCCTAATATCCCTCCATCCACTTTACCACCATTACTCCCAACACCTAATTATCCACTTATCCATAAGTACCCTTACATTCCTAATCATGACCAAGAAATGCACACATTGCCTAAACATGAAGTTTTCACTCATTCCACCAAACCCATGGGATTCCAAAATAAACATTTGGATGCCTTTATCTATAAAACCAAAAATCAATTAAAACTCCTAAGGACCCTCATGCCTTAGGGCATCAATGTGAAAAGTCTCTAAATCATCCATCTTCTAAGCAAAGTACATTCACAAAGCTATCCAAGCCCATACCTCCAAAAGCAAAGCCCGAAAAAAAAATGGTTTGGGTTCCTAAGAAAATAGCTAGCAAGTCAAATGAGGCATCCTCATCCACATCTCAAGAATCTCAACCACCTATAGCCATCCAAAAGCCTACTTCCATCCAAAACTTCAATTCCCTTCAAAAATCTCACAATCAAAACAAAAGCACTAAAAATACTAAATCTATGTGCGTTCCTAAATCACTTCATCAACCATCTCCTAATCAAACATCTCCATTGCTTCCTACACCATGTTCCCATCAAAAGCTTCAATGTTTATCACAGTGTGTGCAGCCGTTGGTCATGGTTCCCTTCCATTCCAAAACATTTCCACATACCTCCATCTCCCCAACCTTCATCCATTACCCTACATATCTTCCCCATCACCTTCCTATGGTCCATGCTTTTGCATAAACCTTTCATCCATCTTCATTCCATAAGCCTATATAGTCCATATCATAATCTGCTATCCATCCATCTATCATTGCATGAACCTTTCATAATCCATTTCATCATCCACTATCTACCTAATCCATCTCTCATCCACGTAATCCCTTATCAACATCTATGAGCATAATGACATGGTCCATGCGAAGACATCATCCATCTCTAATGGGACACTATCACCTCTCATAGCACTAGACATTTGAGTCTCTCCTATCCATTACCATGGTGAAAACCTAGCAAACAGGCACCATGTGTAATTATCATCCCATCTAAAAAAATCAAAAAGAAAAAAGAAAAAGAAAAATCAAAATAGTAAAGAGAAATCCCTTCGTCCAACAGTGAAAACTTGGTAAATAGGCACCTTGGATAGGTACCATGATGAAAACCTGGCAAACAGGCATCATTTGTAGGTTGATCTTCTATGTCACTTACACTTGGGGGCACATTGTCTCATCCAACCTATCCATTTCCAAACTATCTATCCCATTATATAATTTTCCATCCTATCCTGTCCTACCATTACCATACCATCCTACCATTCTTAGCCATTACATGAACATGCCTATCCTATTGAACCCATTTACCCATCCTTCTGCCTTTTGATTTTGATGAAGACATAGGGGCAAAATGTTGAAACATGTTTGGATATTTCTTGACATACCTTTTTTCCAAACCAAGTCCTATCCATTGACCATTCATCCATCCCATTCAAGCCAACCATCAAAACAAATCCTATCAATCATCAACATCAACACCAAAGCAAATCAACTCAATCACATCAACTCCAATTGGAACACATCCAATCACTTCAGCAAATCAAAAGTAGCTCAATCCACCCCATATCATCCCATCATTAATATTTCATCAATTAATCTCAATCCATAACCTGATCTTTCATCATCATCAATAAAACACAAATCAGAACTACATCTCATTTCCATCGTTAAGTGCCTTGATCCCATGGATACAGGGTATGTAGGCAGTCTGGAGTACGAAGGAAGTGCCCAGATTCAGGCACATGCGATTTTCCTCTTTCTCCTCTCCTCATTTCTTCTATCATCTATCTCCCATATCATCAATAAACACCTAAAATCCAATCAATCATCACTTCTTCCATTCATCCAATCAAATCAATTCAAAGAATCAAAACAATGATCCCAGTGCAAGTCATCATTAATCCATACCAATCAAGTTAATCAATCAAGCCAAATTATCCAATCGCAATCCATGGTCTTGATTCTAGCCTTGTTGTAAGCCAAATCAATCAACCAACCAGCCAACCAACTCAGTAAACATCCTTTTGTTGATCTAGGGATATAGTGTTCCCCACAATGACAACACTATTATCATCATCAAATTAATCAGCAATTAATCATTGGTTTACAGCTTGACTGTGGCAATACCTTGTTTATTTTTGAATCATTTGTGCATGCTTGCTTGCTTGTGTGTGTTATCTTTTAATCTTGCATTTGTATCAAATCCGTATCATTTCCAACTAATATTCATATCTTGTGTATGTTGGAATAGATTTTTGCACTATCCTTTGCATCTAAGGTCATATCATACCTTTTGTGCATTAGGACTTTAATGCTCTAAGTGTACTTCCTCATACATTAGACAAGGTTGTATTATGTTGGGGCACAAGACACAACGTCACCCTGGTTCCTTAGACCTTGGTGCATAACGTCTAGTGCTATATCAAACATTATGGTTGCTCACCTTCCATTGCAACATAACGAATCATTCATTTCTTCTATCTATCCCCTTATCTTTCTTTTGCAGCCAAACCATTTCTTTTCAAGAGCCTACCCGTGTTTGTCCAACCCATCTATCCTCTTGAGGGGGCATCATCATCCTATCTTTCCATCATCATCCTATCCTTACATCACCATCTCCATTTCATCTCATATCATTTCCCTCTATCCATACCTTAGCTTCTTTGAAATGATGTTACTTGACATAAAGCTTATCATCTCGAACATCATCTCAAAGAGGGGCAAAATATAGACACCCAAAATTGTCCCAAATTTGTCCATGTCTTGCAACACCTAGTCAAAAACATTACTTAGACATCATGTAGCATTTTGTCCTAAATCCCACTCCTAATCCCACTTATCCATTAGCTAATTAATTAAATAAATTTTATTTATTTAATTAATTTCACATTCATAATCCCACTTTTCAATTAATTAAATAAATTTTATTTGTTTAATTAATTTCCCATTCATATCCCAATCCTATCCTAATCATCTTCCCAATTAATTAAATAAATTTTATTTATTTAATTAATTTTCTAACTCATATCCCAACTAATTCAAATGTTTTATTTGAATTAAGTCCTCACCTCTCACCACATTTGACACTTGTCCACCTCTCAATTCAATCATGTGTGGTAGTACAACTTTCATTTAAAATCCTTCACATGTACAACTAATGGGACCTAATTTTAGTATTTGTGTACATGGTAACACATGAGACCTATTCTACTCCCTCCACTTGTCACATGACTACAATTCCCTTGAAGAGTGGGAATAACTAATCAATCCTAGCCATCCACATCAATCATTTAGCCTTTCGATCTCAACCATCCATTTGAACCAAGCCTTTCCTATAAATCAACCCCCTCACAAGCCATTTGTAAGATGCATTGAGTTGGAGTATCCTTATGCTACTGAAATCACATTAGAGCCTTTGCATCTATCATCATCATCTTACATCTATCAATCTTCCATCTATCAATCTTCCATCTATCATCTGAATCCTATGCAAATGTTATGCTGCCAAATTGTGAGCAACCAATATATCAAATCAATCAAACAATTCATCTTGCATCTTTGAGGTATTGAATGATTTGGGTTTAGGTTATGCATTTCATTGTTTGATCATTTCCATTTGCAAATCCAATTTTTTTGATATACAGTAGGTATGTAAAATGAACAATGAACTCAATCTTAATCAGATATAGGGAAAAAAACAACTTAGATCTGAATCAAGAAGGATCATAAAGTGTAAAAAGAGTCAGGTTCACCAAAATTTTATATAGAAAAGAGTGACTTAGCCTAAAAAGGTCAAACTAGGTCAAACCCTCTTCTATCAACATTGAGACAAAAACAGAGCTTAGTTTCTATCCATGAAGGGGAGCCAAACTACATGGGTTTTTCCTCTTTGTTGTATAGAGAATAATCAACCAAATCCAACCAAGTCTAATATAGCAAGCAAGGAGATAAACACCTAACCCTAGTTGACAAAGATTGACTGATAACAGACTGTTGTAAATACATATAGGAAATATAATATATAGCAAAGATCAGTGAGTAGAGAGGAACCTAGATCTAAGTTTAGGAATGCAGAAGACCTAGGGTATTGAGCACCCTAGACCCAAATTAGGGTTTTACAAAATCTTTGAGTTTCACCAGACCTATACCTGTAAACCCTTTCTTCTTCTCAGATCTTGTCTTCCAAAACATGTATCTTCAACCTGTACACAATCAAAGAGGAAAAGGTTGTGTTGTGTATAGGGGCTTGCCTTAGTCAAACTCCATGTTGGTTTTTCCACCTTCACTACAACAATGATTAGTGATCCAAGAGTACGTGCCCTAGGAGGGTAGAGGCAAGATCAACAATATGTGATGAAAGTATGAATAGAAATGATGAAGCTTACCAAAGATATGAAACCCTAGTCGGAGAAGATAACTAAAGATCTAGCACCAACAAGGAGATGGATTGAGAGGGCTTGAAACCTCCTTCAAGACTTGCAAACAAACTTCATAACATCCACAAGTAACAACAATGAAGAGCACTTAAAGCATAGAAGATCATACTTGTAAGAAATTTAAATCTTTCCTTAGCATTCACTTGTCCATCTAGCATTCACTTGTTCATCTACTTCTATAATGAATTGAAAAACTCCTTTATATGTGCATTCCCGCTCACTCACGACAAATAAAACCAAATGGGGCCGACATATATAAGCCAAGGAGGTGTTCTAAGCCAACACCACAAAAGGAGGGATAAAGGACTCATCTAGGCCCAGGGTGCTAGGCGCCCTAGTCCTTTAACCCCAAAAACTCTGGAAAGTGTCTTTTAATGTGGACTTAGGTTAGTCCTAAGTTTAGTTTGTTGGGTTTATTCATCAGGATCAAGATTTATTTGTTTAATGTTCAAAAGGGAGCTAAATAGGTCTTGATTAAGAACAAGACTCATTTTACGACATAAGAACTTGGTGGTAAGATATTTGGTTCTAGGGAGACCACTAAATGGTAGAGAAAAATCTCTTAGAGATACTTGGGGTGGCTTGAGGAAAAAGATACGTTAATCCAAATAGTATAAAGTTGCATAATAATCCCATGAGACCCCTTTTTGAGTAGATTTTCCATGTAATGAGATCTAATAAAACTAATAGATCTAAGGGATAATGTGTGTTGTTGACCATTTTGAGTTCAGAAAAGTCCCAAAGATAGGATGAAGAGTGCAAATCCATTAGGCTTCCAACACCATGTCACAACTAGTTAGGGGTGGGACAAACATGCCATATTTGAGAGTGTAGTTTCCCATGGAAATGCAAACATTTTGGCACTTGACCTTACAAGGTAAGGTTTTTCCATTGTGATTATTATTTCAAAGCTAGAATAGGGATCAACAAAATAGTCTACTTATTTGGCCAATCTTGGGTCAATAAAACTATAAGTGCTTCCCGAATCAATAAGAATTGTGAGAGAATATTTCTTAAAAAAACCTTTGACCTTCATTGTTTGAGGAGTGCATATCCCAACCAATGCATGCATGGAAATTATAGGGATAAGGTTAACATTTGAATCCTCAATTGATGGTTTCTCCTCTTCTTGGGCCTCTTTAGCATCTTCTTATTCCTCTTCCTCTAGTGAAGTTTCAACATCAAGCAAATACAACACTTATTCCACACAATGATGGCCTAGTGTACATGTTTATCAAATTTGTAACACAACACCTTTTCTCAATGATCTCATATCTCTATTTTAGTGAGACATTTGATAGGTGTGGAGTGATTGTTGGGGGTGTGTGAAAGATAATTCAAAATATTGTTCTTAAATGGGGTGAACTTGGAGAATTGATGTTGAGACATAAGCTTATCCTCTATATGTTTTGCCAAACCTATCAATACCATCATATCTTTGGGTTTTAACATTTTGTCTCACCTCAGCCTGAAGTTCCTCCTTGAGGCCACTTATGAAATAGCTAGTAATGAAGTCATCTACGAATCCCTTGGTTTGCAAGTTTCTCAAATTTAGTTTGATAGTCATGAACATAACCAAATTCCCTTAGTTTGGTTAAATCTTTAGTAAAGTCTTCAAATACATTAGGATAGAATAAAATCAAGAGAAGCTTTATAAATTTAGTCCAACTAGGTTTAGGATTGGCCTTCCTATACCATTAGATTGGTTCCTTTTCCAAGTTGAATAAGGCAATAAAGACCATGTCCCCGAAGGAGTGTTGTGGAGAGTAAAATATTGTTCAGCATGGTAGATCCAACTAGTAGGGTCTATACCATTAAATTTGGGAAAATCAAGTTTTAGACCTCAAGGCATTTAGTTAGAGTGAAAATTAGATTCAAGGTTATTGGAGCAATTATTGGATGAGTCATATCTAGTTATGTGACTAAGAGATTCTAATATTTGAGCTTGTCCATCACTAAGGGAGGAGATATGAAAGTCAAATTTATATAGTTTAGCAGCTATTGTTGCATCCATTTCCTTTCTATTAAGTGTTAACCATCATAGGAGGGATTTTAGGGGCCAAAAAATGATGTCAAAGTTAAATACTAAAATTATTAGCTTGAAGAGAGGAAGGCAATGGGGCAATTAGATGGAGAGAGAACTCTTTCCTTTTTTAAAAATTTTAAAGGGTTTTTTAATTTTAGATCCCTCTACAAAAATTCTTTGGCCAAAAATTTTATGCAGTACCTAGTTTGAGAATTATTGACTACTCATTGCCCATGCTACAACAATTTTGTGAAATGTTGTGCCTCTATAAAATATACTCTGTTAACTAAGATGGACATTGATATCAACATTTTTAACTAAACCTTCACTTTTTGAGACGTATAGCAGCTAAACCATTAAGAATTTGGAGATGATGCAAACTAGTGATTTGTGTGTAGATTCTAAATATATTCATTTAATTTTTTTTGAAATAAATCATGAATCTTTCAACATATCTTTTAATAACTAGTTTTTAATAGTAAATAGCATTTTCAGAAAGTAACGTTTAGGTCGTCCAACATACTTTTTTTCTAGAAAGGATAAAATTCTAATTTTTAAAAATATATATTTTTAACAACAATATCTCATGCATGGATATTTTTTTATACTTTTTTGTTACATATTTTTTTTGAATTATTTTTTGAAGTTAGGGTAACTATAATTTGGACATAGGTGTATGTCGACAAGCATAACTTGTTGTGTATTTATCAAAATTCAAATTTATTTTTTTGGTGAAACAAGGACATCAATACCTAGTGCACAAATATTTTTTAGAATATTTTTCTCTATTTTTTTTATTTTTCCGCGTGTGTGGAATAGAGACATTGATGTTTGGTGAAAAACCTACATTCACTAGAAACTAGAAAATAAATATAAAATCAAATGAAACATATTCAAAATCATACTTTTTGGAAAGCTTATACTAAGGGCTACATTTTTACAAAATAGAATTTCTAAATGACTTCATTTGATCCCCCAAAAGGTGAAGCAATTTTTTTTGTTCAGCATTTTGATAGGTGTGGAGGAGACTCCATCGAGGGTTTAATTTAAGAGTACGGGGGTTCTTTCCAAGGGGATTTGATCTAATGGGGTTTTATCGAACCCTTCAATTAAAGCCCTTTAGATGGAACCTCTCAAGGCTTAAATCATTAATTTTTCTAAAAAATATGTGATTTTAGACAAAAATCAGGATGTCCCATAAGTGGGACACACTATTATGATAGCACCCTAGTCCTAAAAATAACAACCACTAGTGGTGGTATTCTCTAGCTTCCAAATAGTCTAGGGTGGAGGAGAGATAATAGGTAAAAATAGATGTTTTTACAAGGAGTATCTAGTCTATGAGCCTACAAATATATAGATCTAGATGGATCTAGTACAGTGATAACTTTAAGAAAACCCCCTAAAAAAAGATATAAAATTTTGGTGAATCTTTCATTTTTTTTGGAAAAAAATTAATTTATATTTGCGAATCTTTCCTTTTTTTGAAAAAATATTAAATTTATTAGTGAATTATTTTAAATCACTAGAAATTTGTAGAAAATCCTAGCGAATATTGACAAAAAATAGTTAAATGCATTAATTACCATGACGAATCCTTCCTTTGAAAAAAATAAAAATTCTTATGGAAAAGTAAGGGCTTAAGGGTGGCAGTGATTGACTAGTTTAAGGTGTAGTGCTCATGTCTATAATTCCTTAACTCCTTAATATTTTAAATTGGCCCTAAATTTTTTTCACCGCCAGTGATTTTATTTATAATCGAATGGTTTAGGTTCTATTCTACAGGCCAAAATGTACCCGCAGAGCTCCAATGCCCATGGGGCCTGAAATTGCATTTGGGTTGTTGATCTCAATTGAGATCAATGGCCCAAATGCAATTTCGGGCCCCATGGGCATTGGAGCTCCATGGGTATATTTTGGCTCGTGGTATTTAACTCTAGCCATTAGATTATAAATTGAGATCAACAACCCAAATACAATTCCAGGCTTAATGGACATTGGAGCTCTGTGGGGTACATTTTAACCCATGGAATACAACACCAGCTATTAGATTATAAATAAAATCAACAGTGCAAATTAAAAATTGGTGATATGGCCCTAAAGTAACTAATAGTTATATAATATTATTATTATTAGTGAATTAATTTCATTTTCTACTATAACTTATAAAATTTAGGTGAATCTGATCTAATTAGGTATCAAATATTGTGGCAATTTTTTGAGTTTAAAAGTTTAATAAAATAAATGTTCTGGCGAATTAACCAGGACTAAAATAAAATTTTGTAAAAATGTGGTGATTTGGGTCACCTTACATCTTGTACTATTAGCCAAATTTTGAATCCCCAATTTCAACTATTAGCCAATTGGTGAATATTAGCCACTACAAAAATCATTGATCTAGTACAATGTAAGTAAATTCCTTGAGCTAACCACCTATCATACATCATAGGTGATGGATGATCGATGGCTTCCTAGGGCTAGGTTTCAAAAAAGAATATGGGGTCTTTCAATAGACCCATAGGTATGTGGAAACACAAGACTATATGCAAAGGCTACTTGATGGCACAATCTGGGAGGGAAACCCCTCCAACCTTCACTAGAACCTATATGAGGAATCTAGCTTTGCCTAGATTGAAAAATCTTCTTTGATATTTGAAAACCCCTAATATAGGGTTTCTACCCTAAAAATAAATAACTACTAGCATGAGAAAAAAATGGCAAATTTTAGGTAGGATGCTTAGTGTTACCACTTTCTAATCATCAAGATCCTATGAAGGTGAGGTGAAAGCATATGGTGGACAGTTGTGGGTGGGCCTAAACAAAGTAAGCTACAACAAAAGATGACATTGGAAAGAGCTCTAATACTGAATGGTATATTCCTTCCTACAACATATTAGCCAAATACATGAAATATAAAAATAAATGTTGAAAATAAAAACATAATGAACAATATTACATTGAAATGGTAGATTCACATTATAATATATCACTGACCTATTTGAGGGGGCAGCCTCCTTTGAATAGTGCTTGATATAATATATTCATGGAAAACTCATTCTTCTATCAAATCCCTCTATTCAAACTAATTCTTCCCAAGAGAACTACTACCACCCATGTATGTGGGATAAACTTACTTAACAAAAGGGGTAGCTTACAATGCATATGAATCTGATGCTTTTATTTAATCTACCTTAATACAAAAGTAGTTAACTAGGAAGATACAATTATAACTTTAATACTATGGGTCCTAACAATTAACATCCACAAGGGAATGGAAAATTTAACATTAATTGTGTTCCCTCAAGGAATGGGAAGAACCAAAACAATACAATAATTACATGCATTCTTATAATCTATTGATAATCAACTATACATTCAAAGCAACTTCAAGTATGAATTAGAGATCCTATGAGATCTATTGTCTCACCTAGAGGTCCCATGTTGGACTCCATCTTGAATACTAAAGTTTATTTTCCCTGTTGGAAGCTTCAACAACTAATCAATGCCAAACTAGTTATGATAACTCTACTACAATTCAAGGAGGTAAAGCATCTCCTTAATCAATCAAAATTGGAGATATAGTACTCAATTTAAGAAGTGTAAAGAATAAGTGATAGAAAAATTTTAAAAAATCAAAACAAACTCGAAAGGCCCTATACCTAGTCAAAGAAGACATGGGGAATGGTGATATTGTTTTATGCACTATGAAGGATGAGGAATTTGGCAATGTAATCAATACACCCCACCTCAATAAATACTACATATGAGATTAAAAAATTAACTTACATTGCATTCTTTCCATCTCATTGTGTTATGTTCAATGGTTGCTCTTTCCCAATTTTCATACTTTTCCTTACTAGGTCATGAGGTCTCCTAGTCACATCACACCATTTTCCCTTTTCTTGCATTTCTAGTTATCCAAATAAACATACCTTAAATGTCAAATTGATCTTTATTGAGCTAACCATTGCTATTATCTATCCCTAGTCTCATTGTCTAAATTAGTTTGTGGTACTATCTAGAAGCTAACAGATAAATCTTCCCATTTCGCCTCAACAAGGGGGAAGCCTAAGAAAGTGATAGGTAACCATTTGGTTGTATCTATCCCATTACTTGCCTTACCTAACCCTTGGTGATGAGCCCTTGCCTCTTACTATTGGAATTGGGTTAGGTTAAGGGGGTCTAGTACTCTAAAAGCAATAAGTCAATAAAAGGGAAAAAGAGAAAATATGTTTAATGTTTGTACTCCCAAATTTGAAATCTAATTCAAATTACAAGGGTGATATTCAAAAACAAAAAGGAGTCATTAAGAAAAGCATGTACAAGCACTAGCTAGTTGAAACAATCAAGAGTCCTATCCATTTTCAAAAGGTCATCATTACTAAGAACTAACCTATTGGCCACCTCTAGTAAAAGTTTACAAAGTGTTCATAAATCTAGTCACTCAATGTTACGTAGTGTTAATCTAATAATAAAATTGGATTCGGATCAAATTTTCATCATTTTGATTTTATTTCAGATCACCCCCCACACTTCTTGTTCCTCCTTGTCCTCCCCTAAAATATTGCATTTTAGTGATCTAATGAGCCAACTATGTCTTGGTTAGCCTATGGTCCTCTAGATAAAAAATTGGTGAAGAGCAATCATATTGTTATCATAAGCACATATGGATATTATTAAACAAATAGAATCAATGTGAAATATAAGCATTTGTCACATGTAATATATCTATCATTTGTTATCCATACATCCATCCACATATGCATACATATTAAAAACACAATACAAAAAATCATATACATTTATAACTATATAATAAGAGCTAAATCTAAACTAGCCATGTGCACAAAAGGAAAAGCAATGTACATCATGTACAACAAAGACAAAAGTGTGAGCCAAATTATTATAAATATGAATATACATGTGTCATGAATATCAAACATTTTAGTACAAGGCCTCCCATTCAAGAGATAAAAAAATGAATTAATGGCTACATTAAAATGTCATAATGCATAAGGTTCCCCATGCAAGGGACATAGGAATAAAAAAAGATAAAAAATAGAAAAAGAAGAAAATCCTAGTCAACCCTTAGGATCAAGCTGGATCTCAAACTTGTGCTCTTCTAGTGCCTTCCTCTCCCTTTGTCCATGGCCTTGGGAATAGGTACCTATGTCTCAATTTGTGACTAGGAATGTGCATGATGACTAGTGCCAACCCTAGGCAGCTTCCTTAGAACTCAAACCTCTATCTCTAACTTTTTGATCCTCCCCTACATGGCAATGATCTCCTAGCTGACATGGTAGATGGAAGCAATGACATCTATATGTAGGTCAACTACTAAGTTTTAACCCACTATCTACTAAAATCTCATCTCTACTCCTCAATATGAAAGCAAAGACCTCTAGCTATGAGTCCCTCATCATGTACCTTCACTTGTCAACTATGCCTACATCACCAATTCATAAGAAAGGAGTGACATCAGTACCATGTCAGATAATAATTGATAAATTATGCTAAAGTATCACAAACAATTTGAAATAAAATAATATAGATGTTGCAAGGTGTGCACCCTTGGTCTCCTTGTGTTGTGCAGCGTAGCGCTTGGGTTCATGACAAGGCTTAACCACCTCTCGTGGATTCATTAACTCTGATGGTTGTATCAGGCTTTAACAGGTTGATCTTTTGGTGCAATGGTAACCATCTTTCCAACAATTGGTATTAGAGCCTAGGTCATGGGTTCGAACCCATCGCTTGTGCTAGGGGGGATTGTTGCAAGGTGTGTGCCCTTGGTCTCCTTGTGTTGTGCAGTGCAACACTTGGGTTCATGACAAGGCTTAACTGCCTCCCATGGATTCATTAACTCTGGCGGTTATATCGGGCATTAATAGGTTGATCTTTTGGTGCAACAACAACTGTCTTTCCAACAATAGAGTAGTGAAAGTAATGAGCTAAAATGAAAGGTGCTCATGAGGATCTATATCTTGATAAGTGGGGTCCACTGTTTCCATCGTCTCTACACTCTATTGGGTCAATGGTTTGTCCTACAAGAGAGGGTCTAGTTTTCTAACAGCCTCTTAATGAGGCATGTCTTCCTTTGCTCTATGTCCATCTCCACCCTCTACCCTTTGAGTAGTGTTTCCCTATCCCAACTCCCCTACGTGGAAGGTCACCTTTTCATTATCCTCTCCCTCATCCTCACTAGACTTGTACTCACTATCATCCTCACCTAAGTCTTCCTCCCCTCATGAAACCACTAATTGGCATGCCTATCTAGGTGGTTATTGTTGAGGTGCCTATGTTGGTGCATCCTATGGTGCTTGGGGTGCCCTCTATGCAATCCTAAAAAATGGTTATTCTTGGTGTGAGTGGATAACACTTTGACACCCCACATGGAATCTCTATTTTCTCCCTTGTACACTTATAGACTAGATCCATCAGGAGCAATGCTACTGGAAGGGCCTCTCTAAACTATTGTACAACCTAACCAACATGGTTGATCTTAACAACCTTTCTCCTATCTATTAGGAGGGTCTCCTCTATACAATAGTCTCTTACCTTTTCATCCCCTAGACAATGACCAACCATGTCTATATGGGATCTACAATCATGTTTGCATCTATCAACTTGTCTCTAGTCCTCATCCCAAGGCAAACAATCCAATGATCACCTATCTGACTACTCTAGGGACTATTTGGTCTACCACTAGCATTCCCCTCTAGGAGGGAATGATGTGCTCAAACATCCACCCCATCATCAATGAACAATGTATAAAGGATAGTGCCCCATAGCATGCAATTTAGTACAAAAGGTACACAATCCAAAATGTCGACACCACCTGCAAATACTGTATGATGCTCCACTTGTTGGATAATAGAGGCCTAGTTGTATAAAAGGATGCTTGCCTTCTTATCACCAAATAATACAAGCAATCAAGCTAATGATCTAATTTCAAGAGCTAGGATAGAAAGATCAAGAAATGAAGCTAATCAGACACCCTTCTAGCCCTTTTATTAGGTATCTCCCATATATGCTACCCATGCAATCTTCTAGTCATTAGTAAGCTCATGTAAGATTAGTTTATCACCCTAAATGGAGACCCCTAGAATCTGATACACATGATAGAGAGTGATCATCCAATCGCTTGAAATGCATAGAAACCAAGAAGTAATTCAATCTACATCCTAGTAACTAAAACTTTAACAACACACCCTACTCAAATGGTTGATAAATAGAACCTATGCAACTATATCTAGGAAAGCTCACCAAAGTGTGGCCTTATCCCCATTAAAAAGCCTCTAATAGCTCTTGAGAACTAGCCTTGATCTTGGGAATTGCTCCAATGGATGTAGGCACCCTATGTGATGACACTTTAAGTCCTTTAGAAAATTTATAAAAATCATAAAACCCCTCAAAAAGAGCAAAAAACATAAAATTAGAAAATTTACCCCAAAATTAGAAACTTAAGCTCACTTCTTGTGTTTTCCCCCTTTCCCACAAGGGTGAATGTGAGTTCACCCACTTATTAGCAAATCCACCCTAGTAAATGACTACCTAAATAGGTAAACAACTTACTACTAAAACTAGTGAAGGTCCCTAAAACCAGTGAATGGACCTACCAACTGACCAAAAGTTTGACTTGACTATAAACCAAGAAAATGAAAATAAAAATTATATAAAAAAGGACCTACCTATTAATAGCTATGATGCTTATGTTTTGACCCTACTTGTGCTAAATTTGACTAACTATTATTCATAGATCTAACAAAATTCAAATTTAGGGCAAAATGGGTTTTCTTGAAATATGTACGTATGGGTTCACCTAAGCCTAAGCTACTACCATATCTACACCCCAATAGATATGCATTGACTACTTTCTCACTCAAATCTATCATCGTCAACCTAGAGCTCTAAAGTATCAAACTTTCTAGAAAATAAATGAGCCTTCAAATCCTAATTTCAAACTTATAGACTATTGTTATTGGCTTTGTGACACATCATATATCTTGTAGGTCAATCAGACAAGGTGACTCCAGTATATTTCATAACCCTGTAATGATAGTAAATCCTCTTGCCCATGCTTTTTCTAATATTTTGAGCTAATTGTATGTTTGAGATGCACTTGAGTCATGTTTTTTTCTTTTTCTATGGGATCTAGATGGATTGAGGAGCTCACACATAGGTAGTATGTCTCCAATTCCACACAAATGGTAAGTGAGCTCATCCATGTTTTTATTGTAAATTTAATTTTTGGTATTATTATGCACTGGACATGATCTTTTGTCTCATTTTTGTAGGTTTGGATGTGAGACAACAAGCATGATAAGTTCATGCCTATTTCAGGAGGCAACACCTACCTAGTATAGTAGAATGCCTTTCTCAAGGGAAAATGTGTAAGTGCCCAAATTTGAATGGGCATAAACTTCAAAGTCCAATGATGATCTAGCAATCTAGTGAATGACCCTACATGGCATGAATTAATAAATTCTCTTATACTATTTCCAACATGGTGGAAGATGTCTTATGAGTCTCTAGGACTTGTTTTTAAATCCTTTTTCAAATCATTAAAACCAACATTTTTACATGCAAACAAGTTTCAAAACCTCCATTATAGGAGTCACAACATCTATCTTTTATCCTTAATGGTTATTGCATCTCTAGTCTATTAACTATTCTTCCATCAACCAAAGAAGGGTCCATCAGAGAGAGAGAGAGAGAGAGAGAGAGAGAGAGAGCTATATCCATAAGGGCTTCAAGATAACATCAACCTCACATGTATTGGATTCTCAATATCCTAGTGTGATGGTTTTAATTTCTTTTAAAATTTATTTAGAATAGATGATTAATGAGTAGAGTAAATGATTAGATTAGTTTAGTTATCAAATTTCTCTATGATTGTAACACTTTGTTGCAACTCTTTGGGTTTAGGACAAATTAGTATTATTTAGTAGAATAGATTTTAATTCTAGCTTGTTTGTTGCATATTTATTTTTTATCAAAACACTAACATTACTCTCCATACACTTTGTAAACAACAAAAGCATATCCAAGAATTAGTCAAAATGATCAAACAAATAATTATGTTCATTTAAGGCAACACTTTATATGCACACAAACATTGAAACTGGCAAACACCAACTCTCATACTAAACAAATAATTGATATATTAGTTGAAAAGTAAAGAAGGAAATTAATTCATTTAAGAATTGTTTGCATGCACATGCATTTTCCCTTTATTTTTTCACATCATTACACCAAATTGTTAAGAGAGTTTATTGTCAATTCTTGTATTTGCATTTTCATGAAATAGTTGCACAAATGCACATTTAAATACAAAAAAATGTAAAAAGGCAATCATTTAGTTTTGTTTTATGCATGTTAATCTTATTATCACATATAAAAACACAAAAATAATAGAAAAGTAATCAAAACACACAAAAATCCAAAAATATGAAAAAAGGAAAAAGCAAAAACACTAGAACCTTTAACATTTGAGCTAAGGACCTCAAAACTTAGTCTCAAATAGTGTAAACAAGCACATGCAAACAACTAACTTCTAAACACACCCAAACATTCATGCATACTAAGACCAGAAGAACCTTCACCTACACTTTCTCCACTCATGACAATGCTTTGGCATTTCATGCTTACATGTCTCCATGAGTGAGGATAGACTAGGTAGAGGAAACTAGGAGTGATTTAAGTGAGTTATTGCCACCCCTATTGCCAATAAGATTATCAAACAGGAAACATCTTGAGAGATAATCTAGCAAGAGAACAAACGTAGATTGGCCATTGAATTAAAATAACTGCAAACCCTTTTTAAACTAGAAACTATTCATGCAAACATAACCCTTGAGAACACTCATTGAGAGCTCTACACTCCTCAAATTGAAGTCAATGTGCTCAACACTAATGCCACACCTCAAATTAATAGTATTGTCATTTGTAGGGAGCTTTTTTCTCATGAAGAGTGTGATCCCATAGGAGTTGTCATAGCACAAGTTAATATCATTGCCACCCACATGGTACTGTTGAACACAATGAGGTGCTGAGAGGGGGGGGTGAATTAGCACATACTAAAACTTTAAACAAACATCTGCAGATAAAACTGAATAACTTAAAGAACAAAAAAGAAATCATGCAACACACATAACACCAATATTTTTACGTGGAAAACCCTAAAATAGGGAAAAACCACCGTGAGGATTAGCTCACAATATATTATGCTCACTGCAAAAGTATTACAATATTATTTTAGGGCTACAACCCAAGGAAGCTGCTACTCCCTAATTTAGTGCTTACAACAATTACAACTTTGATTTAGGGATACAACCCAAGGAAGCTACTACTCCCTAAGTATTCTGCTCATTGCAATAAGATTTGCAAAGATAGTAAATACATGGACTACTATAGAGTAAACATCTAACTCATGCTGATAATGCAGTCTTCTATTTCTACTCAAACATGCCTTCAAATTGATTTTGTACACTTTATTTCTTGCATTCTTCTCTGCTCATTTTCACATCTCAATCATTACATCACAAATGAATTTGATCTTCTATAAATATCCTCCGCAACACTTCAAAACATTGATTAGGTCGACATCAAAAGCATCATTGGATGAAATGTGTAACTCTTCACAAGTCAACCTCAGTACATACAATATGATGGAAAAACTTGTTGCGGACCTTAGGACTTCATGAAATGGATCAAGGAACATCTCTCCATACCTTCTAAGTTAAGAAAACTAATCAAGATCCTCCGCACATATCAGATACTTAACTAGTTGGCTCAAAATGCTCAAGACTGCTAACTGTTCATCTTGATACTACTGGGGAGAAGCTAGAATCTTCATGCAGACTAGGAATTCAATTCAATCATACATGATCTCAACATCATTCATACAACTTACTGTTGAATATCGTATCAATCTATACATTTGCAAATCATGAAACATGACTAACTGTAGGAAACAAAGCATTCCTAACCACATGTGATACTTCATAACTCAAGATATAGCATTGTGATGCAATACAAGCCCTGAAACCTTTTAGGAATGATCTTAAACATCATTATATGTTCCTTACTAGATCTACACACCTTTATCTAATGATTCTGGAGGAATACAAGGGCCTAACAAAGGTAACCAGGAGTCCGGAGAACAATTATACTTAAATCTTCCCTTACAAACTTAACTACCTGATGCGGTACCAGAAAATGGAAATTACTTGCATGCAGATCAAACCTGATATACTTTGGAACATGTAATATCTTTGTACAAACTTTTATGGCTGATATATATACTTTTCATCCTCTGCAAAAGCACAAACTAGTGTATTCAGGATTTAGAACAGTCTGTATTACCTCTGTCACTTGATTGTTGACTTTGCGGACCACCAGACCACTTGATACTTCATCATAACATGCCTTATACATCTCTTATCCTTTCCTCAGAACCACATGACAAAATAATGTTTTCTAGAGGAATGCGGAGCATGACATTAAGTCTCCATCATTGCCCTGTCTAAGTGGTAGTCGATACTTTGTCCTTTGTAACTTTTTCTGCTGATGATGTGAGGACTTGAAAACTTAGATTTATCATTTCAATACCTGAATAGAGTTGTCTTCAGAATTGCAAGATCAAATCTTGCTTTGCGGAGAAATGCGAACCAAAACAAGGTGACTCTGCCTTAGGATATGCACTATGAGTGCCTTAGTCAAATTTCTGCTTCTTATCATTAAGTGCGGTACTCCCAACTGATGATATATATATGTGGGGATACTGAAAACATGCAAGGACATGAGTATTTACCTCCGCATCATGCTCAAACATAAAACTGGTCACCTCAGCATACTTAGACTATTTTCTCTTTTCCCAGAGTGGTTTACCTTGACCATGCTAACTCTTCCTTTGTATCAGTCTGTATATACATTCGCATATACTATGTTGACATCAATGACAACACATATTGCCAACAGGGACTCCTTCCATGCAAAGATGGTAGTCCTTTAGAGTATTTGCCACTCCACTTGCTTTTACCATGTGAGTAGGAATGATTCATTAGCAATTCAATCAAATGTGCGCAACACATGTATGCATGCCCAATTATGATTCATCCACAGTAGTGTTGAGTCACATTTGGAGTGTACAACTCCAACTCAAGACGCTGTGTGCCCATTTTAGAGCATGCAAGTTCAAGATGACATTTTGATACATGCTTAGATTAAACCATCTTAACACAAACATTTGTATTGTGTATACCAATGAATTTTTTACTAGCTATATGTCACCATTTAGCTATTTTTAGCATTTCTATCCCCTATATTTGGCTATTTTAGGTTCTTTAGAAGTGTCCAACTCACCTATATTTGATAGATTTTTCATGATCCTAAAATAAACCACTTTGGGTTAGACATTTTAGTTATTTAAAATGGACACATATTATGCTATTGTATATAAATTTGGGCCATAATCCCCCGTTAATTAAGGGATATTTTTTATTTTCCATACTTGCTCCCTTCCAACATATTTTAAAAAAAAGTTAGATATTGATTGAAAATTTACGTGTTGAATCATCATCCAACTTATATATTATAGAAATACTTAGTCCATGAATTGCCAAAAAAAAATGGTATAAGGAAAAAATATTGCCATTCATTTTAAAATTTGATTTCCACCATGAAAAAACCACCTATAATATTATGCTTCTTTTTTAGTAGATTCACCCAAATTTCTATAAACTTTTCAAAAAATTATTCCTTAAAATATACCATAATGGTAAAATAACTTCATGAGAATAAGTTCTAATATTTGGTCTCTTTGGTGTTTTGTATTCCACGTTTCCATAAAGAGTTAGCATGAATTTTTGGAGCTAAAGGCAAAATATAATAATAACAATAAAAGGTTCGTTGACTTTTACGGCTTGCTCATACGAATAAAGGTTGGTAGCGATTAAAAAAAACAAAGAATTCCTTAAGTGGGTTTCTTTATGGAAGACAAATGACGAAATTAGTGGAGCATGTTATGTGATAAGACAACACTAAACATGTCTCCATATTCTTTATCACCTTTTAAATGGAGCAAATGGAATTAGCAGGAGGAGAATATCAAACATGTCATGAAGCACTCTCGTCTAACCGTTCTAAAGGTTAATCATCATTATTCTTAGATACCAAGATTGAGCATTTTCTACTTTTTCATTCCACAATTAAATATTTCTTAGGATAAATTTAAGAAAGTATAAATCATCATCTTTAATTGATTTCATGTAATAGTGATGGATTAAAAAATACAAATAATTGACATTTAGTTTAAGTAAAATCATGCAATAATAATCAAGATAAAATGCATAGTTAACATATATTTTGGAAATATTAAAATTATAAAGGGAAAAAGAAGTTAGATTGATTAAATTAACTTTGATCATAGTTTTTCTCCATCAAAAGGTTAGGGTTTTACTAAGTATGTATATAAATGCTTTTGTTGTAGGTCAATTTAACGATTTTGTGCTACTATGGTAAACTTGAGTTTATTATTTTTAAACACTGTGAAGTCAAGAGCATTACCACATAAGGACACAACTAGGGGTTATAATATAGAAAGCATACATTTAAGGATTATAATATATAAAGCATGATAGATAGTAGTTGCGAGAGGATCAAAGAAGTAGCAAAATATGGATAAACTGCAATAGATAGAAACAACACTTCACCATTTGAAGTCTTCAACAATCGGCCATATAGTGGAGAGGCCCTCACAACCGACCAACCTATTAATAGTGACTTGGACATTTTTTATGTAGTGATGAATTGTATAGTTCAATAGGCCTTCATTATGGAGAGTGCTTCCAAGTCTGGCAAGGATTTGAGTGTTGTCAGTGAGGGCTACTAGCTTAGTTTCATGTCCCTCATGTTTCACTTTAAGAGCATGTAGTTGGTCTTTGATACTATTAATCTAGGTAGTGAGATCCTTCAATACTAATGTGTTCTCTTTAATAAGCCCTAAAAGGTTTTCCATTTGCAAAGACAGTGTAGCAAGAAACATATGTAATTCAAGGTCATGAGGGAAGAAAGCGGTAGAAACATGACTTTGCAATGAAGATTCCATAAGAATGAGATAAAGAGTTGTTGGTAAGACTGCAACACAATATTGTAGTACACATAAGGGTTGACGAAAGTGTGTTTCCAATTCCATTGGTGGAGGAAGATGAGAGGAACAATGGAAGATAATATAAACTAGAGGTGGTGAGCATGAGGACAAAGCCAAAAAGTGTGTTCCAACATTTTGTGCTTCAAGTAGAATGGGTAGGGATTCAAGGCATTAGGAAGGAAGTGAGGATGACAGCCAATAGGGAGTTTGGAATGCAAGAATTTATGCACCAATAACTAGGATAGTGTGATCAATTTAGATGACCAAATTCAATAGTTAAGCTTATTCCAAGTAGGTTTTGCAACCTAGAGTAGTTCCATTTAATGTTTAGGTGGGTAGCAATGGGAAGGTGAAGAAGAAGGGACTGGTAAACAATTTGAAGAGGAAAGGGGTGGAAGTAACACCAAACAACCATTGCTAGTCATTGAAAAAGTTACAGGGATGAGGAATAGAAAACTTAATAAGAATGAAGGATGGCATCATAGATTGAATCTTGAAAAGAATAAGGTGCTTCATAATTGAGAAATGGAATTGGGATTGTAGCAAGGGCAATACATTTGTGTTCTTTATCTAATTTCATGTTGGATAATTTACTTTAAAGAGAAGTTATGATGTTAAATCTTAAATTTGTATATAATTTAAAAAATAAATTAGAAAAACTTTAAAAGCTTTAAGGAGGTGGCATATACTTGTGAGACAATAAACCACACCCTCACATTAATATCTAGGTCTAATTAAATAAATAAAGTTAATAAAATAATCAACCCAGATATAAGAGCTAGAACAAATTATGTGTACTTGAGTAGAGCTTAAAATGAAGAAAATAAATAAATAAAAAATGTATACCTTGATACCAAAGGAGAGATACTTTTCTATGATAGGCGACTAATATCTAAATTCTAATGTTAGAATTAAGATGAGCAAATTGAGATGATTGAGATTTAAAATCCCAAACACTCTCTATGAACCTTGGACACTTCTATGAGTGCAATTTTGAACCTAGGGCATGGATCTTAATTATGCCTATGAATCTAAACTACATTAATTTGTCTATTAAATTTATTTCTTGCATTAGTGTCTTAAACCTGTGTATGAAAGGAGATTCTCCCTTGGTCAAACACACGTTACCAAGTCAATATTATAGAACACAGATAAAAATAATAGGCAAACATGAAAGGATGCCTACAAGTGATGATATAAGTAGTAATGCAATGTTGATATTGTATAAATGCTCCTTGAAATATAGTGATATGATGTATAGATTGGTGTGTAGATGGTTTTGAAATTAATTAGGGGTTTTCCTTAAATAATACAACCTAGCACACAATGTAACAAAATTTTCACTCAAGTTGACTCATAATGGATAATTGGAGTGAGTTGATTGGAGTTTAATTTTAAATTTTAATTTTAAAAGTTTTGAGGTTATTTTCACACTCATAAAGATAAACTAGTTTAGTTCCATGCCTACAAATTTGACTTAGGTAAAGGAATGCATGAACTAAATGTTAGAACTAGTTCATAGGGACGTGTGTAGATGGAATCATGTAAAGATTATGTTATTTGATAATTTTCACATTGGAATGTTCCACTTGTACACAAGTCATTGCACTAAGGATAACTTGTTCAAGGTGAGCTCAAAATGAAGAGGAAAAGTATATAGGGTATGCAATTTTTACCATTACATTTTCCCCCACTTTGACACACATGTGAACTACTGTGAATATGTATGTCAAAGTAAAACAAGTAGTCAACTTGAAAGTAAAATAATTTAGCAAATAAAAAGGATAGAGCTAAGGATATCAATTGGGTACATTATCTTGAAAACCATAAAAGAGAATTTTTTAATGATTGGCATTTATCAATCATTTAAAAATATGTAGTAACTACAACTTACTTGAATTTCCAAAGATCAAAATCTAAAAAGAAAAAATGACAAGGAAGTTTGCCTACTATGAATATAAGGTTCTACCTAATGCAGAAAAGCTATGTGATTCCAATTGAAAATAGAAGCAATCATGAGCTTAGTCACTGCAATCATACACAACAAAATAACATAAGTGATATTAAATTCTACCCTCTATTTGGTTGATTATGAGGGATAATTAAAGTCAATAAAATAATTAACATGGATATAAGAGTTGGGATAGGTTATGCATACCTAAGCAAAGCAAGAAATAGAGTAAAATAGTAAATAATAAATGCATGCCTTAATACCAAAGTAGAGATGGATTTTCTTGTGATAAATGATTGATACATGAAGTCTAATAACAAATTTGAGATGAGAAAACTAAGATAATTAAGATCTGAAATGTAGAAACTACTACACTGCTAATCCTATAATGTGTGTGGCTATGTGTAGTTAGCTTGTGGCTACCTTAACTATTATTTAATTTATATAATCATTAATATAGTCTTATATAGGTAGTTAGGTCAGCCTAGATGGCATCCTTGGTATAAGGATGGTATATATAGGAGGTAGAGTTTAGTTATTATGATCATATTGAGTATTGTGTTCTTATTGAAGACTATTTGAGGTATCCCCCTCAAAGTGAATTAGGAGGTTGCCCCCTCGAAGTATAATATTATTATAAAGTATTTGGAAATTTTTTATTATTATATTCTTCTATTGTGCAAGTTGTTCCATTACAAGTGGTATCAAAGCATGATCTTGGCATTGTGAAGGCAAGAAACAAGGTCATTTTGGGAAGTGCAATCTCTCTCATTTTGATGAATCATTTCAATATTTTTGGAGGGGTTTTTAATGACATTTTCAAGCTTCTACATTCTAGATTTGAGGTCAATTGGAGCATAATTGAGGGAGTTATTACATAATTAAGGTTTACACCATTTTCACTCCGAGGGCTAAATTTAGCAATTTTTTCCTAAGTTTTGGAGGGTTGAACAAGGGCAAATTGTGACACCTACAATATTAATTTGAAGGAATTTGAATCACATTTGATGAAGTTATTGTGAAATTAGGCTTTCCATCAATTTCTCTCTCAAGGTTGCAAATTAACGAATTTCTTGGAGATTTTTTTATATAAAGTGAGATCTAGGCCCTAGTAAGTTATAGTAAAATTTTTAGATTAATTGGATTTGTTTTGTGTGATTTATTACAAAATTATTTTTCCCCCATCATGGTAGGGCCAGCCACAAGAGGCAAAAAGAATTATGTCACACCTAGAAAACCTCTAGACAAGGAGGATACAAAAAGTGGGGAGATTTATACTAATGATATGTAGGAGGAAATCATGAAGTTTAAGGAAGATATTTCATTAGTGAAGATGGAGATCAATGAAATATCTAGGAAATTGGATTCCCTTCTGAGTGGCGTGAATTATAAGGGAGAAAATTCACATAATAAGATTGGGGTGGGAGAAGTAGTAGAAGAATAATAAGGAGAAGGAGAAGGAGAGAAAAAAGAAGTAGAAGGAGAAGGAGGAGAAGGAGAAAGATAAGAAGAAGAGGAAAAATAAGGAGAATAATTCAAACCAATAACATCTTTCCATGCATATCACTACTTGGAGAAATTTAAAAAGCATTATTTCCTAAAGGAGATCCTGATTAGGCCATTTAATCAATGCTAGGGTACCATCTACCATCCTTCACCTCTTTCTCGAAGGAACACCAAAAGGTTAGAGAAATAGAAGAACACATTCATCACCATCAAGATCTAGATGTAGAGGGAACACACATCTTGAAGCTTGAGTTAACTTTCTAGACTTACACAAAGGAGATGAGGACTAGGACACTCACAATATTGAAGAATTTACTAGTCGAAGTTATCACATGGGAAGATGAATATTTTATGCATAAGCATCCAAAATTAATCAGCATTGAGGACAACACTTTTTTAAAGGTGGGGGGCATGCTACATGTCTAATCCTATAGTGTGTATATGGTTATGAGTAGTCATCTTGTGCCTACCTTAACTCTATTTAAGTTACATAATCATTAATATAGTTTTATATATGTAGTTAGGTTGGATTGGATGGTATCCATGTCATATGTATGGTATATATGGGAGGTAGAGGTTATTTATTATGATCATATTGAGTATTGTGTTCTTATTAAAGACTATTGGAGGTATCCCCCTCAAAGTGGATTAGGAGGTTACCCCATCAAAGTGGCATATTATTATAAAGTATTTGTAGAATATTTACCATTATATTCTTCTATTGTGCAAGTTGTTCTATTACATAAACTATATATGACCTAGGGCACTTACATGACTATAGAATTGATCTTCATGCATGCAAATCTAAACCTAGGGTGTGGATCTAAACCATGCTCATGATGGGTTTGAACTATGCTAATTTTCCTATCAAATTTTTTTTCACTTCAATATCTTCTACCTATTTCTAAAAGGGGTGGTGTCTATAAATGCCTTTGAGGACCTAGCTAGGTAGGGGGATTCTCCCTTGGTAAAAACCATTTTATCAAGTCAATGGTCTAGAATAAAGATGAAAAACAATAGGTAAAAATGTAAAGATGCTTAAAATTGATGTAGTAAGCATATAGTGTAATGGTGATTCTCTATAAATGCTCCTTGAATGATAGTGTTATGAAGTGTGGATGTATTTTTTAAATTGTTTTAAAATGAATTAGGGTTTTTCATTAAATAGAACATCCTAGAATACAAGTTAACAAATTTTGCACTCAATTTGGCTAATAATGACTATTTGGCGAGAGTCGGCTTGGGTCCAAAATTAAATTTAAATTTTAAAAGTTTTAGGCCCATTTCCACACTTATAGAACTAATCTAGCTTAGTTCCAAACCTATGAATCTAATCCAAGTAAAATAATGGATGAATTGAAGGTCATAATTGGGTCCTATGGATTTGTCCAAATGGAATTAGGTACGAATCATGTTATTTTTTGATTTTAACACTAAAATGTGCCACTTGTACACTATTTAATGCACTAAAGATTGTTGGCAAGAGACACTATATGGATTCATGATTGTTGTCATTGATAGCAACAAATTTCATCCCACACATCCACAGGACATGGTGTGTCTCTACCGGAAGTCAGAGTGAAGAATGTTGTGGTCCGGTAAACAAGAACAGAGCATGTGGCAAGGTCCGACAGACAGGTCCGGATCTCTCAGAGGAAGTATCTTGGTGCAGTGCGGATTTGGGGAAGTCAAGAGGACTACCTTGAGTGGTATATTCCAAGGATTTAGCCTCCAGTGATAGATGAGGAAAAAGATATGAATAGTTGAGTACTGGATTCGTGAGTGACAGTGTGAAGAGAGGAAGAACTGACTGACAGAACATCAAACTACTTTCCGGATGTGTTATTGATGGTGTTAAAGGTTATGAAGGCATGAATCATGTTTGGCTAACATGATTAATGATTTCTACAAGCATATACTTGATCCACATTACTTGATGTGCTAGGATTCAGCTGACATATCAGAATTAGTGAAAAGATTGACTATTCCAGGTGCCGACTAGAAAGGTGATGAAATTACTTGTGCGGATATATATACACAATGGATTTAGTTGTGAGAAGTGTTGTGGTGATATGTGACATGCAAATAAAAGTAGAGCAGAGTAGAAGCAGAAAGGAAGGTCCGGTATGTGAAAGGAAAGCAGCATAAGAGAAGAGGAAAGATGAAGTGCAGCAGATCAGCGTATTGAGCCTAACCGGAACTGAACTCTAGCATATGTGGATGCTTCCAATCAGTTCAAGTATTGTATAACATTCTTTTGTAGATAGTGTGTCTCCTTGTAGGTAGTGTGCCTCCTTTGTGAGCAGTGTGCTCGGGCAGTGAACCCTAATTGGCAAGTGCCATTTTGTAATTCCTTATTCTTCTAACAGAGAATAATCTTTGGGTTAATCACCCCATGGTTTTCTCCCTTAACAGGGTTTCCACGTCAAAAATATTGTGTCATGTGTATCTCCATCTCATGGTTATGTTTGCTTGTTTGAATTAATGCTACATTGATTAATAAGAAAGTTTAGAAAGAAGAAGTAATTTGGATAACTGATTCACCCCCCCTCTCAGTTATCAACAATTGGTATCAGAGCCAAGTTCCTCCTAACAGAGTCTAACAGCTCGAGGAAGATCTGGGAGTCCAAATGGATGCATATGGTTTAAGGGAGCAACTCAAGACTACCCTTAAGGATCTTGAACAGTCAAACTCTGAAGTCAATGAATTAAAGGAAAGACTCAAACAGGCTAATGATTTCATGAGAGAACTAAAAGACAAATTAAGTCTCTCTATAAAAAAGAGAAAGGAGCTGCTTCAGCAATTGGCAAGACAAGGTGAAGAAAATAATGCAAATGAAGAACTGACTGAGAAAACCAAGTTATGTGAAAACTTATCAAAAGAAATCATTATGGTAAGACATGAAATGGAATCAGGAGTTATAAAGTTTACCCAAGAAGTTGAAGAGAAAAGAAAAATTGAAGATAATCTAAGACAATCCCTCAAGGAGAAATCAGAAGATTGCCACCAGATGGATAGAATTATCAGACATCTTGAATTTGATCTTGAAGATGCTAAAGATAATGAAGAAAAACTTGAGGATCAAATTGTCTCTCTCAAAAGGGATCTTCAGATAGCAAATGAATATAAAGAGAAATTCAAGATAAGTTCTGCTCAACTTGAAGTTCTTCTTGAAAGTCAAAAGAAGGTAGATGACAAGTGTGGTTTGGGATATGAGAAAGGAGAAAGCTTCAGATCTGGTCAGAAGAATTTTGGATCAGAAAATCTAAGGAACAGGCCTAGAAGACCTCCAGTAAGACAACCCAATGCTCAAAGATATCCATCCTTCAATGGATACTGCCACAGCTGCAATCACTTTGGTCACAAAGCTAATCAGTGCAGAAAGAGAATGAATCAGACTAATTCATCCTTCTTCGGACAGTGTTTTAACTACAAAAGGTATGGTCACAAGTCTCATGAATGCAGAAATATGCAAATGACCAAATCATTCAATGGTAGATGCTTTACATCTAATAGAGTAGGTCATATGGCTAATCAATGCAGATCAAGAGGACATCAGTCAAATATGCAAAGAAATGTTGTTTGCCAAATCTGTAATAGGTCCGGTCATAATGCAAAATTCTATAGAAGCAAGAATCAGGAGAAAAGAGGTACGGCATATCATAATCAGAATCAAGATAAGGGTAAACAAAAGGTGAATGTGGATGAAGTTAGGAATGAGATGAACAAGATTTGGGTGAAGAAAAGTTTAGAGAATGTAGAGGTTGGATCTGCACCAGACTCTGGTGCTGATATTCCTTCTGGAAACTAAAAGGTGAGCTCTGGCTCAGGGGGAGACACAAAGAAAACCTTGTTCCCCCAGCCAGTTAAGTGGTGCCTGAAATTGGCACATGAGAAGCTGCGGATCAAAAGGTTTCTAGAGAAACATGTAAAGAAGGTCAGGTAAAGATCTGAGAGATCTGCAAGAAAATTTAAAAAGTTCAATTCCTTCAAAATTGGTCTGATTAAGCAAGTCCTCTGGTAAAACAGGTTTCTCACAAGATTAGCCTGGTATGAATCTAAATTGATACAGCTTGATCTGCAGATAAATAAGATGATCAAAAGGACAAGTAGATATGATGATTCATCACTAACATCGATCACAAGGGAATCATAATGATCCGAATGAGTTTCTTCCTCCTTGAACAAAGAAAACTAGGCAAACCGGAATGAAGTAGGTTGCGCATTTATTGCAGGGTGAAAATTAGGGCTTCTTGGAATAAAAGAGTTCATTTGTCTGTCATTTACACACTTGTACACTCACATGTGAAGAAGAAAGAAAAGGAGCTCTGCAAACAACTTCTCCCAAAAGATCAAGGCAACTCTTCATACAGCTCTATTCAGATTTCTTCGTGTGCCCTAACCTGCGTAAAAGGTATTTATCGTTCTTAATATCCTTCAGTAAGATTGTTTGATGATGGATACTCCGAATATAGTAAAGATCTCTAATAGACCTTGGCCCTCATTTAATAAACATCCATATAAATCCTTGGAGGTAGATCCCCTAGGTGCATTTTCCAGTGTTCCGCATGGTGTGTTCCACACCGAAGATATTAGGGTTTATATACATGCAAATGTTGAAGAGTTTGGGGAATTCAAACTAAGAGATATCTATCACAAACAACTGTTAGATGATTCATTTGAGCTCAAACTCCAATACATAGGCCTCCGGAACAAGCACTTTGCACAATACATATATTTCCCCTGTTTTACGGAGGATGAATGGGTTAGGTACATTTTGAGCAGAATACATGACAATTTCATGTGGTTAAATGGACCATTCAAGATCACTAAAGATGCCATCAAGGCAGTTACCGGACTACACTCATCCAGTGGGATTCTTGTTCTTAAATCTGTAAAGAACCAAATTGTGAGTGATGCTACCGGATCTAAGTTTGACAAAAGAGCAATGACAATAGATGACATCACTGATCTGGATGTCAAGTTTGCTTCTATGATCATTGGATATAAGATATATCATTCTAGCATAGAAAATTCTGTACCTGGAATTGCCATCTATACCACTTATGAAATGTTAAGAAAGGATGCAGACTATGATCTTTGTTAGCTTCTCTTGAACCAACTCTTGGAGAATCTGTAGAAAATCAAGAAAGACAAAATAATTCATTCAAGTATGGAGGATTGATATTGTGCTTATTCTTCTACTTTATGAATGAGCTTCCTGGATCTAATGGCTAGGTATGGGAGAATGATAGACCGGTAGCTATCCAAATCAGAGATTATTTACATGGACTTGGTGACAACAAAGCACAAAATACAACTCTGTGGAGGTATTTCAAGAACTTTCAGAACATGATGCAAGCAAGAGAAAGGATTCCCCAGTCTCTTGTTGAGAAATACAAAGACACAATCTGCTTTATGGTAGAGACTGATCAGTGCCTAATGGAGGCAGTAGAACCAAGGACAGTCTGGATCATGCCCATGGGGTATGAAGTTGATGAACAGATTGTGGAGCTGCATGTTCAACACATGCTAAGCTAGCCTAAAGATCCAAAAGTAGAAAGGTTTGGAACCTTTGAGGAGCTGAGTATAAAAATCCATGTTGAACTTAGAGAACCAGAGATCAAGAGGAAGGTGAGAAAAGAAGTAGAAAATATTGCCCAAGGCCTTGGCATCTCAAAGGAGGCACTTGATGCCCACAAGAAAAGGATGGAAAGGGCTGAGGAAGAGAAGAAAGAGGCAGAAAAGAAAAGCAAGGAAAGTGCTCCGATAGAAACCTCAACCTGGACCAGATCATCAAAAAGATCTGCACCTGTCATAGCCAAAAGCTCAAAACTGAAAGTCCAGGCATCCGGTAAAAGAGAGAAAAGATCAAAGACAAAAGCCACAAGGGCTTATGCAAGTCAAAAGGATGAAGAGGAAACCGAATTAGATGAGGAAATCAGGAAACTAAAGAAGAAGAAGAAATCATCCGGTCAAGGAGAAGAAGAGAAGGAAGAGGAATTTGTTGAAAAACCTACTCTCTCCTTAGATGATGTAGTAAAAGTAGTCATTGTGGATGGCAACCTACAACCCTTAACAGAATTCTATGATTATTATAATGAAGCAGATAAAAAGATTATGGAGGAAGCCACAGTCAAGTTTTTGAACATTTACAATAAAGCTTTTATTGAAATTATCTCTCTAATTCCTAAGAGTCTAGAGAAGAGTTGGAAATGAGAAAGACCAATGCCATGGCAAAAGACCTTGAGATCCGGGAATAGATAGCTATTCATCTATATCCTTCAATTGATCCCAAGACAATGAACATGGTATTCAAAGACTGCAAGGATGAATTCAGGAGCAAAGCAAGGATGAATCAGCTTATGCTTGGTGAGACCGAAAAGGTAGCTAAGGACACTGAAGAGATTCTCTAGAAAACCTTCAAAAGATTTAATCTTCCTATCATAGAGGACTTGGGTACTGATCCCTCCACTACAAATGTTGCAGAAGAAACTCCTGAGAAAATGTCAGAAGAGGTGGGCCCCGAACAGACTAACATTTCCCCTCCGGTTTCCCCTACAGTCTTCGGATCTAAAGGAGAAGAAAAATCACAGGAGAAAGAAGCAGAGGTGAAGGAAAAAGAAGATGACAGTGCTAAGGTTGTAGAAGGAGAGAGGACTTCAGCAGAGAAAACCACAACTGCTAGTGATGAAGGAGAGAAAACTCCTAAGGACAGCTCCAAGACTGCAGAAGAGAAGAAACATCTGTCTCCGGCAAGAGACACTGCACAAACTATCCAAGAATTCCTGAACAAAGAAACAATGGAGATTGATGAACTGGAGCTTCTACAAGGTCCATTCAATTTTGATTCTCTTTCTCTGGTACAGACAATGAATATAGCTTCATTTGCAAATGCTAAGGCTAATGAAAAACTCCTAAAGTCTCATATGGAAGACTGTGAGTTGATAGAAGCTGCTTCCGGAGTGCTTGAAAAGATTATGCCATCGGTTCAGAAAGATCCCACAGCCTCCTCTTCCGGTAATCTCAAAACCTTAGTCAACAGTGTTAGTACACATTTTGATTCACTAGAGAAGTCAACAGAAGATAAGGTCCGGAAGGAATTTCTTGCAAAAAGATTATCAGAGGTACAAGGTTTGATAAGTAATGATAGGAGAAATATGAGTATAGGGATAAAGAGCTTAGAAAATGCTCTTATAGATGGCAGAAAAATATACAAATTTTGTATTTCATGGTCCAAAGTAACAGTAGAGATTGAGAAGAAAATAAAAGAGCAAGAGGATAAACTACTAAGTTTGTCTCAAAGTTTTGATCCTCTCTCTTCCTCCATAGTCAATCAAGAGTGTCAGACTATTGCAATCACAACTGCAATAAAGAATTTTGAGAAGGAAAGGAAGAACATGATCAGCCAGATGGGTGAACTTAGAAGGATTATTATCCCTAAGTTAGAGGCCATGCATGAGGCCATAAGTGAAGCTCAAATCACAGCCCAGACAAATGATCTGACAGATCTAAAAAGGGCAGATGCATTTGCATTCCTGTTGAGTGGGCATATCTCAATTTTGGACAGGATGAAGCAGAGTTGGTCAACAGAAGTGGTACAGTTGAAGAACACTTTTGTAGACATACTTAAGTATATGTAAGTACAACTTGTATATATATACTTATGCGGCTAAATATAGTTAAATTTTTAAAAATTTTGGTATGCGGACCCTACCCTTTGCCATTGATGTCAAAGGGGGAGTGAGGAGCAGTGAAAAATGAGGAATCCAACTAAGGGGGAGCTCCAAAAAATGTATATAAAGACAGAGCATCAGCCAAAGGGGAGCCTAGTGTAAACACTTAGTCATTTTTCACTAAGTGTTGCCATCAATGCCAAAGGGGGAGATTGTTGGCAAGAGACACTATATGGATTCATGATTGTTGTCATTGATGGCAAAAAAGTTCATCCCACACATCCGCAGGACATGGTGTGTCTCTATCAGAAGTCAGAGTGAAGAATGTTTTGGTCTGGTAAACAAGAACAGAGCATGTGGCAAGGTTTGACAAATGGGTCCGGATCTCTCAGAGGAAGTATCTTGGTACAGTGCGGATTTGGGGAAGTCAAGAGGTCTACCTTGAGTGGTATATTCCAAGGATTTAGCCTTCGGTGATAGATGAGGAAAAAGATATGAATAGTTGAGTACCAGATTCGTGAGTGACAGTGTGAACAGAGGAAGAACTGACTGACAAAACATCAGACTACTTTCTGGATGTGTTACTGATGGTGTTAAAGATTATGAAGGCATGAATCATGTTTGGCCGACATGATTAATGATTTATACAAGCATATACTTGATCCGCATTACTTGATGTGCTAGGATTCAGCCGACAGATCAAAATTAGTGAAAAGATTGACTATTCCAGGTGCCAACTAGAAAGGTGATGAAATTACTTGTGCGGATATATATACACAATGGATTTAGTTGTGAGAAGTGCTGTGGTAATATGTGACATGTGAATAAAAGTAGAGCAGAGCAGAAGCAGAAAGAAAGGTCCGGTATGTGAAAGGAAAGTAGCATAAGAGAAGAGGAAAGATGAAGTGTAGCAGATCAGTGTATTGAGCCTAACCGGAACTGAACTCTAGCATATGTGGATGCTTCCAATCAGTTCAAGTATTGTATAACATTCTTTTGTAGATAGTGTGTCTCCTTGTAGGCAGTGTGCCTCCTTTGTGAGCAGTGTGCTCGGGCAGTGAGCCCTAATTGGCAAGTGCCATTTTGTAATTCCTTATTCTTCTAACAAAGAATAATCTTTGTGTTAATCACCCTGTGGTTTTCTCCCTTAACAGGGTTTCCACGTCAAAAATATTGTGTCATGTGTATCTCCATCTCATGGTTATGTTTGCTTGTTTGAATTAATGATGCATTGATTAATAAGAAAGTTTAGAAAGAAGAAGTAATTTGGATAACTGATTCACCCCCCCCCCCCTCTCAGTTATCAACAAAGATAGCCTAGTCAAAGTGAGCCCAAAATGAAGGGGAAAAGTGTGGGGTATGTAATTTTTACCATTACAATACTATATTATTGTTTGAATTTTTTATGATCTAAGAAACTTTCTTTACCATTATAATATAATGTATTTTTTTTAATTTATTTATTGTATAGATTATTTTTTATATATAATTTTCTATAACTGTATGGAAAATCAACACATCCTTCATTAATTTAGTAAAGTCTAATATGGGATGATAAAAAAAAAATGTAAATAGAACCTAAATTATTTTATAAGTTGAGGTTGATTAGTTGAGACATATAAATAGAAATAATAAATTGAAATGAGAATGATTATGGTTTACCTTGACATTGACACAATGTGGACTTTTACTAGATTATGATGTTGTAATAAAAGATATGATACCTAAAGTCTAGAACTAGATAAATCATTGAAGAAACTTGGGATGATTAAGACTAGAGAATTTGAGTGCCTAGGACTAGATCACACTCACGATCATATTCACTTGGTGTGATTCTATCATAGATGGCATGATTCGACCTAATACATAAGCATATTTTTAGTTTCTATAGAAAAATGTTTTCTTGTCTATTCGTGTAATGAAAAAGGTGTGGTGCTATTAAACACCATTAGGATCATGTTATGTGAGTGTTGAAGTATGAAACTTCTTTAACCCTTAGTTAGGCCCCTAAGGTTGAATTAATAATAAAAGAGAGATAAGTTCTAGAAAAGAATGTTAATGAGATGATTATTGATTATGCTAAGATTCAATGCAAGTATATGTTTGATTCCAACTTTTTTTTAATGCAAGTTGAGTTTGATAGATGACTTTAAAAAGATGACAATTAATGCCAATTTACATAGAGGTAAATAAATGCTATAATAATTTTCCAAAGATGTTGAAAATAAGTAGTCTAAAACATAGAGGTAAAAGAGTGAAGTGTGAACTTTTATCCTCTACATTTCTCCAACTTTAGTGGGCATGTGAAACTAAGGTGTGCAAGCATGCCAAAATAAAAAATAATGGAAATAATTGTGATAAAAGGGATATATAATTTCTAGATCTATAAATCTGAGTATCTAGATCAAGTTTGTGCTACCTGTGAAACTACACATAAACTAAAAATAGAATTATTGGATAATATGTCCACTCAAATTATATGTAATATGAAGGAGTTCCCACAAATTTAGGAGGATAGAATAAATAAATCATTACTAAAAATTGAATATGACCACAAAAGTAAATATGAAATTGTAATTTGAAAGATTTCATGAACATAAAATGTAAATTCAAGACTAAGTAGAAGATGAATACTTGAAATGTACACTATCTATGTAGTTGACCCATGTTTATGAAAACATGCCTCACATATTCCCCCAAGAAGAGAAACCATGAGCATGTGAAACCTACAAGAAGTAATAATTCATTGCTCCCAAGTGGCAAGATCAAGTGAAAACATGTAACATAAAAAGCGCAAGATACACATGTAAACGAGAATATGAAATATTATTTATGTAATTTTATTGTAATGTATTCATATCAAGAGGGCCAAAAATATGTGTCATAATAATCCATTTCCCCATTGGAATCATCCTCTAAGATGTTGTGCATGTACAAGTGGTAATAGTGATAATGAATTATCTTGTAATGTCTCTTTATGAAAAAGATAGTGTGTAAAGGTGGTATTTATGATGTGGTCACTTGATTTTCATGCCCTTGTTGTTGATATATTTACATATATGTTTCTTTGTTGTCACATTGATCATGAGAATGTATAGCTAGTGAAATGTCTATTGTAAGTGTTTGATCTACATGATTCTTTTTACATATGTTTATTTTTTAAGTGATTTTGATTAGAGTGTTAAGGTCAACCATCATACCAAAACATGCTATGTCATTAGTGCTTAATTGTATGTAAACATTTCCTTAATTATCATGTTGTTTGATATCTCCATGTTTAATGACATGAGATGTATTAGGTATATCCTTGATCTCTTGAGTAAAACCAACATGTTCCTTATGACTAGGTTTGGAAGGATCCTCCTTATACACTAATACTTTATCATGTTGAGGTGATATAAGTTTATTTTCTTTATCTTTAATATCATCAACTTAAATCATATTGTTGTCAATAAGATTTTAAATTTTATTCTTTAATGTGATACACCTACTTGTAGCATGTTCATGCACTTGATGAGAATAGAAAAATAATTAGCATTGAAGTGTTTCATGATACCTTTATATCTACTACTAGGATTAATGAGAGATAAGGTGATAAGTTGTTGTAATGTTACTATGCAAGGAAGAATGAACGATCTTGTTGGGATAGACACAGGGAGCCATTATGAAGCTGCAGTCTTCAAGGATCAAATCAGGAAACAAACCACCACAGGAGAATTCTTGAGCATGAGTTTGCATAAGAAGAGAAAAAGATGAAGATGGAGAATAAATTGATATATATTACAATGAATTGCTCTCTTATTTTACAAATGTGATATATGGCTTATATAGCCTTACATTCCTGTTTCATTCCCATGAATTAACCACCTTAACTGGTTATGAGAATAACTTCCCAACTATAACTATTGAATAATTATTTGCCTAAGTAAAACTTAAGCAAGGTAAAATCTATTTACCCTAACAGCCCCCCTTAAGTGTAACTTAGGGAGAATAATTATTATGAGATGCAAGATGCAATATGGGTCCTGACTACACAACCATGTTAGGTACCCATTTACAAAGAAGAATGCGATGCAATCTCTCACAACCGGAGAAAAGGAGAAAAACCCTATGGGAGAAAACTCCTCTCCAAAAGAGAGAAAAAAAGAAAACAAAATGCATGTATGGAGGACTCACTAATACCCCCCAAGGACTACATACATCATGTGTGTACATTCAATGGTCCTCCCATAGGAAGGAAAGAAGGAGACTACATACCACCTCCCCATTATAAATAATGTCCTACAAAGATGGTAAGTGTATGAAGGCAAAATAGAATCCAATCCTTACAAACCACTTGTCTCCCTTTAGGAAGAAACAAAACCATGTATAGATGTAGGTATGCTTCCCATTTAGGATATGCTTTGCAAGATGGAAGCATGAAGAATGATGATGATGTTGTCTCTTAAAAATGCTCATGTGTCTCCTTGCCCAGATAGAATGATGATGCCACAATTCAATTAGGTACATCCCCAATCAAGAAAGAAGGTGACAAACTGGAACTATGTGGAAACTGATATAGAGCAGACTCTAAAGATGAAAATACTGAAATATGTCTTCCAACCAAATCTAAAAGACAATGATTGTCCTACTGATTAGGAATGATGGAAGTCTCAATCAATGACCCTGGATAAGAAGCCAATGGATGTGAAGGTGGATCAACTATCTTTGAAGAAGAATCAAGAACCTCTGAAGCAATTGCAACCTCATCTAAAGTCTCAAAAACATCCAAAGGATCACAAGCATGGTTTATCTTCTTTGAAGAATAATGAGGTACATTAGAGTTGGAAAGAGAAGCATCAAGAGATGGTGGAGGATCATGGTCTCCATATGAGTCTCGAATATAGGTCTAAAGAGCATAAGGGCACTAAAGATAGATAATAGACTCCAAAAAGTTGGCATCTAGATGCTCAAAAATAACTCTAAAGACTCTAGCCCCATAGCCTTTCCAAATATGTTACTCATGGGGTGTGCCAGGAATAGGAACTTGATTATACAAATACGGCAAAAGATGTAGCTCACTAAGATAAGTGAGGATGCATTCACTCCATTGCTCATAGTTCCCTTTCTCCAAAGAAAATCCCATTAATGCTATAAATTCTTCAAAACATCACAAAGATAGTACCTTCAAAAAAACTCCAAATATATGATGATGAATGTCAAAATCATGCAAATTGACCTACACCACTGCGAGCTTGGTGAAGTCAGCTTTCCATTGATATGTGGAATGCAAAAATCAGACTTCGGATGCCCAAGATATGCTCCATGGAAAAAAAAGTCGCCTATGGGGGCTCAATGCAAGAATGAGAGCTAGATTAAGCTCTAGGGCAGATTAGCCCTTGCTCAGCCACGTGACCACCTTTTGCAAGAGAGAGAAATTAGGGAGCCATTATGAAGATGCAGTCTTCAAGGATCAAATCAGGAAACAAACCACTACAGGAGAATGCTCGAGCATGAGTTTGCATAAGGAGATAAAAAGATGAAGATGGAGAATAAATTGATATATATTATAATGAATTTCTCTCTTATTTTACAAATGTGATATATGGCTTATATAGCCTTACATTCCTATTTCATTCGCGTGAATTAACCACCCTAACTGGTTACGGGAATAACTTCCCAACTATAACTATTGAATAATTATTTGCCTAAGTAAAACTTAAGCAAGGTAAAATCTATTTACCCTAACAGATCTAATAAACACTCTAAATTTCTTTTGTTTTACTTGTATCATTTTAGGCATGAGTTTCTACAATCCATAAAGTAATGATGAGTGCTTTTGGATTTAACCCTATATCTTTTTTCATTGGTGTTTCAGATCACACTCAGTGATCCATCATCAAGAAGAAGAATATTATGGATTGGATTGCATACTAGGCCTTTTTTTAAAACATTAGGGGAGGAGGGGGGTTACAAGGGGAACAAGAAACGAAAAGGGGAGGGGGATAATATTTATTGAAAATAAATCCAAAAAATAAATAATTAAATATTCATAGAAGGATACCAACCTATATTTAATATATATTATCTATTATACAAATGCAATATAATATTGATTAAAAATATCAACTAGAAATATGGATAATCAGGTATTTCAACCTATATATATAATCTATAAATATATTTAAATACAAAAGAACATATATTAAATTAGAAAGAATATGGAATCAACTTTCTAATTCCTATTTGTATGTCAAATTTTGACTCTGTATGCCTGAGATATGGCTCTAAAAAAAATAGGTACCTTATGTAAGGCTAAATGGAGCAGGGACCCTAGTAAGTGGTTGATTGGCAATGATAGAGTTGAGGGCTACTAGTAGTGGTGCTATGGTGGCCCAAATCAGTGGCAACTAGGCTAGAAACCCTCGTTAAGGGGTAGAAAGGGGTAGTGGCATAGCATAGGTGGTGGCATAGAGATTAGACCCCTAGGCTTGACAGTGACTAGGGGCTTCATCACATATAACTACGAGAAAGATTTTTAAAATAAATTCCCACCAAATATTTTGATGGCTGGTCAAAGTGATCCACTATCAGATAATAACCACTGACTAATAATGAAACCCACTAAATAAAGTTTATTGCGAACAGATAAAACTCCAAACCGCCAAATTAATGTCAAACCCACCATGAAATTTGCCTACAACTAGGAGATAAAAGATGTAGAGACCCAAAGGATGATTTTGTAGGGTACAACATGGATGGTATGGCTAGTATGGAACCATATTATAGTATGGATTCCATACGACTGTACATAATTTCACACATACCCCAAATTTCAAACCCCACAAAAAATCACCCATAATTTTTAGTGTCTAATTTTGGCATTTAGACAGGTGATCCTAGGGTTTTGACACCTTCTGAGTGCAATGGTGAGGTCTATTTTGCACCAGGATACACTATTTAGACCTTCATAGTCAAAACCCTCAAAATAAGAGAAAAATTATAGATTTGGTGCTATGATACCATGTTATAACCAAGACCTTTTGCAATATTTCAACTACAAGAGAGTAATAACAACTAGAGAAAAAATAATGCAAAATATAAATTGATGCATATCATAATCTAAATAAGAACATGCAAGGTGAGTGAGTATAAATAGGCTATGTGAGAGGTGAGGTGAAAAGTCCAACCAATAGGAAATGTAACTCTAGAATGTCCCAAAATAGGATGGAGTAACTCCTACGGAAGAGACTGACACCTTGCACCACTCTCATTCACCCTTATTAACTACCCACTATTATTCTCTACCTATGCAAGCTTAAATTAGAAAAAAAAAGGAAAATAATTTCCTAAACTAACACAAGAAATATTAGCACAAGTCTCAAGAATAGGATTAGATGTGAGGATAGAAAGGTTCGAGTGACCAAATTTCTCCTCAAAAATATGGTCCACAAAAGGAGTGTGAACAACAACTAAAGGATTTGAACCATAATTAGTGGCAAAGTCAGAAAAAGTGTATAACTAAGATGCATGATCAAACATCCTTGTAGCAATAATATTTGTAATTTCCAAGTATCTGATGATAACTAAATCAGGTGTGACCTCCATAGTCTTCCCTACACCACTATGGGTAAACTAATATATGGAAAGAAGATTTTTTAAAAAGAAGGCACACACAATACATCATTGAAAGTACCCTCACAAATATTAATAGATCCATTCCCAATTACATTCATAGATGAATTATTACCCATCAAAATTGCTAGCATAACACAAAGTTCAAAGGTAGAGAAAATGGACTATGATGAAGATATGATAAGAGGCTCCAAAATCAAGAAGTCATTTACCTGATCTAGAACTTGTACTTGCACAAAGTGCCTTACCTTTCTATTTATTTTCCCCATTAGAAAAACCTACATGGCCTTTTTCAAAAGATCGTGACTATTTTGATGATGAAGGGGTAGGAGAAGATGAACTAGAAGACAAAGTTGAAGGAGAACTTACATTGATTTTTTGAACAAGATTCTTCAACTCATCTATTTGTTTTACATAGAAAACATGCTCATCACACCCACATTTCTTGCAATATGCACATGTGGGTTTCTCCTTTTGATTTTTCCTTTTTGTTGGATGAAGATGGCTTAGGGGTAGTGTAGACACCTAAAAATGGTCACAACCACCTTCAACCATTATCCGCACACTAAACCTTTCCAAATTTGATAATTCCCACTATTCTACCTAAAACACATGTTAATTAAATAATTTATAAATATTTAATTAATATTTCCTCAACTTTCCCCATTGCCAAAAATCAATTTCTTCTACTATACTTCAAAAAATTAAATATTTTAAAAGACTATAGTTCATGTGCACTCCCAAAAATTAAATAAATATGTCTATTTATTTAATTCCCTATTTTGTGCACTTTTGATTACTTTTAGTAATCATCATTATTTTACTCCTAATCATGTACACATGGATTAATTAAAATTAACCTAAAATTACATCTCCCCATGTTTCTCCACTTGTCATTCAATGTACATGCATGTACATGACAAGTGGTACTTTGGAAGTATGGACAAATCTTCCAAATAGTTCCATTTGTCCCATTTTTTGTCTCACCCACTCCAAGTGTCACTAATCATGAAATTTAAAATTCCATGTGGCATTATTCCTCCACTACTCATCTAATTTTAAATTCCACGTGTCCTCTCATTACAAATTTAAAATTCTCACAAAATCCAAGCCATACCTTTTCATAAATGAGACCTTACATGTCATACACCTACCTCATGTTAGAACACAAGCAATCTACTGAGGGGGGGTGAATCAGTAGATCAATACAACTTAAAACTTCAAGCCTCTAGAATGCAGATCAAATTACTTTCAATGCAATAACATCAACAACAAGAAAGCATGCACACATGAACAATAGATATACATGTGAAGAAAAGGTAGGGGATGCTCCTCAAAAACACCTAAAAAGATTCATGAGATTCACTTGACTGGTTGTTCCAATATGACAGGCTTCCTCTTCAACTAGCATGGTTATCAATGGTTGAGAAATGCACCAATGAGGGTCTTATGAGTTCACCCTCTTACTGAACTCTTACCACACCTTGAACTACTCTATTTTGGTAGACTAAGACCACTAAAGGTCTCCAAGAACCATGACACCATGCCCTTCTAGACGTTCTCTTGCAATAAGTCCTAATTGCTTGTAGCCCTTAGAATAGGGGTTTTCATGCATAACTAGCATAATACTTGGCAAACCCATGAAAAAATTAACTTTCTAGATACCCATTAAGTGTCTACACAACATATCAGACATGCAATATAGTTTCCTTGGGAACAAAGGCCTCAAAAAGTGACTGTCCCTACTGTTTTAGGCCTAATTAGGCCTCTTTTACAAAGCAAGTGTATGCTAGACTTGCTCTAAACTTCCAAGACCTAATCTAGGGCATGAATTAGGTTTAAAATGGATTTATTATACTAGTTTGAGGGATCCTAGTTCATCCCAAGTCAACTTTTCATGAAATCACTACTCTACCTATGATAGAAGACCTAATACATGAGGATATTAGGCTTAATTAGCTTCAAAAGACATTTCACTTTGGTCCCCTACTTCTGCAATGAAAATAGAAAGAAAATGCAACCTAACTAGAGCCATTCCACCCATTTTAGGCCTTTGACATAGGTGAAATGGGTTAAAAACCAATCATTTTGCCTAAAACCCTCAAAACTAGGGTTTTAGACCCAATTTCATAAATCCGATTATAAAATACTTCAAGAATAATGAAAATCCTCCAAATTAGTTGAAAATGAAAGGTAACTCAACTCATTTCAAAATTTTGGGCATTAGAAATCATGACAGTCTGGTACGGAATAGTACAGGACGTAGGAACAACAAAAAGACAGAAAAAATGTAGAAAACTAGAAAAATCTCTATTATTCCTTCACCAAATCTTCTTCTCTAATCTGCCTCAAGGTGTGTGAAGCATAAGTAATAAGTTTCCAATGTAACTCGCACATTTTCTATCTCCATCATAATGGAAAAGCCAAAAAGAAGGCATAAAACAGTCTGTCCACTACAATGCCAAAAATAGACTATCCTAAACTTAAGCAATATTCAAGACACTAACCACCACTACATCAAAAATGCCTTTAATAATCTTTATTACATTAGTTATGAAGACAAATCTCCACCTATACTCCTATTGAGACCAAAAATCAAAATTTAGGCATGGTACCCCTACACCAACATGGAAAACCCAATATGGGAAAAACCATGGTGAGAAAATGTTGCTAGGATCTACCGTCTTAATACAGCCTCACAAATGAAACCATTGATTACAATGTTTAAGAGCACCAACTCTAAGGAGTCACCAAACCCTTGATTTAAGAGCACCAACTCTAAGGAGATTACAATCCCCTGATTTGAGCACCAACTCAGTCCACAGGAGGCACCAACCTCACTAAATCTTTACATATTCAAGTATATAGCCATTTGGTTCTTCATAAACCTCAAATGCATCTATTCAAATCATATACAGTCTTTTCCTCTCACTCTACTGACCCAGACTCTCTTTGCACTGAATTCTACTCACACATTCATCAATCTATCTCACACTTTAGCCTATTATGAGTGCTCTTATATATGTTAGACTTAGGGAACACAACTGAGAGGGGGGGGCTGAATCAGTTGTCCAAAACTTTCTCCCATTTACACACTTAAATCCTTTTAGTGATTAGCAGTATATTAATCATGAAACATAATGCACTGAAATCAAAAGGCAGAAACACATCAACACATAAGACACCAAGATTTTGACATGGAAAACCCAATTAAGGGAAAAACCACGGGGTGATTAACCCAAGATTGTATTCTCTATTAGAAGAATAGAAAGAACAAAATGGCACATGCCAATTAGGGCTCATTGCTCAAGCACACTGCTCACAAAAGGTTCACTGCCTACAAGAGACACACTATCTACAAAGAAATAAGTATCACATACATGAACTGGAGAATAGCATATTCACCATGCTTGAATCAATTCCATTTAAGCTCAATACTTCTGCTCTGCCTTTCGCTCCCCTCCTTGCTACCACACACTCATCTCTTCTTCCACAACTTTGAAATGACTTCGCAACCCCTTATTTATACAAGACATCAACTTAGGAATAATCATCTAAGTCGGCAAACATCTACTAGAACATCCACAAGATGTGTAACTTATCCGGTCGGCCAGTCTTAGGAAGAACACCATCATCTGGAGGTTATTCTTCAATAGTGAGCTCCAACTCCAATGCAGACCACTAACACACGCTGGACACAATCCAAAGTCCTTCACAAGGTTGCCTGAATCACCAAGAACATCCACACTTCATCTACATATTGAAATCCTTCTCTCTTTCATCTGGAGCCTCAAGAGCACAGTCTGTCACCACTGTCACCAAAGAATGGATACTTCTGGACCTTCAATTCATGAACCAATCGAGTTGACACATCACAAGGACTTCCTCCACACTATCTCAAATCCGCAGAGCAGGAAACTGTACTTCCGGATCTCACCGGACCTGTCTGTGTCACTCTGTTACCTCTGAACACCTACTGGAACTAGTTTTACTTGAGCAGCCACAACTTCTTCATATCTTCATATGGACCTTTGAAATCTCTACTGGATCACCTCAAGACACATATCTACAAACCCTTTAATCCACATCCTCTGATCCTCTTCCTATCTTGGACTGTTACCTTATTGTTATTACTGATCTTCACTGTTCCTGATTGAGACTAATTTTCTCAATATCCTCAGCACACAACTCATCCAATCCTTATCATTAATGTAACATGAGTATGTTGACATCAATGACAACACATGTTAGGCCCATAATTGCAACAATCTCCCCCTTTGTCATTGATGGCAACATATGATGTGAAAAACTGTTTTGACCATCAAGATAAGAACTTCTCCTCATTGTCACAACTCCCCCTATCAGCAACAACCATTCACATGTCTTCTCTCCTTTTACTGCTCCTCCTTTGATTAGGAACCACTTGTTTTTCACATGTCTTCTCTCACCCTTTGACATCAATGGGAAAGGGCACATACTTGCAATTCCAACACTTCAGAATCATACCTACTGCTCCCCCTGAGTAGCAGCTCCCCATCAATCTGAATCACAAGGTATGACTGTGATATCTACCAGACTGATGCACCTCAGTGCACCTTAGTTCATCACCGGAGGGGCAATAACCCCTAACTTTTTCCTGAGATACTCAAAAGAGTCCTTAGGTAGAGGTTTAGTAAAGATGTCTGCAATCTGATTCTTGGAAGGCACAAACTCCAATATGACTTCATTCTTGTTCACTTGCTCTCTCAAAAAGTGAAACTTGATGGATATGTGTTTAGTCTTTGAATGCAACACCAGATTCTTAGATATGTTTATAGCATTTGAATTATCATAGAAGATTGTGATAGGTTCTTCATACTCCACTTTGATATCTCTTAGCATCTGCTTCATCCATAAAACTTGAGTGCAACTACATTCTGCTGCAATATATTCTGCTTCAGTTGTAGATAGAGATATTGCCTCTTGTTTCTTGCTTAGCCAAGAAACCAATCTCTTCCCCAAAAAGAATGCTCCACCACTGGTACTCTTCCGGTCATCCACATCTCCTACCCAATCTGCATTAATATATGCATGAAGAGAGAAATCATGATCTCTAGGATACCACAGACCATACTCAACTGTCCCTTTTAGATATCTAAAAATCCTCTTGATTGCCATGACATGAGATTCTCTACGATCAACCTAAAATCTAGAAACAAGACCAACAACCTGCATAATGTCTGGTCTAGTTTGAGTAAGATTCAACAATCCTCCAATCATTGACCTGTACTTTGTCTGAATAGCCTTAGGAGAATCATCATCTTTGCTCAATTTACATCTGGTTGCCATGGGAGTATTCATTGGTTTTGAGTCTTCCATCTCAAATTTCTTCAACAATTCTTTCACATATTTGGTTTGAGAAATGAAGATTCCGTTCTTTGTTTAAGTGATTTGCAGACCCAAGAAGAAATTTATTTCACCAAGCATGGACATCTCAAATTCACTTTTCATTTGATTTGCAAAAGTTTTACACATACTATCTCTTCCTCCAAAAATGATATCATCAACAAACACTTTAACAATCAAGATGTTCTCATGATCAATTTTGAAATACAAATTATTGTTAGCAGTACCTTTATTGAAACCAATCTTCAAAAGGTGCTTATCCAATCTTTCATACTAGGCTCTTGGGGCTTGCTTTAGTCCATACAGTGCTTTCTTCAACTTGCAGACCATATCAGCATGATTAGATAATTGAAATCCATCTGGTTGCTCAATGTATAGTTCTTCTTCCAAGTCACCATTTAGGAAGGCAGACTTGACATCCATCTGATATACCTTGAAATCCTTGAAAGCAGCAAAAGCAAGAAATAATCTGACTGCTTCAATTCTTGCCACCGGAGCAAAAGTTTCTTCAAAATCAACTCCTTCTATTTGAGAGTAACCCTTGTAGACCAATCTGGCTTTATTTCTGATTACTTCACCAACTTCATTTAGTTTGTTCCGGAAGACCCATTTGGTTCCAATCACATTTTTGTTTCTAGGTCTGGGAACAAGATCCCAAGTGTGATTTTTCTTAATTTGCATCAACTCTTCCTCCATTGCTTTAGTCCAGTTTTCATCATTGCAAGCTTCATTCACAGTCTTAGGTTCAACTTTTGAAATCAAACAATACTTATTTGAGTTTTGAGCAATTTTCCTTCTTGTTTGTACACCTTTTCTTTTATCACCAATGATCTGATCTTGAGAGTGATTCAGTCTTACATACCTAGGCACTTTGGGAGTTACTTGCATTTCTGCTTCTTGATTAGGCTCATTCAAACTTATCTCTTCTTCCTGATTTACCAGATCAATCTGGATCTGAATCTCAAAAGAGGCTTGGGCTCCTTGAGTCAGAACACCATTCTAATCATCTTCATCATATTCATAGAATCTTGAGGGTTTTTCAATTCCTTCATCAACCTTCACATTTGTACTTTCTATCATCTTTCTCAGTCTCTTGTTATAACACTGGTATGCTTTGCTTTGAGTAGAGTAACCCAAGAATATTCCTTCATCACTTCTAGCATCAAACTTTCCTAGATCTTCATCTCTTTTAATGTAACATTTGCTACCAAAAACTCTGAAATACCTTACAGTAGGGGTGATACCAAACCAAAGTTCATAAGGAGTCTTACCGATATTGCTTCTGATTTGAACTCGATTGAGAGTATAGACTGCAGTGCTGACAAATTCTCTCCAATAGATCTGTGGAATATTTGCTTCCATCATCATGGTCCTAGATGCTTCCTGGATGGTCCGGTTCTTTCTTTCCACTACTCCATTCTGCTGGGGAGTCCTAGGAGCAGACAATTGTCTCTTTATTCCATGTTTCTCATAGAAATCTATGAACTCACTGGATGTGAATTCTCCACCTCTATTAGACCTCAGACACTTCAATTTTAATCCGGTTTCATTCTCCACCATAGCCTTGAATATTTTGAATTTTTCAAGAGCTTCTGATTTCTCTTTTAGAAAGGTTACCCACATCATCCGAGAATAGTCATCAATTAGTAGCATGAAGTATCTATCACCTTGAATACTCCCGATTCTTGCCGGACCACAAAGATTAGTATGAACTAAGTCCAATAATCTGGTAGAAGATAGTTCCTTACTTTTGAATGTGACTTTGCTTAGCTTACCCAACTGACATTCTTTGCACAAGCTGTTACTAGGTTTCACCAATTTTGGAAGATCTCTTACAGACTGAGTATTGCTTATCTTGATGATATTATCAAAATTCACATGACACATCCTCCTATGCCACAACCAACTTTGATCAATTTGAACAAACAAGCAACTTTTTCCAGTACCAACCAAGTGAAAGATATTACTTTTAGTTTGAGTACCGGATGCAATCTCTGTTCTAGAACTTTCAAAGATCTTGCATTTTCCATTCTTGAACCAGAGATCATAGCCTTTGTCCACCAACTGTCCAACACTGAGAAGATTGTGCTTCAAACCTTCAACATACAGTACATTACCAGTTTGGTTCCTTCCATCAAGAGAAATAGTTCCTCTACCTTTGATTCTACCAGTAGAATTATCACCAAACTTGACCACTCCTCCTTCACACCTCTCCAAATCTATGAACTTATTTTTGTCACCTGTCATATGGTGAGAGCATCCACTGTCAACCACAGTCTTATGATTAACAGATATAGAGGACATTAGATCTTCTTCCTTGATGGTAATGAACACCCATTCATTTCTGGATTTGTTTCCTATCTCTGATTCATCATCTGTTACTCCTTGATTATCATCATTTTCATGTACATAGTAACAATTCTTTTGGAACCTTGGCTTGTTAGGAATTTGTCTTGAAAACCTTTCCAGACACCTTGAGGCAAAACGACCAATCTTATTGTAGTTAAAACACTTAAAAGGTAATTTTCCTTCATACTTACTGGATCCTCTTAGCAACCTCTTTGCAATAAGGGCTTCAAGTTGAGCAGTTTCTACTTCTTCTTCCAGATCTTTTCTTGCTTTTTCATACCATGATAACTTCCTTGATGAATTCTCTCCCAGATCAAACCTTTGTTTACCTTTAACAGAGGCACTGGATTTGAATGTAGATTCAGTCTTGGGGGGTTCATCTCCAAACTCTGTCATTTCAAATGCAGCCAATTTTCTAGCCAATTGATCTCTTGTGACAGTTGTATGGGCTCTGAATTCTTCAATGGTAGCAGCCTTGATTTTGTAAGTAGGAAGGGATCTGAGAATGGATACTTCTGGACCTTCAATTCATGAACCAATCAAGTTGACACATCACAAGGACTTCCTCCACACTATCTCAAATCCGCAGAGCAGGAAACTGTACTTCTAGATCTCACTGGACCCGTTTGTGTCACTCTGTTACCTCTGAACATCTACCAGAACCGGTTTTACTTGAGCGGCCACAACTTCTTCATATCTTCATGCGGACCTCTAAAATCTCTACTGGATCACCTCAAGACACATATCTACAAACCCTTTAATCTGCATCCTCTGATCCTCTTCCTATCTTGGACTTTTTCCATATTGTCATTACTAATCTTCACTATTCTTGATTGAGACTAATTTTCTCAATATCCTTAGCACACAGTTCATCCAATCCTTATCATTAATGTAACAGGAGTATGTTGACATCAATGACAACACAAGTTAGGCCCATACTTGCAACAATATATACATCTATTTTTGTGTATTCTTGCACATCTGCATGTCTACACTCTAGTCTTTCTGCATGTTAAAACTCTAGTTTTTATACACTTCTTCTTTTTGCATGTCCATAAAAACAACTCTACATGTAGCTCTGCGCATGCAATAAATCTACTTTTTAACTTTTACAGTCAGAGTTCTATTAATATCTAAGTGCATGCAAAAATTATGCTTTTCTGCATTATTTTCACCATCATCGCCATGCATCCACTGTTAGTCCTTAACAATTAATTAAACATCCAGTCTATACGCTAAAAATAGTCATTTTATTCCTTTCAAATCTGATCCATCAATCTTCCTTCTCTATCAGCGAAAACATCTTTTTACTAACCTTGGCCTTCAACTCCCTTATCGATGAAATTAACATTTCACTAACCTTGGCCTTAAGCTGCTTTATTGGTGAAATATATCTTTTTTGAACTTTGGATTTTAGCCCTTTATTGGTGAATATTCATTTCTTCAAAGCCCTTTGTCTTCTTTATCTACGAATTCTTGTTTCTTCAAACTTTGCCCTCTAACTCCTTTATCGGCAAACTTTACCTTTTTTGAACTATCGCATGTCTTCTTTGTCCTCCTTATTGGCGAAAGTTATCTTTTTTGAACTTATCCCATGAAGATTTCTTTTCTTTATCAGGGAAGTTGCCTATCACCAAACCTTGTTGTCAATGAACTAAGCATTTTGCAAACCAAAACATTTCCCAACGAAGTTCTTGTCAACTTTTCTCTTTATCAAAAAAAGTAGAAAACCACAAACTTACTCTTCCTCTAGCACTTTGTCATCAACTTCTCCTTAGTCGGTGAAAGAACCAAATCACAAACTTTGACTTGTGTGCCTTTGTTGCCCTTTGTTGCTCATTCAGGGAGTCGGCAAAAAACTAAACTCATGAACTAGTTCTCAAAATAAGAACTTTGCCAATAACTAAGCCTTTATACTTTTCATTTCTTCAAAGGCTTCAACAAGAATGCTTCCCCTTTCTTTTGTCGGTGAATCGACAAAAAATAGAATTGACAAACCTACCAGTTTTTGAACCAAACTTTTTGCCGACTAAGGGAAAAACTTAATGCCTTAGTGTTTTTATTTCCCTTCTGCCTTAGACACTTTTGCTTCTATGCACTCCTCTACCTTAGACACAAAACTAATGCCTTAGACATCAACTTTTGACATCAATGACAATATATATCAACAATCTCCCCCTTTGTCATTGATGGCAATACTCATGCATAATCTGTTCTTAGTTTGCTCTAATTCTTCTATAATAGTGTTTTTTTTAAAGAAAAAGGTGCAAGCACCTAAACTTATATTATAATATATAGAAAATCCCATAGGGAATTATAGCAATAGCAGCAAGAGTTACATGGGGACAATTACAGTCCCAGATCCTTACAAAAACCATCAAAAGATTTGCCAAACAAAACATAAGGTGACAAAAATAATAAACCCCATAACTATTACAAGTAAATGGTGTAGTCTATACAAGCCAAAAAACTGACAAACATCACTGATTGTATCACTAGAAGAAGCTAAGCCATTTCATTAAGATCCTCAACTAGGAAGCCCTGAGGATCAGGAACAGGAGGAGCAACCACATCCATCACCGAAGGAGGAGGGTTAAAGTGTAGTAAGAAGTGAAGGGCTTGGAACACACTCCTCACATAATCCCCAAAGTCCTCCCCAAACTCCCCCTCATGACAATGTAGAGAGTTTTCTATGGACCAAACACGGTTGTTCTATAGCCCATGAAGAAAAGCAGAGTAAATATAGTGTATAAATTGTTGTCATCTCACCTCTTTATGCAAGAACAAACCTCCAATGGAAGTCATCCCAACATACAATTCACAATTCTTGAACCCCTCATCAAGAGGAGCCTCTGAGATCAAAGCATCCTGGATGAAATTAATGGTGAGACCTTTCACCATGCCTGAATTCTATAGAAGATCCATGGCATTGGAGAGGAAGTGTGAAACCACCTACAAAGGATAGAAGGTCCTGGGGAATTGAAGAACATTTCTACCACAAATCAAGACAATCACATTCTCCACATCCTCATTATAAACCTTAAAGATTTTTGCCAGATAGTTCAAATGAAGAATTCCTTGATTGGGTACTTCCCACTTAAGAATAGGAAGGAACAATGTCTTGTTACACTGAATTGAATCCATGATCACCGAGAGAAGAGACTACAATAGGCAAAAAAGAAGGCTCTAGTTGAAGAGAAATCTAGACACCAAAGCTTGTACATAATGAATTAAGGAGAGTGTAATTATAGCCTGGTCCACACAAGAGATCTAGATCATCTTGGAGGTTTCAAAATACACAATGATCCTGTTGTGATGTTCACAACACGCCCCATTTTGCTCCTTAGCAAAATGAGGACCCCTGCTGTGGCTATTGCTTTTGCTTTTGTTTGTGTTGTTTTGCTTGGTGGTAAAGGGAAAAAGAGGGGTTAAAGTTGCAAACTTTGTTAAAAATAGAGAAAAAATGCATTTTTAGTACTAGTGCATGATATGGTTGGATTCCTTGTGAAAAATGAGCTAGGGTTGCTTTTTGAACCATCTTAAAATTCACCATATTTTGCAAGTTATGATCATTTTGGTAAAATGTACATTCAGGTTTGTCTATTGCTTTGCATATGCAAAGTCCTTTGTATGTGCAAAGTCGTTTCTATACTTAGTCACTTTTTGCTTTCAGGTTCATATACAAAGTCAGTTGTATATCCTTTCATATATACAAGATGGACCTAAAAAAACTTAGGTCAAAATAAATTAATGTTTTAAATCCGCTTTGTATCTTTCATTTGTATGTTCGGCAGGTCAAAACATATAGGGTAATATTTACAAACACTTTATACATGGTGCGGAATCCAAATATTATGAAAACAGTGTTAAATCATTGTACATTTTAGGTTTGTATATTTATGCATACATTTGGACCATACAACGTCAATATGCAAATCGCGGACCCAAAGGGTTGTTTAAATAAAGTTAGTTGCTTGTATGTTTCAAAATATACAAATGCATAGGATACAAGTGTTCTATATACAACATGGACCTGACGGACTTATTAAAACAAATGAAGTCGTTGTATATTTGGCGCTTGTATGTTTTGACATACAAGCGGAACATACAAGGCACTGTTCACATACAAGCCAGATTCGAAATAAAGGTCCAAAATAGAAAATTCCTTGTATATCGGAAAATACATACAAGCAGAGCATGCAAGTCAATATACAATGCCAATATACATAGCGGACCCGAAAAAGTCATTAAACATTGTTAAATCGATGTACATTCGGTGCTTGTATATTTGGACATACAAAGTAAAATATATAAAGGCGACATACAAGCCACGGAATTGAAAAGAAATTGGAATCCGATGAATGCATTGTATCGCATCCAGCTTGTATATCAAAGATACATTGGGAAATATACATTACTTTATACATTGCCCGGAACTAACATTTTTATGAAACAAGGTTAATTTAATGTATATCAGGCTTGTATATTCTTATATACAAGGCTGACATACATTGAACTTATACAAGAGCCGGAATCCAAATAAAATAGAATCTGATTAATGCAGTGTATAAAGCCTGAATGTATATCATAAGATACAAGACCCGATATACATTGCAGACATACAACGCGGACTTCAAGGAGTTATCAAACAATATTAATTCGTTGTATAAGTTCCGGCTTGTATATTTCGAAACATATATTTCACCTTATACATACAAGCCGGATTCGAAATGAAAGTTCAAAATAGAAAATCATTGTATGTTTCCGACTTGTATATTTATACATACATTTGGAACATACAAGGCCCAATATACAACGCGGACCTGAAAATTTATCAAATGGACTTAACTCCTTGTATGTTTCAAGTTGTATAAGCAAGACATGCAACACATACATACATTTTGAAATATACAAGGGGCAGACTTGAAGTGAATATGAAATAACGAATAGTCCTTGTATATTTCGTGCCTTGTATATTATTACATTGCAAGGAATATACAAGACGGATCTCAATGAAGGATTAAGTTTGGTTAAATGCTTGTATCATGTCCAAATTGAATATCTAAAGATACAACGCATTTATACATTGAGCGGAATTGAAAAATCATAAATTGGAATTAAGGGCTTGTATATTTTGCATTTGTATGTTGTGACATACAAACCGATATGCATTACGATATGCAAGCCGCAGAACTAAAAAGGATTGGAATCTGATTAAATGGATGTGTCATGTCCGGCTTGTATATCGGATATACAAAGATTTAAACAAGGAAAATGAGCGGGAAAATGAAGCGATAGCAATTTGAAGCATTTTGGAGCCCGATTGTATATTTTTGGTCAACGATGGTTGACGTGACTTCTCTAAGCATTGTACATGCATTTTTGGACGTGATTTCCATAGATTTAGGGCCTGATTGATGTGTTCACACAGTCACGACTAGATTTGGCAGTTGTTTTTCTTCTTGCAGGTTTATTAAATGATGATACTTATTGCTTATCTGTTTTTGCAGGTTTGCAGTTGAAGAGGGAGCTGAAACTTGACGACAATGACATCACGGAGGAGGAAATCTGATTTCAGGAGTAGAGAAAGATAAGGATGAAGGGCGAGGAAGTCAAGGGTCTTTAATGATGAAGACAAAATGCAGCTGAAGACATTATTACAGCAGACCACAGGAGTTATTATTGAGCTGCTAGGGTTTCCAGAATGGTATATTTCACCCAGATTGGATGTATGCTCAGAGATATTTTGGGAGATTTGATCTCCAGCATTTATATTGTAGCTAGAGGTTTGAACCAGGGTTTAAACTAGGGTTTTTTGAGCTGTATTGAGGATAATAAAGGTCTATATATTGTGCCTTGATACACTATAATACTTTACACAGGGGCTACACAAGGATTTTTTTAGAATAGAGGGACCTTTGAGTTTAGAAGTAGAAGAAGGAGGTCGCCTGTGTCTACAATAAGGAATGTGTGGAACATCTAGCTTCCTTACTGTATCTGTAAAGCTTGTAAGTTTTCTGTAGTTTGATCAATGAAGCTAAGAGTCATTCAGACATTGTAAATCTTATATGACTGTCTGTTTCTAATACAATTGAATCTGGAATTATGCATCTATCTTTTGAGTGTTTTCTTGCTCTTCATTGTGTTTGAAACATTTTCTCTTAGAGCTTGCAATTTTAAGTGTATGTTTGTGAAAATGCTCAGAACTTATACTTAAGGTTTTGTCTGTGGATTTGATCAAATTGCTGTATTATTTATAAAGTGCATAACAGAACAATTAGATCCTTTGAATAGAGTGAATGAAGTGTAGATTAGATCTTTCTAACTTTTCCCAACCCATCTGAAAATACTTAGCTTAAAACGTAGAAATTTGAAGGAAATTTGTCTCATATTTGAAAAGAGCACGCATAATAGAGTTTGAAAGTAGACAGTCTTCATAAATATTTAAGAGGAGAAAGCTGCAATAATCCGAGAAGACTATTTAAAGTTTTGCAGCGCAAGTATAAGTTTATGCAAAAGGGATGAACAACATATTGACATTTATTAATCTTTTTGCATAGTTTGAGTCCAGTTAATCATTAAGAAACCCTAAATCACGTAAGGCCCCTTGAACATTACAGCTTCACATCGACCAACTGAAATTGCCCAATAGGTCAAGACCTGACCATATTAAACTTGGGATTAAGTGAATCTTAACCGATTCCTTCATATCTTTCAAGTCAATTTTGGTTCATTTTATGTGAATTTTAACTAATTGTTATGATTGCATAAAAACAATCATCAACAGATCCCTCGAAATCCAAAAACTCATCCCTAATATAAATGCAGCTGGTGCTCGCTCGTACCAAATATTCCATTCCTCACACATGAACAACTCGCCACTTATAAGATGAAATGATTAGGAGGATAAGTAGAAGGATACCTACCAAAAAAAAAAAGTTAGTACAAAAAACCTACTTCTCTAAATTAGAGAAGCAGAGATTCAAATATGGGATATTTCAAAGTTCTTTCCCGAATTTTCCCAAAATCATCCCACCAACCAGTCCACACTATCAAACATAGTAAAGCCTCCGCTTAACACAACAAAATAAAAAACACAATCACTTTATGTCCTCCAATAAAATTTTATCAACTCCTCTTAGCTGTAATAAGGAAACTGAATCCCACTCCCAAGAATCATCCTCCTGATCACAAGCAACTTTTGCCAAAAAATTTGCTAAATTATTCCCTTCTCTATATGTATGCAAAATTTGAAAGGATTCAAAGGAATCCAATATACTCACAACATTCTGAAGAAGATACCCTGTTTTCCAACAAGGAGAAGAACTCCCCTTAATAGCATTGACAATATTCAAAGAATCACCTTCAATTACAATGTTTTTAACCCCAGTCTTCACAGCAAGATTAAGGCCTGCCACTAAAGCTGAAGCTTCAACTTCATTATTAGAGAAAATTCCTAACCACAAAGAGAGAGCCTTAACAACCGAACCCCTATAACCCCTTAACACATAACCAACTCCTGAAACACCTGGAATCCCATGGCAAGCACCATCAAAGTTTAGCTTTATAAATTTCTTTGGAGGAGGTACCCAAGAAATATTACTCCTATCTACTCTTTACTTTCCTCCAAAACAACTAGAATTAGGAAATTTCAAAAACCTCCAAACTTTTAACATATGAGCATCCCAAGAAGAAAACACCAATGAACCAACAACCTTAAAGAGAAGATGAGATGAAACAATCTCAGCTACTGATTTCTCAATTTTGAAAATAACTTTCTCTAAAGAACACTCTGACTTTCTAAAGACTCTGTTGTTCCTTTCCAACCATAAGTTCCAGATCACAATACTAGGTGAGACCATCCAAAGAGCAGAGAATGTAGAGTTCTTGTTTAAAAGTGGATAACTTTGAAAAACTTGCAAGACTGTATTAGGAAGAGGGCCATACCATCCTAGCTTAGAATAGAGCCAATACCAAATTTGAGAAGAAAAAGAACAACCAACCAACAAATGATTCACATCTTCTTCCATCAATAAACAAAGAGGACATAGAAAAGGTTGAGAGATACCAAAGTTGACAAGTCTATCACTTGTGAGAATCTTATTTTTTAGGGCCAACCAAGCAAAATATCCTTCTTTTGGTAGACACGCAGTGCTCCAACACAACAGAAAAGGCTTGTTTGATAGATTACCATAGTTCCTTCATGTAATGCTTTGATATCCTTGTTTCACATTATATTTACCAGATTTAAAAGGGACCTAAATAAGTTCATCACGAGTACCAAACACAAAAACCTCTCTACCTTTTAGAATTCTTCTTAAAAGCTCCTTTTGAGCATCAGGAAAAGGCATACTTGAAAAGTCTTTCCATTTAGTTCCAAAAGAAATAGAGTCAGTGTCAACATAAATATAATCTTTAACTTTATTACCCCAAACCTGACATAAGACGTCCTTAGCCTGTTGTAACCCCTTTACACAAGAAAGAGGAGGATAACTATTCTAGGAATCCTCCCAAAATAAATTTGTACACCTATCATTAATAACCCAAGAAAGAAAAGGAGTAATTACCTCTCAACAACCTACAATAAAATTCCAAATCTTTGAGCCTGATGCTGGATTCTCAACTGTAAAGATTCTTTCCAGAGCAGCAAAATCTAGATATTTTGCTTGCATAATTTTACACCACTTAGAATCAGGTTTAGCATACATTTGCCATGCTAGCTTTTCCCCAAGAGCTCTATTTTGAGCCTCAATGTTATGAATACCAGTCCCACCAAATTACTTAGGTGCACAAACTTTGTCCCACAAGATCAAAGGAATCTTTTTTACCTTCAAGTTTTGAGCCATTCCAAAGAAATTTTCTAAAGATATTGCACAAATAAAAAATAATACCTCTTGGAACCTTCAACATTGAGAGCATATAGATTGGTACAGTAGAAAGTACTGACTTAATCATCAAAATTTTACCTGCTAAAGTCAACCATTTACCTTTCCAAGAGGCAATTTTCCCTTCTATACTTGAAATGAGTCTTCTCCAAAAAAATATTTTTAATAGACCCAAAAAAAGAGGAATCCCTAGACACTTAGAAGGCAGAACATCCACCTTATACCCCAAAACATTTGAAACTCTACTTTGAACAAGAGGGCTAGTGTTAAAGAAAAAATCTTAGATTTATCATGATTCACCTTTTGACTTGATACTGAGCAATAAAGAGATATCACCTTCTTTATAGTCTTGGCTTCTAACATTGAAGGTTGCCTAAACAACAAGGTGTCATCAACAAATAAAGCATGAGTAATGGAGAAGGGTACTCTAGGAATTGAAATCCCTTTCCAACTTCCCAATCTGCACTGAGCATGAATCAACCTACTCAAACCCTCTGCCACTATAATGAACAAGAAGGGAGATAAAGAGTCACACTACCTAATCCCTTGAGAAGATTTAAAATTTTTTGAGGGAGAACCATTGATCAAGACTGCACTTGATATGCAAGAGAAAATCCATTTGCAACATCTATGTGAAAATCCAAATTTATACAGGACTTGTAATAAAAATCCTAGGAAACCCTGTCATATGTCTTTAACATATCCAACTTGATCAGCATTGTAGGAATTTTATGCATTTGAATGGAATGTAATACTTCATGAGCCACCAGAGCCCCTTCAGTAGTTTCCGTACCCAGAACAAAACCCCCCTACTCTTCTGAGATAATTTTAGGCATCAAAACTGATAGTCTCATAGAAATAGCTTTAGTAATGATTTTATAAAGGGCATTGCAAAGGGGAATTGGCCTGAAATCAGTAAAAGATATTGGAGCAGCAACCTTTGGGATCAAAGCAATGAAGGTAGAATTGATTTCCTTTAGTACTGTACTATTTCTACGAGCCTCTTCCACTGCCAGCCATACTTCCCTACCAAAAAAATCCTAGCATTTCTGAAAAAACAAAGGTGTGAAGTCATCAAGGCCTGGTACCTTATCCGAATCAAAGGAAAAAACCACAGCTCTAATTTCTTCAATCAAAAATTCCTTCATTAAATCCTTATTTTCCTTTGTAGTAATCAGGTTAGGAATATTCTGAAGAATGTCTAGAATGCTAGAGAAACAATTTGGAAGGCCCTCTTTAGAAAGAAGATTTCTAAAGAAATTTATTCCTTCTTTCTAGATCAAAGTAGTATCCTTCAATAATTGTCCAAAAGAATCCTTGATGGAATAAATGAAGCTTTTATGCCTACTGACCATCGTTGAAGAGTGAAAAAACTTTGTATTTCTACCCCCTTCCCTTAACCAAGTCTCCCTAGATTTATGCCTCTAGTAAATCTCTTCCCTTGCCAAAACCTCCTCTAAATTAGCCTGAAGGGATTTCATAAGCTCAAAAGAGTTCTAATTCATTCCAAACTTGATGATGTCCTCATTTATTTGAGCCAGCTAATCCTGAAGCACAAATTTTTGCATAAAAATATTTCCAAAAACAACTCTGTTCCATTCTTGAATCTTTCCTCTAACAAACTTAAGTTTCTCATTTAATTGGAAAAGCCTTGAACCTACAACAAATGGAGCATTCTTCCACCAGCATTCTAAGTTCACAATGAAATTGTTGTTCCTGAACCACATTGATTAAAATTTAAAGGATGGTCTTTGATTCCTCTAAATCCTATTAATGCAAAGATCCAAACAAATAGGAAAGTGATCCGACCCCGAAAAGAGAAGGATATTTGTATGGGAAACTTCATTTTCAAAGCACCACTCAGGGGAGAAAAGTAATCTATTCAATCTCTTAGCAATCAACCAAAAGTCCTTTCTCCTATTAGTCTAAGTAAATCTACCATTCACAGGAGGACTATCAATCAATGCATTGTCTGAAATGAAATCATTAAAATCTTCCATAACCTTTTGAGGAGGAATAATACCACCCATTTTTTCATTTAAACAGGAAATAGCATTAAAATCACCCCCCAAAATAACTCTCTTCTTTTAAATTAAGTAATAACTCTGATAAAAAATCCAAGAATGCCTTCTTATCACTAGTAGATATTAGACCATAAATGCTAAACAACCAAAAACTTAGATTACTAGAGGAAATTTTCACCAAAATAAAATTATGAGTAGAACAAACAAATTCTGTAGTACACACCTTACTGTCCCATAGAACTGCTAGTCCTCCTGAAGCCCCCACAACAGGATTATGAATATACTACCATTTCTTCCACTTAGAGAGTATAACCTCTACTTGTTCATTTGAAAATTTAGTTTCCTGTAAAAGAATCAACCCCATCTGTGAAGAATCAATTTGACACTTAACTAAGCACTTTTTGTTAGGGGTATTAATGCCCCTAACATTCCAGGATATGATCTTCATTTCCCTTGGGGATTGCATCACACTATCCCTAATCTTAAACAAGTTTCAAGGGTGGCATGTAACCCTACCTTTATCTCCTCCTGAGTCTTCAAGAATTTAGGCTTTCCTCCCCTTTTAGAAGGATAAGGAGAACAATCTCTTTTCCCTTAACAAGGTGTCTGAGACATAGAGAAATTTTCAGAAAAATTAAACAAACTAGATTGATCTTCAAGATCATCTTTATCTATTTCTAGTGATTCCTCAATAGTCTAATTTGGATCCAAAGGCTGCAGTCCAACAGTTTCCTCAACCTTCCCCTGAGCATACTCTCTACCATAATTTGACCCTCACAATGGTAACTCTAAGCCACCATTAAGAATTGAATCTTCAACAAGAACCTCATCTGCAATTTGTTTAATAAGATCTGATCCAACCTTAAAAAGAATATCTGACACCAATTTTTCTGCCTCTACCGATGAAAACTGATCTGAGTTTTCAACAGGAACTTCCTGTTGCAAATATGTGCCTCATCGATGTTGTCATTGATGTCAAAATATCCCTATTGTCATTAGTGTCAACTGTATCTTATTCTATCACTTGTTTAGAAAACTTGTATGGTGAGGATATTGAGAAAATTAGCCTCTTCGGAAGAAATAAGTGAGTTACATATCTCTCTATAAGAGACAATGAATACAATGCAGTTCAATGAAGTAGATTGCTCCACATTCCCAGTGAGATGAAGATCAAAGTCTATAGATTAAAGGGTTTGTAGAGGATTGCCTGAAGTCACTCCAGTTAAGATTTGAGAGGTCCACATGAAGTATTTGTGAAGTTATGGCCATCTGAGTAGAACCAGGTTTTGTAGTTGTTCAGAGGTAACAGAGCTGTAGGAATTTGGTTCGGATTGCTCTGCATTGGGATATTATGGTCTGTAGATCTATAGGTATGTTTGGGATGTTGGTGTGTATCCTCAACTCAAGTGGTTCATGGTTTGGAAATCCGCAAGCAATCTTTCTAGTGTGACAGTCATGACAGTTGGTGTTCTTAAGTTCCCGGATGAAGTTTTTGGTGATTTAAGGTGATATGGTTGTTCTTGTTGATTTCATTGTGCTTTTGGTGGTGTCTGGATCACGTGCCTATTGTGTTGGTGGTCCGCATTAAGAATTGAGTACGCGGTTGAAGATTTCTCCTTGAGTGTTGTTGTTCTTTCTAGTCTTGGCCGATCGGATGCTTGGTGCGTGTTGCAGACGATCTAAGAAGAGTTCTATGGAGCGTGGCATGTTGATTGAGGAAGATTTGAGTCCCAACTATGTTTGGCTGATAATGTAAAGATTCACATGTAGCATTTTAAGTCTTGTGATTGTAATTGCTTGTAATGCCTATCTTGGAGAATGTTCTAGATATATGATTGTAAGGCCAACTTTGATGTTCATTCCAAAGTTGGTCATGCATAAATAAGTCTTGTGAAGTTGTGGAAAGGTTTGTGATGAGAAAAGATGTGGATGTAGCAAGGAAGTGAGTAGGGGCAGAGCAGGGGTATTGTGCACTTCAATGGAACTGAATCTTGCATGAAGAAGATGTTGTTTCTCAGTTTAATCTTTCTGTGTTAACATTGTGAATATTCTTGTAGGCAGTGAGCCTCTTTTGGGCAGTGAGCTCTGGGTAGTGCACCTGAAGGCAAGTGCCTTCCCATTTTTCTATTATTTTAATAGAGAATAAATCTTGTGGGTTAAACTCCACTGTGGTTTTTCCCTTAACCGGGTTTCCACGCAAAAATCCTGGTGTTATGTGTGTTGATTATGTTTCTGCTCATGTGTTGTTGATTGATGCTTTCATGATTATATCATTAATCTGTTAATAAGTGGTAAAGAAGATTAAATGTAGCAAAAGATAAAAGTTTTGTGACAACTGATTCACCCCCCCTCTTAGTTGTCTACCCTAATTTCAACAATTGGTATCAGAGTCGGTTCCTCTAAAAGAATCTTGACCGCTTGAGAAGATCCAGGTTGTCGACATACAAAAAGGATAGTCTGAGATTTGATGGAACAAATTACTCTCTTTGGAAGAATCAGATGGAGTGTCATTTGCAATGTATGGGTGATCCTTGTTGGTTGATAACTAAGGATGAGTATAAGCCTTCGGAGAAAGGTCCTTCAACTCCAGATGAAATCAAAGATGTTGAAAACAACATTCGAGCTAAAGAAGCATTGTTGAGTGCCCTAATTGATACAGAAATGACAAATGTCCTAGAATTGAAAATTGCTCATGAAATCTGGAAGAAGTTGGAAACTCTATATGAAGGTGATGCATATGTCAAATGTGCAAAGTTGCAAAGCCTGAAGGGTAGATACAAAAGTTTGAGGATGAGTGAAGATGAAAACATCACTTCCTACATGCAAAAGGTGAATGAACTTGTGTGTAGTATCAGATGTGCTGGTGGAAAACTAGAAGAATCAGAGATTGTTGGCAAGGTGCTCAGACCCTTACCTACTTCATACAAGCATAGAGTTGCTGCTATTGAGGAGATCAAGACTGTGACAACTGTTACAAGGGATTAGTTGGTTGGCAAGCTTTCAACATTTGAAATGAGTGAGTTTGGTGATTCCCTTCCTAAATTGGAATCTATTTTTAATGCCAATATTTCTGGGAAGCAAAGATTTGATCTAGGTGAAATCTCTTCAAGAACTCTAACCAGATATGAGAAGGCAAGGAAGGAACTTGAAGAAGATGAAACAGAGCTTGAAGAACTTGAAGCCCTTTTTGCCAAAAGATTACCAAGAGGATCTGGTAAGTATGAAGGAAAGTTGCCTTTCAAATGTTTTGCTTGCAATAAGATTGGTCATTTTTCTTCAAGATGTCCAAAGAGGGTTTTAAAGCCAAACCCTAACAGACCTAGGTTTCAGAAGAAATGCTACTATGTCCAAGAAGCTGCTGATGAACGGAGTTACAGATGATGAATCTAATAAGGGAAGTACCTCTAGAAATGAATGGGTGTTCATTGCTATCAAAGAAGAAGATCTGGTGCCTACTAAATCTACTAGTTGTGTGAATGTGGAAAGTGCCTTGGCTACTCAGGTTGATGAAAAGGATGAATGGGTGATTGACAATGGATGCTCTCATCATATGACAGGTGATAAGAGTAAGTTTGTAAGTATGGAAAGGTATGAAGGTGGAATTGTGAAGTTTGGAGACAATTCAGCTAGTAGAATCTGTGGCAGAGGATCCATCTCTCTTGATGGTAAGAATAACACTAATGATGTTGTGTATGTAGAAGGGTTGAAGCATAATCTTCTCAATGTTGGACAGTTGGTTGACAAAGGGTATGATCTCTGATTCAAGGATGGAAAATGCAAAATTTTGGAAAGCTCCAGAACTGAGATTGCATTTGGTACACAGACTAGAGGTAATATCTTTGATTTAAGTGGTACTGGTAAAAGTTGTTTGATTTCTTAGATTGATCAGAGTTGGTTATGGTGTAGGAGAATGTGTCATGTAAACTTTGATAGTATTGTTAAGATAAGTACTACTCAGATTGTGATAGATCTTCCAAAGCTTGTAAAACCTGTTAATAGCATGTATAAGGAATGTCAGTTGGGCAAATATAGCAGAACTACATTCAAAAGTAAAGAACAATTTTCAAGTGGATTGTTGGAACTTGTGCACACTGATTTGTGTGGTCCTGCTAGAGTTAGGAGTTTGCAACGAGACAGATACTTTATGTTGTTGATTGATGATTACTCCCAAATGATGTGGGTCACTTTTGTGAGAGAGAAATTAGAGGCTCTTGATAGATTCAAGGTGTTCAAGGCTAGGGTGGAGAATGAGATTGGTGTGAAGATAAAGTGTTTGAGATTTGACAAAGGTGGAGAGTTTACCTCCAGTGAGTTTAATGCATTTTGTGAAAAGCATGGAATAAGAAGACAGTTATTTGCTCCTAGGACTCCTCAGTAGAATGGAGTTGTGGAAAGGAAGAACCAGACTATTCAAGAGGCTGCTAGAACCATGATGATGGAAGAAAATGTTCCACATGTCTACTGGAGAGAGGCTGTGAGTATTATTGTCTACACTCTTAACCAGGTGCAGATCAAAGGTAATATTGGTAAAACCCCTTATGAACTATGGTTTGATAATGCTCCTACTATGACATACTTAAGAGTTTTTGGTAGTAAATGCTATATCAAAAGAGATGAGGATCTATGCAAGTTTGATGCAAGGTGTGATGAGGGAATATTTCTGGGTTATTCTAACCAAAGCAAGGCATATCGGTGCTTTAACATGAGATTGAAAAGATTGTTGAAAGTGCAAATGTCAAGGTTGATGAAAGCAAGGAGGGACCTTCCAAGTTTTGTGGATATGAATTAGATGATCAAAATGAAAGTCCTCAAACTCAGATTCAGAGTGCTTCGGAGAATCCAGTGACTCAAGAAGCTAGTGCAAATGTTAAGGAACAAGTTTGAGAATTAGAAGTTCAAGAAAATCCCAAAACTCCTAGGTATGCGAGGTTGAATCATTCTAAAGATCAGATTATAGGAAATAGAAATAAATGTGTTCAAACTAGAAGAAATTTTTTTGAAGAACAAGAAAAGTATTGTTTAATTTCAAAGGTTGAACCAAAATCAGTGAATGAAGCTTGTAATGATGAAAGTTGGATAAAAGAAATCGAAGAAGAATTAATGCAAATTGAAAAGAATCATACTTGGGACCTTGTTCCTAGACCTAAAAACAAAAATGTAATTAGAACTAAATGGGTCTTCCGGAACAAATTGAATGAAGATGGTGAAGTTGTGAGAAACAAAGCAAGATTGGTGTGCAAAGGATATTCTTAGGTAGAGGGAATTGATTTTGAAGAAACTTTTGCTCTGGTGGCAAGAATCAAAGCAGTCATATTATTTCTTGCCTTTGCTACTTATAAAGAATTCAAAGTTTACCAGATGGATGTCAAGTCAGAATTCCTGAATGGAGAGTTGGAAGAAGAGGTCTACATTGAACAACCAGAAGGTTTCTAGTTGTCTGATCAAGGAGATAAGGTCTGTAGATTGAAGAAAGCATTGTATGGACTTAAACAAGCCCCAAGAGCCTGGTATGCAAGATTAGATAAGTATCTACTAAATTTAGTCTTTAACAAAGGCACAACTGGTAGTAATCTTTATTTCAAAATTGATCATGAACACATCTTGATTATTGACGTATTTGTTGATGATATTGTTGGTTTTAGGACAGACAACTGAGAGAGGGGGTGAATTAGTTGTCACAAAAAAATTCTATTCCTTAATCACTTAGAACCTTCTTATAATTTAATAACATAAAAAATTCAATCATGGAAGTATAATGCAATAATTCAAGAACATAAACACATTCAACACATATAACACCTAGATTTTTAATGTGGAAAACCTGGTTAAGGGAAAAACCATGGGGTGACTAACCCAAGATTATATTCTTTGTTAAAAGAATAAGAAGAACAAAATGACACTTGCCAATTAGGGCTCACTACCCGAGCACACTTATCACAAGAGGCCCACTACCTACAGGAGACACACTGTCTACAAAAGAATATAAGTATTACATACTTGAACTAGAGATTAGCATCTTCACTATGCCTAAATTAGTTCCATTTAAGCTCAACCCCTTTGCTCTACTTTTTGATCCTCTTCACTACCACCTTCTCATCACTCACACCTTTTTGAATGACTTTGCAACTCTTATTTATACATGACATCGACTTTGGAATGATCATCAAAGTCGGCACAACATACACTTATTTTATTACAGAGCAATTACAAAAATACAACTTGACTTATTACAAAAACTTCATGAGCATCACTATACTATCGACCACACATAACTGGGACTTCAATCTTCTTTGAGGAGCATGCCATACTTTGTAAGACATCTTCAAAGTCATCTACAACATGTGCAAATATCCAATCAGCCAAGACTAGGAAGAACGCTATTCCTGGAAGGTAAATCTTCAATTACGAGCTCAATCTTCAATGCAGAGCGTCAACACAAACTGGACACACTCTAGAGACCCCCACAAGCTTGCTTGAATCACCAAGAACATCCTCACCACTTCTGCTTACTGTAATCAATCGTATCTTCATCTGGAACCTCAAGAACACAGCTAGTCAGCACTGTCACATTAGAAGGATTGCTTGTAGACTTCCAAACCATGAACCAATTGAGTTGTTAATTCACATTGGCTTCCCAAACATGCCACCAGATCTACATAATATGATATTGTATTTCTGGATCTTACCAGACCTATTTGTGTCACTCTGTCACCTCTGAATAGTTGCTAGAACCAATTTTACTCTTATGGCCATAACTCCTTTACAATTTCATGCGGACCTCTCAAATCTTGACTAGATCAGCTTTAGACACATATCTACAAATCCTTTAATGCACATTCTCTGATCTTCATCTAGCTGGCATCTTCACTATCTTCACTATTCTTCTCTGTTTCTGATAGGACTAATTTTCTCAATATCCTTAGAACACAGCTCATCCAATCCTTGACATCAATGCAATAGGAGTATGTTGACATCAATGACAACACCGGTTAGGCCCATACTTGCAACAATCTCCCCCTTTGTCATTGATGGTAACATATGATGTGAAAAATTATTTTAACCATCAAGACAAGAACTTCTCCTCATTGACTTACATAGCTCCCCCTATCAACAACAATCATTCATATGTTTTCTTTTCCTTTACTATTCCCCCTTTGATCAGCAACAACTTTTTGTTTTTCACATGTCTTCTCTCCCCCTTTGACATCAATGGCAAAGGGCACATACTTGAAATCACTTCTCATACTTTAGAATCATGTTGACTGCTCCCCCTGAGTAGCAGCTTCCTAACACTAATCCAGATCACAAGATATGACTATGGGACCCACCAGGTTGATGCACATCAGTGCACCTTAATTCAGAACCGGAGGGGTAATAACCCCTAACTTCTCCCTGAGATACTCAAAAGAGTCCTTAAGTAAGTTTTAGTAAAAATGTTTGCAATCTGGTCCTTTAAGGGCACAAACTCTAGTCTGACTTCATTCTTGTTCACTTGTTCTCTCAAAAATTAAAACTTGATAGATATATGTTTTGTCTTTGAATGCAACACCAAATTTTTTGATATGTTTATTGCACTTGAATTATCACAGAAGATTGTGATAGGTTCTTCATACTCCACTCTGATGTCTCTTAGCATTTGCTTCATCCATAATACTTGAGTGCAACTGCCTACTACTACAATATATTCTGCTTCTATAGTGGACAGAGATATTGCCTCTTATTTCTTGCTAAGCCAATAAACCAATCTTTTACCCAAAAAGAATGCACCACCACTGGTACTCTTCCAGTCATCCACATCACCTGCCCAATCAACATCAGTATAAGCATGAAGAGAGAAATCATGATCCTTAGGATACCATAATCCATATTCAACTGTTCCCTTCAGATATTTGAGAATTCTTTTGATTGCCATGACATGAGACTCTCTAGGATCAGCTTGGAAAATGGCAACAAGACCAACAACATTCATAATATCAAGTCTAGTTTGAGTGAGGTAGAGCAGTCCTCCAATCATTGACCTGTACTTTTTCTGATCATTCATAGGAGATTCATCATCTTTACTCAGCTTACATCTAGTTTCCATGGGAGTATTCATTGGCTTTCAATCTTCCATCCCAAATTTCTTCAACAATTCTTTCACATATTTGGTCTAAGATATGAAGATTCCTTTATTTGTTTGAGTCATTTGTAGACCCAAGAAGAAATTTATTTCCCCAAACATAGACATATCAAATTCACTTTTCATTTGATTTGTGAAAGTTATGCACATACTATCTTTTCCTCCAAAAATGATATCATTAACAAATACTTCAACAATCAAGATATTTTCATGATTAATCTTGAAGTACAAATTACTGTCAGTAGTACCTTTGTTGAAGCCAATCTTCAAAAGATGCTTGTCCAATCTTTCATACTAGGCTCTTGGGACTTGTTTGAGTCCATACAATGCCTTCTTCAATTTGCAGACCATATCTCTATGATCAAATAATTGAAATCCATCCGGTTGCTCAATGTATACCTCTTCTTCCAAATCACCATTTAGGAAAGCAGACTTGACATCCATCTGATACACCTTGAAATCTATGAAGGTAGAAAAAGTAAGAAATATTCTGACTGCTTCAATTCTTTCCACCAGAGCAAAAGTTTCTTCAAAGTCAACTCCTACTTGATAATAACCCTTAGAGACCAATCTGGCTTTGTTTCTTATTACTTCAACATCTTCGTCCAGTTTATTCTGGAAGACCTATTTAGTCCCAATCACATTTTTGTCCTTAGGTCTGGGAACAAGATCCCAAGTGTGATTCTTTTCAATCTACATCAATTCTTCCTCCTTTGCTTTAACCCAACTTTCATCATTGCATGCTTCACTTACTATTTTTGGTTCAATCTTTAAAATCAAACAATACTTCACTGAATCTTGAGCAATTTTTCTTCTTGTTTGAACACCTTTGCTTCTATCTCCTATGATCTGATCTTTAGAATGATTCAATCTTACATACCTAGGAGTTTTGGGAAGCTCTTGCACTTCTAATTCTTGAACAGGTTCATGCAAACTTGTCTCTTCTTCTTGTATTTAAGGATTCTCTGGATCAGTCTGAATCTGAACTAGAGTTGGGACTTGTTCTCCTTGATCTGAGACATCATTCTGATCATCTGCTTCATACTCAAAATACATTGAGGGATTTTCCATGCCTTCATCAACCTTCACATTTGCACTTTCTACAATCTTTCTCAATCTCTTGTTATAACATTGGTATGCTTTGCTTTGAGTAGAATATCCCAAGAATATTCCTTCATCACTTCTAGCATCAAACTTTCTAAGGTCTTCATCTCTTTTGATATAGCATTTATTACCAAAGACTCCAAAATACTTCACAGTAGGAGTAATGCCAAACCAAAGTTCATAAGGAGTCTTACCAATATTGCCTCTAATTTGTACTCGACTAAGAGTATAGATAGCAATGCTTACAACTTCTCTCTAATAGATTTGAGGGACATTTGCTTCCATCATCATGGTTCTAGATACTTCCTGGATGGGCCGGTTCTTTCTCTCCACTACTCCATTCTGTTGAGGAGTCCTTGGAGTAGATAACCATCTCTTTATCCCATGTTCCTCACAGAATGATATGAACTCACTAGATGTGAATTCTCCACCTCTATCAGACCTGAGGCATTTTATGTTTATGCCAGTTTCATTTTCTACCATAGCCTTGAATATTTTAAATTTCTCAAGTGCTTCAGATTTCTCTTTCAAGAAAGTTACCCACATCATCCGGGAGTGGTCATCAATCAACAACATGAAATACCTATCTCCTTGTAGACTCCCGATTCTTGTCGAACCACAGAGATTAGTGTGTACAAAGTCTAACAATCCAGTTGAAGATTGTTTCTTACTTTTGAATGTGACTCTATTTTCCTTACCCAATTGACATTCTTTGCACAAACTGTTAGTAGGTTTCACCAGTCTTGGAAGATCTCTTACAACCTAAGTGTTGCTTATCTTGATGATATTATCAAAATTTACACAACACATTCTCTTATGCCACAACTAACTCTGATCAATTTGAACAAATAAACAACTTTTACCAGTACCAACCAAGTGGAAGATGTTACCTTTTGTCTGTGTATCAGATGCAATCTTAGTTTAGAGCTTTCAAAGATCTTGCATTTTCTATTTTTGAATCAGAGATCATAGCCTTTGTCCACCAACTATCCAACACTGAGAAGATTATACTTCATACCTTCAACATACAGAACATCACTAGTTTTGTTCTTTCCATAAAAGGAAATGGTTCCTCTACCTCTAATTCTGCCAGCAAAATTTTCTCCAAACTTTACAACTCCACTTTCATATATTTCCAAGCTTAAGAACTTGCTCTTGTCACTAGTCATATGGTGAGAGCATCCACTGTCAATAACCCATTCATCCTTTTCTTCAACTTGAGTAGCCAAAGAAATTTCTATCATCTTATGATTAGTAGATTCAATAGGCATTGGATCTTCTTCCTTGATGGCAATAAATACCTAGTCACTTCTAGATTTGTTTCCTATCTCAGATTCATCATCTGTTACTCCTTCATCATCATCTTCTTGAACATAGTAACATTTTTTCTGAAACCTTGATCTATTAGGGTTTGGCCTTGAAGACCTTTCTAGACATATTGAGCTAAAAAGAGAAATCTTATTGTAGGCAAAGCATTTAAAAGGTAATTTTCCTTCATCCTCTTGGCAGTCTTTTTGCAATGAGAGCTTCAAGTTGTTCAGCTTCTAATTCATCCTCTTCCAGATCTTTTCTTGCTTTCTCATACCAAGATGATTTTCTTGAGGAGTTTTCCCCTGGATCATATCTCTATTTGCTTTTAGTAGAGGCACTAGCTTTGAAAGCAAATTCAGTCTTGGGAAGTGCATCACCAAACTTAGCCAAATCAAATGCAGATATCTTACCAACCAAGTGATCCCTTGTGATAGTTGTCAAAGATCTAATTTCCTCAATAGTAGGGACCTTGTGTATATATGCAAGAGGTAAAGATCTAAGAACTTTAGCAATAATTTCATCTTCATCCAGTACTCCACCAGCACATCTGATGCCACATACAAGCTCATTTACTTTTTCCATATATAAAGTGATGTTCTCATCTTCACTCATCCTTAGGTTTTCAAACTTTGCTTTTAGACTTTGGAGCTTGGCACACTTAACATACTTGTCTCCTTCATATAGATTTTCAAGCTTTGTCCAAATTTCATAAGTAGTCTTTAATCCCATAACATTTGCTAGCTCTGTATCAGACAAGGCACTCAGTAGGGCTTCTTTACCTCGAAGATTATTTTTTGCATCTCTGACTTCATCTATAGTTGTTGGCCCATTCCCTGGAGGAACATATTTAGTTGAGGTTATGTTCCAATACTGATATCCCATGCAGTTCTTCCAGGCAGTGAAGTTTGTTCCATTAAACCTTGGACTGTCCTTCTTGTAGGTTGACATCCTGGATCTCCTTAAGTGGTCAAGCTTCTTCTAGAGGAACTTGGCTCTGATACCAATTGTTGGTTTTAGGATAGACAACTGAGAGGGGGGTGAATCAGTTGTCACAAAAAATTTTGTTCCTTAATCACTTAGAACCTTCTTATAATTTAACAGCATAAAAAATTCAATCATGGAAGTATAATGCAATAATTCAAGAACAGAAACACATTCAACACATATAACACCCAGATTTTTAACATGGAAAACTTGGTTAAGGGAAAAACCATGGGGTGACTAACCCAAGATTATATTCTCTGTTAAAAGAATAAGAAGAATAAAATGACACTTGCCAATTAGGGCTCACTGTCTGAGCACACTACTCACAAGAGGCCCACTGCCTACAGGAGACACACTGTCTACAAAAGAATATAAGTATTACATACTTGAACTAGAGATTAGCATCTTCACTATGCCTAAATCAATTCCATTTAAGCTCAACCCCTCTGCTCTGCTTTTTGGCCCTCTTCATTACCACCTTCTCATCACGTACACCTTTTTGAATGACTTTGCAACTCTTATTTATACATGACATCGACTTTGGAATGATCATCAAAGTTAGAACAACATACACTTATTTTATTACAGAGCAATTACAAAAATACAACTTGACTTATTACAAAAACTTCATGTGCATCACTATACTATCGGTCACACATAACTAGGGCTTCAATCTTCTTCGAGGAGCATGCCATGCTTCACAAGACATCTTCAAAGTCATCCGTAACATGTGTAAACATCCAGTCAGCCAAGACTAAGAAGAATGCTATTCCTGCAAGGTAAATCTTCAATTACGAGATCAATCTTCAATGCGAACCATCAACACAAACTGGACACAATCTAGAGACCCCAACAAGTTTGCTTGAATCACCAAGAACATCCACACCACTTCTACTTACTATAATCAATCGCATCTTCATCTGAAACCTCAAGAACACAACCGGTTATCACTGTCACATTAGAAGGATTGCTTGTGGACCTCCAAACCACAAACCAATTGAGTTGTCAATTCACATTGGCTTCCCAACCATGCCACGAGATCCACAGAACATGATATTGTATTTCCGGATCTTACCGGACCTATTTGTGTCACTCTGTCACCTTTGAATAGTTGCCAGAACTAGTTTTACTCTTATGGCCATAACTCCTTTACAATTTCATGCAGACCTCTCAAATCTTGATTGGATCACCTTTAGACACATATCTACAAACCCTTTGATGCACATTCTATGATCTTCATGTAGCTGGTATCTTCACTTTATAGAGCTTCACTGTCTTCACTGTTCTTCTCTATTTCTGATAGGACTAATTTTCTCAATATCCTCATCACATAGCTCATCCAATCCTTGACATCAATACAATAGGAGTATGTTGACATCAATGACAACACTGATTAGGCCCATACTTACAACATATATCATCTTTGGTGGAAATGAGAGCATGTGTAAAAAAATTTCTAATCAGATGCAAAGTGAATTTGAGATGTCCATGCTTGGTGAAATGAATTTCTTCTTGGGTCTACAAATCATTCAGTCACATAAGGGCATCTTCATATCTCAGTCTAAGTATGTAAAGGAGTTGTTGAAAAAGTTTGGAATGGATTATTCAAAACCAGTGAGTACTCCTATGGTAACTAGATGCAAGTTGAGTAAAGATGATGATTCCCCTAAGGCAAACTAGAAAAGGCATAGATCAATGATTGGAGGACTACTTTATCTAACTCATACCAGACCTAATATTATGAATACAGTTGGCTTTGTTGCTAGATTTCAAGATGATCCTAGAGAATCACATGTTGTAGTAGTCAAAAGAATTTTTAGATATTTGAAGGGAACATCTGATTATGGCTTATGGTATCCTAAGGGTGATGATTTCACTCTTCATGCATATATAGATGCTAATTGGGCATGAGATGTGGACGACAGGAAAAGTGCTAGTGGAGGTGCATTTTTATTGGGAAAGAGATTGGTTTCTTGGTTAAGCAAAAAGCAGGAGGCAATATCTCTACTTACTATAGAGGCAGAGTATATAGTAGCAGCAAGTAATTATACTCAAAATTTGTGGATGAAGAAAATGTTGAAGGATATCAGAATTGTGTTTGAAGAGCCTATTGCAATCTTTTGTGATAATTCAAGTGCAATAAACATTTCAAAGAATCTGGTGTTGCATTCAAAGACAAAGCACATATCTATCAAGTTTTACTTTTTGAGAGAGAAGGTAAATGAGAATGAAGTCAAATTGGAGTTTGTTCCTTCAAAGGATCAGATTGCAGATATCTTCACTAAGCCTCTACCTAAGGACACTTTTGAGTATCTTAGAGAGAAGCTAGAGGTGATTACCCCTCCTGTTCAGAACTAAGGTGCACTAGTGTACATCAGTCTGGTGGAACTCACAGTCATATCTTGTGATCTGGATTGGTGTTAAGGGGATGCTACTCAGGGGGAGTAGTCAGTATGTTCTGAGTTCAGTGGGTCTTGTCTAAGAAACAAAAAGGGTGAGAGATGATTGCAAATATGTGCCCTTTGTCATTAATGTCAAAGGGGGAGAGAAGTCATGTGAAAAACTTGGATGGAAGTGAGTAGTTGCTGGTGAAAGGGGGAGCAGTGAAGAAAATGGTTGCAAGTGTGATAAGAGAAAGGGGGAGAAGTCCTTGTCTTGGTGGTTGAATTAGTTTTTCACATCATATGTTGCTATCAATGACAAAGGGGGAGATTGTTGCAAATATGTGCCTAATCAGTGTTGTCATTGATGTTAACATATCCCTGTTGTCATTAGTGTCAACTGTATCTTATTCTATCACTTGTTTAGAAAACTTGTATGTTGAGGATATTGAGAAAATTAGCCTCTTCGGAAGAAACAAGTGAGTTACATATCTCTCTGTCAGAGACAATGAAGACAGTGCAATTCATTGAAGTAGATTGCTCCGCATTCCCAGTGAGATGAAGATAAGAGTTTGCAGATTAAAGGGTTTGTAGAGGATTGCCTGAAGTTGCTCCAGTTAATATTTGAGAGGTCCTTATGAAGTATTTGTGAAGTTATGGCCATCTAAGTAGAACTAGGTTTTGCAGTTTTTCAAAGGTGATAGAGTGGTAGGAACTTGGTCCAGATTGCTCCACATTGGGATATTATGGTCTGCATATCTATAGGTATGTTTGGGATGTTTATGTGTATCCTCAACTCAAGTGGCTCATGGTTTGGAGGTCTGTAAGCAATCTTTCTAGTGTGACAGTCATGAGAGTTGGTGTTCTTAAGTTCTTGGATGAAGTTTTTGGTGATTTGAAGTGATGCAGTTGTTCTTGTTGATTTCATTGTGCTTGTGGTGGTCTTTGGATCGTGTGTCTATTGTGTTGCTGGTTTGCATTAAGAATTGATCACGTGGTTGAATATTTCTCCTTGAGTGTTGCTGTTCTTTCTAGTCTTGGCCAACCGGATGCTTAGTGCATGTTGCAGATGATCTAAGAAGAGTTCTATGGAGCATGGCGTGTTGATCGAGGAAGATTTGAGTCCCAACTATGTTTGGCTGACAGTGTAAAGATTCACATGTAGCATTTTAAGTCTTGTGATTTTAATTGCTTGTAATGCCTATCTTGGAGAATGTTCCAGATAGATGATTGTAAGGCTGACGTTGATGTTCATTCCAAAGTCGATGTCATGTATAAATAAGTGTTGTGAAGTTGTGGAAAGGTGTTGTGATGAGTGAAGATTTCTCCTTGAGTGTTGCTGTTCTTTCCAGTCTTGGCCGACCGGATGCTTAGTGCATGTTACAGATGATCTAAGAAGAGTTCTATGGAGCATGGTGTGTTGATCGAGGAAGATTTGAGTCCCAACTATGTTTGGCTGATAGTGTAAAGATTCGCATGTAGCATTTTAAGTCTTGTGATTGTAATTGCTTGTAATGCCTATCTTGGAGAATGTTCCAGATAGATGATTGTAAGGCTGACTTTGATGTTCATTCCAAAGTCAATGTCATGTATAAATAAGTGTTGTGAAGTTGTGGAAAGGTGTTGTGATGAGTGAAGATGTGGATGTAGCAAGGAAGTGAGTAGGGGTAGAGTAGAGGTATTGTGCACTTTAATGGAACTGAACCTTGCATGAAGAAGATGTTGTTTCTTAGTTTAATCTTCTGTGTTAACATTGTGAATGTTCTTGTAGGCAGTGAGCCTCTTTTGAGTAGTGAGCTCTGGGCAGTGTGCCCAAAGGCAACTACCTTCCCATTTTTTAATTCTTTTAACAGAGAATAAATCTTGTGGGTTAACCCCCACCATGGTTTTTCCCTTAACCAGGTTTCCACGTAAAAATCCTGGTGTTATGTGTGTTGATTATGTTTATGCTCCTGTGTTGTTGATTCATGCTTTCATGATTATATCATTAATCTGTTAATAAGTGGTAAAGAAGATTAAATGCAGCAAAAGGTAAAAGTTTTGTGAAAATTGATTCACCCCCCCTCTCAGTTGTCTGCCCTAATTTCAACACTTCCTCCACCCTAGGCAATTCTTCCAATACTGGACCATTAACAACAAATCCACCTTCTAGAGCACAACCCGAAGAGAGAGACTTTCTGATGTCAAAAGACATGGCAACTTCCTTCTCAACACCAATAATCTCATCTTCAGAATGAGGCTGTTCATTCAACATATCTACATTTCCTATCCCAATTTATGTTCCTACAACAATAGTCATACAAGTAGAAGTCTGGCCCCCTTTGTTAATCTCTAAATCATCAACAACAAAGGAAGAAGAGGTTTACTTTTGATTAGTCTTACCAGATTCAACTTCCAACCCTGACAGATTCACTAAATATTGAAAAGAGGGCTCTTCAACTTCCAAAAATACACATACTGTTTTAGGCTTATCAAACTTCTCTGGATCCCCACAAGCCTAGTTTAATTCCTCAAAATCTTTTTCAACAACTACATGAGGATATTCAATTGTTATCAGTTGTTTCCAAAGATCCCAAGAGGATTTCAAGATCAAAAAAATTAGAAGAGGAAAAGATGTGTTAAAAATCAAACAAAACCTCACTGGTAACTCAGGATTGCTAAAATGAACCATATCACGCTTCAGAAAAAAACCCATCTTCTTGGAAAAAAGCTGAATAACTTGGAGATCCCTATATTCTAGTGGTAAATTTTTCAAAGAAACCTAGAAAGGAATAAAGTTTGAGCTTTCCTTGCTTAGGTCAAAATAGGGTTCCCACTCTTGCAAAAAGATCCCTTTACCTTGAAAAAACCTTACTTTATCTCTTAAAATATTATATTGATCTGCCTCTCTTGCAAAAATAACCACAAAGACACCTTAGACCCTATCTATGAAAAAGGAATCTGAGATCCCAACCCAATTTTCCTTAACCCAAGCAAAGAAATCCTTAGATTTAGCTTGAAAGTTCTAGATCTTACCAATTAGCATATTACGCCTTAGATCCTGAATGTGTAGATTGATTAAATCATCTGGAATATGAATCTCCACATCCCTAAGATCCTCTGAAGCAGAAGTCTCCTCATCCCTCTCAAAACATGATAATAGTAACTCTAACTTCTTTACCCAAATTTATTGAGTAGGGTTTTTTGAAGTACCAGATCTAGAGTCCCCCGAGTGCCTACTTTCTAGGTGACTTTTACTTCAAGAAGAAGTTCTACCATGAATTTTCCCATATCTTTCTCTTCTCTGTCAAGATCCATGTCTTCTGAGACCCCTTCTACTTTGATGAAAAGCTTTGTATGCTCCATCTTTAAATCTTCTAGGGTTTAGGGATTCACTTTGTCTTCCTCCAAATTCCCCAAATCCTATGTCATTCTTCAAACTTTTACACTCAAAGTTGTTACTTGCCTTAACTGCTTCTGCAAACAAGCTTTCCTATGACCATAGCGGTTTTCTCCCATAAACTACAAATTTCTACCAACCGCGATCCATTTCATTATCAAATAGTAAGGAAGAGTGAGCAAGAGAGGAATAACATTCTAGGCTTTATCCTTAATTATGTTTTTTATCATACAATAATGTTGTCTTGCACTCTTTTTTGTATTTTCTCCCCATTACACTAATTCTATCCCTTTGTCATCAATGGCAAAGGGAGGTAATCAACCTCTTTTCTGATAGTAACCTGCTACTGCCATCTATCTACCTACTCCCCCTAAGAGGTAGTCACTATCAAGACAGGGATGAAAGATATGCCTTGAGTTTATCTCCCTAGATAGTTGTTATAGTTGCACTTCCAGTTGTGAGAAGGAGCAATAACTCCTAGCTTTCGCCTGAGATATTCAAAAGTATCCTTGGCAAGTGGCTTCATAAAAATGTCCACAATCTGATCTTGTGTGGGGACATACTCCAACTTTACTTCCTGATCGGCAACCTTTTCCCTCAAGAAATGATATTTAATAGAGATTTGCTTTGTTCTTGAGTGCATCACAAGATTCTATGAGATATTGCTTGCACTTGTATTATCACAAAGAATCAAAATAGGATCATTAAACTCTACTTTTATGTCATTGAGAGTCTGCTTCATCTATAAAACTTGTGTACAACATGAAACAACAACATATTCTGCCTCAGGAGTGGATAATGTGACTACATCTTTCTTCTTGTTGAGCCATGATACCAACCTACCACCAAGGAATAAATCTCCACCACTGGTACTTCTCCTATCATCTATACTTCTTGCCTAATCAACATCTATATATGTTGTCAAAGTAAAATCATTATTTCGAGGGTACCATAATCCATAATCCACAGTACCTTTCAGGTATCTAAAAATTTTCTGCATAGCTTGAACATGAGATTCCTTAGGGTCAGCTTGAAATCTATCCACCATGCATACTACTTGCATGATATCTAGTATGGATGTAGTTAGGTACAATAAGTTACCTATCATAGATCTATACATCGTCTGATCTGTATCAGGTGATTCATCATTCTTGCTCAACTTGCCTCCTGTCATCATGGGAGTACTAATAGGCTTACAATTTTCCATCTTGAACTTCTTGAGCATTTCCTTTGCATACTTGATTTGGGATATAAACATACCTTGGTCTAATTGTGATATTTGTAAACCAAGAAAGAAAGAAAGTTCTCCAAGCATGGACATTTCAAACTCTTTTCGCATCAGATCAACAAATTCCTTGCACATCTTTTCATCACTACCACCAAAAATCATGTCATCAACATATACAACAACAATAAACATGTGCTCACCTTCTGATTTGAAGTATAATTTACTATCTGCACATCCTTTTCTAAATCCTTGTTGCTAGAGGTAATTATCTAGCTTAGAATAGCAAGCCCTAGGGGCCTGTTTAAGACCATACAAAGCCTTTTCAGTCTACAAACACAACCCTCTTTCTTTGACAGCTAAAATCCTTCATGTTTCTCAATATAAACTTCTTCATTAAGATTCCCATTAAGGAATGCAAATTTAACATCCATTTGGTAAACTTTGAAGTTCTTATAAACAGAGAATGCCAAAAACATCCTAATGGCTTCCAATCTTGCTATAGGTGCAAATGTTTCTTCAAAATCTATGCCTTCAACCTATGTGTATCTTTTACAAACCAATCATGCTTTATTACTCATGACTTCTCCATCCTCATTTAGCTTGTTTTTAAACACTCATTTTGTGCCTATCACGTTCTTATCTACAGGTCTTGGAACCAATTCCCAATTCTGATTTTTCTCAATTTGATTGAGCTCATCTTCTATAGCATTGATCCATCATTCATCCTCACTAGCATTAGTAAATGTCCTAGGTTCAACCTTACATAGTAATGAGAAATTTACTTGTTCATTTGTCTTTGCTAACTTTCTTCTAGTTTGAACTCCTTCATTCTTGTCTCCTATTATCTGTTGTTTAGGATGATCTTTTTGCACATACCAAGTAGGTGTCTTAACAGTTGTCTTTTCAGATTCTTCTTCAATAGTAGAATCTTCTTCTTCTTATTATTTTGTTATAGATGATCCATCTAAGTAGATGTCCTTGTTTTGTGTTAGATATGACTGGTCCTTGTCTACCTTGACATTAGCACTTTCTACAATTCTATACATTCTCTTATTGTAGCACTTATATGCTTTGGATCTACTAGAATATCCAAGAAATATGCCTTCATCACATCTTGAATCAAAGCTTCCAAGGCCATCTTCATATCTTTTGATGTAGCATCTGCTACCAAACACCTTGAAATATTTGATAGATGCAGATCTGTTGTACCATAATTCATACGGTGTCTTATCAGTGTTTATCCTTAACTGCACTCTATTTAAAACATACACTGTTGTGTGTACTACATCTCTCTAGTAAACATCAGGTAGCTTTGCCTCATTTAGCATAGTTCTTGCCATCTCTTCTACTATTATTTTCTTCCTTTCCATGCCATTCTGCTATAGAGTTGTAGGTGCAGAATATTATCTTTTTATGTCGTGTCTTTCACAATATTGTACAAACTCGTTGGAGGTGAATTCTCCACCTCTGTATGATCTTAAGCATTTGATTGTCAGACCACTCTCCTTCTCAACCATAGATCTAAAAGTTTTAAATCTCTCAAAAGCTTCTGACTTAGCCTTAAGAAGAAAGGTTACCCATGTCATTCTTGAGAAATCATTAACTAATAACATGAAATATCTCTCAACTTTTAGTCCTTGTGTCTTGGTTGGACCAATTAGGTCTGTATGAACTAACTCCAAGAGTCTTGAAGTAGATTATTCTTTTGTTTTGAAGTTAGACCTTGTTTGTTTCCCATGTTGACATTCCTTACATATTGTATTGGCTGGCTTGGTGATTTTAGGCATGTGCCTTACCGTAGTTTTGAACTTACCTTCACAAGGTTGTCAAAATTGATATGTCCCAATCTTCTGTGCCACAACCAACTTTCATCAACCTATCCCATCAAACAATTTCTTCCTTGAATCTCCTTGAGACTGTAAAGATTACTTTCTATTCTACTTGCCTCAGCAACCAACTTACCAGAGCTTGCTTTCCTGATCTCACAACCTTTTGCATTAAATGTCAGATTATATCCATTATCACACATCTAACTTACACTAAGCAGATTGTGCTTTAGTCCTTCAACATAGTAGACATTGTGAGTCTTGGATTTTCCTTGAATACTCAGTGTTCCTTTACCACAGATCTTCTTATATGTGTTGTCACCAAACTTAACTAAGCCTTGGTGCAATCACAGTTAGGAAGGTCCATCAGGTGAATAGTCCAGACTGTGCAGCAAGAGTAAACAAAATGAAAGCAACTCAATTATAGAATGAAAATGCAGATTCAGTCATTCAGTATATCATAGATTCAAAATACAAACATGTCGGCAACATTTGGGCTTACAAATTAGGGCTCATAGGCCTAAGGGCTCACAGTTCTAATGCGCAAGATATAGCTTTGAAGTGCCTGATACAAAAGAATTCAAACTATCTAGCTTATGAATTATGGTAACTACTTTCCTAGGCATCTATTACATGAATATATATCATCTCTAGATCACAAGATCCCTCCGTGTCATCCAAACAGATTACAAACTCCAATGAAAGAGATGTAACGTGTGTACACGGATAGGTCAGACCTAACATATGAGAATCCTCCACAAGTGAATGAAACAATGTGCGTATCTCAAGGAAGGTCACTCAAGACCCAAACTATCTTGAATGATGTGTCTTTTAGCTCTACAAGTCATGAAAATTCTCAAGTCTTCTCCTTTAGCTGATCATCTGAGACTGTTAGGATGCTCTGTTATGAGAAAACAGTCAATCTTCTGATAGTGATATCTTTCCGGAAACTGATCCAAATGATTTGAATTTTGGATATGATGTGCATGATGATGTCTAGATGCTAAGTTTAGCTCCACAAGGTCTAAAATGAAACTGCAATAGAATGTGGACCAAAATATGGAAACTGCTACTGACTAGACTAATTGTACTGAATAGGGAAAATGAAAGAAACAAAATGAAATGCAAATATTTTTGGTTTATGCAAGATTACTCTTGAACCAGGGACGCTCCTACATCAAGCCTCCATTCCATTCTTGTAGACTTATAAACTTACTTTTATCTCTGGTCATGTGGTTGGAGCAACCACTATCTATCACCCATGGATTCTGTCCCTTAGCATGAAATGTCATTTGTACTATCAGAGATTCTTCTTTCTTCTGATCATCCTTCCTCTTCTTCTAGAATTTATTAGTTCCCTTCTTATTCAAAAGAGAGTCTGATGCATTATCCTCCTTAGGAGGAACATTCTCCTTTATATCCTATTTGTTAGTATTTACAAAGTTTGTTCTATAGAATTTTGCAATATAACCAAAGTTATTGCATTTGTAAACAAACTATTCTAAAATCTCCTAGAGGTGCAAAAGAATTTTTGCTAATAAAACTAGTTCTTCTCCTAGGAACAATTCTACAACTAACAACCCTATGACCAAATTGATTACATGAATAACAATAGCCATAAAAGGATTGGGGAAAAATGATCATTCCAGAATATCTTGCGGGAGAGGGACCTTTGTATCTTTTCTCCTTTAGGTCTTTGACTTTTGTGAAGCTATCATCTTCCTTGTTCTTCTCTTCAATTTTTTTAGGAGGATCACTGGACTTTGAATGCTGACCTTCATCAAATCCTAAACCCGCCATATTCTTTGGAAATATCTAACTACTTATAATTTCATCAAGCATGCCACTACTCTTTTCAAACTACATACTTAGGTTAATCTGATTCTTATCCTTTTCTAAATCTTTTCTTAGAGACACAATTTTAGATTCCAACTTTAGACATTCTTCAGATTTTGCTTTTAATTTAGATTTTGTAACTTCTTCTATTCTCTTGGATTCTTCCACTTGTGTCCTCAAATCAACAATCAACTCTTCTAATTCTACAAGCTTATTAGACACCATATCTTCCTGAAGTTACATCTTTAGTGTGGAGTTTTCCTTCCTAAGTTTCTTAATCTCTTGTAAAGCACATACTAGCTCTCCTTCCAAGTCTACTTCTCCTTCTTCTTCATTCTCAGGGTGTTCCATATCAGTATTGTTCTAATCTTTATCAGTAGTCTCCACTTTCGTAAACAAGAATTCATTTCCTTCAGCCTCAGAGACACCTTCATTGTTGTCTTCTGAAATGGGGCTTTCTTCAAAGGAGTTATTGTCACCTTTTATGTATAGACTCTTCTTGTTCTTCTGAAAATTCTTCTTTGGATAGACCTGCTTGTTACTTTTCTTACTATCAAATTCATTACTTTTATCTTTTCCTTCAAAAGGACATTTAGCAGCAAAGTGACCAACCTTTCCACAATTAAAACACTTAAAGGGTAACTTACCTTTATACTTCCCAGATCCTCTTTTCAATCTTCTTACAAAATTGACCTCTTCTTCGTCTGTCTTAGATTCAGGATCTACATTATTTACCTTCTTTGATGCCTTACATGCAGTTTATCTCTTTGAAATCTTAGTACTACCTGTTCTCATTTCATAGGCAGTAAAAATACCATGTAGCTCATCAACAATTATCTTATCAAGATCTTTTGGTTCTTCTATAGAAGAGACTTTAGAATCATACCTGGAAAGTAAAGATCTAAGTACCTTCTAAACAATCACTAGCTCTTTTACTTCTTCATCTAGTCCTCTCATAACATTCACAACTTCATCAACTCTGACTAGGTAATTAGCAATCTTTTTTACCTCTCTCATTTTTAGGCTTTCAAATCTTCCTTTAAAGGTTTGCAACTTAGATTGTTTCACCTTTGTATCTCCTTCATAGATGCTCTAAAGCTTATCCCAAATTTTATTCATTTCACAAATTCAAAGTTAGCTAAACAACATAGAATTGCATTCTTAGCCTTAGAATTATTCTCACTTTCCTTCTTACCCGCCTGCTCTATTGGAGAAGTTGCAGGAGTAGTATAACCATCCTTAACAGATTGCCAAACATCAAACCCTTTTGAAGTTAGGTAGGTTTTCATCCGTATACTCCAAAACACATAATTTGTTCCATCAAACAATGGTGCTTTGTTTGAGTGAGATCCTTCTTGATTGGCCATGTGTTCAATCTCCAAGATCAACCTTAGATATTATGCTTCTCCAAGGAACTTAGCTCTGATACCAATTGTTAGAACACAAGCAATCTACTGAGAGGGGGGTGAATCAATAGATTGATAAAAATTAAAACTTCAAGCCTCTAGAATACAAATCAAATTAACTTTCAGTGCAATAACAACAATAAGAAAACATGCACACATGAACACTAGATATACATGAAAAACTCAATATGGGAAAAATCATGGTGAGAAAATGCTGCTGGGATCTACTGTCCTAATCCAACCTCACAAATGAAACCATTGATTACAATGTTTAAGCGAACCAACTCTAAGGAGTCACCAAACCCCTAATTTAAGAGAACTAACTCTAAGGAGACTACAATCCCCTGATCTGAGCACCAACTCAATCCGTAGGAGGCACCAACCTCATTGAATCTTTACATATTCAAGTATGCAACCATTTGGTTCTTCATAAACCTAAAATGCATCTATTCAAATCATATGCAATCTTCTCCTCCCACTCTACTCATCCAGACTCTCTCTACACTGAATTCTACTCACACATTCATCAATCCATCTCACACTTTAGCCTATTACGAGTGCTCTTATGTATACATCTATCTCTGCATATTCTCGTACATGTCCACACTCTAGTTTTTCTGCATGTTAAAACTCCAATTTTTCTACACTTCCACTTTTTACATGTCTAGAAAAATAACTCTGCATGTAGCTCTACACATGCAATAAATCCACTTTTCTACTTTTACAGTCGTAGTTCTATTAATATCTAAGCACATGCAAAAATCCATACTTTTTTGCATTGTTTTAACCGTCATCGCCATGCATCCACTGTTAGTCCTTAATAGTTAATTAAATTGTTAAACACACCAGGATATTGAGAGGGGGGTGAATCAGTATCTAAACAAACGTCAAGTTCTCCAAAGTAGATCAAAACTTAAGAATTACAACATTAACATAAACATTAAAGATCAACATAATGCACATCAACACATAACACTAGATATACGTGGAAAACCTAAGAATGGAAAAACCATGGTGAGGATTAACTCACAATATATGAAGCTCAAAATAATAACTTTGTTTTAGGGCTACAACTCAAGGAAGCTACTACTCCCTACTGACCTTGTTTTAGGCCTATAACCCAAGGAATCTACTACTCCTTGAAGAAAGGTTTTAGGGTCACTCACAAGGAAGCTACAACTCCCTACTAACTTTGTTTTAGGGCTACAACCCAAGGAAACAACTACTCCTTGAACTAAGAATGAACTCAGGAAAGATTATAACATGACAATCCTTCTATTGTCTAAACAATGACATTGAAACTCACACCTTTGATGATTGAAATTCTTCCTCTTCACACTTTATTATGATGATTGGATAAGTTAAGCACACTCTTCACTTCCCTCTTGTCACAAAAATATCTTCAAGATGAATCAGGACAACCTTTAACACTTCTACTCTTTCTCCTTCAGTTGGACATCGCAATGCATATGATTTTCATATTCTGCTCTTCACACACTCATATGTTCATATTCGCAATCATACTTCACCTAACTCAATTTGATTTACAATTTATCCATGATATTACATTGATTACATTTCTTGTCGGCCAAAGACGACATGAAAATACATTTATAAGTCAGCTAGACTACACACAACATGAAACATGAAGAGGACAAGTCCTAAACAAGACTACACGCTACACCAGTAGAAGACCCATGCCTTGTAGACATCAACACTTTCTTAACCAGGTCCAAAACATCCTTCACAACATCAAACATTAAGGAATTACATTTGTACACTCCGTTCACTTGAAAATAGGACAACCTTAAGCAAAGACATATGAAACCTGAAGCATAACGACCACAACAGCTTGAAAACCTTGTGCGGTATTGGAAACAAGAAAGATCTTCATGAAACTCTTCTAGATGAGTCTATAGGACTCATACAAAATAATCCTTTACCTCTACACATGAAAGATTTTGGGCCAGACATATTCAACCATGAACTCTGAGAACAAAAAGTCATCCAGAACACACTGCAACATATTGTCATTGAAAAACTGAGCTTGTGGATTACCAAGAAACTTGAAACTACAAGAAAGTATGTAATGCACATCCATAAACATGCCTAAAAAATTGCAAAGGAAAACATTCACATTCGGAGGAATGTGGAACATTCCAATAGGCCTTCAACACTACCTTACTCTGCCAGAACACATGTCAGTACTCTATCATGCATAACTTTCACAACAAAAGGATAGATGACCTAAAATTTGGAAGTATCACCTTCATAGCACCCTAAACATAGTTCCAAAACTACATAGCCATAACTACAAATGCGGAGGAATGTGGAACATTCCATTGCCCTACTAAGAACACCTTCACAGAAACAACACTATCTTCACACTATCAACTACAAAACATTCTTATGGTAATCCAAACACCATGAAACTTGGAACATACATGATTTGATACTATATGAATCTATCTTCCAATCTGCAAAGGCACAACATCAAGGGAATGAAAATGCAGAGCAATCTCCTAGATAGTCTTCCTGTGACATAAACTTTCACCAACATCCGGAGGCCAAAACCTTCATATAACGTCATAGACATCCTTGAGATGATCAACAAGAAGGATCAACCAACATGCCATAGGACATAAGAAACATCTTTTCATCCTTAGCGTAGCTTAATATATCATCATTCATCTTAGTGATTCTAATTCCCATCTTAATGTTTCATCATGAGAACATGACATCCAACCATGAACTGTATCTTTTCTGCTAGATAGGACATGACATCCAACCATGAACTGTACCTTCTCTACTGGATAGGACATGAAATCTAACCATGAACTGTATCTTCTTTAGGAGCACGACATCCATCCATGAACACCATCACACATCCATGATAATGTTGACATCAATGACAACCAAATTCCAACTATCTCCCCCTTTGGTATTGATGGCAACACATACCTGCACATTCTCCCTCTTTGACATCAAGGGCAAATGGTAACTTCTTCTATCTTAGGGAATAACTTCTTGCAACAAACAAATTCCCCTATCATCATCAACCATTACCTGCTTCCCCTGAGAGGTAGCCACCCTTAGTCCAGAAAAGAAAAAAATGTAACATGAACCACTCCCCTGGATAGATGCACTATTATGCATCTAGCAAGGAGTGGAAATTACCCCTAACCTCTACTGAAGATCCTCAAAAGTGTACTTTGCAAGAGCCTTTGTGAAAATATTTGCAATCTGACCCTTTGTTGGAACATATTCCAACTTTGCTTCCTTATCTGCAACCTTCTCTCTCAAAAAGTGATACTTGATTTCTATATGCTTGGCTCTAGAATGCATCACTAGATTCTTGGAAATATTGATAGCACTTGTATTGTCACACAAAATAGGAATTGGTTCATCATACATCACCTTTATATCCTTCAGTGTTTGTTTCATCCACAACACTTGTGTATAGCAGGATGTTGTTGCAATGTACTATGCCTCTATAGTTGATAAGGACACTGAATCTTGCTTCTTGCTCTACCATGAAACTAATCTGTTTCCTAAGAAGAAAGCACCACCACTTGTACTTCTTTTATCACCAACACAAGTAGCCCAATTAGCATCAGTGTATGCACTCAAATCAAATTCATTACCTTTTGGATACCATAAGCCATAATTTAGAGTTCCCTTTAAATAACTAAATATCCTTTTCACTGCCTTCTCATGTGTTTGCTTGGGATTGGCTTGATATCTAGCAATCACACATACTGCATGCATAATATCAAGTCTAGAAGTAGTTAGGTACAACAATCCTCCAATCATAGATCTATAGGAAGTCTGATAAACCTCTGGAGACTCATCATTGTTGCTTAGGTGACATCTAGTGACAGTTGGAGTACTCACTAGTTTTGAATCCTCCATACCAAACTTCTTCAACATCTCTCTTACATACTTAGCTTGAGAAATAAAGATACCATCATCTAGCTGAGTAATTTGAAGTCCAAGGAAGAAAGACATCTCACCAATCATAGACATATAAAACTCTTTTTGCATCTCCTCTACAAACCTCTTACACATATCATCATCTCCACCAAAGATGATGTCATCAACATATACTTCAACTATCAATATCACATCTCCTTCTTCCTTGATGTAAAGATTGCCATTTTTAGTACCTTTCCTAAAGCCCCTTTGAAGTAAGTGCTTGTCCAAGAGCTTAGTGCTTTCTTGACACCATACAGTTCCTTTTTAAGTCTGCACATCATGTGCGGATTGATGCAGAGGCAAGAGCACAAATACCACAAAGGGGTCACAAACAACATGTTAGGAGGAAGAGGATGTAAGGGGATTATAGGGAAAACAAGACACTAGGCCTTTATGGGCCTAACTACTCCATTGATCTTCTTACTTGACATGACTGTTCTCTTATTTCCCATGGTTTCAATACCACACAACGACACCATCTTTAGGTTTATATACCTAGGCTCATTTCCCAACATTAGAGGGATCCTATTCCTTCTTAGTTTGGCTGTCCCAAGCTTACAAAACTATCAAAATGCACAGGGGATACCTCCTTGAACCACCTCCTTCACAAACTGACTCACTTCCTTGTAGCCCTCCAAAAGGGACTGTCATGCAATAACTTTAGACTCAGACCTCCTAACCAAACTGTCATGGACTTTTTTGATACCATTATCTTGTACTTTAACATACCCAACATGCACCATAGGTTGTTTTGGAGCACAACACCTTAAACTTGATTGTACTGATTTCACAAGAGGCCTAATTAGGGTAGTTTTGCAAAGGAAGTACTCACTAACTCAACTCCAAACTCCTCACTCCTATTCCAAAGGATGAATTAAGATACAAATAGATAGATTTCACAGGTTTTTTTGGGTCTAAGTTTGTTTCAACTCATTTTATGCTCAAATCTTCACTCCTCCAACAGTAGTTTGCCTTAACATGACACAAAGAGGCCTCCATAGCCCCAAACTCCAACTTTCACCTGTATTCTTCTCTTGCATGCAAAACCCATTAGAAAAGACACCATCTTATACTCACTCCCACTTTTTTTGGGGTTCTAACACATCATCATTTGATAGGAAATCAAAAACCTCTCCTAAACCCTTAAAACAAGGGTTTGAAAGCAACTTCTCAAAATGCAACCACAACTTGGTTTATCCTCAATGAAATTCCTTCCAACTTGATTCAAAAGGAAGGTAAGACCATCCATGACACCTTTCTGATTGAATGAGCCCTTGACCATGCAGTACGAGCAAGTACAATACAAGGGAACAACAATAAAACACTGAAAAGGCTGGAAAACAGAGTAGTTTTGAAAAATGCCTCAAAACTTCACCAAAATCCTTGAAACCTAATCCAAAACAAAGCTAAAACAATTTGATTCAACATCTTATGCAAGAGAAATCAAAATAGTACTGTACAACCTGAGAAAAATGCAAGGGAATAGCAAAAATACAGAAAAATAGAAATGGGACAGCAAAAATAGTAACTTTCTTCATTCTTTTGTCTTCAAACTTCATCCCAATTACATTACTCAACCACTCCACCTTTACAATGCATTTTTACTTGTGTTTATACCCTTATCTCTTCCTTCCCATCGTGGGAAAAGGCTAAGAATAGCCAACTGACTGTTTTTTTTCTAATTTTAGACTATCATAACTTAGTAAATAGCAGACATCTAAAGAGAAAGAATATTTTCAATATCCACTACTTGACTTATGCCTTTTGAAGGCTTTATTATATTTTTAAAAACTCCATTTTACCCTTAAAAAACAAATTTTCAAAAATTAGACTTAATGATTACTCTAGGTGCACTGCACCATACACCCTAACTTGAAACTTTTACAAGTCCCTTGGAAATATTTGTGCAAATTGTCCTTCATTGCTCCATGCTTGTCTTCATCAAGTTTTTTTGGATTGGATCCTTCACTATCTATGGCATGCTTTCCAACATTTCTTGTTGTTTGACCATATGCACTCTTTGTGGACTATCCCACTCTTGGTCCTCTGACCTTGTCAATTTCATCAGCAACTATGCTTCTTTCTACTGTCTTTTCACTTAACTTCTTACCTTCTTGTTTACACCACTATTTCATACTCTCCTTTCCACTGTTCATGGTCATAGTACCTTTACCAACCTCTGTTAGACCTGCAACTTTTGTGTTCACTATCCTTGTTATCTTGTCAACTGCTGCACCAGCTTCACTTGGCTGTCTCTTACTCTACTTTTCACCATAGGGCACATGACTGTCCCTACTAAGACTCCTTCACTCACTTCTTGCCTTACCATAGGGTCTACACTCTTGCACTTCACATTTTCAGTCACTTCCTTCTTCTACATGAATATATTTCTCCTCACAACTGGCTGCAACTTAGCTTCACACTTGCTCTTTACTATCTCAATAGTTTTATGCCTTGAAAAGGCTGACACTCCTTGTTTTTACTCTCCTCAAACATCACTGTCTCCTTCTTGCCAAACATAATCATCTTTTCTATCATTGACTACTCCTCTAATGGCAGTAGTACAAAAGTCTTCTCATCCTTCTTAATAGTGTAGGTGTTAGCTTTCCCATCATAAATTATAGACCTATCAAACTACCAGGGTCTTCCAAGTATCACATGACAACAATCCATGGGTAGGAGGTCACAAAGTACCCTATCCTCATATGCTCCAATCTTGAACTCTACTAATGCTTGCTCACTCACTAAAATGGACTGATGATCACTTACCCAAGAGACTTTGTAAGGTGTTTCCCTAGGTACTCTTTTCAACCTCAATTTGTCTACCATCTCACTAGACACCATATTGTCAGTACATCCTGAATCCACCATCACTTTACATACCTTGTTCTTGCACTTGCAAGTTGTCCTAAACTGTGCTTTCCTTTGAATTAGCTCCTTCTTCTTAGAGGTCTTCAATAGTGCTCTTTCTCTCAGCATCAATGCTTCTCCTACCTCAACATCACACCTTGTGGAACTAGAACCACATTCTTCCTCTTGGACTAATTGAGTTCTTCTCTCACTCTTCCTTTCACCATCATTTGAAAAGTTTTTCTTCTTAGGACACTTATATGCTGGGTGCCCAAACTCTTGGAAATTATAACACTTACCTACAAAGGTGTTTGCACTCCTTCCACCACCAAACCTGCCTCTAGAACCTCTACCTCTAAAATCTGCACTTTGTCCTTGTTTGAAATCAGCACCTTGTCCTTGTGCCTTGCTCATGTCTTCTTGACTTTCACTAACTTGCTTTGTATTGAAAGGTCATCTACCTCTAGAGGTATTGCCTCTACCTTTGGTTGTCTTCTCTTGTCTCCTTTTTAACTTCTCTTCCACTCTTACTGCCATCTGATAACAACCTTCAACACTCTTTTTGACCAGACCTTATACTCAGCTTATAAAACTCTTCAGTGTATGTCTTTACATCCATTTCCTTTTTCCTTAAACCTTGAAGCTTCTTAAACATTTGAACTTCATAGTCTTTACGCAAGAATTTACCTTTGATTTTTGCTAGCATCTTGTCCCATGAGACAATATTTGCCTTTCCTTGCTTTCTCCTCTCTGTTTGCTAATAATCCCACCATAACAAAGCATGACCTGTCAGCTTGGTCTTTGCAATCTTCACTTTCTGATCCTCAGGAACTTCTTCACACTCAAAGTGGTTGTCTAATGCTACAATCCAATCTAACAACTCTTCAGCATTCAGGCTTCCTCCAAACTTTGGCACATCTATCTTTATCTTGTGCTTGTCTTCTTTTACTACCCTCAGCAACTTTACCATCCTCTGATTCTCAGGGTCCAACTTTTCTTCCACATCTTCATACTCAGCTTCTTCTTCTTCCTCAGACTTAACCTCTTCACCTAGAGCCACTCCTCTTCTTTGATTTTGTTCTAGGGTAGCCATTTTTTCTTTCAGCTCCCTCAACTCTCTGGCATGCTTCTCCTTCAGATCATTCATCTCTTGAGCCATGTTTCTCACTCTTGGAGGCATCTTGACAAATTGCCTCTTCAACTCAACACTTCACAGACCTACTAACTATGCTCTGATACCAATTTTGATACAGAGGCAAGAGCACAAAGACCACAAAGGGATCACAAACAACTTGTCAGGAGGAAGAGAATGCAAGGGCATGATAGGGCAAATAGGACACTAGGCCTCTACAGGCCTAACTACTCCATTGATCTTTTTACTTGACATGAATGTTCTCTTATTTCCCATGGTTTCAATACCACACAACGATCCCATCTTTAGGTTTATATACCTAGGCTCATTTCCCAACATTATAGACACCCTATTCCTTCTTAGTTTTTCTATCCCAAGCTTACAAAACTATCAAAATGCACAGGGGATACCTCCTTGAACCACCTCCTTCACAAACTGACTCACTTCCTTGTAGCCCTCCAAAAGGGACTTTCATGCAATAACTTTAGACTCAGACCTCCTAACCAAACTATCATGGATTTTTTCGATACCCATTATCTTGTACTTTAACATACCCAACATGCACCATAGGTTGTTTTGGAGCACAACACCTTAGGCTTGACTGTACCGATTTCACAAGAGGCCTAATTAGGGTTGTTTTGCAAAGGAAGTACTCACTAACTCAACTCCAAACTCCTCACTCTTGTTCCAAAGGATGTATTAGGATACAAATAGACACATTTCAAAGGTTTTTTTGGGTCTAAGTTTGTTTCAACTCATTTTATGCTCAAATCTTCACTCCTCCAGCACTAGTTTGCCTTAACATGACACAAAGAGGCCTCCATAGCCCCAAACTCCAACTTTCACTTGTCGTCTGCTCCTGCATGCAAAACCCATTAGAAAAGACACCATCTTACACTTAATCCACCTTTTTTTGGGGTTCTAACATAGCATCATTTGATGGGAAATCAAAAACCTCTTCTAAACCCTCAAAACAAGGGTTTGAAAGCAACTTCTCAAAAAACAACCACAACTTGGTTTATCCTCAATGAAATTCATTCCAACTTGATTCAAAAGGAAGGTAAGACCATCCATGACACCTTTATTATTGAATTATCCCTTGACCATGTAGTACGGGCAATTATAGTGCAAGGGAACAACAATAAAACAATGAAAAGGCTGCAAAACAGAGCAGTTTTGAAAATACCTCAAAACCTCACCAAAATCCTTGCAACCTAACCCAAAAGAAAGATAAGACAATCCACTTCATCATCCTATGCAAGACAAATCAAAACAATACTGTACAACCTGAGAAAAATGCAAGGGAACAACAATAATACAGAAAAATAGAAATGGGACAGCAAAAATAGTAACTTTCTTCATTCTTTTGTCTTCAAAATTCATCCCAATTACATTATTCAACCACTCCACATTTACAATGCATTTTTACTTGTATTTATACCCTTATCTCTTCCTTCCCATCATGGGAAAAGGCTAAGAATAGCCAACTGACTGTTTTTCTTACAAAGACTAATTTTTTTCTAATTTTAGACTATCATAACTTAGTAAACAATAGACCACTAAAGAGAAAGACTATTTTCAATCTCCACTACTTGACTTATGACTTTTGAAGACTTTATTACATTTTTAAAAACTCCATTTTACCCTTAACAAACAAATTTTCAAAAATTAGACTTAATGATTACTCTAGGTGCACTGCACCACGGATCTTCTGATATTTGAAAACCATCAAGTTGCTCAATTTAGACTTATTCCTCTAGATCACCATTCAAAAATGCTGAATTGACATCCATCTAATAAACCTTGAAAATCTTGTGAGTAGCAAGGGCAAGAAACATCCTGATTGCCTCCATCCTGGCTACCGAAGCAAATGTCTCCTCAAAATCAATCCCTTCAACCTAAGAATAGCCATTACACACCAATCTCGCTTTGTTCCTTACAACTTCACCATCTTCATTTAGCTTGTTCTAGAACACCCACTTTGTTCCTATGGCATTCTTGTTGGCTGGATGTTTGATTCTTCTCTATCTAATCCAATTCTTCTTCCATTGCTTTATCCATACATCATCTTTGCTAGCATCAGCAAAGGTTTTGGGCTATACTTTTGATAACAAACACAAGTTTACTTGCTCATGTGTCTTAGCAAACCTCTTGAACACACCAGGATATTGAGAGGGGGTGGGGTGAATCAGTATCTAATTAAACTTCAAACCCTTTAAAGTAGATTAAAACTTAAGCATTACATCATCAAAAAAAACATGAAAGATTAACACAATGCACATCAACACATAACACCGGATATATGTGGAAATCCTAAGAAGGGAAAAACCACAGTGAGGATTAACTCACAATATATGAAGCTCAAAATAACAACTTTGTTTTAGGGCTACAACCCAAGGAAGCTACTACTCCTTGCAGACTTTATTTTAGGGCTACAACCCAAGGAAGCTACTACTCCTTGTAGACTTTGTTTTAGGGCTACAACCCAAGGAAGCTACTTGATGCAGAGCTAGCAATGGAAACGTACGCAATGGTTGTCAATCACTTGCTAACATACATTTATCTTTATATGTTTTCCCATCAGCAAGACCATCTTCATCGGCCAACCAAATCCTTTTCACACTGAAACCCTACTTCACATCGACGTGTCGCCGACACTACTATCACCAAGACTTCTCCCATCGGCGTAACTCAAAATCTTTCCACTGATCCCAAACTTCATACTGATGAATGCACTTTACATTTGTTACCTATCGGCAACACATATGCTATTAGCCTCCTAAATAGGTTTCACCCCGATGTTTACAGTCACACCGATACAGTCGGCTTTGTACATACAAACCTTGACTTGCCGTGCCGGTTCCTCCTACTGCTCCTACCGGTCACTTCCTATATGTAATCCAATGTATCTACAGAATGTATATTCTGATATACATACAACTTGAAACATGCATTTTCTAGATATACCTTTGGAATATGCCTTTGCCAAAGTCAAATGTTGACTTTCCTTGTATCAACCCGATGTACATTAACAATGTACATTCAAAACATACAATCTACCACATGCGTCTGCGGGATACTCACAACCATGCAACTACGGTATACACAGGGATTGAACCCGATATACATTTGTGATATACATAGAGATTGTATATCAACACTTTGCAACATACCAATCCGATGTGCAGTTGTCAGATACACACAAATTGGTACTCGGATGCGATAGCGATATACACATGAACTGGCTGCAACAAACAAAAATGGTATATACAGGAAATGTATATCCGAATATGTTTTACCCTTATATCTTCAAAACATGCATTTTCAACATGTTTTCACACTTGATATGCCTTGCGATATACGCACAGACTGTATATCCCGCATACAAATGCGATATACTCACACTTTGTATATCATGTGGAATTTTGCCGATTTGATCCGTTGAAACCCTTGTGATTTCACAGATCTATTTCTCTTGCAAACATGCAATCCTCTGCACTTTGTCAACCTAGCACACGCCCATGCTAGGACTCTTCAATGCATGACGTAAGTGATCCAACAAACTTGAACATGGATAAACAAGAAACAAAACAAAACAAAACCTAAACTAATATATACAACCATTCCACCAATTGGAAGAATCTAACTAGTGGAATGGGTTATGAATCCATTTCGAGCCCAATTAGAAAATTGATTACACAGTGAATTCAAAATGCCAGAAAATAACACAAACAAGATCTTCTTATTACTTTTAGAAATGCATACAGATATCTAATTTCACAATTTCGCAACTACTGCTCTGTCTAACATCTGTTCTATATCTTCCCTTCTATCCCTAAAATTGATCTGATCTAGGCTATTTAACTACTTGCCAACAGTAGTACTGACTTGATTCCTAGCGGTTGGGAGAGATAACCAACTAACAAACTTCTAACAACCTAACAACCTTATCATGACAGATCGATAAGTGTCCTAGGGACTTACAAACAGAAACTGAATTACAAACACCAATGACAAGTCTGGTCAAACAGACCTTATTACATTAAATATAGAAAATGCCTAAGACTCTAGTCTTCTTGGGGTGCTCCTACACCATACTCCTTGAGGGAAGAAATCTCAAGTCCACTTGAGATGAGAGTTTGCAGGTCTGCACCATGTTCTCTGATCTGTTCTTCAGTCATCCAAACTCCCTCTGAATCAGGTTTCCCTTGCCAAGCTACCAAGTATTCCATATACTCTCTATTCCGTGTCTTCTTTGCCACTCTTGAGTCAAAAATCTTTTGTAAATGTGGTGGATCATGTTTAGGAATATCATCATCTTTTGTGCCCTGTGATGATTCATGTACTACATTTGGATTATGCTTGTATGGATTTAAATCACATACATTGAAAATAGGTGACAATCCAAGATCGGAAGGAAGTTGAATTTCATAAGCATTTTGTCCACACTTCTTCAGAATCTGACATGGTCTGATCTGCCTCTACATTAGCTTGGTGTATTTACCTTTTGGGAGCCTCTCCTTCTTCAAATGAACCCATACCAAATCTCCAACATCAAACTGTACATCTCTCTTCTTCTTATCAGCATATGCTTTGTACTTTAAAGTAGTTTGCTAGAGTTGGTTCTTGACTTGATCATGTACCTCTTTGATTGCTGATGCAAAAGCTTCTCCATCTACACTAATAGATTCTCCCGCAGGTATATCTCTTAACTCCAAATACCTCTGGCATGGATACCATATACTACCTGAAAAGGTCATTTTCTTGTACTTCTATTGATGGTGTCATTATAAGAAAATTCTGCCTGTGATAGGATATTATCCCACTTCTCTCCATGATGCCTTGTCAAACATCAAAGCAGATTTCCCAATGACTGATTGACCACTTCAGTCTGTCCATCTGTTTGAGGATGATATGCTGATGAGAAGGACAAATTTGTTCCAAGCTTCTTCCAAAGAGTCCTCCAAAAATGGTCAAAAAATTTCACATCTCTATCAGATACTATGCTCAACGGAAATCCATGAATCCTCACTATCTCCTTGAAAAATAGGTCTGCAACATATGAAGCATCACAAGTAGTTTTGCATGGCAAGAAATGTGCCATTTTAATGAATCTGTCTACTACCACAAAAACATTGTCATATCCCTTCCTTGTTCTAGGTAAACCTAACACAAAATCCATGTTTGTGCTCTCCCATGGCCTAGAAGGAATGGGTAGTGGCTGATACAAACTTGCATTAGTGGATCTCCCTTTTGCTTTTTGACATATCACACATGCTTCCACAAATTTACTCACATCTGACTGTAACTTAGGCCAATAGTAATGTCTCTTTACAATATCAAGAATCTTATCTAGACCAAAATGTCCTGCCATGGCCCCACAATGCTTCTCCCTAATAATATTCAACCTCATAGAACACCGTGGGATGCACAACTGTCCACCTTTGAAAATTAATCCATCTTGTATCAGAAACTTAGAGTATTCAACATGATATTTGTCTCCAAAGGAAATACATACTTTGTAGATGTCTCTAAAGTCTTCATCAGCATCATGCATAATCTTTAAGGAATCAATACCAACACTCTCCAACTGAATCTGATTTATGGTTAAAACCCTCCTACTCAAAGCATCTGCTACCTTGTTCTTGACTTCTTTCTTATGTTTAAGTGTGAAAGTGAAAGCTTGTAGAGTCTCCACCCACTTCATGTGCCTATGGTTTAGCTTCTCCTGACTATTTATGAAACTAAGGGCCTAATTATTTGTAAATACTATGAATTATTTTGGCATCAAGCAATGCCTCCACTTTTTGAGTGACTAGACTAGAGCATACATCTCCAAATCATAGGATGAGTATCTCTTCTTAGCATCATTTAGTTTCTCACTAAAAAATGCAATAGGCCTACCTTCTTGACTAAGTACTGCACCAATTGCCATGTGACATGCATCACATTCAACCTGAAAAATCTTGCTAAAATCAGGAAGTGCAAGGACTGGCTGCTGTGCCACTTTCTTCTTCAATGTTTCAAATGAATCATCTGCCTCCTTTGTCCAAGTAACTCTACACTTCTGTCCTCCTTTTATGGTGTCAAGAATGGGTGCACAAACATGACTAAATCCTCTTATAAACTTCCTATAGAAGGTTGCTAACCCATGGAAACTTCTAACATCATTTATGGTTCTAGGAGTTGGCCAAGACAATATGGCACTTACCTTCTCTTGATCCATTTGCAGTTTGTCATGTGAGATGACAAAACCCAAGTAGATGATCTCCTCCTGCATGAACAAACACTTCTCCAAGTTGATCATTAACTGCTCTTCATGTAACCTTTTGAGGACCAGGTCTATATGGTTGAGATGTTCTTCCCTTGTATTACTAAAAATCAGAATGTCATCTAGATATACTATAACAAATTTGCCTATAAATTCTCTCAAGACCTCATTCATCAACCTCATAAATGTACTAGGAGCATTGGATAAACCAAAAGGCATGACCTTCCACTCATACAACCCTTCATTAGTTTTAAATGCAGTTTTCCATTCATCCCCTGGCCTAATCTTGATCTGATGATAGCCACTTTTCAAATCTACTTTTGTGAAATATTTGGCACCTCCTAAAAAATCAAACAAATCCTCTATCCTAGGTATGGGGAACCTATACCTGATTGTGATCTTGTTAATAGCCCTTGAATCAATGCAAAGCCTCCAAGTGCCTTCTTTCTTTGGTGCTAGTACAGCTAGTATTGCACATGGACTTAAACTCTTGCCAATTAGGCCTGTGTCCAACAATTCCTCAATCTGTCTTGCTACCTCTACATTCTGTTCTGGGGTAAGCTTGTATGCTGCTTTGTTTGGAAGTGTAGATCCTAGGATTAGACCTATGCAGTGACTGATGTCCCTTATAGGTGGTAGGGACCTTGGAATTCCATCAGAGATGATGCTTTTGTACTTGTCCAATAATTCCTGGATAGCAGGGTCTATGAACCTTTGCTTCTTCTCTCCCTTGACTTCTTGCTATTATTCCTTATTCACCTTTAGGCATGGAATTAGAGCATATGCAATTGCTCCTTCTTCTTCTATTTCTGTCATAAACTGTTTGCCTTCTACCAGTATTACCTTGACTTCTTTTTCTTTTGATTCCACCTCCTTCCCCATCCATGGTAGTAACTCTATCACTTGACCATCCTTGGTGATTGAATGTGTGTTTCTAACTCCATCATGTTGTGCTCTCAAGTCATATTGCCATGGTCTTCCAAATAGGAGATTGCAAGCATCCATCTGAGCTATGTCAAACAATAATCTGTTCTTGTATGGTCCAATTTGAAACTCCACCCAAGCCTGCTCTTCCACAACTATTTTCTGACCTTGAGTGAGCCATGAAATCTTGTATGGGCAAGGATGTGGTAGTCTCCTAAGCTTAAGCTTTTCTACCATTTCAATAGATACAAAATTTTCAGTAGATCCAGAGTCAATCAGAACTCTACATACATTTCCTCCTACCTTGCAAGTAGTTTTGAAAAGAGACTTTCTTTGTGGGGGTTCTCTGTCAGGCACCTTCATGGTGGTCATTGCTCTCCTAATCATCAAAAATTCTCCTTTCTCAGGATACCCATAAGCATTAGGAGCATTCACACTTTGATAAGTGTTTGAGCTTGTCGCACTTTGACAATCAGATTCTTGGATCAGATTTGTCCTCCTTTCTCCCATTGAACTTGTTGCTTTTTCTGGACATCTACTAGCTATATGGCCTTCCTGATTGCAATTGTAACATCTGATAGGTCCTCTACCCTGAGATCTTCCTCTAAATGGTGGTCTTCTGCCCCTAAAGTTTCCTTTCTGATCATAACTCCCCATTTGATTTTAACTGTTGTCTCCTTTACTGTTCTCTTGATTGGATTCACCTTGGTGTCCAAATCCATTTCCTCTACCTCTGAAAGGACTTCTTCCCCCTCTTTGCTGTCTTCCTCTTCCTCTATTGTTCTATTCTTGTCTTCTCCTTAGTTTCTCTTCCACTTTGAGTGCTAATTGGTAGCACTTCTGAACTGTATCTGGATTATGCAGATTTAGGTCTTCTTGAATGGCAAATCTCAACCCATTGAGATACCTTGCTACCTTCTCTTCCTCATTCTCCTTTACCTTTGTCTTGACACATAGTTTCATGAACTCTTTAGTGTATGTACTGACATCTAACTCCTTATGCTTTAGATTTTGCCTCCTCTTATGTAATTGGATGTTGTAATCCAATGAAACATAGGCTTCCTTCACTAAAGCCATCATCTTCTTCTACGTAGCAACTTTGTTCTTTCCTTCTTTCACCCTGTCATCTTGGATGAAATTCCACCAAGTTAGTGTAGTCCCTTTCATTTTGGAGTGAGCCATCTTCACTCTTTGGTGGTCTGGTATTTCCTCTGTTTCAAAGAAATTATTCAAGGAGTCTATCCACTCCATCACGGAATTAGGTTCCATTTTTCCTGCAAACACTGGCAGGTCTATTTTCATATCCATGGTCCTCCGCTCCATGGATTTGAGGGCATTGAGTAAGGGTCTCTGGTCTACAAGAACATCTATCTCTTCCTACCTAGGGATCTCCTCTTCATCCCTGTCTTATCGTTCACCAGAATATTCTTTTCCCTCTCCTACTTTGTCCCTCAACTTCTCCAAGTCATCTTTCAATTCCTGATTCTAAGCTCTAACTGCTTTGCTCTCTGCCAATTGCTTCTTTACTAAGACTGCCAACTCAGCATTGGTCATCCTTGCTGGGTACTCTTCTGACCCTTCTCCTTCGGACATCTTGTCTCCTTCTTCTTCTTCCCAAAAGATACAAACTTGGCTCTGATACCACTATGATGCAGAGTTGGCAACGGAAACATGCGCAATGGTTGTCAATCACTAACTAACATACATTTATCTTTGTATGTTTTCCCATCGGCGAGACCATCTTCATCGGCCAACCAAATCCCTTTCGCATCAAAACCCTACTTCACATCGACGTGTCCCCGACACTACTATCGCTAAGACTTCTCCCGTCGGCGTAGCTCAAAATCTTTCCACTGATCCCAAACTTTATACCGATGAATGCAATTTACATTTGTTACCTATCAGCAACACATATGCTATCGGCCTCCTAAATAGGTTTCATCCTGATGTTTATAGTCACACTGATATAGTCAGCTTTGTACATACAAACCTTGACTTGCCATGCCGGTTCCTCCTACCGCTCCTACCGGTCACTTCCTGCATGTAATCCAATGTATCTACAGAATATATATTCTGATATACATACAACTTGAAACATGCATTCACCGGATATATCTTTGGAATATGCCTTCGCCGAAGTCAAACGTTGACTTTCCTTGTATCAACTTGATGTACATTCACAATGTACATTCAAAACATACAATCTGCCACATGTGTCTGCAGGATACTCACAACCATGCAACTGCGGTATACACAGGGATTGAACCTGATATACATTTGTGATATACACATAGATTATATATCAACACTTTACAACATACCAACACGATGTGCGGTTGTCGGATACACACAAACTAGTACTTGGATGTGATAGCGATATACACATGAACTGGCTGTGACAAACAAAAATGGTATATACAGGAAAGGTATATCCGAATATGTTTTACCCTTATATTTTCAAAACATGCATTTTCAACATGTTTTCACACTCGATATGCCTTGCGATATACGCACAGACTGTATATCCTGCATACAAATGCAATATACTCACACTTTGTATATCCTACAAAATTTTGCCGATTTGATCCGTTGAAACCCTTGCAATTTCACAGATTTGTTTCTCTTGCAAACATGCAATCCTCTGCACTTTGTCAACCTAGCACACGCCCATGCTAGGACTCTTCAATGCATGATGTAAGCGATCCAACAAACCGGAACACGGATAAACAAGAAACAAAACAAAACAAAACCTAAACTGATATATACAACCATTCTAGCGATTTGAAGAATCTAACTAGTGGAATGGGTTATGAATCCATTTTGATCCCAATTAGAAAATTGATTGCACAGTGAATTGAAAATGACAGAAAATAACACAAATAGGATCTTCTTATTACTTTCAGAAATGCATACATATATTGATTTCATAGTTTCACAACTACTGCTTTGTCTAACATCTGTTCTATATCTTCCCTTCTATCCCTGAAATTGATCTGATCTAGGCTATTTAACTACTTGCTAATAGTAGTACTGACTTGATTCCCAGTGGCTGGGAGAGATAACCAACTAACAAACTTCTAACAACCTAACAACCTTATCATGACAGATCGATAAGTGTTCTAGGGACTTACAAATAGAAACTGAATTACAAATGCCAATGACAAGTCTGGTCAAATAGACCTTATTACATTAAATATAGAAAATTCCTAAGAATCTAGTCTTCCTGGGGTGCTCTTGCACCACTACTACTCCCTGCTAACATTGTTTTAGGGCTACAACCCAATGAAGCAACTACTCCCTGAAAAACTTTGCTTTAGGGTCACTCCCAAGGAAGCTACAACTCCTTGAAGACTTTGGTTTAGGGTCACTCCCAAAGGAGCAACTACTCCTTGAATTGAGAACACATTTAAAATAGATTATAGTATGACAATCCTTCTACTATCTAAAAATTGACATTGAAGCTCATACCTTTAATGATTGTAATTCTACCTCTTCACACTTCCTTTTGATGATCAGATCAGTTAGACACACTCTATACTTGATTACTGTCATAGAGATGTCTTCAAGATGAATTAGGACAACATCTACAACTTCTACTCTTTCACCTTCAGTCACACATCAGAATGCATTCATTCTGCTCCTTATCTTGCTTGCGAGCCTTATTAATTACTTTGTAATCACACCTCATCTAACTCACTTTTATTTATAGTTTATACACTATATTCCATTGATTACATTGCTTTTTGTCCAGAGACAACATGAAAAATACATTTACGTGTCAACCAGACAACACAACATGAAACATGTAGAGGACAAGTCCTAAAAAAGACTACATGCTACACTAGTAGAAGACCCATGCCTTGCAGACATCAACACTTTCTTAATAAGGTCCAAAACATCCTTCAAATCTTCAAACACCAAGGAATTACATCCACACACTGTTCATTTGAAAATAGGACAACCTTAAGCAAAGACATATGAAACTTGAAGCATAACAACCACAACAACTTGAAAACCTTTTGTAGTACTAGAAACAAGAAAGATCTTCATGACACTTTTCTAGATGAGTCTACATGACTCATACAACATATCCAAACACTCCTTTACCTCCAAACATCAAATATTTTGTGCCACACATCTTCAACCATGAACTCTGAGAACAACAAGTCATCCCACTAGTACAGAAACAACAATATATGATTAAAAACTACTAAAAATTGCATATAAATGACTAAACATGGTCACATGACCATTAGTAGTTTATTTCTAGTTATTTATAATGTGATCAAATTCATGACTAAACCATTTTTAGTCATTTATTGGTTGGTTTGATTGATCAATTTGGTAGCATATTTAGTCATTAATTTAGTCATTGATTGTTGTAAACTGGTCACTTATTTAGTCATTTTTTATTCACTGATATATTTGGTCATTGATTGTTGTTAACTGGTCACTTATTTAGTCATTTTTATTCACTAATTTTCATCCATTGGTAGTGTATTTAGTCATTAATTTTAATCACCATTTTGATCAATTTGGTAGTTTATTTAATTGTTTTTGTTCACTGATTTCTATCAACTGGTAGTATATTGATACATTGTTTATTAATTGCATAATCATTATACTTAGTCATATTTATTCACTGATTTCTGTCAATTGGTAGTTTATTTAATTATTTTTGTTCACTGATTTCTACCTAAAAGTGTTGGAAATGAGACAATGCTTTTGAGGTTTAAACATAAAACACAAAAAACATAATCAATCATTCATTTGCACATAATGAAACAACTATGAAGAAGGTAAAATACTAAACTTTTATTGAGAAAAGGTGTTATTACAGCAGATACAAGACTTAAATATGTGTCTTTGCTTTGAAAAATGTGTTACAAAGTGTGTTTCTCGATGCTGTGAATGAGAAAACTGAGTTACAATGCTCTATTTTTTGCTTATACAGCTCCAAAACATAAAAGAACTACTTGAAAAATGAAGCCTAAATATTTCATCATGGGCTTTTACATCTCAAATTCTTAATAAATGTATCAAAACTTGCTTAATATTGTTAATTTCTACATTACTTCTTTGTTGCATCTCCTGCCTTGGTCTGCATAAACAGAACCCAACAATACAATAAGTAAATTGCCCCTTTGTAATAAAAAACAAATAAGTAACTTTAACATGTTCTTTGAAAGAATATTTACCTTCTTGACTCCATTGATCTTCTTATATCTATTCTTCCTCTCTTTCAATTGCTTCCTAGACTTCTCCACCTTAGTAGCAAGCCCATTCTATAGGATTCATGCAACATAGCAATTATCAGGATATAAAATAAAACAATTCTACTGGAGGCCCTTGAAGAAGCTTGTGATATGCAAAATATTGATAGTGGTTTGTAGGGGGAGTAATGCTATCCATTCATTTTACAACATGTTTTTGCAATTCACTAGCTGTGGTATTAGAATTTGCAAATGCACAATTGATCTAGTTTTTGTTGATGATGGACAAGGATATGGTTAAAGTGTTAGTGGCATTCATGTTTATTATCTGTAGTATGATATGGATTTTGGACAATGGTTTTTAAATAATGCTTTGATTCTTAGATGGTGATCTTAGTCATAGTGCAATACAAGTGCCTTTGTAGATCACAAGTTCCATCTTGGCAGTGCTATACATTTTTCATGGACAATGTATCTCTACGTTTTACAACACTGTGAGATGTTTTGACAAGTGATAATAGACAATGAAATGATGCTTCTCTTGGTCACTATTTGCCTATGCTCACAATTATTGTTGGTCAAGACTATGATGCTTTGTCAATGATCTCTATGCATGTTTTTAGTACTTGACTATGTAATGCGTGTTTGGTAAAAATGATGGTAACAGTTCAAGTGTAATGACAAAACTGACAATGGGTATGCATGACATAGAGAGTGTAAGTAGTCCCCTATCTGATTTTTCCAGTGACAATGTGTGGATTTGGCAAAATATAGTGCTTTCATGATGTTGATACTTGATATATGTTGAAAAGTCAAAGGTATTTGATGCAAAATGCAAAGGTACTTTATGTTTCATTACTTATTACTTCTTAAATGAGTTTGATATCAACTATATGATAGGGTTGTTAGTTGGTGCAAAAGTGATTGTCATCCTATTGACAGTAATGTTTGCCTTGAGAAAATGATGTATTGTGACAGTGCTAGTGCTTTAACAGTGTCTCTACATTTTGAATGGACAGTGTGCTTTCCTCTAGCAAAGTCATTATTTACACATCTGGTTGAATTCAATGGTATCAGTTTCTATTTTGCATTGTGAAGCATTTGTTGTAGAGATGTGCTCCTAGTACCACATAGTTTTTCTATGGTCAGTGGCAGTTGATTTGATATATAGTATTGATATGAAATTGCTCAGCGTCTTCATCTTAAGATAATTTGCCAGTCTCTTGCTCATCTTGAGAATGATTTGTATAACCTATTCTTGATAGGGGGAGTAAGAGTATGTGCTCCTTTGTTAATTGATGTCAAAGGGGGAGAGAGTTGGTTGATGGTGTTGAATTTTCCATCAATGACAAAGGGGGAGTTTGTTGGTGTGTTTGTCATTGATGTCAAAGATACTTGGTTTGGTGTGTTACTGATGTCTGAGATACATATTCATTCATCTCAGTGTTGAGGAATTTTCCATGGTGTCATATGTAAAGGAGAAATTGGTGTTATGGTATTCATGGTTCACAAGATGATATCTTGCCCATTCATTTCATCATTTGTTTCTTGATCATATCTTCATGTTGTTGATGCAAGTTTTGCAAAGGATAGACAAGGTTGGAGACATTTGTTCATTCTTCTCATCATTCATCTTTAGGTATTGGTCATTTCATGGTGCTGATGTATTCCTGGATTCAAGACAGAGAATGCACTTTTCTATTGATGTATTTCATGGTGTTGATGGTATTAATGCTTGATGCATTCAAAGGAACTTGTTCACATGGTATTGTTTCAGGAGTGTGTTAGTAGTGTTGACAATGATACAAGATTGGTATTGATTAGCACATCTCAAAAGCACTTGTTTATAATCATGATGCAAAATGGAAAGATGAGCTTTATTACAAGTTGTATACTTTAGAATCTTGTAGAAGGTGAAGTGTATTGGTGAAATCTTTTTGACTCTTGAAATCTCTATCCTAGAACATTAAGTTAATTTCAATACTAAACCCTACAAGACCTAGGGTTTATAGAGACCATAAATGAAATGTAGCCTTTATGTTTTATTTGTTCATTGACTAGTTATAGGAAGTTAAAGATCATTTAAGTGAAGACTTAAAGGGGTCACTCTCATTGGTTGACTGGTCCCTTAACCGGTCTAGGAGGTTAACAACTTATAATGCAAAATCCAAGACAAGATCAACGGTCTCTATTTGATTGTGCATTGGCAGCAGTCTAAGATTTAGGGATTTATTTTAAACTTGAATAATAGTTATTCTTTGAAGCACATACTTTAACATGCATTTAAGTGTCATCAGCTTATGTTCTGTTATGCATAGTTTTGATAACTATATGAGAATGACAAAGGATTGAAACATTTTACACCAGTACATTGTGTATAATATTGATGGTCCATTCCCCTTTATGTATTCCAATATTAGCATGCTTACCAAATAATCACAAAATGTTTCTTACATGTATAACTAGAAGAATTAAGAAATCATCATAAAATTTTATGAGCCCATATAAAGTCTAATACTAGCTACTTCAATAAATTATTGAAAGATTAAGCAAGGAACAATATAGCAAAAGTAGGGGAGAAAATATTTAATATGAACTTTTAACATCTCAATTCAATGTAAATATTTGCAAAAGATAACAAACACATACCTGAAAAGTGCATCACCATGATTCTTCTGCCTTGTAATATTTTTGAATTGTCTCCCATTTTTGGCCACAAAGCATGCTAACTTGTCAGCAACTTTCTTTACTTCTAGATCATTAGGAGGTGTAGGAGGTGTTTCACGTCACTTACAAGATTGATTAATACCTAGCGCATGAAACCAAACAAATGGAAAATTAACTCAAAAGAATAATATCCAATAACTTTGGTATTTTCTTCCATTACACCAAGTTTCAATTTGAAAACAAATGAACATTAATATAAAGAGACACAAAAATGAATAGAATAAGAACTTGTTCATGGAATAAATGCCTATAATATACAACAAAAAAGGACCATTTATAGAGAGGATTGTTCTGAAATGATCTCCTTGGGATTCCAAGTTTTAGTAACACATTTTTAATTTTATGGATGAGGTGCCACCATAAAGAAACAAAAGTCTCAAGCCTCTAATATTATGATGGAGTGTTAACTAAAGAGTAGCCTTATAATCAACACATAACAAGTACTATATAAATGAAGGCATTGCATAATAAACACCAGTGCATTGCTTAAGAAAGGAATAGATGCTCATACAAATACCTGATAAAAGATTATTCGGTTATCCACTCAATTATGGGAGATATTGACAATAACTCAACATAATATTGTTGATGAAAAAGTGTAGAAATAAAGTTTGCTCTCGAACTTCTTTTACCAATAAAGGATGGGAAATGGTTGGAGAAGAATAGTGTAGAAACACAAGATATCACAAACTTCTTCTTATGTTGTGTGGCACTTGCATCTGCTGATGCTGATGCTAAGGTCATGATGTCATGAATACCAAATGATTTATCTATTTTTGTAGCAAAGGTAATCATGGATTTATCAAAAACTGTTTATTCTGATTGGGAGCAAAATCTAATTAAATTTTTTTCTAGTTACCAAATGTCATATCAAGATAAGGGTTTAAATTTGACAAAAAAAGTTATGATAAGAGATTAATCCTAGAATTAATGCCCATAACATTGCCCTTGTTAAAAGAAGCAGTTATAAATAATTGTAGTAACTATAAAGATGATGGCTTGGATGAATCCCTACCAAGTGCATCAAAATCTTCTACAATTATAGCATCACATCAAATGTGTTGGTTCTTGAAGAAGGTTAAACATCCATATCTTGGACCATCATGTGTGTTGGTTACTCCCTGTACATTAATGGCCTTAGATCATTGGTCTCCTAAAGTGAAGCTACAAGAAATAAGTGTCTTTGTACATTTAGCAAAGAATCTAAATTTGACTAAGCTTGGATGGAACAACGATGCAATTCTTGATGCATCTTGTCAAAACATACCTGGCAGTGAACAATTTTGGAAATCTATAATGGAAATGGCTATGACACTTATAATTTGCATTGAGGGAAAGAATCCTTGTGCGCTTGGGGAGATGGAGTGACATAGTGAAGATAAGGAATGCCACATTATATGTCTCTAGTATATTGAACCACTTTTCAAGGCCATGGGACTTGTTATTCTATCTTTTTTCATGCACTTATTTCTTCTTCTTTTTCATTGTTTGCATGCAAAATATGATGCCACAATGATACTAGTTTTTAAAAGGGTTCTTACCATTACTAAGTTGACATGGATTCGAAAGACACCATATGTAGAAAGGTTGGTAGAGGAATTGGTACTCACACACAAGGCATCATGGACATGGAAATTTGGTTCTAATATCCATGACATAGTTGTTCAAATCTTGGGACTACTTAAATTGTGTAAAGGTTTGCAATTTGAAGAGGCTTGGAGAAAGTGCAAGGATTCAACTTTTAACTCGTAACTGATTTTCTAGAATATGAGCGCACACTTCTGACAAATAGGTTGTTGTAATTAAGGGGTTTTATATTATTGGAAGTTTTAGATCTGTTAGTGTATAACAGATAGAATTCAAGTGGTATAACTTGTAGGAGCCTGTGGACCTTATGAAGATAATGCCAATATGCAACACACACTTTTTTCTAGAATCCTAGGTTTAATTATATACAGACACCTATTATCACAACTAGTGATTGTGAGGGTGCTGGGGAAATGTTTCAAGTGACAACTTGAATTCTTAGTTGGCAAAAAAAGTGGGAGCTCAAATACAGATCTTCTAGGTGATTCTTTATGAATCATACAACATCATGGTGCAGTTTCTAGCAAGGTAAAACCCAAACCAACCACTTAGAAAGATTGTCTAGGCCTAGTACATATAAGTGACAAAATGACATCCATTATCAAGACACATGGTAACATAAATCCTGCACTAAATGTCTAGAAAAGAAATGATTTTCTAAAACATGGGAATAAGAAGCAACTAAAAATTTCCAAAGCTTACATTATCTTCATTTCTTCAATTTCTGCTAAATTCAAAGTATTGGCGCTGGCAAGTTATCTGGAATGAAGTGAATACTCCTCTGCAGTTAACAATGGAGGGCCCCCATGATCACCAAGCCCAAGCAATTTTTCACAACTCCAACTAGCTTGTGCCTGTCCAACCTTCTCCCACTACTCTTTACATCTTTGATTAGGATCTTTGGTCAGAGACAAAGGATGGATCAAGCAATGAATCAACATAAGAAATTTTCTTGCAAAAGCATAAAACCCTCCTTTAGTAAATTTACATAAACAATGGTATGAGACATGTCAATTCAAATAGATATGATGTTCAAACTAATGAAGTCTCCTGAATACTTTTCAAGTTGCAAGAAGGAAAGATGCAATAGGTCTTTACAGAAATATTTATAAGATGGCCATTTAAAAATAATAAATATAATTAATGGTTTATGCAATAGAAATGAGACCATGGAATAAGAGAGATTCTTTAAACTCACCTCAATGTCCATATGGTGCCATTTCTTATTGTAAGGAATATTTGTAATCTATCACAATAAAAGTTAACTTTCAAGAACTTGTTTTCCTTCAAAAGATTGCATAGATTACACCTTCTTAGATATTCTTGTATACAAAGGACATCTGTGAATAGTTTGACAGTTTAAAGTATGAGGCAAATTTTAGAGAAAAAACTTAATGTGATATTAAAAAATAGTCTCAATGGATTGGATTCATGTCAATCAAATATCTGAAGACAGGTTTGATTCCTTATAATATTTATCTTAAATTACATTTTTGGTTTCATTTTCATGTATGCAAGATAACAAATTAATTATTTGAAACAAATCAAGCTACCAATTTGATAAAAAACACCAAGGACATATTGGACTTTTTACCAGGTAAATGACTAATTTGACTAATAAATGACTTCATCCTCGAAAATTAAACAAATGATCTATCACTATCTCCTTTCTTCCCTTGATCAATGTAACTTCCCCAAAAATATGCAATATTAACAAGCAATGAGGATTCAACATCTTGATCCCACACATAATTCACCACCTCTCACAAAATTGCAAGACAACAAGAACCAACAAAACAAAACCAAAAACTCCACAGCCAAAACAAATAAAAAACCAAAATTATAAGGTAAAACTAAATGATGTCCCTGCATCAAAAGTTCATTGGATTAAGAATTATTTTACATTTATGCATGATTTTGATTATCTTGAAGAAATTATAGATTTTCATATTACATTTAAAAATTGGAAACATGTTACCTGTTAAATGAAAAATGGTTTAATACCTTTTCCTTTTCCTCCTCCCTCTCTGGATATGTGTTTGTTATAACATTTTTCACTTTATGACTCTTCTGATGTCGAGAATCAACAAGAGCAATCAACAACTTGTGTGACTTTGAAGATAAAGAAGATGGCATAAATCTCATCTTATGCTATAGCTGCCCTTGAGATTGTAGAATTCACTGATAAAAAAGGATATTAGAAAAAAATCAAAATATTTAAAACCAACCATATCTCATCCCTCCCATATATTCACACCTTAAACAGATAGCTTCTATCAAAGGATCTAAAAATCTTTGTTTAGTGACAAATATGCATAAGATCATTTGTTGAAAATTTGAAATAATACACCATATTTCAACTGGAATTCATAATTCAACTATAGCTTCACCAAAATGGACTTGGAGGTACATTAAAATCATTTCTCAAAGTGGAAAATATGCTAATATGCTACTTGGAAATGTTTAAAATTTTTAATCTCAAATTTAAAAAGTTTTTAAGTCAACATACCTTTCCATGGCATAAAAATAGATGAGCATTATCACGTCTTGCATCTTGAACATATATATCAAGCACTTCATTTCCAATAAGCAATTGCATACTACCATCTGACCAACTCACAAAGTAGGCATTGTTTTCAGCCTGCAGTTACAAAGATCAAGCATCAATTTAACCATAGATATATTCATTACTGGTTTCAAAGAAAAACCACAATAAATTTGCACCTATGCAAGGAAAACAATTCCTTAGATAACAATCCATTCCACTTATTATTTAATTATGCTTTTTAAATGTTCAAGGCAGAATTTTAGTACCCAATTTAGAAATATCAAGCAGTATCGGATAGGACATAAACAAAGCTTGCATAGATTAAAAAGTATAGGTGTTGTCATCATGCATTTCAATAACAAATTAAAGTTTGAACTAGAAAAAACAAAAATGTAGATGCAAATATTTCAACTCTGAAAATAAGGAGACATGAACAAATGCAACATTAATTAGTAGTGTCAGTAAGACAAGAACAAATGGAAAGAGCATCATCAAAAAAAAAAATCAGAACTTGGAAAACTCTTTTAGACAAACACATTGCACTAGAAAATAAGAAAAATAGCAATAGGGTTCCTATTGTGGCTACCCAATTGTAGCAAAGATTTGACACTTCGTTAGTATCACTCCAGATTCAATTTAACATAGTTTAAAATGTTAAATAGTTTGAGTTTTTTAGCACACATCCTAAATAGGGAAAGACTCCACAAGCATGGTGAAAAATCAATTATTCAAGCCAATCTTGTATCTTCAATTAACCATCACTCCTAATGCCTAATGGTAACAATCAATTTCATATCTAATCCTCAAATTCTAAAATCTAAATCTAAATTATGTAATCAACTTCATCTAAATCATTTCCTTTAATTGTTCAAATAGAGTGTCCACAATAAGCTCCAACCAAATTTGACATTCCCATTTCTCAATAATAGATTTTGATGAAGTAAAAAGATGATTTTGTGGAAAACATGATAGTTTTTGTACTTTTAAATCATGCATTAACTATAACATTTTGAAAAAATATATGAATATGAATGAGTAAAATGACTGCATCCAGAAAAATGTTTATATCTAAAAGTTATTAATGTAGGTAAATATGTTTAAAAAATGCATTATTTAACATACAAAAGAACTAATGTTAGGTGCTAATAAAGTAACTCAGAACTAACACATTGAAAACAAAAATAATGGAAGCAACAGTAGAGGAGTAAAACCTAAGGTTTGTAAACAATAGCATTAATTTTTAAGTGAAAATATAGATACCCTTGTGAGGGAAGGAAACCTCAAGGAAGGCTAGGAGCAAAAAATGCCAATGCTGAACCTAATGATTGGAGGCTGGAAATCAATGCCTGCAAAAGATATAGAAGGATTAGAAACAACATCAATCACCAATGAAAAAAGAACATAGAATCTAAAACATTTCATGTGAAAATGTCATAGGCTAATGGGAAAATGTTCAAAAATCCTAGGAGGAAAAGAATATTTGCGCATGAACCTCTCCTAACAATAAACATAATGTTCACTTTTTCCTAAATATGATCTAATTTGACCAAAAATTTGATCATCATGTACACTTTGAACATTGCAACATTAAAACGGATATATAAACAAAGTTAAAATGGATAAATATATAAACAAAATTTATCAACAAAACTAATCATACAACAAGAGTTACAGGTACTAAACAAAAATATCACAGATAATTACAAATTTATTATTTTTATCTAAATCCTTTAAGATTCCCTTGAACAAGAGATATCTTGAAAGCAAATAGAATTATGAATACAAAATCTCAATCATTACATTAAAAAATGTATAGGCAAAATTAACCATAGTAATGAAATTAAATAACTTACCTGAACCAGTATTACATTAAGCTTGTTTACATAAAGCTTCTCTCGGCGGAGTGAAACTTTGTCACTTGAAAGTTGAAGAAAATAACACACCCAATTTGATATCTCGCTGGATTATAAAAAAGAAGGCCAAAATAACAAACTACCAATAAATACACTATAGAAAAAATAATTTCCATGCAAGCAAGTAAAGAGCCAATGTAGATGCAACTATGAGATTAGATCAGATATATAGTTCTTTATTCTATACTTGAACAAATATACATGCCATTACACATATACATGCCAAGTTGTTATATAGTTCTTAATTCTGTAGTTATTTTGGTTGGAACTAGTTAGTATCCCTACTTGGGAAAGGGATGAATCTTAAGATGTGACCAATATGGGGAGAGCCCAAAGAAAACAACCTCATTAAATCACTCTACTATAGCAAACCTCACCATCTTTAACAAATTCAACTTGAAGATCCTAACAATCAGCTACTTTGCTAGTACATAACTTCTGAATAGCTCTCCTAAAATCTCTTGAAGAAAGACAAATAGGAACTTGGAGAAGTGTCTGATTAAGGATATCATAAAGTTAAAAAACAACGCAACACTTTCTTGCATTTATATTTGTATTGTTCCAAACTTAACTGTTTGATTTTGTCTTGTGGAACAAACGTGAGTATAGCTGATACTAATTCACTAATCACCTCGAAAATAGACTAGTTTCAGAAGAAGGAATTTTGCAGACTATTAACATGAGTTACTTTCAATATCATAATCTCTATACATAACATTATCTATTAGAATTAAAAACTTAAATTACCTAAGAAAACTCCTTGCAATGATATTATTTCTACATTGAAGAATAGACATCACCCAAATTCTATAGCTCTCATCAGATACTTATATTTGTTTAGTTGCAAATGCATTGGACCTCTTATAAACATCATAACAATTTTTATTTATCATATCTTGAGAAAAAAATGAAAGCACACGCTCCAGTCCAAAATGAAATACCGTTACTTATTGAGGAGGTATAACCAAAAAAAATGAAGCACGTACAAGTTTACATTTTTAAAAGATTACAAAAAAATGTAATTAAGTAGAAGAATTTACCAAGAGATGAAGAATCTTGGGTGAATCAATCTTTGATAAATATGCAACCATTGACCAAGGAAGGGTTGTAGTATAACTAGTTATGCCTAAAGGTGCAGGTTGCACCCCTACCATCATGTCTTTATTAGTACATAATCATATAGCCATATTCATTTATGCTAGCCACATATTCATATTCATGTATTTTCACACAAATATATTCAGTATTATTTCTATCCTTCCTTTTAGTGTGTACTATTTTGCCCCTTTACCATGCTAATGGCAAGGCTAGTTATGAAGAAACCAAATATCTTATCATTTCTTTAAGCTGTTATGGACTGTATATTTGCATGATTCAAACTAGTAGCATAACATTACAATTTACTCAACCATTACATTCAATACACTATGGTATTACATTTTTACAATGTACATACTTTTCCCAAGCGTTACCAAGAAACTAGTCGATTCAAATCTCCATACAGATCAGTCATTTCTACTTCCATACCACTGAACAGTTACAATATAGTCAAATAGTCATTTAACTATCCTTTACTGGCTTTACCACCCTACCATAGAGTCATGTTGCAACTGTCGTGGCTTGCACTTTACATTTCATTCTGCCAGTCTTCTAACCATTCACCGCATCACCGTTGCCTACTTAACCATCCATCACAGGGTGGTGGGGTGGCCCGCACACCCTCCAACCATTTCAACCACTATCACGGGTAACCCCGCACCCTCGCTTAGACCTTTGTAGATCACCACGGGGTGGTGGGTGGCACCGCCAGCCCGCACCTCTCCTTATGAGCCTTCACGGTAATGCGGTATAGAAGCAAACCAAGCTCAATGAAGATTTTACATAGGTTTTTCTAGTGATTTTACATTTGCAAGACAAGGATAGTAATAAAAGAATCAAAATAGGTAGTGTTGTAGAGCAATGAGGAAAAGGGTTTGAATGATTGGACAAGCATATTTTAGGGTAGGCGTGAGCTCTATGGGTAATTAAAATGTGGTCATTGCAGGAAACTCAAGTCCATCATATAGTTTAGCATTTTACTCTTTTTAGCATATCGCTCTGTTGTTTCGTTACTTTGCCAGAAACCACAAAAACAAAATTTGTACCAGAAGAAATTTTGAAAAATCTAGAATCTATGACTTTTTCATTTAAGCAAAAAGGAGAAACATCATTTTTTTCCAAAATCACCAAAATCTCACCTCTTCTTTGGATCTTGTACCATAAAAGGCTGCAACAGTAGCGTAAAGAAGAGGAACATCAATGGGCTGCGAGAGGTCCAAAATCTTCTCAGCCATGACAATTGCTCTTTTTTCTACTTTTCTTAAAAAAAATGTGTGGACCTCTAGCCAAAGTAATCACTTTCCTAGGCTCAAACCCTTTACCTTAAAACCCTCAAATGCTGCAAAAACCCTAAGCCATGTCCAAAATAAGCAAGGGATGCATTATTCTCCAACGAAAAAGGAGTTCTAAATAATGTAGATAGAATCAAAGCCTTTGTGTTCTGTTAAAAGTTCTTTCCCTCGCAATTTGTAGTTCCTCACCTGATTTAGAAATCCCTATCTCAACTCTGTAATGTTGATATACTTAAGTGTTGATTTTCCTTCTTTGTTGCTTTCATTCTCCCAAAACCAAAGAGCACAAATAATATGCTCAAAAAATAAACAAAAAATATGCGCCTTCTCTTTCCCCTACTTTTAGTTTTATTTGTGTGACTAATTATTTAGTTGTGTTTTTTACCTGATGATCAATTAGTCATTTATTTAGTCATTTATAGCTGTGTTGCAAAAAATTAGTAGAATTTAGTCATTTTTAGTTGTCGTGACTAAAAGTTTTAGTCAGGTAGTCATTTATTTGCCAAATTCTACTAGTGTCTAGAACACACTACAACATACTGTCATTGGAAAATTCAGCTTGCGGACCACCAAGAAGCTTAAAAATGCAAGGAAGCATGTAATGCACATCAATAAACATGTGCACAAAACTGCAAAGGCAAACATTCACTTCCAGAGAAATGTAGAGCATTCTAATAGGCCTTCAACACTAGCTTATTCTAACAAAACACATGCCGATACTCTGTCATGCATGAATTTCATAGCAGAGGAATAGATGATCTAAAACATTAGAGTTATCATCTTCACAGCACCCTAAACATATTTCTAGAACCGCATAGCCATAACTGCTAATGTGGAGGAATGCGGAGCAATCTCCCAAATAATCTTCAAAGGCAGTCATCCTATAGTAGAAATTATCACCAACTTCTGGAGGCCAAACCTTCTTTGTAACAACACATGTACTCTTTGGAACAGTAGGAGAGATCATATAATATGCTTCAGGCCACCAATAACATCTTCTCAACATTAGCAATGCATCTGATCATCTTGGTGCTTCTAATTCCCATCTTAATATAACTTCATACTCAACTTTGCATTGATCAGGGCATGACATCCAACTATGAACTTCAGTAACCTCATTATATTCAACATGACATCTAACCATGAACTGTACCTTCTCTGCTAGATAGGACATGACATCCAACCATGAACACCATCACACATCCAAAATAGTGTTGACATCAATGACAACCTTGTTACAATGTTGACATCAATGACAATGCTAGGAACCATATATGTAACAATCTCCCCCTTTGCCATTGATGGAAACACATACCTACACATTTCTTCCCCTTTGACATTGTTGGTGTTCCCAACTCATGGTCTGAGTTTCCCTAAAAAGTTTCCATCTTGTATGCTCAGGATTCTCATGTCAGTGGCCAATGAACAAGAGACAATTGCTTGTTTTCCTCAGTACTTCAGGCTCTGCTAAACCTAGGGGGTATTCCCTTACTTCAATATCAATATGACAAATCCTTATATCAACTAGATATTGACACTTAAAGTAGATATCTTCTCTTAGGTACAAACCAAAACTGTATAATTGTTTCAAAGTTGGCTAGCTTTGGAAATTACTTCATTAAATGGCTCAGAGAACATAGAACTAAACCCTACTCCTAAAAACTGATAAGTTGATTGTTCTCTTTTTTTTATATATGATTGTTTTTATTATGGATGATTTGTGAAAATAAGCCCAACTCTGATCGGTTCCAATCTTAGGGTTTAGAGTCATTTCCTTACAAAATACTTCTCATAAACAAAACAAACATTTAGCTCCAGAGGATTTATTATGTTCTTGCCTCATAGGTAACAATCCAAGAATGGGTATTTCCAACAACTCTTCTTACAAATATCCCTATTGCAAAACACATCTCCCCATATCTAACTTAGAGCATTTTAATATATTCCTTGAACAGAAGCAATAAACCAGACATGCAATATAGAAAATGTATATTCAAGAACTCAGAAACTCTTAGTATCCTTATTTAAAAAGAGAAATGCAAGCAATGCAGGAGACAATTGATGAAAACATGTGCTCAAAAGCATTTTTCATATATTGCAATCTGAAACTGATAAAAATGCTTATGGAGAAAACACATTCAACATGTAAGAAATTGAAACTTACAACTCAGAATATGGACAATTTCTCAGAATTGCTTTGTATTTTACTTATCAAAGTTTCCAAAATCTTCCAATCTCTTTATAAAGTGGAACATGTTCTTTTATAGACACAAGAACATGTTGCCCTAAAACTCATTACCAATTGTTGGTTACAAAATCTTGTATTACAAGCCACCACCATAGGCATGGGGAAACTAATCCATATTACAGATAAAAGAGAAAAAGACAAAATACAATTCATCTTGGAGATGCTAAAAATTGTTAGAAATGCTTTATCCCAATGATGAAAATGATCTATCATATGATTGGATCTTCATTCACCTAGGACACAATTATCCATACTTCTCCAGCAAAGTTGCACATGACTTCTTCGAAGGCCATTGGAAAGGAAATAATTTTTCTATTTTCTCATTATGCCTCGCATACCTAGCATCCAATATGATCTTTGACTCTTTACAAAATGTTTCTGTAACATCAGAAAATGCCCCCTTGGGGGCTTTTCCCTCATAGGGTTTAGCTCCTGGGTCTTTTGTGTGCATTTAGGACATCTTACTTCATAATTTGGCATCCCGATGGAATGAGCCCTAGGTAACATGACAAATGGGACCTAGGAGGACCCCTTGAGCTTGACCCTGCCCAAATTAGGGGGGAGGACTTGGGTGCCTGCGCCCTAGTCCTGCCCTATTTTGGGGCAGTCCCAATTTCTAGGTGTCAGTTTATGACTGTTATTTGGGTCCTTTGCCGACACGGTAAGTTTGAATTACGACGCCCAAGTCCTCCCCCCTAATTTGGGGCAGTCCCAATTTCTAGGTGTCAGTTTATGATTGTTATTTGTGTCCTTTGCCGACACGGTAAGTTTGAATTATGAAAATCTTGGTACGAGTGTTTGTAGTTGCATATAAAAGCATGTTTAGGCATTCATTTGTAAACTAGATTTCAATTAGATGGCAATTGTGATGTTCAAATGTTCTCAAGGTGATTCAAGGCTTTTATTATGTTGCAAGAGCAGACTTGTGTGGTTTGTGTGTTTGTATTTGCATATTTGAACATCCATTCATCATGGAATGAAGAGCATCTTCCTCCCTTGATATCTTCACTACAAGGTGACATTATATTGTGTTTTCATTATCAATTCCTTTGGATTTTGTGATGTAGCCAACAACATACACTCAATAGAATTGTGCCATTAATCATGTGTGAGAGCCAAAGATTTGAAAAATTAGAAAATAAAAAAGAAAACTTCTATTCACCAACTTTGCTACTACAATGAGAGAAAACTCTCTTATATCCAAGAAAAAAAAAAAAAAAAAACTTTTTTGGCAAATTTTGACAATTGTCTGATTTTGCCATTTTAGGTAATTTTACATGCATATCTTGAGAATCCAGTTTTTTTCCCAAAAACTTCCTAAAACTGAGGTAGGACGAAATGCCAACTAACATCCTAAATTCGAAACATGAGTTTCAAGTTATTAACAAAAACAACATTTAAAAAACTAGGAAAAAATACTAAATTACCATTTTGAGGGCCAAGATGAAAGTTTCAAGCCCCGAAAAAATGCCAAAATGGGGTCCAACTAGCTAGGGTGGGACGGGATTCCACATGCCACCTCATAATGAATCCACCTGTAAAATTTCAGCCCAAACCCACATCCAAGTCAAAAGTTATGACCTCTAGAAGTCCCTGCATCATTTTGCCTCTGCCTCACAAGGGCACACACTCTCTATCTGATAATAGTGTTCAAAGACTTAAGTGTCCTCTGGGGCTTGACTAAGGCAAGCCTCTAAACACCACAATCCCCTCCCAAAGTCTTGTGATTGTAGGTTACAAGTGTCGCATTTGGGAAAAGTGAAGTTGCAGGAAGGATTGGTAGACATCAAGGATTTAGGATCCGAAGAAAAGCAAGACACCAGAGCATTTTCAAGACTTGGGTGCTTGCACTAGTGTCCTCCGTAGATAAATTTCTAGAAACAAAAGTTATAGGGTTGATCAGTGTCAGAAGAAGGTCTAGATCCCGCGAAGAAACTGGTACCTTGGACTAGGGCACCCACACCAGTGTCCTTGACTGTTCCGCCTTGGAACCCTAAAAATAGGTACTCTGTGATTTACTATTTTACTCCCATTGGCAAGAGCTTTTTCTGTTATTCGCTAGTTTATTGTTGTATTTGCATAATTAGGGTTCTAATGGTCAATTGATCATAAGAGAAGAGAAATTTATAATTAAATTCCCTAATCCAAGTTTCCCTACATCTCACAATGATCTAGGGTATGATAGTGAATTGCCACTCAACCCTTGATCCTTGAATGTAAAGTGGAAAGGAGGATTTAAACATCAAAACACTAAAACATTAACAAATCCAATTTTCCACTAAATAGTTTGGTGAACCCGTGTTTTTAGACTTAAATTGCAACTTGTTGAATGTGTGTCTTTAGATTTGAATTGATTTTATTCATTCATATAGTCATTCATTTTATTGCATTGAGAAAAATTGAAAAATTAAAAAAAAAATTACAATGTTTGGCTTACTAAATTGCATCAATTCTTCCTAAATTTTTCTAATTCATGATTTTTGCATTAGCTTTGATATAAACTATAGAAAAACACAAAAATTTAGAAATTTGCATTGCATTTTCATCATTAATTTGCTAGGCTTTTGTAGAAATTTTGACAATTTTCATTAAACCTAGTAATTCCAAAATCTAGAGTTAGTAAGCAAAATCTTCTTTCAAAATTTTCTACTGATTTTAGAGGCTCATTCAAATTTACATTTGTCTGTAGTCTTACATTTTAGTGTAAATTTATATTTAGATTTAAAATATTTACATTTTTGCATAGAAAATTTCAACAAAAACTAGCAAATTTCATGCATTTTCATTAGATTTGCATTGGAATTTTGCATATTAGAGCTTAAAAATCATTTTCAGATCTGAGTACACTTCATTTCCATCATAAATCAGACTTAAAAACATTCACATAGTATTTTGTCCCAAGATCTCAAACCTAGGGCTTCAAAAACAACGATTTTCATTAAAATTGGCCTTATTGACTCTATAAACTTGCACCATAGTCGTGTTGTGAAGAGTATTTCTTCATTAATTTTCTGTTATCAGGGTAATCATTTTTTGCCCCTCCTAAAAAGATTCATAACACCCTTTTATCAGGCTCTTGTAGTAAAAATTTGGTAAAAAACTACACATTTTGACTATTTTTGCTCTAGGGTTTGACCTAGTTTGCACTCCAAGCATGTTGTGATCAATTTTATGGATTGAGGTAACTGATATTATTGATTTTATTTTCTACACCTCCTGAAATTTATTACAACACCTCTTTTGCTAGGTCTTGGAATTGAAAAACCATGAAAAATTGCATATTTTGCTATATTTTCACTAGGGTTTTACCTTAAGTGGCACTAAGAACGTGTTGTGTTGGGTATTTTGGCACCAAGTGGCTAGTATTACTGATATTATTTTTCTATCCATCATCATTTTCCTCACAACACCCTTTGTTATGCCCTTTTACATTGAGTTTTGGTGAGGAAAATGCCTATTTTGACATATTTCACACATGTTAAGTTGACTTAGTGAGTCTTCTAGATGTCTAGGTGTTTCTAGTTGTGTGTTGACTTGTTGATAGTTGGAGTGAGTTGTCTTATCCTCCACATGTGCAATTATTTATCATCCTCTAATTGGCATATGTTGTAGGAATATCTCCACCTTTCACTCCACCCTTCTAGCTCTCACCTTGCCTTTATAAGAAAGGCTCACTCATTGTATTTCATATGACAGTCTAATATAGTTGCTCCATTGTTTTAGCATCTTCTCTTGTCATCTTTGTGTGGAAGGTTGTCTTGATTGTAGGTGATCCTCGCTTGTTGAGTCACATTGAATCTTACATGGTATTAGAGCCTAATCTGTAATTCCCTTCCCTCATTAGAGAGATCTTGAGTGCAATTCATGGTGGATCTTGATGGTTGAATATGCTCTTCTCTTGCATCAAATGATGACCTGGAGAATCAGAAAGACTTGATAGAGATACCAGATTTGTAAGGGTTTCCCCTTCTTACCCTTGTATTGAAGGTGCATTTCAGTGTGTGTTACTACAAATTAGACTTCACCATTGCGTCTGGAGCAGCCAAAATAGTCAAGATTGTCTTTTGTTTTGTCCAAATAGGACATTAGAGGCAAAATTGATGAGGGTTTCAATTTGGGGCTCTTTGGCATGATCCAGGAGGTACCAGCAATTTTAGAGCACTTTGGCCCAAATCGGACATCACCATTGCGTCCGGAGCGGCCAAATCCGTAAGGATCGACTGTAAAATCATCCAAATTAGATAAAGTTGGACCACAAGGCAAAAATTTTTTGCCCCTAGGCTATATGGATCTATCATAGGGAATATTCCCTGTCGTAGTCAGCATATTCTAGGATCTCGTCACTTGCACATGCCTGCATCAGCGAATCTAGGTGATACTTTATTCAACAGGTAATTAAAAATCTTTGTTTTTAATTTGCGGGTTTAATTCATTGTTCCTGCGAAGTACGTACCCTGTCTGAGGGTACAGAACTGCAGATCTGTGCACATGTATCCAACGGTAATCACGGCCATTTCCATGAGATCTCCGATAGTTTTCATCACCCGTGGTAGTCAAATCAAAGTGTGGGAGAACATTTTTTTGCTGGCATCTAAATCCTTGGCTGACTACATCTCTTTCGGCAAACCTCTCGGCGACCATCTAAACCTTCATTCAGCGGTTTGTACAAAGAGTTTCATGGTGGCCATGGGCGTTCTCTGCTAATAGATCCGCCGATCTCTACGAAATCAATATAGTGATGCATGTTTTTCTTAGCGGTTACCATACATCCCAGTCAACACGGCGGTCTTCAATCCAAGGATAATCTCATTGGCTATAGTGATCGGCATATTCCTTGACCCTTTGTGGCTATAAACGTCTGTAACTAGTGGTTTCCACATCTCCCGGTCAGTGGAACCAGTGGTCATCTATAATATTGGCAGCGGTTACTCCAAACCCTAGCGGCATTTGCAGGCCAGATTTCTATCTCCGACAGCATTCACACCTCCAGGCATAAACAAACCTGCGGCGGTCCTGGCAGTCCCAGCAATCCCAACAGCCATCTAAAAGCCACGCAGTCTATACAAAGGATATTCCAAAACCCTCACTGGTAGAAATCAGTGGGATCTTCGTCAGGATCTGAGCACTATAGTGCTTGAAATTATCTCTTGGTGTAAATATTTTCACACTAGCTTTCATATCACAGTTGACAATGGCTCTCGGCGGTCTCTATATAGGCTTTTGCCTTAAAAATTCTGGCAGTTGTTTCATGATCTCCATTGGTGGCCTGTGTATCGTCACCAGACAGTCTTAAAACCCAGTGGGCATTTGTTTCTCACCAAAATTTGTTTTTCTTGGGTGACTTTAAATATATAGTGGTTTGCAGTCTACAATGATAGGCATTTTTTATATTGATGGTTTTGTTAAGCTGGCAATAGTCTTCAAAGGTTGGCGTCTTTCATTCCTACATGCGACCTCCTAATTCCGTCAGTTGTTTCATCGCATATCTGGTGGTCTACACTTCTATCGGTCTTCTATTGGTTTGAAAAATCAAAATCGACAGCGGCGTTTAAAAATTGGATCTAAGTGCTTTAAGACTTTTGGCAACCCGCGGCTGTACAACTAGCATCCATTGGTGGATTTGATTGTTTCCTTTAGTGGTTTCTGTGCACACAGGTTGGCGGTGTTGAAAACCAATTGTTTTTTTCCTCGACGGTGGTTTTATGGGTGAATTGGCATTTTTTTGCCCATTCAGACTATTTTCTATTTTTCTGACAGTGGTTTTGCAACAGGTAATATTCTGTCGAAAGTGCCCTATTTTGCCCTCAAAGTCCTAAAGTAGGGCTTTTTTTCATTTTTGCACAACTTTTGTCCACGATGTCGAAATCAGGCAAATTCTATATCAACAGAAAGCTGACAGAAAGCTCTTCATAGTGATATCAAAATTTTTCTCTAATTTTGCTATTTGACATTTATTGTAGGTCGAAGACAAATCTTCTTTTTTGGCTCCCGAGCTCATAACTTTTTGCCACGATCTCCATTTTTTGTGATTCAAGAGGCATTGGAAAGGTATTCAGGAGCTCTACATAGCCATCCATGCACTTTTCTCATTTTTTGCTCCAGGTTCATTTAATTTCATTTGTCAATTTTTTAGCTTTTGAGTGATAACTTGAGCATTTTGATACTTGAGAAGGTGAAATTTTTTTGAGAGGATTTGTTTGCTATAATACATCATTGTGAGTGATTGTAATCTCACTGGGATCTCTTTTTTAATAGATTTTGATTATTTTCCCCTTTTTTGGTCCTTTGAGGACAATTGTAAAACACACTAAGTATAAAGTGCCACAACAAGTTGGGGGCGGGGGGGGGGGCTCTCTTACATAGTAAAGGGGTGTTGTTGTCTTTCTTTTTCATCATGGATGTGCCTAAATTTCCACTTTTAACTCCATATAATTATATTGAATGGAAGAAAAACATGGAGTTTGTGTTGTATAAACAAAAGTTACATAGAATAACTTTAGGCATAGATCCAGAACCCATAGGTGCTACTGAGAGAAGAAAAAGGTTAGATAGAAGAGATGAGGCTTTTGGCACACTTTGTCTTTCTATTTCACCAGATTTGAGATTTCATGTTGAGTCTTGTACTACACCAAATGAGATATGGACAACACTGGACAATCTATTTGGCAAGCAAGATAAAATGAGAAGGTTCAAATTGGAAAATGAGCTAATTGCTCTTAATCCTCAAGACTTTGATCAAATTGAAGACTTCTTCACCAAGTTTAAGTCTCTCAGGTTGCAACTAAAACAAAGTGGTCTTGAGAAAGAAGATGAATAATTGATTCTATCTATTCTTGCAAAATTGGGTCCTGCATATTCAGTTTATGTTTCTACCTTTTATGCTACAATGGATGCCTTTGGTAGTAAGTTTACTATGCCTTCACTTGAGGAGTTTTTTGCACAACTCACTAGGGAACAAGCCAAGCTACTACACATGGGCACATTGAAGTCTCCTAGAAAACAGGCTCTAGTTGCAACACAAAGCACAAATGATCCTAAAGCTTCACATAATAAGGGACAGAAACAAAAGGACTCAAAGTCTAATAAGCAAGAGAAAGAATCAAATAAAACCCCCAACTCTTCTTCCAAAGAGGAGTCCAATAAGAAGAAGAAGCCAAAATGTTCTTATTGTAAGAAATTGGGTCATGATGAAACTAAATGTTATGAGAAAAAGTTTGAAGAGATGTCACAACTTCTTCAAAAACATAACATTGAGTATTCTCCATCAACAATAGTCTTACCCAAGTCTTCTTCTTTGCCACAATCATCATCTACATCTACAAGGACATCAGGCATTGCTTATGGGACAGATAAAGGAAAAGGAAAAGCATTGTTTGCATCAACAAGTCTACAGTCAGAGAGATGGCTTCTTGATTCTGGAGCTTCTCATCATATGGCATCTTCACAGGGGATGTTCTTTTCATTTCAGTCATGTACTTCACCACCTATTTTGATGGGTAACAATACATACATGCATGCAAGTGGTAAAGGAACAATTGATGTTGGTGACTCATGTACATTCAACAATGTGTTGTGTGTACCTTCCTTGACAACCAATCTCCTTTCCATCTATCAGATTACTCATTGTGGTGCAGGGAAGACAATTGAGTTTGTTGGCAAGAGACACTATATGGATTCATGGTTGTTGTCATTGATGGCAACAAAGGTCATCCCACATATCCGCAAGTCATGGTGTGTCTCTACCGGAAGTCAGAATGAAGATTGTTGTGGTTCGGTGAACAAGAACAGAGCTTATGGCAAGGTCTGACAGATTGGTCCGGATCTCTCAGAGGAAGTGTCTTGGTGTAGTGCGGATTTGGGGAAGTCAAGAGGACTACCTTGAGTAGTATATTCCAAGGATTTAGCCTCCAGTGATGAACAGAGAAAAAGATATGAATAGTTGAGTACCGGATTCCTGAGAGACAGTGAGAACAGAGGAAGAACTGACTGACAGAGTATCAGACTATTTTCCGGATGTGTTACTGTTGATGGTAAAGGTTGTGAAGGCATGAATCATGTTTGGCCGACATGATTAATGATATCTACAAGTATATGCTTGATCCGCATTGCTTGGTGAGCAAGGATTCAGCCGACAGAACAGAGTTTGTAAGAAACTAGACTGTTCCGGATGCCGACTAGAAAGGTGATGAAATTACTTGTGCGGATATATATAGAGGATGGATTTAGTTGTGAAAGGTGTGATTGTGTGAAGACATATGTGAATAAGTGCAGAACAGAGCAGAAGTAGTAAGAAAGATCTGGTATGTGAAAGGATAGCAGAATAAAGAACAGAGGAAAGATGAAGTGCAGCAGATCAGTGTACTGAGCCTAAACCGGAACTGAACACCAGCATATGTAGATGCTTCCAATCAGTTCAAGACTGTGATTCTTATCACTTTGTAGACAGTGTGTCTCCTTGTAGGCAGTGGGCCTCTTTGTGAGCAGTGTGCTCGGGCAGTGAGCCCTAATTGGCAAGTGCCATTTTTGTAATTCCCTATTCTTCTAACAGAGAATAATCTTTGGGTTAATCACCCTGTGGTTTTCTCCCTTAACAGGGTTTCCACGTCAAAAATACTGTGTCATGTGTTTCTTATTTCATGGTAATGTTTTTGTGTTTGATTCAGTGCTGCATTAATTAATAAGAAAGTTCAAAAAGAAAATAAATAGGATAACTGATTCACCCCCCCCTCTCAGTTATCAACAGAGTTCACTCCTAATTTTGTGGTCATTCGGGACTTGGAGAGAAGAGATAACATTGTTGTAGGGATGGCTAATCATGCATCTCGCTTGTATTCTTTCTCCCATTTTGTTTCTGATGATGATGTAGATCCATTGGTTGATATTCACACTCATGCACCAAGTGTGAATCATGTTTCTAAGGAGAACTTTGGTCACTTGAAACTTGGTGTTCTTGCATCTACTTCAGTTCCTGAGACTAGTTTTGAGCTTCCTCCTTCTCCTGCTTCTTCAGACATTGGCATTGACATAGCTTCATCCACTTCAATTGAGCAGGATATTGTTTGTCTTCCAGATACATGTTTTTGGGATGAGTACTTGACATGTATTGCAGACTTGTTTTGTGAGTCCTATCTTGATGACTTGGAGGACATCATTGATGACATTCATCTCCTCTTTGAAGGAGTTGATTCTTCTACTTCGGATGAGCAGGCACCTTCTCCTCTTCACTTGTCACAGTTTGGCACTGAGTTGGAGAATCTTGAGCATCATTCAGAGGATACTTTGTCTTTGGAGATTGATCTTGAGTTTTCATCTTGTCTTGGATTGTCACATTCTTTGATTGGGCATGCAACGCCTGATTATGTGCCATTTTTTGGTTGTGACATGTGGACACTTGAGCCATTTTCAGAGACATCATACATCATGAGGATTTTTCCCCCATACCATGAGATGGAGTTTCTTCGACATCAACCTTTGGACTTGTTTCTTCCTAAGGGGAAGAATGTTGTTTGCAGGCTTTGGATTCTCTTCAGCATTCTTCTTCGGGCATTCACCTTCGGCACAGGAGCTACTTCATTGTGGGGGGGACTTATAGTCTCACACTTGCTCTCCTATGGGGGGGTACTTGATTGTATATATGTGTTGGATGTCGTTCTTGGGGGGTCTTGAGTTCTCCTTCCATCACATCTTTCATTTGTTTTTTGCATTCTCACTTTTGGAGAGGAGTTTTGTCCCATGAGGTTTTCTCCTTTTCTCCACTTGAGATTTGTTGTACATGGGTACCTAACATAGCCTAGTAGCCGAGACCCATCTATCATTGCATCATTGTTTTAGTCAACTACTCCCTAAGTTGCACTTAAGGGGGGGTCTTGGTGTGAACACATAATTCACACATGTTAAGTTGACTTAGTGAGTCTTCTAGATGTCTAGGTGTTTCTAGTTGTGTGTTGAGTTGTTGATAGTTGGAGTGAGTTGTCTTATCCTCCACATGTGCAATTAGTTATCATCCTCTAATTGGCACATGTTGTAGGAATATATCCACCTTTCACTCCACCCTTCTAGATCTCACCTTGCCTTTATAAGCAAGGCTCACTCATTGTATTTCATATGACAGTCTAATACAGTTGCTCCATTGTTTTATCATGTTCTCTTGTCATCTTTGTGTGGAAGGTTGTCTTGATTGCAAGTAATCCTGGCTTGCTGAGTCACATTGACTCTTACAAATAGGCGGGTTGGACAAACATAGGTAGGCTCTCGAAATGAAAGGGACTGGTGAATGAAGAAAGAAAGATAGAGGAGTGGATATACAAAAGGAATTATAGGTAGGCTGCAATGAAGGTGGAGGAATAAATGATTGGCTAGAAGAATGGGAATGATATCTTGCTTTGATAGATTTTGAGCTTCTCACTTGCAATTTTTTCTACTTATCATCATATAACTTATTATGTCAAAGGATGATAATAACCATGGCATGTCAAAGGCCAAGGTGGAAAGTGTAGTCCCTTGTGAAACAGGCACATGGCAGACATGGAATGCCTAACTCAGACTAGTAACTGTGATACCTTGTCAGAACATGCGATGAGGAAACTGTGAGGTGTGCAAGTCCTAGTGCAAGGAAGTAGTTATTATTTCTAATGCATAGGATGTCTTTGATTCACACCCAATGGAATCCCAATCACATGCAAGGCACCAAGTTGCCCCAGTCATCTTGTCACGACAAACCGCCAACAACAATCAAAGAAAAAGGTCTCGCCCTATCCTCGCTTCTCTTCATCACTTAGGGACTGCCTTGAGAAGCATAAGAATGAGACTGCAAAAAACAATCTGGTAAAATAAGACAGACTAGACCAACAGCTAGTTGGAACTTTTACCAAGTGATATGTGCTTGCTTGATTGATCATGATTAGATGAAGAAGGAGCCTAGTTTCAGGATAGAAACATGCCGTATAAGATGCCTAGTCTAGTTTCGACAATGCCCCTACCTATCTAAGGCAAGTGATAAGAATGATTGACACTAGTGTTGTTGGTCATACGAGCAACACCAAGGTTTGATTGATGATGTTTGATAAATGACGCATATCATAGAAGAAACATATTCCTAGTTTCGATGATGCCACATTCCATGAAAGATATGTGATGGTTGATGAGGATAGTGACATATGATTATCACAAGGTGATTGATTGGTTTGACTGATTGGATAGCTTGTCCTCTTGATTTTGGGATGGTTTGAGTGCGCATTTGCTATGAAAGATTGATTATCTGATCAAAGTGTCCATTTCACGAAAGGATGACTTATTATGATGGTTGATAGGATGGGCCCTAAGGGACGGACCTAATGCCTCGGGGGTGCATCGAAGATGGCCTTACCTACGTGAAATCTTAGAGGTGACGTAGTTCAACCATGTGGATTATGGATGATTGGAAGAACTGATTTGACTGATATGATGATGTGATTGATTAGGATGTGTTGGATCAATTGAGAAATTTGATTGAGTGACTTAGTTGAGGAATTGAATGATTGGAAGAATTGATTTGATTGGAATGGTTTGGTAGATTGATGAGTTGAGTGATTTTATTGCTTGGATTTTTTGGTTGGCTATTTGATTTTTTGTGATTTTGAGAAATATTTTAATTTTTTGGATTTTGACATATTTTGAATTTTTTGGATTTTCACATATTTCAATTTTTTTTTTAGTTTTTGGAATGTTGTGGTTTTTTTTTTTTGATGTGTTTTGATTTTTTTTGGATTTTTGGAACATTTGATTTTTTTTGTGTTTTGGGAATATTTGATTTTTTTGTATTTTTGGACTGTTTCAATTTTTTTGTATTTTTGGCATGTTTTGATTTTTTTTATATTTTTGACATGTTTTGGGGAATGGCATTGGATGACAACTTGAGGTAGCCTTTGCGCTAGGTACCGATGACAAGAAAAACCAAGTCTGGATGCAAGGATGAATGAATGAGATTGGATGAATAGATAAGAGGGGGGGGGGGGGGGCGATAGTGGATGTAAGGAACACACGTGTAAGAGGGCAAGGATGTGATCTCCAAGGACTATGTCACATAGGAATAACATGCCCCATTCATGGTGGTATATTTAGGATTTTTCATGGCAAAGCTTATGGAAAGGATGATGAGATGGATTGATTTGGATAGGATGAGGTATATCAAGAGATAACCAAAGCATGTTTCACCATTTTTGCCCCCAATCTTTATCAAGATCAAAAGGAAGAGGGGAAAATGAATGGACCTGATAGGATAAGTATGTATATGTGGATGGATGGAAATGGCATGATAAGATAAGATAGGAAATGATAGGATGGAAAATGATAGGAGGATGAAAGTGATATGTTGGATGAGACAAGGTGCCCCAGAGTGTAAGTGACAGAAGATCGACCTACACATGATGCCTGTTTGCCAGGTTTTCATCATGGTACTTATCCAAGTTGCCTATTTACTAGGTTTTCACCATTAGACAAATGGATTTCTTTTTTACTTTTTTTTTTTTTGACTTCTTGACTTTTGGATGGGAGTATGGATATGAGGGACTTAAGTGTCTAGTGCCATGAAAGGTGATAGTCCCATTGGAGAATGAAGTTCGTTGCATGGACCATGTCAAGTTGTTATGCTTATAGATGTTGGTAAGGGATTGCATGAAGGTAAGATGGATAAGGTAGTTAGTTAATTATGGAGGAAACGATAGTGGATTATGTAGGAATCAAAAGTGGATTATGATGTGGATTATGGAGGACTTATGCAAGGAGGATGGATGAAATGTTTATGCAAAAGCATGGACCATAGGGAGGTGATAAGGTAGATATGTAGGGTAATGATTGAATAATGGGGTGATGGAGGTATGGAAAGGAATCATGACCAATGGTTGCACACACCATGATAAATATGGAAGCTTTTGATTGGATGGAGGTGTAGGAAGCAATGGCAATGTTTTCTTAGGAGATGGATGATGTAGGACTTTTGGTACCCACTTGGTGTTTTTTTTATTTTTATTTTTCTTGTGGGATGAATGAATTTGATATTTTTGGATGGAATGGATGGAAGAGGATGGTTGGGATTTTTGAGAGGTGGATGCCTCACTTGACTTGATTTTTTGTTTAGGGACCCATACCATTTTAGTTTTTAACTTTTGTTGTGAAGGTATGGGTTTGGATGGCTTTTTTAATGTACCTTGCTTTGAATTTTTGAATTGATTTCCTAAGGTATTAGGATCCTTAGGATTTTTAGCTTTATGTAAGGAGGCATCCAAATGTTTATTTTTGAATCCCATGTGGCAGGTGGAATGAGTGGAAGCTTTATGTTACAAGATATGTGCATTTGTTGGTCATGATTAGGGATGTGAGGTAATTTATGAATGATAGGAATGTTAGGTGTCAGGAACAATGGAGGTAAAGTGGATGGCGGGACATACAAAGTTGGAAGTAGCGGAGGTAGATTTGATGGTGGTAAGTGTATGGTCACATGCTTTTGACTTTTATAGGATGATGGAGGTGGAATGGCAACATATGTTTTAGGAATGTGATGGGATATGCAATGGAAAGTGGTAGACTTAGGAGGAATGGTGGAAGTACCAACATCATTAGATTTTTGACCTTGGGGTGTGTATCCATAGCCATATGAGTGAGGGGGTGGGACTTTAACATGTATTGGCTCCAAAATTCCATGTTCATGAAGGCCTAAGCCTTTTCCTTGATAATTCATGTTTTGGAGCATGCAATGGAAAATGGGACTATGTGTGTTTTGGACACTAGACATGAGCTCATTATTTGATGGAGAAGGTGATGTCGTGGATAATGGTTATTGTTGTCCCAAGGAGGAACACTCATGGATGAAGGTGGATAGGCCAAGGGAATATGATGGTGGACTTGAAATGGGATCAAAGGTGGATGTGGAAGGATCATTAGGATCTTTATTATGTTCATGTAGATCCAAGTTATTTGTGTGTCCTATTTTTATGTGTTCTTGGGAGGCACATGTCTCATTATGGCAAGTGGAAGTGGATGTTTGTGCATCATGGATGAGTGAGGCGGCAAGATCTAGACCATGGAATGCTTAAAGTTGGCTAAGTGGATCATCATGGCCTTCATGATCATAAGTGGGATCGTGATCATAAATGGGAGCTTGATCATGAATAGGATTAGGTGTGTCATGGATGGGTGGAATGGAAGGGGTTTGTTCTTGATTTAGACAAGGGGCTAATGTTTCCATGTGCTTAGGAGTATACCCTTGACATACCTCTTGGCATTGAGTGGAAGCAGATGACTCTTGGATAGGTTCGATAAGTTGTTGACCACATGATAGGGTTGAATGTTTGGATGTGGTATTTGAGGACTCTATGACAGGCTTATGAATGGGTGTTTGACATGGGGAGGCTTTATCCCTAGCTAGTAGCCATTGGATCACATCCTTTGCAAGGGCAGGTGTGGAAGGACAATATAGTGGATGGAAAATAAGGGTAGATGATATGGACTCATGATTAGGATTAGGAGTGTGGTGATATAATGTACTTATAGGATGGATGAGGTAGACTTATGTTCCCCTTGTCAAAAGTAGCATTGGAGTTTGAAGGCACTTTGTCTTGCTGCCAAGGTGGATTTGGATAGGCTTGTGAATAGGCTTGGGGTGCTAGAACCTTATTTTCTAGGATTGGCATGGAATGACTCATGTCTTCATATCATTTTATGTCTTCTTGTGGGATTAGGACCATGTTGACAAGTGCTTGACTAGGATGAATGATGGTGTGGAGTGACAAGGATGAATGTGATAAAGTGGGAGATTTGGATGATTAGATGAGTGATTAGGGTATGCTTAGGGTATGCTTAGGGTTGTGATTAGGATGACTTGGAAATGATTAGGAGTGAGGTGATTGGGATGAATTTGATTGAACGATGTGATTAGAAAGGGTGATTAGGATGTGAAGGTTGAACGATGAAGGTATGAATAGGATGTGATTATGATAAGGTGAAATGATTGGAATGAGGGATGACTAGGAGAATCTATTCCCTTTTTTTTCTTCTTTTTTTTTGCAACCATGTCTTTACCAAATGAGACTTGTGTATTTGTGGGATGTTATGTGGATGTCAATGGAAGGTGAGGAATCCTAGGCCATGATAGAGGCTAATTATTTTAGTCTTCAAAAAGTCTAGGTCCACGAGGGTACTCTCGTCTACTAATGACCTTTCAAAGCACAAATTGGTTTTGTCAAGACCTTGAGGTATGGAAGAAATGATTAGTTAGAGTGAACCCATGAGTTTCATAATTCACTTGTAAGGATGCAGTTAAACTAGCTATGAAGTATTAAGCCAAAGTTGTGATTGATATGAAAAGATGTCAAGGTCTCTTGGTCTGAATTTTTACTTGTGATACAATTAAGCTTAGACAGTTTCTCCCTATGTTTCAACCTTAGGAAGACTAATGTTTAGGGTCCTCTATATATGTCAAAGGCTGAATTCTAATGAAATGTGATCGTAAAGGAATGGAATTGGATATGTAGTGGGTGAATGAAATTGAATAAGTCTATAATGTTTTGACATGGTTGCAATCATATTTGATAGGGAGAGTAGATGCTCAAAGTTTTCCCTAGGGTTGTGGTGCATGGTGATTGTGATGAAATTGATTGGAATGAAATGAATGGTTGGGATATGAATAGAATGCAACCAATTGGATTAGGATGATGATGTGTATTTATGTGATGAAGATGAGTTGGATGGATTAGGAATAAGTTGAGTTGATTATGAATATATATGATTAGGGTTTTGATGACTTGGATGATTAAGATGATGGTGATTAGATGAAAGATGTGATTAGGGTTTGATGAGGATGACTTGGGTGTGATTAGGATGATTAGGATGGATGAAAGAGGTGATTAGCATTTGATAAGGATGATTTGGATATTATGACTAGGATATGACAATGATGAGGTGTAACGACTAGGAATGATATGCATGTGATTAGGATGAAGTGGAATGACAAAAAGGTGATTAGGATATGATTAATGATTAGGTATGTTCTGGATACGATGTGGTGGCATGAAGAAGATATGACAAGAATGTGATTAGGAATGATTAGGATCGGTGTTGGTGGGATGAATATGTCGATGTGTAATGATTAGGATTGATGAATAGGATGTGATTAGGATATGGTTGAATGATGAAAAATGATAAATTGACTATGGTTGGGATGAGGTTCAATGATGAAGATATGATGAATATGATATGATTAGGATGAGTTGGATTGATTAGAATGAAAATGGATTAAGACATGTGGAATGATTAGGGTAATGGTTAGGTTTGGTTCGACTTGGATGGTGTTGATTGGATTAGAAAGGAGATGATGTGGAATGATGAGAATGGGTGACTTGGATGTATTAGGGTATGGCATGGAATGATTAGGGATGATTAGGATGATGTTAATTGGATGAAAGAGGTGATTAGGATGAGTTGGAAATGGTTAGGGTTGTTGATGTGTAATGATTAGGATTGATGAATAGGATGTGTGAGTAGGATATGATAGGATGATATGTAAGAATAATGGGATTAGGAATGTGGTTGAATGATGAGGATATGGGATGATTAGGATGAATGAGGTGTGATTAGGATGTAATTAGGGTATGATGGTTAGGTATTGGTTGGATTTGGAATGTTGGTTAGATTAGGAATGGGAGGATGTGGAATGATGGTAATGTAATTAGGGTGTGACTAGGATAGAACAAGGATGATGTGGCTCATGTGAATGATTAGGGTGATTAGATGACAAATAGGATGTGGTTAGGAAGAATGATTAGGATATGGGGTCGAATGGTGAGGGTATGATGATGATATGGAATGAATGTGTGGAAAGAATGTTGAGGGTGATGATTAGGAAAGCACACACATCAATCATAGAAGACACTTGTCAATCAGTTGGCTATTTTTGATGACTCATGATGTTTTGTAAACACTTGTAGACATGCACAATCCTAGGCTAGTCAAGGACTATATTTGTTGAATTCCCTAGCTACGCTTATTCAAAGCGGATAGCTCCAGGATTTTGGTAGCACCAGCTCCCCTCCATGGCACTCACTTCTCATGCATACCAAGTTCTAGGTTTCCCAAGGCTTGTCCCCCCACCAAACCTTAGGATTGTCCTTGCTATCTCAGCTAAGAACCATAAGAATCAGGGTGACTTCAAAGGTTACCCTTCTGCATCAATAAATAGAGGGTTTTTGGCCACTATACGAAAGGGTTCTAGTGAATATCTAGGGGACCGGCACTCCACAAGAATCCAGCAAGCCACTAAAGGATCTAACTAACCCTAATAGGAGTTTAATATACACGAAGGTATGCCTCCTTTTGAGCTAGCACTGTATGGTGAGTGCTCATACTGGTTAGACTTGGCTTCTGCCTTATCCTTAATTTATATAGTGGGCTAGATGAAAGTCCCGCTTGGGGTCATAAATGAGTTCTCCTTAGGATGTGTCTCAAGAGCAGGCCCACTCTAAGGATGACAAAAGCAAGACAAGTTAACATGTTTTTGATCCCCAGGCTCACACTAAGTTGCAAGGGGAGAGCATACACATGTGAACTTGCTCACATTCACACATGTTCATTGACCTTAGAAAATAGATGTGTGGTGTGATTATGAAAGTGTTGAGAGATGCTTTTGATTCCCAATATCACATGACATGCGAGGGAAGAGCATACACATCTCAAAACACAAACACATCACCAAACAAAGAAGACACTGGTTCATTTTAAGCCCCAAATCAAGTGTGAAAAGAAGTTATGTTCATTTTAGTGCACCAAATCCAATTGTGCCTATGATAACCAACACACATGCACATGAAAGAAATTGAATCCCTACATCAAACACATTAGTAGTTTCAGATTGAATGTCTTTAGCCCACGAATGCCACATGCTGAAAATCATACATTAGTAGCAGAAAAATCTCCATGACAATGCCAAAAAATAGGACAACGAATAGATGCATCATTTTGTGAACTACAAAATATCTGAAAATATTGATTAGTTACAGAAAAATAAATTGCAGAATTAGAAAATTCAAGAAATTCTGAGCAATTTGAAAAAAGAATTCTTTGAAATCAGATAAATTTTGCCAAAGTTAAGAGTGTTTGAAGTTTTAAAATAACATTGACTTTGATTGAAAATTTACTTAATAAAATGGTATAGTTACCTGAAATTGACTTTACCACTATGAAATTGGGTTTGTCTGCTCCGCAACACAACTTGTTTCATGAAATTTTGACCTATTTTGTAAAAGTTATGAAAATTTGAAAAAAATAGCATGTTTAGGCATGTGGGGGCAACAGGAGTCTTGGCAGGCAGTTAGCGTTAACTGTTAGCATTTAGGACAGTTTTGGTCACATGAGCTATTTGGTACCTAGTAGTTTAGTTTGTGGTTAAGGTCCAAAATTGGCCCCTGGTCACCCATGTGACTAGGGGCTATACCCATTGGAAAAAGAGAATAGAAAATGGGCTCTATGGCTCCTCTCCTCCTACCCAGGGTCATTGAAATGACTGCCCCCCAAATGTTGAAAAAAGAACAAAACAATAGAAGTAATTTGAATGCAGGGATAAGGTACCAACTGTTAGGGCTTTGATCAACACCAATGCTAAAGAAAAAACTTAACCTAATACTAATGTCAAATACCGCAGATTTCAAGTGGTAAGAGATAACTGCAGGCTTGGAGAGCACACCACTGAGCATTCAAAGATGCCACCGTCATGTATCTACAACTACGTAGTGGGGAGCAAAGAGTTCATCCTAGGATTTAAAAAAACTTAGAGTCCAAAATAGGAGACATGGGCGGCCAAGTGGTACAAAGAGTCCAGATTGGGACTTTGAAATGGAGCGTAAAACTAGAGAGGGTGGTTGGCATTGGGCTTTCTAGGCTAGAACTAGAACAAGGTTGGTCTTATGAAGTGGCCTAAGTGAGCTGACCTTGCAAACTGGAGACTATCTACAACTTGCAATAAAATCACAAACTCAAACTTGAGAAGGCATCAATGGGGATAAGCCTAGTGACCTAGATTGTGACTTTGAACTTGAGGTTGAAGGCAGCTAGTCTTTGACCTACAACAAATGAAGTATCCACGACTAAATTGTTTGTAAAGATGGATGGCCATCCACAATGCCAAGGTTAGCATGTGAGAGATCATGGGTGACCTAGATCTTTTTACCATGACCTCCTGATATTGATAGCTAGACTGATCATGCAATCAATCTACAATAGAGGTAGCTATGGAGATGAGATAGTGTCAAGAGACCAAGAAATTGTGACAAACAATCATATGAACAATAACCTTCCTTGGAGAGATGGTGAATTGATATGGATTTTGTATGGGTCATCGGAGCTTATGAAGGAGATCATAGGGCCAACAGAAGAATGGGCTGAGAAGCCTAAGAGCACCAACTAAGGCTGGAGTCAAACTTTAGGCCAAGATGCCAAGCACATCCGTCGCTATTTGGTGGAGGCAACCATGGAATGGGGGAACCAATCGACATATATAGAGCAGTCGACTTGGCCAAAGTGGTAGAGATGGGCCCTCGAAGGTGGAAATAGGGCTACTAGAGGGTTTCGACTGGTGTTTAGGGCTGCTACAGAGCAGCAGAATGAAGGCACTAGTAAGTTAACTAGTCAGCATTTCTGTCTACTCATTGTATGTTGCCTACGCCTTTTCTTTCCCCTTTTGATAACATTAATATCATGTCTAGCTCCTTCATCTCAAGCTTGTGAACAAGTCTTCAAATGTGGGAAGCAAATCTTGGGATATCCATTTTGAAGAATGGAATTCTGGTTTAATTCTTCATTTCATATTTCTGATGAATACAAAAATTTAAGTCTGTGGGGACAGTGCAGTGAAGAGAACTGAGAGTTTTTGTCCAATAAATCGTATAGTTTAGAATGTAATAAGAATTGGTACTACTCATCCACTTTAGGGTTGAATTGGGGTACCTATTGTAAATCCTTAGTGTGGCTACCCATTAGAAAATTTGACAAAAGTAATCCACATGGCTCAATTGAATGATACGAAATGGGTTCTCAATAACATGGCAGTTCAGCAAAAGTTGTGAGCATTATGAATTGAGGAACCAAAAGAGAGGTGAGGTCAACCAATAGAGATGGATTAAGAGTCCAATGTGAGGATGGATTGGGAGTCTACAATCTAGGCTAAGACAAAGTCTCAGATCTAAAGCCTTGAATTTCTACAGAGATCAACAAAAGCACTAGTAAATCAAAGTGTGTCAGATCTGAAGCAAAATGAGAATGGGTGAGAAGCTTAGAATGCCTGGAAATGGTGGGAGTGACTAAATTCTAAACACGCCAAATAGAACAAGGGTTAGTTTCAGCAGACATTCGATGGTGGAGGAGCGGTGGAAAGACGATGTTGCAGGGGAGGCAACACACTGTCCGAAGCGTCAACTTAGGGTTTCAAATCATTAACAATGATCAGATGGGCGGTGCTTGAGATTTAGGATAGGTGACCAATCTGATAGGTTTCTATCTGGGATCATCCCCATAGTGGCGAACCTATGGTGTCAACAGGACTAGAAAATATCACAGGCAATGGCGGGTTTAAAGTGGCGCTTCTCAGACCTTGCCACAACAAATTTGTACCAATAAACCTGCAACAAGATCTGAAATAAAATAAATTAACAATACCAAATTTGTGACCAACTAGATATTAGAAACCAAAAATAACAAAAACCCATGATTTGCATAGAGAGACCCCTGCGCAGAAGGTCGTACGGATCCGTATGGTACGGCTCTGTGAGGGGCCTAAACTAAAAAAATTTTCAATTTTTTTTCTGTGACGAAATTTGACAAATTTACAGTTGTTTTTAGTGGAAAGGGCCTCTGGGACTCAATGGTGAGGTCCATTTGAGCTCTGGAGGTCACTTGCAAAACTAGATTTTTAGAAGTTGACTAAAACTAACCGATTTCATGTCGGGTTCACCAATTTGTGCTAGGGAAAAAACTAGTTTAACATGCAGAAATAAAACTACAGCTACCCTAATTGCAATGAAGTACAATCTAGCTTAGAAATCAACCAAACAAGCAGAAAATAAAAGACAAATCTAAGCTAACATTGATTAACCTCCATTGTCCTCCTCATCTTGCATTCTATGTTCTTAGATTTGTAGATTTTATGCAACATCTTGAGAAGCTCATGTGTTATGGACAACAATATATTAGAGGGTTTACAACTAATTGAGAGCTAATAAAAAATGTCTTGTAAGAGGTGAAAATGGAGCCAAATGAGGTGTTTTATAGAGGAGTTGATTTTGAATGGAGGGCTAGGATGAGTTAGGGTTTCCTCACCACTAGAGAGCAAAAGTGAATTTAAAATTCACAAATATGATGAGGTGGAGGATGTTTAAATTAAATAAACTTGGTTAGCTTATTTAATTCATTTGAGGAAGGGGACATGTGAAAGGGGATTTTTAGGTGATGAAATTTGATTTATTTGCTTGAATAAATCAAATGAAGGGAACTTTAGGGAAATGAATGATTAAGTAATTAATTAATTAAAATCAATTATTTAACCATGGAGGCAAATTAGGGAAAATTAGAAGAATGTGGAAGTGATTAGGGGTTTGCGAGGGATGGACACTTTTAGGTGTATACAGTATCATCATTCTTCTAAATTACTCTCTCTGATTTCATTGTTGTGTGTTGTGTCTTACGGACATAGCGTCGCAGTTGGTGACACTAGGGACACCCTCCTATGTGATTGTCCCTAAGACACTTGTTTCTCCTCTCTTATTTATTATTTCCCTTCCTCTAGTGTTTCCATCTAGCGGGCGGATGACGACAAACATTTAGACTGATGCAGACCTAGTGTCCCTTTCGAGAGCAATCAAAAAATGGACTTAGTTCCTAATATGATTATGGGGTTGTATATCTTATTTGACACTTGGTTGGTGGAAGCACTCGTGCTTTCTGTGTAGTGAATTTGATGATGTTTCTATCAAATTTACAAACCTTAACAATACTGTTGCTTTATGCACCTTTGTTTGTCTTTGAATCTGGCCTTGGCAGTACTCGAATCGGAGAGCTTCATGATATAGCTCCACGGTTATCCTCAAACTATGAATTCATAGTATAACCTTGGCTCTTTGTGTGGTTAATCATATGCATTGATGTTGTTTATCATGATGTTGTAGACACTAACATGTTTCTTGCAGGGATGTGTTTGTGGGAAGATTTGGCAATCGTGAAGTACATGTCACCTCTAGGGGGCATGGGCTTTGTGAAAAGTCAATGTTCCCTTGTGTGTTTTCTTCCTACCTCAACGTACTTGATATCGATGCATGATATCCATGTAGCTATCAACTACCTTAATGTGCTTGATATCCATGTATCATCAACCCTAGCTATAACCTTGGATAACCTATGGTTAATCAAATTTGTAACCATTTCCTCGACAATGGTCTTCTTCTCATCCTTTATATTTCTTATTTGTTCCTTCAACTCTTTGATCTTTGAGAGCAATGCCTCTCTATCCGTTGGAAAAGATTTTGTAGTATCCACAAGAACTGAACCACTCTGAGTTGAGGTACTTGGAGACAACAACATCTTCCCCTTATACTTACTCAATTATGGAATTGGGCCTGTCCATACTTCAATAAAAGATCATCATAATCCTTCTACAATTTATTTGTGATAGCCTCAACAAATTGAGTTGTGTGAACACTCAAGCTTGCAACTTAAGGAGCTGGAGTATTTGATACTCTTTTTATTATCACTTCCTCTGTTAATTCACCTAAGTGCACCCTTGGTTTTGTTATTATTTGGGGCCAATGCCCATATTGCCAAGGTCTCAAATTTGGGATTGAACCCTGCACCAGAGAGTGGTTTATCCACATGATCATCTAAAATGTTTGTGCCCATACTTGTAACAGTATCAAATGCAATTGCATCTGCCAAAGTCCAATGAGGAAGTAGCATCAAACCACTCTTTGCTACCAAGGTTCTTCCTTCATCAGGGGTAATTTTGCTGATATCCTATCTCACTTCATTGAGCACCCTTTGTGTTATTTTTTCATACTTCTTAGGATCAACCATTGTATTTTCTTCTTCAACCTTCTTCTAGAATTCTTCATTTCTTACTCTTAACACATACCCCTTAAATTCAGGGGTGGTGACAAAGGCATCATCCTCCAAAAATTATGCACATGCAAGCACTCTGATGTCCTCTGTATCAATTTGGTCACTGGAAAGTGACATTCTCAACCTATTTTTTGGAATAGCAGAAGGTATTATTCTCTTAGGTGAATTCACCTATGAGAAGTCTCTTGTTCTTCTCTAACTCCACCTTCATAAATCTCCTCCTCCAGGTCCACAACCTAAACTTCTTCTTGCTCCAAATCAATAATCTTCAACTTCTTAGCTGGCGGTGACTCAGGAGACTCATTTCCTCTTTTGTATGGCTTGAACTAGGCCTCTTCAATCAACATCTTTGCATTTGCAAAAATTTTCTAAATTCTTATTATTGGGTCATTTTCATCTACAAAAGCCCTAAGATATGTAGGATTCAGATTTTTCCTCATTCTCTTTCCTTCCATCACTGTCTACCACCTCTTCCTCAGAAAATGAATTTCATCCATGGTGGAGCAATTTCTTACTATTGTTAGGAAAGCACAGGTGTAGAATATAGTTTCCCTAATGTCAATTTAAAGGGGATAACGTAGACAGGTAACATTTAATTCAAAAACACAAATGAGCACACCAGAAAATATAGAATAAACATGTAAGATAATAGAGAACAACACCACATGTACGTGGGAAAACCCTTTCAGGTAAAAAACCCACCACCACAAGAGAGACAATCTTTATTTACAGTAAGCTTAAAATGATTACAATAAAAATCTCAGCCTTCTCGCTCAAGTATCGATTCTCAAATCATACTAACAGTTCACTTTCACTGTACATCTACCAAATGAACAATATGATCGAACCCCTTCATCAATCAGACGATATCACCAGATCTGTATATTATTCACAGTCTTCAAGAGAAAAACTATTTTTAACTTCTGCCCTAACTATTTGATTCAAATGACCTAGCATCGCTACTTTCCAACCATTGCAACTGTTGTCTGACTATTCACATTCAAGAGGACTCATTAGTCCCACATGCACCAGGTTGCATTGGACATCTGGGTTTATATAGCTGAACACATTGTAAGACTATCGTCAGCAATTTTGTTGCCAACGATGCCAGTCTATGCTTCATCAGGATAGCACAAACCATCAGTGACCACTTCACCATTCACAGTGATGAGCCCTTGTCCCACCGATGCCCAAGTCTTCATCCTTCACTGGAGTAACAAACGATCGTCGGAGAGATACTTTGAAGCTACATCGATAGTTATAGTCTCACCGACCCAAGCCTTCATCAGAAAGACACAAGACTATCAGAGCGACACCTCAAGGCTGGGCCAATAGTGGTTTTCACACCGATATATTGATCTCTGATGCCAACTCCCATCGGAGTAACCCAAACTGTCAGAGTGACTACCACAAGCATAGCTAATGGCCAACCTTATGCCGATAGACGTATCTTATCAGTATGACACATATCAATCGACAAAGCTAGAGCATGTCGACCCAATAAAGCATGTCAACCCGATGGCTACCCTTCATCGAAGAAACCTTGCACATCAGCCAAAGACTCCTCACTTCCACCAATACAGAAAGTTTGCCCGATAGCAATGAGGTTTCAAGTAGTAACTTGAGACATTAGGTCTCTTCAATCTCCCACTTGTCGAAGAGATTATTTTTACCTCTTAATCCTCATACAATTACTGAGAATTATGGGCCCGAAGACCCATTTCATCTGAACACCATTTGAACTTGGCCGTGCTCACTAGTTTAGTCAAGGCATCTGCAACATTATCCAAAGTATCAACCTTTTCCAGCTTTACCTTTTTGTCTTCCACCATATCACGAACAAAGTGATATTGGACATCAATATGTTTTGTCCTAGCATGAAAAGTAGGATTTTTTACCAAACAAATAGCACTTTGACTGTCACAATGAATTTGTATCTGCCTTGCATCAAAACTGACATCAGAACACAACCTCTTCAACCAAATGACTTCTTGGCATGCACGAGTAGCTGCCATGTACTCTGCCTCTGTTGTGGACAAAGCAACTACAACTTACCACTTGCTCATCCAACTGATAGCACCATTATTTAACATGAATACATATCCACTAGTGGATCTTCTACTATCAATGTCCCCTACCCAATCATAATCAACATATCCCAGAATGCTGATATATTTCTGAGATCCAACTGAGTTACCATGATAGCATATAGTATAGTCAGAAGTTCCCTTCAAATACCTCATAACTCTCTTCATAGCATCCCAATGTGATTTGCCTGGATTTGCCATAAATCGGCTCAAAACTCCCACTACCTAGGTAATGTCTGGTCTGGTACAGACCATTGCGTACATTAAACTACCAACAACACTTGCATAAGGCACTTTTTTCATGTCATCAATTTCATTCAAAGATTCTGGACAATCTTCAACAGATAGTTTCATTCCCTACAAAACTGGAACAACTAACTATTTGCAATCAAACATATTAAATTTATTAAGAACATTGGTAATATTCTTGCTCTGGCTGATCCAAAGATTTCTCTTAGATCTGTCCCTTTTGATTTCCATTCCCACAATGTACTTCGCTGCCCCCAGATTCTTCATTTCAAATTTCAAGGACAACTGAGATTTTAAATCTAAGATCATCCCCTTACCATTGCCAATGAATAACATGTCATCCACATATAGTACAATTATAAGAATCCGATCACCATTAGTTTTGTAATAGACACAATGATCAGATTTAGATCTCACATATCCCAAAGATAAAACATACGTATCGAATTTCTGATACCACATTCTGGGAGATTGCTTCAAGCCATAAAGAGACTTTTTAAGTTTACATACCAGATGTTCTTTACCTTTTACCACAAAATGCTTTAGCTAGGACATATAAATTTCTTCTTCAAGGTCCCCATGAAGAAATGTTGTCGTCACATCCATCTGCTCAATTTCAAAGTCATATGCTACTGTAAGTGACAACAGAGATCTAATGGATGTCAGCTTAGCTACAGGAGAAAAGATTTCTCCATAATCTATACCTTCCTTTTGGGAATACCCCTTAGCAACTAGTCTTTCCTTGTACTTTTCTATACTACCGTCTGGACCATATTTATTTTTAAATACCCACTTACAGCCCACAAGTTTTCTACCTTCAGGAAAGGGCACCATATCCTAGGTTCCATTTTTCTCCAACGATGACATTTCGTTATCCATGGCTTCCAACCAAGAATCTGAATCAGGTAAACTAATAGCTTCTTTCATAGTCCTAGGTTCATCAGTATTGGTAAGCAAAGCATAGGCACAACTTGAATCAAGTACTAAAAATCCATACCTATCTGGTTGTCTTCTTTCACGTGTAGACTGCCTCAATGGCTGAGGTGCTGGTTCAGATTCTTGCTTTGGATCTGAATCTTTGGAGCTACTTGAACTCACTTCTAAACCATCTACACTTGGTGTTTGTTGTTCCTCTTTTATAGGGGTCAGAGGAATATTAACAACACTCTTTTCTTTCTTCTCTTCTGTCTTTTTTGGCTGAGGATCAATAACCAAAGGTTTTAGCTCTCTGAAAATTACATTCCTGCTATAAATTACCTTTTCAATTTCAGGATTCCAAAGCTTGTACCCTTTAACACCAACTCCATAGCCAATAAAGATACATTTGACTGCCTTGTAATCCAGCTTAGATCTTTTTACCTCAGGAATATGAGCATATGCCTCACAGCCAAAGACACGAAGATGTCTTAGAGAGGGCTTCTTTCCAGACCATGCTTCTATAGGCGTCTTATCAACCAATGCTGAAGTAGGAGAATGATTTAGCAAGTAACAAGCTGTAGTAACTACCTCAGCCCAGAACCTTTGTTCAAGACCAGCATAACTCAACATACTTCTTGCTTTCTCCATCAATGATCGATTCAACCTCTTAGCAACTTCGTTTTGTTGTGGAGTATAAGGTGTAGTCTTATGCCTTTTTATTCCATGATCAAGACAAAATTTATCAAAATCTGCATTGCAATATTCACCACCGTTATCCATTCTCAAACATTTTATTTGTCTACCAGTCTGATTTTCTACAAGATTTTTAAGTTCTTTAAACCGACTGAACACTTCTGATTTATTTTTCAAAAAATATATAAATGCCCTCCTTGAATAATCATCAATAAACGATACATAGTATCTTGATTTAGACAGAGAAGGAACATCAACTGGAACAAAAATATCAAAATGTACATAGTCCAGAACACCAGAAGATTTATGAGAACTAGAGTAAAAAGAAACATGGTTCTGTTTTCCATATATGCAATGTTTGCAAAAATCAAACTCCAGATTACAATCAGTCAGCCCATCTACCAGGTTTTTGTTTTTCAAGGTTTTTAAACCTTTTTCACCTATGTGACCAAGTCTATGATGCCAGAGCATTGTTTTCTCTACAGGAAGTTTAACTTCCATAGAGTTTGCATCATGCGTTACAATAGTAGCTTTTTTAGATTTTACAGAGACATTATTACAGCATACTAGTTTAGCATCTAACCTATACAAAGTTCCAATGCATTCACCCTTTGCTAGAACAATAGAACCTCTAGTCATCTTACAACCACCATTCACAAAAGTAACTTGCACTCCAACATCATTAAGCTTACTAACAGAAAGTAAATTTTGAGCCAGACCTAGTATGTATAGTACTCCATTCATTCCCTTTATTCTGCCATCCAGGAACTAGATTGTGACTCTTCCTCGGCCAACAATTTCTAGTGTCAAATCACTTACCAGGAACACCTTCCCACCAGCATATGATTCATACTTAGTGAACCATTCTCTATGAGATGTCATATGAAAAGATACTCCTAAATCCACCAGCCATACATCTTTAGATGCAGGCGTTGCCAAGGTAGCAATGAAGGCCTCAACATCACTCTGAGAAGAATTGGTGTCAGAGAAGTTCTTCTTCTTCTTTTTTTTCTCCTCTTTGCAATCTTTTTTGATGTGTCCTTTTTGCCCACAATTTTGATCTCCCCTTTGATTTGGACTTAGACTTCTTGTCCTTCTTCTTGTCTCTTTCCTTTGATCTACCTCAAATAGACAGATCCTCTTTGGCCATCTCAAAAGATTTCCTCCGCATCTCTTCAGATAATAGCGAGGCAACTTCTTTAGTTTTAAATGTGGTTGTTGTACTTCCAATAGCCATCACAAGATGATCCCATGAGTTAGGTAAGGAACACAACAGAAGCATATAGCGGTCCTCCTCTTCTATCTTTACACCTACAGAAGTCAACTGTGCAACAATTGTATTAAATGTGTTCAGATAGTCTGCTATAGATGCTCCTTCATCCATCTTTAGAGAATACAACTTCTTTCTGAGGAAAAGTTTATTCAGCAAGGATGTGCCCTGGTAAATATCTCCCAACTTCTTCCACAAATATTTCGCAGTCTTCTCCTCATGGGCGTTCAATAGAACAGAATCTGCTAAACTTAATCTTATCAGTCCTCTGGCTTTCCAATCTGCTAGGTCCCAGTCTTCTTGCTTCATGCATGAAGGTTGAACCCCAGACACAACAACCCAAAGATCTCTGTCAACTAGCATATCTTCAACCTTAAGCTTCCACAACTCAAAGTTTGTGCCATTGAACTTTTCAATGTCTATTTTTCCTGATGAACTTGCCATCTAATTTAATAAAATAGACCTCTATAGAACTCCCACTCACTGAACTGACACAAAAAACCCAACCTACCAACAAGGATAACACAACTGGCAAGGCTCTGATACCACTTGTTAGGAAAGTATAGGTGCAGAATACAACTTCCCTAATGTCAATTTAAAGGGGATAATGCAGATAGGTAACATTTAACTCAAAAACACAGATGAGCACACCAGAAAATACAAAATAAACATGTAAGATAATAGAGAACACCAGATGTACGTGGGAAAACCCTTTCGAGTAAAAAACCCACCACCACAAGAGAGACAATCTTTATTTACAGTAAACTTAAAATGATTACAATAAAGATCTCAGCCTTCTCACTCAAGTATCGATTCTCAAATCATACTAACAGTTCACTTTCACTGTACATCTACCAAATGAACAATATGATCGAATCTCTTCATTAATTAGATGATATCACCAGATCTGTATATTATTCATAGTCTTCAAGAGCAAAACCATTTTTAACTTCTACCCTAACTGTTTGATTCAACTGACCCAGCATCACTACTTTCCAACCATCACAACTGTCATCTGACTATTCACATTCAAGAGGACTCATTAGTCCCACATGCACTAGGTTACGTTGGACATCCAGGTTTATATACCTGAACACACTGTAAGACTATCGTCAGCAATTATGTTGTCGATGATGCCAGTCTACACTTCATCAAGATAGCACAAACCATCGGTGACCACTTCACCATTCACAGTGATGAGCCCTTGTCCCACCGATGCCCAAGTCTTCATACTTCATTGGAGTAATAGACGACCGTCAGAGAGATACTTTGAAGCTACATCGAAAGTTATAGTCTCACCAACCCAAGCCTTCATCAGAAAGACACAAGACTATCAGAGTGACACCTCAAGGCTAGGCCGATAGTGGTTCTCACATTGATATATCGATCTCTAATGCCAACTCCCATCGGAGTAACCCAAACTGTCGGAGTGACTACCACAAGAATAGCCGATGGCCAACCTTATGCCAATAGACGTATCTTATCAGTATGACACATATCTATCGGCAAAGCTAGAGCATGTCAACCCGATAAAGTATGTCACCTAGATGGCTACCCTTCATAGGAGAAACCTTGCACATCGGCCAAAGACTCCTCACTTCTACTGATACAAAAAGTTTGCTCGATAGAAATGAGGTTTCAAGTAGTAACTTGAGACATTAGGTCTCTTCAACTATATCCTCATAAAATAGAACCTGATGGAGGAACTGTGGCATCTTGATGCTGGACCTTACCCTATTGATAAAACCTTCTAGATCAAATGTCCCTGAGCCTTCGAATCCCATCTTGTACACTTTCAAAACTAAATCAATCTAATTTAGAGAATCTTTACTTGTGGCCCAGAAATTAGAAAATTTGGTGGCAGTAGGGAAAAATGACCCTTTCTTCTGTAGTCTCAGGTGCTCCTTATCTAACTCATTCAACTACCTAATAATCTCTAAGTATGCAATCCTCCTGGGTATATATTTTGGTGGTATATACGGGGCAACTTTGCTCCCATAAACTCTAATGCAATTAGTATGGGTGTGGAGGAACCAATCTTCCCAATTATGTTGAATTCCCAGCTTAGGGGCTCTATCTAATGGTCTCAGAAAATCCAACACACCCCTTGGAATTCTTTCACCTTCAGGCTCCAAAAAGTTCAGCAGCCTTCTCAAAAAACACTCTTCAAAAATCACATAGTCTGAGCTCTCACAATGCATATCCATCAAATGGGTCCATAATTGAAAAGGGATAAGAGTACCACCCTGATCTTGTTCTCTCACACATAGAGCTTGATGCCACAACCCTATTCCAGCATACAAACACATGTGGCACAAAGAAGAATACCACCTAAACTCCACATTTGCATCTGCAACATAAAGATTATTCTTAACTTTCACCAATTGATCATGCATTTTGTCTATTACAAAAGTTGCATAATCAAACCCCATAGTTTTTGAGATATCTTGTATATTTGCAGCCAACATCATCATATGAATTGGAATTTTAACTAATGCATCCCTCCCTAATACTTGGTACAAGTTTTCCCAAAATAATACATGAACTGGGATACATTAAAAGGTTCCTCCTCATTTGCTGAAATTTTGATCAGTTTCCCATCAATCTCCCTTTCTCTATGCTTGGGCAATTTGAAAGTTCTGTAGGCATTCTAGGTCCTATTGTATTCATCTTTTAAAGCAAGAAAATCAATCCTCTTATTGGCAGCATGGTTCAAACAAAACACCTTCATGATGAATGCCTTTGTCATATTGATCATTAATTCATTATTCCCTTCCCTAACAGCCCTAGAGGTAGGATTATATCTTTGTGCAACAACCCTTACTAGATTAGGGTTTATGAATACATTGGGGCACATCAATTTTTCCACATCCAAACCCCAAGCATGGTAGACAGGGGCTTTGTAATCCTTCCTATCATACCCGTGTTTAAACAAACTCCATCCTATCATAGTAAATATAGCAACCTAGCATCTAGAACATAAATCCAACAGTCTATCATTTGGCCCCCCTAGACCATGTGCATTCACTGGCTTTCTTGAAGACCTGGGCAACTGAATCATTAAATCTTCATCTAAACTCCTCTTGGAAGTTGAAGGTTGGCTTGTTTAACTCATTTTTGGAAAAAAAAATCATGAAACTAGGGTTTTTTCTTCTTCTAAAAATGTTCAAATTCCCTCAACAAGGCAGCAATTCAACTTCAAATAGACACAGCAGACAAGAACAACTTACTGGTTTTGGTTGTAGAAATAAGAAATCACACTATCTTCTCGTCCAATTGCTCACTGCGCGTAGGAATCCTTTTTGTTCTTGCGAAAATGCCAAGAAAACCCTCAACTTTGGCTTTAACTAATTTTACAAACCAGGGATTTCTACATAAATATTTGTCTTTTCAACCATTACTACAAATTCATGATGCAAGGGTGCCTTTCAATGTCTACACAAAAAGTTAAAATTCCAACCGTTAATGCAAACTCCATATTGTAAGATCAATGGCCTTGAAGTAACTACTAGATTTGAAAATCTAATCCTTTTGGATGAAAAGTCTTCAACCAATCAAATTATTCCATCTCAGACGTGCCCCTTTTGCTAACTCTTCAACTTTATGTCTTATGTGGCCACGTGGCATCATATCATAGTCGCACAGTAGAAGGTGGGCCATCTCCATCTGGCTCTGCGGGTGCACACTAAAGTTTCCACATGGATTTCCACTACACAAGTCCTTTTTCTATGCCCTAGGAACTAGCTACGTGTCACCATTTCAATACCTATGGCCCCACTATTTTGTTTAATCCTTCAACACCTGGAACCTTCTTCTCCATTCAGAAACATTATTGATCTTATGGTTGTAAGTCGTGACACCTTCACACCTGTCTTCATCTCGTAGCCCTACGGTGCAAACATGATGTCAACTTTAGCGGTGTGCGGGCTTGTGATATTCTACCAGGTGGCACCTTCAGACCCTTACAAAGACATAAGACTTAGAACTTTATGATGCATATGACTTGAATGGTTACAAAGGGTAACTCTAGACTCAGTTCCAGTCAACAGATGATATTAAAGCTATAAGCTTATAACTTAACTGACTAGGAACCTAGGCTATGTGGTCAACAATGAAATAAAACATAAAGTAAGTCTTGACCATAAGACTTAGGGTTTTAAGGAAAATAAGGAGAGCGTTCATGAAATAGACTCAAAAACCTAAAACCTAAGTAGGTACCACCATTGGCTCTGGTTGGGGACGTGCAATTTGTAGAATTGCAGTGAGGACTAGAAAACTCTGGGAGTAGACCAGAATAGAAACACACATAGAACAAAAGGAAGAAATGTACAAAATATACACTATATACAACATATTTACAATGTGCATAGAAAAATAACTTACTTATGAAAAGTAGGGTTTCATAAATTGTCCATGCATAGGCAATTCCTAAAATTCACCATCAAGAGATTGGAGAAAATATGAATCTTCTCCATGAGTACTGCTTATTAAGTATGGGCCAATCCACAAAGGCTCAAATTTTCCATGCTTGCCTTTATCCCAACATCTGGCATTCCATACAAGAATCATATCATTAACTTGGAACTTCCTTTCTGAAGCCCTTTTGTCAAACAAATATTTCACTTTTTGTTGTCTTTTTATATTGGTTCTTTGTGCTTCTCTCCTTGTCTCATCCAATGCAATCAATTGATTCACCCTGTCTGCCATTGGATCCTCTATGTCATCATTTTACTGTATGGACTTGTATACTAGCAAAAGATTATTTATTGGCAATTTTGCTTCCAATCCATACACCAACTCAAAAGGAGACTTACTAGTAGCCTTTCAACAGTCACTCTATCAGCCCACAATGCTAACTTCAACTTGGAGTCCTATGCCCTCTTGTTTTTTCCAATTATCCTCTTGATTATTTTCATCAAACTCTTGTTACTAGACTCAGCCTGACCATTGCCTTGAGGATGAAATGGTGATGCATAGGACAAATTAATACCATAATCATTACAGAAATCAACAAATTCTCCTAACCTGAAACACATTGCATTGTCTGTCACCAACTTAGTTGGTACTCCAAATCTAATGATTATGTGCTCCAAGACAAAGTCTTGTACAACTTTGCTTGTGGCTTTCTTGGTTGGGAAGGCTCCAATCCATTTAGTGAAATAATCTGTAGCAACAAGTATCCAACTATGTCCACCGCTTGACTTTTCTATTATTTCTCCAACAAAATCAATTCCCCACTATTGAAATGGAGCATCTACTATCATAGTCTTAAGTGGGAATGCACCAGCATACTTTAACTTCCTAGAGAATCTTTGACAGGAATCGCATGTCCTCACCACTTTGTATACATTAGAAAAGAGTGTTGGCCACCAATAACCTAACCTAAGGATCTTGTGTGTAGTGGTTTTAGCTATGCAATATCCTCCACACACTCCCTTATGCATATCAATCAATATCTTTGCAACCTGATCTTGATCTACACACCTAAGCAACACACCGTCAGGGGTTTTCCAATATAACTCACCTTGAACAATGACATACTTAATGGCTTGCAACTTCAATGTCCTCTTCTGATTATCATTGAAATGAGTAGGGCAACTCATGTTTTGCAAGTACTGAACAATGTCTCTATACCACTCTGATTGTTGTACACTGCATATTTTATCTTGCATCTAATCTTCAACCACATTCACTTGACAAGCTTCCAAATTTGTCTCTGCCATCAGCTTTGCCAAACCTTATCCTCTTACCAGCTTGGTGATCTGGATGTCAATATTAAACTCTTGTATCTTGTTGATCCATCTACACCATCTCCTATTATCTCTTGTTGTGTGAATATATCCTTTACTTCAGAGTGAGGGACATGTGCTACAATTTGAGCTCCAACCAAATAGGGTTTGAAATTCTTCACTGCCCTAACCAAAGCATAAGCTTGCTTTTCCATTATGTCATATTTTAGTTTTGCGGCCTGCAAGGACTTGCTAAAGAAAGTGATAGGCTGCTCATATCCATCATCATTCTTTTGTAATAGGCATGCAACAATTGTATGAAAAGAAGCAAAAGAAAATAACTGAAATGGTTTAGAGAAATCAGGAGACTTTAGAACAGGGGCAATTTTGATAGCTTCCTTTATGTTTTGAAATGATTAAACTGCTTCATTTCCCCATGTTATAGATTTGCCCTTTTTCATCATCTTGGATATTGCTTTGGTAATCTCTACAAAATTGGTAACAAATCTTCTAACAAAGTTGATCTACCCAAAAAATGACTGAATACCTTTCACATTCTTGGGCATTTGGATTCTATCAATGGCAACAGCCCTTTTTGGATCAATTTTAACTCCATCTTTGGACACTATATGCCCTAAGAATTTTCCCTTAGTTACCCTAAAGGCACATTTCTTAGGGTTCAATGAAATGCCATATTCCAATGCTCTGACAAAAATATTTTCCAAGTGCATACAGTGCTAGTCCTCCTTAGAGTAAGCAGTCAAATCATCTTGGTAGACCACCAATATTGAATCAATCAACTCTGCAAATGCAACATCCATGGCTCTCTGGAACATTGCCCAAGCATTTGTTAGTCTGAATGACATCATCACATACACATATGTTCCCCATGGAGTTGTGAAGGTAGGCTTATACTACTTTGATTCCTTCACCTTCACTTGATTGTAGCCAAAAAACCCATCCATCATGGATAAAAGTTCACATCCTGTTACCTTTTGGAGCATAGCCTCCATATTGGGCAGTGGATAATTATCCTTCAAAGATGATATATTCAATTTTCTAAAATCCACACACAATCTGATATCTCCATTTTTCTTTCTGACTGGGACCAAGTTTGACACCCAAGTAGAGTGCCCTATAGGTTTTATGATTCCACCATCCCTGAGCTTCATAAGTTCTTCTTGCATCTTTGGATCTAGAGTATGATTGATGGGCCTTTACTTTTGTCTAAATAGCTTAGCTCCAAGCTTCAAAGGAATCTCATGTTGAAAAAGATCCTCTCTATAGGCCTTTAGATCCTCATATGACCATGCAAAGATGTGCTTGTACTTCCTTAATAAGGAAATCAACATTGCCCTTATGTGTGGCTTAAGTGGCTTCCCAATATAGACTTTCTTCAGAGCATTATTTGTACCCAAGTTTATTTCCTTTAAATCCTATTTGTTTGTGGAAGAAGTCTTTAACGACAAATTGATCTCTATTAGCAAATGCCCTTTCCAAAGCTACCAACCCTTTGGGAATCTTATTAGTCTTAAGCTGTATTATCTCTTTTCCAAATAGGGTTTCCTTTCCATTTGCAACTTCCACAAAGTTCTAAAATTCTATCTCTTGATTTTCATATTCATCAATGCAATGTAAAAACTTTATCAGGTCTTTATCATCTTCAAAGACTTGCCAGCTACATATGTTATCTAGAACTGTAGGTCTAACTTTGACCTCAACATGTGCACTGTCTACCAATGTGATGTCATCTGATCGGATTGCAACATTAGCTAGAAAGTCTTCCAAGACATTCCTAGACCTCTCTACCCAATTTATAGAAAATGCATCAAATAATTCCATGGTATCCCATACTGCATGCTTATATTGTTTCAACCTTTTATTTTTAGAAGCGTACTTTCCTCTTACTTGAGAGACAATTAATTCTGAATCTCCTAACACCTTGAGTAACTTAATTCCATGCTTAATTGCAACATTTAGACCCAACAGAAGAGCCTCATATTCTGCAATATTATTTGTGCACCCAAATTTCAAAAGGAAAGAAAATTTGAATATCTTACCAATAGGAGACACAAACACTACTCCTACACCAAATCCCTCCTTTGAACATGCACCATCAAAATACATAGACCAGAGCCCATCTTGATCCTTCAATCTCTCTAATTCATCATCAAATATGGGTTCCTTCTTTCTTACATTCTGGTCACAAGATACCACCTAGAAGTTATCACAATCATTATCAAGAAAACAAACCTAATCAATTGGCTCAGACTCTTCAATTGGATCAGTTTAATGTCCTTGCCATTCATGGGAATCATAGCATATGACAAGTCCAATTGCATACTTCCTCCAATCATTGTTTCCCACCTCCTGGATAGTAACATCCCATATTGTGGCTTGATGTCAACCACAGTTAAATTCACATTATAAGTTTTTTCAAGATAGGTAGCAAGCATGAAATCCACATTCTTCATGATTCCAATAATTGACACCTCCCTGGCATCCATAACAAAACATTTGCCACATGCCTTATCTATTTTCAATCCAACATGTTCCATTATAGCCAAAGGCATAATGTTTGTAGATGCACTTGAGTCGAGCATACAATTCCTTATTACTTTCCCATTGATGATAAGAAACACATAGAATGGCTCTACATGTGATGGACACTTTGTCAAGGTTGTTCCTAAATATACTTTAGGAATCTCTTCTTCATCAACATCCTTTTCTTGACCCTTACCATGATCCTTGGCAGCTTGGTCTACCTAATTAGATATCCCAGAGATTAAGGACAATGCCTTATTCCTGTATTCTTCAATTTTCAACATCTCGAGTAATGGGACTGAAACCTTCATCTGTGACAAGGCCTGAGTAATATCAAATGGGACATAGTTTTGTAAAATAGTTGAGCTCTAACCCATGTTCCTATTTCTTTCATGAGTATGTCTAGCTTTGGCACCTGTGACATTTTGACTGTTACCTATCACATTGGAACTTTTACTCCTATCCTCATTCTAAGTTGCCTTACTTTCTAAAATTCTAACATTATGATTTGACTTTTCTTTAGAGTCCTTCTTGTTGTCATTACTCTGTTTCCTCTGGGGCTCAGACCCTTTTAAATTATTCTAGGGCTGCTTCATAAATATGCTTCCTGGTTGACCAGAATCACCAGTTTGAGCCCTCTTCCTGAGATTGTAATTACTCTTAACCTGATCCACTACGGTAGTTGTAAGGGCTCTAATATCCTCTTCAAAGGGTCTCCTCAAATTTATATTTGGAATGTGTGAATCCTAGGCATAGACCTATTTATCTTCATCCTCTTCATCTAAAAATTTTGCTGACAAACTTGCTCCATGTGATATCTCTTTTCAACCACATTTGTATATGCATCAATCTCATAAGAAGAAGAATAATCCCCACTAGTAAAAAGCATGTTAACATTGTCATCTTTAGCATAGTGGGATTCATCACATTCATTACAAGCATTAGCATCATTATGGAAAGACTAAGCAATCATACACTGCAATGATGAGTGAGGCATTTGAAAAACCATACACCAAGGAGTATCCTCAACAACATTGACACTTTTCTTTAGTGGGTTAGGAGTTTCCTTACCATAGTGAGACTTGTGATAGTTATTATTATTCAAAATGGGCTTACCATTGTGTCAGTTTGTATTATATGGAATATCATGCAATTGTGGTCTCTTTTCTTGTCTCTGATTATTTAGGTTTTCAGGCCCCAATTCCTTTTTTGGTCTAGTAAGTTTATAACTTAGGTCCTTAAAAGCACTTGTCAGCTTGTCTAATTTATTCTCAAATGTGGAAGCATTATTCTAAGCTCTATTGTTTGGATTTTGTAATATTTTTACATCATCCCTCTTATTTCCTTTGCCAGACACTTTTCTATTGTTCTCAATATTGGTTGCAATCTTGAAAGTATCTCTCGGACTAGCTGGACCCTTGTCTCTCAACTCATATGCCATTTTTGTATCAAAGGCATTTGTGTACAAAACCATGCACATAGGTTCATTTGGTCTCATATGAGGTGGAAGTTTATTCAATACCCTGGTAAACCTTGCATTAAAATTAGGAACATGCTCATTTGATCCTTTGGTTATACTAGTGAACTCATTTATAATGAAGCTAGGATCAGTCTTGTCTCCATACTATTCTCTAAAAATCTGCATGAAATCATCCCATGATGAAATAGTCTAATCAAGCAGATTCTGATACCACTCCCTAGCCTCTTCTACTAGAGACTGCATGAACAATTTCATGAAAAAATCTTCATATTCAACCTCAAAATTGTCCATCAAATTTAGAAAAGCTTTCAAATGATCTTCACCAGATATTACATTATTACCTAAAAACTTGGGCAATTCAGCCCTAATGTCATTATCAATAGGGTTAGGATACCAAGGGATACCAGTAAAGTCTATCTATCTATATCTTTCCAACTGCATAGGTCTCCTACCAAATGCATTCTAATTTTGATTTACATTAATATTTTAATTCACATTACGCTGAACATGTGCATTTGGATTACCGTTATTATTGCCATTCGACCCTTGATTGCCTAGTAAATTCTGATTTGCATGTTGATTACCCATTGTATTTACATTATTTGTTGCAGAGATAGTTGGAATTGCATTCTGGTAAGAAACCCTTAGAGCCTCAACCCTAAGTCTCATTTCATCCCCTATTTTCATAGCTTCCAAGAATTCAATCTCAGCCTTGAGGTTTGTGACTTCCTCTAGCAACTCATCCTCTTTTGGCATTGACGAGGATGGTCCAATCACATTGGGATTATTTGTATCCCTCAATGATTCTATATCTTCAATCGTATCAAGTGGATCCCTAATGGGACGTTCTTGAAAGATACCATATCCTAACCTCAGCCTATCACCTTGTTGGTTCTCATAAATTTCCTAAATACTAGCTTCTATAGCTAAAAATGTTGTTGTGTAGAGGACCTAACTTCAGTTTGGGTGTTGTCATTATTTTGAGGACATGGAGAACCTTCTTGGTTGGACTAATTATTTCCCTTCTTTCTATACATCTTTTCTGGTTGTGCTTAAAATAAAGGGTTTTGCAGGGATCTTCTTCTGTGCATACAAAAATTAATGTCACCAGCTGGGAGATAAATTTAGAGTCACTACCCAAATTGGGATTTAAGGTTGTATTCTAGGTTCTTTGTGTTGTCAACTCCCTAGCAGAGTCGCCAATCTGTTGGTGTCCCCAACTGATGGTCTGAGTTTCCCTAAAAAGTTGTCATCTTTTATGCTCAGGATTCTCAGGTCAGTGGCCAACAAACAGGAGACAATTGCTTGTTCTCCTCTACACTTCAGGCTCCGCTAAACCTAGGGGGGTATTCCCTTACTTCAATATCAATATGATAAATCCTTATTTCAACTGGATATTGACACTTAAAGCAGATATGTTCTATTAGGTATAGACAAAACTATATAATTGTTTCAAAGTTTGCTAGCTTTAGAAATTACTTCATTAAATGGATCAGAGAACATAGAACTAAACCCTACTCCTAAAAACTGATAAGTTGATTATTCTCTTTTTTTATAAATGATTGTTTGATTATGGGTGATTTGTGAAAATAAGCCCAACTCTGATCAGTGCCAATCCTAGGGTTTAGAGTCAATTCCTTACATACAAAATACTTCTCATAAACAAAACAAACATTCAGCTCTAGAGGATTTATTATGTTCTTGCCTCAGAGGTAACAATCCAAGAATGGATATTTCCAGCAACTCTTCTTACAAATATCCCTATTGCAAAACACATCTCCCCATATCTGACTTAGAGCATTTTAATCTATTCCTTGAATAGAATCAATAAACCAGACATGCAATATAGCAAATGTATATTCAAGAACTCAAAAACTCTTAGTATCCTTATTCAAAAAGAGAAATGCAAGAAATACATGAGACAATTGATGAAAACATGTGCTCAAAGGCATTTTTCATATATTGCAATATGAAACTAATAAAAATGCTGAAGGAGAAAACATATTCAACATGCAAGAAATTGAAACTTACAACTCAGAATATGGACAATTTCTTAGAATTGGTTTGTATTTCACTTATCAAAGTTTCCCAAATCTTCCAATCTCTTTTCAAAGTGGAATGACATGTTCTTTTATAGACACAAGAACATGTTGCCCTAAAAATCATCACCAAATGTTGGTTACAAAATCTTGTATTACAAGCCACCACCATAGGCATCGGGAAACTAATCCATATTATAGATAAAAGAGAAAAAGAAAAAATACAATTCATCTTGGAGATGCTAAAAACCATTGGAGATGCTTTATCCCAATGATGAAAATGACCTATCATATGATTGGATCTTCATTCACCTGGGACACAATTATCCATACTTCTCCACCGAAGATGCACATGACTTCTCCAAAGGCCATTGGAAATGAATTAATTTTGCTATTTTCTCATTATGCCCCATGTACCTAGCATCCAATATGATCTTTGACTCTTTACAGAATGTTTCAAAACTCAATTCCAAGGCATACAGCTTGTCAATTGTAGAACTCAAAATCTTCATATTTGAATCAACATCTACACAACTGGAGGGTATAAGCTGGTCGACTATATTTTCAAAATCACCCTTCCATGTGTTAAGTTGGCTGACTATATTTTCAAAATCTCTCCATCATTATCTAATATACTTGGCATAACCTTTTTATCCATCCCCTCAATTAATTGTCTTTTCTCCTTCAAAACTTTATCTAACTTCAATTGAAAAGCCACCACTTCTAATAAAAGCAACATGTCAGGGGTTAATTTTATTTCTATTAGAGCATTAGGGGCAAACCTTGAACATATATTAATTTCCCTTATTTCTCTAGTTCTAGGTAGCCATACCCTGATCATGTCCTCCAAGCTCTCCTTATCCTTCTCATGTTTGTCCTGGGTTGTCCTCAAACTTGAATAAGATTTCCATTTATCATCAACCTTGGCTATAACCTTGGATAACCTATGGTTAATAAAATTTGTAACCATTTCCTTGACAATGGTCTTCTTCTCATCCTTTACATTTCTTATTTGTTCCTTCAACTCTTTGATCTTTGAGAGCAATGCCTCTCTATCTGTTGGAAAGGCTTCTACAGTATCCACAGGAACTGAACCACTCTGAGTTGAGGTACTTGGAGACAACAACATCTGCCCCTTATTAATGTTGAGAGGCATTCTACAATGGTAGCACAGGGTGGAGTGTAATGGCGTGATTGTGTTAAAAAAAACACTTGCCTTTAACCTTAAAATTGATGGTCATTTACATGTCAAATTATTAATATTTAATAATAAATATTATAAAACCAAAATAAGTAGCCTTTAAAAATAAAGATATGGACAAATTTGGATAATCATCATTCTTCTCGTTTTCAAAAGTGTTAAAAAATTTTATGGATTAAGAAAGAAAATATTTTGATTTCTTAATTTGATTTTTTTTTTAATTTGTTAATTATAGTTGAGAAATTGATGGACATAGGGTTGAGTGAAGAAAAAATGTGCAGAGATATCTATTGAAGTAAAGTGAAGTAAAATAAAATAATTAAAAGTAAATAAAATAACTTCAAATTAATATATCTTTAATATTAAAATAAAATATTAATATTTAATAATAAACATGATATTTCCAAAATAAAGAGGTAAAAAAAAGATATGCCATCATCAACATAGTTCACTTCTCCATCATATTTGGATATATCATTTTTTCTACAATTTTGTAAACCCCTTCTACAAAGCCTATGGCCTCTAGCATGAAACAAAATAAAACTCAAAAAAATAGAAAATGAAGGGTTGTAATTTTCTCAAAAACATGTTAAAACATGGAACATTATTTTGTATATATTAAATGAAAGAAAAGGGCTGTAATATTTTTGTGTAATGTTAGAGATAATTTCAACCAAAATTTTATACATTTTAGGTTTGAATCTTAATTAATTTATATAAAAAATGTAGTAGTGTAATAATAAATAAAAAGTTTAAATTTGAATTGTTAATTTGAGATATTTTTTATTTGTTAATTTAGTTGGAAATTTAATTGGCAAGATATAAACCTTAAATAATTAAATAATTAACCAAAATCATTAGATAGTAAATAAAATAGTTGTAATGTGAAGTAAATAAAATAGCTTCAAATTGATATCTCTCGGCATTTTTTTAGATATATGTATTTAATATATCTATACTAGTACTTATTCAATTCTAACATTGCTTGTCCATACTTCAACATACGATCATCATAATCCTTCTGCAATTTATTTGTGATAGCCTCAACAAATTGAGGTGTGTGAACACTCAAGCTTGCAGCTTGAGGAGCTGGAGTATCTGATACTCTTTTTATTATCACTTCCCTTGTTAAGTCACCTAAGCCCACCCTTGGCTTATTATTATTTGGGGCCAATTCCCATATTGCCAAGGTCTCAAATTTGGGATTAAACCTTGCACCAGAGAGTGCTTTATCCACCTGATCATCTGAAATGTTTGTGCCCATCCTTGTAACAATATCAAATGCAATTGCATTTGCCAAAGTCTAATGAGGAAGTAGCATCATGTAACATCACTTTCCATAATGCTTAAGAATTAACTTAAAACATGTAAATTAATCAAGACATAAATTAAGACTTGATAGAGATAATCAAATTTGAATAAAAGAATCATAATATTTTCCAACCATTAAGCATGTTAACCAAATCAAGATATAACATAACTTACAATCCAGTAAACCATTAAAATTTTTCATGAGTAATCATCACTAATCCAATACAAAATATACTCTAGGCATTACATATAAGTTTTTACATCACAGTAGACCAACTAGTCACAATATGTAATTATTGTATCTGGAACCAATGACATCAATCTCCATATGCCTTGTCTTGTCTCATGCTTGGGAAGGAGAGCATCATCGTAGTGCTTTTCCTCCAACCACAGACCTGCAGTTCCCCGCTCATCTTCCTAACTAGAAGAGGCCCTACCATTCACGGAAAGGTTAGACATTAGAACCCAATAGGTTATCCATCTGAGTATCTCATGTTGTGTCCTTCCTAATGTCTCATGGTCACACACTATAGAACCCTCTAACTTGTATGACACTACTAGAGACACTAGGCCATCTGGAACACTATGGACTAACAATGCATGCAGAGACAGATGCATCACTTTGGCCAAAGTTTTCATACACATACGTTACACCATGAATGTTGTTGTATGTCCACCACCCTAACTCAACTTATGAGTTGACATGTCCTACAGTTGTTCTTAACGACCCAATTCCTTAGGTCTTATATAAGTGGGATTAATTTGAATCATTATTCATGCTTAGACATTCGACTCCCTCCATAGTTTGGTTACAATATTCTAGTTACTCCTCATCACACGATTTGTTTCATTTCACATAAGTTTGACCATTTGACCTCTAGGCCACATATGGTTCACATTTTCAGAAATAAGTCATCTCATATGATGAAATTGTATACATGTACTCAAGGCATACCCTGCCCTTGATAGAGTAAAAGAATAATATTCATAACTTATATCATTAACAAAAATTCATACATGCAAACCCATAATGATTGTATAAATATTCTTATATAAATTCATTTCAATGATTTCATAACAAGACCATGTTCACAATGGTACTTCCTCCTCTATATTCTAGGGTAAAAGTATATAATTTTGATAGTTAAGGTAATTCAAAAAGTGTTTCACAATTGGCTTCTCATTTAAGCTCGATTGGTGTCAGTTGTGGTGTTATAAACACACTATTATTTGAAACGTTATCCTGACTATCATCACAATCAGATGTCCATATCATGAATCAATAATGCCTTCGCAGCTAAAACCACAATCATAAGACTATATCATTATCTTATGTTAATAATCGATTTGGAGATATTGCCTACTCCACTCAAGAGTTTAATACTCTATTCAAGTCAGTAAATGATGTGAGATATCATTTCTTCACCAACCCAGCCGATATGACTCAGGCTCTGGTTATTATTTACATAGTATATGATGTAAAAGCATCACAGTCAGGTCATGTGACCTTAACACTGACACAGAAATAATTTCTTATCAAAATCTCAGCCATACGGCCTTGAGCAAGAACACAGTCATCTCAAATGACTTGGACTTCTAGCCTTGAGTGTAAAACACAGTCTTTTTAAATAACTTGGCCTCACAGCCTAGAGTTTAAAACATAGTCTTTATAAATAACTTGGCCACACAACCTTGAGTATAAAACACAGTCTTTTCAAATAACTTAGCCTCACGGCCTAGAGTTTAAAACATAGTCTTTTTAAAGAAAGATATCGTAGCTTAGCTTCCAGCCTCGAGCCTGTTGGCAAGAGACACTATGTGGCTTCATGAGTGTTGTCATTGATGGCAACAAAGTCCATCCCACTCATCTACATCACATAGCATGTCTATACTAGAAGTTTGATTGAAGAGTGTTTTGGTCTGGTGAACAAGAACAGAGCATGCAACAAGGTCTGACAATCAGGTCCAGATCTCTCAGAGTAAGTATCTCAGAAAAGTGTGGACTTGGGAAGTCAAGAGGAGTACCATGACTACTACATTCCAGAGATTGAGCCTCCGGTGATGAAAAAGTGAAAAGATATGAGCTCCTAAGTGTTGGGTTCCTAACAGGCAGAGCAGACTGAGCAAGAACTAACTGACAGAGCATCAGACCTTAATCCGGATGAGAAATTGGTGGTGATCAAGTTACTTGAGGGATCATTCATGGTTGGAAGACATGATTGATGACTTTTATGTCTATGTCCTTGATACGCATCATAGAGTAAGCATGGACTTAGCCGATAGATCAATGTGTTGGGAAAATCTTGAGTATTTCAGATGCCAACTAGAAAGATGTTGAGTTCCTTGATGTGGATATATATACTAGATGGATTTCAGTAGGAAAGTGGGTGTGGTATGAAATAGTGTGTGAAGAAAAGTAGAGAGTAGTGTGGAGGCAGCTATACAAGTCCGGTATGTGACAGAACAACAACACTAAGAAAAGGAAAATGGAAGTGCAACAAATTAGTATATTGAGCCTAACTGGAACTGAACCTCAGCATATGTGGATGCCTCTGATCAGTTCAAACACTTGATTACATTCTATATACCTTGTAGATAGTGAGTCTCTTGTAGGCAGTGAGCCTCTTGTGAGCAATGTGCTCGGGTAGTGAGCCCTAATTGGCAAGTGCCATTTTATACTTCTTAATTCTTCTAACAGAGAATACAATCTTAGGTTAGTCACCCCATGGTTTTTCCCTTAATAGAGTTTTCCACGTCAAAATCATTCTGTTATGTGTATTGATTTTATTTCTAATCTCATGGTTATGCATGCTTATATGTTTTGATGTTGCACTAAGTGTTAAAGAAGAATAGAAATTTTAATTATTTAAGATAACTGATTCACCCCCCTCTCAGTTATCTACCTTGTTTCCAACAATTGGTATCAGAGCTAAGTTTCTCCAAACAGAGCCTAATAGCTTGAGGAAGATGTGGGAATCTCAATGGATATGTATGGTATGAGGGAACAACTTCAATTTGCCCTAGATGATCTTGAGAAATCTCACTCTAAAGTCAATAACTTGAGGGAAAGACTCAAACAATCTGATGATTTCATAAATGAACCAAAAGAGAAACTAAGTATCTCTGTGAAAAAGAGAAAGGAACTACTTCAACAATTAGCAAGTCAAAGTGAAGCCAATAATACTGATGAAGATTTGAATGAGAAGAACAAGTTATGTGAGAAGCTATCAAAAGAGGTCATTATGGTAAGACATGAAATGGAATCAGGGGTTATGAAATTCACCCAAGAAATTGAAGATAATCTAAAACAATCTCTCAAGGAGAAGTTAGAAGACTACCACAAAATGGACAGAATAATCAGGCACCTAGAATCTGATCTTGAAGAAGCTAGAGATAATGAAGAACAACTTGAGAATTAGATAGACACTCTTAAAAGGGATCTTCAAACAGCAAATGAATACAAAGAAAAATTAAGGATAAGTTCTTCTTAGCTTGAAGTTCTTCTTGAAAGCCAAAAGAGGGTAGATGACAAGCAAGGATTGGGGTATGAGAAAGGTGAAAGCTCTGGATCCGGTCAGAAGAAATCTAGATCAGGAAATCCTAGGAACAGGCCTAGAAGACCTCTGGTAAGACAACCAAATGCTCAAAGATATCCATCCTTCAATGGAAACTACTACAATTGCAATAACTTCGGTCATAAAGCAAATCAGTGTAGAAGAAGAATGAATCAGACTAATTCATCCTTCTCTGGATAGTGTTTTAACTACAAAAGGTATGGTCACAAATCTCATGAATGTAGAAATATGCAAATAAACAATTCATTCAATGGTAGATGCTTTACATGCAATAGAATGGGACATATGGCTAATAAATGTAGATCAAGAGGATACCAATCAAATATGCAAAGAAATGTTGTTTACTACAACTGCAATAGATCCGGTCATATTGCCAAATTCTACAAAAGTAAGAATCAGGACAAAAAGGGTCCGGTGCATCATAATCAAAATCAAGACAAAAGAAAAGGAAAAGTGAATGTGGATGAAATTCAAAGAGAAATGAACAAGATTTGGGTGAAGAGAAGCACATAAAATGTTGGGGATGGATTGGCACTAGAATCTGGTGCTGACATTCCTTCCAAAAACTAAATAGATGAGCTCTGGCTCAGGGGGAGTCACAAAAGAAAATAATTTCCCCCAGCCAGTCAATTGGTGCCTAAAATTGGCACATGGAGTGTTGCAGATTGAATAGTTCTCAAAGAGATATCTAAATAACCATTGGTAAAAATATAAAAGATCTGCAAGGAGTTTTGAAGAGGTTAATCATCCAAGATTGGTTCGATTTAACAATTATTCGGTAAAAGCAGGATTTTCACAGTTAGATCCGGTATGATTCAAAATTGAAATACCTTGATCTGCGGATAAATAGGATGATTCAAGGAAGGGAGATACATTGTAAGTTATCATTCTAAGTGCATCTCAATGATCTAGAAAGATCTCTCTTAGAACAAGGAGAACAAGGCAACCAGAATGATTAAGTTGTGTATTTATTGCAAAATGGAATTAGGGTTTGCGCAAAAATAAAAGGGTTCTTTTGTTCATCATTTGCACATTTGCATTCAAGAAGAAGAAAGAAAGAGCTGTACAACAAGATTGCTTCAACCCTCTCAAGGATCAACCGCATAGTTCAATTCAACCAACGATCTTTTCAGCTCCTATCGTGAATCCTAGAAGCGTAAAAAGGTATTTCTACTCTTGAATATCTCTCTTTGAATCTTTTGAAAGATGGCTACTCCAAATGTTGTTAAGATCACTGATAGGCCACACCCTAAGTTCAAGAAACATCCTTACAAATCCCTAGAAGTTGATCCCCTAGGCACATTCTCTAGCATTCCGCATGGGGTTCTGCATGTAGAAGATGTTAGGGTATACATTCACGCCAACATTGAGGAATTTGGGGAATCCAAGCTGATGGATATCTATCACAAGGAATTAATAGATGAATCATTTGATCTTAAATCCCAATACAAGGCCATCTGGGATAAGCATTTTAGACATTGCATCCATTTCCCCTATTTTACAGAAGATGAATGGGTCTAGTATGTCCTAAGTAGAATGCATGACAACTTCATGTGGTTGATGAGGCCATTTAAGATCACAAAAGATGCTGTTAGGGTGGTAACCGGATTGCACTCATCTGGTGGGTTGCCTGCTCTCAAATCAGTCAAGAACCAAACTATAAGTGAGGCTACCAGATCAAAATTTGAAAAAAGAGAAATGACAATAGAGGATATCACAGATCCAGATATAAAATTTGCTTCTATGATAATTGGTTATAAAATATATCACTCCAGCAGGGAGAATCCTATATCCGGAACAACAATATACATTGCTTATCAAATGCTAAGGGAAAATGCTAATTTTGATCTTTGTGATCTTCTCCTGAACCAACTGTTGAAGAATTTGTAGAAAATAAAGAAGGATAAGAAGAATTCATTTAAGTACGGTGGTTTGATACTATGTCTATTCTTCTACTATATGAATTAGCTACCTGGAACTAGTGGCTGAATATGGTAAAATGACAGACCTGTTGCCATACAAATCAGAGATTATATGTATGGGCTTGGTGATGCCAAGGCTCAAAGCATAGCTCTTTGGGGATATTTCAAGAATTTCCAAGGTATGATGCAGGCCAGAGAAAGAATTCCTTAGACATTAGTTGAAAGTATAAAGATACAGTGTGTTTTATGATAGACACTGATCAATGCCTAATGGAGGCAGTGGAGCCCAGAATAGTTTGGATTATGCCAATGGGCTATGAGGTGGATGAGAAAACTCTGGAACTGCATGTCCAAGACCTACTAAGTCAGTCTAAGGACCCTGAGGTAGAAAGGTTTGGAACATTTGAAGAATTGAGTGTGAAAATTCATGTTGAGATAAGATAACCTAAGATGAAAAGAAAAGTGAGAAGAGAAGTAGAGGAAGATGCCAAAAGATATGGCATGTCAAAAGAAGCAATCGATGCAAATAGAGAGAAACTAGAAAGAGCAGAGAAAGAGAGACAAGATGTAGAAAAAGAAAGTGATCCAGTGCAAGCCCCCTCCCAGACTAGATCCTTAAAGAGTCCTGCACCTACCACCTCTAAGAGCTCAAAATCCTCCAAACCGGAAGCAAAGACATCTAGAAAGGGAGAAAAGAGAACAAAAACCAAGGCTACAAGATCTTATATAAGTCAAAAGGATGATGGAGAGACAGAGATAGATGAGGAGGTTAAGAAAATGAAGAAGAAAAAGAAAACTTATGTGGAATCATCTACCAGGAAAAACAAAGAAGAAGAAGCAGAAGAATTTGTTGAAAGGCCTACACTCTCCATTGATGATGTCATCAAGATAGTTATTGTGGATGGGAATCTGCAACCAATGACAGAATTCTATGATGAGTATAGTGACACAGACAAAAGGATCTTGGAAGAAGCTATAGTTAAGTACTTAAACATATATAATAAAGCATTCATTGAAATCATCTCTCTAATCCCCAAGAGTTTAGAGAAAGTACTTGAACTAAGAAAAGACAATGCCAAGGAAAAGGATATGGAGATCTAGGAACAGATAGCTATTCAGCTCTATCCTTCCATCACTCCAAAACAAATGAACATGATCTTCAAGGATTGTAAGGATGAGTTCCAGAGCAAAGCCAGAATGAACAAGCTTATGCTTAGAGAGACTGATCAGGATGAAAAAGAGACTGAAGACATCCTCTGGAATGCATATAAAAGATTAAATCTTCCTATTATAGAGGAAATAAGTGATGAACCTTCTGCCATGGATGTCGAAGGATTAAGTGCATCAAAGGAAGATTCTACTGAGAAAATTGCAGAAGAGTCAAAGGAGATAGGTAAGGAGAAGACTAAGGACTTGGATTCCTTTGTTCTGGAAGAGGAATTCCATGAAGAAGTAAACATTTCTCTTCCAGATCCCCCAACAGACTCTAGAATTGAAGGAGAAGCAAGAAAAGAGGAGAAAGCAAGTCAAGAAGAGGAGAAAAAGGGAAGAGAAGAAGAACAAACAGAGAAGATCTCTAATGATAGCTCTAAGGCTGCAAAAAAAAAGAAGTCTCCAGCAAGAGACATTACAGAAGCAGTGAAGAACTTCTTGACCAAGGAGTTAATGGAGATAGATGAACCAGAACTATTTCATGGACCACTCAATTTTGACTCCCTCTCTCCAGTCCAGACAATGAAGGTAGCATCTTTTGCTCAAGCTAAAGAAAAAGAAAAGATTCTAAAGTCTCACATGGAAGACTATGAGCTAATAGAGATTGCATCTAGTGTGCTAGAGAAAATCATGCCATCCTTTCAAAAGGATCTTTCAGCCTCCTCATTCGGTAATCTGAAATCTCTTGTTAATTCTGTTAGCACACATTTTGTTTCTTTGGAGAAATTAGCAGAAGAGAAAGTCCAGAAAGAGTTTTTGGGTAAGAGATTCTCTGAAGTATAGGGGGTCATGGAAAATGATAGGAGAAATCTGAATATTGGAATAAAGAGCCTAGAAAATGCTCTTAAAGATGGTAGAGAATTATACAAATTTTATTTATCTTGGTCCACAATGATAGCAGACATTGCAAAGAAGGTGGAAGAACAAGAGGGTAAACTATCAAGTTTATCTTAGAGTTTTGATCCTCTCACCTCATCCATAATGAATCAAGAGTGCCAGGCTATTGCCACCATAAATGAGATAAAGAGGCTTGAGAAGGAGAAGAAGAATAGAATAAGCAGAATGAGTGAACTAAGAGGGATAATTATCCCTAAGTTAGAGGCAATGCATGAGGCCCTAACTGATGCTCAGACCACAGCCCGGACCAGTGATCCGATAGACCTAAAGAGGGAAGAAGCTTTTTAATTTTTATTAAGTGGTCACATCTCAATTTTGGACAGGATGAAGCAGACTTGGGCAACATAATTTGTCCAGTTGAAAACCACTTTTGCGGATATACTTAAGTTTATGTAAGTATAACTTGTATATATGCGGCTATGTATAGGTTACTTTTTACAAATTTTGATGTACGGATTCCACCCTTTGCCATTAATGTCAAAAGGGGAGTGAGGAGTAGTGAAAAATGTGGAATCCAGCTAAGGGGGAGCTTCGGTAAAAGTGTACATAAGATAGAGCATCAGCCAAGGGGGAGTTCGTTATAACACTTAGTCATTTTTCACTAAGTGTTGCCATCAATGCCAAAGGGGGAGATTGTTGGCAAGAGACACTATGTGGATTCATGAGTGTTGTCATTGATGGCAACAAAGTCCATCCCACTCATCCACGACACATAGCATGTCTATACTGGAAGTCTGATTGAAGAGTGTTTTGGTCCGGTGAACAAGAACAGAGCATGCAGCAAGGTCTGACAATCAGGTCTGGATCTCTCAGAGTAAGTATCTCAGAAAAGTATGGACTTGGGGAAGTCAAGAGGAGTACCATGACTACCACATTCTAGAGGTTGAGCCTCTGGTGATGAAAAAGTGAAAAGATATGAGCTCCTAAGTGTTGGGTTCCTGACAGGTAGAGCATACTGAGCAAGAACTAACTGGCAGAGCATCAGACCTTAATCTGGATGAGAAATTGGTGGTGATCAAGTTACTTGAGGGATCATTCATGGTTGGCTGACATGATTGATGACTTTTATGTCTATGTCCTTAATACGCATCACAGAGTAAGCATGGACTCAGCCGACAGATCAGTGTGTTGGGAAAATCTTGAGTATTCCGGATGCCGACTAGAAAGATGTTGAGTTCCTTGATGTGGATATATATACCAGATGGATTTTGGTATGAAAGTGGGTGTGGTGCAAAATAGTGTGAGAAGAAAAGCAGAGAGCAGTGTGGAGGCAGCTATACAAGTCCGGTATGTGATAGAACAACAACACTAAGCAAAGGAAGAATGAAGTGCACCAGATCAGTATATTGAGCCTAACCGGAACTGAACCTCAACATATGTGGATGCCTCTGATCAGTTCAAACACCTGATTACATTCTATATACCTTGTAGATAGTGAGTCTCTTGTAGGCAGTGAGCCTCTTGTGAGTAGTGTGCTCGGGCAGTGAGCCCTAATTGGCAAGTGCCATTTTGTACCTCTTAATTCTTCTAACAGAGAATACAATCTTAGGTTAGTCACCCCGTGGTTTTTCCCTTAATAGGGCTTTCCACGTCAAAATCATTGTGTTATGTGTATTGATTTTATTTCTACTCTCATGGTTATGCATGCTTATATGTTTTGATGCTGCACTAAGTGTTAAAGAAGAACGGAAAGTTAAATTATTTAAGATAACTGATTCACCTCCCCTCTCAGTTATCTACCTTATTTCCAATAGAGCCTTCCCATCGATAGTGCAATATGACATGTTAATGCTTCGGCCTTATGGCCTTGAATAAAATCTTAACAAGAGTTTCAATGGTAAATAATCGACCTTACGGCCTACAAAATATATAAAGATTTCTAAAGCTTCAAAACTTAGCTCCACAGCCGACGTTAAGATGGTAATGATAGCTCAGCCATTGAGGCTACAATCTCATTCAAGTTATAAGAATAGATTTGATACACTCATTCTTAAGGCATGGAACCATTGAATGATAACACATAAATCTAAAATCTCGGCTGTAATAGCCTCAAGCTTCATCCAGATAAAGATTTTAAATAGTATTAAACATAGTTCTTAGTTTAAACATTTAAATTGATAAAGATGAGTAGGATTACATCCTTGTAATACCTAAGTAACAATAGCAAATGAGTCATCGTACTAGTTCAACACTCCTGCAAGTGCACTCAACTCTAAAACCAACTCCCACTCTTTGTTGTTTCTTCCCCCACCGAAAAGGCAAAAATCCCCAGAACAAAAAACTAACTACCACTTTTGCGAAAGCACTCCCTTTTGCTCTCTAAACTCCTTTGACTCTACGCATGCCAAAAAGAAAGGTAACCACCTTTCCCCACCCAATCGGTTCCTCATAAGGTGGCTACAATCAGGAATCATGCTTGAAGGTGGATGAGCTTAAAGCTCTCCCTCCTTCACTAAACTGACCAACATCAGATTAAAAGCATTTGACTATGATCCAATAAAATGAAATAAGAGATAATAATATTATTATTATCATGGTGATATAATCTACAGTAGGGTTTGCAATCCTTACTAATATGATTTAAAATTGAAAACTAGGAAGCACAAAAGAACACATCAAAATCGTCGAATGTCAGTCAAGAGATTCTCCTCTGAATTTGACTATCATCCTTAGTCGAGAGACTAAGGAACATTATCGTTGAGAAGAAAAGATTACAAGAGACTTCCATGTCTCTCAACGTGATTGTCCCCTTGACAAAAGATGATGCTTCAAGAACATTGATTGGTCTTCACAACTAGTCTAAATGACATCAAAGTCATAACAACTTTCAGAGGATATGAGCACTAAGAAAAGAGGCTTGACATGTGTCAACTTATGCATAGCGAAGATGAAGGACATAAAAGTCAATACTCAGATGGCTATTCAATCCTTTGCTTTTACGACGTCTAACCTTTCCTCCAGGATGATACTCTCCTTCCTTCTTCGAAGGACGCTCATTTTCCTTTTCACACTCAAGACCACAAGATCATGATCAGTGTATCATCATCATCATGTTTCATAACTTAATTTAATCAATTTATAAAACAAATCATCATCAATAATTATTTCATAATCAAGAGTTAAATTAGATATTTCCACAATATCGAATCAATTAACTATGTCTAATTCTCCTGATTATCAAACTAAGTTAATGATTAAGTCTAGTTGTAAGTTGATGATGTAACATATCTCCCCAATAAGAATAATCGTCCCCGATGATCAATTGTCTTTGAATAAACCAACATAACATGAAAATGTTTCCAAAAGCGCAATAACAATTGTCTTAGAAAAGATGAGGAAATCTAGCATGGAAGTCATCAAAATTTTCCTAGGTGGCATTTTCCACCGAATATTGGTCCCACTAGACCTTGCACTGTGTTATTTTCTTATTACATAAGCATAGCTAATGCGTTTTGAGCACCTTGATGGGCTCAATTATCACCACTCCTGGGCCTTTCACCTGTAGAAGGTTGTAATAGAGAATAGGAATTTGATTATCAATAGAATTAAACTATTTCAAATAAGAAACATGAAACACATTATGATTCATGGCAAGTGCTGGTGGTAGAGCAATTCTGTATGCCACTGGGTTGACTTCTAGAACTTCAAATGGACCCACATATCTTGGTGCCAGTTTAGACATTTTTCCAAATTTGATGGAGCTTTTCTGGGGTTTTACCCTTAGGAGAACTTTATCTCCCACAATGAAATGCCTTTCAACATGCTTAGTATCTGCGTAACTCTTTTGTCTATCATTGGCTTCTGCTAACCTCTTTTTAATTAAATGGACTTGTTCTTCCATTTCAGATAGCATTTCAGGACCAAGGCTAACCCTATCTTCAAGCTTATCCTAGCTTATAGGGGTTCGGCACTTCCGTCCATACAATGCCTCAAATGGTACCATCTTAATAGCTGAATGGTAAGAGTTATTGTAGGCAAATTCCACTAGAGGAAGATAATCCTCCCACTTGTATTTCTGATCCATGTAATACATCCTTAGTAAATCCTCCAACACTTGGTTCACCCTTTCTGTTTGTCCATCCATTTCAGGATGATAAGCAGAGCTTATGTTCAACTGTGTTCCAAGTGAAGAGAATAAGGTTTTCCAAAACCTAGATGTCATCCATGCATCCCTATCTAAGATAATCTTCTCAAGAATGCCGTAGAGCTTGAAAATCTATTGAACAAATTTTCAAGCAATGATGGGTACCCCATCTGTCAAGTTTCCTGGAATAAACTGGGCTGATTTGGTGAATCTGTCCACCACAACTAAAACAACATTGTGCTTGTTCCTTGACATAGGAAGCCCTTGCATAAAGTCCATGCTTATAATCTACCATTTTGATTCTAGAATTTTATGAGGGTATAATAATCCTACCAGGTGTTGGTGTTCCGCCTTCACCCTTTGGCATTCAATACAAGCAACTACAAAATTTGTAGCATCCCTTTTCATTCCTTTCCAAAAGTATAAAGGTTTCACATCAGTGAGTAACTTGGTTACTCTAGGATGCCCAGAATATGGTGCAGAATGAACCTCTTTCCAAACCATATTCCTTAACTCTGTTGAGTTAGGTACATACATCCTTCCTTTGAACCTTAATAACCCATCTGGTTCAAGGTTGAATCCTTCATATTTTGGATTTTGTGGATTGTTTTCAAGGGCCTATTTTACCTGCTTGTAAAACTCATCTCCCTTAGATTGTTGTAACACCTAATTTCTATAATTAGAATGTATAGAGACCATAGAGGAGATATACATTCTCCTACTTAAAGCATCTGCTACTCAATTCTCTTTTCCCTGAATATATTTAATCTCGAAATCATAATCCGAGATAAATTCTAATCATCTTCTTTGACGAGCATTAAGATGGGGTTGAGTGAATAGATATTTAAGTCCCTATTGATTCATTTTCAACTCAAAAGGTTTTCCAAGTAGATAATGCCTCCACATTTGGAGTGCGGGCATGACTACTACCAGTTCTAAATCATGTGGGGGCATAGTTTTGTTCATAGTTTTTCAGTTTGCATAATTCATATGCAATAACATGTCCATCTTGGACCAGTACACCACCTAAGCCTTCCCCTGAGGCATCGGTAATGACTTCAAATTGACCTTTTAGTTCAAGTACTTTCAAAATCAAAGCTAAAGTCAATTTTTCCTTCAACAGGTCAAAGGCCTTCTGGCACTTTTCTAACCATTCAAACTTCTTGCCCTTTCTTTGCAAAGAAGTTATAAGATGTGCAATTTTAGAGAAGTTTTTCACAAACTTCCTGTAATAACTAGAAAGGCCCATAAAGCTTCAGACCTCATGAACATTTCTTGGTTTAGGCCATTCAGAAATAGCCTTAATCTTAGTTGGGTCTACAGCTATTCCCTTAGTTAAAATTATATGACCCAAATACTGTACTTCTTTCTAAAAGAAGGTACACTTAGAGATCTTGCCATAAAGTTTATGCTCTCTTAGTCTCTGAAGAACAATTCTCAAATGTTGTATATGTTCCTCTTCATTCTTAGAGTAGATTAAAATGTCATCAAGAAATACCAAGACAAACTTGTCCAGGCAGTCTCTAAACACACTGTTCATAAGATTCATAAATGCTACAGGTGCATTTGTCAACCCAAAAGGTAGGATAGTAAATGCATAGTGTTCATATCTAGTTCTAAAGGCTATCTTATGAATGTCTTCATCCTTCACCCTCAATTGGTGATATCCTGATCGAAGATCAATCTTGGAAAATACTGCCGCACCTCTCATTTGATCAAAAAGATCATCGATCGAGGTAGAGGATACTTGTTCTTGATGGTTGTTTTATTTAGCATGTGGTAATCTATACACAACTACAAAGTGCCATCTTTCTTTTTCACAAAAATGATAGGCACTTCCCAAGGCAACACACTGGGTCTAATCAACCCTTTATCCAATCCTTTAACTTGATTAGTTCAGTTGTGGTCATCCTATAAGGGGATTTAGAAATAGGTTATAACCTAGGTATAATATCAATGGCAAAATCAAAAGCTCTCTTAGGGAGTAATCCTAGAAGATCATCCAGAAAGACATCCTAAAATTCTCTGAGGAGGGGATACTTGTCCATATCTAGTCTTTCCTGACCTATGGGCTCCTTCATCCCTACTTCGTTAAGTTTTTGGGATTCATAAAACATCAAGTCATCTTGGAAGTAGTTTTCCTTAGATTTATCTATTTTATCCATCTTGACAACAAAAAGTTGGCATCCTTTCCTCTGTGCCCTTTTCATTTGTAAGGCAGAAATTTGCCTCAGTTTAATTTCCCTAGGTTTCCCTTGAATATGGACTTGGTTTCCTAGATCATCCAAACAATCTACTGTCTTGGCATAACAGTCTACTTTGGCTCGATGTCTCCAGAGCCAATTTATTTCTAGGATAACATCATATGAGCCAAGTGGGGCTACATATAGATTTACTTTTGAGGAAAAGTTTGGAAGTTCAACCTGAGCTTCAAACAAGCATTGCTCTACCTATGCCTTGGTGTGATTTGCATACTCTACAAACCAAGTATTTGCCATGAATCCTACTTTTCTAGGTATATTATTTACAATTTTGGAAGAAATGAAACATTCCATAGCTCTTGTATCAATTAAAACTAAAATTGGAACTCCAAATAAAATACTTGTTTTTTCTAATGGGGTTATTTGATACTCAACTTAACGGTTGTCCAAGGTTGCATGGATACGTTGTTGGAATGCCACTTGTTGGGAAAGTAGAGAATTCCCTCTTGGTTGCACTCCCTAAGATTTGTTGGGACACTAATTGGCATAGTGATCTCTGCTGCATGTGAAACATCCCCCAACTGGTCCTTGCCTCTCCTAAGGTTTGCTAGAATTATTCCCATTCTTATTGGAGTGGTTGTTCCCATTTTTCTCTCCCCTGGACTCATTTTGTTTATTTTTGGCCCCTTTATCATTCTTCTTGGTATAATCCTATTTCTTCCCCTTTTTCTTTCAGGGTTGAGAAGATTGAGACCGATTATATCTCTTTCTATTTCTTTCCCTATAGGCCGACATAGCCTTTAGGTTCTATTCTTGTCTAACGGCCTTCTCGTAAACCTGTTCCATGGTTGATGGACCATGAACATTAAGCTCACCCCCAATCTAGGCATTCAACCCCATGATAAACTTCTGAACATGAAATTTCTCATCATGCTGATACTGTGGCACATATTTCAACAGTCGGGTGAATTTTTCCCAATACTCATTTACAATCATATCTACCTATTTCAGGTTTTGGAAGTCTGAGTTTCTGATCATAGAATAGTTGAGGCAACCATCTTTGCCTAAACAATTCTACGAACCTGTCCTAAGTAAGGCTTGTAGACCTCAAGCCTAGATCCATCTTTTTGTTCATCCACCATGTGGATGCTTCACCCCCTAGCTGAGATGCTCCCCAAATAGCTTTGGTAACCTATTTGTAATTTGTAATTTCAAAATACTTCTCCATCTCTGTAAGCCATGCCTCTGTGGCATCTCCACTTACGAATCCATCAAATTTAGGTGGCATGACCTTTTTCATGTCATGAGACAGTTCCATAGCCATCATGCTCCTCTTATCCCCATCCTTCTTAGCCGCGGAGTTATTTTCCCCATGTTGTCTTTGGGTGGTGTCATAATGGCGTTCCTCACCATCACCCCTATCATAATTATCTCACCTGTCTACTGACTAGCCTTCCACTTTGTGTTCGAGAGTTTCTACCCTCGCCCTTGTTTCTCTCAACAAGGTCAAAATTTGGTCTAATTTAGACTTAGATTGCCCTGAATGTGATCCTTCATCTCGACTATCCTCCATTATGGTTCCAACTCGAACTTTTACTGCAATCTACTTATTCCTGAAGTTTGCAGATTAGTCACAGATTAGTTTTCCATGCTATGCAATTTATTCATTTACAAATCTATTCACATTCATGTAATCTTTAACAAGAAAGGAAAGATTGTCAAAATTTGCCATTGCATTACAGTTTCCATTGGATTACATATAATCTACAAAATTACAAAATTGTGTTTACATTTTGCTCCTGCAAATTATTTACAATGTGGGATAACTTCCCATAATCATGTTTTCCTCTCTGTCTCAGAAGGTGAGGATACACATTGGTATTCCTTCACATCCTCCTTAAACACATTATAGTCCTTAGGGATATTTCCCTCAGCTGATACTTTAGGGGTAGAGGGTGTCACTGATGCTCTAGTAGAGTTAGGGGCAACCATCCATTTAGCTTTCCTTAACTCCTACTTGATGCATTTCATGACATCAATTAAAGTTTCCTCATCAGATAACCATGCACCTACCAAGCATCTAGTCTATTCCAGTTTCTCTTTCATGAAGGCTCATGCCTTTAAGATATTTTGTTGGCGTAGGTAAAGTCCATGTTTCGTTACCTTCTTGTGAGGTGTGGTTCTAATTTTTACCATTTTGGCATAGCACAGCCAAACATTAGCATACTTAATGTTGGATACATTAATCATCAAGTAGTGAGCTCATTAGGTCCATGTGTTGAACCTGGTAGCTCTAATACCATATGTAACATCACTTTCCATAATGCTCAAGAATTAACTTAAAACATGTAACTTACACTACAACAAATCCCTTTGATTAACTCCTTTTTTTGCTCTGTTTTTTGCTTCCACCCACTGTTTTAATGTATTTTTCTCCATTTTTTTGAAAAAGTCAGTGCTATTTATCGAGATGGCACTTTTTTTGACATTTTTTACACCGATCATAACAAGTAGGTGCTAAATTAGGCACCAAATTGTGCATAAATTAGAGCCGACTTTAGCATCGACTTTAACATCTAAATTAGCACCGACTTTAGTGTCGTACCTCTAAGCCTCTATGGATTGTGTTGGATCAAAATTTTAGACTTTAAAATTTTTCCATTCCTGCCATAATCCCTAATAAGACGTTCTACTTGAACCCAAAAAATATCACCATTCCCTTATTAGCCCTAAATTCTATACCTCAACCGTAAAATATTTGACGAAAAAATAGTATAGCTAACATCGGCAACATGATACTCTGTTGGGGAGACTCAAAATATAGTCTCTTCGATGACCCAAAGGCACAAGCAGACAAAAGGAAAATCACATGAAAACCTGAAGTAATGAGCAAATCGAAGAGATGTGGGATATCGACAAGAGTCATTCAGCAGTCTCATCGATACCCTGAAAGTCGAACAGATTAGAGTCTCACCAATAGAAGGGGTCTCACCGATGAAAAGATAATGTAAAGGGTATTTCAAAGAAACTCTACTGTGTCAAAGAGAGGGTTTTTGGGGTCTCTCCGAAAAGGTGATGAAAAGAAATTAAAATATCAAAAGGGTGATTTCTTGTTTGAGGAGACTCATATTAACAAAGTAACACCAGTTAGGGTCATACCAAAATCCTGAACAATAAATGAGATTGCAAAACAAATCACCTTGAAATAAAGTGACAAGACATAAAGGTGGCGATCTAATGCTCTATTTTTGAAAACATTTAAATTCCCTTCGATGATATGATAAACACAAGAAAGATGTCATTGATTGCACAGAGTTAAGATTGTTGAATGGGAATTCAGAGGGCATTGCAAAGAACAAGTGCAAGGCGTGGATGAATAAGCAATTCAGGACCAGAATGATTTTTCAAGTAAGTATTGTGAACTTGCTTGTATAGATTAGTCTGCATTTATAAATCACAGAGTTGAAATCCAAACATAGTGATAGAATATGGATGAAACAATTCAAAACACAAAGAGTAAAAGACAAAAAACTAGGGATAGGCATCTAAACCAATATTTATTAGACCAATGTCTCAGGTCAGGACAGAAATCCAGAAGAAATGCCCAACTAAACCCACATGCTGAGAAATTTGAAGATTTATACAGGGATATTGGGGATATATGGACACCAGTCAGAGGGTATGATCTCTTTATCTCCCATTATAGAAAAATAGATAGGCATAAACCCATTTCAAACCCATGGTGGCCAAATTTGGGTAAATTGGTAGTCCCAAATGTGTTTGTAAATGTCCAATTGATGAAGTTTTTTGCAGAGAAATTCAACCCTAAGACTTGTTATATTGAATTCAACAATGCAACTAGTTTCTTCCCCATTACTAGAGACTATATAGCCACAGTGTTTCAGTAAGACACAAGTTTAGACAAGAAATTCATAATCAAGGATTTGTTGGTTGAGTACCGCAATATGAGTAGTAATTATAAGAGATGGAAGTTACCCTTGCATAGGCCCTACTGTGACAATAACCAACTTAGGGTATTTTTAGAGGGTCTAGATCCACCTTACTCAACTAAATTGTTTGAAGATTATTTCAAAAACACATATTACTCTGCCTGCCAAATATTGGGAATAGAGGCCTCCATGTTCATGGAAATTGCACCCATGGTCCTAGCTACAGACATACAGAGTCATGATGCACAGTACTTTGGTTATGCTAAATACCTGGCATATAATATAAAAAATGATTTAATGTCTATTAAGAATGGAGGAAGTAAATTCAGACATTATGCTTTATTTATGCATATGGTATTATATGAAGGACAATGTATGGGCTTATGGGATAGAAATCTCAGGGTAAGAGACCTAGACATCAATGGAGATATAAAACCTGTACAAATGTGGATTGCTATTTGGGATAGCAGATGTGACAAATCCCATTATTTATACTTTGAAGAGTTTTTTGTGAAACCAATATTCAAACGGTTTGGACATCCTTGCAACAACAATTTTTCATTGGAAATACAAAAGTTTTTGAGACCAAAAGATAGACATGAAGAGGGAAAGTTCAGCCATAATTGGGGTGATTGGTATGTTTTCAGAGATTGCACTATGATAAGAGTATTCAGATATGAAGGGCCACCCTTCTTGCTACCAAAGACATGCCCAGATTGAGTTGTATACTTAGAAATTGTTAGGCAATTAGCTTCCTCAAACTTCATGCATCTCAAGAATCAGCATAAATAGTCATTTATGCTTGGGACTTTATGTTGATAACTAAGAGGGGGGGTGAATCAATTATCGAAATTAACTTAACTTTATGTTCTTCTTTAACAGCTAGTGTAGCATCAAAACAAATAAGTATCCATAACCATGAAAGCAGAAACAAAGTCAATACACATAACACTATGATTTTGATGTGGAAAACCCTGTTAAGGGAAAAACCACAGGGTGACTAACCCAAGATTGTATTCTTTGTTAAAAGAATAGAAGTACAAAATGGCACTTGCCAATTAGGGCTCACTGCTTGAGCACACTGCTCACACGAGGCTCACTGCCTACAAGAGAGTCACTATCTACAAGGTACAAGAAAGTAACTAGATACTTGAACTGATGAGAAGCATCCACATATGCTGAAGTTTAGTTCTGGTTAGGCTCAATATACTAATCTGTAGCACTTCATTCTTCCTCTTCTTTGGTACTGCTGTCATGTCACATACCGGACCTGTATTACTACTTCCACACTGCTTTCTACTTTTCTTCACACTTCCCAATGCACCACACACACCTTCACATCCAAATCCATCTGGTATATATACCCGCACTAATGATTTCAACACCTTTCTAGTCGGCATCCGAAATAGTCAATATTTTCCCAAACTCTGGTCTGTCCGCTGAATCCTTACTTACCAAGTGATGTGTATCAAAGAGATGCTTATAGAAGTCATCAATCATGTTAGCCAATCATGAATGATCCCTTAAGAAACTTTATTACCATCAATATCTCATCCAGATTAAACTCTGAGGCTCTACCGATCAATTCTTCCTTAGTCTACTCTGCCAAACAGGAACCCAACACTTAGGTGTTCATATCTTTTCACTCTTACATCACCAGAGGCTCAATCTCTAGAATATATTAGTCATGGTACTCCTCTTGACTTCCCCAAGTTCACGATTTACTGAGATACTTCCTCTGAGAGATCCGGACCTGACTGTCAGACCTTGCTACATACTCTATTCTTGCTTACCGGACCAAGATACACTTTAGTCTGTCTTTCGGTATGGTGATATAATGTCCTACGGATGTGTGGGATGGACTTTGTTGCCATTAATGACAACACTCATGAAGCCACAATGTGTCTCTTGCCAACAATCTCCCCCTTTGGCATTGATGGCAACACTTAGTGAAAAATGACTAAGTGTTATATTATACTCCCCCTTGGTTGATGTTCTTGTTCTTATGTACACTTTTCTGGAGCTCCTCCTTAGCTACATTCCTCATTTTTCATTTCTCCTCACTCCCCCTTTGACATCAATGGCAAAGGGTAGGATCCGCATACCAAAATTTCCAAAAACAATCTATACTTAGCCGAACAAATATATATACATAGCATACTTACATATACTGAAGTATATCTGCAAAAGTTGTCTTCAATTGGACAAATTTTGTTGCCCAACTCTGCTTCATCCTGTCCAAAATTGAGATGTGACCACTCAACATGAATGTAAAAGCGTCTGTCCTCTTTAGATCTGTCGGATCACGGGTCCGGGCTGTGGTATGAGCATCACTTAGGGCCTCATGCATGGCCTCTAACTTAGGGATAATTATCCCTCTAAGTTCACTCAACCTGCTTATTCTATTTTTCTTCTCTTTTTCAAGCTTCTTAATTTCATTTAAGATTGCAATAGTCTGACACTCTTGATTTATTATGGATGTGGTAAGAGGATCAAAATTCTGAGATAGCCTTGACAATTTACCCTCTTGTTCCTTCACTTTCTTATCAATATCCATTGTTACTTTGGACTAGGATAGACAAAATTTATACATTTCTCTGCCATGTTTAAGAGCATTTTCTAAGCTCTTTATCCCAATATCCATATTTCTCCTATCATTGGTTATTAGTCCTTGTACTTCAGAGAATCTCTTTCCCAAAAACTCCTTTTTGGACCTTTTCTTTTGCTGACTTCTCTAAGGAATCAAAATGTGTATGAACAGAATTTACAAGAGACTTTAGATTACCGGATGTGGAGGCTGATGGATCCTTTTGAAAGGATGGCATGATCTTCTCCAATACATCGGATGTAATTTCTATTAGCTCACAGTCATCTATGTGAGACTTCAAAAGTTTTTCTTTTGCCTTTGCATGGGCAAAGGATGCTATCTTCATAGTCTGAACCGGGGAGAGGGAATCAAAATTGAATGGTCCTTGAAGCAGTTTCGGTTCATCAATTTCCATCATTTCTTTGGTCAAGTAGTCTTTGACTGCTTCTACAGTGTCTCTTTCTGGAGACAGAGTTTTCTTCCCTTATGTAGCCTTAGCACTATCATTGGTGGCCTTCTCTATTTGACCTTCTTGTCTTCCCTTCTCCTCTTCTTCCTGACTGATCTTCCCTTCTACTCTTTCTTCTCCTTTAGATCTAGAGTCTGCTGGAGAAACCAGAGGAGAGATGTGTGCTTCTTCAAGGACTTCCTCTTCCGGAGCAGAGGAATCTAAGTCCTTAGCTGTCTCTTCACTTGTCTCCTTTGCCTCTTCTGCCACTGTCTCAGTAGATTCTCCTTTGTCATCCATGATAGAGGATTCATTACCTAAGTCCTCTATAATAGGAAGATTAAATCTTTTAAAAGCATTCTGTAGAATATCTTCTGTTTCTTTTGCCACTTTTTCAGTTTCACCAAGCATAAACTGATTCATTCTAGCTTTGCTCTAGAACTCATCCTTGCATTCCCTAAAGATAATGTTCATTTGTTTAGGGGTAATGGATGGATAGAGCTGAATAGCAATCTGCTCTTGGATTTCTAGATCTTTTGCTTGGGCATTGTTCTTCCTTATTTCAAATTTGTTTTCTAAGCTTTTGGGAATCAGAGATATAATTTTAATGAATGCTTTGTTGTAGATGTTTAGATACCTGACTATAGCATCTTGCAATATCTTCTAATCAGTTTCATTATATTCATCATAAAATTCAGCCATTAGTTGTAAGTTCCCATCCACATTAACTAATTTGATGATATCATCAATGCAGAGAGTAGGTTTTTCAACAAATTCCTTTGCCTTCTCTTCTTTGTCTTGACCGGTAGAGGGTTCATCGATTGTTTTCTTCTTCTACTTTATTTTCTTTACTTCCTCATCTGTCTATGTCTCTTCATCATTCTTGAGGCTTGTGTATGATCTTGTAGCCTTTATTTTTGCTCTCTTTTCTCCTTTGCCGGATGATTTTGCTTCCAGTTTTGATGCCTTTGAGCTCTTAGCAGTGGCAGGTGCAGAGCTCTTAGAGGATCTGGTCCGGGAGGGGGCTTCTACCAGAGCACTTTCTTTTTCAGCTTCTTCCTTTTCTTTCTCTGCCCTTTCCATCTTCTCTTTGTTTGCATCAAGTGCCTCCTTTGAAATTCCATGCCTCTTGGCAAATTCTTCTACTTCCCTCCTCACTTTTCTCTTCATCTCCGGTTGTCTAAGCTCCACATGAATCTTTACACTCAACTCTTCAACGGTTACAAACCTTTCTGCCTTAGGGTCCTTGGGCTAACTAAAAAGATGTTTAATGTGCAACTCTAGGATTTTCTCATCAACCTCATACCCCATTGGCATGATCCATACTATTCTTGGTTCCACTACCTCCATTAGGCATTGATCAGTATCCACCATGAAGCATACTGTATCTTTGTATTTTTCTACTAGAGATTGGGGGATTCTCTCTCTTGCTTGCATCATACTCTAAAAGTTCTTGAAGTAGCCCCATAGTGTTGTATTTTGTGCCTTGGCACCACCTATTCCATGTAAATAATCTCTTATTTGTATGGCAACAGGTCTATCATTTTGCCATATCTAGCCACTAGATCTGGGTAGATCATTCATGTAATAGAAGAATAGACAGAGTATCAAGCCACCGTATTTGAAGGAGTTCTTCTTGTCCTTCTTTATCTTTTGCAGATTCTCCAAAAGTTGGTTCAGAAGGAGCTCATAGAGATCATAGTCAACATTCTTCCTTAACATTTCATAAGCAGTGTAAATTGCTGTTCCAGAAACACAATTCTCTCTATTGGAGTGATAAATCTTGTAGCCAATTATCATGGCGGCAAACTTGATGTCTAGATCTGTGATATCCTCAATTGTCATGGCTCTTTTATCAAATTTGGATCCTATTGCCTCACTCACTGTCTAATGCTTGACAAATTTGAGAGCAGGTAACTCACCGGATGAGTGCAACCTGGTAACTACCTTAATGGCATCCTTGGTTATCTTGAATGGCATCATCAACCACATAAAGTTATCATGTGTTCTACTCAGAATATACTGGACCCATTCATCTTCTATAAAACAGGGAAAATGAATGCACTGTCTGAAATGCTTGTCCTAGATGGCTTTGTACTGGGTTTGAGTTCAAAGAAATCATCTATTAATTGTTTGTGATAGATATCCATTAGTTTGGAGTCCCCAAATTTCTCAATGTTTGCATGAATATATGCCCTAACATCTTCTACATGCAAAACCCCATGCAAAATGTTTGAAAAGGCACCTAGGGGATCAACTTCTAGTGATTTTTATGGATGTTTCTTGAATTTAGGATGCGGTCTATCAGTGATCTTCACAATATTTGGAGTAGCCATCTTTCAAAAGATTCAAAGAGAAATTTCAAGAATGAAGAATACCTTTTACGCTTTTAGGGTTCATGAAATGAGCCAAATCGAATTGCTGGATAAGTCAATTTCTGTGGATGATCTTTGAGAGGCTAGAGATAATTTGTTGTAGAGCTCCTTCTCTTTCCTTCTCAAATGTAAATGTACAAATGACGAACAAAATAACCCTTTATCTCTGAGAAAACCCTAATTCCACATTGCAATAAATGCACAACTTAAGTCATTCCGGTTGCCTTGTTCTCCTTATTATGAGAAAGATCTTTTTCTAGATCACTGAGATGTATTATTAGCTGACTATCTATCTTTCCCAAATCATTCCACTTATCCACATATCAAGATACTTCAAATTTAAATCATACCAGATCTATCTGTGAGAGTCCTGTTCTTACCGGATGACTTTTAAACTAGATCAATCCAGGAAGATTAACCTCTTCTAAACTTCTTGCGGATCTTCCATATCTTTACCAAGGCTAATTTATATGTTTCTCTGAGAACCCTTTAATCTGCAACTTTCCATGTGCCAATTTTAGGCACTAGTTGACTGGCTGGGGGAACTTGTTTTCTTTTGAGACTCCCCCTGAGCCAGAGCTCATCTATTTAGTTTCTGAAAGGAATATCAGCACCAAATTCTAGTGCGGATCCATCCCCAACATTTTTTGTACTCCTCTTTACCCAAAACTTGTTCATCTCCCTTTGAATTTCATCCACTTCTACTTTTTCTTTTCCTTTGTCTTGGTTTGGATTATAATGTACTGGACCCTTTTTGTCCTGATTCTTAGTTCTGCAGAATTTGGCAATATGACCGGATCTATTGCAATTGTAGAAAACAACATTTCTTTGCATATTTGACTGATATCCTCTTGATCTACACTGATTAGCCATATGTCCCATTCTATTGCATGCAAAGCATCTACTATTGAATGAATTGATCATTTGCATATTTCTACACTCATGAGATTTGTGACCATACCTTTTGCAATTAAAACACTATCCAGAGAAGAATGAATTAGTTTGATTCATTCTTCTTCTGCACTGATTTGCTTTATGACCAAAGTTATTGGAGTTGTGGCAGTATCCATTAAAAGATGGATATCTTTGAGCATTTGGTTGCCTTACCAGATGTCTTCTAGGTCTGTTCCTAGGATTTCCTGATCCAGAGTTCTTCTAACCGGATCCGGAGCTTTCATCTTTCACATACCCCAAGCCTTGCTTGTCATCTACTCTCTTTTGGCTTTCAAGAAGAACTTCAAGCTGAGAAGAGCTTATCTTGAATTTCTCTTTGTATTCATTTGTTGTTTGAAGATCTCTTTTTAGAGTGTCAATCTGATTAACAATATGTTCTTCATTATCTCTAGCTTCTTCTAGATTAGACTCTAAATGCCTAATTATTCTATCCATTTTGTGGCAGTCTTCTAATTTCTCTCTAAGAGATTATTTTAGATTATCTTCAGTTTTTCTCTTCTCTTCAATTTCTTGGGTGAATTTCATAACCCCTGATTCTATTTCATGTCTTACCATAATGACTTCTTTTGATAGCTTCTCACATAATTTGTTTTTCTCATTTAGATCTTCATTTGCATCATTGGCTTCATTCTAGCTTACTAATTGCTGAAGTAGTTCCTTTCTCTTTTTCATAGACATACTCAGTTTCTCCTTGAGTTCATTTATGAAGTCATCAGCTTGTTTGAGTCTTTCCCTTAATTTATTTACTTCAGAGTGAGACTGTTCAAGGTCATCTAGGGCAGACTGAAGTTGTTCCCTCATACCATACATGTCCATTGAGATTCCTAAATCTTCCTCAAGCTGTTAGGCTTTGTTTGGAGGAAATTGGGTCTGATACCAATTATTGATAACTGAGGGGGGGGTGAATCAGTTATCTAAATTAACTTAACTTTATGTTCTTCTTTAACAGCTAGTTTAGCATCAAAATAAATAAGAATCCATAACCATGAAAGCAGAAACAAAGTCAATACACATAACACTATGATTTTGACGTGGAAAACCCTGTTAAGGGAAAAACCACGGGGTGACTAACCTAAGATTGTATTCTCTATTAAAAGAATAGAAGTACAAAATGGCACTTGCTAATTAGGGTTCACTACCCGAACACACTGCTCACATGAGGCTCATTGCCTACAAGAGACTCACTGTCTACAAGGTACAAGAAAGTAACTAGATACTTGAACTAATGATAAGCATCCACATATGCTGAAGTTTAGTTCCGGTTAGGCTCAATATACTGATTTGTAGCACTTCATTCTTCCTCTTCTTTGGTGCTGTTGTCCTATCACATACCGGACCTATATTACTACTTCCACACTACTTTCTACTTTTCTTTGCACTTCCCAATGCACCACACACACCTTCGCATCCAAATCTGTCTGGTATATATATTCGCACTAATGATTTCAACACCTTTCTAGTCGGCATCCGGAATAGTCAATATTTTCAAAAACTCTGGTCTATCTGCTGAATCCTTGCTTACCAAGTGATGTGTATCAAAGAGATGCTTATAGAAGTCATCAATCATGTTGGCCAATCATGAATGATCCCTTAAGAAAGTTTATTACCATCAATATCTCATCCAGATTAAGGTCTGAGGCTCTGTCAGTCAGTTCTTCCTCAGTCTACTTTGCCAAACAGGAACCCAACACTTAGGTGTTCATATATTTTCACTCTTACATCACCGGAGGCTCAATCTCTAGAATATATTAGTCATGGTACTCCTCTTGACTTCCTCAAGTTCGTTCTTTACTAAGATACTTCCACTGAGAGATCTGGACCTGACTGTCGGACCTTGCTACATACTCTGTTCTTGCTTACCGGACCAAGATACACTTTAGTCTATCTTTCAGTATGGTCATATCATGTCCTGCAGATGTGTGGGATGGACTTTGTTGCTATCAATGACAACACTCATGAAGCCACAATGTGTCTCTTGCCAACAATCTCCCCCTTTCATTGATGGCAACACTTAGTGAAAAATGACTAAGTGTTATAGTATACTCCCCCTTGGCCGATGCTCTTGTTCTTATGTACACTTTTCTGGAGCTCCCCCTTAGCTAGATTCCTCATTTTTCACTGCTCCTCATTCCCCCTTTGACATAAATGGCAAAGGGTAGGATCCACATACCAAAATTTCCAAAAATAATCTATACTTAGCCGCACAAATATATATACATAGCATATTTACATATACTGAAGTATATCTACAAAAGTTGTCTTCAATTGGACAAATTTTGTTGCCCAACTCTGCTTCATCTTGTCTAAAATTGAGATGTGACCACTCAACAGGAATATAAAAGCGTCTGTCATCTTTAGATCTATCAGATCACAGGTCCAGGCTGTGGTATGAGCATCACTTAGGGCCTCATGCATGGCCTCTAACTTAGGGATAATTATCCCTCTAAGTTCACTCAACCTGCTTATTCTATTTTTCTTCTCTTTTTCAAGCTTCTTAATTTCATTTAAAATTGCAATAGTCTGACACTCTTGATTTATTATGGATGTGGTAAGAGGATCAAAATTTTGAGATAGTCTTGACAATTTATCCTCCTGTTCCTTCACTTTCTTATCAATATCCATTGTTACTTTGGACCAGGATAGACAAAATTTATACATTTCTCGGCCATCTTTAAGAGCATTTTCTAAGCTCTTTATCCCAATATCCATATTTCTCCTATCATTGGTTATTAGTCCTTGTACTTCGGAGAATCTCTTACCTAAAAACTCCTTCCGGACCTTTTCTTCTGCTGACTTCTCTAAGGAATCAAAATGTGTATGAACAGAATTTACAAGAGACTTTAGATTACCAGATGTGGAGGCTGAAGGATCCTTTTGAAAGGATGGCATGATCTTCTCCAATACACCGGATGTAATTTCTATTAGCTCACAGTCCTCTATGTGAGACTTCAAAAGTTTTTCTTTTGCCTTTGCATGGGCAAAGGATGCTATCTTCATAGTCTGAACCGGGGAGAGGGAATCAAAATTGAATGGTCCTTGAAGGAGTTTCGGTTCATCAATTTCCATCATTTCTTTGGTCAAGCAGTCTTTGACTGCTTCTATAGTGTCTCTTGCCGGAGACAGAGTTTTCTTCCCTTCTACAGCCTTAGCACTATCATTTGTGGCCTTCTTTGTTTGACATTCTTGTCTTCCCTTCTCCTCTTCTTCCTGACTGATCTTCCCTTCTACTCTTTCTTCTCCTTAAGATTCGGAGTCTGTTGGAGAAACTGGAGGAGAGATGTGTGCTTCTTCATGGACTTCCGCTTCTGGAACACAGGAATCTAAGTCCTTAGCTGTCTCTTCACTTGTCTCCTTTGCCTCTTCTGCCACTATCTCAGTAGATTCTCCTTTGTCATCCATGATAGAGGGTTCATTACCTAAGTTCTCTATAATAGGAAGATTAAATCTTTTAAAAGCATTCTGTAGAATATCTTCTGTTTCTTTTGCCACTTTGTCAGTTTCACCAAGCATAAGCTAATTCATTCTAGCTTTGCTCTGGAATTCATCCTTGCAGTCCTAAAAGATAATGTTCATTTGTTTAGGGGTAATGGACGGATAGAGCTGAATAGCAATCTGCTCTCGGATTTCTAGATCTTTTGCTTGGCATTGTTCTTCCTTATTTCAAGTTCCTTTTCTAAGCTTTTGGGAATCAGAGATATAATTTCAATGAATGCTTTGTTGTAGATGTTTAGATACCTGACTATAGCATCTTGCAATATCTTCTGATTAGTTTCATTATATTCCTCATAAAATTCAACCATTGGTTGTAAGTTCCCATCCACAGTAACTGATTTGATGATATCATCAATGCGGAGAGTAGGTTTTTCAAAAAATTCCTCTGCCTTCTCTTCTTTGTCTTGACCGATAGAGGGTTCATCAGTTGTTTTCTTCTTCTTCTTCATTTTCTTTAATTCCTCATTTGTCTATGTCTCTTCATCATCCTTGAGGCTTGTGTATGATCTTGTAGCCTTTGTTTTTGTTCTCTTTTCTCCTTTAACAGATGATTTTTCTTCCAGTTTTGATACCTTTGAACTCTTAGCAATGGCAGGTGCAGAGCTCTTAGAGGATCTGGTCCGGGCGGGGACTTCTACTGGAGCCCTTTCTTTTTCTGCTTCTTCCTTTTCTTTCTCTACCCTTTCCATCTTCTCTCTATTTGCATCAAGTGCCTCCTTTGAAATTCCATGCCTCTTGGCAAATTCTTCTACTTCCCTCCTCACTTTTCTCTTCATCTCCGGTTGTCTAAGCTCCACATGAATCTTTACACTCAACTCTTCAAAGGTTCCAAACCTTTCTACCTTAGGGTCCTTGGGCTGACTGAAAAGATGTTGAATGTGCAACTCTAGGATTTTCTCATCAACCTCATACCCCATTGGCATGATCCATACTATTCTTGGTTCCACTACCTCCATTAGGCATTGATCAGTATCCACCATGAAGCATACTATATCTTTGTATTTTTCTACTAGAGATTGGGGGATTCTCTCTCTTTCTTGCATCATACTTTGAAAGTTCTTGAAGTAGCCCCATAGTGTTGTATTCTATGCCTTGGCATCACCTATTCCATGTAAATAATCTCTATTTTTTTATGGCAACAGGTCTATCATTTTTCCATATCTAGCCACTAGATCTAGGTAGCTCATTCATGTAATAGAAGAACAGCCAGAGTATCAAGCCACCATATTTGAAGGAGTTCTTCTTGTCCTCCTTTATCTTCTGCAGATTCTCCAAAAGTTGGTTCAGAAGGAGCTCACAGAGATCATAGTCAACATTCTTCCTTAACATTTCATAAGCAGTGTAAATTGCTGTTCTAGAAACATAATTCTCTCTGCTAGAGTGATAAATCTTATAGCCAATTATCATGGTGGCAAACTTGATGTCCGGATCTGTGATATCCTCAATTGTCATTGCTCTTTTATCAAATTTGGATCCTGTTGCCTCACTCACTGTCTAATTCTTGACAGATTGAGAGCAGGTAACTCATCGGATGAGTGCAATCCAGTAAATGCCTTAATGGCATCCTTGGTTATCTTGAATGGCATCATCAACCACATAAAGTTATCATGCATTCTACTCAGAATATACCGGACCCATTCATCTTCTGTAAAATAGGGGAAATGAATACACTGTTCGAAATGCTTGTCCCGGATGGCTTTGTACTAAGGTTTGAGTTCAAAGGAATCATCTATTAATTGTTTGTGATAGATATCCATTAGTTTGGAGTCCCCATTCCTTAATGTTTGCATGAATATATGCCCTAACATCTTCTACATGTAAAACCCCATGCAAAATGTTTGAAAAGGTGCCTAGGGGATCAACTTCTAGGGATTTGTATGGATGTTTCTTGAATTTAGGATGCGGTCTATCAGTGATCTTCACAACATTTGGAGTAGCCATCTTTCAAAAGATTCAGAGAGAGATTTCAAGAACGGAGAATACATTTTATGCTTTTAGGGTTCATGAAATGAGCCGAATCGAATTGCTGGATAAGTCAATTTCTGTGGATGATCTTTGAGAGGCTTGAGCTAATTTGTTGCAGAGCTCCTTCTCCTTTCTTCTCAAATGCAAATGTACAAATGATGAAAAAAATAACCCTTTTATCTCTGAGAAAACCCTAATTCCACATTGCAATAAATGTGCAACTGAAGTCATTCCGGTTGCCATGTTCTCCTTATTCTGAGAAAGATCTTTTTCCAGATCACTGAGATGTATTATTAGCTAACTATCTATCTTTCCCAAATATCTACAAATCAAGATACTTCAAATTTGAATCATACCGGATCTATCTGTGAGAGTCCTGTTCTTACCAGATGACTATTAAACCAGATCAATCCAGGAAGATTAACCTCTTCTAAACTTCTTACAGATCTTCCATATTCTTACCAAGGCTCATTTATATGTTTCTCTGAGAACCCTTTAATCCGCAACTTTCCATGTGCCAATTTTAGGCACCAATTGACTGGCTAGGGGAACTTGTTTGCTTTTGAGACCCCCCCTGAGCCAGAGCTCATCTATTTAGTTTCTGAAAGGAATATCAACACCAGATTCTGGTGCGGATCCATCCCCAACATTTTTTGTACTCCTCTTTACCCAAATCTTGTTCATCTCCCTTTGAATTTCATCCACATCTACTTTTCCTTTTCCTTTGTCTTGGTTTGGATTATAATGCACTGGACCCTTTTTGTCCTGATTCTTACTTCTACAGAATTTGGCAATATGACTGGATCTATTGCAATTGTAGCAAACAACATTTCTTTGCATATTTGACTGATATCCTCTTGATCTACACTAATTAGCCATATGTCCCATTCTATTGCATGCAAAGCATCTACCATTGAATGAATTGATCATTTGCATATTTCTACACTCATGAGATTTGTGACCATACCTTTTGCAATTAAAACACTGTCCGGAGAAGGATGAATTAGTCTGATTCATTCTTCTTCTGCACTAATTTACTTCATGACCAAAGTTATTGAAGTTGTGGCAGTATCCATTAAAAGATGGATATCTTTGAGCATTTGGTTGCCTTACCAGAGGTCTTCTAGGTTTGTTCCTAGGATTTCCTGATCCAGAGTTCTTCTAACTGGATCTGGAGCTTTCATCTTTCACATACCCCAAGCCTTGCTTGTCATCTACTCTCTTTTGGCTTTCAAGAAGAACTTCAAGCTGAGCAGAGCTTATCTTGAATTTCTCTTTGTATTGATTTGTTGTTTGAAGATCTCTTTTTAGAGTGTCAATCTTATTAACAATATGTTCTTCATTATCTCTAGCTTCTTCCAGATTAGACTCTAAATGCCTGATTATTCTATCTATTTTTTGGTAGTATTTTGATTTCTCTCTGAGAGATTGTTTTAGATTATCTTCAGTTTTTCTCTTCTCTTCAATTTCTTGGGTGAATTTCATAACCCCTGATTCCATTTCATGTCTTACCATAATGACTTCTTTTGATAGTTTCTCACATAATTTGTTTTTCTCATTTAGATCTTCATTTGCATCATTGGCTTCATTCTAACTTGCTAATTGCTAAAGTAGTTCCTTTCTCTTTTTCATAGAGATACTCAGTTTCTCCTTGAGTTCATTTATGAAGTCATCAACTTGTTTGAGTCTTTCCTTTAAGTTATTTACTTCAGAGTGAGATTGTTCAAGGTCATCTAGGGCAGACTGAAGTTGTTCCCTCATACCATACATGTCCATTGAGATTCCTAGATCTTCCTCAAGCTGTTAGGCTTTGTTTGGAGGAACTTGGCTCTAATACCAATTGTTGATAACTGAAGGGGGGGGTGAATCAGTTATCTAAATTAACTTAACTTTCTGTTCTTCTTTAACAACTAGTTTAGCATCAAAATGAATAAGCATCCATAACCATGAAAGCAGAAACAAAGTGAATACACAACGCTATGATTTTGACGTGGAAAACCCTATTAAGGGAAAAACAATGGGGTGACTAACCCAAGATTGTATTCTCTGTTAAAAGAATAGAAGTACAAAATGGCACTTGCCAATTAGGGCTCACTACCTAAGCACACTACTCACATGAGGCTCACTGCCTACAAGAGACTCACTGTCTACAAGGTACAAGAAAGAAACTAGATACTTGAACTGATGAGAAGCATCCACATATGCTGAAGTTTAGTTCTAGTTAGGCTCAATATACTGATTTGCAGCACTTCATTCTTCCTCTTCTTTGGTGCTATTGTCCTGTCACATACCGGACCTATATTACTACTTCCACACTGCTTTCTACTTTTCTTCACACTTCCCAATGCACCACACAGACCTTCACATCCAAATCCATCTAGTATATATATCTGCACTAATGATTTCAACACCTTTCTAGTCAGCATCTAGAATAGTCAATATTTTCCCAAACTATGGTCTGTCTGCTAAATCCTTGCTTACCAAGTGATGCGTATCAAAGAGATGCTTATAGAAGTCATCAATCATGTCAGCCAATCATGAATGATCCCTTAAGAAAGTTTATTACCATCAATATCTCATTCGGATTAAGGTCTGAGGCTCTGCCGGTCAGTTCTTCCTTAGTTTACTTTGCCAAACAGGAACCCAACACTTAGGTGTTCATATCTTTTCACTCTTACATCACCGAAGGCTCAATCTTTGGAATATATTAGTCATGGTACTCCTCTTGACTTTCCCAAGTCCATGCTTTACTGAGATACTTCCTCTAAGAGATCCAGACCTGACTGTTGGACCTTGCTACATACTCTGTTCTTGCTTACCAGACCAAGATACACTTCAGTCTATCTTCTAGTATGGTCATATCATGTCCTGTGGATGTGTGGGATGGACTTTGTTGCCATCAATGACAACACTCATGAAGCCACAATGTGTCTCTTGCCAACACTTTATGCTTTGGAGATTTCACAGTACTTTCTAACAAAGGTTATCAATTAATTTATAGTAAATTAGAACAATTCAGATTACCTTTTCGAAATGCAAGAGAAAATTTTGATCCGAAACACTTCATAAATAGTATAAAAACAAAGCAAAAGTTAAAGGGATATGATCATGTTCTATTTGTTGATGAAGATTTAATCAAAAATTGTGATGAAACTACGACAACAGAAAGAAGAAGTTTGTACCATAAAACCATGTTAGCAGAGGCTTGGAGGGTAGTCCAAAACCCCACCTACACTAGAGTTTTCCAGGATATTGATGATCCTATCAAAATACTAGACACTATGATTACACATGCACCAGTACTGATCAAGAATGTTCTCCTTCATGTATTTAACAAAAAAGGAAAATAACTTAAAGATGCACAGGCTGAGTATGAAGTACCCCTGGGTCACTTGTCACCTCAACACACACCAAATATAAGTTTCTCTACAAACACAAACATTGTAGAAGGAGAGGGAGAGTTTAAAGAAGGGGTGCAAAGTTATGACCCAACCATTGATGGGTATGAACCACTTGAAGATAGAGAAGCTATCACTGTGGAAGTACCAAATGATCTATCAGAAGACATAAGGCACCTGGCCAAGAGTAAATTCATATAAGATGTTTATTTCATCAAAACACCTGAGTTTAAAGCCTTCTTATATGAATACAAGGGAAAACAAGCTAGGAAGGGAATGAAAGATATCACTCTTGACATACAACATGAGGTGTTGTCTGAGCTTCAAAAGGAGATTGACAATGAATTGGAGATAATGACTCCAAAAAGGGGAAGGAGCATGTTACAAGAAGCAGGGGTGATTTTGATTCCTGGATGGGACTTGGCTTTGGCCATTGTATTTTTTTCTTTCAATAGAAATCAAGATAAGAAGTTAAAACTCAACATAGAGGAAATGGATGATATCAGAAGAGGATTAGGGTATGACCCTAATAAAAGAGCATTGCTTATATGGGCATTTTATCCTCCAAATAAGAGACCACATATCATTGATGATCCTAATAACGCTTTTGGTAGCCTGTTGATACAAAGGATTGAGGATATAGATCCTATGGACACTGCTGATTTAAATGTTAATGTTGCAAGGTTTACTAAAGCACAAATTGAGAAATTAATCAAAGATAATAATATATATAAGAAATAAAATGCTATGCTAAGACAAGAGATTGATTTTTATAGAGACAAGTTGCCTTCATCCAACACCTACTCACCATACCTAGAAGGTTATCAAAGGGTAATAGAGGCCTTGGCAGATGTGAATTATTGGAAGTATAAGGCAAAAAAGAATCAAAAGAAAAGTGAGCAGCTAGAAACTGAATTGAAAACTATAAAATATAATATGGCCTCTAAATTGATTCAAAGAAGGTTTGGCCACATGATGAAAAATAGTGACAAGGTTTGGGATTTGCACAATAGAACACATCAATTATACCGAGGGCATAAAAGACCACCTCAGAATGTTGGAAACAAAGGAAGGGTGGAATGCTAAAGCTAGCACCGAGGAACAAGTGCTCAAATGATATAATGAATTGATGAAAGAACATGAGAGATTTCATGGTATATTGATAGTAGATTTGAAATATTTTGATCAACGTATTGATTTGGCATTTCCCAACTTTAATGATGAGGGTAGCCTAAAAGACAAGGACACTTGGAGGAATAAACTGGGTCAGTTACTGCCACCACTACTTGAAAATGTAAATAATGAGGAAAGGATGATAGAGAATACTTATACATGTCTAGGAAAGATATTTACTCTGGAATCAACGATGAGCAGTTTACTTGAGGCTAATCCATGTGATGATCAAGTGTACATCAACAATATCAGTCAAATAAATCTATTTGTATCCAGAGCGTTGTGATGAAGCAAAAGCAGTACAATTTTGTCAAGCAATGCAAGTGTATCAATCTGTATTATGGAGATGAAGATGACCTTGCCAGGCCTTTGAGTCACAGGTCACTCTATGGAGATTAATGGAGCCAGAATCAAATTGTTGCATATGCTTTTATCTTCATTTATGTTTGTTAATTATGAATTAGTTACCAAAAGATGTTATTATGAAAAGGTACAATGTTTTGGGCCTGAAGCTTGTTTGTATCCTATAAAATAAGATACCAAGGCTACTATGAAGGAGATCATCCAATCTATTTCAGAGACATATATTTAATATAAAAGTAGTATTCGAAGAATCCATTTCCATCTATCTATGTTTTCAAACCAGTATGAATTGCTAAATTAATAAAAAGAATCAGAGTTAGTTGGTCGATCCAAAATTGATGTTCAATTGTTGTGTTGATGTTAATATTTATGAGTTGTATGATTGTCTCCAAAGTGGTTTGTCAAGTTGTTTAATTTAATATATCAAGGATATCATTAATTTTTTAGTATACATTTGTTGTTACTATATGATCTGTGCGATTGGTTTCTGAGGAAGTTGATTTAAATCCAGCTGAGTAGTTAGTGTTTATTGGTCTCTACCTAGGGTTAAAATCCTTTGAACAATCTATTCTAGTTGGTTTCCTTCCTATTAGAATTAAAATCCTTTTTCTAGGTCATAGTAATTTGAGGAAATATCATTGGGATTTATAAGAAGAATCTTGTACCTCAACATTCTTGCACATTTGCACAAGATACAGATTTACATAAGTGCCTAACAATCTGAGTTAAGTCAATATAAAGATCCATTACACCATTGACTCCTAATTTCTTTGCCCAATAGATAAAGCATTGGTCCAATTTACTATTAATCTTCATACCCTATCCATATTTGCAAACCTTAACCTTACAAATACATTCCAACCCTTACATCTACTTCACACCCATTTTCCACTGTGAAGGTTACACCAAAATCTGCAATATCTTTCAAGGTACACCGACCTAGGTCTAGCAGAGCCTAAAGTGAAGGGGGTTTAGCCATATCTACCCCATGTCGTTAGCCAAAAATGTCAAGAGAGCTTGGCAACCTCTTAGGGTTAACAACCTGCATTTTTGTGACCTAACAGATTGTTTGAGATGTTTCAGTTAGAATGCCAGAGGTTTGGAATCCTCTGAGAGGAAATATGCAGTTAGAGATTTTTGTACCACTCTATGACTTTTAAATGACACGGTTCAATGCTATTCAACCCATGTAAAGGAGTTGTATACCATCATGCAAGCCATCAAGCAATGATCTCACTACATCTTGGGAAAGGAAGTCCAATCATCCACTTTGATCACAAGCCACTCCAATTCTTGCAAACTCAGAACAAATTGAAAAATGTGCACCACATGAAATGGATGACATGTCTGCAACAATTCCATCTAGTTATCTACAATTACGAGAAGGGAAAAGACAAAAAGGTATTTGACTACGTAAGCTAATAGCTAGTTCATGCACTCACCACAATGTTGGACTCATGTGGTCACAACTATGATAGGTAAAAATTAGGTTAATAAGATCAAACATAGCCATGAAAACCTAACCCTACCATCATCAAAGAATGGAATCCAAATGAAATCAAAAGCATGCAATTCAAGAAAAATATCACCTAGATTGTATGATTCCTTGTTTATGATGTGGATTGCTTCTAAGCTGCCATGATGGATGAATGATAATGATAATATGCTAGATGGATACTAAAAGACTCAATATGCTCAAGATGATAATGTAGACACTATATGAATGTTGGCTAGATGCAGTATGGAATGAGACGGTGTTTATATAGAACTCAACCAAAATCAATCAAGGGTGGAGATTTGGTGGCTATGTTAATGACTAAGAGTAAATGATAATCATAGATGAATGTGTAAATGATGAGTGGAGGGAAGATAAGGCTTATGTGTGCCTGTGTACATAAAAAGTACTACATGTGTGATTGATATTAAATGAAAGATGTAGTACCACTTATCTTTTTTAAATAAAAGAGGCACACATGTCGGCTCATTAAGATAAATGATAAGAGAACTTAATTAAATAAATAAAATTTAATTAATTAATTAGAAAGTGGGTTTGTGAATAGAATTTTAATTAAATAAATAAGATTTATTTAGTTAAAATAGATAGAAAAAAGATAATTAAAGATTGTTTAATTATAGATTAAAAGAAAATAGAAGAAATAGCTAATGAATTAATTAAATAAATATAAATTTATTTAATTAATAGAAGAAATAAGTGATAGGGAAATTGCTCAAGTGTGTTAGACAAATGCAGATGGTAGATAATGCAATATTTGAATTCTAATGATAATTAGGTCAATTTTGGGTGTCTACATTTTGCCCCTCTTTGATACAATGTTCGTTAGAGCACTGTGTCAAAGAAGATACGATGATTCTCTTGATAAACAAGGTTATGCCCCAAAGTAACTGGCAGGTGATGCCCCCTAGAGAGGTAAGCCAGGCTCACCAAGAAGGGCTGGGTTGGCTTGTGATAAGATGAAAGGCTAGAAACAAAGTTGACACAAAGAAAACAGGGGTTGGATGGGAGAAAGGGAAATGAAGAAAGAGGAACAAGGAATGAAGGTAGAGGGAAATATTGATCTTGGTTGAGGACTATATAGGTATATGATGGAATGGATAGATGATATGACAGCTTTTAAAGTAATTGCTCAAAAATAAAGAAATGCAATCCTTATGTTTGATATAGCATATGGATGTTATGCACCAGGGTATAGAAGACCAAGGTGTCGAGGTATCCAATGCATAACTAGCATACTACAATCTTGTCTAAATGCATGAGGTCAAGATTTTGAACCAACATACACAAGATATGAATAGCAGCTAGTGTTCTGAGATGGACTTTGACACTACAAGCAATGGTTTGAGCTTATCTCCACTACACATAGTGACACCTTGCTGGTTATATGTATGGAGGTAGTCTTAACATAAAATAGTCTCAAATGCATAAGAGACTTCTTAGCTTCTTAGATTCTAGAGATATTAATATGTAAGATGTTGATCCCAACACGTACAAGATACCAATATGCATAGGAAGTGAAAAAGACCATCCCATAAACACTACATATGAAAGCAATATGACCATGCCCCATTCTGTACTTCATCACAATATACCAAGATATGATAGATCAAGGTAGTCTTGATTAAGCTTAAGAAAGGGACAAAATATAAATCAAAAGATAAAACAGAAGATACTGTCATCATGTTCTCTTGCCAAATTGAAGCGCTCTTGGATAGATTTAAGTTGGCACCTTGTTGAGAGGAAAGCTGCATCCTGTTGAAGGCTAAAGATGTTGATAAAATGCTATAGCAAATATTGGCTTAAGGCATGCGGAAAAATAGTGTCTGGCTTATTTTTGATTGGTTAAGGTGCTTGAGCTTTGGCTGATGCGGATAGTCTGCTTCTTTCTTGAGCTAGTCAAAGAGAAGAAGATGGAAAATGAAAGAAGATGACGATGGGATAGATCATTTGTGCTTACGTACTGGATACTTCCTTCATATTCTAGACTGCCTACATACCCTATGTCCATGAGATCAAAGCACATTACGACAATGATGAGACATGATGAATATGTAGTTTTGGGTTTATTGATGATGTAAGTGATGAAAGATAGAAGAAAGGAGATGGATGATTGGAGGATGATTAGAGGAAAGATGAAAGATGGATGATGAAAAGAGGGGCTATCATCTTTTCCTAAATCAGAGTGATTCCTTCAGATCTCAGATTGCCTACATACCCTGTATCCGTGGGATCAAGGCTTTAACGATAGAGCTGGAGATGTAGTCCTTTCTTATTGTGTTGAAGGTTGATGTCAAAGGATCAACTTTATTGCTTGGAGTTTTTGTGATATTTTGATGTTTTTGGTTGATTTTTTTATGATGTTTGAGCTTGGATTGATTGCTAAAATGTTGGTCTTGGTTCCAAATGTTTGCCATGTTTGAAGTTGGATGTGTGCTGTGTTTGAAGTTGAAAGTTTTCTATGTTATGAGCTAGAGCTATAGGTATCCACTTCCAAATAAGGCTCAACAAGTACCCCCAGTGTGGGATGAGGTTTATTATGGAGAAGCGACGATGGATGTGTTCGTGTGACCAAGATGCTAAGGTGCCAAATGATATAATTACCCAAATGAAATCCAAACTACGAAGGCTAGCATGGCAGAGGCGAGGATGGAAATACTTTTATTATGGATGGATAAATGGATTATGATATGGATTATGAAGGATAGAATGGTGGAGTATGCTATGAAAAGTTATGATCAAACAAACTAAGTGAACAATGGGAGTTGTTTGCTACACATAGCGCATGTTTGCTAGGTTTTCACTATGGTACTTATCCAAGGCACCTTTTTGCTAGGGTTTCACTAGAGGACAAATTATTTATCTTGTACTATATATATTTTTGTTATCCAAAGTGCCACAAAGTGGTTTTCACTATTGGATGGTTTTTTTTTTTTTGGAATAGCTGAGATTCATGGATAGAACTTCTTGAGATGGATGATATTGAGTGGTTCATCCAGGGGAATACCTTCAGGTGTTGAGAGAGTTTATGCACCTGATCCATAGACTGATGTGATGACAAAAGGACCAAGCCAATTAGGTTCAAACTTGCCCTGTTTCTCACGATGTTGTTGATTCCTTTGATTTTCTTTAAGGACAAGATCTTCAACTTGAAATCTTCGCTCTCTAATTTTTTTTGTTGTAGCTATGGCATAGCCGATTTTGATAGACTTAGAGATGGTTGAGTGTTGTAAGATGCCTTTCATCTAGTAGTTAAAGATCATGAAGTCTGGATACTCGATATTCTTCATCTGAGATAGTATGTTGTAAAGATACTCGTAGTGAGGGGATCTCAACCTCAATAGGTAGGATAGCTTTAGTGCCATACACGAGAGCATAGGGTGTAGCTCCAGTGGGAGTTCTGATACTTGTTCTATATGCCCACAATGCAAGGTTAAGTTGTAGATGCCAATCACGACCAGCTTCATTAACTGTCTTTTTGAGGATCTTGATAATTTTGTTTTGTTAGAAGCCTTAGCTTGGCCATTACTTTGAGGATAGTAAGGTGTAGGGAATTGATGTTGGATATGGAACTTGTTACAAAGATCTCTAACCTCTTGGTTCTTGAAAGGACGACCATTATTAGTGACAATAGCTTGAGGAATTCCATAATGGTAAATGATATAGTGTAGGATGAACTTTGATATTTGCTTGCCAGTAATATAAGTCATTGGTATTGCTTCCACCCACTTTGTGAAGTACTGAGTAGCGGTTATGATAAACTTATGACCATTTGATGAAGTAGGATGGATTTTACCTATGAGATCAAGTCCCCACTGTGAGAAGGGCCACAGAGTAGTGATAGGTTGAAGTTCATGTGTTGGTGCATGTATTAGATCCCCATGTTTTTGACATTGTAGACATCTCTTTGCAAATTATTGTGCATCTTTCTCCATAGTCAGCCAATGGTATCTAGCTCGTAGAAGTTTCTTAACAAGACCAGGGCCAAAAGAATACGATCCGCAGACACTTTCATGTACTTCAAGTAAGGCAACTTTTTCATCCTCAAAATCAAGACATCTAAGAAGGATACCATCAAGACTCTGGCAATAAAGGGTGTCTCCTAAGATAGTGTAATGAGAGGCTCGACAAATAAAGGTTTTTGATTGGGTGTTAGATAGTTGGAATGGAAAGGTTTGATCATAGAGATAATCGTATATGTCCTCGTACCACGATGAATTGGGACCAATAATTTCACGTATAAGATCAGACTGTGGTACTTCAAATGCTAGAATCAGGAGCTGTTCAACTAGAAACTCACACTTGTATGTATTGGATGGCATGTCTAGAAGAGATCCAATCATAGCCATGGCATCTATTGCTTTGTTTTGCAACCTTGGGATTTGTTCCAAGGTGATATTATCAAAGTACTTTTTAAAATCATTAACCATTACCTTGTATGGAAGAAGCTTCTCATCTTTTGTTTGATATTCATCTAAGACTTGTTTGATAACCAATTGAGAGTCACCAAAGACCTATAGCTATTTGATAGCCCACTGTACTGCCATGCGTAACCCTGTGATTAAAGCTTCATATTTTGCTATGTTATTGGTACATGGAAATGCAATTCTGTATGATTTTGGGATACAATATCCTTGAGGGGTAACAAATAATATCCCTACTCTTGATCCATGTTGTGTGTAAGATCCATCAAAATATAGTTTCCATAATGTTGGTGAAGTTAGATTAAATAATTCTTCATCAGGGAACTCTAGACGTATCGGATGAATATCTGTGATGGGTACTACAGCTAACTGATCAGCAATAACTTGTTCTTTTATGGCCTTTCAATCCACATATTGTATGTAAAATTCACTTAAGATCATAACCCATTTTCCTAATCTTCCTGTAAGGATTGCTTTGGAGAGAAGATATTTGGGTGGATCAACGTTAGATATGAGCTTTGTTGTTTGGTTCAACATATAATGTCGCAACTTTTGGGAAGCAAACACCAATGCTAAACATGCTTTTTCCATAGATGAATAATTAAGTCCATATCCCACAAGAGTTCTGCTGATATAATAAATGGCTTGATCTTTCTCTAAATCATCATGCTGAGCTAGAAGGGCACCTAATGCTGTTGTTGTTGAAGAGATGTAAACCAATAATGGGCGCTCAAGTACAGGAGGTACTAACATAGGAGGTGTTGCCAGATATTCCATTATTTTGTTGAAGGCTTGTTGACACTTTTCATCCCACTTAAAAGGTTCATCCTTGCGAAGGAGATGTTGAAAAGGATGACATTTGTTTGCTAGTTGTGAGATAAATCTATGAATGGATTGTAACCTTCCTTGTAGACTACAAAGCTTCTTGAGATTTGTTGGCAGAGGCATTTCCATGATAGCTTTTACTTTGTTAGGGTCTACTTCTATTCCTCATCGAGAGACAATGTATCCCAATAGTTTTCCAAATGTTACGCAAAATACATATTTCTTTGGGTTCAACCTAACTTGATACTTCTCTAGTCGATCAAAGATTTGTGCTAATACCTGTAGATGTCCTCTTGTTTTGGATTTCCCTAGAATATCATCAACATAGTCTTCCATGATAGTGTGAAAAAGGGGATGGAAGACAACTATCATGGCTCATTGATAAGTAGCTCTAGCATTCTTGAGACCAAAAGGCATTACAACCTAGCAGTATGTACCCCATGGACAGATAAATGATGTTTTGTCTTAATCTTCCTCTTCTATTCTAATTTGGTTTTATCCTGAGAATCTGTCCATCAAAGATAGCATTTCATGTCTAGCTATGAGATCTACAATGTTGTCTATGCTTGGTAGTGGAAAGTCATCTCTAGGGCATGCTTTATTAAGATCTCTGAAATCTATGCAACAACGAACTTGTCCATCAGGTTTTGCTACAGGTACCAAGTTTGAAACCCATTCTAGATAATCAATAATCTTCATGAACTTTTCTTCTAACAGCTTCTGAATCTTTGCCTTAACCAATAGAGCTACTTGCGGATGCATTTTGCACAATTTTTGTTTGACAGGTTTTGCATTAGGAGATACTGCTAAATGATGTACCACAAGTGATGGATCTAGACTTGGCATGTCAGCATAAGTCCATGCAAAATTGATAGCTCTTTTTATGAAAAATGTTGTGAAATTTCTTCTTTCCTACTCTGATAGTGATGCTGCCAAAAAAGTGATCTTTGGATTTTGCTCTGTGCCCAAGTTCATGTCTTATGATTTTTCAACTAGCACTATTGATTTCTCATGATAGTTAGTGGTGACAGGAAGATCAAATTCCCCATCCTTAGGTGCCTCGGGGAGGTTTTCACCTTTGGATATGTCCTTTATTTTTACTTTTTCACGGTCAAGAGGTGCCTTTCAGTTTTCACCTAGTGACCTATCTTTTTTGATTTTATTTATTTCACTTTTGCGACTAAAGGATTTGATACTTCTGCCAAAATATGCTAGTTTAGGGAGATCCATCATGAAACATGCTTTATGATCATCCAATGGAATGCCTTGTCATAATCCCATGAATTTAGCAATGGCTTCATCATTTTCAAATGTATCCAATATCGGTGCCCCCTGTTGGTCCCAGTCGACAAGGTCAGGATATACGAGTGAAAGGGTAACAGACGAATGGTTATGGCTAGAGGAAGTTGTAGAAATCATGAAGATGGAGGTTTCATGAAAAAAGTTAGTGATATGAAGGGAGGAGTCATTGATGGTATCCGAACTAGAAGTCTCTCCTACTGAGGAAGGTCTAGGTTCTAGATCAGAAATACAGTTAATGTCCTTGGATGGCGGTACCTCTGGCTGATAGCCAATGTCTTGCTTATTAAACTTCTTAGACACAACAATGGGTTTAATAGGTCCTTGTTCCTTTGATCCCAATCCACCATGTCCATTGTAGCCCATGTTCTTAATGATGCGGAACCCATTGTTATATCTCTCCACTTCAAGTTGGACTTGGTCATTCTCATCATAGAATATCCAAGAGTTGATGTCATTGATGTCTTCATCATCCAGCAATCCACCTTTAATGAACACTATGGGTGGGGCTTTTATGACAGCTGCAGATGAAGATGGCTTGGATGTAGCAGGTTTTCCATGAGATTTGGGAGACAAGGGAAGAGTTCCAACACTACAAGATTCTTGCAATGTGTACTCACCAGGACCATGTTCGGTGTACTTGATATGGAGATTGGAAGTGGCTTTGCTAGATGATGGCTTGAGTAGGGCAGATGGATCTACATAAGATGAAGATGGATATGCTTCAGTGTTGATAGGATTGTGGTTAGGGCTTTGATATAAGCTTGAAAAGCATGACAAAATTCAAATGGATTGGGATCGGCATGGATAGTAATCTCAACACCATTATGTTAAAATTTAAGACATTGATGGTATGTAGAAGGAACCGCTTTGAGGGCATGGATCCATGGATGGCCAAGGATAATGTTATAAGGAAGCTCAATATAAAGGACTTGACAATGGGTGTCAGTGGTGACCGACACAACTTGGATAGGCAAGTGAATAGTCCCTTCAGTATCTCTCTCGGCATCATCATATGCTTTGATAGTAATGACCTTGGAAGTGTCAACATCTTTCTTAGAATATCCCAATTGTTTTATTAATTTTAAGGAACATATATTAAGACTAGCTCCACCATCCACTAAGATTCATTTGATATGGCGTTGGTTGACAAACACTTATATGTGGAGGGCTTCGGTATGTGATGGGTGAATGGAGGGCTGAAGATCTTTGTTAGAAAAGGTTAGGTGACAAGGGGTTGCAATGCTAGCTACCATAGATTGGAATTGCGCGGTATCGATATCGTTGGGCACCGAAGATTCTTGTAAGGATTTGTCAAGGATAGCTTTGTGGGCAGGGGATATGCGAAGCATCTCAAGAATGGAAATATGTGTAGGTGTTTTACCAAGGTGATCAAGGATATTATAGCTAGAAGATGGTCAAGGGTTAAGAGGTGCTCCTTGAATGATAACACAGACCTCTACGAGTAGTTACAGCGCAATCGTGTGCTTTGCCTTGGATAGTAATGGTAGAGAGGTGAGCATGGTCAATGAGGCCAATAGTGGATGATTCATAGTTGTATTGAATGGCATTCCTAGTATGAAGGTTACTTGGTTTGTCATGAAATGGAAGTGGATTCTTGAAAGCATCTAGATCATAATTCGATGTCGGTTACTGTGTAGGTTACGATGTTGGGGGTGTGATTTTAATTAAACCTTGATCGATGCAATCTTGAATAACATGCTTTAAGCGTATACAACCATTTGTTTTGTGTCCTTTGACTCTATGGTAATCACAATACTCATTCTCTTTATACCAAGGAGCTTTGAAGAGCGGTTCACCATTGGGTGGTGCATCTGGTAACATGATATCTCCCGCTTGGAGAAGCTTTAGAAAGACAACTTCCATAGGTTCTGCTAATCGTGTGAATTGTCATCGAGGATTGAAGTTTGATGTTGTCAAGTTCGTTGAAAAGGTTGAGTTGTTGTAGAGGCAGCTTGAATGTTGATAGGAGCTTTCATTTTTTGTATGTTTTTTGTGTCTACAACACCATCATTAACAAGATTCTTCTTCTTGTTCCAAAAGAGAGATTAATTGTTGGATCTTTGAGGATTGTCTTTGTTATCTCAAAAAATCTTGAGAGTGCCCTTAACAATTAAAGCACATTCAATGATGGTTCCTTTGGAAACAAGTTCATCAAAGGTGCTAGCACTTTGCAATTGTAATTGGAATGAAAGCTCGAGATGAAGATTTTGGACAAAGATATCGAGCTATTGTTTCTTAGGTATTTCCCATGATAGTTTGCTAGCCATATTATGCCATCGTTGAGTAAATGAAGATAAAGCTTCACCATTGAGTTGTTTATTTTTTACAAGGTCGTTCATGTTCACTTCATGTTCAATGTTAAAGGCAAAGTGTGATTGAAATTTATTTGCTATTTCCACAAAAGATTTAATGCCCAGAGGTAAATGAGAGAACAATTCAAGAGCTTGTCCCACTAAGCTTTGGGGAAATAGTCTCAAAAGATATGTATCATCTTGAGCAACATCGAGACATGCAACAAAGAATGCTCTAAGATGGTCTTCTAGATTTCCTTTTCCTTTGTACTTGTCAAATTGTGGAATTTCATAGTGTGGTAGAAAAGGTGTCATATGAAGCAACTTATCAAATGGATAAGCGCATATGCCTTCTAAAGAAAATGTCTTCTTACTTTGTCCTACTGCTTTGTTAATCATTTGTTGAACATCCACTGGGGATAATTGTTGTTGTTGCAAAGGGGGTTGTTGGTTGGGAGGTGAAGTGTAATATGATGTGTATTATGGTTGTTGTTGTGGGATATATGAAACCATGATCATTTTGTTGCAACTTTGGGTCTAACCAGTGTTGTCATTGATGTCAACATACTCTTGTTGCATTAATGATAAGGATTGGATGAACTATGTGCTGAGGATATTGAGAAAATTAGTCCTAATCAGGAACAGAGAAGAACAGTGAAGACAATGAGGTAAAGATCCCAGCCAAGATGAAGATCAAAGGATGCACTTCAAAGGGTTTGTAGATATGTCTTAAGATGATTCAGTAAATATTTTAGAGGTCAGCATGAATATCTGAAGAAGTTATGGCCACCAAAGTAAAACAGGTTCCGACAGATATTCAGAGGTGATAGAGTGACAGAGATAGGTCTAGTGAACTCTAGAAATGCAATATCTTGTTCTACGGATTTGGTGAAGTGTTTATAAAGTTAACGTGAATTGACAACTCAATTGGTTCGTGATCTGGAGGTCCGTAAGCATCTATTCCATTATAACAGTGATGACAGACTATGTTCTTGAGGTTCCAGATGAAGGAGAGAAGGATTTTAGTAAGCAGATGTAGTGTGGATGTTCTTGGTGATTCAGGTGAGCTTGTGGAGGTCTTTGGATCATGTCTAGTTCATGTTGGTGGTCCACATTAGAGTTTGAGCTTGTGATTGAAGAATAACCTCCAGATGATGGTGTTCTTCCTAAGTTTGGCCAACCGGATAAGTTACACATCCTGCGAATGATCTTGAAGATGTTATGTGAAGATTGACATGTTCCTAAATGAAGATTGAAGTCTCAAATCTATGTGACTGACAGTGTGTTGATCCGTGTGAAGTCTTTTTGTAACTAGTCATGTTGTATTTATGTATTTGCTCTGTAATGTATGCCGACTTGGATGATTATCCCTAAGTCGATGTCTTATATAAATAAGGAGTTGTAAAGTCATTTCAAAGGAATCTTGTGGTGATGAGAGTGTAGTAGAGAAGAGCAGAGTGAAAGGCAAAGAAAAAGTATTGAGCTTAAATGGAACTGACTCAAGCATGGTGAAGATGCTATTCTCTAGTTCAAGTATGTGATACTTATTATTCTGTAGACAGTGTGTCTCTTGTAGGAAGTGGGCCTCTTGTGAGCAGTGTGCTCGGGTAGTGAGCCCTAATTAGCATGTGCCATTTTTTTCTTTCTATTCTTCTAACATAGAATACAATCTTGGGTTAATCACCCCATGGTTTTTCCCTTAACTAGGTTTTCCACATCAAAATATTGGTGTCTTGTATGTTAATGTGGTCCTGCTCTTGATTTAATGCATTATGTTTCCATGATTGATTTATAATTATGCTACTAAATTACGAAGTGGATTTAAGTGTTTGATTGGAAGAAAGTTTTGGACAACTTATTCAACCCCCCTCTCAGTTGTCTACCCTAAGATTAACAAATGGTATCAGAGCTAAGTTCCTCTAAAAGAGCTTAACCACTTGAGGAGATCCAGGATGTCATCCTACAAGAAGGATAGTCTGAAGTTTGATGGAATCAATTTTACTCTTTGGAAAAGTCGCATGCAAGTCACTTGCAATGTATGGGAATGTAGTATTGGACCATGGCTTCAAAGAAGTATACTCCTCCACAAAATGATCTGAAAACCATAGATGAAATCTCATATGCTGAAAATAATCTGCAGACTAAAGAAGCTCTTCTAAGTGCCTTGTCTGATTTAGAGCTGACAAATGTTGTTGACCTACAAACTACTTTTGAGATTTGGGAAAAACTGGAACTTCTGCATGAGGGAGACAAGTATGTTAAATGTGCCAAGATACAAAGTCTGAAAGGAAAATTCAAAAATATGAAGATGAGAGAAGACGAAAATATCACTACTTTTATGCCAAGAGTAAATGATCTTGTTTGTGGCATTAGATGTGCTGGTGGAGTCCTAGATGAAGATGAGATTGTTGGAAAAGTTCTTAGATCCCTTCCTAACTCTTACAAGTACAAGGTTTTTGCTATTGAGGAATTTAGATCTATTTCAGGTATCACAAGAGATCAATTGGTTGGTAAATTGGCTGCATTTGAATTAACTGAGTTTGGAGATGCCCCCCCAAGACTGAATCTACATTCCAAGCTAGTGCCTCTGTTAAAGGAAAACAAAAGTCTGATCTAGGAGAAAACTCTTTAAGGAAATTATCATGGTATGAAAAAGCTAGAAAAGACCTGGAAGAAGATGAAGTAGAAGCTACTCAACTTGAAGCCCTTGTTGCAAAAAGACTGCCAAGAGGATCCAGTAAGTATGAAACAAAATTGCCTTTTAAGTGTTTTAACTGCAATAAGATTGGTCATTTTGCTTCAAGGTGTCCGGAAAGATTTTCAAGGCCAAATCCTAACAGATCAAGGTTCCAGAAGAATTGCTACTATGTTCATGAAGATGATGATAATGAAGGAGCAACAGATGATGAATTAGAGACAAGAAACAAATCTAGAAATGACTGGGTGTTTATTGCCATCAAGGAAGAGGATCCAATACCCTCTGAATCTGTCAATCATAAAGTTGTGGAAAGAGCTCTGGCTGCCCAAGTTGAAGAAAAGGATGATTGGGTCATTAACAATGGATGCTCTCACCATATGACAGGTGACAAAATAAGTTCATAGATTTGGAAAGGTATGAAGGAGGAGTGGTAAAGTTTGGTGATAATTCTACTAGTAGAATCAGAGGAAGAGGAACTATTTCTTTTGATGGAAAGAACAAAACCAATAATGTACTATATGTTGAAGGTCTGAAACACAATCTTCTCAGTGTTGGATAGTTGATGGACAAAGGCTATGATCTCCGATTCAAGAATGGAAAATGCAAGATCTTTGAAAGTTCTGGAACAAAGATTGCATCCGGTACTCAAACTAAAGGTAATATCTTCCACTTGGTTGGTATTGGTAAAAGTTGTTTATTTGTTCAAATTGCTCAGAGTTGGATGTGGCATAGGAGAATGCGTCATGTGAATTTTGATAATATCATCAAGATAAGCAACACTCAAGCTGTAAGAGATCTTCCAAGACTTGTAAAACCTATAAATAGTTTGTGCAAAGAATGTCAGTTGGGTAAACAAAGCAGAGTCTCATTCAAAAGCAAGGAACAATCTTCCACCAAATTATTGGACTTAGTTCATATTGATCTATGTGGTCTGGCAAGAATCAGAAGTGTGCAAGGTGATAGATACTTCATGCTATTCATTGATAACTACTCCTGGATGATGTCGGTTACTTTTCTAAAAGAGAAATCAGAAGCTCTTGAGAAATTCCAAATTTTCAAGGCTATGGTAGAGAATGAAACTGGATTAAAATTAAAATGCCTGAGATCTGATAGAGGTGGAGAATTCACATCCGGTGAGTTCATAGAATTCTGTGAGAAACATGGAATAAAGAGACAGTTGTCTGCTCCTAAGACTCCATAGCAGAATGGAGTAGTGGAGAGAAAGAACCAGACCATCCAGGAAGCATCTAGAACCATGATGATGGAAGCAAATGTTCCTCAGATCTATTGGAGAGAAGCTGTAAGCACTACAGTCTATACTCTCAATCGAGTACAAATCAGAAGCAATATCGGTAAGACTCCTTATGAACTTTGGTTTGGTATCACTCCCACTGTGAGGTATTTCAGAGTCTTTGGTAGCAAATGTTACATTAAAAGAGATGAATATCTAGGAAAATTTGATGCTAGAAGTGATGAATGAATATTCTTGGGTTATTCTACTCAAAGCAAAGCATACCAGTGTTATAACAAGAGATTAAGGAAGATTGTGGAAAGTACAAATGTGAAGGTTGATGAAGGTATTGAAAAACCCTCAATGTTTTATGAATATGATGAAGATGATCAAAATGATGTTTTTGTTCAAGAAGTCCAAGCTCCCTCTGAAATTTAGACTCAAACTGATCCGGTAAATCAGGAAGAAGAGATAAGTTTGAATGAACCTGTTCAAGAATTAGAAGTGCAAGAAACTCCCAAAGTTCCTAGGTATGTAAGACTAAATCACTCTAAAGATCAGATCATAGGTGATAAAAGCAAAGGTGTACAAACAAGAAGAAAGATTGCTCAAGATTTAGAAGAGTATTGTCTGATTTCAAAGATTGAACCTAAGTGTTGATCATGATGTTAGTCATAAACAAACATAGAATAAAAGTTACACATCGACCTTTACTCATCTTGAAAGATACGATGAATTCAAAGAATTCATGATCCCAAGTCTCCGTGGATTAGTTCTTAATCAACTAGTGTTACTTAGTGGTTGATGTGTGTTGTTGTTTTCCATTCAGGGGCCTTACGTTTGCTTATCAGTAATATTCTATTTCTGTAAAGATGCTACACAGAAAGGTTATTCCACACAGGATATTTCTACAAATAGTGTGTCTATACTCAGATCTTTGCATGATATTTGTCAATTGTACATGCTTTAACTTCAAATATATTATAAATCTTCAAGTATCTACGAGATGTCTGCATATTTCATGTTACTTTGCTTCTAATTATCTATTATTTGCAATTGTGATGGTGAATTGTTCTGAAATTAAAAGAAATGTAAAAGAATACTTCAAATTATGATGAATCTTCAGCTATTGATCCACATACACACTTGATACTATCATTAGGAGAAGAAATCAAACCATATTTTTACTAGATGTTCCATAGCTAGATACAGATGATGCAAACTTCAAAGGATGATGGCTAAAGACAATACGTGCAGACTGATGAGCACTCTAAGGGATGTAGAAAATCAAAGAATGTATCAAGAATTCAAACACAGACTACTCAGGATTTATGATGATTTGTAATCAAAATGGTCTTCTCTTTCATTAAGTATACAAAAACATGTATGTTTAGAATAACTTTGAAATAGGCCCTGATATTTCAGTAAACAAATTTCAATTAAGCTTCGAATGTTTAAAACAAGGCATCCCTGCACCTTTTATAGAACAAGGTGAGGGAGTAGTTACAGATGATCTACGATTAAGATTTATCAATTAAGATCCACGGTGCATATTCCTTTTGACTTGGTCAACTGTCTCTCTTGGCACAAGTTGCCAGCTGGCAACCATCTAGGTAACTTATTCTCTTCTAAGCACCTGATGCAGATGTTTCCTTTGTGGCACATCTTCATTTACTCCTCAAGATCCTCTTCTTCATCATCATGATCATCACTTTCAGTGTCTTTATCACCCTGATAGATATCACCTTGTACATGGACCTACATTATTGTCCTGATATTTTCATATGCTTCTACTATCTTTTCAACTTCCCTACCATCCTAAGTTTTAGCTTTACTAATGGCATGCTTGTGGGCTTGAAACTTATCTCAGAGGGTCTCCAATTTACCCTTCCTGCTGCTCAATGTTTCATTGTAGTTCTCCACTTTGACTTTGATCCTCATGATCTTGTTCATTGCTTCTTCCGTCAAGTGGGTGAGAGGATCATCAGCCATCGGCTGGAAGTTATCATGCAGAGCTTTTATGGAAAAGTCTGCATCTTGATTTTTAATTTTCCCCTCAAGGGCTTCCAGGACTTTTGCTTCATAAGACATCATGTCGTGCAGTTTCACACTGATATTTCTCAATTTACTGTTGCACCTCTTTAGTACATCACATTCAAACCTGATGTCCCTATACCAAATATCAACCAGCATGGTAGTGCTATTATCTAGCACCTTATTATTTATCAGGATCTGAGGATTAATCCTCTTCATTTCACTCAAAGTACCCTAGGCTTTCTCCAACTGGAATGACCTTCTTCCAGTCTCAGTCTGTAATTTATCGACTTTCTTCCTAGAGATACTCAGAGAATTCCACCTCTGCAAAGAGGCTCTCACTACTTCCTCAACTCCTATTAGTGTTGATGACATCCATTTCCTCATTATCACTAACTCATGCCTCATAAGGTCCAACTTATTAACCTCCTCTTGAGAAATTGCAGTCAATGGGACTGCCTGATCTGATGGTGTATGATTAGGGTTAATCAACCCTTTTATGTATGAGTACAGTTGAGCAATGTGCTCTTTATGCTACTTATTCTTCTCCTTTTTTTCTTCACCCTTTGGGTCAAAGAATCTATTATATCCTTCCCTTCCTGACCTTCCTGGTCTTCATTGGCAAACCCCAAATCAACTGTGCTAATCTAGAATTTTTCCAGTGTGATTTTGCCTTTCTCTTTCTCAACAATGGGAAGTGCTACCTGAGTGGTCCTTCTGCTCGTAGTAGGATCTCTCTTAATTGTAGATGTTAATCTAGCTTTCCTCTTAGGCTTCATGATGGTTTCTGAAAACAATGTTGAAACATCAAATTCCTGAATCTCAAAACCTAATTCCATACCTATCTCTTTCTCAAGCCATTGAGTTACTTGATCTCTAGATCCCTGGTATCCATCATCATCATCATGTTCACCCTGATCTCCAGCATTTGTCTCAGTTCTCGGTGGAGAGGGTGATTTCCTTATTTCTTCTTCATGATACTCTTCACGAGGGGCATCCTGTTGTATTTCTTCCTCTTGTGGAACTTCTTCTTGAGGAGGAGGATCTTGTGATGTATCTACATGCTGATTTTGTACTTGATCATGTACTACCTCCTTTTGTGTTTCATCCACTTTGGGAATTTCCTCATCCTGAGGCACATTTCTATCCGTGGATATCATTGTATTTGTACTAGGTGCATCAACCTGATCTTGGATCACATTATGATCCACACCTGATGTATCTACCTCCTGGGTGTTAAGGTCTTCATGACTTAATGTTTCTTTATCACCTGAGGTTTCTTGAGTCCGAAGGGCATCATCACCTAATGTGTCTTTATCATTCCCGCCCTTTTCTTGGACTTCTACTATCTTGGGTTCAGCTGGTATTTCTTGTTGTTGCTGGCCCATATCTGGAGTGTGGCTCTCCACTTCTTTCTGTTTAACTTCTTCAACATTTTTTTCTTTATCAGGTGCACCTACTTGATGTTCAGGACTTACATTCTCCCTGTATGTTAAGTCTATCACTGCAGGACTAGTTACCTGATCAACTAACTTATCAAGCCCTATTTGTTGAGCTACCATCTCTGGGCTATTTTCCTTTTCTTGCTCTATTTGCTTCAACTCTTCTAATATAACCCTCTGTGAGGATGGAGTTCCATGAGGTGTCATGTGAGTGTTAGAAGAAAGGGTCTCCATTTGCTGAGAAGTCACATTCTGTACCACTTCATCATCTGACAGGTCCACAGTTTCCTCTAATGAGAAAGGACCACCTTGAACTGCTCTAGTGGCTTCTTTTGCTTTCTCTTCAGCCTTCTCAGTCTTAAACTGAATTATGGTAGGAAGTGGCACATCATGTTGCAATTCTTTCCTAAACACTTCACTACCAGCTCCCCTTAATATTACAGGGTCATGTCTTATTTCACCCCTCATAGATGTTCTCTATCTTTTAGGTGGTGATGCCACCAGGGGTGCCTTCCTCTTTCTTGTGACCATCATAGGGTCATCTTCTACAGGCTCATTAGTCGCTGGCTCCTCCTCAGGAATATCTTCTACATTCTGTTGTGAGGTTTGGCCTTTATCTTTTATTGTTGCAGTGTCCACAGTTGGCCTTAGGATTCTTTTTATTCTTAGTTCATCTACCAAAGGCTGTGCAAATGAGGCTGACGCCTGTCCTGATGCAGATGCACCTTCAGCTGATGTATCAACTCTTTCAACTATTACCCCTTTAGGAGTATCATCAATTTTCTTCTTTCCTCTGGGGGGTCCTTTGCTTTGTTTCTGAGGTGGCAGCCTTTCTCCATTGGATTTTCTCTTCTCCACAAGAAAGTCATCATATTCCTCATCAAGAATCTCCTACCTTTTCCTCTTGTTATCTACTGTGAGGACTACACCCTTCTTCATTGTATTGATTTGCTCATTTACCCATGCTTGGGTCAACTGCAACACCCCACCTGTAAACTGATCTAATGAAATATCTTCAGGTTGTGTCAGGTCAGGGGCTGAAATGGTGTCATTATACACCTTTTTCTCTTCATATTCATTGGACATAGTCTTGCCATCATCCCTCTTCAATTGTGCAGGCACTGGAATGCAATCAAATGTCCTAACCTGATTGAGGGTGAGCCTTTGATATTTTCTTCTTCTGACTTCAACCTCATCCTCACAATCAGCCTAGAAATCCTCTGAGTTCTTTTTATGTATAGGCTGGCCTATGATCTTTTGCATTCTTCCATAGGGGTCATATGATCTGGCCAATGGGAATGGCTGTAAATTCATCAAATTCAGACCCACTATAGCCTTCTTTATGTTTTCAGAATCAGGGCATATATACCACCCTATAGTCACTGGAAATAATACTGGAGGTATTTTCTTGTTTTCTTTATATGCATCTAGTATAGTTGATACCTGCCTCAGAAATTCCATCAGGACTAGCCCATCAGTAGGGTACCTGGGTAACTTCAATGGCTGTCCCTCAAAACCTTCTACTCTGATGTAGGAAAATGTGGCAAACTAGATAAACCAGGTACCATGCTTGAATACAACTTCCTAAGCTTCCATGCTCAGTCTTTTGGTTCTATCCTCCTCCATTGTTTTGACCAGATGCATAGAGAATGCATCATTCACTAATTTGTAATCAAGGAGATAATTTGTTATTTGCAACTGAGGGTAATGATCCCATATATGGGCATCATTTAAACTGCCACCAATCTTTCCAACTGTAGTAAGTGTATCAAATGTACCCTTGTACGCACATGAATATACAACACATGAAGTCATGTAAAATGCACACTCCAGGCCTCCTAGGTTCATCATCTGTTCATCTAGGGCATCACTAATGATTTTAGCCCATAATGGCTTATTGTCTATGTAAATGCACATCATGATGACCCGATACATCCAATCCTTGAAACTTCCAGTAGTAGGCTAGCCTGTCACTATGCTAAGCAGGGCAATCATATACTGATATTCATCATCAAAGTCAAATTTGTACAGGTGCACTGGCAATTTGGCAGAGGCAGTGTAAGTGTTGTTCTTTGCTCTCCATTGGTACATCCTCTTTCTTTTAGTCTTTTTGTTATTTATATACTCAGTCTCCAATTTTTTCAGATCCATACTAATTACCTTCGTTCCAAGTGGGAGGCTGAAAGTAGTTGCAATCCCTTTGATAGATAGATCTGCATAAACCCTGCCATGTTTTTCCACTCTCCTCGTCTGAGGGTTATAATTTCTGGCACATTCTATTATCAACTCTGGAGTTTCCATGGAATAAGGAAATCCAACCGCATGCCACATTCTTGATGTAAATATAGAGTCCAGTAGGGTGCTTTCTTTATCATTATGCATCTTGGACGACCATGCCACTAAATATGTATTTCCCTGATGAGTGTCTCCGATGACACCATACTGGAGCTACACTCCCTCAGGTTGAGCAAACATCGGCTTAAGAAATTCTGACTCCGACTTGCTCCTCCTAACATCCACCATGGATTCCTGCAATGAACATGACTGGTCTTACCATAACATTTATATCCATTCATATATAGCATTATACATTTATGACATCATGCATATTATACTTGTCAATATCTATTTCATCATGATATGCATACTTACAGTCTCAAACCAATGGAAAAGCATCCTACCTGGACATGTAGAAAATGACAACAGGCGGGTTTTTAATTACTTACCTAACAATTCTTATCTCCTGGATTAGGCTGATGATTTTGAAAATGGGGCTCAAATACTGGTGATAATCATGTGTTCTGTTCTGTTGTAAGTTGTATGCATCCGCAGGTAGGTTGTATGAGGGTTTGAGTATGCGCTCTGTAAATTCTTGTTTCTTCGCAAGGTAAATGCAAAATGACCTTGGAAATTCACTTTTAACCTTATTGGTAGGGTAAATTAGGGGAAAAATGGGTTAAATTGATCAGAACCATTGATCTTCTGCCATGAATCTACAGATGTTGCCAAGTGTTTGCATCATATTTGCAATTGGTCGGAATCCACCTACTGCATTTATGTGCATTTAATGTCATGGGGCAAGATGAGGGGGGTGATCTTCGGAAGATCAAGTGATATTTGGAATATCGGGTGATATTGGGAATATGACCCCCTCTATGTAATATGACCCTCCGCCAGGGTGGCAACACTGATGTCGAAGAGATCGGGTGATGTTGAGAATATCGTGTCATGTTTTTAAGATCGGGTGATGTTTTTAAGATGACCCCTCAAAACTAAAGTGACCCCCTTTTGAAAGATCAGGATGATGTCACCGTCATGTTATTTAAAAGGGTGATTTTCTTTGTTCATTGGGATTGGATGACATCATTGGCATATTGGCTCTAGGGTGATATTTTGCAACAAGGTGATATTTGAAAGATCGGGTGATATTCAGAACATCAGGTGATATTCAAAATATGACCCCCACAAAATATATGAAGACATTTGATGGGAAAATACCTCTATCACGTAAAATTGACGTCTAGAGCTTTGGAAAAAAATGATTATTGGGTGATAAAATTGGATCGGGGTGATCTTCCGTAAGATGATTGATATTAAGAAATATGACCCCCCCCAGAATATTAGGTTTGACCAGAACTTTAACCTGTCACAACTTTCGTTCCCTAAGGAATATCAGGGTGATCCAAAAGGCAAACCTACATGAAAGTTTGTACCCTTTCCAACCATGAGGTTATTGACATGAAATATTAACTTTGACTAACTAACCTCATCATGATGACTTACCCAGCTCCCTTATGCAGGGTCACCTGCATGACTTACTTTTACCAGACCGCCGAAAAGAAGAAAAACACAAGCCAAGCCAAAAGTTGGGTCCCTGTTTTGTCAAGTCCAAATGGGGCATGTTGTGTAACCACACAACACTAAGATAGTGAATGAAGCTTGCAATGATGAAAACTGGACTAAAGCAATGGAGGAAGAGCTGATGCAAATTGAGAAAAATCACACTTGGGATCTTGTTCCCAGACCTAAAAACAAGAATGTGATTGGAACCAAATGGGTCTTCCGGAACAAACTGAATGAAGATGGTGAAGTAGTTAGAAACAAAGCTAGATTGTTCTGCAAGGGTTACTCCCAAGTAGAAGGAGTTGATTTGGAAGAAACTTTTGCTCCGGTGGCAAGAATTGAAGCAGTCAGATAATTTCTTGCTTTTGCTACCTTCAAGGATTTCAAAGTATATCAGATGGATGTGAAATCTACCTTCTTGAATGGTGACTTGGAAGAAGAAGTATATATTGAGTAACCAGATGGATTTCAATTATCTAATCATGGTGAAATGGTCTACAAGTTGAAGAAAGCACTGTATGGATTGAAGCAAGCCCCAAGAGCCTAGTATGAAAGATTGGATAAGCATCTTCTGAAGATTGGTTTCAACAAAGGTACTGCTGACAGTAATTTGTATTTCAAAATTGATTATGAAAATATCTTGATAGTTGAAGTGTTTGTTGATGATATCATTTTTGGAGGAAGAGATAGTATGTGCAAAACCTTTGCAAATCAAATGAAAAGTGAATTTGAGATGTCCATGTTTGGGGAAATGAATTTCTTCTTGGGTCTACAAATCACTCAAACAAATAAAGGAATCTTCATTTCTCAGACCAAATATGTGAAAGAATTGTTGAAGAAATTTGGGATGGAAGACTCAAAACCAATGAATACTCCCATGGCAACCGGATGTAAATTGAGCAAAGATAATGACTCTCCTATGGCTGATCAGAAAAAGTACAGGTCAATGATTGGAGGATTATTGTATCTCACTCAAACTAGACCTGACATTATGAATGTTGTTGGTCTTGTTACTAGATTCCAAGCTAATCCTAGAGAATCTCATGTCATGGCAATCAAGAGGATTTTTAGATATCTAAAAGGGATAGTTGAGTATGGGTTGTGGTATCCCAGAGATCATGATTTTTCTCTTCATGCATAAACAGATGCGGATTGGGCAGGAGATGTGGATGACCGGAAGAGTACCAGCGGTGGAGCATTCTTCTTAGGGAAGAGATTGGTTTCTTGGCTAAGCAAGAAACAAGATGCAATATCTCTGTCCACTGCAGAAGCAAAATATATTACAGCAGTAGGTAGTTGCACTCAAGTTTTGTGGATGAAACAAATGCTAAGAGATATTATAGTAGAGTATGAAGAACCTATCACAATCTTCTATGATAATTCAAGTGCAATAAATATATCTAAGAATCCGGTGTTCCATTCAAAGACTAAACATATATCCATCAAGTTTCACTTTTTGAGCGAGCAAGTGAACAAGAATGAAATCAGATTGGAGTTTGTTCCTTCCAAGGATCAGATTGTAGATATTTTTACTAAACCTCTACCTAAGGACTCTTTTGAGTATCTCAGGGAGAAGTTAGGGGTTATTACCCCTCTGGTTCTTAATTAAGGTGCACTGATGTGCATCAGTCTAGTGGATCTCACAGTCATATCTTGTGATCTGGATTGATGTTTGGGAAGCTGCCACTTAGGGGGAGCAGCTGGCATGATTCTGAAGTAATGCAAGTATGTGCCCTTTGTCATTGATGTCAAAGGGGGAGAGAATATATGTGAAAAACAAGTGGTTTCTGATCAAAGGGGGAGAAGGAAAGGAAGAAAAGACATGTGAATGGTTGTTGTTGATAGGGGGAGTTGTGACAGTAAGGAAAAGATCTTGTTTTGATGGTCAAAAATAGTTTTTCACAACATATGTTGCCATCAATGACAAAGGGGGAGATTGTTGCAAGTATGGGTCTAACTAGTGTTATCATTGATGTCAACATACTTCTGTTGCATTAATGATAAGGATTGGATGAACTGTGTGCTAAGTATATTGAGAAAATTAGTCCTAATCAGGAATAGAGAAGAATAGTGAAGACAGTGAGGTAAAGATCCCAGCCAAGATGAAGATCAGAGGATGTGCTTCAAAGGGTTTGTAGATATGTGTCTTAAGATGATTTAGTAAAGATTTTAGAGGTCCACATGAAGATTTGAAGAAGTTATGGCCACTCAAGTAAAACCAGTTCGGGCAGATGTTCAGAGGTGACAGAGTGACACAGATAGTGATGCAGAGGTAAAACGCAACGGGAGCTTACAGACCGGAAGGAGGAGTCAATAATACAATCAGTATGTTAAAAATCCTATCGGCTTAGCATCATCATCATATTTCCTACAAACACAAACAGCATCATCATATTTTGGACGAGCACAATTATCCTCCTGCCGACTACTGTTCACTTCCTCCGCCTTTCGCCCTTCGCCTATCATTAGCATCATGATACTCAGCAAGCGCAAACATCCTCCTGTTTCACTGTTCATCTAGCGCCAAACTCTATTGGCATCATCATGATATTCAACACCACCTTCGTCAGCAGGATATAAAATATCCGGTTGTTCCAAATATCCTGATGACGACAACTTCAGCACCTTCCCTTTGATGCTTACGTCACCCCGATATCCGACTACACAAACAACAGCATCATGATATGACTTATCCGGTCAGATTGAAACATCCTGATGATGTTACCCTAACTTTATGCTGATAACTTATGTCGATGCCTAAACACTTAGCGACAGCAGGATAAACTTGCATAGGGTGATATCCGCAATATCCTGATGACGATGACGTCACATCTTGATGACGATGACGTCACACAATATCTTGATGACCTCTTCAATACTTAGCCAAAAAAATGAACTTTCACTCCCGCATCCGATAGCGATATGCGGATGATGGGCACACACGAAAGATGATCCTGACGGTGATATATACACTGAGTATATATCTGACTTATATCATCCTGATGCACTTGAAACATGCAAACTTCATCAGCTTCATAACCTGATCCTGATAGCGATATACTCACAGTTGACGATGCGATTCGCTCCTACTGGTAAAGCACATGCAGACTCCTGTATATCCGTCCGCTGCATGCAAACTCATAGAACTGCACAATTTCATAAAGACAATATGATGATCAGGCCGGATCACCTTCCTATCAAAACTTAATAGTTTATCTTTCTAAACCTAGCACATGAGGATGCTAGGCTAATTCACAGCATGCTACCAATTGATCTCTTGAACAATGAAATGCATAAACAGAAAACTAAAATGCAAACTAAGCTATCATACATGACCATTCCACCGATTCACAGAATCAACTGGTGGAAGGGTTGAAAGTATCCATTAACTTGTAAACAGAATGGAAATCAAAACAGATACAGCTGATAAACCAGATAATGCAATTTGATGAGATCTTATTCAAATGAAATTCAAATGTCCTGTTTCTGCAATACTGTCAAACAACAGTGCTTCTCAATATCTGGACTGTTCTCCTGAATCTCAACTCAATCACTAACACAACACCATAACATAACACAACTAACATATCATAACATGCTAAACCCTAACAGATCGAAGGTATATATAGCAATATCCTACGAGTACTACCAACTCACTTCCCAGCGGCTGGGAGCTTCCAAGCGGCTGGGAGGGAACAGCTCAAACTACTTGATCATGATCTCTAACTGCCTGCACACTCTCCTAGGCTGATCTAATACATAGCATTGGTCCAATGGACCTTATTACATGATGAAGTCAAACATACTAAAAATAGACTAATGTCCTGTCATGCGGACAATTAACCTATATCCTGTCTTGTAGGGGTTCTCCTGCACCATACTCCCCAGAAGAAGAAATCTCAAGTCCACTTGAGATGAGAGTATCAAGATCTGCACCATGTTTCTGGATCTGCTCTTCAGTCATCCATACTGCTTCAGAATTAGGTTTTCCCTTCCAAGAGACTAGATACTCCAAGTACTGTTTGTTCCTGGTCTGTTTGACCACTCTAGTGTCCAAAACCTTCTGCAACTGTGGAGGATCATGCTTGGGAATGTCATCATCAACTGTATCCTGTAGGAGATCCTGATCTGCATCTGGATAAGACTTGTATGGAGTTAAATCACATACATTGAATATAGGGGATAAACCAAGATCAGGTGGGAGTTGTATCTCATAAGCATTCTGTCCATGTTTGTGCAAAATCTGACATGGTCCAACTTTTCTCTGCATAAGTTTAGTATATTTTCCCTTAGGAAGTCTGTCCTTCTTCAAATGAACCCATACCAAATCTCCCACATCAAACTGTACATCTTTCTTCTTTTTATCAGCATATTCCTTATACTTCAAGGTGGTTTGCTGTAGTTGGGTCTTGACTTGATCATGAACCTCTTTTATGGCTTCTGCAAAAGCTTCACCTTCTGCACTAACAGGGTCTACTGTAGGTAGATCTCTCAATTCCAAAATTCCTCTTGGATGCATACCATAAACTATCTGAAAAGGTGATTTCCCTGTGCTCCTATTGACAGTATCATTATATGAAAATTCAGCTTGAGATAGAATATTATCCCACTTTTCTCCATGTTGTTTTGTCAAACATCTAAGCAAATTCCCTAAGGAACGGTTCACTACTTCAGTCTGTCCATCCGTTTGAGGATGATATGCAGAGGAAAAAGACAAATTGGTTCCAAGTTTCCTCCAAAGAGTTCTCCAGAAGTGACCAATAAACTTCACATCCCTGTCTGACACTATACTCAATGGCAATCCATGGATTCTGACAATCTCCCTGAAAAATAAATCTGCAATGTATGAAGCATCAGCAGTGGTTTTGCATGGCAAGAAATGTGCCATTTTACTGAATCTATCCACTACAACAAAAACACTGTCAAACCCTTTCCTTGTCCTTGGTAAACCCAAGACAAAATCCATACTTATGCTTTCCCATGGTCTGGAAGGAATGGGTAAGGGCTGATATAAACCTGCATTAGTTGACCTGCCTTTAGCTTTTTGACATATCACACATGTTTCTACAAATTTTCTGACATCTGATTATAACTTAGGCCAAAAGTAATGCCTTCTGACAAGATCAAGAGTCTTATCTAGACCAAAATGACCTGCCATAGCTCCACAATGTTTCTCCTTGATGATATTTAACCTCATAGAACACCTTGGAATACATAACTGTCCACCTTTGAACAATAATCCATCCTGAATCAAAAATTCAGAGAATTCAGCATGATATTTCTCCCCAAAAGAAGTACATACATGATATATCTCTCCAAAATCTTCATCAGACTCATACATGGTCTTTAGTGAATCAATGCCAACACTTTCTAACTGAATCTGGTTGATTGTTAGAACTCTTCTGCTCAAAGCATCTGCAACTTTATTCTTGACTCCTTTCTTATGCTTCAATGTAAAATTGAAAGCTTGTAAGGTTTCTACCCATTTCATGTGTCTGTGGTTCAGCTTTTCCTGGCTGTTTATGAAACTCAGAGCCTGGTTATCTGTGAATACTATGAATTCCTTTGGCATCAAGTAATGCCTCCATTTCTTGAGTGACTAAACTAAAGCATACAGTTCCAAATCATATGAGGAATACCTCCTTTTAGCATCATTGAGCTTTTCACTGAAAAATGCAATAGGTCTACCTTCTTGGCTGAGTACTGCTCCAATGGCCATGTGACTGGCATCACATTCTACCTGAAAGATTTTGTTAAAATCTGGAAGTGCAAGGACTGGCTGCTGTGCCACCTTCTTCTTCAATGTTTCAAAAGAATCATCTGCTCCTTGAGTCCAAACAAATCTGCACTTCTGTCCTCCTTTGATGGTATCAAGCATGGGTGCACAAATATGACTAAACCCTCTTATAAACTTCCTGTAGAAGGTTGCTAACCCATGGAAACTTCTGACATCATTCATAGTCTGTGGGGTAGGCCAAGACAATATGGCACTTACCTTCTCCTTATCCATCTGTAACTTTCCTTGTGAAATGACAAAACCCAAATATGTGATCTCCTCTTGCATGAACAAACACTTATCTAAATTTATCATCAGCTGCTCTTCATGTAACCTCTTAAGAACCAAATCTATATGTCTGAGATGTTCTTCTTTTGTGTTGCTGAAAATCAGAATGTCATCTAGATATACTATGACAAACTTACCAATGAACTCTTTCAAAACCTCATTCATCAACCTCATAAAAGTACTAGGTGCATTAGATAAACCAAAAGGCATAACCTTCCATTCATATAACCCTTCATTAGTTTTGAATGCTGTTTTCCATTCATCTCCTGGTCTAATCCTGATCTGATGATATCCACTCTTCAAATCTATTTTTGTAAAATACTTAGCACTTCCCAAACAGTCAAGTAAATCCTCTATCCTAGGGATTGGAAACCTATACCTGATTGTGATCTTGTTTATAGCTCTGGAATCTGTGCAAAGCCTCCAAGTACCTTCCTTCTTTGGTGCTAGTACAGCTGGTACTGCACATGGACTTAAGCTTTTCCCAATCAGACCTGAATCTAACAATTCTTCAATCTGTCTGGCTACTTCTGCATTCTATTCTGGAGTTAGCTTATAGGCTGCTTTGTTTGGAAGTGTTGACCCTAGAATTAAGTCTATGCAGTGACTAATATCTCTGACAGGTGGTAGGGATCTTGGCATTCCCTCTGAGATGATACCTTTGTACTTATCCAATAGCTCTTGGATAGCTGGGTCTATGAACCTTGGCTTCTTCTCTTCCTTGACTTCTTGCTGCTGTTCTTTATTCACACTCATACATGGGATTAGGGCATATGCAACTGCACCTTCTGCTGCTACTTCTTTCATGAACTGTTTACCTTCCATCAGCATGACCTTCACCTCTTTTCCTTTAGATTTCTCCTCCTTCTCTGCCAATGGGAATAACTGTATATCCTTACCATCTTTAGTGATTTTATAGGTATTTCTAACACCATCATGTTGTGCCTTCAAATCATACTGCCATGGTCTACCAAATAAAAGATTGCAAGCATCCATCTTGGTAATGTCAAACAACAACTTATCCTTATATGCACCAATCTGAAATTCTACCCAAGCCTGCTCTTCTACAGTTGTCTGCTGACCTTGGGTAATCCATGAGACTTTATATGGGGATGGGTGAGGCAATCTCCTAAGCTTAAGCTTTGTCACCATGTGTTCAGACACAAAATTTTCAGTAGAACCAGAATCAATCAAAACTTTACATGCCTTACCTCCTGCTTTGCAAATAGTCCTGAAAAGAGACTTTCTTTGAGGGGATTCTTTGTCAGGTACCTTCATGGTAGTCACTGTTCTTCTCATCATTAGAGACTCTCCACTTTCTGGGTATCCATAATTATCAGGAGCATTCACACTCTGAAAATCATTAGAGCCTGTCCTACTTTGATTATCAGGTTCTTGGATCAGATTTGTTCTCCTTTCTCCTGCTGAGCTTGTGGCCTTTTCTGGACATCTGCTGGCTATATGGCCTTCCTTGTTACAGTTATAACATCTGATGGATCCTCTGCCCTGGGATCTTCCTCTGAAAGGTCTTCTACCTCTGAAGTTTCCTTGCTGACTATAATTTTCCCTCTGGTTCTGACTATTGTTTCCCTTACTATTGTCATGACTGGATTCTCCTTGATATCCCTGTCCATGTCCTCTGCCTCTAAAAGGACCTCTTCCACCTCTTTGTTGTCTTCCTCTTCCTCTATTGTGTTGTTCTTGTTTTCTTTTTAACTTCTCTTCTACTTTCAATGCCAACTGAAAGCTTTTCTGAACTATATCTGGATTATGCAGACTTAAATCTTCCTGAATGTTGAACCTCAATCCATTAAGGTATCTGGCCACCTTCTCTTCTTCACTTTCCTTTACCTTTGTTTTCATACAGAGTTTCATGAATTCTTCTGTATATGAGCTGACATCTAGCTCCTTTTGCTTCAAGTTTTGCTTCCTTTTGTGTAATTGGATACTGTAATCCAATGGGACATAAGCTTCCTTTACTAATGCCATCATCTTCTTCCATGTAGCGACTCTACGCTTTCCTTCCTGTACTCTATCATCTTGAACGAAATTCCACCATGTCAAGGCAGCTTCTTTCATCTTTGACTGGGCTATTTTCACTCTCTGTTGTTCTGGTATCTCCTCTGTTTCAAAGAAATTGTTCAAACAGTCTATCCACTCCATCACTGAATCAGGTTCCATCTTTCCTGTAAACACTGGCAAATCCAGTTTCACATCCATGGTTCTCCTCTCCATGGCCTTGAGGGCGTTCAACAGTGGTCTCTGGTCTGCAGGAATGACCTCCTCGCTCCAATTAGGGATCTCTTCTTCTTCCCTATCTTCTTCTCTACCAGAACCTACTCTGCTCCTCAACTTCGCTAACTCATCCTTCAATTCCTGATTCTGAGCCTTCACGGCCTTGCTTTCTGCAATCTGTTTCTTCACCAGAACTGCCAACTCAGCGTTGGTCATCCTTGTCGGAACCTCCGATGTTCCTTCCTTGTCTGACATCCTGCTTATCTTTTCCAGAAGATCCTTCCTTTGCTCTGATACCACTATGATGCAGAGGTAAAATGCAACGGGAGCTTACAGACCAGAAGGAGGAGTCAATAATACAATCAGCATGTTAAAAATCCTATCGGCTTAGCATCATCATCATATTTCCTACAAACACAAACAGCATCATCATATTTCGGACGAGCACAATTATCCTCCTACCGACTACTGTTCACTTCCTCCGCCTTTCGCCCTTCGCCTATCATCAGCATCATGATACTCAGCAAGCGCAAACATCCTCCTGTTTCACTGTTCATCTAGTGCCAAACTCTATCGGCATCATCACGATATTCAACACCACCTTCGTCAGCAGGATATAAAATATCCGGTTGTTCCAAATATCCTGATGACGATAACTTCAGCACCTTCCCTTTGATGCTTACGTCACCCCAGCATCCGACTACACAAACAACAGCATCATGATATGACTTATCCGGTCAGATTGAAACATCCTGATGATGTTACCCTAACTTTATGCCGATGCCTAAACACTTAGCGACAGCAGGATAAACTTGCATAGGGTGATATCTGCAATATCCTGATGACGATGATGTCACATCCTGATGACGATGATGTCACACAATATCCTGATGACCTCTTCAATACTTAGCCAAAAAAATGAACTTTCACTCCCGCATCCGATAGCGATATGCGGATGATGGGCACACACGAAAGATGATCCTGACGGTGATATATACACTGAGTATATATCTGACTTATATCATCCTGATGCACTTGAAACATGCAAACTTCATCAGCTTCATAACCCAATCCTGATAGCGATATACTCACAGTTGACGATGTGATTCGCTCCTACTGGTAAAGCACATGCAGACTCCTGTATATCCGTCCGCTGCATGCAAACTCATAGAACCACACAATTTCATAAAGACAATATGATGATCGGGCCGGATCACCTTCCTATCAAAACTTAATAGTTTATCTTTCTAAACCTAGCACATGAGGATGCTAGGCTGATTCACAGCATGCTACCAATTGATCTCTTGAACAATGAAATGCATAAACAGAAAACTAAAATGCAAACTAAGCTATCATACATGACCATTCCACCGATTCACAGAATCAACCGGTGGAAGGGTTGAAAGTATCCATTAACTTGTAAACAGAATGGAAATCAAAACAGATACAGCTGATAAACTAGATAATGCAATTTGATGAGATCTTATTCAAATGAAATTCAAATGTCCTGTTTCTACAATACTGTCAAACAACAGTGCTTCTCAATATCTGGACTGTTCTCCTGAATCTCAACTCAATCACTAACACAACACCATAACATAACACAACTAACATATCATAACATGCTAAACCCTAACAGATCAAAGGTATATATAGCAATATCCTACGAGTACTACCAACTCACTTCCCAGCGGCTGGGAGGGGACAGCTCAGACTACCTGATCACGATCTCTAACTGCCTGCACACTCTCCTAGGCTGATCTAATACATAGCATTGGTCCAATGGACCTTATTACATGATGAAGTCAAACATACTAAAAATAGACTAATGTCCTGTCATGCGGACAATTAACCTATATCCTGTCTTGTAGGGGTGCTCCTGCACCAAATAGGTCCGGTGAACTCTGGAAATGCAATATCTTGTTCTACGGATTTGGTGAAGTGTTTATAAAGTTAATGTGAACTAACAACTCAATTGGTTCGTGATCTAGAGGTCCGCAAGCATCTATTCCATTATAACAGTGATGGCAGACTGTGTTCTTGAGGTTTTGGATGAAGGAGAGAAGGATTTTAGTAAGCAGATGTATTGTGGATGTTCTTGGTGATTCAGGCAATCTTGTGGAGGTCTTTGGATCATGTCTAGTTCATGTTGGTGGTCCGCATTGGAGTTTGAGCTCGTGATTGAAGAATAACCTTTGGATGATGGTGTTCTTCCTAAGTTTGGCCAACCGGATAAGTTACACATCCTGCGAATGATCTTGAAGATGTTATGTGAAGATTGGCATGTTGCTAAATGAAGATTGAAGTCTCAGATCTATGTGACCGACAGTGTGTTGATCCATGTGAAGTCTTTTTGTAACTAGTCATGTATTTATGTATTTTCTCTGTAATGTATGCCGACTTGGATGATTATCCCTAAGTTGATGTCTTATATAAATAAGGAGTTGTAAAGTCATTTCAAAGGAATCTTATGGTGATGAGAGTGTGGTAGAGAGGAGTAGAGTGAAAGGCAAAGCATAAGTATTGAGCTTAAATGGAACCGACTCAAGTATGGTGAAGATGCTATTCTCCAGTTCAAGTATGTGATACTTATTATTCTGTAGACAGTGTATCTCTCATAGGCACTGGGCCTCTTGTGAGCAGTGAGACCTAATTGGTAGGTGCCATTTTGTTCTTTCTATTCTTCTAATAGATAATACAATCTTGGGTTAATCACTCCATGGTTTTTCCCTTAACCAAGTTTTCCATGTCAAAATCTTGGTGTCTTGTGTGTTAATGTGTTCTTGCCCTTGATTTAATGCATTATGTTTCCATGATTGATTTATAATTATGCTACTAAATTACGAAGTGGATTTAAGTGTTTGATTGGAAGAAAGTTTTGGACAACTGATTCACTCCCCACCTCTTAGTTGTATGCCCTAAGATTAACACATTTGTTGAGGTTGCATACTCACAGTATATGTCAAAGGATTAGTATGTGACACATATGTGTTTGAGGATTGTTGTCTGTGAGACACAAGTGGTGGTTGAGTATATTGCGATGAATTAACGCCAAGGTTTTGCATCACATGGGAAGTAGTGGATGGATTGACGTTGGTCAATGGTTGTGAAATCGGTGTTGAATTTGTAATATGGTAATTGATGGAAGGGATTGGTAGATGCGGAAGAAGGATGGACATTTGGGTTTGTGTTTTGGACAACATGAGGATTGGGATATGTCATATGTTGGGTGACAATGGGTAATCCTTGAGTAGTATAAGATGGATTGATGGTTTGTGAAGGATTATAAGAGGATGGCTGAATTGATGTAAGTTGATCAACATAAGAGACTGCGATAGTAGGATTAGCTTGTGAAACAATAGGCGGGTCACTCATGTCAATGAGACTAACATTGGGGTTATATGGTGTGTTGGATGGGTCTATAGAAATTGTGGAGACCATATTAGCAGTGATAGGAATATGGGATGTGGTATCCACATGTGATGCAATGGGAGTAGCGGATTACAATGGTTGTGAAGCTTGGATGGTTTGTGTTGTTTCGATAGCTTGGAAAACTTGTGAAGTATGGGATATGGGGATAGCTTATGACGATTGAGGAGTTTGCAATTGGGCAACATGGACAACTTGTGTTACTTGAGATTGAGATACAGTCATGGTAGGAGTTGTATGTTGTGGAACATGGAAAGGTGGAATATTTAGATTTTGCAAAAGCAAAGGAAGTACATTAGTTAGAGTTATCAAAGGTTCTAAAGTGTACTATGAGCTTGGTAGGTTGAATGAAGTAACAATAGGCAATGAAAGAGATGGGTTGGAAGATGGATTTTGTAATATGGTATGAGATGGTGTGGCTATAGTGGATTGTCCCTTTACAACAACAATGGGAGTGCTTGGATCATGTTCTTGAATAGTGGATATGTCAAAGTCTCTTGGTAATTTGGATCCCATACGTGCTAATTGCAAGAAGTAGCGGTTAGGATAGGATAAAACAAGCCTCTCAAATTGGTCCCATACATGTGTGTCTCTAAATTCTGATAAGTCCTCTTGGGATTGCTCTTCATAAGTCTCAAAAAATGTTTGAGGTTGCACTTGTTGTGAGGATGACTCTCCAATGGTGTCCCTATCGGGCACAAACATGTGAGGAGGCATGTCGATTGTAAATTGTGTTGCATCTCTAAGGGGTGTTGATCATGATTGTTGCATCTTGGCTTCCATCTCAGCTCGTATTTTTGCTTCCATTTCAGCTCTATATTGGCTCCTAGTTTGAGGCATGATGGTTGATGTTGAAAATTGGACTTTAGCTTGTCAAGGTTGAGACCCAAAAGGTGATGATTGGTTGTTTGTTTGGTTGTTGGTTGCTAGGGTAGTTTGTTGTTTGCTTTGTTGTTGTTGGGTTGCTTGGTTGCTTGGTTGTTGGTTGCTAGTTGTTGGTTTGCTTGGTTAAACTTCCCTAGAGGATAGCTCACACACTCAAGGGAAAAGCTGATTACTGATGTTGTTGTTTTGTTGATATTGCTAATGCTAAAGCCAATAGATGATGTTTTGTTGTTGTTGGATTGGTTGATTGATACTTGGTTTTGTTGATTTGAGGTCTCAAGAGGATGAAAAGTCCACAAAGTCCAATTATTTGTTATGTTCAAGATAGGAGATGAAGTTCAGGTGTCTGCAAATGATTAGAGGCAGGTTTGAAAGCTAATGCTGAAGCTAAGCAAACTAGAAATCTAGCTAATTTGGCTGAGTTTGTACGGATTGTTGATGTTTAGCCAGAAGTGAAAGATAATAGCTCAAATGTGACTCAAATAAGGATAAAAGTGACTAACAATAGCTTAGAAGTGATCTAGTTTTAGTTCAGGTGACAGGCTACAGTATTAACTAGAGGTGAGCCAATTTGCTATAGGCAAACAATTTTGGTTCAAAACTAATTTTTTGCTAGTTAAAAGTGACTCAGTTCAGACCAAAGGCGAGAAACATTTATTCAAAGGTGATTCAGTTGAAGCAAAAGGTGACTAATTGTTGTTTAAAGGTGATCTGGTCGACTGTATGTGGACAGTTACAGTTCAAAAGCGAGTCTGTGTTTGCCAGGGAAGATGTTTGAATTGTGTTTTTGACAAGAAAATAGTAATTTCAGTCACTCACACTCACAACAATCACAAACTTGTACAACCTAGGCTAGGAAAGGACTGTATTTGTTAAGTCCCCTGGCCATGCTTATTCAAAGTGGATAGCTTCAGGATCTTGGTAGCACTAGCTCCTCTCCACGGCACTCACTTCTCACACATACCAAGATCTGGGTTTCCCAAGGCTTGTCCCCCCAACAAACCTTAGGATTGTCCCTACTATCTCTACTAAGAACCATGTGAATCAAGGCGGCTTCAAAGGTCCCACCTTTTGTGTCAACAAATAGAAGGTTTTTGGCTACTACACAACATTTCTAGTAAGGGCATCCATTTAGGTGGCTATATGTGCAGCAGCGCTACTCTCCATTATGGAGTCTCCTAGCCTTCAAGGGTTACGTCTTGGAGGGTTTTGGGGAGGTTGGTTGTCGGTGTAACACAACAACACCCATTGTTTGTGGCTTTCGACACAAACACTTTTCTTATATAGCGGTTCGAAAGCACTTGGCTTTAGTCCGTTATCGATTGAGTCATACCCCTTCTCACTCTAGGATGGCAGGCCCTCTAAAGATAATAACAAGTTCTCATGCACCCAAGATCCATTTGATAGGCAAGGGGAGAGGATACTTTAGCTACTAAATTTGGGTTACAAACATGCACATTCAAGCAATCAAGAAATATAAATCAAGCACGGAGCAAACAATGATTCTTTTTAAGCACCAAGCCTAAATGTTCCTAAATTAGTGATAAATCACAAGTCTTGGACCGATCAGAGCTACAACAGATATGTTAGTAGTTTGATAACCTTCTTTTCTTAGACAATCGATAATATGTTGCACAAATACCCAATTAGTAGCCAAGAAAACTAAATTGCAAATGATAAAAACTGAAAGTGACAGTTACCAGAGGTAATCAACTGTTGATCAGAAGCGATCTGTATTCTGCAGCAAGTGAAATGTTACAAATTAGAAGCAACGCTAGTACACCTAGATGCAAAATGATAAAGCTCAGAAGTGGTGCAAAAAAGCAACAGGTGACTGATTGTAGGTCATAAGTGACTCAGATCTGTGAAAAAACAAGATATAACAGAAAACCCTCATTTTGTAGAAAGCGATCCAGATAGCTAAAAGCGATCATTGTCAGATTAAAAGTGATGCAAATAAGAACATAAGTGACCACTGGTATCTTGTAAGCAATGCAAAAAAGACAATAAGAAACTACTATTTGTTCAGAAGCGATCCCAGGAATGCTAAAAATGACAGGTTTCAGCTGAAAAGCGATGCGTGTAATCAGACAGCGACTGGTTTTTGGTCAGAAGCGACTGAAACATGCCATAAGTGCTCAGAAAATCTGATCTTCACAAAAACAACTTCAAATAGCAAAGTTAATCAAGGATGTGAGTCCCACCGAGCGTTCCAAAATGTGATAGGTAAAAATTAGTTTAATAAGATCAAGCATAGGCATGAAAACCTAACCCTACCATCATCAAAGAATCGAATCCAAATGAAATCAAAAGCATGCAATTCAAGAACAATATCACCTAGATTGTATGATTCCTTATTTATGATGTGGATTGCTTCTCAACAATAAACAATTATGAAGATAAAAGCTACCATGATGGATGAATGATAATGATAATATGCTAGATGGATACTAAAATACTCAATATGCTCAAAATGATAATATAGACGCTATATAAATACTAGATAAATGTAGTATGGAATGAGAGGGTGTTTATATAGAACTCAACCAAAATCAATCAAGGGTGGAGATTTGGTGGCTATGTGAATGGCTAAGATTAAATGATAATCATAGATGAATGTGTAAATGACAAGTGGAGGGAAGATGAGGCTTATGTGTGCCCGTGTACATAAAAAGTACTACATGTGGGATTGATATTAAATGAAATATGTAGTACCACTTATCTTTTTTAAATAAAAGAGGCACACATGTCGGCTCATTGATATAAATGATAAGAGAACTTAATTAAATAAATAAAATTGATTTAATTAATTGGAAAGTGGGTTTGTGAATGGAATTTTAATTAAATAAATAAGATTTATTTAGTTAAAATAGATAGAAAAAAAATAATTAAATAATTAAAGATTCTTTAATTATAGATTAAAATAAAATAGAAGAAATAGCTAATGAATTAATTAAATAAATATAAATTTATTTATTTAATAGAAGAAATAAGTGATAAGGAAATTGCTCAAGTGTGTTAGACAAATGCAGATGGCAGATAATGCAATATTTGAATGCTAATGATAATTAGGTCAATTTTGGGTGTCTACAACAACTTCTTTGACCGGGAACCTCTCTACCCACTAGACTTGTACTTTGCATAGAACTACACCAAGATCTTACAAGGAAAATAGGTTGGTGAATTTTACATGTCTAACAAGCTTCTCTACAAGCTCAAGTATCTCTATGTTTTAGACACCACACCACACTAGAGACTCATCTAGGAAGCATACTATTCCAAAATAACTCAACACTTCAACATTACTAAAACACTAGCAACACTTGAACAACACTTCTAGTGGCCTCACATATGTGCAAATTGAGAACCACATCAAGTCTCTCATTCTTTGTAGCATTGCAAAATATTGGAAATAGGAAGTTTGGACTCTACACCCCTCTCTTAGTTTTGAAACCACCTTGGGAATCATTAACATGGATTTATTAAGAAGACTACCTATGACAAAGCACTGGTGTAATTCCATGACTGTGTTATCATTATGTATTTTTCTTATGTTGGCCATACTTATTTCTTCTTATATTTGAATGAATATCAGTTATTGAGCCTCAATACTGTGCTTATGTGAATGAATATGTTGATACAGTAAAGCATTTACTATGGATGTTTTCAATTACATGTTCATAATTATGTTCAACATAAAAATGGAAACTATTTAAAAATAATAAAGTTAACAAAGTTGCTTATTTAAATAATTGTGAGTTACGTGCATTAATATTTTATTAACTTTTGTTTCTTCACAAACATATATTGATACAAAATGAATGGAAGAAGCATTCAAGTAATCCTAATTTTTTTTGCCAACAATTCATACCAAGATTGAATAATTTAAGGATATTGCAATAGGTAATTTCTATCGACACAAATAATATTACTGAAGCATTACAAAGTTTAGGTCATAAGAATCATCCTTTTTTAAACATGGATTGCAAATAATTTTAAAAATTTAGAAGTCTTGGTCATTAACATTATTTTCTGCTACAATGTCATCAAGTGTATCATTGTCAATGTTCATATGTTCTTTCAAGTATTTAATATTATCATCATCCTCATCTTGACCTGCATCATCTTCATCATCATTGAAATTTGACTGTAGACCATATATATTGTTACTAGATGTATTTGGATCATCATTTTCTATACCATCCATATTTTTGTCTTCCATAACATCATCTAACTCTGGATTGTTGTCTTCTTGTGCCTGAACATAACCATCTTCAACATCATCATGGATGTCAATTTGTTTGATGTTCTCTAATCCCTCTCTCATTTTATTGGCCATCATTGTTTTACTCAGCATCCACTAATGGATTGTCAAATACATGCCTTAATTTTGGATCATAATGTATGACAAATGTCCATTTTGGGTCCAAAATATCTTCATAGAAAAATACCTGCACATGAACAACATACATATATTAGATGTATGGTATAACAATTTTATTGATTAATAAACACATGTATATATTTGTAATAAACTATGAATTAATAGATTAATGATCACTACCGCTTCTTGTTTGAGTTAAAGAAATACCTACTCACAATGAATTGCTAGAACATAAGGCTCCTTATCCTCCGATAGGAAACATGAGGAATCTATAGAAAACAATCCACTATGGGTATCATGTCTTCATGTCCTCTCAAATGCTTCATATCATCTACACTTAAAAACATAACATTTAAAAGAGCGGTAATCCAACTCAATAATTTCTTGTATTTTCCCAGCATATTGTAGATTCCCTTCAATTATATTCTTATCTTTTGAGCTTAATCGACTGGATTGCTTGAAGTCAACCATGATGCCACAATCGAAGGATCATCTCTTTACATCTACACTTTCTACACGATAATGTCGACCATATGATCACATTGCTGGATATTTCCTCACCTGTGAAATACCATTTATTTAAGTGAAAACAAATATAATGATGAATATTAAAATAGTAAATAGTGTCAAAACTATAAGGAAACAATATTTTGTAAAATTCCAACTGTACCTTTCTTTCACATCCTCTAGACATGTTGATTTTGTCTTCTGTTATGTTTGAATCTATACTTGCATCTTCTATTTAATTTTGAATTTGTTCAGTAACCCATTCTAGTGTGCAATCTTTGCCCCATTCCCTAAGCAGATCAGTGGGAAGTGGAGTATTCCTTGGGTTCGATCTCTTAAATTGTCTCCTTGCTTCTAACACTTCTTCTCTCTTTTTATCATACAGATCGATCCATTTGTTCATAAAGTCCATGTGGTACAGAATGAATTTGTCGAGTATAGCACTTTCGTCTACACCTATTACATGTCAACATGTTTATTTCAAACTCCAAATGTCATGCTGTTAATTTGACAAATAAATTACAGAGTAAATTAATGATTACAAGAGAAACAACCGCACTAATCATGAATTTACTTAATAATTTCTACTTGAACACCATTAGATTGTGGTTTTTCTCCATCAATAATATCTTATGCTTGTTCTTCATCCCAGAACCATGGCCCATCTTCAAAATCCTTACCAAGGAATTCACACAGGAAGAAAAATGCTTCATTCAATACATACCCTTCAGCCATGCAACCCTTTGGATGTGCCTTTTGTCGGACATATCTTTTTAGAGTTTTCATATACCTCTCAAAGAAAAATATCCACCTCATTGATATGACACCCACCAATTCAATGTCATCAACTAGGTGTATAAGTAAATGGACTTGTAGGCCCATGAAACTTGTAGGGAGCTCCTTCTCAAATACACATACAAGTTCTGCAATTTCCTTCTTCCATTTTGGCACTTCACATTCATGGATCTCCTTGGAGGTCACCCACCTAATATATGAATAGTAAATTAGTATGAACCTTTAGTCAAAAATTAAAATATAATATAATATCTCTATATCTCTCACACATGAACATTTCATATAACCACATACCTTGTAAATGCCGACAATCGACTTATGGCATTCCTTAAGTCAACTGTAAGACAGGAATCCCCCCTAATTGCCAATGGCATAATATGCTATCAAACACATTTATGAAAAGGTCATTAGTAATTTTTCCTCACACAACAAAATATCAAAATATATTTAGTACTTAATCAATGTTACCCGTAAATGTTAAATGGTGATATATAATACCTTCATAAAATTATGAAAATCATGTGTTTTAAATCCTGTGATATGTCCATCAACTGTAAAATCTTTAACCAATGATGACCCATAGCTAGTAGGTGTCCTTATTGAAGGGATGACATTTTTTAGTTGGTCTAGCTCTTTTTTTTTCAAAATCCATGGAGCTTCTGCATACGTTTCATTTTCCCTATTTGGCCACAAATGTTTTCTATCAATTTTGATACATGAAAGAGCAATTTCTCTCCTCGAAGACAAGGTGTCCTTCTCTTTGCCTAATATATGTCAAAATATAGAATCTGGGACATTTTTGAAGATGTGCATAGGATCTAATAGGTGAGATATTAATAGATCCTTCCAGTAAGGGAGCTCATAAAATATGGATTTCCTTTTCATTCCTTCTGGCATATTAACTACAACTTGTTCTGGTTCTTCAATTGAATCACCCCGATCAAAAAAATCCTCCCAAGCTTTCAATTCAGCATCTTCATACTTCTTAAACCAATCACCTAGACCTATAATAATGGGAGGGCCTCTATTTTCAACTTTTCCATCAAATTGATTCTTCAGGCAATTTCTAAACTTATGATCTAGTGGTAGAAAAACCCTGTTGTTTGCGTAAATAAATTTATGTAGATCTTTAGAATATCACCCTTGAAATTGTTTTGCACATCTTGGACATGCAAATATCCCCTTTGTTTGAAGCCCTGCAATTCAATAAGTAATGTTAATAATATCAAAAAAATAGTATAAAACTAAGTATGAAAGTTGGGATGGAAATAAATTATGAGTGTAAATATGTAAATATTTTATCTTACTAGAACAAACACCAAGTCCTGGGAAATCATGAATAGTCCAACATAGCACACCATACAACATGAAGGACCTATTTGATGGGGGATGTGATATGTTATACATTCTTATGCATTTCCATAGCAGTTGCATCTCATTAATAAAAGGCGCAAGATAAACATCCATGTTTTTAACTTGATGTTTTCCTGGAACAATGAGAGTCATCATAAGGTGCTCCTTTCTCACACTCATCCATGGGGGAATATTGTATACTATCAATCCGACTAGCCAAACACTATAATTTGAGCTTAGGAAAGAGAATGGGCACACTCCATCAATTGCAAGACCAAACCTGATACTATGGGGTACATCTTTGAATTTTCTTGGCCATTTTTCCTCTGTGTTTCATTGCTTTGGAGTTGGCCAAAATTTGCATGAATCCATCTTTACTCATGTTCTTTGTATGTCAGTCCATTAATTGTACAAGTGACTTGCAACAAAACATTCATTGAAGTCTAGGTATAATTGGCATGCGACGTAAAACCTTCTTTGGAACTGTAGGACCTTGTACATCTGTACAATATTTCTTCTCTTTGCATACAAGGCATTCTACCTTGTTTTCATATTCATCTCTATATAAATTCAATCATTTTTACATGAATGAATTTGCTTATATTCAATCCCCAACTCAACCAACAACAGGCACGCCTCTTTGCAAGTTGATGGAAACACATTCTCTTCAGGGAATATTTTAGTTTTTAGTGCCTTGTAAGATTGCCAGAGATTAAATCAATTGAATGTTTGACTTATGATGAACATGTTTCATATGTCAATATATACTAGGATTGTTTATATACAATATATGGTTTTAAATTCCCCTTAAATAAATATAAACGAAGTTGATGAATGTTTATGAATTATGTACACCAATTGACAATGCAAAGTAAGAAATGGATTACATTTCACTTTAGTAGGGTAGTGAATCCTTTGTCTGACCAACCAAATAGTGACTTGATTTCTAATAATATTAATGTGCATGCCATTTTTGAAGTTCTACTTGCACCTGATTTGAACACAGGTGTCTTCGTTGCTTGCTTGATGGAGTCTTTCAGGTTGTTATCATCAACATTACGTTGGTGGTAATTACCCCTACTATCATCATTGTTTCCATCCACAAAGAAACCTGTAAGCATTTCATTCAATCCTTCTTCATGCACTACATTTTCACTATCATGATCATCATCATTAAGGCTAGCTTGCATGTCATCAGTGTATGCGGATCTCATCAGTAGTTCAAATTTCTCAACTGCTAGTGTTCTGTTCAATGTTGCTCTTTTCTGCCTAGTATGGTTTAAAGGATGGTTTGGATCATTCCATCCAAACCTTAATAACCTAGTTGGATCTTGGGTATTAGTATGTGTTTCATCAACATCTTCTACCTATCAACAAACACAAGCATTATTTAATGTTTGGAAACAATTGCACTAAATTCAAAATGTATCAATTTCAAAGAAATATAATCAAATATGGCTTAAAAAATAAAAATATAAATTGTATGAACATATATACATCCATTGAATAATGGAACATTATTTTATAGACTACCTTTTTTATACAATAATTTAAAGAAAACACAATTTTGACAACATAGTTTATAAAACATCAGTCCACACTCATTTATTATTCTTTGGTTTTCTGCCCTTAAGAACATCCTTAGGGAGACTTTGTTCTTCCCTTTTCTTTCATGTAGGAGTGTGTTTTAAGAAGGGGTAATTAATCAATAACTCATCCCCAATGGTAAGGTCCATAATAGCCTCAACCATTATCAATCTATCAACCTCTCTTTCCATATCTCCATCTTTATCATTTACAACCTCAACAAATTGACAAATCGGTCTTATAGTAGGGTCCCTTCCCTTACTACTATTTATAAATCCTACAGTATTTTTGTGTGTGTATGCATGTCCATCTATATACATAAGATGACCTCTATTCATTTCTTTTCCACTTTCTAATTGGAGATGATGTGTATACATATATGAATTATATCATATACTGACATGCTAGGCTTATATTCTGCTAGCCTTCTCCATTCACCACTGTAATATGATGGACCATAATATGGCATTAATCTCCTAGTGGTTTGTTCTAAATTGTTTCTATGTTTAGATCCCACATGTACATTTTGGATGACAAAGAGGCCTAGATTCACTTCATGAATATTGGAGGGTCGTATCATGTAGCTGTATCCCCAAAATTGAAAAACCTCATACACTCTAGGTAGTTGTTGAACACTAGGCCAAGCGCAATATAGTCGACAATCAAATGTCTCTTTGTAAATTAATCTCAAACTCAGGGGCAAGTCATCATCTCCATCACATTCATTCTCATAGGGTATGTAGTCCACCTTCCCCTTGTCTTTAAGAAAATTATACATCTTTAAACTAGTTCTTGTTCTGTTACTTGTTTTCATCAATTCCTCATCTTTGGAGCTGGTATATTGGCAAATATTTTTTTTAGATGTATCATCTAATTAATGATCATTGCCCTCTAGGCTGGAAGTCGGTGATCCAGGAAACTTTAAATCAACAACTTTATCCTGCAAGAATCCATTAAGAAAAAAATTAGTTATTTAAATAATATAAAACAATGTTTAAATGAAGTATACATGTTATTTATATCAAATTGAAAAATTTCTTACCACAATTCCTATTGGATTTGAATCGATTGTAGGAGGCATACTACCGACTGGAAGCTCATCATATATGTAATGACTTTGTACAATCGCTTGTTTGAATTGTTTCTCTCCATGACATACAGAACATCCACAAACAACAATTTTCTCAAAGTATTCATCCCATGTACTATAGTCCTGACCAACCTCTTGTTTAGTGCAATCATTTGTTGTGTCTGCAGGATCCATTGTCATATCATCTTCCACCCACTGTCGTCTACATGATTTAATAGTTTTAGGTCCACGTCCACATACATATCTTTTTCTTTTGCTAGTTGAACGCTCAAGATCTGCATTTGCTCTAATCTCCATCTAAAATAATCAACAACATGCATTAACTTATGTCAAGATTGGATAATACATTATAAATTTCAATAATACTGTGAAATAAGATGAACGTATCACAAAATGCCATTAGATCATTTTTTCCTAAGTTAAGTCAAAATTTGAGTACCTGATGTCCCGCTTCATCCATTGTGTCCTCATTTGATATGACATGATATGTTGCCATGGCCTCGTCTAGCCGCTATAATACACAACATAGTAAATAATGTTTAGTACACCAATTATATCATTTCAACGAATATGCTATCCGACACAATACCTCACTTTAGTCATATTTGTGACATATTCATATCATGTTTTCACCATCCTAATTTTCAAACTTTTCCCTTGATTATAGAATCACATTTAATGACCATTCCTATGCATTTTCAACCAATAAGTTTGACCTCAGAGGCCTCATGGACAAAAAAATGACTTTATCTCCTCTATGTTGTAGCATTTGTGAATTCATAAACACCTTCCTCTTTTGGTTGAGATTGCTTTCTCTTCTTACCTCTATTGTATCTATAGATTCCATTGTCATATCTATTTCCACCCACTTTCCTCTCTGTGATTTAGTAGTTCTATGCCATCCACGTCCTCTCTCCATGGCCTCCTCTGGATCTTGTAATACACAACAATGACAATAGTCACATAATAGTTATGCAGCAAGAGGTTAAAAGGAACCAATCAAGATAACCACACATGAATAGCAAATGTGTCCTGACAGATTATATAAATTTCCTATATGTTAGCATTTATCGTCTAACCTTTCTACATCAGCCCCCAATTGTGTAGATATCCTAGTTGTTATATGCAAATGATTTGTATCCTTGCATTCCCATTTGCAAATACAGTGAACTAATTTGAATCCTTGTATAACCAATTTATAGGTATAGTGAATTGATTTGAGTTTTTACATTCACAATAAAAAAAAATCACAGTGAGATCGTTTGAATCCTTGAGTACTCAATTACCAAACACGGTGAAAGGATGCAGGTTTTTGCATTCCCACTTAGCTATTATACTAAAATGTATATGAATATTTGAAGATCCATTCACCATACATGGTGACTGTTTAGACATAGGACTTTGAAGTCCATGCACTGAATAGAGGAAAATACTACATCAGTTTTCAATGCCCGATGACATGTTTAAAGACATCTCTTCCTTTAAAAACATTTGAAAAGGGAATAAGTAGGTGACCTAATTTGTGAAAGAATGGTGATCACTTTCACTAGTAAGCTCATTATTCTTGCATTGGCAAAATTTGATAGATTTCTTCTCATTTGTAAAATTGTAAGCAAAAGGTTTTCATTATAGTATGAGAAAATTACAAGCATCCACATCATCCAAATTACAAGAATCATCATCATCATAAAATCATTTGTATCTTTTTTCAATCACTTTGGAGACAATACAGCAACATATAAACATGAAAATTAACTCAACAGTTGAACACTAAAAAAAGGTTACCATTTAAGTACAGTCTTCTCCATAATACTGCTTCATAATATATATATATTAATTGCAAAGTTTTTGGAACATGAAGGTGGATGAGTGGGATGGGTGCAATCTATCTTCCTACTAAGTCCCCTAAAATGCTTCAGAAAGAACTACTACCCTCCTTTTTTCTCTCGGGTCTTGGTCTCTCTTATATGCGACAGGCAACAAGATATAGACCCGTTACAAAAAGACACGACTTTTGATAACTAATTATAATTGAAAAGAAAAACATTTCATTAAATGGATGCACTGATCTGTTAATCTCTAAATAGAGGCCCGTGACCATCTAAGGCCTATGCAAAGCTTCTATTTTCTGATATGATGCCCATCATACTGTTGGTTGATCTCCTCCATCCAATGACTATCCTGTCATATCTGGCACGTTCATGGTTTGATTGATAAACAAATTTATTACAGAGAGATGATGGATGTAGTCCTGTTCTGCATAGGAATCACATTGATAATCACTTCCTTCATATCATACTCCATTCACATCATTTTTTCCAACTGTGTATGAGTATTTTTCAAGACTATCTCTTCATCGTTGATCTCCTGTAATGCATTAGTCAGAACCATGGCCAAATCTTCCTTCCAATCATCACATTTTTAGAGATTCCCAGAATTATCATGAAGTGGTGGAGCAAGATTAAAATAATCAAGCTCTTCTTTGAGCTTGTCATGATATTCATCATGTGACTCTATCAAATCATTATATACTTGTAATATTTGTCCCACCAAGATCCCTTTGCCCAAAAGGTCTTCTTTCTTTTCAGTCATCCTCCCCTATAATATTTTATTTTCTACCATTGCTGAGCATGTCAACTTAAACAATTTCCAATAGGTATCAGTACAGCTCATCATTTTATTGAATCTTTCCCTAATTAATTCAGATGCCATATCGTATTTGATAGTTTTTACTTCCTTCTCCAACTCTTTACATATCCCTTGGGATTTTAGATGGCAATTTTTCCAATAAGATGCATCAGTAAGTGCATCCAACACTTTCTTATCTTTCTCAAGGTCTAGAGGATAGAATTGTGATATAGAAGAGGAAGAGGATCTTTCCTTTTGATATAACAGCTCCTTCTTCAGTCTATCATTTTCTTTAAGCAATTTTTCAACTTGTGCCTTATAAAACTTTGCCACATTAATGTTGAGCTCTACTATTTCCATGGGGTTAGTATCCCCTACCCTTTTGACTAAGACATTACCGAACATTTGATTTGAATTATTAGCAATTGTTGGTCTCTTATCCTGTGGGTAAAGTGACCAAATGAGTAGAGTGGCTTCATCTACATTATACCCTGATCCTAATCCTAAGTATATCTTATCAATGGCTTCTTCAGTCAAATTCATTGTTTTGTCTTCTCTCTTCCTGAAGCTATCAAAGACAATTGCTAAACTCATATCCCACCCTGACAAGAGCAATACTTTGGCTTCTTGAAGCAATTCCCTTCCTCTTTCGGGAGTGATGGACTCCATCTCTTTATCAACTTCCCTTTTTAATTCATCCAAAGCAGTAACCTCTTGTTCAAAAGTGACATCTTGCATTTTTTCTCACCTTTTTTTCCCTTGTACTCATAGAAAAATGACTTAAATTTGGGAGTTTTAATAAAATCATCATCAGAAATAAATTTATGTGCAACCAAGATTCTAATGTCATCAAATAATTCATCTGATGTCTCAAACTTTACATCATTCAATTCAAGAGGATGCTCATATTGTGCTATTTTAGGAGCATTTATTGGCTTCATTTGTTCACTTTCTTCATCACTTTCCCCTTCTTCACTTATGTCAGTAGCTACAGAAAAACATACTTCAGGGGGAGGCTGTGAGGCTTTGTAGCCTAGAGGCTCTATGTCTTCATCTTGCATTCCTGAATAGATTGTATAAGTTGTATCAAAAACAACTGGGGGCACAACTTTTATGATTTCATCTACATGAGCAATCAATTATTCAATCCTTGCTAGTGGATCATGTATTTCACAAAATATTTTTGAATAAGATTGGACATGTTTTCTTTTCCATTCATCAGCAATAATCACTTTGTTGAATGTACCCATTTTTTTGATAGTAGAGGCCTCATCAAGGTTTATAAGCACATCTTCCTCTGAAAATAAATGTTCATATCCTAAGAGCCCTTGTGAAATCTTTGGTTTATGAATAAAACCCTTTGAATCAAAATTTTGTCTTTCATTACCTATAGGCAGATTGAATTGTGCCAATTTAGTATTAATTTCTTCATACCCTTCATTTGTGACCACTGTGAAATCTCCAAAACACAGAGTGTTGGGCATGATTGACTGTTTGTTATGCTTCTTGAGGTGTATGGCACCAAATTTTGCTAATTGCCTTACAATCTCTAGATAGGCAATCCGATCAAGAACTATTCGTGGCAGCAAATGTGGGGTGCCCTCAAATCCATAAACTCTAATCACTGTGCAGTCATGGAAATCATACCAATCTCCCTAGTTATGGTCCACTTTACTTTTAAGGTCATTTTCTTTGGGTCTTAGAAATCTCTGCATCCTTGGGGATAGGTTATAATCACGGGGATATCCCAGTAACTCCATTAAAGGTTTTACAAAAAACTCTTCAAAGTAGAGGTAGTGAGATCTACCAAATTGGCTATCCCATAATGAAGTCCACATATGTACAGGTTTAAGATCCCCATTATCAAAAGAATCCCTTATCCTTAGTTCACTGCTCCAAAATCCTCTATCATGTCTCTCATACAAAAGCAAATGCATTAATAAGGAATAGTGTTTGAAGTTGATGCTATCACTGTTATTTTTTATTTTTTACAGCCCTTGATTCAGGGCATTAGCCACAAAGCTAGCATAGTCAAAAGGCCTAGCCCACTTAGTATGTACATCTGCGGCTAAAACCATTGGTGTTGGTGGTGCCCACCTAGGGTTAGGGTTTTGAGTCAGGTTTGCAAACTTATGTTTTATTCCCTCAAACTTTTAATGCCTTAAGGTTTAATTTTCTCTCAGCTTCCTACTTTGTATTTTTTTGTTTTGTCATTGACCTCCTGTTGCAAGTCATCTTTCACCTAAGTTGTATTTTCATGCCTTTGCCCTCGTAGGTTGACTGGCCCCTATGCATTTCTTTACCGCTTTCTCCCGTCGCGCTTGAGAAAAAAAATGCTAAGTCCAAGATCACTTTATGTGGCGGTGAATTTTGTTGTATGTATGTCCCTCTGTACGTACAAGTGCAAATGTTCATTGGCGGGCCCAAGAAATATCCAATCGGCCTTTGAAAAATGGAAAAAAATGATTGTATGCATCTTTTCTTGCATATCAGGTTTGTATGTGCTTTTTAGATACATTCCTAGAATATTCTACATTTGTATATCACATATTCGGTTGCAGATTCCTAGAATATTCCCTACTTGTATGTATATTGTCTTATACATTCTCCACATGAAAGCAAAAGATACATTGGTAGCATACAGGGAAAATATGCAAAGCAGAATGTACATCAGGTATATACAATGGAGAATGTATGAAGAGACCAACATGCATTTGCTATAGTGAAAGGGTTCATCGGCCAGACAAGCATGTCAGTGGCCAGGTCTAAGGTTTCCCCAATGGGCGATGCACATACAAGTCAACATGCATAGGTCACATTGTATATGCTAAAGAAAAATTCAAAGGTGGGTCCCGATGCACATACAAGGGTGATTGTATCTCCAATATACAAGTCGCATGTACAAGGTAAAATGTACAAGCATAGCGATGTACAAAGTGGGTGCGAGAAAAAAGTTAACTGCATGTGTAAGCTGCTGAGGCCCATCAATTGTATATTCGCGTTGTATGTTTGCACATACAAGCTAATATACAAAGGAAAAGCATACAATCCAGACCCGAAGGAGGAATCAAATGCAGCAGATAAAATTTGGGGTCCGTGGGTTGTATATAGTGCATTGTATGTGTGATATACAAATGAAATATGTAAGAGAATAATGCAAGCAGACAGGTGCAAGGTGGACGCTGCCAGAAGGTTTGCAGTATTTGTGAAACAGGGTGAAGTCCGCAGTTGTATGTTGGGATTGTATGTTCCCAATGTACATTTGGACATGCAAGTGGAAATACAAAGAAATATACAAGGCTAGTTGAAGTCAAAGTAGTCAAAAGCATATGGGGCCCACCGATTGCATATATTTGTGATTGTATGTTGCACATGCAATCGAACATACATTCCCAATATACAAGCCGGACCTGAAGTGAACATACATTCTGGTTGATAAAGGATGAAGCCCGTTGTTTGAATGTATGTTTTGGCTTGTATGTTTGCATTGCATATGCGATATACAAGGCGAACATACAAGGGAGCGATGTACAAGCTGGACCTGACCGGAAAATGTGAATCGGCAAATTTAAGGTTGGGGTCCATAGCTTGCATGTAAATGGCATTGTATATGCCGATATACAAAAGAATGAGATACAAGGCCCAGATTTGAAACTTGTTCCAATCTACTTTATAAAATTTGAAATCCGTAGATTGTATATTGCATTTGTATATGCAATATACAAAGTGAAGATGCAAAGGTTAAGATACAAGCCAAATTTCAAAGCAAATGCAATTTGTTTCATAATGATTTGAGATCCGCATTGTATGTATATTGCATATTGTATATATGTAATGTACAAGGAGATATGTAAAAGAAAATGTATAAGGCGGGACCTAAATGCGGTTTTAATTTGTTCTATAAAATTTGGGGTCCGCACCTTGTATGCAGGTAGTTGTATGTATATGCATGTTCTTTTGTATATACAAGGTGAAAAAAGGCAAAATATGGTGGAAAGGACAAAATGCATGTTTGCGACGGGAAAGTTAGCGATGGAAGCACAGGGTGTCTACGTGGCACATTCTAATTGGTCGGTGACTTTTCAGCACAGTTTGGGCCACAGATCTTGGTGGATAGAAATGAATTGACGGTTCTGTTCAAACGGATGGTTTTCTTTGTATGTGCAGCTATTTCTAGGTGGGAAAATTGCAAGGCATGCAGTTTGCTTCATTTCCAATGCCGCAAGTTGGTATGCCATTAATGGCAGATGTTACAAAAGTATGGTCGAAGAAATGGACGGACCAACTACCCGATTGAAGAGGAAAATCCCCTGGCAGTGACGTGGGTCTCGAGTTCAACCACTCCCAGCCTTTCCTTCTACCTGCTGCATTGATTGTTTTGGACGCCATTCCATGGTGCATTGTATTTGGCAGAATTTTAATTTGACCATTGTACTATTTTGTGGAGGACACATTCTAAGTATATCAGGACTGTGTGCCTCATTTTTGTTGTTGTTAAAAACTAGAAAAATTTTGGTGTTGTAATAAGATACAATCTGGCTGGTGGCTCTATTTTGGGTGCCTTGTGAGTTTATGAGATGTATGTTGAATGTTTTATGCATAGAATTCATCATTTTCATGTTGATTTAAATGAGTAATGCTTCATTGCATGTATTATGTTATTTGTCTCCAAGTTGAATGTGTTCTTCTTCTGAATCTAAATAGCTAAGGGGTGTTTAAGATTCTAGGATATGGGCTTGCTATGTTGAATGCTTGATATTTTACTTCTGCTCAAGGAGTAGATTAAATGTTTAGGGTTAGGTGTTGAGAAGAATATATTGCAGTAAGGATGTTTGTAAGCAAAAATAACTGAATACTTAATCTTGGGTAGTATCTGTAAGGCAGACACTACAAAACCCCCTTGAAATTTGATTACTGTTTTAAGTCTATGGTAAGCATTCACATATATATGTCTATTGACTCCGAGCCCTGGATAGGCACCAATCTGGTTATGTATTGAGGTTACAACCCAAGGTCCCAGTCTTGCATCCAAATACAAAAACTAATTAAAAACTTCAAATACAAACCTTTAGGACATTAGAAGTAGTTTTAGGACCAAAGTCCTCTGATTCACAAATGAGCATAAGGCCCAAAGCTAGCCCCTTTGCACTTATTTCACAGTTTTGGTCTGCATAAAAGAGGATTTATCTACCTTGTGTCAACATCCCAGCTAGTTGACAAACACATTACATGGATGTTGAATAGGGAATACCCCCCTTGGTTCCGCAGAGCCTAAAGAAGAAGAGGAGATATTTATAGAGTCTATCTCTTGTACTATTGGTCCCTAGCCCAGAAATCTTGTTGATCAATGATGGCTATCTTGTAGGGATAACTGGGAAGCATCCAGTTTGGGAATAACTCTAATAGATTTGGTGACTCCGCGGGGGAAGCTTTGTGTAAGAACCTTGCTTCAAAAGAGAAATTAATTCCTAGTTGTAGGTGGCGACTCCAAACAAATCTCCCAACTGGTAAAGTGAAATTTGTATGCAAGGGAGAAGATCCCTGTGTAACCCTTTGCTTGAAGAATTACCCAGAAAAATGATGTATAGGAGAAAAGGGACCATTCAAGCCAGTCAAGAGGGTTCTCTCAGCCCCAAAAATCATGATAATATCCAAGACAATCCCAGACCTTCAGAGCAACAGGCACATTATTTTTCAAACACAAAAGCTAAAATTCAAGATGTATATGAAAGGCAACAAGGTGATAGATTAAGAATGAGGTCAGAGGTGTTTTAGGAACATCCTTTCTTAGATCCCTCTGACAGGTTTGAAGAAACTGAATCCCCAAGGGATGATGATGATGACCAAAATGGATTGGGACCATCCTCCTCTATGCCCAAAGATGAAGAGTTAGCTAAAGAAATTAAGAACCTAAGAGTTGAATTAGAATGTTTGCAGGCTTTGAGGATTAGAGATGATATGAGACAAAAGGTACAAGCTCTAAAAATTGCTCAACATGATTCAGTTCCCACCCTTGATAATGCAAATGTACTGAGAAACCAACAAAGAAATGATGTTTAGAATCAACATAATGATCAGAGATAGAATATAAACAATGTTAGGATACCATTGAACAATGTAAGAAATCAAAATGCTAATAGGAATGCAAATGTTAATCAGTTTGATTGACAGCCTATGCAGTTGGATAGATTCAGGCAACTAGTTTTTAATGGTATTCCTAGTTACCCTAATCCCATTGATAAACATGTAAGGCTTCAGATACCAAAGTTTTCAGGAAACAATATTGTGTCAGGGGAAGATCATTTGAAGGCCTTTCAGAATGTTATGGACAACTTTGAGGTTGAACATGAAGATGTTTTTTATGAAATTGTTTATGCAGTCCTTAGTTGATGAAGCTAGAGAATGGTATAAAAGTCTGCCTGATCAGAGTGTCTCATCATGGGATGACTTCAGAAGGAATTTTAAAGAACAATATGGTGATAAGACTGATCCAAGCTTTTTTATAAATGAATTCACAAGTATTACTAAGGGATCAAATGAACAAGTTGCATATTTTAATGCTAGATTCACTAAAGTGTTGAACAAACTACCACTTCATATGAGGCCTAATGAACCAATGTGTGTTGTACTATATATAAATGCTTTTGATACTAAAATAGCTTATGGATTAAGAGATAAGGGTCCTGCTAGCCTTAGGGATGCTTTTAGAATTGCAACTAACATTGAAAATAATAGGAAAGCATCTGGTAAAACAAATAGAAGGGATGATGTAAAGATTCTGCAAAATCTAAATAAGTCTCAGAATGCATCTACTTCTGAAGAAAAATTAGATAAGTTGACAAATGTAAGGACCTAAGTTACAGACTTACTAAGAATGAAAAAGGGATAGGTCCTGAAAGGTAGGTCTACCAAAGACAAGAAAAGAGACCATCATTGCATGATATGCCATATAACACTAATTGGCATAATGGTAAACCCATTCTCCCAAATAGCAATAATAATCAAACAGCTCAAAATGTCAAGGAGACTCCTGATCCTTTGAAGAAAGTTGTTAACATTGTTGATGATACACCTTGGTGCATAATATGTCAAATGCCTCACTCACAATCACAATGTATGATTGCTCAATCTTTGTATAATAATGTTGTTGCTTGTGATGAATGTAATAGGCCACATTACATGCAGGATGATAATGTCAATATGCTGTCCACAAATGGGGAGCATTTTTCTTATGAAGTTGATGAAAGCACAAGTTGTGGGACTCATATCTGCCAGCAGATTACTTGTGATGAAGATGATGAAGATAATTATGCATATTCTCAGGACTCACATATCTTTCTGAATAATTTGAGAAGGCCTTCTGATGAAGAGATTAGAGCTCTCACTGCTGTAGCAGTGGCTCAGGTCAAAAGCAATTATAACCTTAGAGGTAAGGCTCAAGTTGGTAATTCACATCAACCAGATGACACCTTTGTAAATTAGCCAATGTATAATCATGAAGGGACTAAACCACATAAGACAAAATGGAACAATAATAATAGGAAAAAATTTAAGAAAAAACCAAGTCATGATTCTCAAAGGTCAGAAAATGAGGTTCCCCAAAATGAGGATCAAAATAAGAATTCTTAGATTCTGGATGATAGTCAAAAAGTCGTTAAAAGTAAAGCTGGATCAACTCAGGATAAGAACAAAACCACAACTCAAGCTACAACTGTTATACAAAAATTATGCTCCTTTTGATATAACTCAGGTTTTATCCTAGGCAAAGATCTCTGTTCCATTGATGGAAATGATGAAAGTTGAAGATTTCAAGAACAAAGCATTATCCCTAATTTCAGGAGTAGCTTGTTAGGCCGAGCAGAATGTTGAAACCCAGGGTAAGAAACAAGCCTTGTGTATTGATGAAGATGAAGTTCCTGAAGTCTACCTGGGAGTGACAATGACAAAATACCCTTCACAGGTCAAACCATTTTATGTTTCCCTTGTTATCAATGGAAAAGTAATTAAGAATTGTATGCTTGACTCAGGAGCATCAACAAATATTATGCCTTTGTCTATCATGCAACAAGCTAGATTGAAAATAGATAAGGCATGTGGAAAATGCTATGCAATGGATGCTAGGGAAGTACCAGTCATAGGAATCATGAAGGATGTGGAGCAGCATACCCATAAAAGACTTATAGAATGAACATAACAGTGGTTGACATAAAGCCACAGTATGGTATGCTGTTGTCAAGAAGATGGGCAGCATTAATTGGAGGAAGTATGCAGTTAGACTTATCATATGCCATGATTCTAATGAATGGTAGAGATGTCAAACTAGTCATAGAAGGAAGGTCACGAGAAACAGTTGAAGATCAAGATTCAGAAGAACATATCTATTTTGTGGATGCTGACTGAAAATTTCAGGGTTGTCTCAGATGATCAGGGAAATAAAGAGAAGGATTTTTGCATTCAAGAACTTGACCAACAGGTCTTTGGACTATGTACTTTGATGGAGCTTGTTCAAAGGAAGGTTCTGGTGTTGGAGTTGTGTTCTTGTCTCTAGCAGGTAAGCTTCTGAAGTTCTCTTTCTTGTTAAAGTTTGCCTACACAAAATAATATTGTAGAATATGAAGCTCTGCTACTAGGATTGAATGTTGCTCTGAAGCATGGGATTAAAATGCTAAAAGTGTTTGGAGATTCAGAACTAATTGTTTCCTAGGTGAGAGATAAATATTCTTCAAAAAATAAAAGGTTAAAACAGTATAAGCATGTTGTATGGGACACAATTGAATTGTTTGATGCTTTTTCAATAAATTGGATAGAAAGATCAAAGAATGTCATGGCAAACTTTTTGGCTAATGTGGCCATAAGGCCAGATGATGTTACTCTGTCTAATGTTACAAATGTTGAGGTTAAACCTAGACCTACAGTACCAGATAATGTATGCAGCTGGCAGATGTTTGATGATGATACAGATTTGTTGAGGTTCCTACACTGCATAGATGAGTATGAGAACCAGGAGATTGATTTTCAAAATTTTATAGAAGTTGTAAATGGAAAAGAAACTCTTTTGCGGAAAGAAGTAATTCAACTTAAGACAAATAAAATCCCTAGAGGATTGGTTGCCTTAGAAAGAGCATTTGACAATAGAGACCAGTTTGTTAAGAAGGCATCTCCTACAAGCAAGGATGATCTGGAGGAGATAAACTTGGGGACACACCATGCCCCCAAAAGAGTATATATTGGCAAACAACTCAAGCCACACATCAAGAGTATGTTGATAGCATTATTGAAAAGGTATAAGCATGTTTTTGCATGGTCATATGAGGACCTAAAAGGTTATAAACAAGACTTATTCCAGCATGAGATTCCTTTGAAGCCTGGAGCCAAGCCATTCAAGCAGAAACAAAGACCTATTAACCCGACTCTGGTTCCAAAAATGTAAGAAGAGCTTGTGAAGCTCAGGGAGGCTGGAATAATTGTGCCTATTAGACACTCAACTTGGGTGTCTAATCTTGTCCCAGTTAGAAAGAAAAATGGTGACATAAGACTTTGTGTTGACTTCAGAAACTTGAATGTATCCTCTTTAAAGGATAATTATCCACTGCCTAACATGTAGGCCATGCTACAAAAGGTGACTGGTTGTGAGCTTTTATCCATGATGGATGGATTTTTAGGATATAAACAAGTGAAGGTAAAAGAATCTGAAAATATAAGACTGCCTTCATGACTCCATGGGGAACTTATGTATATGTAAGAATGCCATTTGGGCTAACAAATGCAGGTGCTACATTGCAAAGGGCCATGGATGTTGCTTTTACAGGATTGATTGACTCAATTCTGGCTGTATCAAGATGATTTAACTGCCTATTCAAAAAAGGAGGAGCAACATTGCATGCATCTAGAACAAATTTTTATTAGAGCATTGGAATATGGCATTTCACTTAACCCAAAGAAATGTGCTTTTGGGGTAATAGAAGGAAAGCTATTGGGACACTTAGTTTCCAAGGATGGAGTCAGGATTGATCCTGAAAGGGTTGCTACAATTAACAGGATTCAAATTCCCAAAACAGTGAAAGGCATTCAGTCTTTCTTTAGAAGATTCATCCCCAACTTTACAGAAATTACAAAGGATATTTCTAAAATGTTAAAGAAAGGTGCAACTATCAAGTGGGAAAGTGAAGCAACTAGATCATTTCAGAACATCAAAGAGGCTATAAAGATGGCTCCTGTGTTGAAATCTCCTAATTTTTCTAAGTCACTTCAGTTGTTTTTGTTTGCCTCTTTTCACACTGTTGCTGCATGTTTATTGCAAAAGAATGAAGATGGTTTTGAGCAACCTATTGCTTTCATTAGCATGTCATTGCAGGTAGCTGAGTTGAAATATGATATCATGGAAAAGCAGGCATATGCATTGGTTAGAGCAGTCAAGAGCTTCAGGCCATACTTAGTAGGCTCTCAGATAGTTGCATATGTGCCCCATGTAGCAACTAAAGACATTTTCACTCAGCAGGAAGTAACAGGAAGAAGATGCAGGTGGATTAACAAGTTACAAGAGTTCAACATTGAGATACAGATTACAAAGTTGGTAAGGGGACAAGGTTTGGCTAAGATGATGACACAGTCAAATTTAGAAGCATGCCAAGTAGTGTAATTCAGCATGAAGTTGTTAATGTGTCAGAATCTGAGTGGTACAAGGATATTGTGTACTATTTGTGGAATTTGAATTGTCCTTCCCATCTCAATGATAGTCAGAAAAGGACCTTGAAGCTACATGCAATCAAATACATAATTCTTCAAGGAGAGTTGTATTGGAAGAATCCTGATGGTGTCCTACTTAGGTGTGTGGATGAAGATCAAGCTACTGGTATTTTAAATGACATGCACAAAGGAATGTGTGGAGGACACTACACTACTAAGAAAACAACTCACAAAATCCTTAGAGCAGGCTATTGGTGGACAACCCTTTTCTCAGATGCACAAAAGTTGGTAAGAAAATGTGATCCCTGTCAAAGGTTTTCAGGAAAACTTAAGTATGAAGGTGCATTACCCCTTAGAACTGTAACTGTGGAGGCTCCATTTCAGCAATGGGGAATTGATTTTATAGGGGAAATTTTAGAAAAATCAAGTGGGGGACATAGCTAGATTTTGGTTGCTACTGACTATTTTACTAAATGGATTGAAGCTATTAGTGCCTGAATTGACTGGCAATTTTTGAGCAATTTTCATGCAGGCACCTTCCTTAAAAATGTTCTAAGTGTTGGACCTCCTCAGCATTTTTTAGCTGCAGCATCATATTTTCCTGAGGAGGAGGTCATCATCATCATCTTTTCTTCGATGGTGGTCAGCATCATCATGTTGTCTGTCGACTTGTTTTTCATCAGGATCATCATATTTCAATATCGGGTGATGTTTGGATATCATCCTGATCCTGCTGATGAGCTACAGTGTGCCTTGATTTGCTTGTGGGGGTAATTTTTCAAGTTTTCAGTGATCTTCCAATTATCACCTTGCCCTTTTATGATGATGATGTCACCCCGATTTTCTGAAGGGATTATTCTGAGTTGTTCGACCTGACTTGTTTTTTCTTAAGGGTCGTCATCATCATCATATTTCCAGTTATCACCGTGTTGCTTGCTGGGGTCATCATATTTTGAACGTCAGGATGATCTTAGTCAATATCATCCTGATGATGTTGTATCACTTCATGTTCATTGTTTTATCATCCTGATGATGCTGACGTCATTCTTATGTCAGGGTGATATCTATTTCTCTGCCTATCTGCATCATGATATTTCCAAAGGAGGGGGAGATATTTTCATTTTTAAATATCACCCGGATGTATGTTTGTTCCAGCGTCATGATGATGCTGATATCAAGGAGATATCCTCCTACCGACTTCGTGCATTATCTAGTGGGGGGTGATCTTTTCAAGCATCATCATATTCATCTATCGCCCCGATCATATAGTGGAGCTACAGTGCAACATGATATTTGTGCATCAGGATGATATTTCCAAATAACCGGTTATCTTCCGAATATCATCCTGATGTCGATATGATGATGACGTCATCAAGGTCCGGGGGGGTCATATTTCTAACACTGATCATCTTGTGGAGATCCCCCGATATTTGCAAACATGATGATGATGTCATCCGGATATGAGGAGGTGCGCAGTAGGCAGATATGCAGATGACGTCAGCAGGATATGATGGTGACGTCATCAGGATGTTCATCGGCCAGACTTTTGGTATAAGCTCAGCAGGAGGATGTTCCTCCGATGGATCAGGTTGTGCGGATGAAGGCGATTATCATGTAGGTTATATTGCGATATGATGCTGACGTCAGGGTGATATTTCAAGCGACAGGATATCATGCTGCTGGAGGATGATGATGATGAAGTCTTATACTAGTGTCGTCAGGAGCAAAAGCACCGACATCATATATGCTCATGACCTAGTATATAAAGTGTTAAAGAGGTTGCTGCGGGGTGCATGTGGGATAATTGATATCCTGCATATTTGAAATATCATGACGATGAAGCTTGGCGGGAAATGGTTGCGATCGACTGTTTGATGTTTTTCCCAAGGCCGCGGGTTGGTGCGCCATTAATGGCGAAGGTTGTAGAGGTATGGGCGGATCTGGTACCCGATTGAAGGTGTACATCGACAGATAGTGGCGCAGGGCTTGAGATTTCTTCCTATCTCCTCCCCTACCTGTTGCATTCATGTTTGGGTGCCAATCTAGTAATGCGTTGAGCGCCATTTTGCTGGTACTGTGTATCTGGCAAGATTTTTGGTCAACCATGTAATTAATTGCTGTGGTACACTACCTGGCTGTTATAAGCAGGAAGTGTTACTCATTCGTGGTTGTTGAAAGTTGAAGATTTTTGGCTCTGTAATTCAAAACAAGCTGATCTGGTTGTTCTGTACAGCTTAACCTGTGAGTTTATGTATCTCTTGTTGTATGTTTTTTGGCATGAACCCACTAATTTCATGATTAATCTTATATGAGAAATGCTATCTTAGCATGTGTTTTGTTAATTCTGTCTCCAGTATTGCATGTATTCTTCTTCTGAATCTGGATATTTGGGTAATGTTTAGATTCTAGAGCATAGAATTCCTATGTTGAATGTCTGATCTTTTAACTTCTGCTCAAGGGGTAGATTAAATTGTTTTCAGGTTGAACATTGGGAAGGGTATACTGCAGTAGGGATGCCATAAGTAGAGATAACTTAACACTCTGTATTGGGAGATATTTGTAAGGCAGATATCACATATATCCCCTTGAAATCCAGTTTTAGCTATTCATGCTGATCATTCACAGGTGTATGTCTACTGACTCCAGGCCCTGGATAGGCACTAATCTTGCTTAGTGTTTGTGTTACAACCATGTCCAGCTTTGCATCCAAACTTAAAATCCAAATCAAAATTTAAAACAACCATTAGGACATTAGAATTAGTTTTAGGAACCTCAGTCCTCTGTCTACAACTGCAAATAGGCCCAAAGCTAGCCCCTTTGCTCTTATCTTTCAGTTTTGGTCTACTTACAGGAGGACTTATCTGCTTTCTGTCAGCATCCCAGCCTTGTATGCATATCCTCATGGATGTTGAGTAGGGAATACCCCCCTAGGTCTTGCAGAGCCTGAAGAAGAAGAGGAGATAAAATATAGAGTCTATCTCCTACACTGTTGGCCCCTGGCCCAGAGATCCTGTTGATCACTGATGGCTACCTTCTAGGGAAATCTGGGAATAAGCATCCAGTCTGGGAAAAAACCAACAGAAATTGGTGACTCTGCTGGGGAGAAAATTGATGAAAAAGTGTTATATCTTGTGGCCTATCTGAGTCAGCAACAAAATGATGCTCTGCTGGTGGAATGAACCTGGAAAAGTAGCTTTCAGCTATTGAAAATTTTGTCCTCTCTGGAGAGGTGGCGACTCTGCAAAAAAGATCCAAATGCACATGAAAGATGGATGTATGTGATGTGACAAAAATGTGTTGTTCATTTTTCTGCATCTGTATGAGAAAAGGTACCTTGTTCCTTCCCCTTTATTTGCTGTTTTACTGCATAGGTTAGATGCCAGGGGAAGCCTTAGGTCTTAGACAGACAAACGATGTCTAAGAGTAAGATTTTTATGAATCCAAGTATGAATTATCCCATACTCAGTGGTGAAATGTTGAATAAAGGAATAGAAGAGATAAGAAATAGGTTGATATTCTTAGAGGCTGAGCAGGCCCAGTTAAAAAGCAGTAACCCTGTTGTGTCTGCCAGTCAGAAAGCTAAACCTCCTGTCAGCCCTTTTGATCCTTTGTATGACCAACTGGATTTGTCATGGGTGGATTATAAAGTAGAAGCTATGCCTGCTAGGATATATTGTCAGATGCCTAGATTTAGTGGTCACAATGTGTGTGATGGGAATGTACATATCCAAATTTTTCACAGTTTCATGGGAAAATATTCATTCAGAGATGAGGATATGTGGACGAGGTTTTTTGTTAGGTCCTTTGATGCAAAAGCAAAAGACTGGTATTTGAGCTTTCCAAAGAAATCCTTTGCCTGTTGGGATGAGCTTGCTGACTGTTTCAAGGAAGAATTTGCAAAAGAACCGGCTGATCTTGTTGCAGAATTGATGAGAATCAGAAAATAAGATGAAGAGCCATGTGTTGATTTCAGTCATAGGTTTGCAATAGCCCTTTCACAGATCCCAGAAGTCTTCAGACCTGATATTTCAGCCTGTGTTGGCATATTCTTTGAAGCTTTTGAGGAGGGCTTTAGTGCAATACTGAGGGATTTCAAGGTGACAAGTATGCAGATGGCATACAGGTTCATAGAAAAGATAGAAAAAATCATAAATGTGTACCTGCTGAAACCCCTGTCCCCAGGCCTTGGTGTGAGAAATGGTTATGAAGCTGCAAATGACCAAATGATTATGGCATCATGTGCAGATAAAAATGAAAATAAAAGCATAGAGGTTGAGACTGCTGTGTTTGAACATAATGCTAACAATACTGCTCAATTGGATTGTTCACCAGTTGAGGATGCCAGTGAAAGGACTAATGAGGATTCCCATTGCAATGATGAGGCAGCTGACCATGAAAACAATAACGAGGTTGTGGACAGCAATGAGCAATTTTTGGAATGGACCTGTGGAGACAATTGTGAGTATTGTACTCAAGACAGAGTAGATATAAGCAAACAGAGAAGAAGTCTTATGTGTGACCCATTACCTACCTTCCAAACACATGGAGATCATGAAGAGCAGTCAGAAATTGAAATAAGTGCTAGTTCAGAGCATGATTGTTTTTAATTTGATGGCTGTTTTGCTTATGACACACAAGCTGATACTCCTCCACAAAGGGAATCCATTGGTGATGAAGATGCATGTTCTGCTGCCCATGAACAAATGGCATATTATGATGAAATTGATGCACCTGGGTCACCCATTTATGACACATATGGTGATGAGGATCTGTCAGAGTATGGTGAGGATCTAGACATTATTTTTGGCTTGGATTCTGTTTCTCATCCTGATGAAAGAGGAAACAACATACATTAGGTAAGTGACTGTGAAAATGTGCCTGATTTGAAAGAGATGCCAGAGCCTGATCTTTTCCAGCCTGGTGCTGCTGATTGTTGTGTACATGATGTGCACAATTGTGATTTTGAAATCTTTTCTTTTGATGTGCCAGCATATAATACAATGAGCCCTGATCTTCCTAGTTGTGTGGTGGACTCTGAGTGTTTCCTATTTGCAGTCCAGCTAGGAGATCATGTTGCAATGCATGATGATGATACAGATGATAACCTGTGTTCTATACCATTTGAGTATGCATTACCTGATACATTCTGCACCCACATGTCACATGATGTTGAAGGTTATCTGCACAGGGGTGATAATGACAAGCCAAATCAGAGGGTTGAATATGCAGATGACAAGATTTGTTTGTGGGTGGATCTTTGTAGTATCTCCAAGCTTGACCCAGTGCATGCAGATGAAAACAAGATATTTGACAAAGGGAGATACATGTTTTTCTTTTCTTGGTGGCCTTAGGCCATCAAGTGTGTTTGGTGATGCAGGTCGGTGCAGTATTTGACTCTGTGCCCAATGGATAAGGGACTGGTCTGCATCCCAGAGATCTGGGGTTCTCGCTGCAGTCTTGCACCTGCACGTCCCCAGACAGAGCCAGTGTTAGTGCCTGAATTGACTGGCAGTTTTTGAGCAATTTTCATGCAGGCACCTTCCTTAAAAATGTTCTAAGTGTTGGACCTCCTCAGCATTTTTCAGCTGCAGCATCATATTTTCCTGAGGAGGAGGTCATCATCATCATCTTTTCTTCGATGGTGGTCAGCATCATCATGTTGTCTGTCAACTTGTTTTTCATCAGGATCATCATATTTCAATATCAGGTGATGTTTGGATATCATCCTGATCCTGCTGATGAGCTACAGTGTGCCTTGATTTGCTTGCGGGGGTGATTTTTCAAGTTTCCGGTGATCTTCCAATTATCACCTTGCCCTTTTATGATGATGATGTCACCCCGATTTTCTGAAGGGATTATTCTGAGTTGTTCGACCTGACTTGTTTTTTCTTAAGGGTCGTCATCATCATCATATTTCCAGTTATCACCGTGTTGCTTGCTGGGGTCATCATATTTTGAACGTCAGGATGATCTTAGTCAATATCATCCTGATGATGTTGTATCACTTCATGTTCGTTGTTTTATCATCCTGATGATGCTGACGTCATTCTTATGTCAGGGTGATATCTATTTCTCTGCCTATCTGCATCATGATATTTCCGAAGGAGGGGGAGATATTTTCATTTTTAAATATCACCCGGATGTATGTTTGTTCCAGCGTCATGATGATGCTGATATCAAGGAGATATCCTCCTGCCGGCTTCGTGCATTATCTAGTGGGGGGTGATCTTTTCAAGCATCATCATATTCATCTATCGCCCCGATCATATAGTGGAGCTACAGTGCAACATGATATTTGTGCATCAGGATGATATTTCCAAATATCCGGTTATCTTCCGAATATCATCCTGATGTCGATATGATGATGACGTCATCAAGGTCCGGGGGGGTCATATTTCTAACACTGATCATCTTGTGGAGATCCCTCGATATTTGCAAACATGATGATGACGTCATCCGGATATGAGGAGGTGCGCAGTAGGCAGATATGCAGATGACGTCAGCAGGATATGATGGTGACATCATCAGGATGTTCATCGGCCAGACTTTTGGTATAAGCTCAGCAGGAGGATGTTCCTCCAATGGATCAGGTTGTGCGGATGAAGGCGATTATCATGCAGGTTATATTGCGATATGATGCTGACGTCAGGGTGATATTTCAAGCGACAGGATATCATGCTGCTGGAGGATGATGATGATGAAGTCTTATACTAGTGTCGTCAGGAGCAAAAGCACTGACATCATATATGCTCATGACCTAGTATATAAAGTGTTAAAGAGGTTGCTGCAGGGTGCATGTGGGATAATTGATATCCTGCATATTTGAAATATCATGACGATGAAGCTTGGCGGGAAATGGTTGCGATCGACTGTTTGATGTTTTTCCCAAGGCCGCGGGTTGGTGCGCCATTAATGGCGAAGGTTGTAGAGGTATGGGCGGATCTGGTACCCGATTGAAGGTGTACATCGACGGACAGTGGTGCAAGGCTCGAGATTTCTTCCTGTCTCCTCCCCTACCTGCTGCATTCATGTTTGGGTGCCAATCTGGTAATGCGTTGAGCGCCATTTTGCTGGTACTGTGTATCTGGCAGGATTTTTGGTCAACCATGTAATTAATTGCTGTGGTACACTACCTGGCTGTTATAAGCAGGAAGTGTTACTCATTCGTGGTTGTTGAAAGTTGAAGATTTTTGGCTCTGTAATTCAAAACAAGCTGATCTGGTTGTTCTGTACAGCTTAACCTGTGAGTTTATGTATCTCTTGTTGTATGTTTTTTGGCATGAACCCACTGATTTCATGATTAATCTTATATGAGAAATGCTATCTTAGCATGTGTTTTGTTAATTCTGTCTCCAGTATTGCATGTATTCTTCTTCTGAATCTGGATATTTGGGTAATGTTTAGATTCTAGAGCATAGAATTCCTATGTTGAATGTCTGATCTTTTAACTTCTGCTCAAGGGGTAGATTAAATTGTTTTCAGGTTGAACATTGGGAAGGGTATACTGCAGTAGGGATGCCATAAGTAGAGATAACTTAACACTCTGTATTGGGAGATATCTATAAGGCAGATATCACATATATCCCCTTGAAATCCAGTTTTAGCTGTTCATGCTGATCATTCACAGGTGTATGTCTACTGACTCCAGGCCCTGGATAGGCACCAATCTTGCTTAGTGTTTGTGTTACAACCATGTCCAGCTTTGCATCCAAACTTAAAATCCAAATCAAAATTTAAAACAACCATTAGGACATTAGAATTAGTTTTAGGAACCTCAGTCCTCTGTCTACAACTGCAAATAGGCCCAAAGCTAGCCCCTTTGCTCTTATCTTTCAGTTTTGGTCTACTTACAGGAGGACTTATCTGCTTTCTGTCAGCATCCCAGCCTTGTATGCATATCCTCATGGATGTTGAGTAGGGAATACCCCCCTAGGTCTTGCAGAGCCTGAAGAAGAAGAGGAGATAAAATATAGAGTCTATCTCCTACACTATTGGCCCCTGGCCAACAGATCCTGTTGATCACTGATGGCTACCTTGTAGGGAAATCTGGGAATAAGCATCCAGTCTGGGAAAAAACCAACAGAAGCCATTCCAACTAAGAAAGCTACAAGCAGGGTGGTGATGGATTTCATTTTGGAACACATTATTATTAGATTTGGAGTACCAGTAAAAATGGTCATAGACAATGCCATGTGTTTCAGATCTGGTGATTTTGTTGATTTCTGCAACAACTATGGGATTAATTTATCATATGCATCACCATATCACCCACATGGAAACGGTCAGGCAGAGTCAAGTAAGAAAAGACTTATGAAAATCATCAAAAGGATGGTAGACAAGAATAAAAGGGCATGGGATTCAAAGTTAAAGGTGGCACTATGGGCTGACCAGATAACAGTGAAGAAAGCAATTGGGAGGTCACCTTTTAAGCTAGCGTATGGTGCACCAGCTAGGTTACCTGTAAATAATCTCTTGCCAATCTATAGATTCATACAAGAAAATGATGAAGAGATTGAGGACTCAATGAATGAAAGGATAAATCAACTAGTTGCATCGGATGAAACCAAAAGAGAAGCACAGAAAATAAATATCAAGAAACAACAAAAGGTGAAGTATTTGTTTGATAAAAGGATTATAGAAAGGAAGTTTCAGATAAGTGGTCTGGTCCTTGTTTGGAATGCAAAGAGCCGGGATAAGGGCAGGCATGGTAAATTTGAGCCTCTATGGATGGGCCCATATCAAATTAGCAATACTCATGGAGAAGATTCCTACTTTCTCCAGGCCCTAAATGGTGAACTACTGGAATTGCCTGTGTGCACATTGTAAATTAGGTGTGAATAATCTATACATGCCTTATATAGTTGGTGGTGTTTTGCATTTTGTGTTTTGTCTGGTCTATCCTAGAGTGGTTTGGTTCTCGAAGCAGCCTTGCACCTGCACGTCCCCAATCAGAGCCAGTGGTGGTGCCCACCTAGGGTTAGGGTTTTGAGTCAGGTCTGCAAACTTATGTTTTATTCCCTCAAACTCTTAATGCCTTAAGGTTTTATTTTTTCTCAGCTTCCTGCTTTGTATTTTTCAGTTTCATCATTGACCTCCTGTTGCAAGTCATCTTTCACTTAAGTTTTATTTCCATGCCTTTGCCCTCATAGGTTGACCGGCCCTTATGCATTGCTCTACCGCTTTCTCCCATCGTGCTTGAGAAAAAAAATGCTAAGTCCAAGATCACTTTATGTGGCAGTGAATTTTGTTGTAAGTATGTCCCTTTGTATGTACAAGTGCAAATGTTCATTGGCGGGCCGAAGAAATATCCAATCGACCTTTGAAAAATGGAAAAAAATGATTGTATGCATCTTTTCTTGCATATCAGGTTTGTATGTGCTTTTCAAATACATTCCTAGAATATTCTGCATTTGTATATCGCATATTCTGTCACAGATTCCCAGAATATTCCCTACTTGTATGTGAAGGTTTGTATGTACATTGTCTTATACATTCGCCACATGCAAGCAAAAGATACATTGGCAGCATACAGGGAAAATATGCAAAGCAAAATGTACATTGGGTATATACAGAGGAGAATGTACGAAGAGGTCAACATGCATTTGCTACAGTGAAAGGGCTCATTGGCCAGACAAGCACATCAGCGGCTAGGTCTAAGGTTTCCCCAATGGCTAATGCACATACAAGTCAACATGCATAGGTCACATTGTATATGCTAAAGCAAAATTCAAAGGTGGGGCCCGATGCACATACAGGGGCAATTGTATCTGCAATATACAAGTCGCATGTACAAGGTGAAATGTACAAGCATAGCGATGTACAAAGTGGGTGCGAACAAAAAGTTAACTGCATTTGTAAGCTGCTGAGGCCCACCAGTTGTATATTCGTGTTGTATGCTTGCACATACAAGCTGATATACAAAGGAAAAGCATACAATCCAGACCCGAAGGAGGAATCAAATGCAACAGATAAAATTTGGGGTCCGTGGGTTGTATATAGCGCATTGTATGTACGATATACAAATGAAATATGCAAGAGAATTACGCAAGCGGACAGGTGCAAGGTGGACACTACTAGAAGGTTTGTAGTATTTCTGAAATAGGGTGAAGTTCGTGGTTGTATGTTGGGATTGTATGTTCCCAATCTACATTTGGACATGCAAGTAGAAATACAAAGAAATATACAAGGCCGGTTGAATTCAAAGTAGTCAAAAGCATATGGGGCCCACCGATTGCATATATTTGTGATTGTATGTTGCACATGCAATCGAACATACATTCCCAATATACAAGCCGGACCTGAAGTGAAAATACATTCTGGTTGATAAAGGATGAAGCCCATTGTTTGAATGTATGTTTTGGCTTGTATGTTTGCATTGCATATGCGATATATAAGGCGAACATACAAGGGAGCGATGTACAAGATGGACCCAACCAGAAAATGTGAATTGACAAATTTAAGGTTGGGGTCTGCAGCTTGCATGTATATGCCGATATACAAAAGAATGAGATATAAGGCCCAGATTTGAAACTTGTTCCAATCTATTTTATAAAATTTGAAATCTGCAAAATTTATATTGCGTTTGTATATGCAATATACAAAGCAAAGATGCAAAAGTTAAGATACAAGCCGGATTTCAAAGTGAATGCAATTTATTTCATAATGATTTTAGATCCGCATTGTATGTATATTGCATATTGTATATATGCAATGTACAAGGAGATATGCAAAAGAAAATGTACAAGGTGGGACCCGAATGCGGTTACAATTTGTTCTATAAAATTTGGGGTCCGCACCTTGTATGCAGGCAGTTGTATGTATATGCATGTTCTTTTGCATATACAAAGCGAAAAAAGGCAAAATATGGCAGAAAGGGCAAAATGCATGTTTGCGATGGGAAAAGTCAGCGATGGAAGCACAGGGTGTCTATGTGGCATGTTCTAATTGGTGGGCGACTTTTTAGCGCAATTTGGGCTGCAGATCTTGGTGGGTAGAAATGAATCGACAGTTTTGTTCAAACAGAGGGTTTTCTTTATATGTGCAGCTATTTCCAAGTGGAAAAATTGCAAGGCACATAGTCTGCTACCTTTCCAAGGCTGCAGGTTGGTATGCCATTAATGGCAAATGTTACAAAAGTATGCTCGAAGACATGGACGAACTAACTACCTGATTGAAGAGGAAAATCCCTAGGCAGCGGCATGGGTCTCGAGTTCAACCAATCCCAGCCTTTCCTTCTTCCTGCTGCATTGATTGTTTTGGGCGCCATTCCATGGTGCATTGTATTTGGCAGAATTTTGATTTGGCCATTGTACTATTTTGTGGAGGACACATTCTAAGTATATTAGGACTGTGTGCCTCATTTTTTTTGTTGTTAAAAACTGGAAAAATTTTGGTGCTGTAATAAGATACAATCTAACTGGTGGCTCTATTTTGGGTGCCTTGTGAGTTTATGAGTTGTATGTTAAATGTTTTATGCATAGAATTCATCAGTTTCATGTTGATTTAAATGAGTAATGCTTCATTGCATGTATTATGTTATTTGTCTCCAAGTTGAATGTGTTCTTCTTCTGAATCTAAACAGCTAAGGGGTGTTTAAGATTCTAGGATATGGGCTTGCTATGTTGAATGCTTGATCTTTTACATCTACTCAAGGAGTAGATTAAATATTTAGGGTTAGGTGTTGGGAAGAATATATTGCAGTAAGGATGTTTGTAAGCAAAAATAACTGAATACTTAATCTTAGGTAGTATCTGTAAGGTAGACACTACAAAACCCCCTTGGAATCTGATTATTGTTTTAAGTCTATGGTAAGCGTTCACATATATATGTCTATTGACTCCGAGCCCTGGATAGGCACCGATCTGGTTATGTATTGAGGTTACAACCCAAGGTCCCAGTCTTGCATCCAAATACAAAAACTAATTAAAAACTTCAAATACAAACCTTTAGGACATTAGAAGTAGTTTTAGGACCAAAATCCTCTAATTCACAACTGAGCATAAGGCCCAAAGCTAGCCCCTTTGCACTTATTTCATAGTTTTGGTCTGCATAAAAGAGGATTTATCTGCCTTGTGTCAACATCCCAGCTAGTTCACAAACACATTACATGGATGTTGAATAGGGAATACCCCCCTTGGTTCTGCAGAGCCTAAAGAAGAAGAGATATTTATAGAGTCTATCTCCTATACTATTGGCCCCTAGCCCAGAAATCCTGTTGATAAATGATGGCTACCTTGTAGGGATAACTGGGAAGCATCCATATTAGGAAAAACTCCAACAGGTGCAATTGACATTAAAGGTGCGACCTCTACTCCCAAGACTTTACCAGCGGCATAATAGGTGTATCGAAAGTACTCTTCAAATAGATCTTCATGATATGGAGGATTCTCATTACTAGAGAATTTCCTTAATTGCCATTTTTCATCCTTAGGGCTATACAAGGCCAACTTCCACCTTTTATAGCTAGTATCCATATGATGATACTCTAGCAATAGATCTCTGATTATGAATGGTAAATCAAAATCACACTCTAATTGAAATACATTGGAAATGAGATCTTTTGAAATAACCAGTAAATTATCACCACTGTGTGTTCAAATAGTTCTCATTTTTGGATCATATTTACTAGCAAGGGATTTCATTAATTCCAGATTGAGAAACACCTCTGGCACAACTAATTTCCCTAGGTTCAGCCTCCATGGGTTACAAACTGGTAAAAACCTATATTGTTTTCTGTAGTGGTATAAGAAAAGTTTGTACCCTCGTAGTGGAGTCCATACATCTCCCAAGTCCTTGTGATTGTGCAACAATCAATCATGTGAGGGGTTCATCTATACACTTCTTTTTAGTGTTGGTCCTGACCCAGGACACTGATCTATCAAGTCTCGGTTTAATGGTCTCTTTTCAATTTTTTGTTTCTTATTTTTAGTTTTTTCTGCACTATCTCCCATTGCTTGAATTCAAACCTTTAAGAGAGAATTTCTCAGCTGGGATTGGTGTACTTACTTGAATTTTGCTTTCCCACTAGTTTTTCTTCGCTTTACTATGTGAGAGCTTCAGTCTCCTTCTCCTTCAACCCCTTTTGCAATTTGTTCAAGTTTTACAGGAGCTATGTGATCAAACTACGACACAACTAACTTTTCTTCCTGTCATAGGAGGAGGTCATTTATTTTGAATATCTAAATGATACCTCAGGATGTTACAATAATTATTATCATTGCATCGTTGAGACTATTATTTATGTTTCACTGATGTTAGCTTCCTTCATCGATGAACTCTTTGTGTCGATGTATTGGTGGGACTCCAGGTAATGTTACCTCGATGTACCTTAGCTTGGGTGATATTGCACATTTGGTTAACTTATGGTCATATTGGGTTATCGGGGGAATAGAAACATTTGTTCTGCCGATGTCTATGAGTCACAATGATGTGTTAGCTTTTGTTGATTTTATCAGTCTATCGGTGAGGAACTCTCAAGAGTTAGGCTGATAGGATATTGTTAGCTCGATATGGCTACAAGTTATGTTTATAGGACTATCGGTGGGAGTATGATGGGAGCTCCAATGATGAGGGCTAATAATATTGCACCTTTGGTTAACTTATGGTCATATCGGGTTATCGGGGGAACATAAACATTTGTTCCGTCAATGTTTATGAGTCACAACGATGTGCTAGCTTTTGGTAATTTTATTGGTCTATCGGTGAGGGGCTCTCAAGAGTTAGGCCGATAGGATATTGTTAGCCTGATATGGCTACGAGTTATGTTTATAGGACTATCGGTGGGAGTATGATGGGAACTCTAATGATGAGGGCATGTTCGGCTGATTGTGTCTAATTTTGGACAACCCATGGTTATATCGGGTCATCAGGGGAATATGAATATCTATCATACCAATGACTATGTGTTGCAATGATGAGCTCATTGTAGTTGGCTATATCGGTCTATCAGGGTAAGGACTTCAAAGGTTAGCCCGACAGGGTATTTTTAGATAGATAATGCTGTAAATTATTTTTCATAGGGTTGTCGGTGGAGCTATAAATAGGGTTCCAATGATGAAGTATTGCTAGGCTGATACAATTAGGAAAAGATATTATGAGGATTTGTTCGTAAATGTAATTGTTCTGATAGGATTTTGTCACGCATGTTTTAGCAATAGGAGTTAATATAGATCTTATCACACAAATTTTCATAAATTGTTTTAATCACAAAATTATAATGTGGCCAATTTCCACAGTATATAGAGGATAAGTGTGAAGAGGTTGGTGAGAGATGTAAATTTTTTTCTGGTTCTAAGAAGTTCAATCCCTTTTCAATCAAAATTGTTCATATAATGTTCGTTCCTGTGGCCATTAATGCCCATCATTAGAAATGAATGCAACAGATTTTTTGAATTTCAAAATGTCAGATTGCATCGGTGGGACTGTCCTAGTTTTAGGTTGATCTATGTACTTCATTTGGTGTCATCTTTGTTTATATATTCATAACTAATCACCAAGACTCACTAAATGTCTTTTTGATACATAGTGTCCCTTTAGTTCTCTTATTAAGTCAGCAATACATTTAGTAATCTCATTGATATTGCATAGGTGCCTTTTGTCTTACTTAACATTTCTGGGAGAACAATACGAAGTTTACTTGATATCAGGGTAATCTAAATTATTAGAAATCCTTTTAGTTGTCACCGAGTGTCCTTCTGATGAATAATAGTCATTCCTATTGTTATCAAGCTGACATAAGGGATTAGGGTTTAAGGTTTAGTGATAAGGGATTAGGGTTTATGGTTAAGGAATTAGGGTTTAGGGTTGAAGGATTAGGGTTTAAGCTATACTTTTTAGGGATAGGGTTTAGGGTTTAAGGTTTAAGAGTTGAGGCTTCATGCTTTAGGTATAGCATTTAGGGTTGAGGGATTAGGGTTTAGGGTGGAGGGATTAGGGTTTAAGGTATAGTGTTTCAGGTTGAGGGTTGAAGGATGCGTTATGTTGCACTAAAAGGTTATAGTCCCATTAGAGAATGATGTCCTCATGCATGACCCTAATCCCTCGACTCTCAACCCTCAACCCTAATCCCTCAACCCTCAACCCTAATCCCTCATCCCTAAACCCTAAATACTATCCCTATTCCTAAACCCTAAACCCTCGACACTATACCTTAAACCCTAATCCCTTATCCCTAAACCCTCAACCCTATCCCTCAACCCTCAACCCTTAAACCTTAAACCCTAAAACATATCCCTATAACCTTGACCCTTGACACTAAATCTTAAACCCTAATCCCTTAACCCTCAGCCCTAAAGCCTCTGTAGGAATACACTCAACACTGAGAGGGGGGGTGAATCAGTGTTGTTAACAATTTTAACACTTTTTACTCCTTTTCTTAATTTAATTTCACAATTATAGAATTCTTCAGATAGAACAAAGAAAATATGTAGAGTATCAACACAAAACTTGACACAAGACATTTCCCGAGTGGAAAACCCTCCTGGGGTATAAAAACTACTCAACTGTGTCACTGGCTTAACACAAATTTCAGATTACAACTGTCTCACTGACATTACAATTCTGCCTCACTGGCATATTGTACTTCTCTGCATGTCTCACTGACATTACAACATCAACATTCAATGAAAATTATAACTCAGGGGATTTCCCTGTTTCAATAAAAACAAAACCTTATTTCTCCCTTTTAAAAACAAACAAAATATATTCTTAGCAATCAACCTTCAACTGTCTTCAAAATACTTCATACCTCTGCAAAACAATCTCAAACTAATTCACCACTTCTTGAACTTTCTCCCTGGGCAAAACTGAACAATTGACCCTCTCTGAGAAATTATTGTCTTTCATCACTTTCACTTTCTCTGAACAAACATTAATCCATCTTGATCATTGAAGGACTCCATTTATTGAACCAACATTCTTTCAAAACCTCAACATAATTCCCCTGAAAAAATATTTCTTCATACCTGCAAAAATACATTTCAAAACAAAAATACCATTCTCAAAAACTTCTTACAACCTTCAATATCATCTCTTATCTGCAACACTTTCACCTGCAATTCAAAGTCTCTCTATATACAAAATGAAATTCCATAATACAATATTTTCACACTCGGTTCAACTTCCATTCACTCAAAAAATCAAATAACAAAACAAGAAAAAATAAAACTCCTTCGAAGAACTCAACCTTTTCATATTCTTCTCATTTTGGAAACCTTCTAAAAATCACTCTCTTTCATAAAAAAAAACTTCAACATAAACTCTACTTTTTCTCATCCAAGTTTCCATTTCCTATATCCTCTTGTCGATCCACATTCCATAAAAAAAAAATATTTTGTGAATCTATCTATAAACAAAATCTTCTAACCTTCCAACTTCAACTTTCATTGTCACTTCAAAATAGAAACAAGTTGATTTTCTGCCTTTCATAGCACAGAAACCGTCAACTTTAAACTCCCCAATCTGCGGCATAGTTCAAATCTCCACCACCGGATGTGGTAATCTCGTCAACGGCAAATTAAATGTTGATCGTCGATTTGCACTTCCTGCCGGGCTCAAAAGCCATCGACCAGATTACCGGGCACCCTAAGCATCGGGGCCGGTAATACCAATGAGTATTCATCCCTTAAGTTGTCACTTAAGGGACCATCACCGCCACAGCCAGTCACTGAAAGTTTAAAACAAAAATGCTTTGACGGGCATTTGAGATAACACCTTAGACAATTTAGGTTATTTGCCAAACACATGATTGTGTCTCTTTGATCCTTCATAGATTTTTAACAAAGATATGAATAAAATGGTTTAACATGAGAGGATACTGATTTCATAAAATCAGATATGAAGACATAATCAGAACACACTTATAAACAGTGGCAGAAGAGACAATAGTGAAGAGCTTTAACTTCAACTACAACAATTAACATTTGAATGATCAGGGAGTCTTTCATTTTGGCATGAGACACACTATGCACCACATAAAAAATAGACCACAAAAAGGAATGTAACAAATGACAGTGACAAGTGAACATAAAGTGGCAAACCTAAAAGTCACATGTCACATCTTGAAACAAAGAAGACAATAATACCATTTAGGATTAAGCAATTGTGATCCATTGAGATGACCAAGTCACATATCCTTGAAGATCAAATGTCACCATATCAAATGTCCCACTGCAGAGAGATCATCACCATATCACTGAAAGACTTTTACTTAGATGATCAAATGTCACTGATGAAGACCATATCACTGATGTCATTACCATGAAGATCATGTCACTGATGAAGACCATGTCACAGATGTCACTACCATTTTGGCATCAATGAAAAGACAATATGCTCAACTGTGAAATGTGCTACAAAACTCCCCCTTTGTCTTTGACATTGATGGCAAAATCATTGCTTATTTCTCCCCCTTTTTGACATAAAATTGTCAAAGGCAAAAAAAATACCACAACCAATAGAGTCCTGTTCTTGTAAATGCAATCCTCTGAGAAAAAAAACTATCAAAAACCAACACTCTACATCACATTGATCAAATGCACATTACTGTAATACTACCAACCACAAAAAATATGTACAAAAACTATATACATACTATGTACAAATGAGATTCAGGACATCAAAAATGATCTAGAAGACAACTCCCCCTGAATCTAATATCTTTGTAACTTACTGAAGAGAGACAAGAGACAGAACTCCCAGTCTCTATCTCAGAGTTTCAAATGTCTCCTTTGGCAAAGGCTTTGTGAAGATGTCAGCCAATTGATCACTTGTATGCACATATTCCAAAGCAACTTCATTTCCAATCACCTTTTCCCTTAGAAAATGATATCTGATAGCAATGTGCTTAGTTCTTGAATGCATTATGGGATTCTTTGACATATTGATAGAACTTGTCTTATCACAAAGAATAGACACAGGCTTTTTAACCTCAACCTTAATATCAAGAAGTGATTGTACCATCCAAAGTACCTGTGTACAACATGAAGAAGCAACAATGTACTCAGCTTCAGCTGTGGATAGAGAAACACAATCTTGTTTCTTACTATGCCAAGCAACCAATCTGCCTCCCAGAAAGAAAGCTGCCCCACTTGTACTTTTTCTATCATCAGGACATCCACCCCAATCTGCATCTGTGTAGGCAAGAAGTGTAAAATCATTGTGTCTAGGATACCATAAACCAAAATCAAGTGTACCCTGTATATATCTAAAGATTCTCTTAACAGCATTCAAATGTGATTGTTTAGGACAAGATTGAAATCTTGCAACCAAACAAATAGCCTGCATAATATCAGGCCTAGAAGCAGTGAGATATAAAAGACTTCCAATCATAGATCTATACAGAGATTGTTCTACTTCAGGTGATTCATCATTTTTACTTAGCTTATGTCCTGTCTCCATAGGAGTACCCAAAGGTTTGCAATAATCCATTTGAAATCTCTTTAACATCTCTTTGGCATATTTATTTTGTGAGATAAATATTCCTTTTTCAAGCTAAGATACCTGAAGACCAAGAAAGAAAGACAATTCTCCCAACATAGACATTTTAAATTCTGACTTCATAATGTTAGGAAATGAATGACTCATATCATCATTGTTACTACCAAAAATGATATCATCAACATAAATTTCAACAACCAGAATATCCTCACCTTTGATTAAATAGTACAAATTACTGTCCACACCTCCTTTTGTGAACCCCTGTTCCTACAGAAACTTATCCAGTCTATAATACCAAGCTCTTGGAGCTTGCTTTAAACCATATAAAGCCTTTTTCAACCTATAAACATGATCTAAATTATCTTTATTCACAAAACCTTCTGGTTGTTCCATGTAGACTTCTTCTTCAAGATCTCCATTTAGAAATGTTGATTTTACATCCATTTGGTAAACTTTGAAATTTTTATAAACTGTAAAAGCTAAAAACATTCTTATAGCTTCTAATCTAGCAATAGGAGCAAATGTTTCTTCAAAGTCAATACCTTCAATTTGTGAATACCCTTTGCAAACCAATCTGGCTTTGTTTCTAACAACTTTACCTTTATCATCAAGCTTATTCCTAAACACCCATTTTGATCCAATGACATTCTTACCTTCTGGTCTTGGAACAAGTTCCCATGTTTTGTTCTTTTCTATTTGGCTTAACTCCTCTTCCATGGCTTTAATCCAGGCTTCATCTTTGCTGGCCTCATCATAACTTTTAGGTTCCATTTCAGATATCAAACACACATGTGCTTGATTATGTGCAACAGCAAGCTTTCTTCTAGTTACCACACCACTGTCCTTGTCCCCAATGATCAACTCATGAGGATGATCTCTTTGATATGCCTTTGAAGGAGTCTTTGTCTTAACATCAACAGATATTTCAAGATCTTCTTCCTCTACCTGAATTTCTTCTTCCTTTTGTGAATGATGATCAACTTCATTGTCATGAATCAACTACATACAGGGCTACAAATCCTCATCCACCTTAACATTAGTACTTTCAATTATTCTTTTGAGCCTATTGTTAAAACACTTATATGCCTTGCTATGTGTAGAATAACCAAGAAATATGCCTTCATCACATCTAGACTCAAAACCACATAAGCTATCATTATCTTTCTTGATGTAACACTTACTTCCAAAAATTTTAAAATACCCAACATTAGCTGACTTACCATACCAAAGTTCATAAGGAGTATAATTTGACTTTACCCTTAATTGAACTCTGTTCAAAGTATATACAGCTGTATGAACAACTTCTCTCCAATAGACATTAGGCAGATTTGCATCATGTTGTAAGGTTCTTGCCATCTCTTTTACAGTCCTGTTTTTCCTTTCAGCTACTCCATTTTGCTGTGGAGTTCTAGGAGTGGAGAATTGCCTTCTTATCCCATGTTTTTCACAATACTCCTCAAATTCCTTTGAAGTGTACTCTCCTCCATTATCTGACCTTAAACATTTTAGCTTGAAATCAGATTCCTTTTCAACCATCTTCTTGAAGATTTTGAACCTATCAAATGCCTCTGATTTATGCCTTAAGAATGTTACCCATGTCATTCATGAAAAGTCATCAATGAAAAGCATAAAATATTTTTCTCCTCCTAGAGCTTTAGTCCTTGTAGGACCACACAAATCTGAATGTACCAGCTGCAGAGGTTTTGAAGTAAAATACTCCTTAGGCTTGAAACTAATTTTGGTTTGCTTACCCAGCTGACACTCTTTGCATATAGTATTACTTGGTTTTGAAATATGAGGCATATTTCTGACATTGTGATTCCTGCTGATTCTCACAAGATTGTCAAAATTCACATGACCAAGTCTTCTATGCCACAACCAGCTTTCCTCAATTTGACCCATGAAACAGATATGGCTATCAACACTTTTAGTTTCTGAGTTATGAAGATTGTAGATATTACCACTAGTCCTTAGGCCTGCTGCAATAACTTTACCCGATTTCTTTTTTATCTCACATCCATGTGCATCAAAAACCACATTAAAACCATTGTCACATATTTGACTGACACTTAACAAGTTATGCTTCAGTCCTTCTACAAAATACACATCATGTAGTGGTGTTTCATCATCAAGAAGAATTGTACCTTTGCCTTTGATCATAATGCAATCATTATTTCCAAACATAACAGAGCCTTCATTAATGTCTTCAAACTTAACAAATTTTTCTTTGTCTCCTGTCATGTGGTTGGAACAGCCATTGTCAATCACCCACTGTTCCTTCTTTTTGGCATGAAAAGCAGCTTGTGCAATCATAACATCAAGGCTCTTTTTGATTACCTTAGGTTTCCAAACAAGCAACTTCTTTTCAGACTTGAAGAAGACAAACCTGTAACAGTATTCCTTATAGTTTGCTGCATTTGCAAAGAAGGTCTACAAAATTTGGCAATATGCCCAAAATTTTTACAATTGTGACACTTCAAACTTCTTACAAACATGAATGGATTCCTTGGAAATAAATGCATTTCTCTTCTGACTCCAAATCTGCATTCACTGGCTTTATGTCCAAACCTGTTGCAACAAAAACAAAATCCAGTAAAGTGAGCATTATACCTGAAGGTATCACTCCTGTTGTAGTTTGTTGTCCTTATGATTGATTTGCCATTTGTACTAGCCTTTTGAGAACATTGTCCCTCTTCAAATCCAAGACCTGATTTATCTTTGAATCCTTTTTGTCTATCAAGAAGATCATCAAGTTTATCACTACTTCTGCACATATCAAGTCTTCTTCTTAGATCAACAATTTCAGCTTCAAGTGTATGACATTCCTTGTCCTTGTTATTCAACTCTTTGTCTTTAACATCAATAATTCTCTTACTTTCTTCAAGAGAAAGAATTAGATCAGTAATCTGTTTCTCATAACAAGTTAATTTATCATTCATGATATCATTTTCCTTTTGAAACTGACTTCTTTGTGCAATGATTTCCTTTTTAAGTTTCTTGACTTGACTTAATGCACACATCAATTCTCCTTCAAAATCAATAACAGCTTCACAACTGTTTAATTGTTCCTCACATTTTTCATTTTGAACTTCATTTAGAATAGCCATAAATAAGGTCTATGCATTTTCATCAAGAAAATCATCTGAATCACTTTCAGTCATATCAACATTTTTGATGAACAAACTTCTTTTCTTTCTGAAATTATTTTTCCTTCTAGAAACAAACTGTTTCTATTTAAATTGCTTCTTGTTTTCATCTTCATCACTGTCTAGGTCTTTGTAAGGACACTGAGCTGCATAGTGTCCAATCTTTCCACACTCAAAACATTTGAATGGAAGCTTACCTTTGTACTTACCAACAGATCCCTTCTTCAACTTGCTTGCAAGATATATTTCTTGATCATCATCTAATTCTTCTGAATCAGAAATCTCCTTTTCTTTTCTGACTGATTTGAAAGCAGCTTCTTTGCTTGAAGGTATGTCATTGCTAATTCTCATCTCATAAGCTGTGAAAGTGCCATGAAGTTCATCAAAGGTAACTTTGCTTAAGTCTCTTTCTTCAATTGCAGACACTTTGGATTCATATTTTGGATTTAAAGTCCTTAAGACTTTTGTAACAACTGTCTTCTCTTCCAGTGTATCACCAAGTCCTCTGATAGCATTTACAATTTCTTGGACCCTTAGAAGATATTCTGCCACTTTCTCATCATCACTCATTCTGAGACTTTCAAATTTGGCTCTGTAGGATTGCAGTTTTGCTTCTTTGATTTTATCATCTCCTTGATAAATATTAGACAGTTTGTCCCATATTTCCTTGGCTGTTTTACACTCCATGATTTTGACAAGTATGTCATTGGTAAGACCACAACATAATGCATTTTTAGCCTTAGCATTATTTTCATATGCCCTTTTCTCATCAGCTGTGCTAGGAGGATTTGTAGCAATATATGCAGTAACAATGGCAGCATACACATCATACCCCAGAGATGACACATATGACTCCATCCTGAATTTCCAAAAAGCATAGTTAGAACCATCAAACACAGGTGCTTTATAATTTGAGTAACCTTCTTGACTTGCCATGATAAGTATTCCAGAAATATGATCTACCCAAGCTGATTAAGCTTTGACAGGGTACCAAGCTCTGATACCAATTGTAGGAATACACTCAACACTGAGAGGGGGGGTGAATCAGTGTTGTTAACAATTTTAACACTTTTTACTCCTTTTCTTAATTTAATTTCACAATTATAGAATTCTTCAGATAGAACAAAGAAAATATGTAGAGTATCAACACAAAACTTGACACAAGAAATTTCCCGAGTGGAAAACCCTCCTGGGGTATAAAAACCACTCAACTGCGTCACTGGCTTAACACAAATTTCAGATTACAACTGTCTCACTGACATTACAATTCTACCTCACTGGCATATTGTACTTCTCTACATGTCTCACTGACATTACAACATCAACATTCAATGAAAATTATAACTCAGGGGATTTCCCTGTTTCAATAAAAACAAAACCTTATTTCTCCCTTTTAAAAACAAACAAAATATATTCTTAGCAATCAACCTTCAACTGTCTTCAACATCTACAATCATTCAATTTTGATCTTCAAAATACTTCATACCTCTGCAAAACAATCTCAAACTAATTCACCACTTCTTGAACTTTCTCCCTGGGCAAAACTGAACAATTGACCCTCTCTAAGAAATTATTGTCTTTCATCACTTTCACTTTCTCTGAACAAACATTAATCCATCTTGATCATTGAAGGACTCCATTCATTTATTGAACCAACATTCTTTCAAAACCTCAACATAATTCCCCTGAAAAAATATTTCTTCATACCTGCAAAAATACATTTCAAAACAAAAATACCATTCTCAAAAACTTCTTACAACCCTCAATATCATCTCTTATCTGCAACACTTTCACCTGCCATTCAAAGTCTCTCTATATACAAAATGAAATTCCATAATACAATATTTCACACTCGGTTCAACTTCCATTCACTCAAAAAATCAAATAACAAAACAAGAAAAAATAAAACTCCTTCGAAGAACTCAGCCTTTTCATATTCTTCTCATTTTGGAAACATTCTAAAAATCACTCTCTTTCAAATTACCGGGCTCAAAAGCCATTGACCAGATTACTGGGCACCCTAGGCATCAGGGCCGGTAATACCAACGAGTATTCATCCCTTAAGTTGTCACTTAAGGGACCATCACCGCCACAGCCGGTCACTGAAAGTTTAAAACAAAAAAGCTTTGACAGGCATTTGAGATAACACCTTAGACAATTTAGGTTATTTGCCAAACACATGAGTGTGTCTCTTTGATCCTTCATAGATTTTTAACAAAGATATGAATAAAATGGTTTAACATGAGAGGATACTGATTTCATAAAATCAGATATGAAAACATAATCAGAACACACTTATAAACAGTGGCAGAAGAGACAATAGTGAAGAGCTTTAACTTCAACTACAACAATTAACATTTGAATGATCAGGGAGTCTTTCATTTTGGCATGAGACACACTATGCACCACATAAAAAACATACCACAAAAAGGAATGTAACAAATGACAGTGACAAGTGAACATAAAGTGGCAAACCTAAAAGTCACATGTCACATCTTGAAACAAAGAAGACAATAATACCATTTAGGATTAAGCAATTGTGATCCATTGAGATGACCAAGTCACATATCCTTGAAGATCAAATGTCACCATATCAAATGTCCCACTGCAGATAGATCATCACCATATCACTGAAAGACTTTTACTTAGATGATCAAATGTCACTGATGAAGACCATATCACTGATGTCATTACCATGAAGATCATGTCACTGATGAAGACCATGTCACAGATGTCACTACCATTTTGGCATCAATGAAAAGACAATATACTCAACTGTGAAATGTGCTACAGCCTCAACCCTCAATCCTTAAACCTTCAACACTAAAACCTATCCCTAATCTCTATACCCTTGACACTCTACTTTAATGGCTAATCCCTTGACCCTCAACCCTCAACCCTCAACGTCAAACCCTAATCTGTCAACCCTAAACCCTAATATGTCGACCCTATACCTTCAACACTATACCTTAAACCCAAATCCCTTGACCCTAAACCCTAAACCCTATCCCTAATCCCTCGACCCTCAACCCTCAACCCTCAAACCTAATCCCTCATCCCTAAACCCTAAATGCTATCCCTATTCCTAAACCCTAAACCCTCGACACTATACCTTAAACCCTTATCCCTAAACCCTAAACCCTATCCCTCAACCCTTATCTCTTACACCTTAAACCCTAAAACCTATCCCTAAAACCTCGACCCTAGACACTATATCTTAAACCCTAATCCCTTAACCCTCAGCCCTAAAGCTTGAACCCTCAATCCTTAAACCTTCAACCCTAAACCCTGTCCCTAATCCCTATACCCTTAACACTCTACTTTAACCATAATCCCTTGACCCTCAACCCTATCCCTAAACCCTCAACCCTCAACCCTAATCTATCAATCCTAAACCCTAATCTATCAATCCTAAACCCTATCCCAAAACCCTAAGCACTATACCTTAAACCCTAATCTCTTAACCCTAAACCCTAAACCCTAATCCCTTGACCCTCAACCCTCAACCCTAATCCCTCAACCCTCAAACCTAATTCCTCATCCCTAAACCCTAAACATTATCCCTATTCCTAAACCCTCAACCCTCAAAACTATACCTTAAACCCTAATCCTTTATCCCTAAACCCTAAACCCTATCCCTCAACCCTTAACCCTTAAACCTTAAACCCTAAAACCTATCCCTAAAACCTCAACCTTCGACACTATATCTTAAATCCTAATCTCTCAAGAGTACTTGCAAGAAGTTGGGTCCACATAGAGGGGAAGTTGCGGGCAAAAAAAAATCCTGACAGAAACGGGTGCCTGAGCCTAAATGGGTACCTGTTTAGAAATGGATGCCCGAGCCTAAAAAGGTACCCGTTTCTATATAGCTATTTGAATTTGCAAAAAAACCCTATGCATTTTTTTTCCCACACAAAAGGAACGAGTAGTTGTTTTAGAACGGGTACCCGTTCCGAATAGCATAGGCTCAAGAAAAGCATGGTAAGCCAACCCCTTGCCTTGGACCTGCAAGTACAAGTCCATGTTCAGATCAAGAGAAAAGACCAACTTTACCAATATGGCTGACGATGTTTTTTTGTAAATTTTTTACAAAACTAAAACCCATTACAGATGACGATGTGTAGTTTTCAAATATTTAATTTTTTTTATTTGACTTGTTTTTCTATTTATTAATTAATTTATGAGCAAACTAGTCCAAAAACTTGAAATGACAAGTTCCAATCCTGCAAGGGGTAGGGTATGTATGCCTCATATTTGAAGCATAGTTAGGTGCCTCATGCATAATGGGAGTATGAGGTAGTCTTATATGTTATAAACCACCTGTAGACCCAAAAATAGGCCGCCTGCCCGACATCGTAGACTATAAAAGGATCCATCCATTTCCATTAATAACTTTTAATTTTTATTGTTTTTCAAAAAAAAATTATGTCATCAATCTAGACATCATTCTCTACACAATGGAAAAAAAAAAATTTATGATTAGTTTTGCTCAAATTATGTTGGTCGTACACGAGGGGTTTTCAAAAACAACAATTAGGGCCAATAAAAAATTAATAAAAAAAAATATTTGGAAAAAAATTATTAAAAAAAATCCTAATCAAACTTCATTGTACTACACATCTTTCCCCAAAAGGATTTAGAAAAATACTTTTATTTAGGTCAAATTATGTTAGTCGTACACGTGCATGGTATGGTTAAAACAAAGTGACTTTTAAACAGTGGTTTTTAGACATGCCTATTGAAAATTAATTTGTATCATCTGGGTATTAAAATAAAATACATATTTGGAAACTAGACTCCAAGTACTACATTTCATATTACTAACTTTTTTTAAGATTCAATTTTTAAGTGCTTCAAATTTTTAGGTCAAATGTGACAAATTCTAAAAATCATGGAAAACACTTCCACTTTTTAGCTAAAAAGTGGACCCAACTTCTTGCACTGACCCTTAACCCATAGCCCTAAAGCCTCAATGCTCAATCCTTAAACATTCAACCCTAAACCCTATCCCTAATCCATATACCCTCGACACTCTACTTTAACCCTAATCCTTTAACCCTCAACCCTATCCCTAAACCCTCAACCCTCGACGTCAAACCCTAATCCGTAAACCCTAAACCCTAATCCCTCAACCCTAAACCCTATCCCTAAACCCTAAGAAGTATACCTTAAACCCTAATATCTCAACCCTAAACCCTATCTCTAAACCCTAATCCCTCAACCCTCAACCCTCAACCCTCAACCCTAATCCCTCAACCCTCAAACCTAATACCTCATCCCTAAAGCCTAAACACTATCCCTATTCCTAAACCCTCAACCCTCGAAACTATACCTTAAACCCTAATCCTTTATCACTAAACCCTAAATCCTATCCCTAAGACCTTAACCATAAAACTTTAAACCCTAAAACCTATCCCTAAAACCTCGACCCTCGACACTCTATCTTAAATCCTAATCCCTTAACCCTTAGCTCTAAAGCCTAAATGCTCAATCCTTAAACATTCAACCCTAAACCCTATCCCTAATCCCTATACCCTTGACACTCTACTTTAACCCTAATACCTCGACCCCCAAACCTATCCCTAAACCCTCAACCCTTGACGTCAAACCCTAATCCATCAACCCTAAACCCTAATCCCTCAACCCTAAACGCTATCCCTAAACTCCAAGCACTATACCTTAAACCCTAATCTCTTGACCCTAAACCCTAAACACTGTCCCTAAACCCTAATCCCTCAACCCTCAAGCCTCAACCCTAATACCTCATCCCTAAACCCTAAATTGTATCCCTATTCCTAAACCCTCAACTCTCGACACTATCCCTTAAACCCTAATCCATTATCCCTAAACCCTCAACCCTCGACGTCAAACCCTAATCCATCAACCCTAAACCCTAATCCCTCAACCCTGAACCCTATCTCTAAACCCTAAGGAACTAAACCTTAATCCCTAATCTCTTGACCCTAAACCCTAAACCCTATCCCTAAACCCTAATCCCTCGACCCTCAACCCTCAACCCTAATCCCTCATCCCTAAACCCTAAAGACTATCCCTATTCCTAAACCCTCGACACTATACCTTAAACCCTAATCCATTATCCCTAAACCCTATCCCTCAACCCTCAACCCTTAACCCTTAAACCTTAAACACTAAAACCTATCCCTAAAACCTTGACCCTCGACACTATATCTTGAACCATAAAGCCTCAACCCTCAATCCTTAAACCTTCAACCCTAAACCCTATTAGTAATCCCTATACCCTCAACACTCTACTTTAACCCTAATCCCTTGACCATCAACCCTATCCCTAAACCCTCAACCCTCAACCCTTAACCCTTAGCCTTAAACCCTAATCATTTAACCCTAAACCCTAATACCTCAACCCTAAACCCTAACCCTAACCCTAAACCCTCAACCCTCAACACTATACATTAAACGCTAATCCATATCCCTCAATCATACCCTTAACCCTTAAAACTTAAACCCTAAAACCTATCCCTACATCCTCGTCACTTGACACTATATCTTAAACCCTAATCCCTTAAACCTCATCCCTAAAGCCTCAACCCTTAATCCTTAAACCTTCAACCCTAAACCCTATCCCTAATCCCTCTACCCTCTACCCTCGACACTCTACTTTAACCCTAATCCCTTGATCATCAACCCTATCCCTAAACCCTCAACCCTAAACCCTCAACTCTAAACATTAAACCCTATTTCGTCAACCCTAAACCCTCAACCCTCAACACTATACCTTAAAACCTAATCCCTGAACCCTAAACCTTAATCCCTCAACCCTAAACCCATTAGAGAATGATTTCCTCACGCATGGACCATGTTGATTGCCCTCATCGATGTTGGTAAGGGATACATGGAAGGCAAATGGATTAGGTAGATAGTGGATTATGACGTGGATTCTAGAGGGGAGAAAAGTGGATTATGATGTGGATTATGTCAAACTTATGCCAAAGCATGGACCATAGGGATGGTATATGGAGAGTATGTAGGATAGTGGATAAATGATGGTAGATTTATTGCGGAATGGAAGGGAACCATGATCAATGGTTGCACACATCGTGATAAATGTTGAAGCTTGTGATGCGGAGGTGGTGTAGGGTGCAATGGAGATGTTTTCTTAGACAATGGCTGATGAAGGGCTTTAGGAACACACATAGACTTAGGCATTTTATTACTTTTGTTTTGCTTGTGAGATGGAATGTTTTGACACTTTTGAGCGAAATGGGAATTTGAGATGGGAGTAGATGGTTGGGATTTTTCAGAGGTAGATGTCTCATTTAACTTGATTTCTTGTTGCTTAGGTACCCATACCATTTTGGTTTTGGACTTTTCTTGTGGAGGTATGGGCTTGAATAACTTTTTGGATTGATTTTTCTTTGACTCTTTATTTTTATGTCCAAAGGCATGAGGACCCTTAGGATGTTTGGATTTATCAGTAGAGGCATCTAATTTTGCATTTCTAGATCCCTTGGGGATGGTGGAATGAGTGGAAGCTTTAAGTTTAGCTTTAAGATTAGGGTTGAGGGTTAAGGGTTGAGGGATTAGGGTTTAAGGTATAGTGTTGAGGCTTGAGGGTTTAGGGTTTAGGGATTAGGGTTTAGAGTAGAGGGATTAGGGTTTAAGGCATAGTATTGTTTAGGGTTGAGGGTTTAGGGATAGGGTTTAGGATTTAAGGTTCAAGTGTTGAGGTTTGAGGCTTTAGGGATAGGGTTTAAGGTTTAGTGATAAGGGATTAGGGTTTAGGGTTGAGGGATTAGGGTTTAGTGTTGATGGATTAGAGTTTAAGGTATAATGTTTAGGGTTGAGGGTTTAGGGACAGGGTTTAGGATTTAAGGTTTAAGGGTTGAGGCTTCAAGCTTTAGGGATAGTGTTTAGGGTTGAGGGATTAGGGTTTAGGGTGGAGGGATTAGGGTTTAAGGTATAGTGTTTAGGGTTGAGGCTCGAAGGATGCATTACACTACACTGAAAGGTTATAGTCACATTAGAGAATGATGTCCTCGCGCATGACCATGTTGAGTGCCCTCATTCGATGTTGGTAAGGGATACATGGAAGGAAAATAGATTAGGAAGATAGTGGATTATGGCATGGATTCTAGAGGGGATAAAAGTGGATTATGATGTGGATTATGTTGGACTTATGCCAAAGCATGGACCATAGGGATGGTATGTGGAGGTTATGTAGGATAGTGGACAAATGATGGTAGATTTATTGCGGAATGGAAGGGAACCATTACCAATGGTTGCACACATCACCATAAATGTTGAAGAATTTGATGTGGAGGTGGTGTAGGGTGCAATGGAGATATTTTCTTCGGAGATGGATGATGAAGGGCTTTAGGAACCCACATAGACTTAGGCATTTTATTACTTTTGTCTTGCTTGTGGGATGGAATGTTTTGACACTTTTGAGCAGAATGAGAATTTGAGATGGGAGTAGATGGGTGGGATTTTTTAGAGGTAGATGCCTCATTTAACTTGATTTCTTGTTTCTTAGGTACCCATAGCATTTTGGTTTTAGAATTTTCTTTTGGAGGTATGGGCTTGGATAACTTTTTAGATTGATTTTTCTTTGACTCTTTATTTTTATGTCCTGAGGCATGAGGACCCTTAGGATGTTTTGCTTTATTAGTAGAGGCATCTAATTTTGCATTTCTAGATCCCTTGGGGATGGTGGAATGAGTGGAAGCTTTAAGTTTAGCTTTAAGATTAGGGTTGAGGGTTGAGGGTTGAGGAATTAGGGTTTAAGGTATAGTGCTGAGGATTAAGGGTTTAGGGTTTAGGGTTGAGGGTTTAGGGTTTAGGGTTTAGAGTTGAGGGATTATGGTTTAAGGCATAGTACTATTTAGGGTTAAGGGTTTAGGATTTAAGGTTCAAGTGTTGAGGGTTGAGCCTTTAGGAATAGGGTTTAAGGTTTAGCGATAAGGGATTAGGGTTTAGGGTTGAGGGATTAGGGTTTAGTGTTAAGGGATTAGAGTTTAAGGTATAGTGTTTAGGGTTGAGGGTTTAGAGATAGGGTTTAGGGTTTAAGGTTTAAGGGTTGAGGCTTTAGGGATAGTGTTTAGGGTTTAGGGTGGAGGGGTTAGGGTTTAAGGGATAGTGTTTAGGGTTGAGGGTTGAAGGATGCATTGCACTTCACTGAAAGGTTATAGTCCCATTAGAGAATGATGTCCTAGTGCATGACCATGTCGAGTGCCCTCATCAATGTTGGTAAGGGATACATGGAAGGCAAATGGATTAGGCAGATAGTGGATTATGATGTGGATTCTAGAGGGGAGAAAAGTGGATTATGATATGGATTATGCGGGGAAAATAGTGGATTATGATGTGGATTATGTCAGACTTATGCCAAAGCATGGACCATAGGGATGGTATGTGGAGGGTATGTAGAATAGTGGATGAATGATGGTAGATTTATTGCGGAATGGAAGGGAACCATGACCAATGGTTGCAGACATCACGATAAACGTTGAAGCTTGTGATGCGGAGGTGGTGTAGGGTACAATGGAGATGTTTTCTTAGGAGATGGATGATGAAGGGCTTTAGGAACCCACATAGACTTAGGTATTTTATTACTTTTGTTTTTCTTGTGGGATGGAATGTTTTGACACTTTTGAGTGGAATGGGAATTTGAGATGGGAGTAGATGATTGGGATTTTTTAGAGGTAGATGCCTCATTTAACTTGATTTCTTGTTGCTTAGGTACCCATACCATTTTGGTTTTGGACTTTGCTTGAGGAGGTATGGGCTTGGATAATGTTTTGGATTGATTTTTTCTTTGACTCTTTGTTTTTATGTCCTGAGGCATGAGGACCCTTAGGATGTTTGTCTTTATCAGTTGAGGCATCTAATTTTGCATTTCTAGATCCCTTGGGGATGGTGGAATGAGTGGAAGCTTTAAGTTTAGCTTTAAGATTAGGGTTGAGGGTTGAGGGTTGAGGGTTGAGGGATTAGGGTTTAAGGTATAGTGTTGAGGGTTGAGGGTTTAGGGTTTAGGGTTGAGGGTTTAGGGTTTAGGGTTTAGGGATTAGGGTTTAGAGTAGAGGGATTAGGGTTTAAGGCATAGTATTGTTTCGGGTTGAGGGTTTATGGATAGGGTTTAGGATTTAAGGTTCAAGTGTTGAGGGTTGAGGCTTTAGGGATAGGGTTTAATGTTTAGTGATAAGGGATTAGGGTTTAGGGTTGAGGGATTAGGGTTTAGTATTGAGGGATTAGGGTTTAAGGTATAGTGTTGAGGGTTGAGGGTTTAGGGTTTAGTGTTGAGGGATTAGAGTTTAGGTATCTTTACTCCTGAATCTTTACTCTTGTTGTTTGCATGCCAGTCCATCAATTGTGTAAGTGACTTGCAACAAAACATTCATTGAAGTCTAGGTATAATTGGCATGTTGGTGTGAGGAACATTTTGGTTTGGCATAGATAGGCACTAAATTAGGCGCACTTCATGCTAGTTTTGGCATCCTGAAGAGATTACATTTAGGGCTGAAAGTTGGTGCTAAAGTTGATGTTAGAGATGCCAACTTTACCGCCGACTAATGAATCCAAAAAAAAAATTTAAATTCACGCCTACTTTAAAACATACCACATAAAAAAAACACAAATAAGTTAATACATTTAAGCCCACAACACAGTGTACTCTGCCTCTATTTTAGGTTTCCTACTAAGAATTGTAGGCTGTGAAGCGACGACTTTATTAGGTCGAAAATAGAAGTTACTGAAAAGTTTCTACAATGGATCTGTGAAATTGTATTTTATTTATTTTTAGTTCTAGACATCCAGAAGATAAAAATTTACTTTAGCTAGCTACTAAATTTGGGGTTTCTAGCTACCTTAGCCATTCAATCAAGCTTGTTCATCTACCTTTTAGCAAGTAAGTTCCAATTGCTGAGCAATTAACTCTTAACCTAGGTTTTTATCAATTTTAATATAATTTTGAGCTCAAAGAAAGTTTTTCTAAGATGTTGTACTCACGCTTTAGGGTAAATTTGAGTAGTAATGTTGTTAATTATCCTTGCTTGTAGTATAACTTGCATTTACCATTTTTGGAAGGCCTATCGAATAAGGCCTCTTTCTACATCATACCCAAAATACGAGCTGTTAGGATTTGTTTTTGGCTACATATTTGTTTTTGGCTATGATTGATCAAGCATGCTATTAATTCATACCTAGCTACGATTGACTCCACAAACTGGACGAAAATAATTTCCCTTAGGTCACCTCAAAATCTCAAGCAATAGAGGGAAGGGAGCAAACTCTGGCCACAATCAGGTAATTCACTGTCAATTTATAGATTTGTAAATGTTTCCATTGTTTCTTTGATTTTTAGTATTTAGTTTTCTATTTCTAAATTTAAAAGAAGAATTATATATATAGGGACATGAGACTAACAAAGATAAAGAGGCATTGGCTTCCATATTGGGGTTAGAGGCAATGAACAAATTGGATGGTGTTGACTTGACAATGCTTGCCAGATACATAGAAAAATGATCTAGTAAAAGCCCTTAAAACATTGCAACCAAATCAACAGTGTCAAAGGGAATCAATTGATTCCCCAACCAGTCATGGATTGGGCAAAAGATCTAGGAGGAAATCAATAACAGTAACCTCTAAGAATGTGGAACAAGGAGTAGAGGCTTCCATTGTCCCAGCCACTCCTGGGACATAGACTTCTTCGACCACCACACCATGTTTTGCATCTTGCATTGGTAGCTACGATACCAAGATAGAATACAATGTGGTTTCAAGGGAAGTCTAAATGACAGATGCTGGAAAAATATTTGTGAATAGGTTGAAGGAATCATGCCTTCAACGGTTCAAAAACCATCTACATTTGCCATTCTCAAAGATACCCATGCACCTGCAAAAAATAGTTATCCATGACATGGAGACTGAATTCGGCATAGGTTGGTCTGTAAAGAAAATAAAGCTACGAATGTCTCAAAACTGTAAGAGATTTCGATGCAACCAAACAAAGAAGATAAAAAAAATCCCTCCCAAGCTAAGGCTCAAAAAAATGCCAATTGATGTAAGTCTAAAAGTATGGAAAGAGCTTGTAAAAGCATATGAGAAGTCCGATGCACGAAGGAAGTCCGGTGAGGAGAGTACGTAGGTATTTGAATTTGCTCATAAAATTTTATCAAATTTATTAAATGATTTTTAAATTTTATTTGTGCATAATTAAATTGAATTAGTATATGTTTTAGGACAAGACCTCCAAGGATAGGCTTGACAAACTTCATTTCACTCATCACAATGGCCAGAAAGGTTTACAGGCCTTGATCTGTACATTTGTAAGTATATTTAATATGTTAAATGATATTTTTTTTATTTCCTAGGAAAAAGTAAATGATTGCATATTAATTAGTTTAACTAGTCCATGTGCCATGTTTTGACAGGAGGAGAAATATGGCCAGCAACTAATTTAATTTGAAAATGAAATGTTACAAAGCAAAAAGTGGACCGATTTTGTAATCTGGATAGAGAATGAGGTATCAATAGTTGACTTTCAATAACTTAGTTGGATATTGTTGTGTTAATATGTCAATTTGCATTTCTTGTGTTGAGTTTCAATAATCTTTGAAGAGGTTATAGAGTGATACTTGAGACAAATAGTTATAGTTGTACTCTATTTGTTTTGTTTGGTTTCTATTGGTCTTCTTGTCTTTTTGACTCAAGTGGATTGTTATTCATAGGTCGCTTGTCATTTTTTGTTGATTATGTGGATGTAGTTATCATTGAGTTTTCAGGTGATCTCCTAAGTGAACAGACCAAAGGGTTTATCTCAAGTCTTTGTTTCCTAACCTTTTATTATAAGACTTAAAGGGGGGCATGCATTACAGTTACATTGTTGGTTATATTTCAAACCTTTGAAATATAATAGTGGACATTTAAATTTTAATATGCATATTTTTTTTTGTTGAGAAGGAGCCATCATTGGTAGTAGGCATTAACTCTCCTCTACCATAATAGCTTTAGGAAGTACTAGTCTTTAATGTGCTTGGTTTTGGGGTATGTGAGGGAGAAAAGGAAGGAGTGGGGAACCATTTTGGGGGAGAATTCTTCTTTTTTCCTTGGGGTTGAGGAAGGAAGGTTGATGGCTGGACTGTAAGTGACTTAGAGGAAGGGAGACTTTGGGTGTGCCCATCATGTTGGCTGAGTGTCTTGATATTTGGGTTGGAGACTAAGAATCAAATCACCAACTGGTCTTCTTCAACTAAGCTAACCTTTCTTTGAAGTAAAGCTCCTTGTCATCCATTCTTGTAAAATTACACTGACCATTTTGGTGAAACATTTCCTTTAACTTGTGTAACTATATGTGGTCTTGTGAAAGCCTATGCTAAAGGGTTTGGATAAGGAAAATATTGTTAACTATGGGAGTTCAGACTTAAGATCATGGGACTTACGAACTGTGGCAAACTGTTGGTTATTGTGTTTTGGATTTCTATCATGAAGGAAGCTACATTAATTTGGTCACAGTTTGAGGTGGAGTTTAAAACCCTGGCTAGAATAGAATGCTATCATTGCAACATACCACGAGTCTTGAGGAAACCTGGCCTGGTTCATGGTTATCTTTTTTGACATGGTTGTAAACCCTAATGGTGTTGGTATTTCAACTATAAATGTCCACTCTCTCAATTGTGGATGCGAGGTCTTCTTGGGATTAATAATGCCACTCCTAGGTGGGGTTTTGGGATGGTTTTGGATCCTTGGTTTGGGTCAACTTGCCCCCCAACACTCCCTCCAAGGTTATGAGGTTTGCATTACTGAAGCCACAATGGAATACCATGTTGAAACAACACTAAATGATTGTATTTAATTACCAATTGACTCTTGGAAAGAATGGGTTTTGTCAATTGCATACAGTTGTGTAACATTGCAATAGTTTTATTATACTTGTAACTAGAACAGTCTATTATGAAGGCATTTGTTTGATGAGAATGACCTTTGAGTTCATTGTAATGACTTGCACTAACTTAGAAGTGTGATTTCAAACTAGTATTTATTAAATTGGAGACTGTTTGTGAATAAATTTATCTTAGTATGGACTTCCCTGTGTTTGAATGACTAAGCACTACCCATGAAATAGTAGCTATTATGTACTTGTGATCATTGCATCATTTGGATAGAGGACTCATAAATGGAATTTAGGACCTTTTGTTTCATTGTCCATAAAATCCTAAGGGTTGATTAAGTTATTGTGCATGGATGTAAATGGAAACTTTAAGCTCTTTGAAGGCTTACTTATTGTTTGCAAAGTAGCATTAATTTCTTATTTTAACTATGGAAACATCTTGTGGACACTAGTATGGTGTTGACTAAGGAATTATCTTGTAAACACTAGAAAGGTCTATGCATGTTAATCATAGACTATAACCCTACATTTGGAAGGAAATTGTTACTTGAGATGTGATATATACTATACAGTGGTATCTGGTCTATGACATGACATCTTTAGTAGGAGGTACCTTTAGATTTCTCTAGCATCATGTTTGGGCTAAGGTACCATAAAGTTAAGTGTGCATTGTATGGTGTTATTGTATTGGAGGCTGCTGTATGCAAATCTGTACAGTGATATAAGGAGACTCAATGCTCGTCATTTCATTGCGCAAAGTGAGTGACAAAACAACTACCTAGTTTAAAATTGGCCCTTCTTTAAGCAACATATGTAGCAATTAGACTTAGGATTCTTGAAAATGAGAAGCATCCTTCTCCCCATACAACCTGCTAACTAGGGCCACTATGTTTTTTACTAAACCCTTGAGGCTGATGGAAGGGTACCATTTAGTGTTCCTAGAAGTTAATTGTCTAACTCCTCCTCTTAAGCCAATTTACTACTCAACCCCTCGATTCACTAGGAGACTGGCCACCCCATTGGCCTCTTTGTATACATGCATGGTTGACCTCCTTGCCCGTGTTGGCTATCTTGAAGACACCCTAAACTTTATCATTGAGATACCTGTTAAATCTGTGTTGGTTGTATGCATGTGTTTTCTTGGTGCCTGTAGATCACATATGAATATAGGCTTTTTGATTTGGATCCTAAAAATGCTGCACAACTTATGTTCTTCTCTCAAACATCTATCCACAAGTGGGTAGGTGTGGTGAGGTAAGGAGATTGATGAAATATAGAGGAATTAAAAAAAATGCCTGGATGCAATTGGATTGAAGGGCATAAAATGGTACATGCTTTTTTGTGTAGGAGACAGATCACATCCATAAACAAAGGAGACCTATGCAAAGTTGGAGAAATTGGCTTGGAAGATGAAGGCGGCAAGGTATTTTCTAGATTCAAGAATTTACTTAATGTTGTGGAAGGATGGGAAAAAGAGTTATTTCTTTGCCACCATGGTGAAAAGTTGGCAACTGCATTTGGTTTGTTAAACATGCCCCATTGAACAACTATTAGACCTTTATCTTAAGGTTACTCATGAACCTTAAATAATTATTGAAAAAAAATTGTGCATTCATTAATGACATGTAAGAGAATTTAATCAACTGCTACTTAAAAACTCTTTAATGTTTCTGTCTAATGTAGCTTATTAGATTAATAGTGAAAAAGAACATACATTGACCATGCAATTTGTGGCACTTAAGGTTATGTAATATAATTTACAGTTGATAGTTAAATTGTATAACAAATTTTTTTATGATCTTTAGTAACATTTATTTGAATTGTTGCATGTTTTACATCATTGGAATGAAATATTAGCTGTAACTTTTCTGAAATGTTATTATGGTATGTGCACTTTGATATGATGTAATATGATTATGGTTTCATTTCATATGTTGGAATATTAGATATATAACAGAAAAATAAATTATTACATGAAATAAATAATAACTTTTCATTTTAAATGTTTTTTTTGCAGAACATGGGTCTTCCAGAAGATGAAGATGATCCTGATGATATAGATCCAGATTATATTGGTTCTGGTACAGATCACATGGCTAATGATGATGATGATGATCACGATGATGATCATGATGATGATGATGATCACGATGGTGGTGATGATGATGAGGCAGTTGCTGGTATAGCCAGTGACATTCATGATCATATAGACTGCATCATGGATCATTGTTGATATATCATTATGATGCCTCTTTTCATGGTTACTATCATATGTATCATTTTCACGGCCTGCAGTACCATATTATTAAGTTGTACCATTTTCACATATATCAATTTGACTTATATCATTTCGACATGTATCATCTTTACTTGTATCATTTTGAGTTACATAATTTATCATTTTTACTTATATCATTTGTACATGTGTCATTTTGACTTATGTCGACTATTGGGCGTGTATCATTTTGACATGTTATTGATCTACTAGCATATTTGACTTTCACTTGTTTTAGTTATATATGATGATGATCTTATCAATATTGACTTGTCAATTTATATATATTGAAAGTGGTCAATGATTTTTGGATGGATATTTATTACGTATGATGATTTTAATTTACTGCTAAGGATGGATGTTGTAAGATTAAATTAAATTATAGATATTTGACTCACTTATTTTAATTATAGATGATGATCATGTTATAATAATTATCCTATTATTTTTAATAATTATCTTGTTTTTTTATATAATTATCTTGTTAAATTGGAAGAAAAACCCAAAGCAACAAAGTAGGTCATAATGGAAGCAAAACTTGGCATCAATTAGGAAGCCAAAAAAGAAGCTATTTTTGAAACCATACAAGAAGCAAAATAAGAAGCACGACTGAGAGAAAAACTAGAAGAAAAAATGGGAGCAGACATGGAAGCAAAATTGGAAGCTAAATTGGGTGCCAAATCCGGCACTAAATTGGAAGCAAAACTAGAAGCAAAATTGGAAGCAAAACTAAAAGCAAAAATGGAAGCAAACCTAGAAGCAAAATCAGAAGCAAAATAAGAAGCAAAACTGGAAGAAAAACTAGAAGCAAAACCTAGAAGCAACACAAGAAGCCAAACCAGAAGCAAAATCAGAAGCGAAACTGGAAGCCAAATCTAGTGCTAAATTGGAAGCAAATCTAGAAGCAAAATTGGAACCAAAATGCGAAGAAAAACTGGAAGCAAAACTAGAAGCAAAACTGGAAGCAAACTTGGAAGCAACATAAGAAGCAAAACTAGAAGAAAAATTAGAAGCCAAACTGGAAGCCAAATTGGGTGCCAAATCCAGTGCTAAATTGGAAGCAAATCTGGAAGCAAAATCGGAAGCAAAATGGGAAGCAAAATTGGAAGCAAAAATTGAAGCAAAACCAGAAGCAAACTTGGAAGGAAAACCAGAAGAAAAACTGGAAGCAACACAAGAAGCAAAATGAGAAGACAAATTGGAAGCCAAATTGGAAGCCAAATCTGGTGCTAAATTGGAAGCAAATCTAGAAACAAAATCAGAAGCAACACTGGAAGCAAAAATGGAAGCAAAACAAGAAGCAAACCTAGAAGCAAAACTAGAAGCAAATTTGGAAACCAAATTGGGTGTCAAATCCGATGCTAAATCTAGTGCCAAATCGGGCTATTGTTTTCTGGCACCGAAGTAAGCATGCAAAATGGTGCCGAGTTTGGTGTTGAACAAAGTGTCCAATTCCTGAGCTCAATTGCACTAAATTCTGGTGCTATTTTAGGCACTAATTGCCTATTTTGTTGTAGTGTTAATCAAGACATTAATTAAGAATTGATAGAGATAATCAAATTTAAATCAAATAATCATAATATTTTCCAACCATTAAGCATGTTAACCAAATCAAGATATAACATAACTTACAATCCAGTAAACCATTTCAATTTTTAGTGAGTAACCATCACTAATCCAATACAAAATATGCTCTAGGCATTACAAATAAGTTTTTACATCACAATAGACCAACTAGTCACAATATGTAATTACTATATCTAGAACCAATGACATCTGTCTCCATATGCCTCAGCTTGTCTCATGCTTGGTAAGGAGAGCATCATCCTAGTGCTTTTCCTCCAACCACGGACCTATGGTCCCTGCTCATCTTCCTAATTGGAAAAGGCCCTACCATTCATGGAAATGTTAGACATTAGAACCCAATAGGTTACCCATTTGAGTATCTAGTGTTGTGTCCTTCCAAATGTCTCACGGTCACACACTATAGATCCCCTCTAACTTGTATGACACTAATGGACACACTAGGCCATCTAGAACACTGTGGACCGATGATGCATGCAGAGATGGATGCATCACTTTGGCCAAAGTTTTCATACAAATACTTTACACCATGAACATTTTCGTATGTCCACCACCCTAACTTGACTTATGAGTTGTCATGTCCTACAATTGTTCTTAATGACCCAATTCCTTCGGTCTTGTATAAGTGGGATCAATTTGAATCATTATCCATGCTTAGACATTCAACTCCCTCCACAGTTTAGTTACAAGATTCTAGTGACTCCTTGTCACACAGTTTGTTTCATTTCACATAAGTTTGACCATTTGACCCCTAGGCCACATATGGTTCACATTTTTAGAAATAAGTCATCTCATATGATGAAATTGTATACATGTACTCAAGGCATACCCTGCCCTCGATAGAGTCAAAGAATAATATTCATAACTTATATTATTACCAAAAAGTCTTACATGCAGACCCATAATGATTGTATAAATATTCTTATATAAATTCATTTCAATGATTTCATAACAAGACCATGTTCACAATGGTTGTTCCTCCTCTATACTCAAGGGTAAAAGTATATAATTTTGATAGTTAAGGTAATTTACAAAGTGTTTCACAATTGGCTTCTCATTTAAGCTTGATTGGTGTCAGTTGTGGTGTTATAAACACACTGTTATTCAAAATGTTATCCCGACTATCATCACAGTCGAATGTCCATATCATGAATTGATAATACCTTCACGGCTGAAACCACAATCATAAGACTATATCATTATCTTATGTTAATCGATTTGGAGCTATTGCCTACTCCACTCGAGAGTTTAATACTCTATCCAAGTCAGTAAATGATGTGAGATATCATTTCTTCACCAACCCAGCTGATACGGCTCAGGCTCTGGTTATTATTTACATAGTATATGATGTAAAAGCATCACAGTCAGGTCATACAACCTTAACACCAACACAGAAAGAATTTCTTATCAAAAGTTCAGCCATATGACCTTGAGAAAGAACACAATCATCTCAAATGACTTAGCCTTATAGCCTTGAGTGTAAAACACAATCTTTTTAAATAACTCAGCCTCACGGCCTAGAGTTTAAAACACAGTCTTTATAAATAACTCGGCCACATGGCCTTGAGTATAAAACACAGTCTTTTTAAATAACTTGGCCTCATGGCCTAGAGTTTAAAACACAGTCTTTTTAAAGAAAGCTATTGTAGCTCAGCTTCCAGCCTCGAGCCTTCCCATCGATAGTAATATGACATGTTAATGCTTCGGCCTTACAGGCTCAAATGCAGTCTTAATAAGAGTTTTAATGGTAAATGATCAGCCTTACGGCCTACAAAAATATATAAAGATTTCTAAAGGTTCAAAACTCAGCTCCACAGCCGATGTTAAGCTGGTAATGATAGCTCAGCCATTGAGGCTATGAACTCATTCAAGTTATAAGAATAGATTTGGTATGCTTGGCCTTAAGGCCTGGAGCCATTGAATGATAACACATAGAAATCTAAAAGCTCGGCTATAACAACCTCAAGCTTCATCCAGATAAAGATTTTAAACAGTTTTAAACATAGTTCTTAGTTTAAACATTTAAATTGATAAAGAGGAGTAGCATTACATCCTTGTAATACCTAAGTAACAATAGAAAATGAGTCATTGTACTAGTTCAACACTCCTACAAGTGCACTCGGCTCTAAAACTAGCTCCCACTCTCTATTGTTTCTTCTCCCACCGAAAAGGCCAAAACCCCCAAAACAAAAAACTAACTACCACTTCTGCAAAAGTACTCCCTTTTTCTCTCTAACCTCCTTCAACTCTACACATGCCAAAAAGAAAGGTAACCACCTTTCCCCACCCAATTGGTTCCTCATAAGGTGGCTACAATCGGGCATCATGCTCGAAGGTGGATGAGCTTAAAGCTCTCCCTCCCTCACTAAACTGACCAACATCAAATTAAAAGCATTCGACTATGATCCAATAAAATGACATAAGAGATAATAATATTATTATTATCATGGCAATATAATCTACAGTATGGTTTGCAATCCTTACTAATAGGATTTAAAATTGAAAACTAGGAAGCACAAAAGAACACATCAAAATTGTCAAATGTCAGTCGAGAGATTCTCCTCCGAATTTGACTATCATCCTTAGTTGAGAGACTAAGGAACATTATCCTTGAGAATGAAAGATTACGAGAGACTTCCATCTCTCTTCATGCAATTGTGCCCTCGACAAAAGATAATGCTTAAAGAACATCAACTAGTCTTCGCGACTAGTCTAAATGGCATCAAAGACATAACTTTCAGAGGACATGAGCACTAAGAAAAGAGGCTTGAAATGTGTCAACCTACAGATAGGAAGATGGACATAAAAGTTGATACTTAGATGGCTATTCAACCCTTTGCTTTCACAATGTATAATCTTTCCTCTAGGATAATACTCTCCTTCCTTCTTCAAAGGACGTTCATTTTCCTGTTCACACTTAGGACCACAAGATTATGATCAGTGTATCATCATCATCATGTTTCATAACTTAATTTAATCAATTTATAAAACAAATCACCATCAATAACTATTTCATAATCAAGAGTTAAATCAGATATTTCCACAATATCGAATCAATTAACTATGTCTAATCCTCCTGATTATCAAACTAAGTTAATGATTAAGTCTAGTTGTAAGTTGGGTATGTAACACATCAAACCACTCTTTGCCACCAAGTCTCTTCCTTCATCAGGGGTAATTTTATTGATATCCTAGCTCACTTCATTGAGCACCCTTTGTGTTATTTTTTCATACTTCTCAGGAACAACCCTTGTCTTTGCTTCTTCCACCTTCTTCTGGAATTCTTCATTTCTTACTCTTGACACATACTCCTTAAATTTAGGGGTGGTGACAAAGGCATCATCCTCCAAAAGTTTTGCACAGGCAAGCACTTTGATGTCCTCTATATCAATTTGGTCACTGGAAAGTGACATTCTCAACCTATTATCTGGAACAATAGAAGGTATTATTCTCTCAAGTGAATTAACCTATTGATAAGTCTCTTGTTCTTCTTAACCTCCACCTTCATAAATCTCCTCCTCCAGGTGCACAACCTAAACTTCTTCTTGCTCCAAATCAATAATCTTCAACTTCTTAGCTGGAGGTGACTCAGGAGACTCATTTCCTCTTCTGTATGGCTTGATTGGAGTCCTTGGGTCTTTGTGATATGTTGGCCTCTCTTCTCCTGCAGGGGCCTCTTCAATCAATATCTCTACATTTGCAAAAAAAAATTGATATCTTATTATTGGGTCATTTTCATCTGCAAAAGCCCCAGGATATGCAAGATTTAATTTTTCCTCATTCTCTCTCCTTCCATCACTGTCTACCACCTCTTTCTTAGAAAATGAATTTCATCCATGGTGGAGCAATTTATTACTATATCCTCATCAAACAAAACCTGATGGAGGAACTGTGGCCTCTTGATGTTGAGCCTTACCTTGTTGATAAAACCATCTAGATCAAATGTCCTTGGGTTTTCCAACCCCATCTTGTACACTTTCAAAAGTGAATCAATCTGATCCAGAGCATCTTTATTTATGGCCCAGAAATCACAAAATTTGATGGCAGTATGGAAAAATGGACCTTTCTTCTACAGTCTTAGGTGCTCCTTATCTGACTCATTCAACTCCCTGATAATCTCTAAGTATGCAATCCTCCTAGACACATATTTTGGCAATATAGATGGGGCAACGTTGCTCCCATAAACTATAATGAAAGTAGTATGGGTGTGGAGGAACCAATCTCCCCAATTATGTTGAATTCCCGACTCAGGGGCTCTATCCAATGGTCTTAGAAAATCCAACACATCCCTTGGAATTCTGTCACCCTCAAGCTCCAAAATGTTCAGTAGCCTTCTCACAAAATGCTCTTCAAAATTTACATAATCTAAGCTCTCACAAAGTAAATCCATAAAATGGGTCCATAATTGGATAGGGAAAAGAGTACCACCCTGATCTTGTTCTCTCACACATAGAGCTTGTTGCCACAACCTTGTTCCAACATACAAAAGCATGTGGCACAAAATAGAATACCACCTGAACTCCACCTTTGCATCTGCAACATAAAGATTATTCTTAACTTTCACCAATTGATCATTCATTTTGTCTGCTACAAAAGTTGCATAATCAAACCCCATAGTTGTTGAGATATCTTGTATATCTATAGCCAACATCATCATAGGAACTGGAATTTTATCTAATGCATCCCTCCCTAATACTTGGCATAAAGTATGGTAAGTTTTCCCAAAATAATACATGAACTGGGATACATCAAAAGGTTCCTCCTCATTTGCTGAAATTTTGATTAGTTTCCCATCAATCCCCTTTCTTTGTGCTTGGGAAATTTGAAAGTTTTGTAGGCATTATGGGTCCTCTTGTATTCATCTTTTAAAGAAGCAAAATTAATCCTCTTATTGGCAGTAGGATTCAAACCAAACACATTCATGACGAATTCCTTTGTTGTCCTAATCATTACTTCATTATTCCCTGCCCTAATAACCCTAGAGACAGGATCATATCTTTGTGCAATAGTCGTTACCAGATCAAGGTTTATGAATACATTAGGGTACATCAATTTTGCAACATCTAAACCCTAGGCATGGTAGACAGGGGCTTTGTAATCCTTCCTATCATATGAGTGTTTTAAAAAACTCCATCTTGTCACAAGCAATATAGCATCCTGGTATCCAGAACATAAATCCAACAGTCTATCATCTGGCCCACTTGGACCATGTGCATTCACTGGCCTTCTTGAAGATATGGGCAATTGAATCATTAAATATTCATCTAAACTCCTCTTGGACATTAAAGGGTGGCTTGTTTGACTCATTTTTGGAACAATATTTCATGAAACTATGGTTTTTTCTTCTTCTAAAAATGTTCAAAATTCCCTTAATAAGGTAGCAATTCAAATTCAAACAGACACAACAAGCAAGAACAACTTACTGGTTTTGGTTGCAAAAACATGAAATCGCACTATCTTCTTGTCCAGTTGCTTGTTGCACACAGGAATCCTTTTTGTTCTTGCAAAATTTCCAAGAAAACCCTCAACTTTGGCTTTAACTGATCTTGGAAACTAGGGCTTTCTACATGAATGCATGTCTTTTTGACCATTACTACAAATTCATGATGCAAGGGTACCTTTCAATGTCTACACAGAAAGTTTAAATTCCAATCGTTGATGCAAACTCCATACTCTGAGATCGACGGCCCTGAAGTAACCGCCAGATTTGAAAATCTAAGCATTTTGCATGAAAAGTCTTTAACCAATCACATTATTCCATCTCAGACGTGCCCATTTTGCTGACTCTTCAACTTTATGTCTTATCTAGCCATGTGGCATCATATCGCAGTCACACAATAGAAGGTGGTCCATCTCCATCTAGCTCTGTGGGTGCGCGCTAAAGCTTCCATGTGAATTTCCACTACACAAGTCCTTTTTCTATGCCCCAGGAACTAGCTACATGTCACCATCTCACAGTAGCACAGAGAATCTTTCCTACTGACAAGATTCTCTTGCGATGATGAACTATTGTCAAATCCTCAATACCTGTGGCCCCACTATTTTGTTTAATCCTTCAACACCTAGCACCTTCTTCTCGGTTCAGAAACATTATCGATCTTATGGCTGTAAGCCATGACACCTTCACACTTGTCTTCATCTCATAGCCCTACGGTGCAGACATGACATCAACTTCAACAGTGTGCCAACTTCTAATATTCGACCAAGTGGCACCTTCAGACCCTAACAAAGGCATAATGCTTAGAACTTTATGACGTATATCACTTGACAAGTTACAAAGGGTAACTCTAGACTCAGGGCCAGTCAATGGATGATATAAAAGACATAAGTTTATAACTTAACTGACTGATAACCTAAGCTAAGCGGTCAATAATGAAATAAACATAAAGTAAGTCTTAACCATAAGACTTAGGGTTTTAAGGAAAATAAATAAAGCATTCATGAAATAGACTCAAAACCCTAAAACCTAAGTAGGTACCACCAGACATGAAGGATAAATGGCAACTTCTTCACCCTTAGGGCATAACTTCTTCTTGTAGCAAACAAACTCCCCTATCATAAGCAACCACTACCTACTCCCCCTAAGAGGTAGCAACCATCAGTCTAGGAAAAAGATATAACATGAACTCTCCCTAGACAGATGCACCACTATGCATCTAGCAAGAAGGAGGAGCAATTACCCCTAACCTTTGTTGGATATCCTCAAAAGTGTCCTTTGCAAGAGCCTTTGTGAAAATATTTGTAATCTAATCCTTTGTTGGAATGTATTCTAACTTCACTTCCTTATCTATAACCTTCTCTCTCAAAAAGTGATACCTGATTGCTATTTGTTTGGTTCTAGAATGCATCACTGGATTCTTGTAAATATTGATAGCACTTGTATTGTCACACAAAATAGGAATGGGCTTATCATACAATACCTTGATATCCTTTAGGGTTTGCTTCATCCACAACACTTGTGTACAACAGGATGCTGCTACAATATACTCTACCTCTGCAGTTGATAAGGATATTGAATCTTGCTTCTTACTCTACCATGAAACCAATTTGCTTCCTAAGAAGAAAGCACCACCATTTGTACTTCTTCTATCATCAACACAACTAACCCAATCATCATCAGTGTAGGCACTCAAATCAAAGTCATTATCTCTTGGATACCATAAGCCATAATCTAGAGTTCCTTTCAAGTATCTAAATATCCTTTTCACTACCTTCTCATGTGTTTACTTAGGATTGGCTTGATATCTGGCAATCACACATACTGCATACATAATATCAGGTCTAGAAGTAGTTAGGTACAACAATCCTCCAATCATAGATGTATAGGAAGTCTGATCCTTCAACTTGTGTGTATCCTTTGCATACCAATCTTGCTTTGTTCCTTACAACTTCACCTTCTTCATTCAGATTGTTCTAGAACACCCATTTTGTTCCTATAACATTCTTATTAGCTAGTATGGGAACCAATTCCCATGTCTGATTCTTCTCAATCTAATCCAATGCTTCTTCCATGGCCTTTATCCATCCATCATCTTTGCTAGCATTAGCATAGTTTTTGGGTTCTACTTTTGATAACAAACACAGGTTTACTTGCTCATGTGTCTTAGCAAGCCTTCTCCCTATCTGTACACCTTCATCCTTATCTCCAATGATCTGATCTGCTGAGTGGTTATTCTAAACATACTTTGGTGTAGTCTTAGGCATCTTCTCTAGTTCTTATTCCTTTTCTTCTTTCACTTCTTCATTTTCAATGCATGGAAATACATCAGATTCAGAGTCCTCTGATTCTTGTGAGATATGATACAAGTCTTCATCTACGTTTACATTTGTGATTTCAACCATCTTTCCCAACCTCTTATTGTAGCATCTATAAGACTTACTTCTGGTTGAGTAACCAAGAAAGATTCTTTCATCACTTCTTAAATCAAACTTTCCTACATCTTCTTCATCTCTTCCGATATAGAATTTTTTTGCCAAAGATCCTAAAGTATCTGATAGTGGGTCTTCTTCCATACCATAGCTTATAAAGGGGTCTTAGTACTATTGACCCTCAATTGCACTCTATTAATTAGATAGACAACAGTGTGAACTGCCTCCTTCCAGTACATATCAAGCAGATTTGCATATTTCAACATTGCCCTAGACTTCTCTTGCACAATCCTATTCTTCCTTTCAACTACCCCATTTTGTTGAGGGGTCCTAGGAGATGACAGATGTCTCTTAATACCACAATCTTCACAAAACTTTTCATTTGAAGTAAACTCACCTCCTCTATCATACCTTTAGCAATTGATCTTAGCATCTACTTCATTTTCAACCATAGCCTTGAACACCTTTAATTTATCAAGGGCATCTGATTTTTCTCTTAAGAAGTAACCCAAGTCATTCTAGAATAATCATCAATAATCAACACAAAATACCTCTCACCTTGTTGACTCTTTACTTTTGTAAGGCCACATAGATCAGTGTGACTCAGCTCTAATGGATTTAAAGAAGAATAATCCTTGCTTTTGAAACTTGTCTTTGTCTGCTTTCCCATTTGACATTCCTTGCATACCATGTTTGTAGGCTTGATTATCTTGGGCATGTATCTCACTACATGAGTAGATTTGATCCTTACCATATTATTAAAAATTGTATGTCCCATTCTTTTGTACCATAGCCAACACTCTTTGGATTGAGCCAACAAACATGTTCTTCCATTTACCTCCTTCAGAACATATGTCTTGATACCTTCTGCTACTAGTTTTCCGGACCCTGCCTTCCTGATTTCACAACCCTTGGCATGAAAGGTGAGAGTATAACCTTTGCTACACATTTGACTCACACTGAGAAGATTGTATTTTAGCCCTTTGACATAGAGGACATCCTCAATCCTATTTTTCCCATCACTAGTTATAGCACATTTTCCACATATTTGTGTTGACTCATCACCACCAAACAGCACCACAATACCACTTCTCAAGGCTGATAAACTTCTCCTTGTCAATAGTCATATGATTTGAGCAACCATTGTCAATTAGCCAATCCTTGGCTTCTTCTCTTGTATGAAAGGCAGTCCATACAACCATTGATCTATCATTGTTTTGGTATGTTTGCAAGGCATCAGTCTTCTCATATTTTCTCTAGCATCATCATTTTTTCCACCAACACTCAAGGCCATGAAAACTGTTTCATCATTTGAACCATCATGATCATCTTTTGAAGAAAAACTAATCTCTATGGAATACAGACTTCTTTTTAACTTGTCTCTTTTGTTACTACCCCTTGATTCTTTAAAAGGACATTTAGAAGCAAAGTGACCAATCTTTCCACAATTGAAACACTTGAAGGGTAACTTACCTTTGCATTGTCAGTGCCTTTCTTCAGTCTTCTCACAGAATTTGCTTCAACTTCATCAGAACTCTCATCTTCATTAGTAATTTCATCCTTTGTCTTCATACTGACTTTCAAAGAAGCTTCTTTCTTTGAAGCATCACTGTCAAACTCTCTCATTTCAAAGGTAGTAAGGGAACCAAACAATTTGTCTACAGTGTATGTATCCAAGTCTGCATTCTCCCCAATAGAAGATACCTTATGACTGTAAGATTTGGGAAGAGATCTTAGAACCTTCACAATTTCATCCTCTCCCACTTTTCTACCAAGATGTTTGATGCCATTGACCACTTCATTCACCCAGAGCATATATCCAACAATGTCTTCATCCTCTGACATTTTTAGGGTCTCAAATTTACTCTTGAATATTTGCTTCCAAAAAGCATAATTTGTTCCATCGAACCTAGGTATCTTGTTGGATCCATTAAGTGTTATCCCGAACCTTCCTCAAGCGGTTAATCTTCCTTCAGAGGAACTTGGATCTGATATCAATTTTTGAACACACCAGGATACTGAGAGGGGGTGAATTAGTATCTAATTAAACTTCAAGCCCTCTGGAGTAGATTAAAACTTAAGCATTACAACATTAGCAAAAAAATGAAAGATTAACACAATGCACATGAACACATAACACCAAATATACGTGGAAAACCTAAGAAGGGAAAAAAAAATGGTGAGGATTAACTCACAATATATGAATCTCAAAATAACAACTTTGTTTTAGGGCTACAACCCAAGGAAGCTACTACTCCCTGTAGACTTTGTTTTAGAGCTACAACCCAAGGAAGCTACTACTCCTACTGACTTTGTTTTAGGGCTACAACCTAAGGAAGCAACTACTCCTTGAAAAAATTTACTTTAGGGTCACTCCCAAGGAAGCTAAAACTCCCTAAAGACTTTGTTTTAGGGTCACTCCCAAGGAATCAATTACTCCCTGAATTGAGAACACATTTAAAATAGATTATAGTATGACAGTCCTTCTATTATCTGAAAATTGACATTGAAACTCACACTTTTGATGATTACAATTTTGCCTCTTCACACTTCCTTCTAATAATCAAATCAATTAGGCACACTCTATACTTGATCACTATCATAGAGATGTCTTCAAGATGAATTAGGACATCATCTACAACTTTTTCTCTTTCTCCTTCAGTTGCACATGATAATGCATTCATTTTGCTCTTTATCTTGCTTGCGAGCCTTATCAATTACTTTACAATCACACCTCATCTAACTCACTTTGATTTACAATTTATACATGATATTACATTGATTACATTTCTTGTCGACTAGAGACAACATGAAAAATACATTTACAAGTCGGTGAAACAACACACAACATGAAACATGTAGAGGACAAGTCCTAAACAAGACTACATGCTACACCAGGAGAAGACCCATGCCTTGCAGACATCAACACTTGCTTAATCAGGTCAAAAACATCCTTCACATCTTCAAATACCAAGGAATTACATCTACACAGTCCACTCATTTGAAAAAATGACAACCTTAAGAAAAGACATATGAAACTTGAAGCATAACAACCACAACAACTTGAAAACCTTGTGCGGTACTAGAAACAAGAAAGATCTTCATTAAATTTTTCTAGATGAGTCTAAATGACTCATACAACATATCCAAACACTCCTTTACCTCTAAACATCAAATATTTTGTGCCACACATCTTCAACCATGAACTCTGAGAACAAGTCATCTGGAACACACTGCAACATACTCTCATCAAAAAACTAAACTTGTAGACCACCAAGAAACTTAAAACTAGAAGGAAGCATGTAATGCACATCCATAAACATGTCCACAAAAATTCAAAGGCAAACATTCATTTCTAGAGAAATGTGGAGCATTCCAACAGGCCTTCAACACTAGCTTGTTCTACCAGAACACATGTCGGTACTCTATCATGCATAACTTTCATAGTGGAGGAACAAATAATATCAAACTTTGGAATTATCATCTTCATAGCAGCCTAAACATAGTTCTAGAACTGTATAGCCATAACTACTAATGCAGAGTAATGCGAAGCAATCTCCCAGACAATCTTCAAAGGTAGTCATCCTATAGCAAAAACTATCACCAACGTTCAGAGGCTAAACCTTATTTGTAACAACACATGAACTTTTAGAAATAGTAGGAGAGATCATATATTATGATTCAAGCTACCAGTAACATCTTCTCAACATTAGAAACACATCTGATCATCTCGGTGCTTCTAATTCTCATCTTAATATAACTTCATACTCAACTCTGCATTGATCAGGGCATGACATCCAACCATGAACTTCAATACCCTCATTATATTCAACATGACATCCAACCATGAACTGTATCTTCTCTGCTAGATAGGACATGACATCCAACCATGAACATCATCACACATCCAAGATAGTGTCGGCATCAATGACAACCTTGTGACAATATTGACATCAATGACAACCCTAGGAACCATATGTGTAACAAAACCTTCTCTTGGTCTGCACACCTTCATTCTTATCTCCAATGATCTAATCTGCTAAGTGGTTCTTCTGAACATACTTTGTTGGAGTCGTAGGAGTCTACTTTGGTTCTTTTTCCTTTTCTTCTTTCTCTTCTTCTTCATCTTCAATGCATAGAAAGATATCAGATCTAGAGTCCTCTGAATCTTCTAAAATATGATACAAGTCTTCATCTACTTTGACATTTGTGCTTTCAATCATCTTTCATAATCTTTTGTTGTAGCATCTATAGTCCTTACTTCTAGTTGAGTAGCCAAGAAAGATCCTTTCATCACTCCTTGAATCAAACTTTCCTAGGTCTTCTTCATCTCTTCTAATATAGCATTTGTTTCCAAAGATCCTAAAGTATTTTTCAGTGGGAGGTCTTCCATACCATAGCTCATAAGGGGTCTTAATGCTATTGATCCTCAGTTGCACTTTGTTAATTAGATAGAAAGCAACGTGACCTGCTTCCTTCCAATACACATTAGGCAAATCTACATCTTTCAACATTGCCCTTGGCATCTCTGGCATAGTCCTATTCTTCCTTTCAACTACCCCATTTTGCTGAGGGGTCCTAGGAGAGGACATATGTCTCCTAATACCATGATCTTCACAAAACTTTTCAAATTCATTTCAAGTAAACTCACCTCCTCTATCAAACCTTAAACATTTGATCTTAGTATCCATTACATTCTCAACCATATCTTTGAAAATCTTAAACTTATCAAAGGCATCTAATTTTTCTCTTAAGAAAGTAACCCAAGTCATTCTAGAATAATCATCAATAAGGAACATGACTCTTTACTCTTGTAGGACCACAAAGGTCAGTATGGATCATCTCCAATGGCATTAAAGAAGAGTATTCCTTTCTTTTGAAATTTGTCTTTGTCTGCTTTCCCATTTGACATTACTTGCATACTATGTTTGTAGGCTTGGTTATCTTGAGCATATCTCTCACCGCATGAATATAACTAATCTTTACCATAATGTCAAAGTTGGTGTGTCCCATTCACTTGTGCCATAGCTAGCACTCACTGGATTGAGCCAATAAGCATGTTCTTCCATTTACCTCCTTCAGATGATAGATGTCACCATATGACTTGATGCCTTCTGCAACTAGTTTTCTTAACCCTGCCTTCCTAATTTTACAACCTTTGGCATGAAAGGTAAGATTGTATCCTTTACTGCACATCTAAATGACATTGAGAAGATTATGTTTTAGTCCTTTGACATAAAGAACATCCTCAATCATGTTCTTCCCATCAATAGTTATAGCACCCTTTCCACATATTTGTGTTAACTCATCGCCACCAAACTTAATAGCTCCACTATTCCACTTCTCAAGGCTAATAAACTTATCTTTGTCACTAGTCATATGATTTGAATAACCACTATCAATTTCCTAAGATTTGGCTTCTTCTCTTGCATGAAAAGCAATCCATACAACCATTGATCTATCATTGTTTTGGTCTATTTGCAAGTCATCAGTCTTCTCACATTTTCCAACATCATCCTTTTTGTTACCAACATTCAAGTCCATGAAAAGTGGTTCATCATTTGAATCATAATGATCCTTGTCTTATGAAGAACAACTGCTCTCTATGGAATATAGGCTTCTTTTGGACTTGTCTCTCTTGTTACCACCCCTTGATTCTTTAAAAGGACATTTAGAAGAAAAATGACCAATTTTTCCACAATTAAAACATTTGAAAGGTAACTTACCTTTGTATTTGCCTATGCATTTCTTCAAGGTTCTTACAAAGTTTGCTTCTACCTCATCAAGGTCATCATCTTAATCAGCTGCTTCATTTTCTGTCTTCTTACTAACTTTGAATGCTGCTTCCTTATTTGGGGTACCTTTGCCAAATTCTCTCATTTCAAAGGCTATGAGAGAGCCAAACAAATGATTTATTGTGTATGTATTCAAATCCTGAGTTTCTTCAATGGAAGACACCTTATGACTGTAAGATTTAGGAAGAGATCTCAAGACCTTCACAACCTCATCTTCTTTCACTTCCCCACCAAGACCTCTAATGCCATTAACTATCTCATCCACCTGAAGCATGTAACTAGCAATGTCTTCATCTTCTGTCATCTACAGGGTTTCAAATTTGCTCTTGAAGATTTTCATCTTGGCTTGTTTCACTTTACTATCTCCTTCATAAACACTTTCAAGTTTGTTCCAGACATCTTGAGAAAATGTACAACTCATTATCTTCACAAGTTTAGAATTAGCTAGTCCACTCATGATAACACTCTTTGCCAAGCCATTTTTCTCATACAACTTAATCTCATCTACATCCTTAGGTTCACTACTAGGAGTAGTGTAGTCCTTCTTGACTGATTTCCAGATGCCATACCCTAGAGAGGTCAGATAGTTTTCCATCCTTAGCTTCTAAAAGGAATAATTCATCCCATCAAACATGGGCACCTTGAGAGAACCATTTCAAGCCATCCCAGACCTTCCTCAAGTGGTTAAGCTTCTTCTATGTAACTTGGCTCCGATACCAATTGTTGAATAGACTAGGATACTGAGAGGGGGGTGAATCAATAACTAAACAAACTTCAACTTCTCCAGAGCAAATTAAAACTTAAGCATTACAACATTAACATAAACATGAATCAACATAATGCGCATCAAAATATAACACCAAATATACATGGAAAACCCAAGAAGGGAAAAACCACTGTGATGATTAACTCACAACATATGGAACTCAAAATAATAACTTTGTTTTAGGGCTACAACCCAAGGAAGCTACTACTCCCTGCTGACTTTGCTTTTGGGATACAACCCAAGGAAGCTACTACTCCCTGAAGAGAGCTTTTAGGGTCACTCCAAAGGAAGCTACAAATCCCTGCTGACTTTGTTTTAGGGCTACAACCCAAGGAAGTAACTACTCCCTAAACTGAGAATGAACTCAGGAAAGATTATAGCATGACAGTCCTTCTATTGTCTGAAAACTGACATTAAAGCTCACACCTATGATGATTTCAATTCTACCTGTTCATACTTTCTTCTGATGATTGGATCAATCAGGCACACTCTTTACTTCCCTCTTGTCACAAAAATATCTTCAAGATGAATCAGGACATCCTTTAACACTTCTGCTCTTTCTCCTTCAATCAGACATCACAATGCATATGATTTTCATAATATGCTCTTCATAGACTCATATGTTTATCCTCACAATCATACTTCACCTAACTCAATTTGATTTACAATAAATACATGATATTACATTGATTACATTGCTTGTCAGCTAGAGACAACACGGAAAATACATTTATAAGTCAACCAGACTACATGTACATAACATGAAACATGTAGAGGACAAGTCCTAAACAAGACACACTACACCATTAGAAGACCCATGCCTTGTAGACATCAAAACTTGCTTAATCAGGTCTAAAACATCCTTCACAGCATCAAACATCAAGGAATTACATCTGTACACTCCACTCATTTGAAAATAGGACAGCCTTAAGCAAAGACATGAAACTTGAAGCATAACAGCCACAACAACTTGAAAACCTTGTGTGGTACTGGAAACAAGAAAGGTCTTCATCAAAACCTTCTAGATGAGTCTATAAGACTCACACAAAAAAATCCTTTACCTAAACACATCAAAGATTTTGTGCCACACATCTTCAACCATGAACTCTGAGAATAACAATTCATCTGGAACACATGCCAACATACTATCATTGAAAAACTGAGCTTGCGGATTATCAAGAAACTTGAAACCACAAGAAAGCATTTAATGCAAACCATAAACATGTGTACAAAATTACAAAGGCAAATATTCACATCCAGAGGAATGCAGAACATTACAATGGGCCTTCAACACTACCTTACTCTACCAGAACACATGTCGGTACTCTATCATGGATAACTTTCACAACAAAAGGATAGATGATCTAAAACTTTGGAATTATCACCTTCACAACACCCTAAACACATTTCTAGAACCATGTTTCCATAACTACAAATGCAGAGGAATGCGAATCATTCCATTGCCCTACTAAGAACACCTTCACAGAAACAACACTATCTTCACACTGTCAACTGCAAATCACTCTTTTGATAATCCAAACACCATGAAACTTGGAACATACATGCTTTCATACTATATGAATCTATCTTCCAATCCATAAATGCACAACATCAAGGGAATGAAAATGTGGAGCAATCTCCCAAATAGTCTTCAAAACAATCTTCCTATGACAGAAACTTTCACCAACTTTCAGAGGCAAAAACCTTCATATAACAACATATACATCCTTGAGAACAAAAAGAAGGATCAACCAACATGCCATAGGCCATCAACAACATCTTTTCATCCTCATCATACCTTAATATATCATCATTCATCTTGGTGCTTCTAATTCCCATCTTAATGTTTCATCATGAGAACATGACATCCAACCATGAATTGTATCTTCTCTGCTGGATAGGACATGACATCCAACCATGAACTGTACCTTCTCTGCTAGATAGGACATGACATCCAACCATGAATTGTATCTTCTTTAGAAGCATGAAATCCAGCCATGAACACCATCACACATCCATGATAGTGTTGACATCAATGACAACCAAATGCCAACATAAACATCTAGTCTACATGCCAAAAATAGCCATTTTATTCCTTTCAAATCTGATCCATCAATCTTCCTTGTCTATCGGTGAAAACATCTTTTTACTAACCTTGGCCTTCAACTCCCTTATAGGAAAAATTAGCATTTCACTAAGCTTGGTCTTAAGCTGCTTTATTGGTGAAATATATCTTTTTCAAACTTTGGCTTTTAGCCCGTTATCGGTGAATATTCATTTCTTTAAAAGTTTCCCTTTGTCTTCTTTATCAGCAAATTCTTGTTTCTTCAAACTTTGCCCTCTAACTCCTTTATTGGTAAACTTTACCTTTTTTGAACTATCACCTATGTCTTCTTTGTCTACCTTATCGGTGAAAGTTATCTTTTTCAAACTTGTCCCTTCAACCTTTCTTTTCTTTATTAGCAAATTTTCCTATCAACAAACCTTGTTGTCAGTGAACTCAGCATTTTGCAAACTAAAACATTTGCCAACAAAGTTCTTGTCAACTTTTCTCTTTATCAAAAAAAGTAGAAAACCACAAACTTACTCTTCCAATAACACTTTGTTATCAACTTTTCCTTAGTCGGCAAAAGAACCAAACCACAAACTTTGACTTATGTGCCTCTGTCACCCTTTGTCACTCAGTCGCCGAATCGGTGAAAAATTGAACTCACAAACTAGTTCTTAAAAGAAGAACTTTGCCGATAACTGAGTCTTTATACTTCAAGCTTCCTTCTTCCATGCCTCCTTGATTGTTGGTGAATTGGTGGAAAACAAAACTTTCAAACATTAAACTTTGGCCAAGACTTAAACTTTTCCTTTCTTGAAAGGCTTCAACAAGAATGCTTCCCCTTTCTTCTATCAGTGAATTGGCAAAAAATAGAACTAGCGAACCTGCCAGTTTTCAAACCAAACTTTTTGCCGACTAAGGGCAAAACTTAATGCCTTAGTGTTTTTTTTTTCCCTTCTACATGAGACACTTTTGCTTCTATGCACTCCTTCTCTACCTTAGACACAAAACTAATTCCTTAGACATCAACTTTTGACATCAATGAATATATCAACACCTCATCCTAGCCATCCATCCATTCAACCATTCAATTTCATGCATTGATCTTCCCTTGAATCTTGGAGCATCCTTCTCATCCAACCTCCTTGTGAAACTTGTCCAATTCTCCTTGCTTGAGGATCCTCAAGCAGTGTGACATGACATCCAACCATGAATTGTATCTTGTTTAGAAGCATGGCATCCATCCATGAACACCATCACACATCCATGATAGTGTTGACATCAATGACAACCAAATGCCAGCATAAACATCTAGTCTACACACCAAAAATAGCCATTTTATTCCTTTCAAATCTAATCCATCAATCTTCCTTCTCTATCGGCAAAAACATCTTTTTACTAACCTTGGCCTTCAACTCCCTTATAGGAAAAATTAGCATTTCACTAACCTTGGTCTTAAGCTTCTTTATTGGTGAAATATATCTTTTTCAAACTTTGGCTTTTAGCCCATTATCAGTGAATATTCATTTCTTCAAAATTTTCCCTTTGTCTTCTTTATCGGCAAATTCTTGTTTCTTCGAACTTTGCCCTCTAACTCCTTTATCGGTAAACTTTACGTTTTCTGAACTATCACCTATGTCTTCTTTGTCTACCTTATCGGCAAAAGTTATCTTTTTCAAACTTGTCCCTTCAAGCTTTCTTTTCTTTATCAGCAAAGTTTCCTATCGGCAAACCTTGTTGTCAGTGAACTGAGCATTTTGTGAACCAAAACATTTCCCAACAAAGTTCTTGTCAACTTTTCTCTTTATCGAAAAAAGTAGAAAACTACGAACTCACTCACGAACTAGTTATTAAAAGAAGAACTTTGCCGATAACTGAGCCTTTATACTTTAAGCTTCCTTTGTTGTTGGTGAATTGGTGGAAAATGAAACTTTCAAACTTTAAACTTTGGCCAAGACTTAAACTTTTCCTTTCTTGAAAGGCTTCAACAAGAATGTTTCCCCTTTCTTCTGTTAGCAAATTGGTAAAAAATAGAATCGGCAAACCTGCCAGTTTTCAAACCAAACTTTTTACTGACTAAGGGAAAAATTAATCCCTTAGTCTTTTTCTTTCCCTTCTGCCTTAGACACTTTTGCTTCCATGCACTCCTTCTCTGCCTTAGACACAAAACTAATGCCTTAGACATCAACTATTGACATCAATGACAATCTTAGACATCAACTTTTGACATCAATGAATATATCAACACCTCATCCTAGCCATCCATCCATTCAACCATTCAATTTCATCCATTGATCTTCCCTTGAATCTTGGAGCATCCTTCTCATCCAACCTCCTTGTAACACTTGTCCAATTCTCCTTGCTTGAGTATCCTCAAGCAGTGTGACATGAGATCCAACCATGAATTGTATCTTCTTTAGAAGCATGACATTCATCCATGAACACCATCACACATCCATGATAGTGTTGACATCAATGACAACCAAATGCCAACATAAACATCTAGTCTACGTGCAAAAAATTGCCATTTTATTCCTTTCAAATCTGATCCATCAATCTTCCTTCTCTATCGATGAAAACATCTTTTTACTAACATTGGCCTTCAACTCCCTTATAGGCAAAATTAGCATTTCACTAACCTTGTTCTTAAGCTGCTTTATTGGTGAAATATATCTTTTTCAAACTTTGGATTTTAGCCTCTTATCAGTGAATATTCATTTCTTCAAAATTTTCCCTTTGTCTTCTTTATCGGCAAATTCTTGTTTCTTCAAACTTTGCCCTCTAATTCCTTTATCGGTAAAATTTACCTTTTCTGAACCATCACCTATGTCTTCTTTGTCTGCCTTATTGGTGAAAGTTATCTTTTTCAAACTTTTCCCTTCAAGATTTCTTTTCTTTATCAGCAAAGTTTCCTATTGGCAAACCTTGTTGTCGGTGAAATGAGTGTTTTGCAAAGCAAAACATTTCCCAACAAAGTTCTTGTCAACTTTTCTCTTTATCAAAAAAAGTAGAAAACCACAAACTCACTCTTCCTCTAACACTTTGTCATCAACTTCTCCTTAGTCAGCAAAAGAACCAAACCACAAACTTTGACTTATGTGCCTCTGTCGCTCAGTCATCGAATTGTTGAAAAATAGAACTCATGAACTAGTTCTTAAAAGAACTTTGTTGATAATTGAGCCTTTATACTTCAAGCTTCTATCTTCCACGCCTCCTCCATTGTTGGTGAATTGGTGGAAAATGAAACTTTCAAACTTTAAACTTTGGCCAAGACTTAAACTTTTCCTTTCTTGAAAGGCCTCAACAAGAATGCTTCCCCTTTCTTCTGTCAATGAATTGGTAAAAAATAGAACCGGCAAACCTCCCAGTTTTCAAACTAAACTTTTTGCCGACTAAGGGCAAAACGTAATGCCTTAGTCTTTTTCTTTCCCTTCTGCCTTATACACTTTTGCTTCTATGCAATCCTTCTCTACCTTAGATACAAAAGCAATGCCTTAGACATCAACTTTTGACATCAATGAATCTATCAACACCTCATCCTAGCCATCCATCCATTCAACCATTCAATTTCATCCATTGATCTTCCATTGAATCTTGGAGCATCCTTCTCATCTAACCTCCTTATGACACTTGTCCAATTCTCCTTGCTTGAGGATCCTCAAGCAGTGTGACATGGAATCCAACCATGAATTGTATCTTCTTTAGAAGCGTGAAATCCATCCATGAACACCATCACACATCCATGATAGTGTTGACATCAATGACAACCAAATGCCAACGTAAACATCCAGTCTACACGCCAAAAATAGCCATTTTATTCCTTTCAAATCTAATCCATCAATCTTCCTTCTCTATTGGTGAAAACATCCTTTTACTAACCTTGGCCTTCAACTCCCTTATAGGCAAAATTAACATTTCACTAACCTTGGTCTTAAGCTACTTTATTGGTGAAATATATCTTTTTCAAACATTGGATTTTAGCCTATTATCAGTGAATATTTATTTCTTTAAAATTTTCCCTTTGTCTTCTTTATCGGCAAATTCTTGTTTCTTCAAACTTTGTACTCTAATTCCTTTATCGGTAAACTTTACCTTTTCTGAACTATCGCCTATGTCTTCTTTGTCTGCCTTATCAGTGAAAGTTATCTTTTTTCAAACTTGTCCCTTCAAGATTTCTTTTCTTTATCAGCGAAGTTTCCTATCAGCAAACCTTGTTGTCAGTGAAATGAGTGTTTTGTGAACCAAAACATTTCCCAACAAAGTTCTTGTCAACTTTTCTCTTTATCGAAAAAAGTATAAAACCATGAACTCACTCTTCCTCTAACACTTTGTCATCAACTTCTCCTTAGTTGGAAAAAGGAACAAACCACAAACTTTGACTTATGTGCCTCTGTCACCCTTTGTCGCTCAGTCATCGAATCGTTGAAAAATAGAACTCACGAACTAGTTCTTAAAAGAAGAACTTTGTCGATAACTGAACCTTTATACTTCAAGCTTCCTTCTTCCACGCCTCCTTCATTGTCAGTGAATTGGTGGAAAAAAAAACTTTCAAACTTTAAACTTTGGCCAAGACTTAAACTTTTCCTTTCTTGAAAGGCTTCAACAAGAATTCTTTCCCTTTCTTCTGTCAACGAATTGGTAAAAAATAAAACCGGCAAACCTGCTAGTTTTCAAACTAAACTTTTTGCTGACTAAGGGAAAAACGTAATACCTTAGTCTTTTTCTTTCCCTTCTGCCTTAGACACTTTTGCTTCTATGCACTCCTTCCTTGCCTTAGATAAAAAACTAATGCCTTAGATGTCAACTTTTGACATCAATGACAATCTTAGACATCAACTTTTGACATCAATGAATATATCAACACCTTATCCTAGCCATCCATCCATTCAACCATTCAATTTCATCCATTGATCTTCCCTTGAATCTTGGAGAATCCTTCTCATCCAACCTCCTTGTGACACTTTTCCAATTCTCCTTGCTTGAGGATCCTTAAGCAGTGTGAGCCCTTGATCTTCCAATTCAATCCTAGCCCTCCATCTTCACCTCCAAAAATCTATAAATTAAGCCCTCCCCATCCATTTTTAAGAAGCAATTTGAATGCAAAGAAATTCTACCTCTATGAGCACTTAACATCTTTTAGCAATTAGCATAAACCATAGCAATTAGGACATATCAAGAGTTTTGCATAATCAATTAGGGTGCAATTAGGATAGTTTATTTGCATAGTTATTTAGTCTAATCATGAGGTTGTATTTGATTGTGAATTGAAAAGGTTGAGGTCACTTTAGCTTGTTTAGGATAGTTCACTCTCAAGTGCATACATTTTAGCACTCCTAGTGGGACTCCCACCACCTAACCTTGTATTTTGCATGCAATTGTGTTGTAATTTCATTGTGCGGGTCAAAAAAACACTCAAATTTTGGGGATCAGTGACTATACTTCACCTTTTAGTTCCCACGCCTCTCTATTCAGCACCAAGGCCCTACTGTCTACTGGGTCACTCTGTCACCTATCAGTGCCTAGTTTTCATGGAGTAGCACTGACATGTCTGGGATGAGCACCTACATGTCTTGCATTAGTGCCTAGACTTAGGGGAGTGCCATTTCAAAATTGCACTTGAATTTAACTTTTAATTCACATGCATTTGTATTAGTCTCTTTTTGGGCTATTTAACACTCTGTTGTAGGTGATAGTTCTTTTTTAACAGGCCCAAACCATTTCACAAGCATCCACTCTACCCAGGACGGTTCAGTGCTCAACCTACCGACTTTAGTACTGACACAATAGAGAGTAGCGCTCAGGCTTCATAGTTTAGTGCCCAGTTTGAACCTCTCTTGTATTTCAATTTTTTCATATTATCATTGCTTCAAGAGTTCAAATTGGTTTCTTTGTGCCTCTAATTGATCTAACAAGTTGTCTTGTAGGATTGTAGCTCTCTATTTTTGCAGGTTTATCAAGTTTGTAAATCATCACTCTTGCCATGACAGATCGGTGCCTAGATAGACTACATCAACACATGCCAAGTCAGGTATAATTTTCTATTTTAGCACCTACAGGTCTAGAATTAGCACCTACACCTTTTGTTTGCTTGATGCAGAGATAGGGGTTTGAACTATGCTCATTCAATATTCAAGGATAGTAGTTACACAACTTATCATGCTAGGTCTACTTTGGAGGCATACTTGAGACCTATAGATTTACACATCCTTCAAACTTGGCTTAAGATAGTGTGAGGGCTAGAACAAGACTTGTCATATGGCTTAAGGAACAATGTGACATACACAAATGGTGGCATACAATACCAAACCCCAAGCTTTTAAGTCTTCATTGTTTTGACTTGATGAAACTATGGGTTCCACCCTTGAGCAACTATGACAACAAAGGTTAAGGATTCTCCAATCTCCAATGTGGATTTAGGAACATTCATGACACACAATCAAAGTGTTTGGAGGGGAACTTCAACACCTATTCAATACAAGAGGCATCAACTTGACTGTTCATTGTCTTTCCAAACGTTGTCCTAGACAGTCTAATTAGGACAATCCTTAGGAAACACTCCAAACTCCTATTAACAATCTCCAAACACTATAACCTTGTCCATTTGGCTATTACTAATGTGTAATCCTTCTTTATTTTCTCCCCAAGCATCAATCTTCTCATTTATGCATTCAAACTAATCTTTTTATTCTCTTGACAATCTCATACATAGAGATATCAGACCTAGGGCATCATTAAAACACATGCAAACCAAAACCCTGGATCCTGCAAGTTTGAAACATGAAAATATATACAATGATAGATCATTGCACCATTTTTGATGATTTTTCACCACAGGAATGGGGAGAAATGCCTAATTTTAGTCCATTTGGAACCCTAACTAGGGTCCTGGACTATTATTGAAAAAATGCTTATAACTTTCTCAAAAATGAATGAAAATCTATGCAACAAAAAGGAAAACAAAGTAGATTCAGTGTCCAACAAATTCCAACTGGTTCCAAGCTACTCCATGAAATGTATAGTCTGTATAGGTTGACAAAAGTGTTGGAAACCATGGAAAAGTGTAGAAAACAAAGGTTTTGATCATTGATTTCTTCAAAAACTCTTCAACCAACATAAAAATGAGTTTTTGGAGCATATTTATGCCCAACACACCTGCCCCAACTAACTCCAAATACTAACTAATTCGGTTTTCCAATGTGTTACAAAATGACAACTTTTGGGACAACTTTTACAACTTTGAAAATATAGACTCCAAACTTCACATAATGACTCAAGGTGGTCCAAGATGACCTTATTTGACTCCAAAACACCTAATCCAATCCTAGAAACCCAAAATGATCATAAGTCTAATGTATGTCCTAATACTACTCTTGGTGGTCCTGCACCATTGATGCCTATATCTGTCAGCACCAAGACAGACTCTTGTAGCACATGTTCTTGCTTCCATTTGGTTAGCTAATTTTTTGGAAAATTTGTGGGACTAATCTTTGTTTTGTAGCACACTTTGACTATCCAAGAAAAAATGTCAAACTACTAATGATTTCTTGCAACCCCATAGTTCAAAGCATCTTTTTTATTACTAATTTAGGCATTAAATTAGTGTAGTGGTAAATAAACTTGTTTTCTTTGTCTTAGGGTATTAGATGGTGTATTCTCTCCCCTCACACCCTTGGATGATCTTGGGGACCAAAAGCCTTCTCACTCTCTTTTTTTATTGTTAATCCCAAGGTCTTTGGTGTGTATGCTCTCCCCTTGCACCTTGTGCAATCTTGGGTGATCAAAAACTCCTTGGATTCTTTCCTAAAGGAGGCCTACCTTAGATTTCATCACAAAGGGGATGACCTTAACCACATGTTTTGGCACGATATATAAGTGTTGTGAGTATCAAAAGATTCACTTCAAAGGAAGGAACCCATCCAGTCTAAGAAAAAACCCAAGACCCTTGGTCTACCAAGACTTGGTTGGATGCTTGGGACACCCCCATTCATAGATTCATCCCTTGTACCTAGTGTATATTGGGACATCCCCTAGCAACTTGTACATCCTAAGTAAGACCTTTCAGTTGTATAAAATTATAATGCACCAGATACTAGTTAGGCCTCAGAAGTTACTCATCGCACAAGCCAAATTGATTTAATTGCCAAGTACAAATACCCTCTAGAAATAGGCGTGCATGTTGTGTATGCTCACCCCTTGCACCTTAGAGCGATCTTGGGTGATCCAAAGTGGTTAGATGCCTCATGGGAATTGTACATCACACCTAAATAAAGGCAACAAGGTGGGCTTACAATCTTATACACTCCTATTTTACTAAATCTAGGTTGTTAATGTGCTTGACATGTATTTTTGTGTAAAACCCGTAAGTGTCATATTAGTTTTACTCACAAGAAGTTCTCAAATCAGTCATGATGTATCTTTGTTTGATGTCTCTTGCCAAATTGACCTAGCAAATACCTTGAAAGTTCAAACAAAGTCAATCAATGCCTATACCTATCTCTCAATGCCTAAGACTTGCATATTAGCACTTATCTTACATACATTAGTGCCTAGATTCAACATTGATTCATATTATCCTTTAGCACCTGATTGACATCTTTCAGCACCTAGCTCTATACATTAGCACCCATCTACCCTCCATTAGCACCGAGACTCTCTGTCTCAATGCTTATTCATCCTCTGGTAGTGTCGAGACCTCTAGTTTAGCACCTATCTACGATTGTTTAATGTTGAGACTCTTTGTCTCAATGCTTGATCATCCTCTGTTAGAACCAAGACCTCCTCTCTCAATGCCTACCTATTTCCTTCTAGTTCCTAGACCCCCTATTTTAGCACCCCTCCATCACTTGTCAATGCCTAGACTGCTTGTCTTAGCATCAGTTTCATATATCACCCTACTCCAAACTTAATCAATCTTGTAAATATCATTTTGAGTCCACCACTCCTCCCATCATCCATATTTCACATACAAACTATCTATTTGAATCTTAGGTTGTGAATTATCTTTGACTTCCTCATTCATCATCAAATCATCCAATCTACCCATTTAAAATCATCCAAGTCCAACCAAATCCAACCAAATCAAAAACACCTCATCCAAAAAATCAGCTCGATCCCATCCTAAAGTCAAAATCTAGATCTTTTCATTCTTCCCTAATTTGTATTGAGCTTAAGAATTTGTCTATCTTAATTCTATTGCAAATTATATATCATCCCACTTAGACAAACTATCTTAGAAGCTTAGACTATGCCTAAGTTGGTGGAATTCAAGAATCTCATTTTGCTTAGTGCATCTTGTCTACCCCAAGTAAGACAATCTCGTTATCCTTTTTGTTTAGGCCCTTTGTCCACCCTAAGTAAACTAGGATAAAATCCCATCAAAGCTCATTAAAGGATCTAGATTTAAACTTAGGATATTATCATGCCCCAATCATCATCAAACTATTGAAACATCAACCAAGCATCCACTACACATTCGCCATTTTATGCCTCCCATCACACGGTCACAAGCTAGAAGAAAGATGGATTTTTTCTATCAACCCATTTATCAACATGGCTCCACCACAAGAAATGTTAAGGGATATGTCAACCAACCCGAAATAGGTGAAACATCCATACAAAAAAACATATATTTCCCCAACTTCATTGATTTCCTCAACAAAAGAGGATTGCATCACAAATTAGAACAATTCCTTGACAATCATAAGGATGAATTCCTTGAATGCCTCATTGAACATGGGGCATGTTTACCCCACTCATTTGACCAAGACAAGTTCAAAACAATCATGTATGATAATCCACCATCACCCATTCATAATCAACCTTAGGGACATGTTCCTAACCCCAACAACCATGTCTATGATAATCCATGGGCTAACTTCCCTACAACTACCAACGTCGTCCAGACCATTGATCAACATGTAGGGGACAACACCACCTCACAACCACAAGGGTTGGACCCCCCTTATGGTCTACCCTTCCATATGCTACCATCCAATTTCTTAACCTCTACCATGCCTACCAATTCAAGTAACCTTGCCATACCACCCCTGTCCAACATTCCCTAAAACACTTCTAATACCATTATGATTCCACAAACACTTCCCCCTTTAGTCATCCCAAAAATGACATCTATCACCCAAATGAAGTTACCCCCTACTATACCTTCACAAATACCTCTCCAATCACAACCTCCATTCACCTCTCAACCACCCCATTAATCCCAAAATCCCTTAACAAGTTATATGCATCCCACACAAACATATCACTCAACCACTCATCAACAACCCCCCCCACATTACTTCTATGCAACATCAACACATTGCCCAACAACAACCACCTTTCCAATCACATCACACATATCATTCATCTACTCACACCCAACCACAACATCAAACATATGGACCCCCTATCTACTCACAAGCCATGGGTCTACCACCACATAACCCCCAACAATACACTATCGTACAACAACAATCATCATTCCAACAACAAACACAACCTCCCATTGCTAATCCTTTCAATCAAGAATGGAAAGAAATGAAAAATTCTGACAACATTCAACTAGGGACTCAAAAGAAACATTATAAGTTCAAAGAATTATGTCCCTATCCCTTTGATCGAAACATGACAACTATACCTTTTCCTCAACACTTTGAAGTCCCTAAATTTGATAAATATAAAGGAAAAGGAGATACCCATGACCACATCAAGGAGTTCTTCATGGCATGCCAAGAATTCTCCTATGACGACCAATTCTTCATTCATCTTTTTCCACGAAGCTTGGGGGACAAGCTTTAGAATGATTTATACACTTTCCTTATAGCACGATCTCCACTTTCACCGACTTATTAGAAAAAATTGTCACCCATTTTTTGTATAACATAGAACATGATATCACAATGCTTGATCTTTGTAATACCAAACAATGAAATGGTGAAAGTTTTGTTACATACCTTCAACAATGGAGATCACTTGCTAGTAGGCTACCTTGGACTACGCTTGAAAAACAACTCATTCATATTTTCATCCAAAACTTGAATCAAGAAATAGCCTTCCACTTGTAAGTGCATTGTGCCTCAACCTTTGATCAGATCATAGAAAAAGGGGTCACTATCAAAAAGGATCTCATTTAAAAGGCCCTAGTCAAAATCTACAATAGAAATGACAATGACAAACCATCAAACGGTAAACTAAAGTTTTGGGCTAAAAACAAAAATGTTGTAGGAGACGGTGCTACTGATTCTAAGTACATTCAAGTAGCTGCATCCAAACCAAAGGAGACACAAGTAGTGCAAAATATCTCAAACAACGTATCGGTACCATCAGGACAACCAAAATGAAATCCTCTGAATAATCCAAAGTGCAAATACACTTCTTTAGGTGAACCACTCGAAGTTGTGTTTCAAAAATTGGTACAAGCTAATATGGTTGAATTTCCCATGACCAAACCTTTTTATGAAAACCAACCTAAGACCACATCGTATAAAGACAATGAGTATTGTGACTACCATCATATCAAAGGACACTCCACTGGAAAGTGTGTGAAACTAAAAAACTATATCCTTGAGATCTTGTCGATCACAGTGATATCCAAGTGGAATGAACCAACAATACCTCACCTAATGATGGATTAGGAGTCTCTCAAGACCACCCTCTTCCCAACTGCACTAATGCTTCCATATCCAATCCATCATCATCCAAAACCAATCCCAATAATCAAGCCAATAACAACTACAACAATGTTCTATCTCCCTATAACAATGTAGTGGGCCAGATTGATTTCAACTCTTCTTGTGTCGCCACCATCAAAATCAAAGGCAATACCCCCAAATGTGATGTTACTACACGAGGTGGCCGCATGACCATCAAAGGACCCTCTTCATCCTCCACCACAACACCTACCGAATATAACCTCCTCAACCATCTTGGGAAGACTCCTGCCAAAATCTCTATTTTAGAGCTTCTCAAAACATCCCCCATCCACCAAGACATCCATGACAAAGCTTTCCAAGAATCCCATGTCCCTATGGACATTTCACCTGCATGATTGCAAAACTTGGTAGCTCAATTGTATTCCCCCCATCATCTCACTTTCAACCATTCTAAGATGCCACCCATCGAGCCTGCATATGACAAAGCCCTCCATATAGAAGTTCAAATTGCCAACTACAAAGTCAAGAGAGTCCTTGTGGATAATGGGTCTGGTTTGAACATATGTACATTAAAATTCATAAAACTCTTGCGGTATTTAGCAACTGATTTGGAACCCTTGGTCATCTCCATCAAAGAATATGACAACACTGAACGAGAATCAGAAGGCACCATATGCCTTCCTATCAAAGTAGGTCCTTTAAAACTACCCACCCTATGTCATGTGGTTGATCTTGACCTACCTAACAATCTTCTCCTTGGTTGACCATGGTTATACTCCATGCAATCCATCCCTCCACTTACCATCAGTGTCTCAAGTTACCTGATAACAATGTCAAAGTCACTATCCCCACCAACCAACAACCCTTTGAATATTGTAAAGCCTTGGAAGTTATCTATGATCGACAATTCCATTGTCCAAGCACTTAAGGGGAAAACATCAAAGACACTCCATCTACTAAGTCCAATCCATCACATGCATCCACTTCATCATCTACCTTGATCCCTTACGTCTCCCAGGTCAAGATCATAAACAAAGGGTGTGGTGAGTATGAACTTCACAATGCATTTTATGTAGGACAATTACCTTTATCCCTCTGCTCCCATGGTCATCAACTACAGAAGAGAAATCAAGAACAAAAATGAAGGATAAACAACAAAATTCCCTTCATTCCAACACATGTCTATTAAGAAGAAGAGGTTGAAGAATACTTGAATGATTGGTTATACCATGATGAGACCCCTCCAACAAAGGCAGATCTTGAATATTTCAAGGAAAAGTATCCTGTGCCCTATTAGATATGCACTAAAATGCCCTACCATGGAAAAGGACTTGGCATCTATGAGCAAGGCACCACAGAACAAATCTCAGTTGATCCCGCATCCCCCAAACAATATGCCAAGTACTTTGGCCTAGGATATGATCCACCCACTATGCAAATAAAGGGTCCTGCTAAAACTCTGGTAGACATAGTTGAAGCTCCTTATATTGAAAATGTTGCACCGACTGTCATCATAGCTTCATGCGAAGACCTTGACCTCTCATGCATCTTCCCTAGCAATGCCATCTTCCTCATTGACCTTCCTCTCATCCATCCCAATCTCATGTCTTGGGATTACCAAGGACCACCACCTCTTGATATATTCCAAAATGATGAGGCTCTCTCTACATTCCTAGAACTCCATGACACCTCACAATATGACAAATGCTTGAATGTTGATGCCTACTTTGGGGAAGAGGAGAACCGTAGTCCAGATAAAAAATCAAAAAATAGAAAATCATCCCCTAGTGAAAACCTCTCTGAGGAACTATCAGACACAAAAGAGAAAAATAAAGATGTATCTCCTAGTCAAAACCTCTCTGAAGCACTAGGAGATGAGGATCTCCATCTTCCTCCCATACCCTCCTACTGGTAGGAATGTTCCACCATCTTAATTGAAGGCACACAAGAAATCAACCTTGGAACCAAGGAATAGCCTAAGCTCACCCACATTGTTGAAAGTCTTGTTATCAAAGAAAAATCTAATCTTTCAGTCATACTTCACAAGGCACTTGATGTCTTTGCTTGGTCCTATGTAGACATGCTAGGGTTATATCCTTCCTTGCTAGTTCATTATCTTGTGGTACATCTAGAAGCATGACCAGTGAAACAAAAACTCTGCAAGACGCATTGTCAAGTTTCCCTTCTCGTCAAAGAAGAATTGCAAAAACTATTGGAAGTAGGCTTCATTCACCCTATCGACTACCTTGAATGGGTCTCCAATATTGTTCCAGTTGCTAAGAAACCTAGGGGCATATGAGTGTGTACATATTTCTGAGACCTAAACAAAGCATGTCCAAAAGATGAATTCCCACTTCCTAATATCAACATCATTGTGGATTTAATAGCTGGGCATGAAATGCTCTTCCTCATGAATGGATTCTCTAGGTATAATCAAATCAGGATTGCTCCAAAAGATCAACATAAAACAACCTTCACATGTCCCTAGGGTACTCGTTGCTTGCAAGTCATGCCCTTTGGCCTTAAAAACATAGGAGTAACTTATCAATGAGCCATGACCACTATCTTCCATGACATGCTACACAAAATCATGGAAGACTATGTACATAACCTCCTTGGGAAATCAAGACCAAGGGAAGAACACCCTGAGATTTTATGAAAAATATTTGAGCACCTCAGGGAATACAAATTGTGCCTCAATCCCAAGAAATGTATTTTTGGGGTCACATCAGCAAAGTTTTTGGCCTTCATTGTCTCCTACAGAGGAATTGAAGTAGATCTAGTAAAGGTCGCTGCCATCACAGAAACTCTATCACCAAGAACCTTGAAACAACTTTGTAGCCTCCAAGGCAAGCTTCAAGCTATCCAAAAATTCATAGCTCAACTTGTGGACAAATGTCAACCCTTCTCCCATCTATTATAGAAAGATACACACTTCAAATTGGATCAAAATTGTCAGCAAGCCTTTGATCACATCAACAAATATTTGTCATCCCCTCGAGTTCTTTCTTGCAAGTATGTGCCTAATCAGTGTTTTCATTGATGTCAACATATATGTGTTGTCATTGGTGTCAACTGTACTCTTACTTTGTTGAGGATATTGAGAAAATTAACCCCTCTGGTGATAATAATGTGTTATAATAGAAACCGTGCACTACATGCAGAAGAACAGTCTGAAAGAATGCTCCACATTTCCTATAGGATAAATATCTTTGTCTATGGATTGGTTGTTATTTAGAAACCTATCTAAAGATATTATATTCCAAGTTTGAGCCTCTGGTATGAAGAATTGAGTGAATTATGTTCACCAAAGTGAAAATAGCTTTTTCTATGTGTTTGCTGGTGACAAGGAGAAAATGTTTTGCTCCACATTGAAGTATTTTGGTCTGGGGTTCTGGAATTAGGTCTATGATGATGTTAAGTGCCTTCAACTACAATGGTTTGTGATTTGGTGGTCCATAAGCTATCCTTTACTTATGACAGTGACTGGTAGTGTTGTTCTTGTGCTCCGGTTTGAAGAATCTTGTTGATAGAGTTGTTAGAGATCGTGTAGTAGCATGGAAGATTGTGTTTGAGTCTCAGCTAAGGTGTGGCGTGTTCCACATACATTCTTACATCTTTTCTTTAGGTAAATTTGTATTAGGTCCAGACCTATTTTATGTGTGCTTGTAATGCTGACCTTGGAGATTGTTCCAATGGTTGATGATTGTAATGCCGACCTTGATTATCATTCCAAGGTTGATGTAGTGTATAAATACTTGTAATTGAGTCATGAAAATGTATCCAAGTGTGAAGATGCAAAGATAGAAGCAAAGTAAAGTAGTAGAGTAGAGCAGAGGTGTTTTGTGCTTCAATGGAACTGAACCTTGACATGGAGTAGATGTTGTTATCTCAGTTCAACCTTTTGGTAGTGAGCCATCCATAGGCAGTGAGCAATTTGGGTAGTGAGCCCTGTAGGTAGTGAGCCTCTAATTTTTGATATTGATATAACTTATATATTTATGTGGGCTAACACCCACCATGTTTTTTCCCTTTTAGGGTTTTCCATGTAAAAATTTGGTGTCTTTTGTGTTGATCATGCATTTGTGTTGAGCTTCTCGTTTTATGTTTTCATGGTTATATCTGAATATAAGTAATTGATAAGTTGATTATTGAAATTGGTTAAATTTTTAGGACAACTGATTCACCCCCCCTCTCAGCTGTTCGGTGCAGTTCAACAATTGGTATAAGAGCCAAGTTCCTCTGTAAAGAGTCTAACAACTTGAGGGAGATCCTAAATGGAGCTTAAAGATGAACAGCTACACACTGATTTTAGATGTGGTGAAACTAATCACTATGTACCTAAATGTTCACTAAAAGATTGTAAAACTGAATTGTCCAAGAAAGCATTTTATGAAGATGATGACTACTTCCTCTCCAATACAAAGAGTGTCAACAATCTAAGGTGTTTTGATCCAGAGGTAAGTACAAGCCATGAAGTTATGTTTCAAGCAAAGAACTATTGGATTATTGATAGTAGTTGTTCAAATCACATGACTGGTGATAGGAGTAAGTTTGTATGTTTGGAAAGATATGATGGAGGGCTAGTTAGATTTGGAGATGATTGCACTACTGAAATATGTGGAAAAGGATCAATCAATCTTGGTAACAGACAAATTATTGATGATGTTTTTTATGTTGAGAATCTAAAGCAAAGTCTCTTAAGCGTTGGACAGTTATGTAAAAAGGGATTTAGTCTTGTATTTGAGAATGATACTTTTGAAATCAAAGAGAAATCTAGAGCTACAATGGCCATTAGAAAAAGGATAGAAAAGAATCTTTATCATCTAAGAAAAAGTGACATTCTTGGGCTTACAACTCAGACCAATGAAAGCTAGCTTTGGCATAGAAGACTGTGTCATATCAGTATTGATGTAGTAAAGACAGGCTCAGTCCAAATTCTAAAAGATCTGCCAGAAATTGATTACTTAAATAACATCATTTGTAGGAAATGTCAAGATAAAAAGTAGTCAAGAAGAATACTATAGGGTAAAGAAAAATCTTCCATTGAACGACTGGAATTGATCAATACAAGCCTTTGTGGTCCTACAAGAATACAAAGCTTCCATGATGACAAGTACTTTATGTTTTTCATTGATGGTTATTCTAGAATGACTTGGGTTAATTTTTTCAAAGAAAAATCAAAAGCTCTAGATGGACTCAAAGCTTTTAAAGCAATGGTTGAAAATGAGCTAAATATGAAAATCAAGTATTTAAGGACTGGAAAAGAACAAGAGTTTACCTCCAACAATTTCAATATGTTTTGTGAGACTCATGGGATAGAAAAACAACTCTCTGCAAAGATTAAGGTAATGGAAGAAACAAGCAGGACTATTCAAGAAACTACAAAATCAATGATGGAAGAAGCAAATTTGTAATAAGCATTTTGGAAGGAGGTAATTCAAACTACTATCTACACAATAAACAGAGTTCAGGTAAAAGCCAAAAATGAAAAGACTTCCTTTGAATTATGGTATGGAACAATACCCACTGTACAATACTTCAAAATCTTTGGAAGCAAATGCCTTATCAAAATGGAAAAGGATGATGCTAAGTATGAGGAAGGCATTTTCCTTGGATATTCATCTTGGAACAAAGCTTACCACTGCTGTAACAATAGATTGGGAAAGATTGTTGAAAGCACAAATGTCAAGGTCAATGAGAACATTTAAGGGTACTCTGACTTAATCAATGAGGAACTACAGAATGAAACACAAGAAGGTTCCCAGACCATCAGTGATAAATCAAAATGTGATTTGAAAGTACACAGAGCTGCTGTGAATCAAATGAATCTGATGCAGAGTGGGACGCAACGGAGGCAACCTAACAGGAGGGAGCTGCCAACAAAACAAACAGCATGACAAACTTCTCTATCGGCTGAACCTCATCATCATATTTCCTAACAATACCAACTGCATCATCATATTTCAACAGCATCATCATATTTCGGATGACCGCAAATATCCTCCTGTCGATTACTATTTACCTCCTTCGACTGTTGCCTTTCATCATCATCATGATAATTAGCGGGCGCAAACATCCTCCGGTTGCACTGTTCATCGGGTGCCAAATACAAGCGACATCATCATGATATTCAAATATCACCTTCGTCAGCAGGATCTCCAAATATCCGGTTGTCCAAATATCCTGATGACGTTCCACTTCAACAACTTGCCTTCGATGCTTCACTGCCCGACGATACAAGCAACAGCATCATGATATTAAACCTCCGGTTCTTCGAAACCTCCTGATGATGCTAATACAACTTCCTGCCTACGCCGATACCTTTCCACTTAGCGACAACAGGATAAACCCGCATAGAGGGATTTCCTAATATCCTGATGACGATGACGTCATATCCTGATGACGATGACGTCACACATCATCCTGATGAACTCTTCAACACTTAGCCAAAAAAACTCAACTTTTCACACCCGCATCCGTTAGCGATATGCGGATGATGACCTTCCCCGAGAGATGATCCTGACTGCGATATATACACTGAGTATATATCCAACTCAAAACATCATGATGCACCTGCAACATGCAAATTTCACCAACTTCATGACCCGATCCTGATGGCGATGGATTCGCAGATGATGTTGCGGCTCGTCCCGACTGGAAACGCATATGCAGACTCCTGTGTATCCTTCCACTGCATGAAAACACTCACAACCGCATAATTTCACAAAGATCATGTGACGACCGGGCCGGATCACCTCCAAACCAAAATCTAACAGTTTGTCTTCTAGACCTAGCACATGAGGATGCTAGGCTGATTTACAGCATGCTTCTAACAGATCTCCTGAACAATGCAATGCACAAGCAGAAAACACAAATGCAATCTAATCTATGATACATGACCATTCCACCGATTTGCAGGATCAACCGGTGGAAGGGTTGAAAGTGGTCATTAGCTTGCAAAACGGGAAGGAATTCAACACAGATGTAAACAGATGATGCAAAAGACGAGATCTTATTCAATTGAAATTCAGTGTCCTGAATACAGCTTGACAATGTCTGAACTGCTCTCCTGAATCTCAATTCAACACCAGTACATCAATATCAAAACTATATCAAACTATATCTCTAAACCCTACAGATCGAAGGTATATATAACAAATCCTTCGAGTACTACTAACATCACTTCCCAGCGGCTGGGAGCTTCCAAGCGGCTGGGAGAGAGGACAGCTCAGACTCTCTTATCCCGATCTCTAACTGCCTACACATACTCCTATGCTGAACTATTACATAGCATCGGTCACAGTGGACCTTATTACATGATAAGTCAAACATACTAAAAATAGATTAACCCGTCAGCATGATGATAACTATCCTACATCCTGATCATGTATGTCATCATGCGGACCTATATCCTGATCATGCGGACCTATATCCTGATCATGTGCGGGTGCTCCTGCACCATACTCCCCAAAAGAAGAAATCTCAAGTCCACTTGAGATGAGAGTATCAAGGTCGGCACCATGTTTCTGTATCTATTCTGCAGTCATCCAGACTGCTTCAGAAGTCGGCTGTCCCTTCCAAGAGACGAGGTATTCCAAGTACTTCTTGTTCCTGGTCTGTTTGACCACTCTAGTGTCCAAAATCTGCTGTATCTGTGGAGGATCATGTGGAGGAATGTCTTCAGCAACTGTATCCTGTAGGATATCCTGATCTGCATCTGGATTAGCCTTGTATGGAGTTAAGTCACATACATTGAAGATAGGAGATAAACCAAGATCAGGTGGTAGTTGGAGCTTATAAGCATTTTGTCCATGTTTTTGCAAAATCTGACATGGTCCAACTTTCTTTTGCATGAGCTTAGTATACTTCCCCTTAGGGAGCCTGTCCTTCTTCAAGTGAACCCAAACCAAATCTCCAATAGCAAATTGAACATCCTTCTTCTTCTTGTCAGCATACTCCTTATACTTTAAGGTGGTTTGTTGGAGTTGGGTCTTAACCTGATCATGAACTTCTTTGATTGCTTCAGCAAAAGCTTCTCCATCTGCACTAACAGGATCTGCTGTAGGTAGTTCTCGCAACTCTAAAATACCTCTGGGATGCATTCCATATACGACCTGAAAAGGCGATTTTCCTGTGCTCCTGTTGACAGTATCATTGTATGAAAACTCTGCTTGAGACAGAATATTGTCCCACTTCTCTCCATGCTGTTTTGTCAAGCATCTAAGTAGATTCCCTAAGGAACGGTTCACAACCTCAGTTTGTCCATCCGTTTGAGGATGATATGCAGAGGAAAATGATAAATTGGTTCCCAACTTCCTCCATAGGGTTCTCCAGAAATGACCCACAAACTTCACATCTCTGTCTGAAACTATGCTCAAAGGCAACCCATGAATTCTGACAACTTCCCTGAAGAATAAATCTGCAATATATGAGGCATCTGCAGTGGTTTTGCATGGCAAGAAATGTGCCATCTTACTGAACCTGTCCACTACAACAAAGACACTGTCAAATCCTCTCCTGGTCCTTGGCAAACCTAAAACAAAATCCATACTGATACTTTCCCATGGTCTGGAGGGAATGGGTAAGGGCTGGTATAACCCTGCATTAGTTGACCTGCCTTTAGCCTTCTGACAAATTACACAGGTTTCTACAAATTTCCTGACATCTGACTGCAACTTAGGCCAGAAGTAATGCCTCCTGACCAGATCAAGAGTCTTGTCTAGACCAAAATGACCTGCCATTGCTCCACAATGTTTCTCCTTGATTATATTCAACCTCATAGAACATCTGGGAATACACAACTGTCCACCCTTGAACAGCAATCCATCTTGGATCAGGTATTCAAAGAACTCAGCATGGTATTTCTCCCCAAAAGAAGTACAGACCTGATATATTTCTCCAAAATCTTCATCAGACTCATACATGGTCTTGAGTGAGTCAATGCCAACACTCTCTAACTGAATCTGATTTACTGTGAGAACTCTCCTGCTTAAAGCATCTGCAACTTTGTTCTTAACCCCTTTCTTATGCTTCAAGGTAAAAGTGAAAGCCTGTAGTGTTTCTACCCACTTCATATGTCTGTGGTTCAGCTTCTCCTGACTGTTGATGAAAATCAAAGCTTGATTATCTGTGAAGACTATGAACTCCTTTGGCATCAGGTAATGCCTCCATTTCTTTAGGGACTGAACTAAAGCATACATTTCCAGATCATATGATGAATACCTTTTCTTAGCATCATTGAGCTTTTCACTGAAAAATGCAATTGGTCTACCCTCTTGACTGAGTACTGCTCCAATGGCCATGTGACTGGCATCACACTCTACCTGAAAGATCTTATTGAAATCTAGAAGTGCAAGGACTGGCTGCTGTGCCACCTTCCTCTTCAATGCCTCAAAGGAATCATCTGCTCCTTGAGTCCAAACAAAACTGCACTTTTGTCCTCCTTTGATGGTATCTAACATGGGTGCACAAATATGACTGAACCCTCTGATGAACTTTCTGTAGAAGGTTGCTAACCCATGGAAACTTCTGACTTCATTCATGGTCTGTGGAGTTGGCCAATTCAAAATGGTACTCACCTTCTCCTTATCCATCTGCAGCTTGCCTTGTGAGATGACAAAACCTAAATATGTGATCTCCTGTTTCATGAACAAACACTTGTCCAAGTTTATCATCAGCTTCTCTTCATGTAGCCTCTTGAGAACCAGCTCTATATGCCTGAGATGTTCTTCTCTGGTGTTACTGAAAATCAGAATGTCATCTAAATAGACTATGACAAACTTACCAATGAATTCCTTCAGAACCTCATTCATCAGCCTCATGAAAGTACTAGGGGCATTAGACAAACCAAAAGGCATAACCTTCCATTCATACAAACCTTCATTTGTTTTGAATGCTGTCTTCCACTCATCACCTGGTCTAATCCTTATCTGATGGTATCCACTCTTCAAGTCTATTTTAGTAAAGTACTTGGCATTTCCCAAACAATCAAGTAAATCCTCAATTCTGGGGATTGGAAACCTATACCTGATTGTGATCTTGTTGATGGCTCTGGAATCGATGCAAAGTCTCCAAGTGCCTTCCTTCTTAGGTGCTAGTACAGCTGGTACTGCACATGGGCTCAGACTCTTTCCAATCAGACCTGAATTCATCAATTCTTCAATCTGCCTGGCTACTTCTGCATTCTGTTCTGGGGTAAGCTTATAAGCTGCTTTATTTGGAAGTGTAGACCCTGGAATCAAGTCTATGCAATGACTGATGTCTCTGATAGGTGGTAGGGATCTTGGCATTCCCTCTGAGATAACACCTTTATACTTATCCAATAACTCTTGGACAGCTGGGTCTATCAACCTTGGCTTCTTCTCCTTCTTGGCTTCTTGCTGTTGTTCCTTATTCACACTCAGACATGGGATTAGGGCATATGCAACTGCACCTTCCGCTGCTACTTCTTTCATAAACTGTTTGCCTTCCATCAGCATGACCTTCACTTCTTTGCCTTTAGACTTCTCCTCTTTCTCCTTCAATGGGAATAGTGTTACATCTTTACCATCTTTAGTGATTTTATAGGTGTTTTTAACACCATCATGCTGTGCCTTCAGATCATATTGCCATGGTCTTCCAAACAAAAGGTTGCAGGCATCCATCTTGGTGATATCAAACAACAACTTATCTTTATATCCACCAATCTGAAACTCTACCCAAGCCTGCTCTTCTACAGTTGTCTGCTGACCTTGAGTAAGCCATGAGACTTTATATGGAGATGGATGAGGCAATCTCCTAAGCTTCAGCTTCACCACCATTTCTTCAGACACAAAGTTCTCAGTAGAACCAGAATCAATCAAAACTTTACAAGCCTTACCTCCTGCTTTGCAAGTGGTTCTGAAAAGGGACTTCCTCTGAGGGGCTTCTTTATCAGGTACCTTCATGGTAGTTACTGTTCTTCTCATCATCAGGGACTCTCCACTTTCTGGATATCCATAATTCTCAGGACCATTCACACTCTGAAAATCATTAGAACTTGTCCTACTCTGATTATCAGGTTCATTGACCAGATTTGTCCTCCTTTCACCTGCTGAGCTTGTGGCCTTGTCTGGACATCTGCTGGCTATATGGCCTTCTTTGTTACAGTTGTAACACCTAATGGATCCTCTGCCCTGGGATCTTCCTCTGTAAGGTCTTCTACCTCTGAAGTTTCCTTGCTGACTGAAATTCTCTCTCTGACTCTGGCTATTGTTGCCCTTGCTATTGTCTTGACTAGACTCTCCTTGATATCCCTGTCCTTGTCCTCTGCCTCTGAAAGGACTTCTTCCACCTCTTTGTTGTCTTCCTCTTCCTCTGTTGTTCTGATCTTGCTTTCTCTTCAGCTTTTCTTCCACCTTCAGTGCCAACTGAAAACTTTTCTGCACTGTATCTGGGTTATGCAGACTCAGATCTTCCTGAATATTAAACCTCAGTCCATTAAGGTATCTGGCTACCTTTTCTTCTTCACTTTCTTTCACCTTGGTCTTCATACAGAGTTTCATGAACTCTTCTGTATATGAGCTGACATCTAGCTCCTTCTGCTTCAGGTTCTGCTTCCTCTTGTGTAACTGGATACTGTAGTCCAAAGGAATATAAGCCTCCTTTACCAATTCCATCATCTTCTTCCATGTGGCAACTCTACGTTTTCCCTCCTGCACTCTATCATCCTGAACAAAGTTCCACCATGTCAAGGCAGCTTCTTTCATCTTTGACTGTGCTATCTTCACTCTCTGCTGTTCTGGTATCTCCTCTGTCACAAAGAAATTGTTCAGACAGTCTATCCATTCCATTACCGAATCAGGGTCCATCTTACCTGTAAACACTGGCAAGTCCAGCTTCACATCCATGGTTCTCCTCTCCATGGCCTTGAGGGCGTTCAACAGCGGTCTCTGGTCTGCAGGAACGACCTCCTCGCTCCAATTAGGGATATCCTCTTCTTCCCTATCATCTTCTCTACCAGAACCTACTTTGCTCCTCAGCTTTGCTAATTCATCTTTCAACTCCTGATTCTGAGCCTTCACGGCCCTGCTTTCTGCAATCTGCTTCTTCACCAGAACTGCCAACTCAGCGTTGGTCATCTTTGTTGGGAACTCAGATGTTCCTTCTTCGTCTGACATCCTGCTTATCTTTTCCAAAAGATCCTAACCTTGGCTCTGATACCACTATGATGCAGAGTGGGACGCAACGGAGGCAACCTAACAGGAGGGAGCTGCCAACAAAACAAACAGCATGACAAACTTCTCTATCGGCTGAACCTCATCATCATATTTCCTAACAATACCAACTGCATCATCATATTTCAACAGCATCATCATATTTCGGATGACCGCAAATATCCTCCTGTCGATTACTATTTACCTCCTTCGACTGTCGCCTTTCATCATCATCATGATAATTAGCGGGCGCAAACATCCTCCGGTTGCACTGTTCATCGGGTGCCAAATACAAGCGACATCATCATGATATTCAAATATCACCTTCGTCAGCAGGATCTCCAAATATCCGGTTGTCCAAATATCCTGATGACGTTCCACTTCAACAACTTGCCTTCGATGCTTCACTGCCCGACGATACAAGCAACAGCATCATGATATTAAACCTCCGGTTCTTCGAAACCTCCTGATGATGCTAATACAACTTCCTGCCTACGCCGATACCTTTCCACTTAGCGACAACAGGATAAACCCGCATAGAGGGATTTCCTAATATCCTGATGACGATGACGTCATATCCTGATGACGATGACGTCACACATCATCCTGATGAACTCTTCAACACTTAGCCAAAAAAACTCAACTTTTCACACCCGCATCCGTTAGCGATATGCGGATGATGACCTTCCCCGAGAGATGATCCTGACTGCGATATATACACTGAGTATATATCCAACTCAAAACATCATGATGCACCTGCAACATGCAAATTTCACCAACTTCATGACCCGATCCTGATGGCGATGGATTCGCAGATGATGTTGCGGCTCGTCCCGACTGGAAACGCATATGCAGACTCCTGTGTATCCTTCCACTGCATGAAAACACTCACAACCGCATAATTTCACAAAGATCATGTGACGACCGGGCCGGATCACCTCCAAACCAAAATCTAACAGTTTGTCTTCTAGACCTAGCACATGAGGATGCTAGGCTGATTTACAGCATGCTTCTAACAGATCTCCTGAACAATGCAATGCACAAGCAGAAAACACAAATGCAATCTAATCTATGATACAGGACCATTCCACCGATTTGCAGGATCAACCGGTGGAAGGGTTGAAAGTGGTCATTAGCTTGCAAAACGGGAAGGAATTCAACACAGATGTAAACAGATGATGCAAAAGACGAGATCTTATTCAATTGAAATTCAGTGTCCTGAATACAGCTTGACAATGTCTGAACTGCTCTCCTGAATCTCAATTCAACACCAGTACATCAATATCAAAACTATATCAAACTATATCTCTAAACCCTACAGATCGAAGGTATATATAACAAATCCTTCGAGTACTACTAACATCACTTCCCAGCGGCTGGGAGCTTCCAAGCGGCTGGGAGAGAGGACAGCTCAGACTCTCTTATCCCGATCTCTAACTGCCTACACATACTCCTATGCTGAACTATTACATAGCATCGGTCACAGTGGACCTTATTACATGATAAGTCAAACATACTAAAAATAGATTAACCCGTCAGCATGATGATAACTATCCTACATCCTGATCATGTATGTCATCATGCGGACCTATATCCTGATCATGCGGACCTATATCCTGATCATGTGCGGGTGCTCCTGCACCAGAATCTATGCTTAATTTCTAGTGTTGAATCTAAAGCAACTGATACTGATAGTAAAGGGCACCAAATTTCTTTGGAAGACATTATGAAATCTGAGGAAGAAAACATGAACTCAAAAGAAAATATAGTAGAAGTAAATGGTTGCATCCAAGAGCTAAGTAAGGAAATCAAGGAACTCCAACAAAGTCTTAAAAGGAAAAATGAAGAATTGAGTCTGGCAAATGAAGAGAAAACAAGAATAGAGGTTCATCTAAGTCAAGTTGTGAAGGATCAGTCAGAAGAATGTGAGAAATTGGCAAAAGAAATTGTACTTTTGAAGTCTGATCTAGAGGCAGCTAATAGCTATAAAGAAAAGCTCAAAATAAGCTCTATAAAGCTTGATGAGTTGCTTGCCAGCCAAAAGAGTCTAGATGATAAGAAAGGTTTGGGATTTGAAAAGGGAGAAAGTTCATTTTTAGGACAGGTCAGATCTAAAGGAAGAGGCAGAAATTATCTGGTAAGAAATCAAAGAAGAAGACCTTCGGTCAAACAACCAAATGCTCAAAGGTACCCATCTTTCAATGGTTATTGTTTTAAATGTAATAAGTATGGTCATAGGGCTACTTAGTGTAGGAGTAGAATGAATCAGAATGTTCCATTTTTCTATGGTCAATGTTTCAATTGCAAGAAAATTGGTCATAAAGCAAATGAGTGCAGAAGTGTGTCAAGAAACAATCAAATCAATCCAAGGAATTTTCAATCTTTCAATGGAAAGTGTTTTGCATGCAATATATTTGGGCATATGGCTAATTAGTGCAGATCAAGGTCAGAGAAATATTGTTTGTCTCAATTGCAACAGGTCCAGACACTCTGCTAGATTCTGTAGAAGCATAAATGCAGAGAGAGACTATCCCACAGTGAAGAGGAAAATAGAGAAGAGAGATGACAAAGGCGAGAACAAGGTTGATCCGGTAGAAACCAAGAAGGAGATGAGCAAGATCTAGATTAGGAAGGATGTCAATGAGATCAAGGATGGATCCGCACTAGCATCTGGTATAGATACTTCCATTGGGAAGTAAGTTGAGAGATATGGCTTAGGGGGAGTTGTGTTGAAAATCAAAAACCCCTCAGCTAGATATTTAGTGTAGGAATCTGGAACAAAGATGTGTTGTGAAATCAGATATGAAGAAGCTCATGGAAGAAAATCTAGAAGGAAAAGGTCCAGTAAAGGCACTACAGATAGTAATCACTACTTCAAAATCAATGATGATCAGATCTTTGATTGTTGAGGTCTTTGTTGATGATGAAGGTATGTGTATAAGGTTTGCCGGTGAGATGAAAAGTGAATTTGAAATGTCCATGTTTGGTGAGATGAATTTCTTTTTGAGTCTACAAATTAATCAATCAAATAAAGAAATCTTTATATCTCAGTCTAAGTAAGTGAGAGAGTTGTTGAAGAAGTTTGGGATGGAAGACTCTAAACCGGTATGTACTCCCATGGTGATTGGTTGCAAGTTGAGCAAAATTGATGAATCACCTAAGGCTAATCAGAAAAAGTACAGATCCATGATTAGAGGATTGCTTTAGCTAACTCAAACCAGGTTGGATATTATGCATACAATATGTCTTGTTGCAAGGTTTCAAGCTGATCCAAGAGAATCACATGTGATGGCAGTTAAGAGAATCTTGAGGTACTTGAAAGGTACTCTGGATTATGGCTTATGGTATCCAAAGGACAATGATTTCACTCTCCATGCTTATACAGATGCAGATTGGGTCAAAGATGTTGATGACAGAAAGAGTATAAGTGGAGGTGCCTTCTTTTTGGGAAATAGATTGGTTTCATGGCTAAGCAAGAAACAAGATTCAATCTCTTTGTCAACTATAAAAGTAGAGTATATTGCAACAACATGTTGTTGTACTCAAGTGTTTTGGATGAAGCAGACTTTGAATGATATAAGAGTTGTTTATGAAGATCCAATTAGAATCTTATGTGACAATACAAGTGCCATAAATATTTCCAAGAATCTGGTGATGCACTCAAGAACAAAGCACATATCAATAAGGTATCACTTTTTGAGAGAGGTGACAGAGAATGAAGTAAAGTTGGAATATGTGTCCACAAAGGATTAGATTGCAGACATTTTCACTAAGCCTTTACCTAAAGATACCTTTGAGTATCTCAGAGAGAAGTTAGGGGTCATCACCCCTCCTGTTCTGAACTAAGATGCATAGGAATGCATCAATCTAGTGGAGCTCAAGTGTCATTCTTTGATCTGGATTGATGTTTTTGAGGGCTACCTCTTAGGTGGACTAGCTAGATGTATTAGTAGCAGTTCAGTTGGATTAGAACAGCAGAATGCAACTATGTGCCCTTTGCCATTGATGTCAAAGGAGGAGAGAAATCATGTGAAAAACTTAGGGGGAGAAAGAATGCAAATGTGTAAAGAGAAAGGGGGAGAATCTTGTCTTGATGGTCTTTTTAGTTTTTCACATCATATGTTGCCATCAATGACAAAGGGGGAGATTGTTGCAAGTATGTGCCTAATCAGTGTTGTCATTGATGTCAACATATCTATGTTGTCATTATTGTGCTCTTACTTTGTTGAGGATATTGAGAAAATTAGCCCCTCTGGTGATAACAATGTTTTACAGTAGAAATAGTGCACTACATGCAGAGGAACAGTTCTGAAGAATGCTCCACATTTCCTATAGGATAAATATCTTTGTCTATGGATTGTGTAATGCCCCTCATTTTGGTTTGAGATAGATGATAGTCTTCTATTGTTTTGACAGTTTTGAGACAGTTAGTAGTTTTATATTACACTTTAATAGTTGAGACATTTGAGTTATTAGACTATGGTTTATGCTTACTATGATCATGATGGACTATGTTTGACTAATGTGTTTTTGACATGTGTTATGAGTTTTATGATGACATTATTGATATTTCAGGTCATGATGTATTTTGACCTATTTAGTTGATGGTTAGTTAGATTATGCAGAATAATGTTACTATGCTATATGGATTTAATATTATCTGATTATAGATGTTTATGTTCATTGTTATGTTTGTGGGCAAGGACGGTGTAGTATTACTCGTTTCGAGCACCCTACTACGCTGTGATTCCCTGACTCTGTGTGCTTGATATATATATGTATGTTGTATACAACCTATCATCTTGATACAGGTTACAGGTACCAGGCATCGACTCCACCTAACTTAGCAGGTCTGAGCATGCCCTCAACCAATGGATACTATTGAAGGGAGATAAGATGAGGTTTCCCTTAGGTTAGTTTCAGTCTTCAGGTTATTGGTCATCTAGTGGCATGTGGAGTTATTGTCGAGTTTTGGTTTAGTTAAGCCTATGTTTATTTTGGTAATGCATTAATAAATTAATATTACATTAATAATGTTAATAGCATGTCAAATATAATAGTATTTTGCTTAGTCGTAAAATTTGGAATATTATTTAAGTAAATTTTAATATAGACTAAATTAATTATTTTAATGTTTTTAATAGTATCTGAGTCATAAGTTTTATTATGGTCAATTAGTATATAGTTATTTAAAGAATAATATTGGTTGATAATTTAATTCTTGTTAGTTGTCGAATAAGATTCTAGATTTGGGGAATCTCTATATAAAGAAAAAAATTTAATTTCTTCTAAGTAGTGGGATTGTCTGTAATGGATGGGAGATAGTGGACATTTACAACTCTTGGCTATTTTTGCTTCTGGGGGTTATTATTTTTGAAGGGGAGTTGTTTAGGAGGAGATAGACAGAGAATTTGGGGAAAGAAATTATGACCGAAAGATTGAGGAAAAATGGGAGGTAGCTGAAGAATTTGAAGCTTGGGTCGAATTTCTGGGTATGTTTACTTGTGTTTTCTGTAGTAATTCAGGCAAATTAGTTTTAATTTCTTGAGGAATCTTTTGTGTGTATTGGAACCTATCTCTGTATTCCAGTGAGATTCTTGCTTCCTGTCACCATTCGACTCTATATCTATTAGCTTGTTTTTTTTTTCATCCTTGAGAAACTTAGGATTCTCTCAATCCTCTGTCAATCTATATGGGAAATCTGCAAAGTTTATTAAAAAAATTGTTATTTTCTCTAAATCAATTTTTTTTAGACTTCTCTACTAGATAATGAAATCTTTATTGTTTATTCACACATGGAAATGAAACTCAATAGAATCCCATCAAAACTTTTACCTCTGATTAACTTGCTCATCAATCATTCCCTATATTTGCCAGAGCATATCAATGATCGTATTGGAGCGATTTTTGTCATATTCCGAACTACTTTTTGCAATTTAACTCTCCCTTAGTTGCCGTTGTACGACCCCTCAACCATTCTCCTAAATTATTTCTAAATTCTATAAACATAGTCTAATGCATTGATGTGGTTTAAATTTTATTTCAATTTGTTTTCAACTCATGCCTCTGCCGCCGTATAGCCTCTTTGTTCCCTCTTCAAACTTTTTTTTTTACTTATTTCTGCAAACTTTGCCATTGACCATACAGCGTACGATCCTCTCATCTGTATTTTTTTCTTTGAAATTTATTTTTTTTGTTTTAATCCCAGCTAGTCAATGACCGTATGGCGTAGGAGGGAGGTCTAATGCAGTTTTTGTTGAAGTCAATCTAATCCTCCTTGTGGGCCGTCATACGGTCTGCTGCTGGGGGTTTTCTGCCAGTAAAGAATAAATGAAGTTAAAAAACTATTTCTTGCTTGGAAATCCATATTTCTTGGAGGTCGTTTTACCAAACCTCTTGCAGATTCTATTCTGCCAAACTTATTTTATGACCCTTTGTTTCTCTACAATTTCTAGTGTCTCAGTTGAATTATTGAATCTAATATGAAATTTCATGAATTCTTACCTAAAAGGTTGTTCCTACCTGAAAATCATGCCTTTCTCTACTCTTCCAGCTGCTTGGTTGATCTTTGATCTCTGCAATAAATCAATTCATGTTGTTTTCTGGCATTGGTGCTTTCTCTCAACTTGATAATCTCTGCAATTTCATCCTCAATCTTCATTTATGTGTTAACATTATTAGAACTTGTGAGTTTATAGTTGAAAGTTAGTAAATTAGTGATTTTAGAAAATTTCTAAAACAAACTCCTTGAGTATCTTTATAACTCGGATTAGAATGTTTCCTAGTGGTGTGGTAATTTGAAAATAAATATTAGTTCATTAAAATAAGTTAATAACTTCTTGTAGTATGAGAATTTAAAATTTATATTAGATTACTTTTATTTGTATAGTGATAAAGTTAATATTAGGATAGATTTGTATTATTTTAGAATTAAATTTATTAAATAATGTTGCTTTAGTAGATGCAAGTTGGTTAAATGAATAAATTAGTTATGCTCATTAAATATAGTTTTGTTACATAATATCTTGTGATACATTGATTTTAGTAATTAAATAATAAGTTAGAGCTTTAGTGTGATTTGAGTTATTATACTAGATTTCTATGGTAATGGTTATGTAAATACTAGATGTAATAGTATATGTTATTTTATTTCAATTTAAAGAGAGAAAAAAACCTTGTAATGCTTGTCAGTTTATATCATCCATTGGTGTTATGTCAAGTTGATTTTAAATATGGTTTTGTTGACATCCCACTATTAGTTGTTAGCATCTAGAAGTAATGATGCAATTGGTTTTTATGTTATTTTTGGTCTTGAGTCATATTGTTTTAGGGAATGACATAGTCGTTTAAACCCTTGTTTCCATTTTGGAAGATGGACTTGTGTAAATGGTATTGTGTTCAATTTGCCGACTCCAGAGGTTAGGTTACTTTGGCTTCAGTTTGTTATGATGTCATTTTATTTAAATGATTTATTAATGTGAGATTTTTGAAGTGGATAAAGGAAAGTTTTATTGTTGAGGTTGACATTTGAAATGGACTATGTATTGGATTGTAAAAGATAGATGCCTTCTAGTCTCTTGTCCATGCATGTTATTGTTGTTTGTATGTTGGCTAGGGGTTGCTAGTTGTATGTAGGAGAGTGGCTTTCATGGTGGGGCCGGTGCCCAAAGTGGCTGCCTGGATAACCCCATGGAAGTTGTAATCAAGTGATAACTTAAAAAATTATCTAGGTGGGAAGGGTAGTAATTCACGTAACAAGATAAGTTTGATGCCTCACCCATGCCTTGAGTGCTCTCTCAGGCTGAGGATGGGATGAGAAGGCCTGGTTGGCAAGGTCGGCCTCCTTGTCTCCATGAGAGGATGTGTCAGCTCTGCATGTGTCACCCTATGGGGCCAGTGCCTAGTGAGAGGTTGCTAGGATAACCATAGATGGGGGCTAGTTTCTAGTTAGAGATAGCCTGGATAACCCATGCTAAGACCATGCGATGACACTCTCCCTACTGCAAATTAGTTACTTCATCTTTATCTTTGGTTGAAGCCTCTGGAGTATTGACTTGTCTTAATAATTTGACTTGCCTTAATGATTTGTCTTGTCTTAATGATTTGTCTTGTCTTAATGATTTGACTTGTCTTGATGACTTGTTGTGTCTTGATGATTTGTGTGGTCTTGATGATCTAAGTTGTCTATACCTAGTTTGTATCTACTTGCTTGTAACCTTTGACTTAGTGGAACCTCTATGTTATCTCCTAGCTTGGGGGGTGGACCTTAGGGTTCCACATGGTTGGGTGGAAGAGCTTAATCCATTGGTTTTTCACAGTTGACCTGATTCGTGATCAATGCATATGGTTCTTCAGTTCCAGACTTGCACTTGCATCCTCAGAGTTAGATTATAATTTCAAAATTGTATTATATTGTTGTATATTGTAAACTAACATGATCGGTCATGTGAACTTGTAATTGAACCTTTGTAAATATTCATCTTTGTAAATGAATGATGTTAATCCTCATCTATTGTATTTTAATCTATATCACTTATACTATTTTTCTGATGTAGTTATGTTCCCTAGAGGTGTTGTTGTGCAACTTGTTAAATGTTGTCAATAATGTAACCTACTGAATAATGCATCTATTTGTTTAAAAAAAAAAAATTGCTAAATTTTGCACTTGTTAGTTTAACACTCTAGGGTTGCATGACGGGGCATCACATTTGGTATCAGAGCTAGGTTTAAACACTGGGTACTCTGGTTATAACTGAGCCCATTATGTCACCTAGTGCTTAAACTCTGTAGATTAACTTTCATCCATGTTGTGTGTAATAAATTATCCCTTGGTGTTGTAGGTAGATGCCTAGAGGTAGAGGTCGAGGTCATGGAAGAGGTAGGGCTCATGGGAGAGGTGGTGGTGGTGGTACACCTCCACCTAGTTCTCCTCATGAGAGTGCCCATGAAGGAGGGGGTCAGAATATGGAAGGTCAAGATTAGCTTAAGGGAGCCCAGTTATGACAGTTACTTGAGGAGGTCCTTGCACATTTAGGCCCTAGACAGGAGGTAGAGCAGCCTAGAGGGGGTTAGGGGGTAGATCAGCTGGAACTAGGGAAAGAGAGAGAACACCTAGGCAGAGAGATTTGACAGCTGAGCAGGAGGCCACACTAGCTAGCCATATGAGAGATCTTCTGAGGGCACGCCCTCCCACTTTTGATGGAGCTAGTAGTGGTCTAGAGGTGGAGACTTGGTTATTGGATATAGGTAGGTATTTCGCCATGCATTCGTATGGCAGCAACACTAAAGCTAGGTGTGCTATTCTGTATCTCAGAGGTTTTTCTTCGACTTGGTGGTAATTAGAGGAGCAGAAGCTACACTTGGACATTAGCACTATTTCTTGGGAGATGTTCTTAGAGAGATTCAAAGCCCATTTCTTATCTGATCATTGGAGGCAGCACCGTGCAGATGAGTTTCACGAGATGAGGTAGATGGCCATGTCAGTTGAACAGTATGAGCGCAGATTCTTTGAGCTCAAATAGTATGCGGGTATCAGAGATAATGAGACTATGCTAGTGCAACATTTTATTAGGGGCCTAAATGCCTAGATCAGTGGAGGGCTACATGTATTTGAACCTAAGACTATGGAGGTAGCAATGGAGAAAGCCTGGTTAGTGGAGGAGAATTTGGCTATGACTTGGAGGGCATATAGGTGTGCATATTGGCAATGCAACTTCTTCAAGATTTGGTTCTTGTGGTGGGCATACTCAGGCATCAGGATCTCATGCACCCTCAAAGGGTGGATAGCAGTAGCACTCTTAGGCCAAACCAAAGAATCCTCAGACTTAGCAGGGCATCAAATTTTAGAATAAGAAGAACCAGAATTGGTAGCATTCTAGACAGGACCATGTTGATTACCCCGCTCAGAGCACGCAGTCCGCAGTGAGCAGAGGTAGTTTCTAGTAGTCTAGTGCCTTTCAAGGTGGCGGTGGTTTTGGTAGAGGCACAGGGTGCTTCTCTTGTGGCCAATAGGGCCATATTGCTAGACAATGTCCTCAGAGGAGTGCTTCAGTGTTTGGACATCGGCCAGCAGCTTCAAAGCCAACAGTTGGTGATGCAGGCAGATCCCATAGAGTCTTTGCAGTGATTGATAACTACCAGGTAGAGCATTAGGGAACCATGGTGGAGACTTCTGGTTTTATGCGAGGTATTAGTTTTATGTCCTCTTTGATTTTGGTGCATCTGATTCGATCATATATCCTTTTCTTATGGAGCGTTGTGGCTTAGTGGCAACAAAGCAGGATGATAGGTGGTAGGTTGAGTTAGCTTCCGGGGCTAAGGTCACAGTTGAGTCTCTAGTGCATGGTTGTGAGTTGAGGATTGGCTCTCTATCCACTCTAGTAGACCTTCACATCCTACCCCTTGGTTCATATGATATAGTTTTGGGGATGGATTGGTTAGAGGCTCATTAGGTAGTGATCGATTGTTGGTGTAAGGCTATCAGATGTGTGGATGATTCTGGTAGTGAAGTGGAGGTTGTTTGTGTCTAGAGACCTATTTCCCTACGTATGATCTCCTCTATGCAACTTAAGAGATGCATGCATCAAGGATGTCAGCTTTTTGCAGTGTTAGTTAATGACTTGACATCTCTTGATGATCACCCACTTCTGAGAGAGTTTGTAGATGTTTTTCCTTCTGAGATTTGGGGGATGCCACCTAAGCATGAAATCAACTTTAGGATTGATCTTGTTCTCGGCATAGAGCCTATCTCAGGAGCTCCATATAGGATGACCACTCAGGAGCTTAAGGAGCTTTGATTGCAGTTGGAGGAGTTGTTAGCCAAGGGATTCAATCAACCTAGTGTTTCTCCTTGGGGAGCACCTGTGATATTTGTGAAGAAGAAGGATGGATCTTTGCGGCTGTGTATCGACTATCGACAGCTCAATAAGGTGATAGTAAAAAATAGATACCCCTTGCCTCGGATTGATGATTTCTATGATCAGATTAAAGGAGCTAAGGTGTTTTCTAAAATTGACCTTAAGTCGGGATACCATCAGTTGCAAATTTTTGAGGTAGATATTCATAAAACAACTTTTCGCACCCGTTATGGACATTATGAGTTTACAGTTGTACCATTCAGGTTGACGAATGCACCTTCAATTTTCATGAGCCTGATGAATGGTGTTTTTTTCACTTATCTCAACAGATTTGTCCTTGTATTTTTGGATGATATTTTGATCTATTTGAGGACTATGGAGGAGCACGAGGAGCATTTGCGTCAGGTGTTGCAGTGTCTAAGAGAAAATCAGCTTTATGCTAATTTGTCAAAGTGTGAATTCTTCCAGATAGAGGTGAAGTATCTGGGTCATGTCATCTCTGAAGAGGGTATTGCAGTGGATCCTTCAAAGATCCAAGCTATTATGGATTGGCCTGCACCTACTAATGTTTCTGAGGTCCATAGTTTTATGGGATTGGCAGGCTACTATCGCCGCTTTGTTATGAGGTTTTCGAGGATCACCCATGCTATCACTTCTCTTCAGAGGAAAGGGAAGAAGTTTGTTTGGTCAGAGTAGTGTTAGGTATCTTTTCAGACCCTTAAGAAGCAGTTGACCAGTGCACCTATTCTAGCAGTTCCTGATCCTACCGGGGACTTTGTTGTATGTACAGATGCTTCTTTGGAGGGTTTAGGAGTAGTTATGATGCAGGATGGTCGCATGATTGTCTATGAGTCTTGAAAACTCAAGGATCACGAATTGAACTATCCCACTCATGATCTGGAGTTAGCCACAGTTGTGCATGCCTTGGTGAGGTGGAGGCATTTTCTTTTGGGGCATCAGTTTGAGCTGCACAGTGATCATTGTAGTTTATAGTATATCTTTATACAACCAAACCTGAATGTAAGGCAGAGGTGATGGATGGAGTTCTTGTGCGAGTATGAATTTGAGGTCAAGTACATTTAGGGAAAAGAGAATATAGTAGTAGATGCTCTTAGTCGTTGGAGGCATGAGATCTCAGCAGTCACCCTCATAGTTGATTTGAGAGGTTAGATTCTCGCAGCACTTCCTACCGATAGTTGGTATCAGGAGGTGAACTCTGAGGTTGAGTCAGGTAGACCTTTGGAGGGTAGATTTGTGGGTTACTCTCTTGAGTCAGATGGTCTTTTGTGACATTTGGGTCATATCTATGTTCCTAGTTTAGAGGGTCTTTGTACCCTAGTTATGTCAGAGGCACATCGGGCACCCTATTCTACTCACCCGGGTGTCAAGAAGATGCATGCAGATCTTCGTCAGTTGTACTTTTGGAGTGGTATGAAGAGGGATATTGTGGATTTTGTGTTGAGATGTCTGGAGTGTCAGAGGGTGAAGGCGGAGCACCAACACCCTGTAGGTCTTTTGCAGCCCCATCTTGTTCTAGAATGGAAATGGGACATCATTTTGATAGAATTCATTGTTGGTTTGCTGGTATCCTCACGTCGATATGATGCCATTATGGTCATTATGGATAGGTTGACGAAGGTAGCTCACTTCTCTCCTATCTGTTCTTCTTATAATGCTTCTACAGTGGCCAGAGTGTTCATGGAGGACATAGTCAGACTTCATGGGATTCCTCATAGGATCATCTCTGATAGGGATCCAGTGTTTACCTCAGCCCTTTGGACTTCTCTGCAGCATGTCTTGGGGACACAGCTGAACTTTAGTTCAACATAACATCCTGAGACTGATGGTCAGACTAAGAGGGTTAACTAGGTCCTCAAGGATATACTTAGGATGTATGTGATCAATCAACAAAGCCATTGGGAGGACTACTTGTACCTGTTGGAGTTTGCATATAATAATGGATATCACAGTTCTATTGGTATGTCTCCATCTTAGGCTTTGTATGGTCATCCTTCCTGGACCCCACTGAGTTGGGATCATCTTGAGGACAGAGTTCTCTTAGGACCGGATATGCTTAGAGATATGGAGTAGTAGGTTAAATAGATTAGAGAGCATTTGGTGGTAGCGCAGGATAGGCAGAAGAAGTATGCAGATGCTCATAGAGTCGATCGACAGTTTTCAGTTGGGGATCGAGTGTTCTTGCGTGTGCGACCGTGAAAGAGTCTAATCCATTACGGAAAAGGCTCTAAGCTAGCACCATGATTTGTTGGACCTTTTGAGGTGTTGGAGAGGATCGGTCATGTTGCTTATCGTCTTGCTTTTTTGCCCATCCTTTCACGCATCCATGATGTGTTTCATGTTTCTGTACTTAGACCTTACTATCCAGATATTGCTCATGTTCTTGATTGGAGTGCTCTATAGGTAGAGGACGGGTAGCTGGCTTTGGAGCCCGTAGGCATTCTACAGCATAGGAGACTTGCTCTTAGTGGTAGAGACATGGAGTAGGTTAGGGTCCAATGGGATCCTAATGATGAGACTTCTGCTACCTGGGATGATGCTTCTAGGATGAGAGAGTTATAGCCTTACTTATTTGCAGGCTTCTAGGAGTAAGCCTGACTCTGGGGGGAGGATGTAATGCCCCTCATTTTGGTTTGAGACAGATGATAGTCTTCTATTGTTTTGACAGTTTTGAGACAGTTAGTAGTTTTATATTACACTTTGATAGTTGAGACATTTGAGTTATTAGACTATGGTTTATGCTTACTATGATCATGATGGACTATGTTTGACTAATGTGTTTTTGACATGTGTTATGAGTTTTATGATGACATTATTGATATTTCAGCTCATGATGTATTTTGACCTATTTAGTTGATGGTTAGTTAGATTATGCAGAATAATGTTACTATGCTATATGGATTTAATGTTATTTGATTAGAGATGTTTGTGTTCATTGTTATGTTTGTGAGCAGGGATGGTGTAGTATTACTCATTTTGAGCACCCTACTGCGCTGTGATTCCCTGACTCTATGTGCTTGATATATATATGTATGTTGTATACAACCTATCGTCTTGATGTAGGTTGCAGGTACCGGGCATCGACTCCACCTGACTTTGCAAGTCTAAGTGTGTCCTCAGCCAATGGATACTGTTGAAGGGAGATAACATGAGGTTCAGTCTTCAAGTTGTTGGTCGTCTAGTGGTATGTGGAGTTATTGTCGAGTTTTGGTTTAGTTAAACCTATGTATATTTTGGTAATGCATTAATAAATTAATATTACATTAATAACGTTAATAACATGTCAAATATAATAGTATTTTGCTTAGTCATAAAATTTGGAATATTACTTAAGTAAATTTTAATATAGACTAAATTAATTATTTCAATGTTTTAATAGTATATGATTCATAAGTTTTATTATGGTCAATTAGTATATAGTTATTTAAAGAATAATATTGGTTGATAATTTAATTCTTGTTAGTTGTCAGATAAGATTCTAGATTTGGGGAATCTCAAAAGAGGAAGGTCATTTTATCGAGAGGGGGGTCATATATTGAATATCACTTGATCTTTCTAAGATCACCCCCCTCCTGTTTCCTAACATTAAATGGACTTAAATGTGGTAGATAAGTTCTCGCCGATTGCGAATACAATTCAAACACTTGACATCATCCATGGATTCTCTACAGAGGATCAACGGATTTAATCGATTTAACCTAGTTTTACCCTAATTTTCCATACAAATGCGTTTAAAGGTAACTTTCCAAGGTTATTCTTATTTACCTTGCAAAAAAACAAGAAATTACAGAGCAGAGAAGTCAAACACCCATACGAGCTACCTGTGAATGGACTAGATCTTCCAGTGCAACGGAATGGGTGATCATTAGCATTTGCAACCCTTTTCCGTAATCATCTATCTAACCTAGGAGAAAAGTGCTATCAAGTAAGTAATTAAAAAACCCTCCTATTATTGTTTTTGGCATGTTCAGGTAGTATGTTTCTTCTTGTGGTTTGAATCTATAAATATGCATATCGTGATGAAGTAAAGAGTAATGAATATAGTATGCATGATGCCATATAGGTATATAATGTTGTATGAATGCATATGGATATCATATGGTAAGACCAGGCATGTTTATTGCAGGAATCCATGGCAGATCTCAGGCGGAACAGGTTTGATACAGAATTTATTAAACCCATGTTTGTTCAGCCCAAAGGGGTACAATTCAAGTATGGCATTATTGGTGATACTCACCAAGGAGATACAGACTTAGCAGCATGGTCAACCATAATAGATCATGATAAGGAAAATACCCTTCTAGATGCAATATATGTTTCAAGAATATGGCATGCATCCGGATTCCCATATGCCATGGAAACCCCAGAACTGGTAGTAGAATGTGCCAGGAACTATAACCCTCAGACCAGGTGGGTGGAGAAGCATGGAAGGGTATATGTTGACTTTTCAATTAAGGGCATCACATCTACTTTCAATTTGCCAATTGGAAAAATAGTGGTTAGTGTGGATCTACATAAATTGGAGATAGAGTATAATAACAATAAGAAGAATGCAAGGAAGAGGATGTACCAGTGGAGGTCTAAGAGCAACACCTACATTGCCTTAGCTAAATTGCCTGTACACTTATATAAATTTGATTTTGATGATGAGTACCAGTACATGATTGCCCTACTCAGCAGGATGACAAACCAGCCTCATGCTGGAAATCTTAAGAATTGGATGTTTGGAATCATTCAGATGGTCCTTTATATAGATAACAAGCCATTATGGGCCAAGGTCATCAGTGATGCATTGGATGAAGAGATGAGGAACCTGGGAGGTCAAGAATGCTCATTCCATATGACGTCATATGTTGTGTACTCATGTCCTACAAGCGAACATTTGATTCCTTGACTACAGTGGGTAAGGATTGTAGTAATGTAGATGATGCCTACATATGGGATCACTATCCTCAGTTATAGAGAAAGAACTACCTCCTAGATTATAAATTGGTAAATGATGCATTCTCTATGCATCTAGTTAGAACCATGGAGGAGGACACAACCAAGAGGTTGAGCATGGAAGCTCAAGAAGTTGTATACAGACATGGTGCCTGGTTCATCCAGTATGGCACCTTCTCATATATAAGAATAGAAGGATTTGAGGGATAACCCCTTATGCTACCAAGGTACCCAACTAATGGGGTGGTCCTGATGGAATTTCTTAGACAAGTATCTACCATAGTTGCAGCATACAAGGAGAAAAAGAAGATACCCCCAGTACTATTTCTAGTATCTATGGGCTGGTATATGTGCTCTGACTCACAGAGCATAGAGCATGTCATGGGAGGTCTGAAACTAATGTATCTACATCCATTTCCATTGGCTAGATCTTATGACCCCTATGGTAGGATGCAAAAAATAATGGGGAAGCCTATTCATCAGAAGTACCTAGAGGATTTCTGGACTAATTGTGAGGATGAGGCTGAAGTGAGAAGAAGAAAATACCAGAGGCTCACCTTAAATTGGATAAGAACATTTGACTGCATCCCAGGGCTAGCACAACTGAAGAAGGATGACAGAAGGACCATGTCAAATGATTATGAAGACAAGAAGGTGTACAATGACACCATCTCAGCCCTTAATCTAACACAGCCAGAAGATATTTCCTTGGATCAATTTACAGGTGGGGTGCTACAGTTAACCCAAGGTTGGGTAGATGAACAGATAACCAGAATGAAGAAAAGGGGTGTAGCCCTTACTGTAGATGCCAAGAAGAAAAGGAAGGAACTAACTGATGAGGAGTATGATGACTTTCTCAATGAGAAAAGGAAATCTAATGGAGAAAGGCTACCTACATAGAAACAGAGGAAGGGTCCCCCTAGAGGAAAGAAAACTAATGATGAGCCTAAGGGGGTGATAATCAAAAAAGTTACCATACCAGCTGCAGGTGCATCAACATCAGGACAGGCATCTGCCTCATCTGCATCGCCTCTGATGGATAAGCCTAAGACAAAGAGGATCTTGAGGCCAGTTGTAGAAATCACAGAACTATGGGAGGAAGGCCAAACCTCACAGCATGAGGTAGAAGAGGATCCCATTCGAAGAAGAGCTAGTTAATAAAGAGCCTGCAGGTGATGACCTGATGATGGTCAGTAGGAAGAGGAGGGTGGCGCCGCTGACGTCACCACCAAAGAAGTAAATAACATCTATGCGGGGTGATATCAGGGCTGATCCTATAGTATTGAGAGGAGCTGGTGGTGAAGTGTTTAGAAAAGAGATGCAACATGATGCACCACTTCCCACCATAATCAAGTTCAAGACTGAGAGAGCAGAGGAACAAGCAAAAGAGACTTTCAAAGTAGGTCAGGGTGGTCCTTTCTCCTTGGAAGACACCGCGGACCTATTAGATGATGAAGTAGTGTAGAATGTAGCCTCTCAAAGGATAGAAACCTTTGCCTCCAGTACCTGCATGAATCCACACGGGACCCCATTAGCATAGACGACGGTATTGGAAGGGTTAAAGCAAATAGAGAAGGAAGAAAAAAATAGTAGCCTAGAAAGGGCAGCCCAACAAATCTGGCTTGACAAGTGGGTTGATCAGGTGACTAGCCCTACTGTTATTGATTTGACATATAGGGAGGATGTGAGCCCCAAAGATAAAGTAGGTGCACCTGATGCGACGAAGAAAGTTGAAGGGGCCAAGCAGGTAGAGGAAGAGATCAATGCTCTGGATATGGGCCAACAGCAGCATGAGATACCTGTTGAGCCAAGATCTGGGTGCTGTCTTAATAATTTGACTTGCCTTAATGATTTGTCTTGTCTTAATGATTTGTCTTGTCTTAATGATTTCACTTGTCTTGATGACTTGTTGTATCTTGATGATTTGTGTGGTCTTGATGATCTGAGTTGTCTATACCTAGTTTGTATATGCTTGCTTGTAACCTTTGACTTAGTGGAACCTCTATGTTATCTCTTAGCTTGGGGGGTGGACCTCAGGGTTCCACATGGTTGGGTGGAAGAGCTTAATCCATTGGTTTTTCATGGTCAACCTAATTCATGATCAGCACAGATGGTTCTCCAGTTCCATACTTGAACTTGCATCCTTAGAGTTAGATTATAATTTCAGAATTGTATTATATTGTTGTATATTGTAAACTAACATGATCAGTCATGTGAACTTGTAATTGAACCTCTGTAAATGAATAATGTTAATCCTCATCTGTTGTATTTTAATGTATATCACTTGTACTATTTTTCTGATGCAGTTATGTTCCCTACAGGTGTTGTTGTGCAACTTGTTAAATGTTGTCAATAATGTAATCTACTGAATAATGCATCTATTTGTTTTTTTTTTTAAATTCCATTAAATTTTGCACTTGTTAGTTTAACACTCTAGGGTTGCATGACAGGGCATCACATTTGGTATCATAGCCCAGTTTAAACACTAGGTACTCTGGTTATAACTGAGCCCATTATGTGACCTAGTGATTAAACTCTGTAGATTAACTTTCATCCCTGTTGTGTGTAATAAATTATCCTTTGGTGTTGTAGGTAGATGCCTAGAGGTAGAGGTCAAGGTCGTGGCAGAGGTAGGGGTCATGGCAGAGGTGGTGGTGGTGGTACACCTCCACCTAGTTCTCCTCATGAGAGTGCCCATGAAGGAAGGGGTCAGAATATGGAAGGTCAGGATTAGCCTGAGGGAGCCCAATTACGATAGTTACTTGAGGAGGTCCTTACACATTTAGGCCCTAGACAGGAGGTAGAATAGCCTAGAGGGGGTCAGGAGGTAGATCAGCTAGAACCTAGGGTAAGAGAGAGATCAGCTAGGCGGAGAGATTTGACAGCTGAGCAGGAGGCCACACTAGCCAGCCATATGAGAGATCTTCTGAGGGCATGCCCTCCAACCTTTGATGGATCTGGTAGTGGTCTAGAGGTGGAGACTTGGTTATTGGATATAGGTAGGTGTTTCGCCATGCATCCGTATGGTAGCAACACCAAAGCTAGGTGTGCTATTGTGCATCTCAGAGGTTTTTCTTTGACTTGGTGGCAGTTAGAGGAGCAAAAGCTGCACTTGGACATTAGCATTGTTTCTTGGGAGTTGTTCTTAGAGAGATTCAGATCTCGTTTCTTATCTGATCATTGGAGGCAATGTCATGCAGATGAGTTTCACGAGCTAAGGTAGATGGCCATGTCAGTTGAACAATATGAGCGCAGATTCTATGAGCTCAAATAGTATGCAGGTATCGAAGATGATGAGACTATGCTAGTGCAACATTTTATTAGGGGCCTGAATACCTGGATCAGTGGACGGGTTCATGTATTTGAACCTAAGACTATGGAGGTAGCAATGGAGAAAGCCCAGTTAGTGGAAGAGAATTTGGCTGTGGCACTCAGAGGGCATATAGGTGTACATATTGGCAGTGCACCTTCTTTAGGATTTGGTTCTCGTGGTGGGCATACTCAGGCATCAGGATCTCATGCACCCTCAAAGGGTGGACAAAAGTAGCAGCAACACTCTTAGGCCAAACCTAAGAATCCTTAGACTCGGCAGGGTGTCAGATTTCAAATTTTTGAATTGGATAAAGGAAAGTTTTATTGTTGATGTTGACATTTGAAATGGACTATGTATTGGATTGTAAAAGATAGATGCCTTCTAGTCCCTTGTCCATGCATGTTACTATTTTTTGTATGTTGGCTAGGGGTTGCTAGTTGTATGTAGGAGTATAGCTTTCATGGTGGGGCCAGTGCCTAAAGTGGCTACCTGGATAACCCCATGGAAGTTGTAATCAAGTGATAACTTAATAATTTATCTAGGTGGGATGGGTAGTAATTCACGTAACAAGATAACTACGATGCCTCACCCATGCCTTGAGTGCTCTCTCAGGCTGAGGATGGGATGAGAAGGCCTAGTTGGCAAGGTCGACCTCCTTGTCTCCATGAGAGGATGTGTCAGTTCCGCATGTGTCACCCTATGGGGCCGGTGCCTAGTGAGAGGTCTCCAGGATAACCATATATGGGGGCCAGTTTCTAGTTAGAGATAGCCTGGATAACCCATGCTAGGACCGTGCGATGACACTCTCCCAACTGCAACTTAGTTACTTAATCTTTATCTTTGGTTAAAGCCTCTGGAGTATTGACTTGTCTTAATAATTTGACTTGCCTTAATGATTTGTCTTGTCTTAATGATTTGTCTTGTCTTAATGATTTGACTTATCTTGATGACTTGTTGTGTCTTGATGATTTGTGTGGTCTTGATGATTTGAGTTGTCTATACCTAGTTTGAACATGCTTGCTTGTAACCTTTGACATAGTGGAACGTCTATGTTATCTCCTAGCTCGAGGGGTGGACCTCAGGGTTCCACATGGTTCAGTGGAAGAGCTTAATCCATTTGTTTTTCATGGTCGACCTAATTCATGATCACCACAGATGGTTCTCCAGTTCCAGACTTGCACTTGCATCCTCAAAGTTAGATTACAATTTCAGAATTGTATTATATTGTTGTATATTGTAAACCGACATGATCGGTCATGTGAACTTGTAATTGAACCTTTGTAAATATTCATTGAATGATGTTAATCATCATCTATTGTATTTTAATGTATATCACTTGTACTATTTTTCTGATGCAGTTATATTCCCTAGAGGTGTTGTTGTACAATTTGTTAAATGTTGTCAATAATGTAACGTTATCTACTGAATAATGCATCTATTTGTTTCAAAAAAAATATATTTCTGTTAAATTTTGCACTTGTTAGTTTAACACTCTAGGGTTGCATGACGAGGCATCATAGATTGGAAGTTATTTAGAAACCCATTTGAAGATGTTATATTCTAAGTTTGAGCCCCCAATATGAAGAATTGAGTGGGTTATGTTCAGTAGAGTGAAAACAACTTTTTCTGTGTGTTTGGTGGTGACAGAGAGAAAGTGTTTTTCTCTGCATTGAAGTATTTTGGTCTGTGGTTCTGGAATTAAGTCTGTGATGATGTTAAGTGCCTTTAACTGCAATGGTTCATGATTTAATGGTCTACAACATATCTTTTACTTATGATAGTGGCTAGCAGTGTTGTTCTTGTGCTCCAGTTTGAAGAATCTTGTTGATAGAGTTGTTAGAGATCGTGTGGTTGTTCTTGGTGATGAAAATGTGCTTGTGGATGTCTCCTAATCATGCTCTTACATTCATATTGGTCTGCAAGATGTAATTCAGATAGTGCATGAAGCGTGTTCTTGAATATTTGTGTTAATATCAATCTTGGCCAACCTGGTTGAATCCATCATATAAGGAGATGCATCGAAGATTATGATATCGTATTGTAGCATGGAAGATTGTGTTTGAGTCGCAGCTAAGGCGTGGCATGTTTCACATACATTCTTACATGTTTTCTTTAGCTAAATTTGTATTAGGTCAAGACCTATTTTATGTCTGCTTGTGATGCCGACCTTGGAGATTATTCCAATGGTTGATGATTGTAATGCCAAACTTGATGATCATTCCAAGGTTGATGTAGTGTATAAATACTTGTAATTGAGTCATGAAAATGTATCCAAGTGTTAAGATGTGAAGATAGAAGCGAAGTAAAGTAGCAGAGTAGAGTAGAGGTGTTTTGTGCTTCAATGAAACTGAACCTTGGCATAGAGTAGACGTTATCTCAGTTCAACCTTTTGGCAGTGAGCCACCCTTTGGTAGTGAGCCACCCTTTGGCAGTGAGTCATCGATAGGCAGTGAGCCTTTGTTTGCAGTGAGAAATTTGGGTAGTGATCCCTGTAGGCAATGAGCCTCTAATTTTTGGTATTGATATAACTTATATATTTCTGTGGGCTAACACCCACCGTGATTTTTCCCTTTTAGGGTTTTCCATGTAAAAATCTGGTGTCTCCTATATTGATCATGCATTTGTGTTGAGCTTCTCATTTTATGTTTTCATGGTTATATCTAAATATAAGTAATTGATAAGTTGATGATTGAAATTGGTTAAAGTTTTAGGACAACTGATTCACCCCCCCTCTCAGTTGTCCAGTACAGTTCAACATTCTTATGGCACTTATTCCTAGAAAACCCCTACTATTTTTAGTAACTTCAGTAGCACTGGGGGCACTTCTAGCACAACATGATGAAATTGGGCATGAAAGAGCTATCTATTACATTAGTAGGACTCTAGTTGGCTATGAGCTTAACTATACACCTATGGAATGAGCATGTTTAGCTGTCATATTCAGCTCTCAAAAGCTATGACACTACGTGTTAAGTCCCTCAATCAGGTTCATTTCAAAAGTTGACCCTCTCAAGTACCTACTCTCCAGAACATCACTCACAGGACGTATGGTAAAATGGGTTATGTTTCTCAGTGAGTTCAACATTGAATATGTCAATTGTAAAGCTATCAAAGGCCAAGTTGTGGAAGATCAATTAGCAGAAGCACCTCTCATTGACCATCAACTACTTTCTATTGACTTCCCAGATGAATCCATCTTGACTACAACAAAATCAACAATCTAGAAAATCTACTTTGATGGATCATTTTGTTTAGTATGAAAAGAGGGGGGTTGTTGTGATAATGGTTGCTTTAAGAGTTTGTGTTGATCCTCCTTTCACCACTAAACATTCAAGGACATTCAACAGAGTAGAGGACTCTACTTCAGATCTCCTATCACTTGGAACATAGGGGAAGATTGCAATTGTGTAAATTTGTTGTTTAATTAAGTCCAATTATGTTTAAAACCCTAATTTCATGAAATCATAAACAAATAGACAAATTATAGAAAATGATCACATAGAGAGATGTAAAATGACAACTAAATACATACAAGATTTCAAAGTTCAGTGTGCAGAAAAGTCAAGGACTAATGAGCGGGCGCCCTAGTCCAATGTACCTATTTTTGTCAGGACCTCTGAAGAATGTTTGCAACCTGTTCTTGTTGTCACAGAGATTTCATCGCTTTAAAATCCAGAGGACTAATGAATGGGCACCAAGTCCAAGCCCTAGTTTTCTTCTTAGATCTATAATTCTAACAGTCTGCACTGCTTTCCTGCAACTCCACTTCTTTCATTTCCAAAACCTATAACTTGCAATCATAGAAAAGTGGGTTGGGGGTTGTGGTGTTTAGAGGCTTGCCTCGGTCAAGCCCCAGAGAGACATTCAAGTCTTCCAAACACCGTTGTTAGATAAAGAGTGCATATCCCTTTGGGATAGAGGCAAAATCCAAATGATAAATGATAGAAAACACAATTGATATCACCTTGTAGTGTAGATCTCATGGAAGGAAGATGCTCTTCATGCCATGAGGAGATGGAGTCAAATATGCAATCATAAACACAATAACAACACAAAATAATATTCTACAACACAATTAATGCCTTGAATCACCTTAATGTAAGCTCATAGATCAAAAATACCATCTAGTTTTTAAATGAATCACTAATCATGCTTATATATTCAACTACAAACATTCCCGCTAAGAATTTCATAATTCAAACTTGAGATGTCAGCATAGGACCTAATAACAGTCATAAAACTGACACCCAAAAATAAGTCCCAACCTAAAATAGAGTAGGACTAGGGCACGACTGCCTAAGTCCACCCCCCTATTTCAGGTAGGATTCATGCTAAATTCACCCCATAGGTCCCATTTGCCATGAAACTTTAGGGTTTTCTCATCGGGATTCACCATCAACATGCAAGATGACCTAAATGCATTCTAAAGGACCCAGAAGCTAAACCTTAAGATAGAAAAGCCCCCGAGGGGACATTTTCTGACATAACATTTAGCCCCCACTTTAATGTATGTATAAATGCAAGGCCAATACATGCATTAAAGTACGGTCAACAAGCACAGTAAACACGCCAAGCATGGAGAAGACATGTCAATCACAATGAAGACAATAATAGGCATGTAAAACACAGAGAAGATAGCTATAGTCACGTAAAACATAGGGAAGATAGCATTAAAGACACACAAAAATAGTGAATACAGTCAATGCAGTGATCATTTCTTTTTTCTTTTTCTCATATATATGAAATACAAATGCAAGTGCAAGGAAAGTAAACACACAACCCAAAATGCAGGAGGGACTCATCGCCACCGGTCTTTAGACTGTACTTGAGAACAAACATGCCATACAAATCAAGCACGTCATACAAATCCCAAAGCATAGGAGGGATTCATTGCCACCGGTCTTTAGACTATGCTTGGGAAGAAACACGCCATACACACAGATATAGAAGACACAGAGAAAACATGATAGACAAGCGATGGAAGAAACCTATCTCTAGGTTCACAGCCATCTCAGGCACATTACAAGCACACACCAATGATTGGGATTTACCACAATAATTTCCAAAGACACGCTTAAGGGTTAGGATAGTCTCAAATCTGCTCCCCACCTACTCAGAGGACTTTTTGAAAATGACAGGATTGTACAGTCTCCTCAATAAATACACCATCCCCACCTTGCACAGAGGACTTAAAATAAAAAGGATATGGATGATATCCCACATCTACAAAGGGATTAAGTGATTGCAGTAGATTCAAGCTTTACAAACACACTTTGCTAGCATCTAAATTAGACATCTTACCTTATATATTCCCCCACCTAAAGTTGGTTGATATCATGTAACGATATTAAGCACATTAAGGTAGGAGGAAAACACACAAGGGAACACAAGCTCTCACAAAGCCCATGCCCCTAGAGCTGACATGCTCTTTACGATCACCAAATGTTCCCATAAACACAAAATTTCCTATAAGAAAAGGTGTTAGCATCCATATAATCATGATAAACAACAATGCAAAGCTAGATTCAAGATAGACAAAGTGCATGGAGCAGCAGTATTGTTATGTTTTGTAAGTATGATAAGACAACATCAAGATCACATGGAGTAATTCTACTAGCCAAGCATCGGATAATATTGAACAACCCCATTGTCATGTATGGACTAGGTCCATTTTTTTATTTCTTGCTGAAGGGACACTAGGTCCGTATTAGTATAATAAGTTTTTCATCATCGGCTAGCTAGATAGAACCACTAGAAGAAGGTAAACAATAAATTGACAGAGGAGAAACAAGTGCCTTAGGGACAATCATGTAGGAGGTTGCCCCAAAGTCACCAACCGCAACGCTATGTCCATAAGACACAACACAACAATAAAAATAGAGGAGAAGCAATATAGAAGAATGATGATACAAATAGAAGAAGGGTCACAACAGAGGCAGTCTCCCAGTATCCTTGACCTTACAAGAGAATCAAGGGTCATCCCAGGAGGCCTAAACAATACATAACACTTCACGGGGAGAACACAACACGAGAGGGGAGGTCACATAAATGAGCAAATAATGCCATGACATAGGTGACCACCAAGGTTAGAAATACTTACCTGAAAGTAAAATTGGTCTAGAATTTGGAACTTGCGAGCATCTTAGAGAGATGCTCTATCAAGTTTTGTGTAAAGTTTGAGTGGTTCACCTTAGATTGTTCTTTTTTCTCAGAATATCCATGCAGTGGTTTTTTCTCACATCCTTGTATACGTGATATATTTTGTTGCTTGTGAGGAGGAGAACCACTATTATTTCCAACTGATGATAATCATCTTACTCTTTTCTTATTTTTAGCGACCTTATTTTGTTGAGTTCGTCTATCATTATTTTGCATTGTTTCAATCTTTTCCTTTGTCATGATCTCTTGCTTCAGTTGTTCTAGTTGTTTTTCTAATGCATTTTGGTTATCTCCCAATCCTTGAAGAGGTAATGGAGGAGGAACCTCAGCATAAATACCATTTCTTCATGGATCACATAATACTTTAGTCTTTTCATTAGCCACTTCTATCGTAGCAATTATCTGATTGTAGTTCAGATAGTCATCTTCTATTTCGAGTGTATTTTGTTCCATCGTTATCAGTATGCTTAGGGAAAGGATTAGTAAAGATTTGTAAATTTTGATTCAGAGGAGTAACCGACTTATTTCCATTATCATTCACACCGAATACCTGTATAACATTCGAATCAATGAGGTCTTGTATTTCATGTTTAAGATGCATACATCGTTTGGTATCCTGTCCTTGTTGTCAATGATAGTGATAAAAAGAATTAACATCAAAATAAGGTCCTTGCATTCTACTAGGATCCAAAGGTTTAATCAGAGGAAGCTTCATGAGGTTATTACTTGTACAACTTGATTCATGATAGAATGATAGGACTCAGATATCGGAGTAAACTTTCTTTGCTGATACGGTGCCTTCTTTGGATTAGTGATAGCAGACACTTGGGAAAAGTTGTTCAAATTCAATCCATTAAGCTTGATGAAACTCTTATTATTCCTCTTAAAGTTGTTTTGTGATGGTCTGCCCATGGATTGACCAACTTGAGCGGATGAGTTTTGATTTTCATACTGACTAGGCAAAAGTTGATAATCACGAAGGGCAATACATAAATGTTGAAAGGAGTTATACTTGATGAAGAGAATCTTATGACAGATGTTAGGTTGTAGATTTGTAATAAACACCTTCTAAACATCCTCATCCTTCATCTACTATTGAATTTGTGCATAGATAGCTTGATACTGACTAATAAACTCAGTTAACTTCTCTTTTGGACCTTGCTTGCAATGAACTAAATCGATCAAAGAGACTTGAGGTCCAATGTTTTCTTGAAAATGTTGTAAAAATTGATCAACTAACTACAAAAAAGAGTGTATTGAATTTGGAGGTAGAGAGAAAAACCATTCTAGAGCCGTATCTTTGAGAGATTGCAGGAAAATTTTTTCTAACAAATCCTCTTCAAAGTAGAAATCACTACACATAGCTGTGAATGTTGTCACATGAGTATTAGGATCACCTTTTCCACCATATTTTTCAAAGTGAGGAGTCTCAAACCTCTTAGGCATAGGAGTTCTCAGGATTGCATAAGATAGGGGATTACAGGCATGATAGGTTGTTATATTAGGTTGTGAAGAATTTGTCAAGTTTGTCACTTTTTGTTGTAAAGAATTCATGCCTTGCAAAAGTTGGTTTAATATGGCATCATTGGGAGATGCAGTTTGTTGTGAGGAATTAAAACCAAAGTGAGGAGGTGACTAAGCTTGAGTAGTGATAAGAGGAGGCTATGAATAGTTCAGTGGTGGTTGAACATAGTGATAGGTGGAAGGTGGTTGTGAATAGTTGTATGTAAGAGGTGGCTAAGAATAAGTGGGATGGAGAGGTGATTGTGAGTAATTATTCATAGAAGAGGTCCCCTTGGAAACCAAGTTCTAATAGTTAAATCCAACAACTTTGTAATTTTGTGAATTAGTTCCATTAGATACTCTAATACTAGTGGTAGCATTACTACAAGCATTTGCATTGGTGGTTAAAATCGTTGATGTAAATGTAAATGTTCCCATAGTTGGTATAGGTGCCAATACTTGCATATGAGACAGTGACGACATTTTGTTAATAACTTTTACACATTCGGTCACTGGTATAACATTAGTTTGTACAATATGTGTTAAACCTCAAATACCATTAATACCCTCTTGTCCTTCTTTTATTAACTCACTTATATTGTGATTGACATGTATAGCTTCTTCCGCTATCCTTTTAGTTTGCACAAATGCTTGAAAATCAGCTAACTCTTTATCAAGTTTGTTTATTTTCTTATTAGGTACATGTGTTACCACCTCAATAGTGTCCTCAACATCATGAAATAATTGATCTTCCATAGTGGTTGTATGAGGTATAGTAACTTGCAAAATTTGTGTCTCTCCTTTTGTAAAGAAAGTGTTCAATGGATTTTCAGTGGTAGGAATATCGTATTCTTTAGGAGCACTAGATCCCATGAGTCTTCTACTTCTTCTTAAAGGGATATTTATATTAGGGAAGAAGGTTATAATACTCATACAAAAGCATGCAACACTCAATGCACAAACTAATAGAACAAACCCTAGGAGAAAGATATGTTTAAGATCCAAAATTCTTGATTTTTCACCTTTTGTTTTCAATGCAAACAAGTGAAAGAAGAGGTGTTGTAAGGAAATTGATCAGGGGAAGAAAATAATATGTCTAATATCAGTCCAATAAATCAATAATATCCTTCACAACACACATTTTATGCAAGCCTATAATGATGACAAGTCAAAACCTAGTGAAAATACACTAAAATATGCAAATTTTCACCAATTTTCAATGCAAAGGTCCACTAAAAAGGGTGTTGTAAATAATTTGAGGAGGGGAAAAAGATTATAACCCTTATAATAGACAATTAATGCAAACAAATCCTTCACAACACGCCTATGATGCAATTCTAGAGAGACGATAAGGCCAAATCTAGTGAAAATGCAAGGTTTTCAAACCCTAGACATGAAATTTCGCAAGAAAGGCACTATGATGAAACACTATAGTTAGAAATCAGTCCTGATGAGTGTTTTTAAAGGGTAGTAAAATCTGAAACAAGATATTGACTACAAACCCTAGCTAATGCAAAACTAGGTTATATGGAAAAATGCGCAATTTCAAGCAATGTTTAACAATTTAAGCATGAAAATGCAATGTAAATAAATGATGAATGAAGAATTTCTGTATTTTAAATTAGATCTGATGATAATGATAGAAATTTATTGAAATTAAATGCCAATTAAATCAAATTATTTGAAAATGCAAGCTAGAAATGCCAATTTTTCAAATGCAATAAGATGAACAATGAAATGAATGTAAATCTAAAGTACAACACTCAGCAAGGTGCAAAATTCAAAAGAACACGGGTTCACCAAAATGTTTAGTATGAAAAGAGGTGGGGTTGTGATAATGGTTGTTTTAAGGGTTTGTGTTGATCCTCCTTTCACCACTAAACATTCAAGGACATTCAACCAAGTAGAGAACTCTACTACAGATCTCCTATCACTTGGAACATAGGGGAAGATTGAAATTGTGTAAATTTTTTTGTTCAATTAAGTCCAATTATGTTTAAAACACTAATTTCATGAAATTATAAACAAACAGATAAATTACAGAAAATGATCACACAGAGAGATATCAAATGACAACCAGATACATACCAGATTTCAAAGTTTGGTGTGCAAAAAATTTGGGGACTAATGAGCAGGCACCCAAGTCCAAGCCCTAGTTTTCTTCTCAGATTTGCAATTTTGACAGTCTGCACTTCTATCCTTTAAATCCACCTCTTTCACTTCCAAAATCTGTAACTTGCAATCACAGAAAAGTGGGTTGGGGGTTGTGGTGTTTAGAGGCTTGCCTCGGTCAAGCCTTGGAGAGACATTCAAGTCTTCTGAACACCATTGTCAAATAAAGAGTGTGTATCCCTGCGTGATAGAGCAAAAATCCAAATGATAAATGATAGAAAACACAATTGATATCACCTTCTAGTGTAGATCTCATGGAAGGAAGATGCTCTTCATGCCATGAGGAGATGGAGTCAAATATGCAATCACAAACACAATAACAACACAAAATACTATTTTACAACATAATGAATGCCTTGAATCACCTTAATGTAAGATCATATATCAAAAATGTCATCTATTTTTCAAACGAATCACTAATCATGCTTATATATGCAACTACAAACATTCCCATTAAGATCAAACTTGAGATGTCGGTATAGGACCTAATAATGGTCATAAAACTGACACCCAAAAATAGGCCTTGACCTAAAATAGGGTAGGACTAGGGCATAGGCACCCAAGTCCTCTCCCCTATTTCAGGTGGGATTCATGCTAAATACACCCCATAGGTCCCATTTACCATGAAACTTTAGGGTTTTCTCATCGGGAGTCACCATTAACATGTAAGATGACCTAAATGCATTCTAAAGGACTTGGGAGCTAAACCTTAAGAGGGAAAAGCCCACAAGGGGACATTTTCTAACATAACACATTCAAAAATCATGGCTCTAGTACTAGAATACTCTTGGTCACTCCTCACAGAGAATACATCCCTAAAGCATATAGGCTTGCATTCCCTTGCACAAACAATGTGGCCGAATATGAAGCCTTGATAATTGGTCTTAAAACAATAGATCAATGGAACATCCGACAATTACAGGTTTATAGAGACTCCCAATTGGTCATCAAACAAGTCAATGATGAATACCATACTAAGGATGATAAGTTTATTCCCTACAAGAAAATGGTGGATGAATACAAGCTTCACTTCATCTAAAAGGGAAAAACCCAGCCTTCAAAGTTCACATCTCATTATATTAAATCTCCAACTCTTATTACATATGCATCTAGAGCTTTTTAGGTGCTCGGTCGCAGCCCAGGCTTACAAAAGATTCATACAACAACATTCTTCCATGTCTTCTTTCTCTTTCTCATTCTCTATCCTCTACTCTGTATCTTCTTCTACTCTATGCTCTGTCTTCTGCTTCTGCTCTACTATCTTCTAGAATCAAAATAATTCATTTTTTCGCATCATGTCTTTGCACACTTTCATCACTACCTTGAAACAATCTTCTATCCTTCATTTATATCCTCTGCAAGCCTTCAAAATATTATCTTGTCAGCCTAAATGTAATGTGTAATATGAAACATGCAAAAATAAGTAGGTCAGCGTCCAACACTGAACAATGCTCTACAAATGATAGAAACTTGATGCGGTTCTCCATGAAGGTCATCTAAGTCCCAAATTACCTTGACTGATGTTCCATTAGGCTCCACAAGTCACAAAATTGCTCTGCAAACCCATTAGGCTTTAAATGAACACTAATTGCTTTGCTATGAGAAAACTGATGATCTTCTGATAGTGATAACTTTTAGCAGACAAATCCAAATCTCATGAAATCTGAATATAATGTATATATAACTTTTAGCATACAAATCCAAATCTCATGAAATCTGAATATGATGTATATACCATGTCATAGAAAATAAGTCCTTCTTTGCGAGCTTTGATATGAAGATGCGGTAAAATGCGGTAGGTTCCAATGTCTCCCCTAATAACCAGTTACACAATCTTGACTCAAACACTTCTAGGTACCTTTGTCATGATCCAAAACTTCTAAAACTTGGATATGTTATGCATCTAGTCCTCATCTACATAACCTCCTATTGATGATGATTGTTAGTCATAACAACATGCATAAAAATTTGCACAACAAACCTTTATTATCTTGAAAAGTACGATCAATTTGGAAGAAACTGATGACTCCAAGTCTCCGTTGATCAGCTTATGATCTTCTGATGTTACTCAAAGGTTGATGTGACATGTTGTTTTCCATTTCAAGGGGTCTTACACTATATGTATGGTAAATCATTGTCTGTATGATTGATTATGCACCTGTGTACTCTAAATTCACTTCACAAACAAGGTTATTTCTACTATGCTCCACAGATTATAGTGATATTTGTAAGTTTGGTCAATTCTTCTGAGCATTTACTGTAATGAACTTGTATATACTTTTACACTGTATGTTTATTCGAATAATGTGCCTACAAGTAAATATTCACATGTTAATCATTGATGTACATCTATATTTGCATGATATTTGCCATTCAAACATGCTTTCACTCAAAATATGCTCTATATTTTCAATTATTTATGAGATATAGGCATATTTCTTTTTTTTGGTTTAGATTGTCTATTATTTGCAATTATGAGGGTAATTTGCAATGAAATTTAAGAAAATTAAAAGAAATACTTCTAAATTTGGTGAACCTTTAGCTATTGAGTCACATACATTCTAGATACAGTCATGAAGAGAAGAAATCAAACTATAATTTCACCAGGATGTTCCACAGCTAGGTATGATTGATGCTAACTTCAAAGGAACAAGGAATGAAAACAACACATGCAAACTGATAAGCACTCTAAGGGACGCAACTAATCAATGCATATATCCAGATCTTATTCACTGACTACCCAAGATTTACAATAATTTTGTAATCAACACAACTTCTCTTTCATTAAGTACTCAAAAAACATGTACATTCACAATAGCCTTGAAATATGTCCTAAATGCTTCAGCAATCAAATTTCAATTAAGTTTATAATGCATTAAAGAGTGCACTGCATCCCATTTTATAGAATAAGGTGAGGAGGCAGTTACAAATGACCAACGGTCAAGATTTATCTATTCCAATCGACAGTCAACATCTCTCATTGACTTAGTCAACATCTTTATATGTGGCACAAGTTGCCAATTGGAAACCCTCTATGGGATTCAAGCATCTTTCATGCGGATTATGCATATGATTTGATCATCTTTCTTCTCTCTTTACTCTTCATTCTCTTCTTCTTCACTTTCATCTTCTTCGTCATTTTCTGCATCATCCTCTTCATTATTACTATCATTTTGATGTAGATCATCTCCTATGTGAACTCTCATAGTTGTCCTGATGACCTCATACAACTGTACTATTCTCTCAATTTCACCACCATCCTAGACTTTGGCTTTTATTACTGCATGCCTGTGGGAATGAAATTTTACTTGAAGGGCATCCATCTGACTTTTCCTGCTATTCAATGTTTCATTATATGTCTCCACCCTGACCTTCATCCTCATGACCTTATTTATCACCTCTTCTGTCAAATGGTGCATGGGATCTTCTGCATCTTGCTTAAAATTGTCATGAAAAACCTAAACAGCAAAATCAGTGTCCTAATTTTCTATCTTCCCTTCTACCTTCCCTTCTAGGGCTTCCAGGGTTTCTACCTCTTGTGTCATGTGATTATGCAATTTGACACTGATATCCCTGAGTTTGCCACTGTATCTCTTCAGAATATCACATTCAAATCCAGTGTCTTCATACCATATACTTAGCAGCTGGGAGATGTTATTATCTAGTATGTTGTTCTTGATAAGTATCTGTACATCAATTCTTTTCATCTCCCCCAAAGCATCTAGGTGCTTCTCTAGCTTAAAGGATCTCCTGCCTACTTCATTCTGCAGCTTATCCACTTTTCTTTTCAAAGTACTTAGAGAATTCCACCTATCTAGGGAGGTCTTCACCACTTCCTCAGCTTCAAAAATAGAAGACATGAACCATTTGTCCATCAATTGTGCTTTATGCTTCATCAAATCTAATCTAGTAACCACCTCTTGGGATATAATGGTTAGTGGGGTAGCAGGATCAGCCGATACATGATCAGGGTTAATTAAGCCTTTTATAAAAGAATTTAATTGAGCAATGTGCTCTTTATGTTTCTTGTTCTTTTCTTTTTTCCTTTTTCACCCTTTGGGTTAAAGAATCAATAATATCCTTTCCTTCCTGACCCTCCTGGTCTTCATTTGCAAAGCCCAGATCAATATCAGTGATCTAAAAATCTTCAAGGCTTATTTTGCCTTTCTCTTTCTCAACTGTTGGCAAGGCAACCTAGGCTATTCTCCTACCTATAGTAGGGTCTCTTCTTATTGCAGATGTCAGCATTGCCTTCCTTCTTGGTTTAATCATGCTTCTAGCAAATAGTGTAGAAACATCAAAGTCCTGCACTTCATCAACTTGTTGCACATTTACCTCTTGTTGCAACTAATAAGGAACATCACCCTTGGGCATCCAATGATCATCCTCCTTACTTCAAGTATCTTGTGACTCTACATTATGTTCTGCCCCTTCTGGTGAATGTTCTTTTCTGACTTCTTCCTCATGCACATTCTCATGAGGCGGATCTTCTTGAGGTACTTCCTATTAAGGGACCTCTTTCTAACGTGGAGGATTTTGTAAAGTAGGCATTCCTTGATCTAGAACCTCCTCCTGTAAATTCTCCTCAGGAGTTTCTTGAGCCATTTCCTTCTACTCATCATGTGGCACATTGGTCTCTTGAGAAGTTAGTGTATCTTAACCTTGGGAATCACTAGGATTGCCTTCAGTCACATTTTCTATTTCTCTCTCTAGACCCTCACCCTGTGGTAAATTCTACTCTTTTGCCCTAGATGCATCAGCTTCTTCTAAGTTTACTTCTTTCCCAGTTGATTTCTCTTCTGATACTTGGTTATTACCTTGATCACCTCCTCCAGTATGTGGTGATGGAACGCTTTGGTCTTGATCTGCCCCTTTGTCTGACATATCCTGATCACCCCCACTCTGAAGTTATGCCTCTGATTGTCCTATGGGTGCATTATTTTAATCCTCACCTTGATTGGATGTCATACCATTTTTAACCTTTTCAGGCTCCAGAGGTGGATCACTACCTTCTTTTAGACTAATATCACCCTCGTAGGTTAGGTCTATCGCTGCAGGACTAGTAACCTGCTCTACTAAATTGGCCAGCCCTATTTGTTGGGTTACTTCCTCAGGGTTATCCTATTATGTTTCATCCTTTCATCCCTTGCCTAGCCAGTCACCTTTTGAGCCATTGGGGTCCCATGAGGGGTCATCTTAGTATTGGCAACCAATGTCTTCATGTGCCAAGCAGCCACAACTTGGACTACCTCATCATCAGATAATTCAACAGTATCATCTAGAGGAAAGGGTGACTCTTTACTAGCCATATGTACCTCTTTTGTTTGTTCTTCAACCTTTTCAGTTTTAAATTGAATTATTTCAAGAATGGGGACTTCATGTTGTAGCTCCCTCATAAATGTTAAACCACCCATACCTCTTAACAAGATAGGGTCAATGTTGACATTTCCCCTCATCATTGTTCTTTGTTTCTTTTGTGGTGGGATTTGTAACACTTCCTTTCTCTTCTTCCTTGTTATTAGCAAGTCATCATCCCTGGGTCCTGTATCTATCTGTTCTTCCTCCAAGGGATTTTCTTGTAGAGGCTTATTCTCTACTTGTTTCTCTGTATCTTCAGGAACAGGGTTCACTACCTTCTTGCTTTTCTACTTATCAGGGGGTGGCTATGATAAAGATCCATGTGCAGATGTTGATGCCCCATCACCTTTTCATGGAAACCTTTTGATAACTACCCCCTTGTGGTTTAGGATCATCCTTCTTACCTTTGCGTGGTGGTTGTTGCCCCTCATCAGTTAGTGTCTCTCCATTAGATTTCCTCTTCTCAATAAGGAAATCATCATATTCTTCATCTGAGAGCTCTTGTCTTTTCTTTTTATTGTCAACGGTAAGGGCCATACCCCTCTTCTTTAATTTGGTGACCTCAGCAGTTACCCAACTCTATGTCAGTTGGAGGACCCCTTTCATTATTTGATTGAATGAAGTTTCTTCTGGCAGTGTAGATCAGGGGCTGAAATGGTGTCATTATACACCTTTTTGTCTTCATATTCATTTGACATTATCTTTCCATCATCATCATGTAACTGTGCAGGAACTGAAATGCAATCAAAAGTCCTAATCTGGTTCAGGGTGAGCCTTTGATAATTTCTTCTTCTAATCTCTGCCTTATCATCACAATCAGTCCAGTAATCCTCTAGATGTTTTTGGTGTATTTGTTTCCCCAATAATTTCTGCATTCTGCCATATGGGTCATATGACCTTGCTATAGAAAATGGATGCAAGTGCATGAGCTTTAACCCTCCAATAGCATGCTCAATGATCTGTCTATCTGGGCATATATACCAGCCTATGTACACTGGGAACAACATAGGAGGAATCTTCTTCTGCTCTATGTGAGCTTCAACTGAAGTGAACACTTGTCTAACAAACTCCATCAAGATGACCCTATCTGTGGGGTATCTTGGCAACATGAGGGGCTAACCCTCAAATCCTTCTATTCTTGTGTATGAGAAGGTGGGGAATTGGATAAACCAAGCCCCATGCTTATAGATAATAGCTTGAGCCTCCATGCTCAGTCTCTTAGTCCTATCCTCCTCCATAGTCTTGACTAAATGCATTGAAAAGGAATCATTTACCAATTTTTAGTCTTGGAGGTATGCTTTCCTCTGTAATTGGGGATAATGGTCCCAAATGTTTGCATCATTGGTGTTGTTTCCAACCTTGCCCACTGTTTGCAAGGCATTAAATGTTCTATGAAAAGCACATGCATTCACAACATAGAAGGTCATGCAGAATATACAAGCCTTGCCACCTAACTTTCTCATGCCCTCATCCAGGCTATCACTAATGATCTTAGCCCACAAAGGCTTGTTGTCTGAATATAGGACCATCTGGATGATTCCATACATCCAATTTTCAAAGTTGCTAGCATGTTTCTTGTCGGTCATCCTACTTAATAAGGCAATCATGTATTGATATACCTCATCAAAATCAAACTTATATAAGTAAACATGCAACTTGGCAGAGGCTATGTATGTACTATTCTTGGCCCTCCATTAGTACATGACCTTCTTGGCCTCTTTCTTGTTATTATTGTACTATGTCTCTAACTTACCTAGGTTCACACTGACCACCCTATTCCCCATAGGCAAACCAAAGTGGCAGCAATGCCCTTGGTTGAGAAATCGGCATATACTCTACCATGTTTTCCTACTCTTCTATTCTCAGGGTTATAATTTCTGGCACACTCTGCTACCAGGTCAGTGGCCTCCATTGCATATGGGAATCTGGCTACATGCCACATACCAGTCATGAATATCCTATCCAGTATAGGGTTATCGGTATCATTATCTAATCTTCTGGTCCATGCATCCAACTCTGTTTGCCCTTGATGTGTATCATCTATCTGACCATATCTGAATCCTACTCCTTCAGGCTATATAAACATAGGTTTCAAGAACTTAGAGTCGGATCTATTCTTCCTGATCTCGGCCATTAGATCCTGCGATAAAAATATTCATTTCTTACCCTAGGGTCTATGAATGGGGGAGCTCAAAGATATTATGCATTTCATAACTAGTATTCAATATTGCAATTACTTCATGCATCATCATCATGTAGATTAAACCTATTAAAACATGCTTTACCTGATGATTTGCAAAAAATGACAAGAAAGATGGTTTTCATTTACTTACCTAATATTCACTTTTCTCTCTTGTTATATGGTTGATAATGGAGAAAATGCAGATATGCAGTATCAACTATTCCGTTCCGTTACACTGAGTGTCACGTTCCGCCGGTAGGTGACTGTGGGATATTGACTTTCAGAGCACTGTAAATCTCAATTATGGCAAGGGTAAATGTAAATAATCCCTAATTTTTACTTTAAAACTGATCGATACGACAAATTGGGGAATATGTGTTGTTTTATTTGAATCCGTTGATAATTTGCATGAAACTGGTAGATATCGCCAAGTGTCTGATTCGTATTTGAAATTGAAAGGGAGCCACCTACCATTGGCATGTGCATTTAATGCCAGAGGATGATCTTTGAAAGATTAGGGATATATGAAAATATGACCCCCTCCCTTGTGTGTGGGATAATTGTTTACTAAAGATCGAGTGATATGGTCAACCTTTGACTATGAAGCGAGATCGGGTCATAAAGTTAAAGGTAAGGGATATTAAGAAACATGACCCCCTCAGGAGTAGACCATGATGACCTCATCATACCATCTTGTCTTCTTTGTTATCGGGTTATGATGATGTCATCATCATATTGAGAAATATGACGAATATTATGAAATATGACCCTCCATGGGTCAAGTACAATGATTACATCATCATCATGGTGATCTATTCTATTCATTGGAAATGAGTGACATCAGCGTCATATTTGTGTATATGACCCCCCCCCCACAAATACATGAAGTTTATGATAGGTAAATACTCATCCCTATTTAAGTTTGACGTTCGTGTTTCGGGGACGGATTGAATATTGGGTGATTTTTCTAAGTCAGGGTCATCTAAACAAATATGATGGACACTTAGAAATATGACCCCCCCTGTGAAATATCAGGGTTGACTGAACTTTGACTCAACATAACTTTCTACCCTTAAACAATATTAGGGTGATCCAAAAGGCAAACCTGCTTAGAATTTTGCACTCTTTCTAACTATGAGGTTTATGATAGAAAATGCTAACTTGGACAACTAACCTCCTTGTGATGCACATACCTCAGCAAAGGTGACATACATGACTGAATTTTACCGCACCACCCAAAGCAAGGAAACAAGCAAGTAGAAGCAAAAGAAAAGTTGGGTCCCTATTTTGCTAAGGCAAAATGGGGTGTGTTGTGCAACCACACAACACCTGCAATCCACATAACATGCAACTTTCAAATTTTCCTAAAAATTCCAAAAAAAAAAAAAAAAATTGAAGAATGTCCAGGGTCTGCCATTGATGGATTTTAAAGCATCCTTCCCCAATTTTTCACACCAAAATTCAACTTTCAAAATACAATGAAACTCAAAATTCTAAAAATACCCTCTTTCTCTAAATTAACCCAACAATAATCTTTTCCATTCAGATAATTTTTCTAACAAATTCTGATAGGTCAAAAAAGGGAAATTCATGCACTTTTCATGCTTTCCAAGAAATTCAAAGACCGAAAATGTAAACATACCCTTTTAAGCCTAATCTACCAAACAAGACACTTATGAAAAAAAAATTGCAGTTTAAGAAAAAATTTCCATGACCTTGGTAGGAAAATCAATTTCCCAAAATTTTCTACTTCCTACAAATGAAAAATCCAAATAACTATTTGAAATAAAATTCATACATTAAAATAATTACTGCTATGAATGCTGAATTTAATTCCAAACAATTCTCCTTCTATCAGCTTCCAGATCCAAGCAAATCCAAGCACTCAGAAATCAAATTATTTGAAGAGGGTTTGAAAATAAGTTGTTTTGCTCCAATTTTGCTCTCAAAAATATCCAAAATGCATAATGAATCAAATTACAAAGCCTCTTTTCTTTTATATCTCACTAAACAAGATTAGGCTTAACCCTAATTAACTTTCCTAAAGCTAATTTCACTAACACCATAATCCAAAACTAAATAAATATCCTTCTTTTTCAAAAAGGGTTTTTTCTATTTCAAATACCAAGCAAATAATTAAAAGTGCCTTTTCAAATTAAACATCTTCTAACATATAAAGAAAATCATTTAAATGCTTTTCTCCTAACTAGGAAATGATAGCATAGAACAATGATGTCCAAGGCATCATAAATCAATTCACATGCCAAGCACATGCAGAATCGCACAAGTGATAAATCAAACACTCCTAAGAAGACATTCACATGTCTCTCACACGGGTAATCTAGAATCGCAATAATTTTAGATGAGATTTTTCACTGGTTTTAATAACATAAGGATCATGAGGTGAGATTGTTGGATTTAAGACAGACAACTGAGATGGGGGGTGAATTAGTTATTACCAAACTTCTATTCTTTATATACTTTAAAGCTTCTTCTATTTCAATAGCACATTAGAGATTCAATCATGAGGCACAATCCATGAATTTAAGAGCAGAAACAAATTCAACACATACAACACATACAACACAAAGATTTTTACGTGGAAAACCCAGTTAAGGGAAAAACCACGGGGTGACTAACCCAAGATTGTATTCTCTATTAAAAGAATAATAAAAATGAAATGACACTTACCAATTAGGTCTCACTGCCTGAGCACACTGCTCACAAGAGGCCCACTGCCTACAAGAGACACACTATCCACAGAATAATATAAATATCACATACTTGAACTGGAGATCAGCATCTTCACTATGCCTGAGTCAATTCCATTCAATCTCAACACCTCTGCTCTACTTTTCCTTCTTCTTCCTTACCACCTTTTCATCATTACAAGGATACTTTTGAATGACTTCACAATTCTTATTTATACAAGACATCGACTTTGGAATGATCATAAAAGTCGGCACAACATACACTTATTTTATTATAGAGTAGATACAAAAATACAACTTGACTTATTACAAAAGCTTCATGCACACTACTACACTGTCAGCTACCCATAGCTGGGACTTTAATCTTCTTTGGGGAACATGCCAGCCTTCACAAAACATCTTCAAGATCATCCACAGCATGTGCAAAACATCCAGTTGGCCAAGACTAGGAATAACACTATTACTGGGAGGTAAATCTTCAATTACGAGCTCTATCTTCAATGCAAACCACCAACACGAACTGGACACAATCTAGAGACCCCCACAAGCTTGCTTGAATCACCAAGAACACCCACACCACTTTTGCTTACTGTAATCATTCGCATCTTCATCTGAAACCTTAAGAACATAGTTGCCTATCTCTGTCACATTAGAAGGATTTCTTGTGGACCTCCAAACCATGAACCAATTGAGTTGTCAATTCACATTAGCCTTCCAAACATGCCACCAGATCTGCAAAAAATGATGTTGTATTTCTGGATCTCACCGAACCTATTTGTGTCACTCTGTCACCTCTGAATAGTTGCCAAAACTATTTTTACTCTCATGGCCATAACTCCTCTAAATTTTCATGCAGATTTCTCAAATCATGACTGGATCATCTTCAAACACATAACTACAAACCCTTTGATGTGCATTCTCTGATCTTCATCTAGCTAGGATCTTCACTTCATAGAGCTTCACTATCTTCACTGATCTTCTTTGTTTATGATAGGACTAATTTTCTCAATATCCTTAGCATACAACTCATCCAATCCTTGACAGTAATGCAACAAGAGTATGTTGACATCAATAAAATACTAGTTAGGCCCATACTTGCAACAATCTCCCCCTTTGTCATTGACGGCAACATATAATGTGAAAAACTATTTTAACCATCAAGACAAGAACTTCTCGTTACTGACTGATAAAGCTCCCCCTATCAAAAGAAACCACTTTTTGTTTTTCACATGTCTTTTCTCCCCCTTTGACATCAATGGAAAAGGGCATGTGCTTGCAACAATTAGACCACTAACTTCTCATACTTCAGAATCATACAGACTACTCCCCCTGAGTAGCAGCTCCCTATCATCAATCTGGATCACAAGATATGACTGTGGGATCCACCAGACTGATGCACATCAGTGCACCTTAATTCAGAACCAGAGGGGTAATAACCCCTAACTTCTCCCTGAGATACTCAAAAGAGTCCTTAGGTAGAGGTTTAGTAAAAATGTCTGCAATCTGATCCTTTGAGGGCACAAACTCCAATCTGACTTCATTCTTGTTCACCTACTCTCTCAAAAAGTGAAATTTGATGGATATATGTTTTTTCTTTGAATGCAACACTAGATTTTTTGATATATTTATTGTACTTGAGTTATCACAGAAGATTGTGATAGGTTATTCATACTCCACTCTTATGTCTCTTAGCATTTGCTTCATCCACAATACTTGAGTGCAACTGCCTGCTGCTGCAATATATTATGCTTCTACAGTGGACAGAGATATTGCCTCTTGTTTCTTGCTTAGCCAAGAAACCAATCTCTTGCCCAAAAAGAATGCACCACCACTGGTACTCTTCTGATCATCCACATCTCCTACCCAATCAACATCTATGTATGCATGAAGAGAGAAGTCATGATCGTTAGGATACCATAATCCATACTCAACTATTCCCTTCAGATATCTAAGAATACTCTTGATTTCCATGACATGAGACTCTCTAGGATCAGCTTGGAATCTGACAACAAGACCAACAACATTCATAATATCAAGTCTAGTTTGAGTAAGATAGAGCAGTCCTCCAATCATTGACCTATACTTTTTCTGATCAGCTTTAGGTGATTCATCATCTTTACTTAGCTTACATCCGGTTTCCATAGGAGTATTCATTGCCTTTGAGTCTTCCATACCAAATTTCTTCAATAATTATTTCATGTACTTGATCTGTGATATGAAGATTCTTTTCTTTGTTTGAGTGATTTTTAGACCCAAGAAGAAATTCATTTCCCCAAACATAGACATCTCAAATTCATTTTGCATTTGATTTTCAAAAGTCTTGCATAGACTATCTTTTCCTCCAAAGATGATGTCATCAATAAATACTTCCACAATCAAGATATTTTCATGATCAATCTTAAAATATAGATTGATGTTAGCAGTACCTTTGTTGAAACCAATCTTCAAAAGATGTTTGTCCAATCTTTCATACTAGGCTATTGGGGCTTGTTTGGGTCCATACAATGCCTTCTTCAACTTGCAGACCATATCACCATGATCAGACAATTGGAATCCATCTGGTTGCTCAATGTATACCTCTTCTTCCAAATCTCCATTTAGGAAAGCAGACTTGACATCCATCTGATATACCTTAAAATCCTTGAAGGAAGCAAAGACAAGAAATAATCTGACTGCTTCAATTCTTGCCACCGGAGCAAAAGTTTCTTCAAAGTCAATTCCTTCTACTTGAGAATAACCCTTACAGACCAATCTGGCTTTATTTCTTACTACTTCACCTTCTTCATTTAGTTTTTTCCGGAAGACCCACTTAGTCCCAATCACATTTTTGTCCTTAGGTCTGGGAACAAGATCCCATCTATGATTCTTTTCAATCTGAATCAATTCTTCCTCCATTTCTTTAGTCCAACTTTCATCATTGCAAGCTTCACTTATTGTTTTTGGTTCAATTTTTGAAATCAAACAATACTTTACTGAATCTTGAGCAATATTTCTTCTTGTTTGAACACCTTTGCTTCTATCTCCTATAATCTAATCTTCAGAATGATTCAGTCTTACATACCTAGGAGTTTTGGGAATTTCTTGCACTTCTAATTCTTGGATAGGTTCATCCAAACTTGTCTCTTCTTCCTATATTTCAGGATTCTCTGGATCAGTCTGAATCTAAACTGCAGTTGGGGCTTGTTCTTCTTGGATCAAGACATCATTTTGATCATCTGCTTCATACTCATAAAACCTTGAGGGATTTTCCATGCCTTCATTAACCTTCACATTTGTACTTTCTACAATCTTTCTCAATCTCTTGTTATAACACCGGTATGCTTTGCTTTGAGTGGAATATACCAAGAATATTCCTTCATCACTTCTAGCATCAAACTTCCCAAGGTCTTCATCTCTTTTGATGTAGCATTTACTACCAAAGACTCTGAAATACTTTATAGTAGGAGTGATACCAAACCAAAGTTCATAAGGAGTCTTACCAGTATTGCCTTTGATTTGTACCTGATTAAGAGTGTAGATGCAGTGCTCATAGCTTCTCTCCAATAGATATGAGGAACATTTGCTTCCATCATCATGGTCCTAGAAGCTTCTTGGATGGTCCAGTTGTGTATCTCCACTACTCCATTCTGTTGTGGAGTCCTCAGAGCAAATAACTATCTCTTTATACCATTCTTCTCACAAAATGTTATGAACTCTCCGGATGCGAATTCTCCACCCCTATCAGACTTGAGGCATTTTATGTTTATACCAGTTTCATTTTCTACCATAGTATTGAATATTTTGAGCTTCTCAAGTGCTTCAGATTTCTCTTTTAAGGTCACCCACATCATCTGGGAGTGGTCAGCAATTAGCAACATAAAATACCTAACTCCTTGTAGACTCCTGACTCTTGCCAGACCACAGAGATCAGTGTGCACCAAGTCTAACAATTTGGTTGAAGATTGTTCCTTACTTTTGAATGTGACTCTGCTCTGCTTACCTAACTGACATTCTTTGCACAAATTGTTAGCAGGTTTCATCAGTCTTGGAAGATCTCTTATAGCCTAAGTGTTGCTTATCTTAATGATATTATCAAAATGCACATGGCACATTCTCCTATGCCAAAACCAACTCTAATCAATTTGAACAAATAAGCAACTTTTGCTAGTACCAACTAATTGCAAGATATTACCTTTTGTTTGCATACTGGATGCAATCTCAGTTCCAGAGATTTCAAATATCTTGCATTTTCCATTTTTGAAATGGAGATCATAGCCTTTGTCAACCAACTGTCCAACACTAAGAAGATTATGCTTCAGACCTCAAACATATAGAACATCACTAGTTTTGTTCTTTCCATCAAAAGAGATGCTTCCTCTGCCTCTAATTCTACCAACAGAATTATCTCCAAACTTTACAACTCCACCTTCATATCTTTCCAAGCTAAAGAACTTACTCTTGTCACCAGTCATATGGTGAGAGCATCCATTGTCAATAACCCATTCATCTTTTTCTTCAACCTGAGCAGCCAAAGCACTTTCTATCATCTTATGATTGGCAAATTCAATAGGCATTGGATCTTCTTCTTTGATGGCAATAAACACCTAGTCACTTCTGGATTTGTTTCCTATCTCAGATTCATCATTTGTTACTCCTTCATCATCATCTTCTTGAACATAGTAACACTTTTTCTAAAACCTTGATCTATTATGGTTTAGCCTTGAAAACCTTTCCAGACATCTTGAGGCAAAATGACCAATCTTATTGCAGGAAAAGCATTTAAAAGGTAATTTTCCTTCATACTTACTGGATCCTCTTGGCAGTCTCTTTGTAATTAGGGTATCAAGTTGTTTAGCTTCTAATTCATCCTCTTCCAGATCTTTTCTTGCTTTCTCATACCAAGTTGATTTTCTTGAGGAACTTTCTCCTAGATCATATCTTTGTTTGCCTTTTGTAGAGGCACTAGCTTTGGATGTGTTGGCATTTCAATTCGCACCTTTGGAATGCGAGTTGGAAATAGACAACTATGCACAGATAAATTGCTCTCCTATTGGAAGGGGGATTTCCCTTTTTGCTGATGTTCGCTGAAAAGATAATTAAATGAAACTTCACCTATCTTCTTTTTTATTCTCAACTGCGAGTACAAGGTTATAAAACTCTAAACGTTGTAGAAGAGGTTTTTTCCTTTTTTAAAACTTCTAGTACAACTAAGCAAAGACTAACGATGCTTTTAATATCTAGAGTAAATTCAGAGCAAAGGAAATTAAAAGTGAACAAGGAATGATTGTTTTAACAAAAACTTAAGCAATTTTCTCTTAGATTTACATCACAAGACTTATAGTACTTTAATGATGTAAGCTGAAATGAAAGCTACAAAAGCCACACATCTGACGATAAAAAACTTGATGAATCGAGATAGAATATCAGAGAAAAATAGGCATGAGACTTCTATTCAATATCACAAAGTTGGCACAACTCCAGGACAACAATACTGCAACAAAAGGTAGGCATACAACAAGTGATCAAACACCGGAGAACAGATTACACAAAGTGAATAGACACTTGGAATATCAAGATTTGCAGGCTAGAGTAGGCACAACAAATTTGCTATCACAATTACCATTACATACAATGGGTAAGGATGCCCTTATTTATACTAAAATTAAAGGAGTAGGGAACCCTAAAATCTCCTTGATTAACCCTAACTTGCTAACTCGCAAGCTTTATTATTATTCCAAGACAAAATACAATAAACAAATGCTTTAAAGAAAAGAAGATTCCAACTAATACAAAGTGATTTCTTTCCTAAATATAGAATGGATGAGCTTAGGATGAAAGCAAATGCTTTAAAACAAAAATCATCTGATTTAAAGCTGCTTTCTTTTGAAATGCATCCTCATCGACATTCTTGCTTTTTGGTGATGTCATCCGTTGATATTCTAGGAAACAATATCTTCTAAAAAGTGAGTGATTACATCTCTTCCAAGAACACTGATACTCTCTAGAATGATATTTTGATTCTCTAACATTTCTTCACCATTTGTAACATCTGGAGAAATTCATGAACTTCATCCACAACCTTGTCAAACTTAACTATCATTGCAGCAAAACGACCCATCTTGTCGGCATTGATATCATCATTAAAATTGCTGCGGACAAGAGTCTGGAACTCTGATTGCACTTCCCTGAGATCATACAGGGTACCATCTTCTCTTTCATATGAACACGGGATCTGAGAAACAAAAGATCTCATGAACTTGAGAACATTGACTACCTTTTCTTTCCACTCTGTCAATTCTGAAATTATACTGTCATAAGTTTTTACTCTGAAAAGATATTGTGCTTTCCAAGTAGAAACTGTCTTCTTATCCTCAGCTGAATCAACAGAATCAAATGCAATCTTCAAGTCAGAGATAATGATCTCAAACACCAGTATATTTTCTGCCATGGTCTGCTGCAATCCCTGAATGCCTTGGCATAAATTGTGAGTGTTATACTTCAATTGATAAAACTCTAAAAGTACAACTCTTCCTTTAGTCACAAATTCTTCCACCCAACTATTCATGTGCCTCCCATAGAGGACCAACTGACTGAACTATCACTGATCGGCTGGTGATTCCAGATTTGGTGGAAGTAGTAAATCAGCCTGTGATGTGCCATGGAAAAGGTTGGAAATGTACTGCCGCAGCTACCTAACTTCACCTTTGAGAGATGCCTTGTCTTCTCCATCTTTCAACACCCTTTCTTTCAAATTATCCGCTGCAACGAAGAGATTTACATCTATATGGCGGGTGCTTCTACCAAGGTTAGCCTTGACAACCGTGAAGTCATCAACCTCAACATCATCAGCACTTCTATCTTCTAGTAGTGTTACAGTTTCAAGGATTATTTCTCCATCCGCATTCTTTTCAATGCGAACCTACTTCTTCAGTTTCTTGTCTGGTGTGTCTTGGTAGATGCTTTTAAGCTCTGTTAAATCTAGCTGATATGAGGGCTTTCTTCTCTTCCTTCCTAGAATGTTTTCAAGCCAAGATGAGCCTTCCTCTCTTGGAAACTTTGTTCTAACATCATCAGCTCTTGATGAATCAATGTGTGCATCAGAGTTACGAACCGGCGAATCTGGCTCTGAATCTATGTGGATAGAAGAAGTGATTAGTGAAGAAGGTGGAGAAACATGCTCTGGAGGTAACGCTTCAACACGCAATGTTGGTTCAACAGGAAGTTCTGATTTGACTACTGGATGTTCCTGCTGGACATGAGCTGGAGACTCATCCTTTTTCCTCTTTAACTTAGCCATTTTTGTTCCCTCTAGAAGAACACTCATAGCTTTTACCCTTCATTTTGGCTTGGAAGTGGAAGGCTCTGATGGTTGTACAATTGGTGGCTCTGCTAACAGAATATCATCCTTCCACTTAGTCTTCAAGAATATCAAACTGTTTTTAACCACTCGACTCGTTCTTTCTTCAATGGGAGTGCTCTCTTTTACTGACCAATTAATTGGTGGCAACGGTTGTTGCTCAATTTGGTCTCTAAAATATGTGGGAAGTAGAACTTCACCACTCTCTGTCAAACCCTCTATGTCTTCTGATGAGATATCAGACATCTGCTAAAGAGTAAACTTGATGTAACTACGTTCTCGCACTTTAAACTCATCAACACAATTAGCCCAGAAGTGTTCAACCACAGACTTGTGTGTACAATTCTAACCAAGATGTGATGCAAAAACACCACGAGGATCATATGAAGACCTCCTGTGAAAAACTTGAGACCATATTTGGATGATTCGTTACCGATTGCCTTGGCATTTGCTCTAGATCTGCATTTGTAAATACTCATCCTAAGTGGAAAATTGAAAGTTACCTTGCGTCTGCTATGCAAAAATGTGTGAGCTTCATAGGCTTGCCTCAAAGATTCCATAAATATTATTTCATCTATAGGATATCTCGGCAACATGGCTGGCTCTCCTGAGAAGCCATATACTCTGATGTAGGAAAAAGTGGGAAATTGGATAAACCAATTAGCCCATTCCGCTATTGCTATTCTAGCATCTACTAAAAATTGTATATGCAACTCATTGTCCATATCTCACACTACATGCATCAGGAATGCATCATTTACCCACCTGTAATGTCATTCAGCTTGGGAGATTTCTAACTGCGAAAAATGATGATACACATGCTGAATACCTAGAGTTCCAACAACATTCAAACCTCCGAATTGACCTTGAAAAGCCATCAAATACATAAGGTATGATATCATGTGGAATTCATGGGCCCTTTGAAAATCAATTATTTGTTGGTGGAGACTATCATTGATAAGTGCCGACCAGTCATAGAATTCAGTTCCATCAACAATCTGGGACATGATGTAAAACATCAAAGGCTGGAACTTGTTAGCATCTACTTGACCTGTGATCTGACTTAGCAGAGTAATCATTATGGCATGTTCCTCCTTGAACTCTCCACGTCCAATGTTCTTTGGCATGATGTTCTAATTCTCTTTTAACCACCTCTGACTAATCTTTTTCCGGTATTTTTCTTTATCATTGTTCCAAACCCTCTTGCATTCTTCAAGTGAAATAGTTAAGTTTTCTCTCCAAATTGGTATTGTAAAACACTTCTCAATGTCATTTGGCCTCAAGCTATAGAGCACACGTCCATCTCTTGACTGGATTTCTCTTGTGACCAAATTGTAATGCATCATGCAAGCAATTACAAACTCGATACTTTGCACTGTGATAGGAAAGGATGTTGCTGCTAGCAAACCGGAGTGTCCTAGATACCTGATAGCATTATTTCCTACATCCTCCAAAGAATGTAAATTGATCACTGGAAGTACTTTATGCAAGTCTGTTTCACAAGTTCTCAGGTAATCATGAATTAACGTCATTTTGGGCCTGATTTGTGTTGGAGAATATTGCATACTAGAAGATTTGAAAATCAACTGTGAACCCGCCTATATCAGAAAAATCTTGGACAAATGGCTTAAAATTACTTGCTGATTTTTAGAAAAAAGCAGAGTGTGAGCAAAAAAGCTGGCACATGGGTTTTGTAGGAAATTATGTTTTGAAGCAACCCAGATTGTCAAATTTTGAAAAAGCAGAGATTTTCCCAAAAAAACAGGAAAAAAGTAGATTCCCCCCCAAAAAAAAACTCCAATCTTCAAGAGGATGATATTCTAGATGGACCCATCTCGACGAAAATTGAAAAAGCTTCGGTCCAATTTCTGAAAAATGATCCCCTTGAAACAAGGACCCTAAAAAAGTGAGCTTCCCTGCTTCTTCAACCCGAAACTATGAAGAATGCTGAAAAAGCACTTCATTTGGGTCTTCGAATCTTAGTTGAAAGAAAAATAAAAATCTTTCCTCTGGATGCAACCTGCAAAAGATAATGAAATAAAGAAGCCAAATGCTTGTCTTTATAGATCTTTAGGGTGAAAAAGCAGCTTTATTTGTGTGAGAATAAAACTTGGACCTCATCCATGAAGAAAGCAACTTTTAAAGCACAAATCCAAATGGATGTCTTCAAATAGGAAGAATCCCTATTTTGTAGTTGCCTATGGCTTCATGTGCAAGATGATGAAAAATATCTTCTTTTGATGATGTCATTGAACACATGAGTTGAAAGAAGTTTTAGCCAATTTTTCTTTGTTTTCTACACTTCAACACTCGTTTTGACTTAAATATGGTCTGTCTCTGACTTCAACAAGGTGGAAAAATGTCACCGTTGACTAAAAAGCTGACTGATCCTGACATTTTGGAGACCTATCAACTGAGATTGCATTTCCAGCCTTCGACTGACGATCTAGCATTGTTTGACCAAGTTTGACCTCCTAAAAACTATCGACGGGTGAAGATCGGGAAACAACTGTCAGAAAACACTGTAAAATCTAAAAATTTTCTATCTCTGGTCAATTTGGGTGCCCCAAGTCACCTGGGGCACCTGGTTTCATCAGACTTAGCCATATTTCTAAAAATTACAACTTCTTCAATTTCTTGATTTACGTGCACGTTCCAGTGGCTGAAGACCCTTGTTCGACAATCAATTTCTATCAGTTGGGAAAAAACTGAGTCTGATGATTTGGTAGATAGGTAGGCCTGATGAAAATTGAGTTGACTGTACTCTTTGTCTACCTCAGAAAGCACGCCAAACTAACCAACTCTTAACCGGACCGGGCTGACAAAGGGAGATTCACATTTTTTGAGGAAACCTTCAAAAATAAATTAACTCTGAAGAGTTTGGGTGTCCCAAGTCACCTGGGGTGCCTATCTTGCCATGCCTTAGAATTTTTTTTTAAAAACTCAAATTTTGTACCATTTCTCATTTTTCGTGCCCACAGCTCATGTTCGATCTTTGATTTCGGTCGTTCTGATGAATGTTGAGGTGGGACAGAGGGTGATCTAAGCAGTCTAAACATATATATGATGAAATCCTAGCTTTGACTAACCTTTGACCAAGTTTGACTAACTGGAAACAGGCTGACGAAAGCATTTTTGACATTTCTCGAAAAATGTGAAAAAAATCTAACACTTGAAAGGTTGAGTGCCCCAAGTCACCTGGGGCACTTGGATTCTCAACACTTAGTCAAATTTCATGTTTTCCAAATTTTCATTCCACCTTGGATCCATCATGCATCGTTTTGCATGCGTCATCGAGTCGACGACTATTCATCGGTTCAGCGTCGTTGGAACAGTGTTGAAAACTTGTTGATGAGCTCCAGCAGAAGAACTTCCTCTATTGATGACTTCTGAGCTCATGCTTCACCTTCTGAAAAAGTTAAAATGACCCAGTAGAGAAAACTTGACCTTTTGAAGATTTTCTCTGAACCGCGCCGATCATGAAGCAAAATAGACCAATGAGAATCAAGCGCGACACCTGAGTCAGAGATTCTATTTTTAGAAACTTTCTATTTTTAGAAAGTTTTGCCAGCATCCATATCTCAAGAAACCCAGAAAACCTAATTTGACATCTATTTTTAGAAATTTTGTTTTTTTGACTTTTTGACAAAAAATTTTCTAGACTTGTTCAAAATGCCTTAATGAAGCAAAAATTTTGATTGGGTACAACAAAATGCAGATTCAGTCTTGGGAAGTGCATCACCAAACTCAGCTAACTCGAATGTGGATATCTTACCAACCAATTGATCCCTTGTGATAGTTGTTAAAGATTTGATTTCCTCAATGGCAACAACTTTGTGTTTATATGTAGGGGGTAAAGATCTGAGAACTTTAGCAACAATTTCATCTTCATCTAGTACTCCACCAGCACATCTGATGCCACAAACAATCTCATTTACTTTTGTCATATAAGAAGTGATATTCTCATCTTCACTCATCTTTAAGTTTTCAAACTTTCCTTTCAGACTTTGTAGCTTGGCACACTTAACATATTTGTCTCCTTCATATAGATTTTCAAGCTTTGTCCAAATTTCATAAGCAGTCTTCAATCCCATAACATTTGTCATCTCTAAATCAGACAAGGCACTCAGTAGGGCTTCTTTAGCTTGAAGATTATTTTTGGCATCTCTAACTTCATCTATAGTTGTTGAGCCATTCCTTGGGGGAACATATTTAGTTGAGGTTATGTTCCAATACTAATATCTCATGCATTGTATATGACATTCCATGTGGCTTTTCTAGGCAGTGAAGTTTGATCCATCAAACCTTGGACTGTCCTTCTTGTAGGTTGACATTCTAGATCTCCTCAAGAGGTTAAGCTTCTTCTAGGGGAACTTAGTTCTAATACCAATTGTTGGATTTAAGACAGACAACTAAGAGGGGGGTGAATTAGTTGTTACCAAACTTCTACTCTTTATATACTTTAAATCTTCTTCTATTTCAATAGCACATCAGAGATTCAATCATGAGGCACAATGCATGAATTTAAGAGCAGAAACAAATTCAACACATACAACACAAAGATTTTTATGTGGAAAACCCGGTTAAGGGAAAAACCACAGGGTGACTAACCCAAGATTGTATTCTCTATTAAAAGAATAATAAAAATGAAATGGCACTTGCCAATTAGGGCTCACTGCCCGAGCACACTGCTCACAAGAGGCCCACTACCTACAAGAGACACACTGTCTACAGAATAATATAAATATTACATACTTGAACTACAGATCAGTATCTTCACTATGCTTGAGTCAGTTCCATTTAAGCTCAACACCTCTGCTCTGCTTTTCCTTCTTCTTCCTTACCACCTTTTCATCGTTACAAGGATACTTTTAAATAACTTTGCAATTCTTATTTACACAAGACATTGACTTTGGAATGATCATCAAAGTTAGCACAACATACATTTATTTTATTATAGAGCAGATACAAAAATACAACTTGACTTATTACAAAAGCTTCATGTGCACTACTACACTGTCGGTTACCCATAGCTAGGACTTCAATCTTCTTTGGGGAACACACCAGGCTTCACAAAACATCTTCAAGATCATCCACAACATGTGCAAAACACCTAGTCAGCCAAGACTAGGAAGAACACTATCACTGGGAGGTAAATCTTCAATTACAATCTCTATCTTCAATGCAGACTGCCAACACAAACTGGACACAATCTAAAGACCCCAACAAGCTTGCTTGAATCACCAAGAACATCTCCACCACTTCTTCTTACTGTAATCATTCACATCTTCATCCAAAACCTTAAGAACACAGTTGCCCATCTCTATCACATTAGAAGGATTGCCTGTGGACCTCCAAACCATGAACCAATTGAGTTGTCGATTCAGATTAGCCTTCCAAACATGCCACCAGATCCATAGAATATGATGTTGTATTTCCAAATCTCACCAGACCTATTTGTGTCACTTTGTCACCTCTGAATAGTTGCCAGAACCAGTTTTACTCTCATGGCCATAACTCCTCTGAATTTTCATGCGGATTTCTCAAATCATGACAAGATCATCTTCAAACACATAACTACAAACCCTTTGATGCGCATTCTCTGATCTTCATCTAGCTGGGATCTTCACTTCATAGAGCTTCACTATCTTCACTAATCTTCTATGTTTATGATAGGACTAATTTTCTCAATATTCTCAACATACAACTCATCCAATCCTTGACATTACTGCAACACAAGTATGTTGACATCAATGACAACACCAGTTAGGCCCTTACTTGCAACAAAGATAGCCAAGCATCCCATGTCATCTACTCCACATTTCACTGATTGGTCAATACCTACAATTTTTTGCACACTCATTGCAAACATTACACGCATCTTCCTAAAACATAACAATAGTTGAAGCAATGATAGAATTTTTTTTAATTTCTAGACTCCAAGAATTGGCTTAGCCCCTATAACCTACAATGCACCAGGTAAACTTTTTAACATGACTGACAATGCTGGTGCAACATGCCTCTGATACCACATGGGTGAGGGATTGGACCTCGTGACCCCTTGCCTGCAATAGGATGCTTTCATCCAATCGAGCCAGGGCCCTCACCCAAAGCAATGATAGAATTACGTAAATAAATATTAATCAATTAAAAAACACACTTCAATTAAATCAAGTATTCTAAGATTATGATCAAGATACAATTAATCATCTAACATAATCATACTGAAGAAATCATTTCCACTCACCCAATATATTATTTAAATGAAAAAAGTGAAGTTGAAACTCCAAATAAATATAACACACACACACACATAGATATAAATACAAGTCACATCAGTTTAAAAAATACACATCGAGAATCCAAATCAAGCATTGATATCAACTAGTGATCACCAATCCACAATACAAAATATCACAACAAAATATTGATACTCCAAATAAGATGAAGAGACAGGCACAAATGCCTATGGGCATTACAAACTCAATTTAATGGTAGATTGAAGACTTGAATGCAGTGTATAGGTTGGTGGGAAGTTGGTCGATGGATTAATTGTAGCAGTGGGATATTTTAGGGTTTTATTGCTTAGATTCGTGAAGGAAAAGTGCTATATAATCCTAGTTTAAAAAGTAAAAGGGGTTGGTCTCTAAGCTAATCTAGATATGGAAATGCCTCTAGTGAATTTAGGGTATTAAATCATGCTAGTTAGATCTACAAACGAAGAAAAGAGTTCAACAATTCGAAGGAAAGATCTTCAATGAATATGTTCAGGCAATGGTATGTCTCCATGGCAGATTGTAGTGGTTCAGGGGAATATATGATGTATTTTCTCATGCCACATTTGCTAGCATGTTGTAACAAAGTTTAGATGAATGTATGAAAGAATTTTAAAGTAAAACAAAGGCTTTGAATTGGTCTTCTCTTTGTTGCATTTGGGTTATTTTATTCTGTTCAAGATTACTAAGTATGTCCATCATATGTTCATATGTTTTGGATTTGTATGTGAATACATTTCATATTTGTGTCGATGGTTGTTGGGTATCTCCTTCATCTTTGTTGTTCATGACTATCTTTCCCATTGGAGTGGGCACTTATCTAGTTTGGGGAAGGATCAATCACTCTCATTTAATCAAACCCTTGTCCTATTAGTTGTAGGAGTAGGAGTAGGATTAGATTTAGGTTTTACATGTTGTTCATGATTCAATAGAGTAACCAGGGATAAATATGAAGCAATATCAAACAGTTTCAATATTGTGTGAATCATGTACATGTGTGCCTACTCTATGTATTTTATGCATGTAAAGTTTAAGTGGATTCATCTTAAGGAATGTGATGTTGTCATCATTGGGTACATATGCATAGTGCAATAATCAATTATATTGAGGTCTATAGGTGGTTAGTTGTTCTTTGTTTAGTGACAATGTTGGATCCAAGTCAATGGGTTGGGTTTAGCTTTTGATTTTTAGTTGTTCATCTCGTTATCTAACCTTAGGGAACACCCTCCCGAGTCTAAGTTGAGCTTGAAGTGTAGGAGAGAAAACCCACTCTCAGTCATTGGCCTTCAACCCTCCATGGTCTGTGGATGAGAAGGTTTTACTTTCATGACAAAAACCCTGGCATTGAAAGTACATCTCTATTCTAAGAAGTAGAGCAATGGTTTTTGGTCTTAATAGATGGCACTACTACTGAGGATGTTCTATTGTTGGGTTGAAATTAATTTGAAGAATCTGCTGGTGAGCTAAACCTAGAATCAATTTTATGGCCTTGAAGATTGTCACACTTCACAGAATTCTTCTTTTTGGAAGAGGTGTGGACTCTATTGTCTAAAAGAAATTCATTTTCTTCTATTATTGTGTGTTGTTGGAGATTTGAAGGCCCCATCTAAGTGAGCAACAACTGCTTAATATTAAAGGTACACATGCATTCTTCCTAATTTTGAAGTTTGGGTTGTTTTCTTGGTGAGGGAACATAATTTTTTATGCCTCATTTTCTACCTAGCATTGTAGAATGTCTTAGTCATGGCTAATTGTTATGAATTTGATTACCCTAGGGATGCCCCTTCATATGCAACTTCTTGTGTTTCAGACCCTAGGAATTGCATTGGTTTTGATGCCTATAACTATGTTAGTGATTCTTGTTCTAGTCATCTCTCTAGACCTTATGCACACATAAACCTTTATGCACCCATGAAAAACCAAAATGAACCTGCTAGGCTGCAATATGAAATTGACAAAACTAAACAACTGATGGAATCCTTATTGTAGCAAGAAAAAGAAAGTGAAAATCGTATTAGGCTACTAATGTTTAGGGTGCAATCTAATGCTTGCCATGATGCCCATAAATATTAGATTTTTCATTCCCTGGTTACTCCCTTAGATTTTTTTACAATCAACTAGACCTCTCTTGGGTTGATCATAAAACAATGAGCATGCCAACCAAGGTCTACATTCAGTTGCCCAAGTTTGAAGGGTATAATATTTGGGAAGGGGACACACATGTTGATGAGTTTTTAGAATTCATGGACGAACATCAATTTGAAGATGGGGACATGTGAATGAGATTCTTTGTTAGGTCCTTACATTGAAAGGAAAAAGAGTGGATTCAAAATTTTCTGGAGCAATCCTTTGCTTCTTGGAATGAACTTATGGTTGGATTTGAAGATGAGTTTGCTAAAGTTTAGACCCTATTGGTCTTGTCACAGAATTGGAAAAAATCAAAAGACATGAAGAAGAGTCTATCATGGACTTCAGTCATAGGTTTTCAATTTCCCTTTCCAAGATTCTACATAGTTTTAGACCTAGCATTCCCACCTTTATTAATATGTTTTTTGAGGCATATTAAATTATATTGAGTTTTGTGCAAGAAGATTTCAAAATAACAAGTATGCAGTAGGCATAGTTATGCCTCGAATCAATGGAGGAAGTAAGAGATGATTACATAGTGAGGTTGTTATCCACAAGTGTTAGCACTACTAGTAATGAACATGTTGATATGAACAACAGTCATTTGGATACGGCTAATCAAATGAGTGTGGCATCAAATGTAGAAGATTTTGTAGTCAAAAGGGTACAAGATGAAGGTGGTGCATTATATTATAGTGATGAGAATGATAAGGACAATGGGTGCACCCACCTTTTGCTCATCTAGTGAAGATGAAAATGACAAAACCCATGGTGACTTCTATCCTGATAATGAGGTATGTCACTTGTTGAACAAAGAGGAAAGTGTGTGTACAAGTGAGTAGCCAATTGAATCCATTGATGAAGTTGATTATGAAGATTGTGCATAGGTAAATGAAATAGAGAGTGAGCAAGAAATTAGTTTCTTGTTTAATGTATTGCCTTCTTTTATTCATGTTGATGAAGATGAAGCAGTTAGTTTTTGTTCACATGAGGAAGATGGAGATTTTGCTACACCTAATGATAACTGATCTAAGATTGATGTTAGTGCAGTCATGGGTTTTCAATTTGATGAATTTTCCTTGGATTGTGAAAATGGTGATCATGTGGACGCATATGAGAGCCTATTTCTTTTGCATAAGGTATGTTGTCTTCCCCATGCAGATTGTGCTTCATCTAGGACACAAGGAAATGATATAATAATGAATGTGGAAGAAATGTGTCATCAATCTTGTTGCAGCAGTATGTATGACACAACATATTGCCTAAATAGACAAGAAACAATGAGATAATTTGAAAAACATGAGTCTTCACATTAGATATCTCAAATGGTATTGATAGTTGTGCTGAGGGTTTAGATTGTAGCCTAAATTATGCTTGAGATTTAGATGTTGAGAATTATAGCAGTGCAATTGAAAGTGTTGTATGTTGGCCACCTATTATCCAAGAGTTTGACACTTATGATTATGAAACATTCCTTTTTTATGAAGGTCAAGTTTCTATTGATGTGAATGATGGTGATGTACCTAAATTTGAATCATTTGTGTGGGCCCAGTATACATATGAGAATGATCTAGAGAAGCAGCATGAGTGCCAAATTGAAGATCAACATGTTGTAACTTTCAATTTGAAGGTATGCTAGAATTAGAAAGTTTTAAGTTTGATTTGCATGAACAAGTGTCTTCTTTTGTGGATTAGTAGTGTATCCAGGCATATTTGCATTTGCCTTGTGAATTGGAGACATTCTTTTTTTATCTTGATTCACTTGTGGAGGTTAGTAGGGATAATGAGGTTGTAGTTGATGATGCATGTTTTTTCCCATCTATTTGTTTTGATGCTGATCTAAATTTTATTTCCACACCCCTTGCTACTAGGAACAAGCATGATATGATGTGGAATAGGTCAAGCACCTATTATTTATGTTTACTCTGCAACAATGATGTTCATGGTGGGGTTAGCCTTCACTCCAATGGTATCAGTTACATTTTTATGCAAATGCAAATAGACGTTTCCTTTTGTTGCCGCTGAGTGGTGAGTGCAACCTTGGTTTGGGAGAGATTAGCTCCTTCATTCAACTTGTCTTTGATAGAGGGAAGTAGTACCATCCATCTTCTATAGGTTTGACCTGTAGTGTGTGTCTTGGATGGGAAATGAGGGTGATGGTTGTTAGTTGTTTTAATGGTTTATGTGTAATCCTTCTTTCCCAACAAAAAGGGTCTATCAACCGAGTCAAATCTCCACTAAGCGAGAGCAATCACCTATCAGGTTGGGCTGCCACTTGGGAAGTTGTGGACTCTTGGATATATCAAACAATGTCTCTATCTAATGCTCAATTATACTTATAAACCCTAATTATGCAAATTAATAAGAAAATTATCAAATTATGGAAAATCCTTCCAGACTGAGATAAGGGACAGAGATATTTAACTTACTATTCTTCAAAGTTTGAAAAGTAGAGAAGTCAAGGACATGGGGACTCGTGGCCAAGTCCAAGCTACCTAATTCATTGTGGAATCTTGATCTTCTTCTGACATTAATCAGCACTACAACTTCAGTTTCTAGAAATTCCAATATGGAGGACATGGGGACTAGCACCCTAGTCCAGGAAAAGCACCATTGTCCTGCTTCTTTTTAGATCCTGAATCCTCTGTGTCTGCTACTCTTTCCTGCAACTCCACTCCTTGGGACTCGACACTTGTAACCTGCAATCACAAGGAGTGTGGGAGGGGGTTGTGGTGTTTAGAGGCTTACCTCGGTCAAGCCCTGGAAAGACATTCAAGTCTTCTGAACACCATTTTTAGATGAGAGTGCATATCCTAGCGGGATAGAGGCAAAAATCCAAATGATAAATGATTGAAAACACAATTGATATCACCTTGTAGTGAAGATCTCATGGAAGGAAGATGCTCTTTATTCCATGAGGAGATGGATGTCAAATCTACAAATACAAACACAATAACAATGCTCTACTCTGCAACACAATGAATATTTTGAATTCTATATGATCATGAGTATGCATAAAGTCCATCTAGTTTGCAAATGAAACCTAATCATGCTTATATATGAAACTGCAAAGATTCCTACTAATAATTTCATAATTCAAACTTTAGATTTCGGCATAGGACCCAAATAATAGTCACTAAATTGATATTTGAAATTAGGGCAGACCCAAAATAGGGCTGGACTAGGGTGCTAGTGCCCAAGTCCACCTTACCATTTTTTCTTAGGATTCATTAAAGTGCAGCCCCCTAGGTCCTATTTGTCACAAGACCCAAGGGATTTTTCATCAGGAGTCAGAAATAACATGCAAGATGCTCTAAATGCAATTATAGGACCTGTATGCTCAAAATCATGACTCTGATTGCCTGGGGCTATCGAGTCAAATTTTGGCACACGCACAGACCCTTCCCTCCTTGCCACGAGGTGATTTACCACATCACTCTCACTCACATGGAAGTATCCAATCGAGAGGAGGCAAGACATGGTGGGGGTCTGGCTTGTTGGAGAGATGGACCTTGCAGAAAGGGGTCGGCAAGTACTACAACCTTTATTGTTGTGTGCTTAGTTGAATGTTTTGCTCGATTGAAGTAGTAGTTAAGATAACCCTATGACCCAAAGGGTCACTGATTTCTCTTCTTCTGCTAGGATTTCTTAGATTCCACCTCTGTGTGATCAAATGGTTCTATTCATTTATGTCCTCTTGTCTTTGTATGCGTTGGACAAGTTCTTGTTGTATCTGGCATTGTCTAGTTTCTTCTAACAATAAGAGGATGAAGGTGTCTCCTTGTGGTTGAACAAATGTTTCTTGTCATGGATAGCCCTCACCCACTCTCCTCTCACTCCTAAGCACATTCGTGAGCCCAGATGGAGGTAGCTATGTGATTGCTAACCTTAACTAGATCTAGGGTTTTGACCTAGGGTTTATTTGACCTAGGGTTTGACTTTGTTTTGACTTGTTTGCACCTCGTGATGGGATCGAGGGTTTAAGTGAATCATTTTCACTATGGTTACCTTGTGATGTGATCGAGGGTTTGCAATTTTGTCTATTCTAGGGTTTCTATATGCATGCAAACTAAATGATGTGCAAAACATTTTTTTGTGCTTTTTTAGTATTTTGGAAAATGAAAAAGTGCTTTTAATCTATGAAAGGGAAATATGTATGCAATCTAATATGACTTTTCTAATGCAAATTTAATCTATGTTTTTTTTGTTTTCAACGATTTAGGAGTAATCTAATCTAAAGAAAATAAAAAAATGCTTCTAATAATCTAGATCTAGAAATATGAAAACAACTATTCTAACATGCAAGATCTAATTATCAAGGAAAAAGCAATATTTTACTATTCCCAAGAGCAAATTTGGTTTTCTAATTACTATTAATTGAACAAAACAATGAAGGAATCTATGAGAAATGAAGATTTGTGTGACTCCACTACCCTCAGAAATCCTTGATAGTGACAACCTTGAGTCCTTTTGAAGCAGCGGGAGATCCTCTTGACAACAAAATGACACAAAGAAGAAAATAAGCTTTGATGAAGCTTGTATGAGCTCAATGAGAGCTTTGGCTAAGTACAATGGCATAGAATGAAGCAGCTTAACGTTGCTTGATTGAACAAATAAAGCAAAAGGCACCTTCATCCTGTAAGAGCATTTGAATGCTAAGTAGGAGAACAAAAACTGGCAAGAGTTGTGTGCACAATGAAAATGCCTCCCTTTGTGATTGAGGGAGGGGGGTATTTATAGGTTTGAGGAATGGGATTAATTGAGGAGTTAACTCATTTGATTGATGAGTTAACAAAGATGATTGGGGAGTTAACAAGGTTGATTGCCCAGTGAACTCAGCTAATTGTGGAGTGATAAATTAATTATAGCTTATCACTGAAGAGGGAATGGAGGTGAGGGAATGCATGAGATTGATTGTAGAGTTAATTTGAGATCAAATAGAGCTAATTATGCATGTGTGGGTGCATGAAATAGTTAACTCTATATCAGGCATAAAAAACCATGCAAACTAGAAGAAAAATGGGCAAAAATGGAGCAAAAATGAGTGAGAAACTCAAGTTTTTCCATGGCTAGAAAAATTGCAGGGTCACCCCTTTCACCAGTAGGGTCACCCCTGGGTGACCATGGGTCACCTAGGGGAGATCTGGACTAGACAGGGTCTGATGCAGAAAAATAGGTTGGGAGATGAAAGAAGAGAGGAAAATGAGGGGTCTACCTTCGGAAATAGGTCAGTCATATGCAAGAATCCAAATCTCCACTTGGGCCTGCAGGATCTCCTACAGGAGATCTGGAAATAATAGGGGGAGATTTGGATTGGTTAAGCAAAACTAAAAACTAAAAGTGGGAGATGGATAGGGAGACCTCTAGAAGGCTTCTAGAAGGTGCACAAGATGCAAAACATAGGGGAAATGTGAAAACTTACCAAGAAGACACTCACAAGGCTTAGGAGCAAGGCCGAAAGCTTAGAAAATGCAAGTTGACAAGTGTCACAACAAGTGTCGAAAAGCGTCGCAAACAGGGAGAGAGAGAAATCTACAAAGAAGAAACAACACAAGACAAGAAAGAGGACACATCATCAAGAGGTTTACTGCTTAAAGGACATTATTTCATGATTACATGTACATGACAAGGATTTGAATCATCATAGGGGTCCTCGTGGAGGTTGTGCATGATTTTTGTGCTTACATATTTGCCCCCTCGGGGACGGTAGTCTACATGAAAGGTAGGTACTGTTCCTAAACTAGGCCTTACCTATTGTTGATTTTCCCACAATTTGTACCTGCAATAACTAGTATTAGTCAGACATTAAAATATATCAAAATGAATAATGAAAACTAAAATGATGAACTTACCATGAATTGTTTGAGTTCGACTAGTTGTTTGCCTTTGTCGATTTGAACCTGTAGGGATGAAAGTATGCAAAATGATGCATGAAAGAGATATATAAAAGCAAAGAACTAATCTAAAAAAGCATAAATGAAACTAAGCCAAGGGCAAACAAAGAAAACCAAATTGTGAGATCAGAGCGAAACGGCGACGAAATCATTCGTGTGAGCAGTTGTTATAAAGGTATCATCGAGGAGATCGTGAAGATGGACACCTCTTCTTCAGCTACAGAGAATCAAGTATGCAATCAATGAAAAACCCTTCTCTAAACTCTAGTTTGAATTTTGTGAAAAATATCTTGAAATTATTTGTTTTTGATGATTTTATCTATTGCATTGTGTCTGTCTCGTCATTTAGAGCAAGATTAGTTTTTTATTTTCTGAAATCAGCTGAGAAACAAAGTTTTTAGAGCAATTTTTAGGTTGAGGGATCTTCCTCTAGGGTCACCCCTTTTGTCAGGCAGGGTCGTCTAGGCGATATCCTATCTGACAGCAGGGTCGCCTGGGGGAGATCCTGCAAAACAGTAGGGTCGCCTGGGGGAGATCTGGAAAAACACCTAGGTCGCTTGGGGGCAACCCTATTGGCCTGATTTTGACTAAATTTTGATGTTGTTTAATGCTTGTTTCACTTTGATCTGACATATTTTGGCTGCTGTATTCACCTATTTATTGCAATTTTGAGGGTTATACTCTTTTTTTGTGTTAGGTTTGTCTGTAGTTTTATGATTTTTAGGGATTTTTACAAGTTTACGAGATCTAATCTAAATTTCTCTAATTTTGTAGGACATGCGGATCTGATGGAATGCCTCCTAAGAGTAGAGATGGCTCTCAGGGATGTTTGCTTCATTGAGTATTGAGGATTGTACTATTCTAAAGAGGGTAAGTCTAGCTAGAGTTTGCAATGTGCTTGTGATTCATCCTGTATCTCATATCTGTTGTGACATTCTAACTTACTGGGATGCAGACATAAACACTTTTAGGTTCCTATAGCTCTCCGGAGAGTGGACCATCACTCTTTATGATGTGTTGTTGCAAATATGTGTCTAAGCGGTGTTGTCATTGATGTCAACATATTCTTGTTGTCATTGGTGTCAACCATGCCTTATTTTGTTGCCTGTTCAGGAGACTAAAATATTGAGGATATTGAGAAAATTAATGAAGACTTAAGGTTTGTGGACCTTATGGCTATATAGAGGATCATCAAAGGCTGCTCCAATCAGAAAATTGAGAAGTCCACATGAAGATTTGAAGAAGTTATGGTCATCTAATTAGAACCAGATCTTACAGTATTCAGAAGAGACAGAGTGACAGTAAGTTGGTCTAGATTGCTTCATAGTGAAATTTTGTTATCTACGAATCTAAAGGCATGTTTGGGAAGTCAATATGCATCATCAACTCTAGTGGTTCATAGTTTGGAGGTCTACAAGCCATTTTTCTAGTTTGACAGCCATGACAAAGAGTGTTCTTGAGGTTCCGGAGGAAGATACAAATGATTCTAGTAATTTGGTTTAGAGTGGATGTTATTAGTGAGTTCAATGTGCTTGTGGAAGTCTCTGGATCATATGACTACTATGTTGGAGGTCTGCATTGGAGTTTGAGCTTGTTATTGAAGATTTCCTCTTTAAAGTTGTTGTTCTTCACAGCCTTGGCCGACCGAATGTTCCTAGAATGTTGCAGATGATCTAAAGATCATTTTATGAAGCATAGCATGTTAGTAGAGGAAGATTCAAGTCTCAGCTATGATTGATCGATAGTGTGAAGATCTGCATTAAGTTTGGCTGACCTTGTTGATCATTCCAAGATTGATGAAGTGTATAAATACTTGTTGAAGAGTTGTTAAACATCATCCTTGAGAAAAACAAATTAAATCTAAATAAAGGATCAGAAGTAGAGCAGAGAAGAAAAGGAGTGAGAGCACTATAGAGTGTGAAGTTAGTAAAGAAGAATTTGGGGCAAAGTAGAAGTTTTTCAGCATTCATTGAAACTGAACCAGGCATGAAGTAGATGTTATTTCTCAGTTAATTCTTTCTATTCTAAATAAATTTTGTAGGCAATGAGCCTCTCTTTTTTTTGAGCAGTGAGCTCTGGGCAGTGTGCCCGAAAGGATGTGCCTTCTATTTTTCTAAAGTACTTTTAACAGGGTACAAATCTTTGTGGGTTAACCCTCACCGTGGTTTTTCCCTTAACCGGGTTTTGATTATGTTCTTTCTCTTATGTTGTTGATCTATGCTTTAATGTTTACATTATTAATCTGGTAGTAAGATAATAAAGAAGGTTAAAAGTAGAAAAAGTTTATATTGTGTGACAACTGATTCACCCCCCTCTCAGTTGTCCAATCTAATTCCAACAATTGGTATCAGAGCCAGATCCTCTTATAAAAGCCTAAGCACTTGAGGAGATCTAGGATGTCAACCTATAAAAAGGACAGTCCAAGATTTGATGGAACAAATTATTCTGTTTGGAAGAATCGCATGGAGTACCATTTGCAATGCATGGGCAATGCCTATTGGGCGATAACCAGTGTTGAGTATAAACCTCTAGAGAAAGGTCCTTCAACTCCAGATCAAGTCAAAGATGCTCTAAATAACCTTCGAGCTAAAGAAGGCTTGTTGAGTGCCCTGACTGATTCATAAATGACAAATGTCTTTGGTCTAAAAACTGCTTATGAAATCTAGAAAAAGTTGGAGTATCTGTATGAAGGTGATAAATATGTCAAATGTGCCAAGCTGCAAAGTCTAAGAGGAAAATTTGAAACTATGAGGATGAGCAAAAATGAAAACATCACAATCTACATGCAAAAGATAAATGAACTTGTGTGTGGTATCAAGTGTGCTAGTGGAACTTTGGAAGAATCAGAGATTGTATCAAAAGTGCTCAAATCTTTACCTGATTCATACAAACATAATGTTGCTGCTATAGAGGAGATTAGGACAGTCTCAGAAGTTACAAGAGATCATCTGGTTGGAAAAATTTTAGCTTTTGAATTAAGTGAGTTTGGTGATTCTCTTCCCAAGTCTGAATCTGCATTTAAGGCCAGTGTATATGGAAAACAAAGATATGATCCAGGTGAAAGCTCTTCTACAAGATCAAACAAATTCGTGAAGACAAGGAAGGATCTTGAAGATGTTGAAATTGAAACTGTAGATCTTGAAGCCCTTCTTGCCAAAAGATTGCCAAGAGGATCCGGTAAGTATGAAAGAAAATTGCCACTCAAATGTTTTGCTTGTAATAAGATTGGTCATTTTGCTTCAAGATGTCTGGAGAGGTTTTCAAAACCAAACCCTAATAGATACAGAAATTAGAACAAATGTTACTATGTCCAAGAAACTGGAGAAGAAGGAGTCGCAGATGATGTTCCTCTAAAAATGATTGGGTGTTCATTGTCATCAAAGAATAAGATCTAGTGTCTACTGAATCTGCTATCTATGCAAATATGGAAAGTGCCTTGGCTGCTTAGGTTATTAAGAAAGATGAATGGGTGATTAATAGTGGGTGTTCTCATCATATGATTCGAGACAAGAGTAAGTTTGTGAATTTTGAAAAATATGAAGGTGGGCTTGTGAAATTTGGAGATAACTTAGCTGGTAGAATCTGTGGTAGAGGATCCATCTCTTTTGATGATAAGAATAGCACCAATGATGTTCTATATGTGGAAGGATTGAAACATAATCTTCTCAGTGTTGGATAGTTGGTTGATAACGGTTATAATCTTCGATTCAAGGATGGAAAGTGTAGAATCTTAGAGAGTTTTGGAATTGAAATTGCATCTGGTACTTAAACTAGAGGTAACATTTTTCATTTAAGTAGCTCTGGCAAAAGTTGTTTGATTGCTCAAATAGATCAAAGTTGGTTATGGCATAGGAGGATGTGTCATGTGAATTTTGATAACATTGTCAAAATATGTACCACTCAGGTTGTAAGAGATCTTCCAAAACTTGTGAAACCTAATAGCATGTGTAGAGAATGTCAATTGGGGAAACCGAGCAAAATTTCATTCAAAAGTAAGGAACAAGTTTCAAATGGATGATTGGAACTGGTACATACTGATCTATGTGGTCCTGCTAGAATTAGGAGTGTGCAAGGAGATAGATATTTCATGTTGTTGATCGATGACTACTCTAGGATGATGTGGGTAACCTTCCTAAAAGAAAAATTAGAAGCTCTTGACAAATTTAAGGTGTTCAAAGTGATGGTGGAAAATGAAATTGGTGAAAAATTGAAATGTCTGAGATCCAACAGAGGTGGAGAATTTACTTCCCATGAGTTTGATGCTTTCTATGAAAAGCATGGCATAAAAAGACAATTATCTGCTCCTAGGACTCCCCAACAAAATGGAGTTGTGGAAAGAAAGAACTGGACCATTCAAGAAGCTGCTAGGACCATGATGATGGAAACAAATGTTCCTCAAGTTTATTGGCGAGAAGCTATAAGTATTGTTGTCTACAATCTTAATCGAGTGCAGATCAAAGGCAATTCTGGTAAGACCCCTTATGAACTATGGTTTGGTCAACCTCCTACTGTGAGATATTTCAGAGTTTTTGGTAGTAAATTCTATATCAAAAGAGATGAGGATTTAGGCAAGTTTGATACAAGAAGTGATGAGGGAATATTTTTAGGATACTCTACTCAAAGTAAGGCTTACCGGTGCTTTAACAAGAGGTTGGAAAAGATTGTAGAAAGTGCTAATGTTAGAGTTGATGAAAGCAAGGAAGGACATTCCAGGTTCTATGGATATGATTCAGATGATCAAAATGAAAGTCAAAGTCAAGGAAGGTTAGTTCAAACTCTAACTCAGATTTAGATTGATCTAGAAACTCCAAAAACTCAAGGAGTCAGTACATATGTTGAGGAACAAGCTCAAGAAATAGAAGCCCAAGCAATTCCCAAAACCCTCGGGTATGTAAGAATGAATCATCCTGAAGATCAAATCATAGGGGATAGAAATAAAGGTGTTCGAACTAGGAGAAGAGTTGCTGAAGATCCAGAAGAGATTTGTTTGATTTCAAGAACTGAACCTAAATCAGTTAGTGAAGCTTGCATTGATGAAAATTGGGTAAAAGTAATGGAAGAAGAATTAATACAAATTGAAAAGAACCACACTTGGGATCTTGTTCCTAGACCTAAGGACAAAAATGTAATTGGAACCAAGTGAGTCTTCTAGAATAAACTAAATGAAGATGGTGAAGTTGTAAGAAATAAAGCAAGGTTGGTATGCAAGGGCTATTCTCAAGTAGAAGGAATTGATTTTGAAGAAACTTTTGCTCTGGTGGAAAGAATAGAGGTAATCAAATTGTTTCTTGCATTTGCTGCTTTCAAAGATTTTAAAGTGTATCAGATGGATGTCAAATCAGCATTCCTGAATGGAGATTTGGAGGAAGAAGTCTACATTGAGAAAACGGAAGGATTTCAGTTGTCTGATTAGGGAGACATGGTTTGTAGACTGAGAAAAGCCTTGTATGGACTCAAGCAAGCTCCAAGAGCCTAGTATGCAAGAATGGATAAATATTTGCTTAAGATAGGTTCTAGCAAAGGTACTGCTGATAGTAATCTTTACTTCAAAATTAATCATGAGGACGTCCTGATTGTTGAGGTCTTTGTTGACGATATCATTTTTGGTGGAAATGAATGTATATGCAAAGCAATTGCTGACCAAATGAAAAGTAAATTTGAGATGTCAATGTTTGGAGAAATAAATTTCTTCCTAGGTCTGTAAATTGTTCAGCCAGATAAAGGTATCTTTATATCTCAGTCCAACTATGTGAAAGAATTGTTGAAGAAGTTTGGAATGGAAGATTCAAATCTAGTAGGTACACCTATGGTAACTGGATGCAAGTTAAGTAAAGATGATGATTCACCCAAGGCAAATTAGAAAAGGTATAGATCAATGATTGGAGGATTGCTCTATCTAACCTAGACCAGTCCTGACATCATGAACGTCATTGGACTTGTTGCTAGATTTCAAGATGATCCAAAAGAATCCCACGTCATGGTAGTCAAAAGAATTTTTAGATATCTCAAGGGGACAATTGTGTCATGCCCACATTCCCATGCGGTCACAACATGCATCACATGTGTCATGTCCACATTTGTCATGTGGTCATAACACAAAATATCAAAAAAAATTCCATGCTTCCCTAAAAACCCCCTCGCACGCGTAAGCATGCTCGGTGGCGTATGCTTAAGGCATAAACAAAATAGTTGAATGTGGGTTAATGCATTCACGTACGCATACCAATCGCAATGAAGGCCAACTAGGGGGTCATCGCAACGCGGTTAACGTCGCCAATAGGCTTAGGATCAACTATCGAAACCCTAAGTCAACCTAAGTGAATGAAGGGATTTTGACATAAGTCAAAATCAATGGCAAAAAATCAAATGCATGAGAGGATGATAAAATACCAAAATCAAATGACAATACTCGGCGAAAACAATATTATAATCCCAAACAGGGTTAAACTTCACTAACCTAACTAAACCCTAAATTCTGGAAAAATCTAGCAGCATAATGCCTCACAGGCGTGAGTAGGGTTTATTGTACTAAAACTAATTTGATCAAGAGGTTTACTAATTTGGATTAATAAATTACTTACGTCTCACTAGTTGAATAGGTAATTAGTTGAATAAGTTAATTGAACATTTTTCAACACAGTCCCATCAATCTATTCTCCTTCACATTTTCTCTAATTTAAAACTTTTTCAACAAAGCTCAATCAATCTATTCTCCTTCACGTTTTCTATAATTTAAATTATTTTTTAACAAAGCTTGATCAATTTGTTCCTCTTCACATTTTCAATCAATCAGAGTTATCTCTACATCATTTACATTATTCCTAATTTCTTGGTAGATCAGATCTCAGAAAACTAGGTTGTACTAACTTCGTTTAAAGAGTTTACTAGGTTTTCGATCTGGGTTTAAATCAACATCTAATTTAAATTTCGTTAATTAAATTGGCTCAACATGATTAAAGGAATATTAAATTTTAATTAATAACGTTTGTGGTTTACATCATTCTCACGGAGTTAGGTTCCTTAACCTAATTGTTTAAAATAACACCTCCCAATATTTTAATTGTATAAAATTTAGATGAATCCAATAGTTCCCTCTATCGTGATCTAATCCATTATTTAACATCCACTAACAAATAAACAAATTACAATCCACATTAATAATAAAGCTCACCCATTAAATGTAATTGTCTTAAAATTTACTTTATAAAATCAAAACTTAAAAACAAGAATAAAAATAATAACAAAAGGGAGATTTAAATTTTTAAAAGGATTTAAATTCCACCTTGCCCTAATTTCCTCCAACAATAAAATATTATTTTCTTTGTGGGCAAAATGCCCCAACCCTATTTTTTGTTATTTTCTCCTCTTTGTTTTTTTCACTTTTATCTTTCTTTCTCTTTTTCTCATTTCCTCATTCTTTGTTTTCTTGGATGTGTTGCAAGTTGTAATGGAGGATAAATATGAAATGCATATGTTGGCATATATATATATTGATTGTGTATATTTAATTTATACTCTAGTTTTTTTTTTAAATAAATATATTTTATTTCTCTTTTGCTAGAACCCTAATCTTATTTTGTGACATGGAGAAGAGATGTTGCTGTGGCGGTGGCGACATCTTGAGGAGGATGGCACTGTGGGTGTGGTGGCCACAAAGTGGTGACCGCAGTGGGAGGCACTATGGCAGAGGATGGGCGGAGGTCGCTGAGAGGGGAGCAAAGGTGACTGGTGCAGGGGCGACGGTGGTAGGAGTGGTGGCCGCAGACGGCACAGGAGTTACGGCGTGGGGGCGGAGATCGCAGAGGGTGTAGCGAATGCTATGAAGGTGGAGGCCGCGGGGAGGTTAAAGGTAGTGGGGAGTGTGGGGAGGGGGACGGAGCCCCCACCCACATCCCACACAGTGGGGTGTCGGTGGGGGCTTCGCCCCCCTCCCCACACCCTTAGTAAAAGCAGCGACGGTGGGGAGTCGAACTCCCCACCACTCCATTTGAATTAATAATTTTTTTTTTGTATAAACAAAACCTACGAACTGTTATACACAGTTGCTTCCTCTTTCTTTTTCTCAGCGGATATTTAATGTTCTTTAAATATATTTAAATATATATATACACACACAAAAGTTTCAAAATTACAGTTTATTTTAAAATAAAATAAAATAATATATATATATATACACCTTTGTATATAAAATGTTATCTATGAATTTTATTTGACAGCCTAATAAAATCAATTTATTTGTAAATACATTTTTAAAAAATACATTCATTTGAATTACTCAAAATATATATAAATTATATATATTTTCAACCATAATCTTTTTCTTCTACACTTACAAATTTTATGTTTTTAAATAAATAAACAAAGACCTATATACATTTTTTTTTTGTCAATTTTCTATAAAGCAAGAACTCATATTTCTAACAAAATACATTCATTGCATTATTAATTTTTACATTTTTAAAGAAAGAACAAATACAATAATTAGATACCTCTAATTCATAACAACTAATTTTCTTTCTTTTCATAATAACAAAATACAAATTTCTAGTTTGCCACAAATTAAAAAAAAACTACAACTTTTCTAATTGATATTTATAAAAATTTACATACAAATGAAGATAGCTTTTAAACACCAATTTTCTTCCTTCAACTTTTCTTGAATGAAAAACATTAAAATCAACCATTTTTAACTTGCTATTGCAATTCAAAATAGCTTACACACAGACTAAGAAAATATATTTTTACAACAAAAGAGAGAACCATGTTCTCATCTTTGAAAACTAACAAAGAAGCAAACTCCTAAGTAGGCCAAGCTCTCTCTCAAGAGATAAAAGAGTAAAGGAAAATAAAATATCAATTCCAAGAACAAGGTGTTTTCTCCAACTTCACAACTTAGCTCCAATGAACCTACATATCACAACAAGGGAAAAGAAAACCACACATCTTTCTCTCCTCCCTACCGTAGACCTGCAAGAGGGTCACCCTCAAGCTAGGGAGGTCATCCACACACTTGGGAACTCATTCCATATCACAACAAGGCACTCAAACAACCAAACACAATTTTACACCCATGGATAACACATCACAAGAACTCAACCAGGATGAGTTCAAAGGGGTAGGGGAGTGGACACACTCAACTCAAGAGTGCCACTCCTACAAATATCCCAAAAAAATACCTCATAAGGCCTCTAGCCATCACATTTAAATACAATTTCTACAAGTTTCCATCTTGGCTCTCAAGCCATTTCACATATTGCTCAAAATCTTATATATTGCCCTCAAGGCTTACAACACCACAAAAACAAGGTAATGACCCCAAGGAGGTTCACTCCTCCCCTACCCCACACTTGTTGAGCATCTTCTCCCAAGTGGGAGAGGCTCTTACAACAACCTACAAATTTTTCCCACAATAACAATAAAAACTCAAGAAAATAGATCTCATACATAGCATCATGCAAGCAAACAAAAATACAAAGGGAAAGCCTTAGCCTTGAAGCTAACCTTTAAAAGCCCAATTATGGAAGATGGTTGATGTAGAGCTTCTCTAAATCCTCCTCCAACATAAGCCGTAAAACTCTCTCTATCTTTTTCCCCAAAGTAAAATTTAAACAATTCCAATTATCTAAAAATTCAACAACCCATAACCTTCTCCAAGTGGGATTAAAATAAGCTCAAACCATGAGCTTAGAGGAATGGGGAGGTGACACTTGTCACCTCCTCACTCTTCCTCCCCACTACAAGAAAGACCCATCGGATGGGTGTTGACACATGTCACTCACCCATCCCCAAGTCTCTCTCACCCCTTCCACTTGTCCTCTCTCAAACATGTGGGAGAAAAGTGGAACTTAAGAGGAAATGGGTGACACATGTGTCCCCTTCCTTTCCTCCTAAGAGGGACTACACAACTCCAAGGTACCCTCACCAATTGTGAGAGAGACTTGGAGACATCTCCAACCTTGGGAAGTGGAAAGGGATGGGGCTGAATGTTGGGGACCACTCATCCTCTCCCTCCCATGCCTCCAATTTCGTTACTTAACTTTAGGGTGAATTTAAGGTGACCATATGGAGGTTTACCAAGGGTTACCCAAGTTAAAAAGGTCCCTAGACCCAAGGGGTACAACCCAGGGTCAAGTTTAGCTTATTTAGAGCACCTAAGGTCAAGTTAAAGCACATGAAAAGGGGTCCCAAAATTTAAAATTTTAAAAATGAAATTCAAAGACAAAATTCTCACAACACCAATTAGAATTCAAATTAAAAGAGGGGTAGACTTAGCCTGACTAACAACATGCAATTAACATTACAGAATTTCATCATGCACAGAGTTGATCTTGGTTCCTCGTGGAACTAGATCGGCTTCACAAGGGATTACAACATCGTGTGTGGGATGATCTCCAATTTCTGTGGCTTGTTAGAAATACCTGTGCACTCAACTGCAAAGTTAATTCCACATATATATATATATATATAATAGTTGAAGCAAATTAAAACATTCACTCGCATAAAATATCACAAGTTCACATAAGCATAAAGGAAGTCACATTACAATTAGATCCTAAATTCTGCATTTCAAACATCCATTCCCAAGATTGAATCACAAAACAATTTCCTATCTAGCATCACCCAATTAGTTTTCCCATAACATCATAATATAAAGCATCTATCTAACATCACCCAATTAGTTTTCCCATAACATCATAATATAAAGCATCTTATAGTTTAGGAATTCAAGATCAACAATCCCACAAGTATAAATGTATCAGCAACAGTAAAGTAAATAGTCAAATGTACGGGAATGAAAAAGTAGGCCTCACAAATTGATTATGGATTGTGGTATCCAAAATACAATGATTTTACTCTTCATACATATACAGATGCTGATTGGGCAGAAGATGTGGATGACAGAAAAAGTACTAGTGGTGGTGCTTTTTTCTTGGGAAGAAGATTGGTCTCTTGGATGAGAAAAAAGCAAGAGGCAATATCTCTATCTACTACAGAAGCAGAATATATAGTAGCAACAAATAATTGTACTCAGGTTCTATGGATGAAGCAAATGTTGAAGGACATCAGAGTTGTGTTTGAGGAGATAGTCACAATCTTTTGTGATAATTCTAATGCAATAAGTATCTCAAAGAATCTAGTGTTGCATTCAAAGACAAAGCATATATCTATCAAGTTTCATTTCTTGAGAGAAAAAGTAAATGAGAATGAAGTCAAGTTGGAGTTTGTGTCACCCAAAGATCAGATTGTAGATATCTTCACTAAGCCTCTTCCCAAGGATACCTTTGAATATATCAGAGAGAAGTTAGGAGTTATTACCCCTCCGAATCAGAACTAAGATGCACTAAGGTGCATCAGTCCAGTGGAATTCTCAGTCATATCTTGAGATTCAGCTTGATGTTGAGAAAATACTACTTTAAGGAGTAGTCAGTATGCAAACGTTGGAGATCAGTCTAAAACAAAAAGGGGGAGTAAAGGTTACAAATATGTGCCCTTTGCCATTGATGTCAAAGGTGGAGAGAAGACATGTGAAAAATTAATTGGTGATGATAGGGGGAGCAATGAAGGAAGTAGTTGCAGAACTCAGGGGGAGAAGTTTTTGTCATGATGGTTGAATCAATTTTTCACAACATATGTTGCCATCAATGACAAAGGGGGAGATTGTTGCAAATATGTGTCTAAGCAGTGTTGTCATTGATGTCAACATATTCTTGTTGTCATTGGTGTCAATTGTGTCTTATTTTGTTGCATGTTCAGGAGACTGAAATATTGAGGATATTGAGAAAATTAATGAAGACTCAAGGTTCGTGGACCTTATGGTTGTATAGAGGATCATCAGAGGCTGCACCAATCAAGAATTCAGAAGTCCGCATGAAGACTTGAAGAAGTTATGGTCATCTGATTAGAACCAGATCTTGCAGTATTCAGAAGAGATAGAGTGATAGTAAGTTGGTCCCAATTGCTTTATAGTGAAAATTTGTGATCTACGAATCTGAAGGCATGTTTGGGAAGTCAGTATGCATCATCAACTCTAGTGGTTCATAGTTTGGAGGTCCACAAGCTATTTTTCTAGTTTGACAGTCATGACAGACATTGTTCTTGAGGTTCTGGAGGAAGATACAAATGATTCTGGTAATTTGGTTTAGAGTGGATGTTATTAGTGAGTTCAATGTGCTTGTGGAAGTCTCTGGATCATGTGACTACTATGTTGGAGGTCCGCATTGGAGTTTGAGCTTGTTATTGAAGATTTCCTATTTGAAGTTGTTGTTCTTCATAGCCTTGGCCAACTGGATGTTCCTAGCATGTTGTGGATGATCTAAAGATCGTTTTATGAAGCATGGCTTGTTAGTAGAGGAAGATTTGAGTCTCAGCTATGATTGGCTAACAATGTGAAGATTCACGTTAAGTTTGGCCAACATTGTTGATCATTCCAAGATTGATGAAGTGTATAAATACTTGTTGAAGAGTTGTTAAACATCATCCTTGAGAAAAATACATTAAATTGGAATAAAGGATCAGAAGCAGAGCAGAGAAGAAAAGGAACAAGAGCAGTATAGAGTATAAAGTTAGTAAAGAAGAATTTGGGGCAAAGCAGAAGTTTTTGAGCATTCATTGAAACTGAACCAGGCATGAAGTAGATGCTATTTCTTAGTTAATTCTTTCTATTCTAAATAAATTTTGTAGGCAGTGAGCCTCTCTTTTTCTGAGTAGTGAGCTCTAGGCAGTGTGCCTGAAGGCATGTGCCTTCTATTTTTCTAAAGTGCTTTTAAGATGGTACAAATCTTTGTGGGTTAACCCCCACCATGGTTTTTCCCTTAACCAGGTTTCCACGTCAAAATCTTGGTGTTAAGTGTGTTGATTATGTTCCTTCTCTTATGTTGTTGATCTATGCTTTAATGTTTACATTATTAATCTGGTAGTAAGATAATAAAGAAGGTTAAAAGCAGAAAAAGTTTATATCATGTGACTACTGATTCACCCCCTTCTCAGTTGTCCGGTCTAATTCCAACATGTGTATCATATACTTCAGGTTCTTGTGAGAGGACAGCCTTTAGTTCTTCTAGTTAGTGATTCATTCGAGGACAAGGCTTCTTGGGCTGCGTTCATGGGGGTTAATCACCCTGGGGATCAAACAGGAGTCTAGCTTACTTCTGTGCCTCAACTTCGCATCTCTCTTTTGAGGAGATTCTTGATTGGTTTGATTGCATCGAGGCTGTCGAGAGACAAAGCCTCAACTCGTCTAAGATGGTGTTGGGCACCCATCATTTGTGATATTGAGGAGGGCACAATTTACGCTTGGGGACCAAACATCTTGGCCATGGTTTACAGAGACTTCTATTGTATTTTGTGGAGAGGGGCTCTAGCTTTTAGTCACTCTTCTTTGATCATGACATGGATATTTGAGCACATGAAGCCCTATCAAAAGTTTATTCTACTTCCCGATAAACATTTACCGAGAGCAATGAGGTGGATGCATGTTGGTCACTTTGATGCTTCTTTACCCACTATTTCTACTCTTATCGATGAGGACATGATCTGTGATCCTTATCTTGACATAGAGGGATCCTGAGCCCGTGATGGCGAGGTTAGAGAGTACTATCAGGAGTATCCAAGCTTTCAGACCATAATGGTCTGGTTGAGGCCCATCGGGTTGATCGTGTTTCACAATAGTTTGGCGAGGACTTCCCCCCAGTGTCCACATGATACAGGACAGTCCAAGAGATGGGCGAGATTGGACAGGGGATAGTCATATGGACTCCTTTGACTCCTGGAGTCTTTATGACTAGAACTTCGAGACGAGGACAGAGAGGAGGGAGAGGGACTCCTTCCCAATCTCTCATTGTGACTATGGACTCAAAGTGTACTGATGAGGACTACGTTCCAGATGATGATGATTTGTCAAACGAGGTCCTTCCCGAGGATGAGAATTTTGATGATATTGATGATTCACATGATGCTATTGATATCCCTGAGGGTCCTCCTGTTATTCCTTGACCTCCTCACTCAGATGAGGTGATGCGATAATTTGACCCTAATTGGCAGCCTGGTGATCCACATAAGTTTAATCTATTTGCTTTTCATACTTTTGTCCTTTCTCTTTCCATGGGGAACTAACTTGCTCTTCTCTCTATTTTCTCTCTTAGGTAACGTCAGAGAGTGGAGGGATTTTGTTTACGAGATTAATGTTAGATTGGCTTCTCCCTTCACTAGGATGACTCATGACCACCTTTTAGATGATCGTGGTGTGCCCCCTGCTGCGGGGTGACACACTAACATTTTTGCTCCTGTCTATCATGGATGCTAGATGAATATAGAGTTGAAGACCAAGTTGACACCCTTAAGGGTGAGAATCAAGTACTTTGAGAGATGGCTTGCCTTAATGTTGGACATCGTGATGCTAGCATGGCAGGTCCTTCACAGTCACATGCTCACAACAGAGCACCTCACTCTCATAGGTCTCATGGAGCGACGAGTGGTATTCATAGACAGAGGAGCCAAAGTCCTAAGGGTTTTGTTAGAGGGAACTGCCCTTGACTTCCTTTCTTGAAACCGTGTCCCCTTGCATGGAGAGCCTCTACTTCTTTTGAGGGTGTTTTGTCCTAGCTCTTTGATACCCTTAGTATATGTAAACTTTGGATGTATCTATGAAAGTTTATCCTTTTATGGTTTTTTCCTATCGAATTTGTACTCATCTCTTGTGCATGTTTGGAGGTTTGGGAACTTTTGATTATGTTTGACCTTTTCAACTCTTTTAACGATGCAAGTATGATAATAATGACATATTTTTGTAATTTTTATGACATATATATGAGATGCAGTTTACGATATGATAATGCAAGAACACAAGAAGTGCTGAAATGAAACATTTACTTCTACTAAATGTCATGAGATATGACATTTGAATTTATTGCTTTGAGACTCTTTTTCTGATTTTTGGCATGAATGCAATGCGGGACAAACAATGTGACTATTCTTAAATATGATTTTTGATCCCGGGGATTGCGAGTTGTCTTGATATAAGAGAAACCTATTCAAGGCTGTGAGATAGGATTTAGGGAAACTCAAGTGGGGAGTGGGAATGAAAATGGAGCGTTTCTAATTTTGGGATTTGCCAAAGGCTAAACTCTAATCCATATCTAGATAAGACAAGTTGACAAGCTTTCAACTTTAGACAAGTAGAAAATTTTATTGATGTTCACTAGACTTAGATCATAGATGGCAAGCAAGATAGACCTGGGGTAAAAGATAAAAAGGAAAGAACAAGGGTCCCTATGTATAAGATGATCCTAGAGACTACTAGACTCTTTGGTTTTGCTTAGCTACTGCATGTGTGTGCTTTGTACCTTTCTTTCTCTGTTAGAATGTCACCCTTGAGGCTTCGAGTTTAGACTGATCTCCACCCAAGAGTACGGACATTCAACAATCTTCTCTCTTTCACTTTTGTTTTGTATCTCTCTTTTTTTTGCTTTTTACTTTTTTGTATTTTCCTCACTTGATTTTTCTCTTTTTTTTTGGATATTTTACTTTTCAAGAAATGAATGATTTTGGAACTTTGATATGCAATGCTTTGATCTCTCAATTCTCACTTTTTGACACTCTTATTTTGATCACTCATTTTTTATTATTCACTCGAATCTTAGATTGCTTCCTTCAGAGTTTTGATCTTCCTAACATTTTTGGCCAAAAAAGATAAGGGGCTAAGTGCCACCTAAAGTTTTTGTAATCTGGTTGGACTTCTCTAATACTAGGGAAGAATTGGGAAGGTCTACTTGCAAGCTTCCTTTGAACACTGTAGGTTTGACTACTAAATTTTTTTAGACCTAACATCTTGACTCATAAGACTGGGATCAGTGTAAAGTTAAGAGCTAGGCTTTGATTAGAATCACTGGGAATGAAAGGGGATAATGGCGATTGTGAAAAATGGGGAATCTCAAGGTCCTGAAAGGATGACGTATATCTAGGCAACATTAGACTCCTTACTAATAAGAAAATAGTACAAGAGCAAGTCACTAACAGTAATGCAAGATGAACAAAATGATACAGAAATGCAAGAAATAGATTGTTTTTGACATTTTTTATTTTTTTATGATTTTTTTGTATTTTTATGTTTTATAATTTTTTTGGTGTTTTTAGAAATAATATTTCTTGAGGTGAGAGGCATTGACTGTTTCGCCAAATTCCTCTCCCTCCATTGTGCACAAGAGATAGGCACCATTTTTGACATCTTCTTTGACCATGTAAGGACCTTTCTAGTCTTTTGAAAAAACTCTTTTTCATCTTCTTTTCTGATTCTTCGTGCTCTCTTCTCAAGACAAGTTCTCCTATTATGTAAGGTTTGTCATTTGAATCTATTGCTACCAACTCAGTGGTTTCTCTTACAATTTTGAGATGAAGTAAGTCTCGAAAGGCTTGTTGATGAGAAGGAGTCCAATACAGGACTCCATCACAATTCAATAGTTCTGCTAATAGGTCGAATTGTTCTTGCATATATATCTTCACATCTAGTCTTTCTTGGATTCTTTGTAAAAATTGGAATAACTCAAGGGGAGTTTGTGGCTCCCTTTGTTCATTAGGAGGGACAAAGCTTATACTTATCCTCCCATTTGGTTCTAGCATTAAGTCCATGGCATATCCGATGTAACTTTTTGGTAATTCAAAAATGACAGGGTCGTCAACACCAACCGTCACTCGCATCTTCCATTCTCTATGAAAGATACCTTCACTTTCTTCATCTTCATCAGGAAGTCTTTCAACCACCTTGATTTGTACTAGAGGTGCTTCCCATTCACCAAGTTTGTTTGATTGAACCGAGGTAGAGGTGGTTGGTTTTTCTTGCAGTTGTGCTACCGTGAACATCCTAGGTAGCATTCCTATAGCATTGGTTAATTCATTATTGATAGAATGTGCCTCTTCCATGGGTATCACTGGTTGATGTGAATCGTCTATTGGTGTGAGAGGCTCATATGATTTTATTTCTTCTGGTGTCTTAGGGACACGTGATTCACTTAGTGGCGATAGTGGAGTGTAACTTTCTGTCATGTCTTCCTTAGTGTTTGATAAAGCGTGTGGGTCTACATCTCTTAGATCTAATGTAGTGGTTTGAAAGACCGGTTGTTTAGTTCTACGAGGCTTCTCCCCTATGTAAGGGAAGAGTTTTTAGGCCTCTTGGAAGTCGATCATGAGTACCTCTAAAGGGAATTGGAGTGGTCCATCCCTTTCAATTAATTTCATGATCTCAATCATCTTTTTATTAGGGACCGTTTCCTTTTGTCTTGGTAATGGTTCATTTTCTAAAGTTTTGATTTATGTAGCATTTATGGTCTTTTATGGGACTTCTATTCGTTTGATACATATGGACTGAGGTGTAGGATTAGGGATGGTTAACTTGTTGGTAGGGAGTTTGTAGTCTATGGGGATACCTATACACTTTTTTGGTGTGTTTGATTTTAACATGCTAAAAGGTTTTGGATCTCCCTTTGCGACATATACTTTCCCTAAGTGCAAGAATCGAGCTTCCTAAAATAATGTGGATGGCACAACTTTCATTCTGTGTATCCATGGCCTTCCAAGAATCAAGTTATATCTTGTGTCCTTATCTATAACATAGAAAGTGGTTGGAATGGTTTTGGGTCCCAAAGTTACCGAAAGGGTAATTTTACCTATGGTGGCCACTTTTAGATTATCATATCCTCTTAGAGTATCTCATGAGGTAGTGATATTGGTGTGTCCATAGCCCATTCTCTCTAATAGGGAGAAAGGAACTATATTAATTGCTGCCCCTTCATCAATCAATGTTCATTTGATGCACTTATCATAGATCCACACTTGAAGATATAGTGCAGGATCCCCTTTTTTGTTAACTCTGCCTCAGAAGGCATCTGTTGTAAATTGAAGAAGAACCCTGGATCTTTGAGTTCTGAGTTTGGTGGATTGAGATCGTAATCCACATGATTGATTTTCTCGCTACGTGGTGGCGTAATTTGGTCAAGGTATTTTAGACCTATTGCCTTTAGCAATGTTGAACGATGTGAAGGAGAGTTCCTAAGTAAGTCGATGAATGAAATGTGAACATGTTTTCTTTAAGTCTTCTATGAGCTCATACGGTCTGATTGGAGGTGGTATTAGTTCTACTACCGAGATGGTACCTTCATATGCTGGTATTTGCTCATTTTCATCCTCATGGCCCTCCTCTTCTTCTTCATTGTGCATAATCTCGACTAATCCCATCATCCTAGCTTCTCTTTTTTTCCCAGTTGTGGTGGGATTTCAGGGTTACTACTCTAATTTGTCTTGTTTTGGTTTGTCATTCCTGTGTCTTTATGTGTGGGGAACGGGTCCTGATAAATTCTCATGTTTGCATTTTGCGGTGCTATTGGAGCCTATTTTTTTCTTGTATCTTTGTTATCTGGCATGACCTCCTATGGGTTTAAAAACATTTCTATGAATAAACGTTGTTGGTCTTCCAACAACCTTGCTGTGAATCTATTATATTCTCTACAAGATTCTGTGTTGTGCCCCCTTGTTCTATGACAAGAACAAAATTGATTGAACTCGTATGGGGGTCTCTAGTATCTTCCATCATTTTTGTTCCCATTTCTGTTGCAGTTCCAACTTTGGTTATTATCTCAAGGGTAGTACCTGTTGTTTCTAGGTCGATCTATGGCATTTACGTTAGGAGGATAGTAATCTCTCCCATTGTAATCATCTTTTATCTTCTTGATTGGGGGTTGATCTATCACCTCGTCTGTGGTTGCACTCCTATTTTTTTTAAGGATTTTAATGATAGAGGCATTGTTTCCCCTGTCTTCCTTTATCATCTTTCTATTTGACCCGTAGATCATTCTACCACTATCGATGGTGGCTTGGTTAATCCTCAAAGCACTTTCCAATGCCTCTTCGTAGGATTTGTAAGGTAATTTTTTAACATCTTCTCTCATGTCCTTGTTAAGGGCATGCAAAAAGAGGTTGCATAGTTCTCAGTGGTCCATGTTTGGAGCACTAGTCGAAGAATAGAGGACTTGCCTCCATTGAGTGACAAAGTGGGCTACAGATTCATTTGGCTCTTGTTTTATTGTGAGGAACTCTCTGGTCCCTATTTTAATAAGTTTGTTCATGTCAAACACCATGACAAACTCTCCAATGAGTTGTCTAAATGAATGGATTGAAGCTTCTAGGATACGATAATACCAATCCAGAGTGATGCCTTCAAGAGTTTTTGGAAAGATTTTTTCTACAACCCCATCCCAAGGGAGGAGTTCTCTTATGGCTGTGGTCTAGGCTTTAATGTGGGAATTTAGATCTCCTTCTCCTTTGAACTTTGAGAGATCTGGCAGTGACCGAGGTAATTGCACGTTTCTTATGTTTTGCTCCAAAGGTTCTTTCAAATACTCAAGATATGTCCCTAGAAAGGCACTTTGAGATTGCGAGGTTGATAGTAATAACCCTGTAGGTGGGTTTTGATAACCCATTGTTGGATTTGTTGGATTGTTCTGAATAGGAGGATTCCCATTCAGACATATGTCGTTGCTAGTATTTTTTGAATAGTAATTGAGGTAGGGGGATTTTGTGATGCCCCCCGGTCCTGTTTATGGGATTTTTGTCTTCTTTCTGGAGCAGCTTGCTCTGCTTCCAAAATTCTAATTCTCTGCACAAGAGTTGCGATTAAATCTGCAGGAGTAGTAGCTCTAGGTGTTTCTTCATTTCTAGGATGTTCTCGTCAAGTATTTTTGTGGTGATATACTTATTTGCTTGCAACATTTTCCCTTTGTTCTTCTCGCAAGGCAATCCTCAATGCCTCTTGAGTGTCTTTGGCTTCTTGCAGATGTTTTTCCAATCGTTTAACTTCCTCATCAAGATGAGTACTCAATGTACTTATGGAAGGTTGTTCAGGTTGGTGTATCTCTAACTTTATCCTTCTTGCTTTATGTGGTGCATTTGGTATGGGTTGTTTTCCCAAGCTGGGTTGTTGAAAGATAGAGAACACCTAGATTCTCTTTGATCTTATTCATAATCAGAATCTTCATAGTCATAACAGTCGGTGATTGGTGCATCAATATGCGGCGACACATACATATCAAATGAGGGAGTTTCTAGTTCTCTTAAGGGAATGTTCCCTTGGTTTAGGTTAGGTTTTGTTGAATATTCGGGAGTGCCATAAACACCATAGAATAAATGGAACAGATGATGGTGTAAGCAATAGAAGCTGAAGCGGCTATGAAGAGCAATGCAAGAATATTTTGAAGTTTTTGTTAAATGTTTTGACATGTTTGAAATGGGAATGCAAACTACAAAACCAAAAGATTTTGTAATTCACGTCGGGTTCACCAAAATATGTACGCTCAAAATTGTGATGTTGGTTGCCTAGGGCTATCGGGTCGGATTTCGGCATGCACATGGACCCTTCCCTCCTTGCCACGGGGCGATCTGCCATGTCACTCTCACTCATGTGGAAGTAACCAGTCGAGAGGAGGCAAGACACGGTGGGGGTCTAGCTCGTTGGAGAGCTAGACTTCATGGAGAGGGGTTGGCAAGTACTACAGCCTTTGTTGGTATGTGCTTAGTTGAATGTTTCGCTTGATTGAAGTTGTAGTTGAGATAACCCTATGACCCGAAGGGTCACTGATTTCTCTTCTTCTGCTGGGGTTTCTTAGATTCCACCTTTGTGTGGGTAAGTGGTTCTATTTGTTTATGTCCTCTTGTCTTTGTATAAGTTGGACGAGTTCTTGTTGTATCTGGCATTGTCTAGTTTCTTCTAACAACAAGAGGACGAATGGATCTCCTTGTGGTTGAACAAATGTTTCTTGTTGTGGTCTTGGATAAATCTCTTGGATCTCATCATGGATAGCCCTCACCCACTCTCCTCTCACTCCTAGGCACATTCATGAGCCAAGATGGAGGTAGTTGTGTGATTGCTAACCTTAACTAGATCTAGGGTTTTGACCTAGGGTTTGACTTTGTTTTGACTTATTTTACCTCGTGATGGGATTGAGGGTTTAATTGAATCATTTTCACTATGGTTACCTTATGATGTGATCAAGGGTATGCAATTTTGTCTATTCTAGGGTTTCTATATGCATGCAAACTAAATGATGTGCAAAACATTTTTTTTGTGCTTTTTTAGTATTTTGAGAAATGAAAAGTGCTTTTAATCTATGAAAGGGAAATATGTATGCAATCTAATATGACTTTTCTAATGCAAAGTTAATCTATGTTTTTTCTGTTTTTGATGATTTAGGAGTAATCTAATCTAAAGAAAAGGAAAAAATGCTTCTTCTAATAATCTAGATCTAGAAATATGAAAACAACTATTCTAACATGCAAGATCTAATTATCGAGGAAAAAGCAATGTTTTACTATTCCCAAGAGCAAATTTGGTATTCCAATTACTATTAATTGAGTAAAACAATGAAGGAACCTGTGAGAAAAGAAGATTTGTGTGACTCCACTGCCCTCAAAAATCCTTGATATTGGCAACCTCGAGTCCTTTTAAAGTAGCGGGAGATCCTCTTGATGATAAAATGACACAAAGAAGCTTTGATGAAGCTTGTATGAGCTCAATGAGAGCTTTGGTTGAGCATAATGACATAGAATGAAGCAGCTTAACGTTGCTTGATTGAACAAATAAAGCAAAAGGCACCTTCATCTTGTAAGAGCATTTGAATGCTAAGTTGGAGAGCAGAAATTGGCAAGAGTTGTGTGCACAATGAATTTGCCTTCATTTGTGCTTGAGGGAGGGGGGTATTTATAGGTTTGAGGAATGGGATTGATTGAGGAGTTAACTCATTTGATTGATGAGTTAACAAATATGATTGGGGAGTTAACAAGGTTGATTGCCCAGTGAACTCAGTTAACTGTGGAGTGATAAATCACTTATAGCTTATCACTGAAGAGGGAATGGAGGTGAAGGAATGCATGAGATTTATTGGAGAGTTAACTTGAGATCAAATAGAGATAATTATGCATGTGTGGGTGCATGAAATAGTTAACTCTATATTAGGCATAAAAAACCATGTAAAATGGAAGAAAAAAGGGTGAAAACAAAGCAAAAACGAGTGAGAAACTCAAGTTTTTCAACGGCTGGAAAAATGGAAAGGTCACCCCTTTCACCAGTAGGGTCACCTCTGGGTGACCATGGGTCGTCCAGAGGAGATCTGGGCTGGACAGGGTCTGATGTAGAAAAATAGGTTGGGAGATGAAAGAAGAGAAGAAAAGGAGGGGTTCTGCCTTCGGAAATAGGTCGGTCATGTGTAAGAATCCAAATCTCCACTTGTGCCTACAAGATCTCCCGGGGGAGATTTGGATTGCTTAGGCGAAACTAAAAACTAAAAGTGGGAGATGGATAGGGAGACCACTAGAAGGCTTCTAGGAGGTGCACAAGATTAAAAATATAGGGGAAAGTTGAAAACTCACCAATAAGACACTCACAAGGCTTAGAAGAAAGGTTGAAAGCTCATAAAATGCAAGTTGACAAGTGTCGAAAAGCGTTGCAAACAGGGAGAGAGAGAAATCGACAAAGAAGAAACAACACAAGATAAGAAAGAGGACACGTCATCAAGAGGTTTGTTGCTTAAAGGACATTATTTCACGCTTACATGTACGTGACAAGGATTTGAATCATCATAGGGGTCCTCATGGAGGCTGTGCGTGATTTTTGTGCTTATAGGACCCAGGAGCTAAACTTTAATAGAAAGAAGCCCCCAAGGTTACTTTTTCTGACATAACATTTAGCCCCCACTTTAATGTATGTATAAATGCAAGACCAATACATGCATTAAAGCACAGTCAACAAACACAACAAACACGCCAAGCATGGAGAAGACACGCCAAACACATTGAAGACAATAACAGGCATGCAAAAAATGGAGAAGATAGTTACAGTCACGCAAAACACGGAGAAGACAACATTGAGACACGCAAAACATAGTGAATGCAGTGATTATTTTCTTTTTATTTTTCTCATATATGAAATCCAAAATGCAAGTACAGGAAAGCAAAACACACAACCCAAAATGTAGGAGGGACTCATCGCCACCAGTCTTTAGACTACACATGGGGCAACAAACATGCAAAATAAATCTCAAAGTGTAGGAGGGACTTGTCACCACTAGTTTTCAGACTGCACTTGAGAACAAACACGCCATACAAAACAAGTACACCAAACAAATCCTAAAGCATAGGAGGGACTCATCGCCACCAGTCTTTAGACTATGCTTGGGAACAAACACATCATACACACATGGAAGACATGGAGAAAACATGGCAAACAAGCGATGGAGTGTACCTATTTCTAGGTTCATCACCATTACAGGCACACACCAGCAATTGGGCTTCACCACAACAATCACTGAAGACATGCTTAAGGGTTAAGTTAGTCACATAACTGCTCCCTACATCCGCAAAGGACTTTTGAAAATGACAGGACTGTGCACTCTCCTCAAGAAATACACCATCCCTGCCTCGTACAGAGGTCTTAAGAGAAAAAGGATATGCACAATATCCTGCCTCCGCAGAGGGATTAAGTGATTGTAATAGATTCAAGATTCACAAACACACATTACTAACATCTACAATAGGCATCTTACCTTATATATGCCCCCACCTTAAGGTGATTGATGTCATGTACTGATATCAAGCACATTAATGTAGGAAGAAAACACACAAGGGAAAACAAGCTCTCGCAAAGCCCATGCCCCTCGAAGGTGACATGTACTTTATGATCACCAAATGTTCCCACAAACACATTCCTGCAAGAAAAGTGTTAGTGTTCATATAATCATGATAAACAACAATGCATATGACCAATCATGTAGAGAACTGAGGAATGCAAGATTCAAGATAGACAAAGTGCATGGAGCAGCAATATTGTTATGTCTTGTAAGTGTGATAAGACAACATCAAGATCACATGGAGTGATTCTACTAGCCAAGTGTTGAATAATATATTACAATCCCATTGTCATGTATGGACTAGTTCCATTTTTTGATTTCTCGCTAAAGGCACACTAGGTCCGCATCAATATAAAATGTTTTTCATCATCCGCCTACTAGATAGAAACACTAGAGGAAGGGAAACAATAAATCTAGAGAGGAGAAACAAGTGCCTTAGGGATACTCATGTAGGAGGGTGCCCCCAAGTCACCAACCGCAATGCTATGTCCATAAGACACAACACACAACAATGAAAATAGAGGAGAAGCAATATAGAAGAATGATGATACAAATAGAAGAAGGGTCACAACAGAGGCAGACTCCTAGTATCCTTGACCTTATGAGAGTATCAAGGGTCATCCTAGGAGGCCTAAACAACACATAACACATCACAAGGGAAACACATCACGGAGGTAAAGGGTTAGAAATACTTACCTATAGGGATACCCAAACTAAGGGTTGTCATCAAGAAAATCATCCTCTTCCCAATCTCAGATGCTAGAGGAAAGAGGTGTGTAAGGTACCATAGCCCAAATTTTGTTCTTATCTTCCAATTCTTCAGTGTTGAGTTTTTCTATGTTTGTTTGAATGTTAGGTTAGATGTTTTCTTGTTGAGTGGCAAGTCATTGGGTAAAATCTTGTCTTTGCCTCCTCCTTTCTTTTGCTTGTCTATTCCTTCATGTTTTGGTGCTTTCTTCTTCAAAGCCATCATCATGTTTTTCTATAGGGTTTTGTACATTAGTGGAGGAAGCACCATGTTCAAATTTTATTGGTCTCAGTGGAATGCTTTGTTGTCTATGAAACCCCCCCAATCCTTGTAAGGATGTCAGAGGAGGGACCTCAGCATAGATACCATCCCTCCATGGACAAGGTGAGTTATGAAACTTTTCCTTATCCACATCTATCACACTAATTGCCTCATCATATCCATAGTAGTCTTATGTTCATTTTCCTTTTGCTCTATGGGGATCCTCAAACACATGTTGTTCATCCCTTAATGTTTGTAAAGGAGGCCTAGCCACTCTAGCTAGTTATTTTGCTTTGTATCATCTATAGTTTAAGAAATATTGGTCTCTTCATGGCTCAAGTTTTGTTTCAGGTTGCGGCCAAAAGTAATCAAGGGTGAAATTCTTGCTCTTAGCTGGAGGCTAGTATGTGTAACGACAGATAGTACGGATCTCTCCATGCAAAGGTAATTTTAGGCATTTAGGAATAGTTGAAGGGACAACATTCATAGCCTTAAGCCATGGGTGTCCCAGTTTTACATGAAAGAGGTTGGATAAGGGGATGACATTAAATAACTAATCCACAACTTTGTCATAAACTGAGACTAATAGTTTTACCAATCCAAATGTGTTCATCAAAGATCCATTGTGTTTTAATTCTCAAATCTGACGGGTCATAATAGTTTTGTGCCAAATCATGTTTAAGGAACTCTTCTATAACCACATTAGTCATGTAATTAGGGTCTATAAGTGTTCCATGTATAGGTATTTCCATTATTTTCACTGTAATGTAAAGAGGCCCTTCGGTATCTACCATTTCTTTGTCATGAGGTGTAAATGTTATTTCAAGTTCAGGGGCTCGTCTTTTCAAATGCAGCCTAGGAGGAAGCCTAGAATTATTTTTGTATTGAGAATCCATGTGTATGTTTTCAAATGAATGCCAAATCAAATTTCAAAAGGTTTTCAAAACTTATGCAAGAGCAAATGCAAAAGTATGTATGAATATGACCTAAAATGTTTGATTTTTCAACTTTTTTCAATGCAAATCACTAGGAGAAAAAGGTGTTGTGAAAATTTTCAAAGAGTACAGCAAATGATATGCCTAATAATAGTTCAATTATGCAAAAATATCTTTCACAACACGCTTTTGATGATAAGTCAAAACCTAGTGAAAATAGGCCAAAATATGCAATTTTTCACCAAATCTCCATGCAAAAGAGTATGACAAAGGGTGTTGTGAGGAAAATGAAGATGGAAAAAAATTATAATAGATTTAACAGCCACCTGATGCCAAAAATCCGTCACAACACGCTTATAGTGCCACTCAAGGTCAAACCCCAGTGAAAATATAGCTAAAATATGCGATTTTTCACAAATTTTCAATGCAAAGGCCTAGTAGAAAGGGTGTTGTAAGGAATATGAGGAGGGTTAGCAGATAATAATCTTAGTAACAGCCAATTAATGCTGTAATATCCCTTACAACATGCTTGTAATGCAAATCTAAAGAGTTGATAAGGCCAAATTTAGTGAAAATGCAAGGTTTTCAAACCCTAGGCATGCGATTTTGCAAGAAGACCATTATGATGCAACACTACTATTAGAAATTAGTCCTAATGAGTGTTTGAAAATGGTAGTAAAATCTGAAACAAGGTTTTGACTACAAACCCTAGCTAATGCAAAACTAGGTTTTTTATGAAAAATACACGATTTCAAGCAATTTTTGTCAAATTAAGCACAAAAATACAATGTAAATGTATTCTAAATGATCGATTTCTAAAATTTAAATTAGATCTAATGAAAATGATAGAAATTTAATGAGATTGAATGCCAAATGATTCAAATTATGCTAAAATTTAAGCCTAAAATGCCAATTTTTTCAAATTTTTCAAATTTTTCAAGTTTTTTGTAATTTTTCGAATGCAATAAGATGAATGAATGCAAATCTTTCAAACAAAACTCAGCAAGGTTCCAAAAAGTTTTAAAACATAGGTTCACCAAAATGTTTTGGATGAGAAATGAGGGTGATGGTTGTTAGTTGTTGTTTTAATGGTTTATGTGTAATCCTCCTTTCCCAACAAACATTCCAAGGGCTTATCAACCGAGTTGAATCTCCACTAACCAAGAGCAATCACCTATCAGACTGGGATGCCACTTGGTAAACTGTGGACTCTTGGATATATCAAACAATGTCTCTATCTAATGCTCAATTATACTTAGAAACCCTAATTATGCAAATTGATAAGCAAATTACCAAATTACGACAAATCCTTCTAAACTAAGATAAGGGACAGAGATATTTAACTTAATATTTTTTGAAGTTTAGAAGGCAGAGAAGTTGGGGACATGGGGACTCACGCCCAAGTCCAAGGTACCTATTTCTTTGTAGAATCCTGATCTCCTTCTGACACTAATCAACACTGCAACTTTAGTTTCTAGAAATTCCAATGTGGAGGACACGGGGACTAGCACCCTAGTCTAGGAAAAGCACCAGTGTCCTACTTCTTTTTAGATCCTAAATCCTCTGTGTCTGCTACTCCTTCCTATAACTCCACTCCACGGGACTTGACACATGTAACCTGTAATCACAAGGAGTGTGGGAGGGGGTTGTGGTGTTTAGAGGCTTGCCTCGGTCAAGCCCCAGAGAGACATTCAAGTCTTCTGAACACTATTGTCAGATGATAGCGCGTATCCCGGTGGGATAGAGGAAAAAATCCAAATGATAAATGATTGAAAACATAATTGAAATCACCTTGTAGTGAAGATCTCATGGAAGGAAGATGCTCTTCATGCCATGAGGAGATGGATGTCAAATCTGCAAATACAAACACAATAACAATGCTCTACTCTACAACACAATGAATATTTTGAATGCTATATGATCACAAGTATGCATAAAGTCCATCTAGTTTGCAAATGAAACCTAATCATGCTTGTATATGCAACTACAAAGATTCCCGCTAAGAGTTTCATAATTCAAACTTTAGATGTCGGCATAGGACCCAAATAATAGTCACTAAACTGACATTTGAAAATAGGGCAGGCCAAAAATAAAGCTAGACTAGGGCACTAGCGCCCAAGTCCACCCTACCATTTTTGCTCACGATTCATTAAAGTGCAGCCCCCTAGGTCCTATTTGTTACAAGACCCAAGGGTTTTCTCATTGGGAGTCAGAAATAACATGCAAGATGCTCTAAATGCAATTACAGGACCCAGGAGCTAAACCTTAATAGGAAAAATCTCCCAAGGTTACTTTTTCCAACATAATATTATGTTAAAATTTTGATTCACAACCAATACCTTTAGTATTTTTTCTTTCATGCCAATGGCTGCATTGTCCTGTTGTATATACCTTTGTTGTTGTGTGTTCCCTTGTAAATATGTCTGTGTTGTTTTCTTTTTCCCTTTTTGTGTTTTGACCCATTCCCATTTTGTGGTCTGCCCCAGAGATGTTTTAGATTCTTGCTATGTCAATGTTTGACACACATCCCCAACTAGATCCATTGTTAAGGCACAAAAAGCCTAATCCTAAATTTACATTATTTTTCCCAAGTTCATCAAAGAGTTTCTAAAATATTCCAAATGACCCCCAAGTGTTTGAAAAGAAAATAAGGTAAAAGAGTAAGGAGCATTGGTTCAAGATTTCTCACAAGGCCTAAAATGCCTACGACTTCATAAAGGGGTAGTATTACTAAGGAGAAAGGAATAAATAAATGGCAAAGAGAAAGCAAAGTAGAATAGATAAAGGGTGTGAATAGTTCATAGGTTCACAGGTTGCATAAGTCATTGAAAGTGCCAAATAAGGAAAAGAAGAGATGAAGTAAATACAAATCAAAACCAAAGGAGTTCAAAAGTTCCTAAAAAGACCGAATCACCAAAAATGTGAAGGGGAGTAAAATAATGTGAAAGTCAAATTAAATAAACCATAATGTGTGATATTTTAAATGACATTAAAATATTCAAAACATGTTTTTAGAAAGCACTATTTCACGGCCTTTTCTTGTTTGAAGTCTATGACTATTCTTAGGATGCCATGACTAAAAGAAATTCACCCAATTTAATGGCAGATGGAAGACTTGAATGCAGGGTACAGGTTGGTGGGAAGTTGGATGATGGATTAATTATAACAGGTGGGTGTTTTAGGGTTTTCCTGCTCATATTTGTGAAGGAAAAGTGCTATTTATGCCTAGTTTTAGAAGTAAAAGGAGTTGGTCTCTAATCCAATTTCGATCTAGAAATAGCTCACGTGGATTTAGGGCATCAAATCATGCCAATCAGATTTGCAAATGAAGGAATATGTCCAGCAATTCAAAGGAAATCTCTTCAATGAATATGCTCATGCAATGGTATGTCTCTATGGTAGATTGCAGCGATTTAGGGAAATATATGGTTTATTTTCTCCTACCACATTTTCTGTTATGTTGTAATAGAGTTTAGATGAATGTATGATAACATTTTAAAGCAATACAATGTTCAGGATTACTAAGTATGTCCATCGTATGTTCATATATTTTGGATTTGTATGTGAATACATTTCATAGTTAAATTGATGCTTGCTGGGAGATCTCCTTCCTCTTTGTTTTTTATGACTCTATTGCCCATTGGTGTAGGCACCAATCTAGTTTAGGGAAGGATCAATTACTCCCATTTAATCAAACCCTTCTCTTGTTAGTTGTAAGAGTAGGTGTAGGATTAGATTTAGATTTTACATGTTGTTCATGATTCAATAGAATAACCAAGGATAAATATGAACAAATAGTTTAAATATTGTGTCAATCATGTACATGTGTTTCTACACTATGCATTTTATGTATGTAAAGTTTAAGTGGATTCATTTTAAGGAATGTGATGTTGTCATCTTTAGGTGCATATGTATAGTGTAATAATCAACTATATTGAGGTCTATAGGTGGTTAGTTGTTCTTGGTTTAGTGACAATGTTGGAGCCAAGTCAATGGGTTGGGTTTAGCCACCAATTTTTAGTTGTTCATCTAGTTACCTAACCTTAGGGAACACCCTCTTGAGTCTAAGTTGAGATTGAAGTGTAGGAGAGAAAACCCACTCTCTTTCATTGGCCTTCAACCCTCCATGGTTTGTGAATGAGAAAATTTTACTTTCGTGGAAACAACCCTGGCCTTGAAAGTAAATCTCTGTTCTAGGAAGTGAAGCAATAGTTTTTGGTCTTAATAAAATGACATCACTGCTAAGGATGTTCTATTACTGGATTGAAATTAATTTGAAGACTGCCGGTGAGATGAACCCAAAATCAATTTTGTGGCCTTGAAGATTGTAACACTTCAAGGAATTCCTCTTTTTGGAAGAGGTGGCGACTCTGTTGTCTAAAAGAAATTTTTTTTCTACTATTACTGTGTGTTGTTGGAGATTTGAAGGCCCCAACTAAGTGAGCAACAATTGGTGAATATTAAAGGTACACGTGGCTTCTTCCTACTTTTGAAGTTTGGGTTCTTTTCTTGGTGAAGGAACGTAATTTTTTATGCCTCATTTTCTACCCAACATTGCAAAATGCCTTAGTCATGGCCAATTGGTATAAATTTGATTACCCTAGGGATGCCCCTTCATATGCAACTTCTTGTGTTTTAGACCCTAGGAATTACATTAGTTTTGATGCATATAACTATACTAGTGATGCTTGTTCTAGTCATGGCTTTGCATCTTATGCACACCCAAACCTTTATGCACCCCTAAAAAACTAAAATGAACTTGTTAGTATGCAATATGAAATTAACAAAAGTAAACAATTGATAGAATCCTTATGGTAGCAAGAAAAATAAAGTAAAAATCATATTAGGCTGCTAATGTCTAGGGTGCAATCTTGCTTACCCTGCTACCCATAAAAATTAGATTGTACATTCCCTAGTTACTCCCTTAGATCTTTTTTACAATCAGCTAGACCTCTCTTGGGTTGATTATAAAACAATGAGCATGCCAACCAAGGTCTACAGTCAGTTTCCCAAGTTTGATGGGTATAATATTTGGGAAGGGGACACACAGTTGATGAGTTTTTATAATTCATTGAAGAACATCAGTTTGAAGATGAGGACTTGTGGATGAGATTCTTTGTTAGTTCAGTACATGGAAAGGAAAAAGAGTGTATTCAAAGTTTTTCAGAGGAATCCTTTACTTCTTGGAATGAACTTGTGGTTGCATTTGAAGATGAGTTTGCTAAAGGTTTAGACCCTGGTAGTCTTGTCATGGAATTGGAAAAATCAAAAGACAAGAGGAAGAGTCTAGCATGAACTTCAGTCATAGGTTTGCAATTGCCCTTTCTAGGATTCCAAATAGTTTTAGACCTAGCACTCCCTCTTGTATTGATATGTTTTTTGAGGCATATTAAATTGGATTGAGTTTTTGTGCAGGAAAATCTCAAAAGATCAAGTATGCAGAAGGCATATTTATGCCTAGACTCCATGGAGAAAGTAAGAGATGATTACATAATGAGGTTGTTATCCACAAGTGTTGGCACTGCTTGTAATGAACATGCTGATATGAATAAAAGTCATGTGGATACAACTAATCGGATGAGTGTGACATGAAATGTAGATGAGTGTGTAGTTAGAAGGGTAGAAGATGAAGGTGGTGCATTGTATGATAGTGATGTGGATGATAAGGACAATGGGTGCACCCACCTTCAATTGGATAGCTCATCTAGTGAAGATGAAATTCACAAAACCAATGGTGACTTCTAGATTGATAATGAGGAATGTGGCTTTTTGAACAAAGAGGAAGGTGTGTGTGCAAGTAAGCAACCAATTGAATCTGTTGATGAATTTGATTATGAACATTGTGCATAGGTAAATGAAATAGAGTGAGAAATAAATTAGTTTCTTGTTTGACGTATTGCCTTCTTTTGTTCCCATTGATGAAGATGAAGTGGTTACTATTTGTTAGCATGAGGAATATGGAGATGTGGTTGCACCTAATGATAACTGTTCTAAGATAGATGCTGGTGCAGTCATGGATTTTTATTTTGATGAATTTTCCTTGGATTGTGAAAATGGTGATCATGTGGATGCATATGAGAGCCTATTTCTTTGGTACAAGGTATGGGTATGTTGTCTTCCCCATGCAGAATGTGCTTCATCTAGGCCACAAGGAAATGATATAAGATTGAATGTGGAAGAAGAAGTGTGTCATCAGTCTTGTTGTAGTAGTATGAATAACACAAGAGATTGCCTAAATGGACAAGAAATAGTGAGATAATTTGAAGAGCTTGAGTCTTCACATGAGGTGTCTCAAGATGGTATTGATAGTTGTGCTGAGGGTTCATATTGTAACTTGAATTATGCTTGTGATTCAAATGTTGAGATTTATAATAGTGCAAATGAAAGTGGTGTATGTTGGTTGCCCATTATCCAAGAGTTTGACACTTGTGATTACGAAACTTTCCTTTGTGAAGGAGGTCAATTTTCTATTGATGTGGATGATGGTGCTGTGCCTGAATTTGAATCATTTATGTGTGCCCAACATATAGATGAGAATGATGTAGAGCAACAACATGAATGCCGAATTGAAGATCAACATGTTGTAGTTTAGTTTGAAGGTACGCTAGAATTAGAAACTTTTAAGTTTGATTTGCATGAAGAAGTGTCTACTTTTGTGGATCAGCAGTGTATCCTGGCATATTTGCATTTGCCTTATGAATTAGAGACATTCTATTTATGTCATGATTCACTTGTGGAGGTCAGTAGTGTTGAAGTCACACAAAGACCCACAGGAGCCAAGATCATTTGCAGGAAATCTTCTACAAGAGAGAGCTACAAGAGGATAATGCACAAGCCAAAAACATTTGTGAATATGTGCTTCATATTCTAATGCTGGAGTTACATTATGCATTAATGAAATGCAAATATATGCACACCACCACTTTCTAATGAAGAGACAAAGTGGGGAGTTGAATGTAAAAAGCCTATGACACATGTCATGAGGCTAAAATAAAGTGTCTCCCTAATTAACTTATGTAAAAGTGAAAATATTTCACCAACACCCCCCATAAGTGCAACTTAGGGAGATTTACACAAGCTAAAAAGAAAGAAAGATGGATGCATGAATGCAAGGATGGATGGGTCCCGGCAACAAAGGCTTGATAAGGTACCCATTTACAAACAAAATCTCTCATAAAGTGGAGAAAAGGAGAAAACAACATGGGAAAAAACTCCCCCACAAAAGAGAAAAAACAAAAATGCAAATGAACTAGTGATGGAAAAAGGGCTCAAGACCCCCCAAGAACTAAATCCATCACACAAGTACAATCATGAGTTCCCCCACAAGAGGGAAAGAAAGAGGCAATGAAATCCTCCAACACTGAAGAATCTTTAGAACCAGAAGAGGATGCTCGAATACAGAAACCAATCCATTTATGGAAAATCGCATTTCTTCCCTTAGAGAGAAATTTCACAATCAGTGATTTCTGAAGAACATGTGAAGAAGGTGGTCTCAAAATGAATATCTCTGAAGACAGGATGGATGTCCTTATGTCCAAATCTGAAGATGCCACAACAGAATCAGGAACAACCTGGTTAATCTCTGAAGGTGACAACTAAAGACAAACTGGAACAAGTGTCTCCAAAGACGGAATGTGACAGATAACAATAGTGTCATTACTATCATCAAAGAGGGACTTCAAGTCCTTGAGAATATCATCCTACTCAACCAAGGAAACATCAATAGAAATAGGATGCAGATGAGTAGAATGAGTGTCATCAAGATGTGAATCAGGAGCAAGAATGTCCAAATTCAAATATCCAAACTTCTTTTCAGAAGTGGGGTTGACACAAGAAGTGTGATCAACAGTCAAATGGATCTGAATCATCATCTAGAGTAAAACTAGCTGTATCAGGAAAATGTGGATAATATATCAATGATTAATAAATAACCCAATAACTCAATAGAAATTGCAATAATCAAGATTTAAAACAAAGAACAAACCTTGCAAACCTTATTACCTCATGGCTTCCATTGTTTGCCTAGTCTCAATCGATCTTTTGTATGAATGAAGCCCTCAGAAAGCACACTTCCTTGCTTTGTTCTTCAAGATGGCAATAGAGAAATGGCTATGATACTTCTTATAATGAAAATGAGCTTCAATACAATAAAAAGGGTGATCGCAAGCTATGAAGATGGTGTTGGTGCCAAAGGTGCGCTGTGAATTCTACATAGTAAGTTTACTAAAAGCTTGGATGATTGAAATGGAGGAAAAGGGGTTGTACTTATAGGCTCATGAGAGAGAAGATCAACGGTTGAGAAACCTTGAAAGGATGTATGCGAATAGGAAGAGGACAAGTGTCATGGTCTTCATGCATTAGAGGAGCTAATAGAAATAGATTGAGGAGTTAATTGAGTGGACTGATCAGTTAACAGAATAGACTAATCAGTTAAGTGAATTGATTGATTAGTTAACTAATTGGAATTTGAGGAGAAATAGGACATGTGTGAGGAAACAATTAATTAAATATTAAAATATTTAATTAAGTGTGCACATGGATTTGCATGGATTAATTTTGGTGTTAATCCATTTTAAAAGGAAATAGAAATAATTTAAATAAATGTTTCGATTTATTTAAATATAGAGGATGTTAAGTTTAGAAGAACTAATTAAATAATTAGACATTATTTAATTTAAAATGACCTTAGAATTTAGAAGAGGTAATTAAGTAATTTGACATTATTTAATTTAGAGGAATTTTGGAAGATTTTAATTAAATAATTTGGTATTATTTAATTTAGAAAAACTTGGAGGATTTTAATTAAATAAATGAATTTATTTAATTTGGAGGAATATGAAGGATTTAATTAAATAAATGATCTTATTTAATTTTGTGGAGGAACGTGAATCAAATAAATAATTGATTTGTTTATTTATTGATAGAGGAATTAAACTGAAATAAATATTAAGAATATTTATTTAGACAGAGTTGTGTCATTTTTAGGTGTATACATTTTGTCCCTCTTTGATGCAATGTGTTTTATCATGTTGTTTCAAAGAATAAGATTTTCTAATAATGATACATGCCCCAGTTTGCCTCTAGTACAGGTTACGATGACAAGATGCCCCCTCAAGAGATTGGATAGAAAGAAAAGTTAGAGGGTGTGAGACGGACAATCTCACGATGAAGAAGGTGAAAAATAGGTTAGGATGAAGAAAATGAGCTACAGTTCAGAGAAATGGGAGGAAAAGGTCTTGGGAAGTAGTCATGGTCACCACACAACCAGTTAGGGTTCACTTACTATATATAGGAGATGGGTCCATAATCCTAGTCATTTGCACACTTGGCTTTTGTTGATAGGTCCCTTCAAGCTTAGGAGAGCACAAGAGCTAGAGCAGTCAGTATAGCTATGGATATTCCACGCAATGAGCACCACTTTGAGTACATTTGACAGTTTAGGCGGCCAGCTGAGGCAAGACCACCAGTATGTACTTTGACAAAACTTGCCTAGGGTCATTTATTAGGCTCATAAATGCTAGGGAAAAGTTACTTGAATGAATGCGCCGAATCACATTTCGGCGCATATGCTGCCTAAAATGGTGCATATGTTCTGATTCAACGCAAATGCATAATCTAGTTGGGCATTTATTCTTTTAGCACATCTGTGATGCGAATCGACGCATTTGCTAAGAAGTTGTACATGTGTTGTAGTTTGACGCATATGTTGCGTCTTATTGCGCACTTGTGCAAAGTTGTGCATCTGCTCAAAAGTTTGGCACATTTGCCTAGATAGCGCATTTGCCTTGATATTGCACATTTGCAGTCTGGTTCGGTGCATTTACGTTTTAATACTCAGTTACTTAGCAAAATTGAGTCAATTGGCATCTTGATCGATGCGTCAATTGATAAGAGATCTCTGAGATTGATAGAATCTAGATAAGAGATGATATGCTTGTTTTGATCAATTTGATATGTTAAGTGATAGGATAGTTTGATAGTTGAGCAAGTTTGCTTTGATATAGTTATGGTTGACGCATTGTTGTGCTGATCGCAGGAGGATATTTCAGATGTCCTGATGTTGCGGGAGCAGTTTCCCTTGCTGTTGTTGCAGCATTACATGCTTATAGAGGTTGACCGGGTGGTGCTTGGTGCTATGGGATTAGATTATGTTTGTTTCATGCCCGAGGTTCGTGTGAACCTCAGTTTACTAACTACAGTGGTGGAGCGCTTCCATAGCGAGGATGGGACGTTCCATCTTCCCACTAGTGAGATCATCATTACTCTTGAGGACGTCTACAGGATACTACATCTGCCTATAGCAAGTAACCTTATGGAGTGTGACTCACAATGAGATGCTAGGCTTGCTGAGTGCCAGAGGGTCTTTGATGATCCTGATCTTCGGGGTCAGGTGATCTCTTGGCAGGATATTTATGACTACTATGACTACTTCCTGGGGATTATAGCAAGATTGATCGGGGGTGTGGTATGCCCTGATAGACAATCTCATGGGTTCTCCATTGGCTGGGGTAGGACACTAGAGAGGATGGTTACAGAGGGCACCTACTTCGCATGGGGTGTTTGCGTGTTGGTTCATTTATACCATGATATGCATTAGGTAGTGTATCAAGGTGCAACAAGTTTATCCACAGGCATCTCCTTGTTACAATTTTAGGCATGAGAGAATATAGCTATTACATGGCCTATTTGTGTGTTTTCCAGGCAAAGGGGTTGGCCTTACTCTTATGGATACATAGGTGTAGTTTCCCATCATAAGCTGGGGAAGCTAGAGTACTGGAGACATGCACTGGATAATGTGGACAGGGTTATCTAGCGACCTTATATAGACTGCGAGCCATGGGATGATGAGGATGACGAGCTGCCATATGTATTTCAGACTCGGTGGCTGATTGGGTGGACCCCACACATTCTAGAGAGACAGATAGTGACTCAGGTACTCAGGTAGTTTGGGAGGAGATAGGGTCAGCCGCAGAGGTAGGCATTGTTTTCTAGGACACATGTGGAGCGCTTGCGATGGGGCGCCATTGCATCATATGAGGAGGCAAGAGCAGATTTTCTATAGATACCATACTAGGCCTGGCCTATGAGGCATGATATTGTGGATGCTAGCATGACTCGTGATTATGAGGACTGGTTTACAACACACCCATTCCCTAGATACTCAAGACCAGGAGAGTTAGCTCCTCACTTGGAGGAGGTGGAGTCAGAGTCGGATGATGGTGGAGGTAGGAGGAGGAGGGGACGGAGGAGGGAGAGAGGAGGACGAGGAGATGGGAGTGGTAGAGGAGATGATGGTGATAGAGGAGATGATGGAAAGGATGGTGGAGGGGGAGGTAGGAAGAGACAGATGCGGAGAGTGGGGGAGGGCCCATCTCAGTAGTAGGCAGCACAGCAGGTTGCACAGCAGCAGGTGGCACTGTAGTAGGTGCAAGTTCAATAGTAGGTTTCTTAGCAACAGGTGCATGTCCCACAGGTTGTAGTTGCATCACAGGTACCTCAGGCTCTAGGTTAGATGGACCCACAACAATAGGCACTGGAGGGGGTTGTTGCTACGTTACGGGGCGAGCTGAGGTAGATTAGGGCACAACTGTGAGCTACAGAGTCTCACAAGGAGGTAGATGCATGAGTTATAGTTGGGCTCACTATAGAGAGAGATACAACATTAGCCAAGGTACGGGCCTTGACGGTTGAGAGGCATCCAGCTATAGCATCCTTGGCCACTGATGGGGCTACATGATTCTTGGTGATGCAGGTGACTCAAGGGCAAGCCTAGGTACATTAGTTGCAAACACAGATGACATAGATACAAGGTGAGCTTGCTAGAGCACATGCTCAGACATAGTATTATAGAGGATTGTATCATAGGGCGGTGTCGGTAGACCAGAGGGCACCTAGCTATAGGAGTCAGTCAGTGGCTTCTTAGAGAGTAGGTGGGTCATGATTGATGGCTTCTACTATGGGTCCACAGTAGTCTGGGGCTGTTAGAGGTGGAGGTGGAGAGGGCAGTGCTAGGAGTAGCACCCCACGTCAGCAGTGTTAGCTGCTAGGTGTATAACTAAGTTTCATGATCAACAACCCCTATAGCAATGATCTCTATACTCTCCAAGTCTCTGATGATGACTAGATCATGTGTGAATTCTATAATCTTCCTTGCACCACTATGAGTAATTTGATATATGGAAAGCATATTATTTGTCAAGGAAGGTACACATAGTACATCATTGAAGGTGCCATTACCAATCTTAATTGATCCTTTCCCAATTGCATTCACATATGTATTATTACCCATCAAAATTGGTTTCAAAGGGCAAGGTTCAAAGGTAGAAAACATGGATTGAGATGAAGCCATATGATGAGAGGCTCCTGAATCAAGAATCTGTTTACCTAAACTAGAACTTGAAGATGCACAAAGTGCTTTACTTTTCTGTCTATTAGCTCCATTAGCATAGCCTGCATGTACTTTTTCAGATGATTCTGACTGTTTTGATGATGGAGTAGGAGTAGATGAACTAGGAGAAAAAGCTGAAGGAGTACTGACACTCATTTTCTGAATAAGATTTTTTAACTCAGCTACTTCTTTTTTGTAACAATCTTGTTCACTATGCCCACGCTTCTTGCAGTATGCATAAGTGGGTCTCTCCTTTTTCTCCTTTTTGTTAGATGAAGATGACTCAGGGGTAGCTGGAGGTGTTGAGTTCTTGTCTTTCTCACTATTCTTGTTGTTCTGTTTCTGTTCTTTGCCACTTGAAGCCTTTTGCTCTTTTGCAACAAGAGCATAAGATTTTGAAGACTTTAGAGTACCCATCTACACCAATTTTATTTGTTCTCTTATGAGGGATGAATCAAACTCATCAAAAGAAGGCATTTTGTATTTGGTACCCCAAGCATCCTTAGTAGCATAAAAAGTTGATACAAAAATAGAATAATCAGGACCAAGTTTAGCAAGAATGGACAAAATCAATTGTGTGTCCTCTTTTTCAATACCACATTGTTTTAACTACAATCTCAAAGACTTAACTTTGGTAAAGAAGTCTTGAATACTATCAAAGTCTGTAGATTTCAAACTAATAATTTTATTCTCTATTTCATATCCTTTCATTATATCTTGTGTTCCAAATAAACCCTCTAATGTTATCCAGATTTCATTTGGAGATTTACAAGATGAAATATGAAAGCAAAGATTAGGAGAAATTGACAGAGCAAGAGTACCAAAGGCTTCATCTTTCCTTTCATTCCATTTCCTCTTTTCTTTTCCAGTAGTAGTGGGTTCTACATCTGTACCCATAACCATTCTATGCAAGTGCAATTTATGCAAAACATACTCCATTTCTTCTTTCCATATATGGTAGTTATGAGGAGTAAGAGGTTCAATTTTAGGAATGTCCATGATGATTATAGAAAGAAACTAGGAGAACAGCAATAAAATACCCTCACAAGTAAGAAAATATCCCTCTTGTCATAGAAAAAACCACTGAAATGTTCTTTTTCCAACCAACAGGACAAAAAATAGAGATCTAAAAAACATAGATACCTGGTAATAGTTTTTTGGAAAAATTAACCTGATAGCTATGTGGAGGACTGAATCACCTTTCCAATGATATTTTGTTTGTCCTATTCCGACACCATATGCAAAAGATATGCCCAGAACATTGAAGGCAATGCTAAAAACAAAGACCTGACTTTTGGTGAAAACAGCAGGAAGCTAAGAAAAAATCAGAAACAATTACCTACACCACTAGAAATTACACTGAGTCCTCTTTCCAACAATATCTTGTTTGTGTAAAACGAAGTTCAGACGTGAAAGTTATATCGGTTTTCGTGAAACTGCTTTGACAAGGAATAAAATAGTGACGCGGATTTGTGATCTAATTTTCTTGAAATCTATGCACTTTCTGCAAAAAATAAGAGATACCTAGATAGGATTTTGATACTACCAACAAAACTTAGAAATCATTTTTCTCCAAGACACACTAGTCAAATGTTAATGACTAAAACCCTCTCCGATTCGAGAAGAACCAAATAGATATGGAGCTTTGATACCATGTTGGAGTCACACAAAGACCCACAGGAGCCAAGATCATCTGCAGGAAATCTTCTACAAGAGAGAGCTACAAGAGGATAATGCACAAGCCAAAAACATTTGTGAATATGTGCTTCATATTCTAATGCTGGAGTTACATTAGGCATTAATGAAATGCAAATATATACACACCACCACTTTTTAATGAAGAGACAAAGTGGGGAGTTAAAAGTGAAAAGCCTATGACACATGTCATGAGGCTAAAATAAAGTGTCTCCCTAATTAACTTATGTAAAAGTGAAAATATTTCACCAACAAGTAGGGATAATGAGGTTGTAGTTGATGATGGATGTTTTTTCCCATCTATTTGTTTTGATGTTGATCTAAATTTTATTCCCTTACCCCTTGCTACTAGGAACAAGCATGATATCATGTGGAATAGTTCGAGCACCTATTCTTCGTGGTTGCTCTATAACAATGATGTTCATGTTGAGGTTAGCCTTCACTCCAATGGTATTGGTTGCATTTTTATGCAAGAAGATAGAGGTTTCCTTTTGTTTTAGTTGAGTGGTGAGTGCAACCTGGGTTTGAGGGAGATCAACTCCATTCAACTTGTCTTTGACAAAGGCAAGTAGTTCCATCTATCTTATGTAGGTTTGACCTACAGTGTGTTAAAATTTTTATTCATAGCGAATACCTTCAGTTTTTGTTCTTTCATGCCAATGGTTGCCTTGTCCTATTGTATATACCTTTGTTGTTGTGTGTTGCCTTGTAAATATGTTTGTGTTGTTTTGTTTTTCCTTTGTTATGTTTTTCGCCATTCCCATTTTGTGGCTTGCCCCAGAGATGTTATGGATTCTTGCCAGGTCAATGTTTGGCACAAGTCCCTAACTAGAGCCACTGTTAAGGCATAGAAAAGTTGATTCCTAAATTTGCATTATTTTTCCCAAGTCCATCAAAGAGTTTCTAAAATATTCAAAACGAACCCCAAGTGTTTGAAAAGAAAACAAGGTAAAAGAGAAAGGAGTGTTGGTTCAAGAGTTCTCACAAGGCTTGAAATGCCAATGAGTTCATAAAGGGGTAGTATCATCAAGGAGAAAGGAAGAAATAAAAGGAAGAGAAAAAAAGTAGAATAGGAAGAAGGTGTGTATAGTTCATAGGTTCATAGGTTGTAAAAGTCACTGAAAGTGCCAAACAAGGAAAAGAAGAGATGAAATAAATGTAAAGAAAACCCAAAGCAGTTCAAAAGTTCCTAAAAAGTTTGAATCGTCAAAAATGTGAAGGGGAGTAAAATAATGCAAAAGTAAAATTAAATAAAACATAATCTGTGATATTTTAAATGGCATTAAAATATTCAAAACATGTTTTTAGAAAGCACTATTTCACGGGCCTTTTCCTATTTGAAGTCTATGACTATTCCCAAGACGTCATGACTGAAACAAATCAACCTAATTTAATGGTAGATGGAAGACTTGAATGTAGGGTACATGTTGGTGGGAAGTTGGTCAATGGATTAATTGTAGCATGTGGGTGTTTTAAGGTTTTCCCGCTCATATTTGTGAAGGAAAAGTGATATATATGCCTAGTTTTAGAAGTAAAATGGGTTGGTCTCTAAGACATTTTGGATTTGGAAATGCCTCGGGTGTATTTAAGGCATCAAATCATGCTAGTCAGATCTATAGATGAAGGAATATGTCCAACAATTTGGAGGAAAGCTCTTCAATGAATATGTTCAGGCAATGATATGTCTGGATAGTAGATTGCAGCGATTTAGGGGAATATATGATGTATTTTATTATGCCACATTTGGTGGTATGTTGTAACAAAGTTTAGATGAATGTATGACAACATTTTAAAGAAATACAAAGCCTGATTTGTATTCTCTTTGTTACATTTGGATTGTGGTGGTTCTATTCGGGATTACTAAGTATGTCCATTGTATGTCCATATATTTTACATTTGTATGTGAATACATTTTATATTTTTGTTGATGGTTGCTCGGTATCTCATTCCTCTTTGTTGTTCATGACTTTGTTGCCCATTGGAGTAGGCACCAGTCTAGTTTGGGGAAGGATCAATCACTCTCGTTTAATCAAAACCTTGTCATGTTAGTTGTAGGAGTAGGATTAGATTTAGGTTGTACATGTTGTTCATGATTCAATAGAATAATGAAGGATAAATCTACGATATCAAACAGTTTAAATCTTGTGTGAATCATGTACATGTGTGTCTGCACTATGTATTTTATGTATGTAAGTTTAAGTAGATTCATCTTAAGGAATGTGATGTCATCTTTGGGTGCATATACATAGTACACTAATTAGCTATATTGAGGTTTGTAGGTGGTTAGTTGTTCTTGATTTAGTGACAATGTTGGAGCAAAGTCAATGGGTTGGGTTTAGCCACCAATTTTTAGTTGTTCATCTAGCTATCTAACCTCATGGAACACCATCCTAAGTCCAAGTGGAGATCAAAGTGTAGGAGAGAAAAACCACTCTCATTTGTTGGCCTTCAACACTACATGGTCTGTGGATGAGCAAGTTTTACTTTCATGACGACAACCCTGGCCTTGAAAGTAAATCTTTGTTCTAGGAAGTGGAGCAACATTTTTTTGTTTTAATAGGAAGAATTCATTTAATTTATTTTGGGTCTTGTAAAATGCATTCACTATTATAGAAAGCATAAAGTTCTTCACTCGCATGTTAAAAGTCAATCTTGGGCACTATAGGTTTGGAGAATGCAAATGGGTTTCCATGGAGAAAATGTTGTCACCTAGTCCTATTGAAGTATTGTATTCTTTCATTCTCTTATGTAATTGATTTTTTATGATATTTCATTCTTGGAATTTCTTTTGTGTTGCTACTAAGCATTGTGTAGATTGAATATCTTGTGACACTCTACTCGTAGGATTAATTATGGAATTTTTGTATATATCATTTCAATAGGATAGCGGGTGTGGGATTGTGACATGTCATTGTCATGTTAATTATTGTATCCTTCATTTTCAAAAAATTTAGGTTTCTTGTTACCTCTAAGTTATATTTGTACAAGGAGACTATCAAATTTCCCTTGTGAAATCTAATGTAAACATGTTTCAAGGAGATCTATGAAATAAATCTATCATTTTCTTCTCATTCAAAGTTAGAGAGATGGAAGGAGCTTCACATCATATGAAATCTATGAAGCCATATGGTGTGAGTTAGGGATATGGATCCTTGAATCTAGAGGTGTTGCAAGTATGGGCCTAACATGTGTTGTCATTGATGTCAACATACTCCTGTTACATTAATGATAAGGATTGGATGAGCTGTGTGCTAAGGATATTGAGAAAATTAGTCTCAATCAGGAACAGTGAAGATCAATAATGACAATAAGGTAAAAGTCCAAGATAGGAAGAGGATCAGAGGATGTAGATTAAAGGGTTTGTAGATATGTGTCTTGAGGTGATCCAATAGAGATTTCAGAGGTTCGCATGAAGATATGAAGAAGTTGTGGCCGCTCAAGTAAAACCAGTTTTGGTAGGTGTTCAGAGGTGACAGAGTGATACAGATAGGTCCGGTGAGATCCGGAAATGCATTATCCTATTTTGCGGATTTGAGGGAGTGTTGAAGAAGTCTTTGTGAAGTATCAACTTGATTGGCTCGTGGTTTGAAGGTCCGCAAGCATCTATTCCTTTATGATAGTAATGACAGACTGTGTTCTTGAGGTTTCGAATGAAGGGGAAAGGATTTGAGTAAGCAGATGAAGTGTGGATGTTCTTGGTGATTCAGGCAAGCTTGTGGAGGTCTTTGGATCGTGTCCAGTTTGTGTTGGTGGTCTGCATTGGAGTGGGAGCTCAAAATTGAAGAATAACTTCCAGATGATGGTGTTCTTCCTGAGACTGGCCGACCAGATGAGTTACACATCCTGTAGATGTTCTTATTGATGTTTGCCAACTTAGCTGATCATTCCTAAGTTGATGTCTTGAATAAATAAGGGATTGCGAAGTCATTTCAAGATAGTCCTTGAAGAGATGAGCGAGGAGTAGCAAGGAGGAGAGCAAAAGGCAGAGTAGAAGTATTGGGCTTAAATGGAACTGATTCAAGCATGGTGAAGATGTTATTTTCCAGTTCAAGTAGGTGATACTTATTTCTTTGTAGACAGTGTGTCTCTTGTAGGCAATGAGCCTCTTGTGAGCAGTGTGCTCGGGTAGTGAGCCCTAATTGGCATGTGCCATTTTGTTCTTTCTATTCTTCTAATAGAGAATACAATCTTGGGTTAATCACCCCATGGTTTTTCCCTTAACCGGGTTTTCCACATCAAAATATTGGTGGCTCATGTGTTGATATGTTTCTGCTCTTAATTTGTTGCATTGTGTTTTCATGATTGATTTATTATTAGACTACTAATTGCAAAGTGTAATTAAGTGTTTAATTGAGAGAAAGTTTTGCACAACTGATTCACCCCCCCTCTCAGTTGTGTGCCCTAAATGTAACAAGAGGTTCACATCATATGGCTTCATCACATACTATGCTCTCTTCATTTGAGACTTATTCTTCACCACACATCTTGATGGCCAACAACACATATATGCATGTTTGTGGGAAAGGGTCGATTAACATGGATAAATGATCATTCGATGATTTCCTTTGTGTGCCTTTATTCTCAACCAATATGATCCTTTATATCTATTAGATCACACATGGTGGAGCAGGGAAGTGTGTTGATTTCACACCAGATTCTATGATTATTCAGGATTTGCATAGCAAAGATATTATTGCAATTAGGGAGGTAGGTCATCAATCTCGAGTGTGCAACTTCTCACATTTTGCTCCTATTGTTCTTTTGGTTGATGTACACACTCAAGAATCTAATGTGGATAGTTTTGATGAGATACAATATGATCATTTGAATCTTGGTGTTCTTTCACTAACTGTGATTCTAGATACATGCATGCTAGCATTCCATCTCCTCCATCATCTCTTGTTTCTTCTATAGAGTTCAATGTTGATTCATATGGGGCTTCTAGTGATTTAGTGTAACAAGATTGTCGTATTCTAGATACAAGTACTTGGGATGAGTATGTGACATACATTGTAGTTTTGTTTGTGATTCCATTCTTGCATATTTGGATGACACCATTGAGGATATTCATCTCCTCTTTGATGATAGCTCACATGGAGTTGCATCATCTTCTTCAGATGTTATGAGGACACATTCAAAACCTCTTCATCTTTCTCCACCTATTCACTTGTCACAATTTGGCATTGGGTTGGAGTTCCTTGAGAAGCATTTAGAGGACTCATCTTTGTCATATTTGGATCATGTTCTACATCCATTTCCACTAGGTTTTAGATTGCCAGTTTCTTTAGTTTGGCCTGGGACTCTTAATTCGATTATGGCACCTTTTGTCATTGACATGGTGACCCCTAAGAAACTTCCAAATACATAATATATCTTGAGTTTTCTTCCCTCATATTCCTTTTAGGAATGGGAAGACATCCTGCATTCATCTTGGCTTTGTTTCTTCCTAATGGAAGAGATGTTTGTCTATGTTCTTAGATCATCTTCAACATTCATTATTGAGCATCTACCATCACTACAGGAGATTCTACATTGAGGGGGGGGGCTACATGGTCTCTCTCCTTCTCTTTTATGGGGGGACTTTTTCCTCACATGGAGTTTTTCCTTCTCATATTTTGGAGAGTGTAAGATTTGCCTATAGAGATAACTACCCAAGATCTAGAGGCCTAATAGAAAGCACAAATAAATGAGAAGATCAATGTAACAAGAATAAATTATATTCCTATCAAAGAATACAAAATACAACAATATTATATCCATATAAAATTACAATGAAAAGTCCTTGTTTATATAGTCCAAGGTGAAACATAGGACAACATAAGATTATGACAAGTGTCTTACACTTATGATATGATGCACAAAGTGATAAGTATCCTTAGTGTACCCCAAATATGCCATAAGTAAACTTAAATATACAAGTGCGAATAGGACCTAATGTGGAACCAATTCGGTAATATATCCTATTCACACCAACATCTCCCATAAGTGCAACTTAGGGAGAATGAAACAAATTCAAAGATGCAAAGACAAATCTTGGCTATAAGGCCATGTTAGGTACCAATGTAAAAATAAATCTCTAACAAATGGAGAAAAGGAGAAAAACTTAGAAAAAAACCCCTCTCCAAAAGAGAGAAAACACATGACAAATGCTCTCTAACGTATGAGAAGGAAACATCCCATGTGAGGAAAAAATATGGATGCATAAGAGAGACCAAGTAGTCCCCCCCTCAATGTAGAATCTCCTGCATTGATGGTAGATGCTTGACAGTGAATGCTAAAGATGATCCAAGACAACGAAACAACATTCCTATCCTTATGAAGAAATAAAACCAAGGATGTATGCAGGAAGACTTCCCATTCCTCAAAGGAATATGAAGGAAGAAAACTCAAGATGTATGAAGTCTCTAAACTCTACTTAGGTGTTTCCATGTTGATGTTAAAAGGTGCCACAACCAAATTAGGAGTCCTAGGCCTACCTAAAAAATGTGACAATTTAGAACCTAGTGGAAATAGATGTAGAACATGATCCAAAGACAGAGATGAACCTTGCGAATGTTGTTCAAGGATCCCCAACCCAATGCTAAATTGTGACAAATGAAGAGGAGAAAAAACAAGAGGGTCTGAATGTTCCCTCATCACATGCGAAGAATATTCTTGATGCAACTCCATAAAATCCAACATCAAAGAGGAGATGGAATGTTAGCACATGTATCTAGAACCTCAGTTGATGAAAGAACGCCAAGATTCAAATGACCATACTACATCTCCTCAAAGGTGTCCACACTAGATGCCTGAGTGTGTACATCAAACAAATGAACAATAGGAGCACAATGTGAGAAAGTGTACACTCGAGATTGATGATCTACCTCCCCAACTACAAAAATATCTCTTCTATGTAAATCCTGAATAATCATAGAATCAAGTGTGAACTCACACTCTTCCCTACTCCACCATGTGTCATTTGATAGATAGAAAGAATATTGCTTGACAATACGGGCACATAAAGGACATCATTGAATGATCCTTTGTCCATGTCAATAGATCCTTTCCCATAAACACACATATATGTGTTGTTGGTCATCAAGATATGTGGTTATGAATAAGTCTCAAATGAAGAGAGCATACTCTGTGATTAAGCCATATGATGTGAAGCTCCAAAATCAAGAATCCATCTTCCTTACTCAAAATCTGCAATTACAAGTGCTTGCCCCTTCTGTTTCTTTGACTTTGAAGAAGAAGAAGATGATGATGAACCCCTGAAATAGTTGAAGGTGAATTGATTTGAGTCTTCTTTAGAAGATGCTTCATCTCATAAAATTGTTTTGAATAGCATTTGTGTTTGAATCATGTCCCAATTTCTTGCAATATGCACATTTAGGCTTCTCCTTCTTAGGTGATTCTCCTTGTGAGGGAGATTTAGAATTAGACTGTGTTGTATTTCTTTATGTGGCTTATTCTTTTTTTCTTTCATTTCTTTTCAAGATTACTAGACCCATTCTTTCAAGATTACTAGACCCCTTCTCACTTTGTGGTTGACTAGCCACCAAAGATTGTGACTTAGATGGCTTGAGAATACCCATTGTGATTAACTTTGCCTATTCAAGCATCGACAATTCTAAAAATGACTCAACCGTAGTGTAGGCCATTCCCATAGTCAATTGATGAGTATGAAAACTAGAAATAAATGTTGCATATTCAGAAGAAATATTGCCTAAAACATTAAATACCAATTGTGCATCCTTCTTATCAATACCACATTCTTTGAGTTGTGCCCTTAGTTCATTAACTTTTGTTACATAGTATTGGATATTGTCAAAACTTTTTGGATCTATATTAGTGAGATCATTATCAATTTGATATCCCCTGACCTCATCAAGTTGACCATACAATTGTGCAAGTTTTTCCCAATGATCCTTAGGTGTAGTACACTTATCAATATGATAAAGAAGGCTAAGTGAAACAAATGTATGTAGATATCCAAGTGCCTTAGAATTGTTAATGAGCCATTCCATCCTTTGTTTATCATCCTTTAGTTTAGTTTTAGGATTTCTGATTTGAGGTGCATACCCCTTACTCATCAAGGCATTCCATGCATTTGATTTCCATGTTGCATAGTTATACGGGGTCAAATGAGGGAACTTAGGGTAACCCATGGAAAGAGCACAAATGAAAACTCAAAGAGAAGATGAACACAATCACACAACACCCCCCAAAAATTTACTCAATCAATGATCCCCCAACAAATTATGATCTTGCAACTTTATACTTAGTGCGATTAAAACTGCCACTTGTAAAGTGGTCTTGATCTTGGTAAATGCAAATATCAAATTAAGCCACAAACTAAAAGTACAATTTTTGTGTAGAATTTGATCAAAATGATTATACCACTATGAAGTACTCAAAAACTTATCCACTTTTTAAAAAATAACCCAAAAATATTACCGTATGAGCCCAAACAGAGCCCAGAAAGTTCCTAAAATGAGAACAGCTTAGCAATAAGCGTGAAATTCTACAATTTCTAGAAAAATCAAGCACCAAAATTTAAAAACAACTACACCACTATGAAGCTTGTGAAATTCTTCCCAAATAAACAAATTCTCCAAGAAAGGATCTCATATGATTGAGAACGAAAGCTGCAAAGTTCAAGTGCAAAATCAAAACTCAATCTAGATGGGGGAAATTGAAAAAGATCTGTTGATATCACCATTATGTCATGATGACACAAAACTAAATTCCTAAATGATTTCATTCCTTGCTGGAATATTCCAAACCAGCCTTCAATTTTTAAAAACTGCTATTATTTGGCAAAACCATTGTATTTATCAGTAAAATAACCTTATGATTGGCAGGAAACTTCTTATGGGTGAGGAAACCTAATATTCAAGTTGAAAACCACCATTGCTATGGTTTTGTGGCTCATAGGAGAATATTCTCCGTATATTTCTCTTGCAGGTGGTTTAGGAAGAACTGTTGGTGGCATTCATTGTCGATAGTTTGGAGGGGGTTGCTTGGGGGCCCATGCCACATGGCACCCTCGCACTGACTCATGAGTACCCCTGGCACCCTTCTCTATAGGGTACAGTTGTACCCAAAATTTCTGCGACCTACGATTAACACAATAAACTCCGTAGAAAAAGATATTAACCAATGTACAATTATTTACACTTAGCGAATAATGTTATTGTCTAGTGGTCAATAACCTGATGACACCAGTGACAACGATTTGACTACAAAGTATAGAATCTTGAGATGCCACAGAATATTATGTGATCCGTACGACTAAGGAGGGTAAATTTTTCCTAATGGCCCATGGCAAAAGTGTCAAAATTTGATAAATTGGTAGTTAATCTTTAGGTTCTTGGGCCTTTTGGATATGATGGCAGGGTTAGATTTGACCAAAAATGCTTAAAAAATGCAGCTACCTCCTGGATCTAGTAACCACCTCCCAACTTCAAACCCTTCTAGATCTAGCCTCCAATGTCTAATTTAGACAATTCAAAAGGATAAATTGACTTTCTTAGACACCCCAAACTTAATGGTGAGCTCAAATTCACACCAACATGTTCCAAAATGAACCTGCAATATAAGTCCACAAAGAAGAAACCCTCCCAGATCTGGTATTTCTATCAAGTTTTTTAATTCTCCAGCTCATCAAATGATGCAAGAGAAGAGCATACTCAACTTTTCAAGATCTACTATGATTTACACCCTAGATCCTCAAAAGACTAACCAAGGACAAGCTACAAACTATGATATACATGTAAGATTTAGCTATGAAGATAGCCACCCAAGATCTAGAGGCCCAATGGAAAACACAAAGAAATGAGAAGATCAATATGATAGGAATAAATAATATTCCTATAAAAGAATGTAAAATACAACAATATTATATCAATATAAAATTACAATGAGAAGCCCTTGGTTATATAAGCCAAGGTGAAAAATAGGACAACATAATATTGTGACAAGCGTCTTAATCTTATGACATGAGACATAAAGTGATAGTTATCTTTAGTGTATCCTAAATATGTCCTATGCAAACTTAACTAGACAAGTGTGAATAGGACCTAATGTGGAACCAATTAGGTAATATACCCCATTCACACCAATAGAGCATTTTGTGTTTTATCTTTTTTGGAGAGGGGTTTTTTTCTATAATTTTATTTTTTATTTTTTTAATTTGTGAGAGATTGTTTTGTACATGGGTACCTAACATGGCCTTGTATCTAGGACCCATCTTTGTGTCTTTGCATTTGTTTCTTCCTCCCTAAGTTGCATTTGTTGGTGTGCATGGTATATATTACCTAACTAGTTCCACATTAGATCCTATTCACACTTGTCTAGTTAAGTTTACTTAGGGCATACTTAGGGTACGCTAAGGATAGTAATCTTTTTGTGTTTTAAGTCATAAGATTAAGACACTTGTCATAATCTTATGTTGTCCTATGTTTCACCTTGACCTATATAACCAAGGGCTTCTCATTGTAATTTTATATAGTGATGTACATATTGTGTATTTTCATCCTTTGATAGAATAGAATTATTCTTTCATGTTGGGTCTCTCTTGTGCTTTCATTGAAGCTCCTAGAGCTTGGGTGGCTACCTTCATAGCCAAATCTTACATGATATATAGCATTCTATACCAACTCTTACATAATGTAATCATGGTTGGATATGCAAATGCTATCAACAAGTGTAAATCCATTCTCAACATTGTTTTCTAGATTCCTCCAAGCATGTGCGAAATTGCTAATTTTGTAACAAGTTGTAAGAAAATTCTTTCAAGAATAAAAAATGGTTTATGTCATCTGTTGTCGTTGTGAATGCAATGAATGTAGGTTATGCATAAAAGGCGTGTGTTGAAAGAACCTTCGAGAGATTAAAACATTCCAATCAGTAGGAGTACAATCAACTCTAGCATTTGCTTACATACTCCCAATGCACAACAAGTATGGAGCTTTATATAGAACACATGATTTTTTTAATACCCAAGACTTAGATTATATTATATTATCTCTATCAACACGTTGAGGCAACTTTATAATGGAATAATAAATGGGAAATTTTCATCCTTTTGCTAGATATAGATTAGGATCTTCTTTCTTTGTGATTTGTTACTACTAAATAGAGTAGTTGACGACAGTAAATCAAGATACACGATGAAATAGAAGAACACTCCCTAGGATTTCTCCCCTTACATAATTCATTCATTTACATGTAAAAATCTTAAAACTCAAATTAACAGCTAGCCATATTACTTTCTCTTTAATATTTATAGTAAAATTTACAGCAAAGGAAAGTTTTAATGTTTGTTTCACACCATGATAATGCATTAATACTTTGTAGAGTGTAATAAATGTGTTGCTGATATTTTTGGTTTATACATCATTCTATGGAACAAAAGTAAAGGCATGGTTGTTGAGAAAATGATTACAAATGAAGGAGTGCAATTGGGCAGTCCTTATGAAGCATCAATCAATGTAAAAACATATCTATTACATGGATATTTGGAAGAGTTACATGGATATTTAGAAACTCTTACAATTAAGATTTGATTGTCTTCCATTTTTAGATGAAGTTTGAAAACACCATGCACTCATTGTGTTAGTGCCTGAATTGACTGGCAGTTTTTGAGCAATTTTCATGCAGGCACCTTCCTTAAAAATGTTCTAAGTGTTGGACCTCCTCAGCATTTTTCAGCTGCAGCATCATATTTTCCTGAGGAGGAGGTCATCATCATCATCTTTTCTTCGATGGTGGTCAGCATCATCATGTTGTCTGTCGACTTGTTTTTCATCAGGATCATCATATTTCAATATCGGGTGATGTTTGGATATCATCCTGATCCTGCTGATGAGCTACAGTGTGCCTTGATTTGCTTGCGGGGGTGATTTTTCAAGTTTCCGGTGATCTTCCAATTATCACCTTGCCCTTTTATGATGATGATGTCACCCCGATTTTCTGAAGGGATTATTCTGAGTTGTTCGACCTGACTTGTTTTTTCTTAAGGGTCGTCATCATCATCATATTTCCAGTTATCACCATGTTGCTTGCTGGGGTCATCATATTTTGAACGTCAGGATGATCTTAGTCAATATCATCCTGATGATGTTGTATCACTTCATGTTCGTTGTTTTATCATCCTGATGATGCTGACGTCATTCTTATGTCAGGGTGATATCTATTTCTCTGCCTATCTGCATCATGATATTTCCGAAGGAGGGGGAGATATTTTTATTTTTAAATATCACCCGGATGTATGTTTGTTCCAGCGTCATGATGATGCTGATATCAAGGAGATATCCTCCTGCCGGCTTCGTGCATTATCTAGTGGGGGGTGATCTTTTCAAGCATCATCATATTCATCTATCGCCCCGATCATATAGTGGAGCTACAGTGCAACATGATATTTGTGCATCAGGATGATATTTCCAAATATCCGGTTATCTTTCGAATATCATCCTGATGTCGATATGATGATGACGTCATCAAGGTCCGGGGGGTCATATTTCTAACACTGATCATCTTGTGGAGATCCCCCGATATTTGCAAACATGATGATGACGTCATCTGGATATGAGGAGGTGCGCAGTAGGCAGATATGCAGATGACGTCAGCAGGATATGATGGTGACGTCATCAGGATGTTCATCGGCCAGACTTTTGGTATTAGCTCAGCAGGAGGATGTTCCTCCGATGGATCAGGTTGTGCGGATGAAGGCGATTATCATGCAGGTTATATTGCGATATGATGCTGACGTCAGGGTGATATTTCAAGCGACAGGATATCATGCTGCTGGAGGATGATGATGATGAAGTCTTATACTAGTGTCGTCAGGAGCAAAAGCACCGACATCATATATGCTCATGACCTAGTATATAAAGTGTTAAAGAGGTTGCTGCGGGGTGCATGTGGGATAATTGATATCCTGCATATTTGAAATATCATGACGATGAAGCTTGGCGGGAAATGGTTGCGATCGACTGTTTGATGTTTTTCCCAAGGCCGCGGGTTGGTGCGCCATTAATGGCGAAGGTTGTAGAGGTATGGGCGGATCTGGTACCCGATTGAAGGTGTACATCGACGGACAGTGGCACAGGGCTCGAGATTTCTTCCTGTCTCCTCCCCTACCTGCTGCATTCATGTTTGGGTGCCAATCTGGTAATGCGTTGAGCGCCATTTTGCTGGTACTGTGTATCTGGCAGGATTTTTGGTCAACCATGTAATTAATTGCTGTGGTACACTACCTGGCTGTTATAAGCAGGAAGTGTTACTCATTCGTGGTTGTTGAAAGTTGAAGATTTTTGGCTCTGTAATTCAAAACAAGCTGATCTAGTTGTTCTGTACAGCTTAACCTGTGAGTTTATGTATCTCTTGTTGTATGTTTTTTGGCATGAACCCACTAATTTCATGATTAATCTTATATGAGAAATGCTATCTTAGCATGTGTTTTGTTAATTCTGTCTCCAGTATTGCATGTATTCTTCTTCTGAATCTGGATATTTGGATAATGTTTAGATTCTAGAGCATAGAATTCCTATGTTGAATGTCTGATCTTTTAACTTCTGCTCAAGGGGTAGATTAAACTGTTTTCAGGTTGAACATTGGGAAGGGTATACTGCAGTAGGGATGCCATAAGTAGAGATAACTTAACACTCTGTATTGGGAGATATCTGTAAGGCAGATATCACATATATCCCCTTGAAATCTAGTTTTAGCTGTTCATGCTGATCATTCACAGGTGTATGTCTACTGACTCCAGGCCCTGGATAGGCACCAATCTTGCTTAGTGTTTGTGTTACAACCATGTCCAGCTTTGCATCCAAACTTAAAATCCAAATCAAAATTTAAAACAACCATTAGGACATTAGAATTAGTTTTAGGAACCTCAGTCCTCTGTCTACAACTGCAAATAGGCCCAAAGCTAGCCCCTTTGCTCTTATCTTTCAGTTTTGGTCTACTTACAGGAGGACTTATCTGCTTTCTGTCAGCATCCCAGCCTTGTATGCATATCCTCATGGATGTTGAGTAGGGAATACCCCCCTAGGTCTTGCAGAGCCTGAAAAAGAAGAGGAGATAAAATATAGAGTCTATCTCCTACACTGTTGGCCCCTGGCCCAGAGATCCTGTTGATCACTGATGGCTACCTTGTAGGGAAATCTGGGAATAAGCATCCAGTCTGGGAAAAAACCAACAGAAATTGGCGACTCTGCTGGGGAGAAAATTGATGAAAAAGTGTTATATCTTGTGGCCTATCTGAGTCAGCAACAAAATGATGCTCTGCTGGTGGAATGAACCTGGAAAAGTAGCTTTCAGCTATTGAAAATTTTGTCCTCTCTGGAGAGGTGGCGACTCTGCAAAAAAGATCCAAATGCACATGAAAGATGGATGTATGTGATGTGACAAAAATGTGTTGTTTATTTTTCTGCATCTGTATGAGAAAAGGTACCTTGTTCCTTCCCCTTTATTTGTTGTTTTACTGCATAGGTTAGATGCCAGGGGAAGCCTTAGGTCTTAGACAGACAAACGATGTCTAAGAGTAAGATTTTTATGAATCCAAGTATGAATTATCCCATACTCAGTGGTGAAATGTTGAATAAAGGAATAGAAGAGATAAGAAATAGGTTGATATTCTTAGAGGCTGAGCAGGCCCAGTTAAAAAGCAGTAACCCTGTTGTGTCTGCCAGTCAGAAAGCTAAACCTTCTGTCAGCCCTTTTGATCCTTTGTATGACCAACTGGATTTGTCATGGGTGGATTATAAAGTAGAAGCTATGCCTGCTAGGATATATTGTCAGATGCCTAGATTTAGTGGTCACAATGTGTGTGATGGGAATGTACATATCCAAATTTTTCACAGTTTCATGGGAAAATATTCATTCAGAGATGAGGATATGTGGATGAGGTTTTTTGTTAGGTCTTTTGATGCAAAAGCAAAAGACTGGTATTTGAGCTTTCCAAAGAAATCCTTTGCCTGTTGGGATGAGCTTGCTGACTGTTTCAAGGAAGAATTTGCAAAAGAACCGGCTGATCTTGTTGCAGAATTGATGAGAATCAGAAAACAAGATGAAGAGCCATGTGTTGATTTCAGTCATAGGTTTGCAATAGCCCTTTCACAGATCCCAGAAGTCTTCAGACCTGATATTTCTGTTGATAACTGAGAGGGGGGGGGTGAATCAGTTATCCTAATTATTTCCCTTATTGAACTTTCCTTTTAATTGAAGCAGCATAAAATCAAACACAAAACATTAACCATGAAGTAAGAAACACATGACACAGTATTTTTGACGTGGAAACCCTGTTAAGGGAGAAAACCACGGGGTGATTAACCCAAGAATTATTCTCTGTTAGAAGAATAGGAAACTACAAAAATGGCACTTGCCAATTAGGGCTCACTGCCCGAGCACACTGCTCACAAGAGGCCCACTGCCTACAAGAAGACACACTGTCTACAAAGTGATGATAATCACAGTCTTGAACTAATTGGAAGCATCTGCATATGCTGGAGTTCAGTTCCGGTTAGGCTCAGTACACTGATCTGCTGCACTTCATCTTTCCTCTGTTCTTTGTTCTGCTATCTTTCACATATCGGATCCTTTTTGCTACCTCTGCACTTTCTCTGGACTTATTCGCATATCTCACTACATCCACACACACTTCACAACTAAATCCATCCTCTATATATATCCGCACAAGTAGTTTCATCACCTTTCTAGTCGGCATCCGGAACAGTCTTAGTTTCTTACAAACTCTCATTCTGTCGGCTGAATCCTTCCTCACCAAGCAATGCGGATCAAGCATATACTTGTAGATATCATTAATCATGTCGGCCAAACATGATTCATGCCTTCACAACCTCTGTCATCAACAGTAACCCATCCGGAAAGTAGTCTGATACTCTGCCAGTCAGTTCTTCCTCTGTTTTCACTGTCTCTCAGGAATCCGGTACTCAACCATTCATATCTTTTTCTTTGTCCATCACCGGAGGCTAAATCCTTGGAATATACCACTCAAGGTAGTCCTCTTGACTTCCCCAAATCCGCACTGCACCAAGACACTTCCTCTGAGAGGTCCGGACCAATCTGTCGGACCTTGCCACATGCTCTGTTCTTCTTTACCGGACCACAACTTTCTTTATTCTGACTTCCGGTAGAGACACATCATGACTTGCGGATATGTGGGATGACCTTTGTTGCCATCAATGACAACAACCATGAATCCATGTAGTGTCTCTTGCCAACAATCTCCCCCTTTGGCATTGATGGCAACACTTAGTGAAAAATGACTAAGTGTTTTCACTATGCTCCCCCTTTGCTGATGCTCTGTCTTTATATACAATTTCCGGAACTCCCCCTTAGTTGGATTCCTCATTTTTCACTGCTCCTCACTCCCCCTTTGACATCAATGGCAAAGGGTAGGGTCCGCATATCAAAATTTTCAAAAATTTCTTATACTTAGCCGCATATTTACATACTCACATATATTGAAGAATGTCTGCAAAGGATGTCTGTAATTGAATCATTTCGGTAGCCCAACTTTGCTTCATTCTGTCCAAAATTGAAATGTGACCACTTAACAAAAATGCAAATGCTTCTGCCCGCTTGAGATCTGTCGGATCTTTTGTTTGGGCGGTGGTCCTAGCATCACTGATGGCCTCATGCATGGTTTCCAACTTAGGGATTATAATCCTTCTAAGTTCTCCCATCCGGTTGGTGATGTTCTTCCTTTCCTTCTCAAGATTCTTTATTTCGTTCAAGACTGCAATAGTCTGACATTCTTGATTTATTATGGAGGAAGAGAGAGGATCAAAACTTTGAGATAAGCTTTGTAGCTTATCCTGTTCCTCTTTTATTTTCTTGTCAAATGCTGCTGTTGCCTTTGACCAGGATATACAAAATTTATAGATATCACCGCCATCCTTAAGAGCATTCTCTAAGCTCTTTATTCCAATGCTTACAATCTTTTTGTCTTTAGAGATTAATTCTAATATCTCTGAAAATCTCTTATCCAAAAATTCCTTCCGGACCTTTTCTTCAGCTGATTTTTCTAAAGAATCAAAATGTGTATCAACACTGCTGACTAAGGTTTTTAGATTACCGGAAGTGGAGGCTGTCGGATCTATCTGGATTGATGGCATGATCTTTACAAGTATTCCGGAAGCAACCTCTATCAACTCACAGTCTTCCATATGAGACTTCAGGAGCTTTTCATTTGCCTTGGCATTTGCAAATGAAGCTATCTTCATTGTTTGTACCGGAGAGAGAGAGTCAAAATCAAATGGACCTTTGAGAAGCTCCGGTTCATCAATCTCTAGAGTTTCTTTACTCAAAAATTGTTGAACAGTTTGTGCAGTGTCTCTTGCCGGAGACAGATGTTTCTTTTCTTCTGCAGTCTTAGAACTGTCAACCTCTTTGTCTTTCACCACTGCTTCCTTCTCCTGTAGTTGCTCTTCTTCTTTGGATCCGGAGACTGTAGGGGAAACCGGAGGAGAGATGCTAACTTGTTCATGGGCCACTTCTTCTTGAGCAGAGGGTCCCAAGTCCTCACTTGTCTGTTCAGGGCTCACTTCTTCCGGAACAGAAGATTCCAAATCAGCAGCTGTTTCTGCACCTAAGTCCTCTACGACAGGAAGATTGAACCTTTTGAAGGCCTTCCGGAGGATCTCTTCTGTTTCTTGGGCCACTTTGTCAGTTTCACCAAGCATGAGTTGATTCATCCTGGCTTTGCTTCTGAACTCATCTTTACATTCCTTGAAGATAATGTTCATTGTCTTGGGATCAATTTGAGGATATAGCTGAATAGCTATCTGCTCCCGGATCTCAAGATCTTTAGCATGAGCATTATTTTTTCTCACTTCCATTTCCTTTTCTAGGCTTTTAGGAATAAGAGATATTATTTCAATGAAAGCCTTATTATATATGTTAAGATATTTCACTGTGGCCTCCTGCAGAGTCTTTTGGTCGGCCTCACTGAAGTCATCATATGATTCAGTCATTGGTTGAAGGTTTCCATCCACCGTGACCGACTTGATTATGCTCTCTAGTGACAGAGTGGGCTTTTCAACAGTTACCTCTGCCATTTCCTCCTTGTCTTGGCCTGTGGAGGGCTTACCGGATCCTTTCTTTTTCTGTTTCTTTACTTCTCTTACTCCTTCATCTGATTCTGTTTCCTCTTCATCCTTTTGGCTTCCATAAGCCCTTGTGGCTTTTGCCTTTGATCTCTTACCGGATGCCTGGACTTCCGGTTTTGAACTTTTGGTTGAGGGAGGTGCAGATCTCTTTGTTGATCTGGTCCGGGTGGGAGCTCCAACCGGAGCACTTTCTTTGCTTTTCTCTTCTTCCTCGGCCTTCCTCCTCTTTTCCCGGCTGGCATCAAGTGCCTCCTTTGAGATTCCAAGACCTTGAGCAATGTGCTCTACTTCTTTTCTCACTTTTATTTTGATCTCAGGTTCCCTGAGTTCTACATGTAACTTTATGCTCAGCTCCTCAAAGGTTCCAAACCTTTCTGCCTTAGGATCTTTGGGTTGACTTAGCATGTGTTGAACATGCAGCTCCACTATCTGTTCATCAACTTCGTACCCCATGGGCATGATCCAGACAGTCCTTGGCTCCACTGCCTCCATCAGGCACTGATCAGTGTCAACCATAAAGCACACTGAGTCCTTGTATTTCTCAATGAGAGACTGGGGAATTCTCTCTCTTGCTTGCATCATGCTCTGAAAGTTTTTGAAGTATCCCCATAGAGCTGAATTTCTCGCTTTTGCATCCCCAAGTCCATGCAAGTAGTCTCTTATCTGGACTGCAACAGGTTTGTCATTCTGCCATACCCATCCACTTGTTCCGGGTAGCTCATTCATGAAGTAGAAGAATAAACATACAATAAGAGTACCATACTTGAAGGAATTCTTCTTATCCTTCTTGATTTTCTGTATATTTTCCATTAATTGGCTTAGCAGTAGTTCGCAGAGGTCATATTCTGCATTTTTCCTTAGCATTTCAAAAGCAGTGTATACTGCAGTTCCGGATACAGAATTCTCCCTGCTGGAGTGATAGATCTTGTATCCTATTATCATTGATGCATATTTGATATCCGGATCCGAAATATCTTCAATGGTCATTGCCCTCTTGTCAAATTTTGATCCGGTGGCCTCAGTTACAATGTTGTTCTTGACAGATTTAAGGATAGGTACTCCTCCGGAGGAGTATAGGCCAGTTACTGCTCTAATTGCCTCTTTTGTGATCTTGCAGGGTCTATCTAGCCATAGAAAGTTGTCATGCATCCTGCTCAGTACATACCGGACCCATTCATCCTCTTCAAAACAGGGGAAATGAATAAATTGCTCAAATTGTTTCTTCTGAATATCCTTATACTCTGGTTTAAGCTCAAAAGCATTGTCAATCAGCTGCTTGTGATAGAGGTCTCTTAATTTGAAATCCCCAAATTCCTCAATGTTTGCATGTATGTAAACCCTAATGTCTTCGGTGTGTAAAACTCCGTGAGGAACACTAGAGAAGGCTCCTAGTGGGTCAACCTCCAATGATTTGTAGGGATGTTTCTTGAATGAGGGGCGAGGTCTATCGGAGATCTTAACTATGTTTGGAGTAGCCATTCTTCAAAGATTTGCAGTGAGGTAATGAAAAACGGAGAATACCTTATGCGCCTTCGGTTTGCACGGAGTGGTTGGATTGATTTCTTTATCCAATAGCTTCGGCAGGAGATCCTTGGTGTGCTTGAAGAACCTTGTTGCAGAGCTCCACTTTTCGCTTCTTCTCGAGTGCAGAATGAGCAAATGACCTTTGAGAAATCCCTTAAATTGCTCCGCGAACCCTAATACCTGTCTGCAATAAATGCTTCACCTACATCATTCCGGTTTGCCTTGTCTGGATAGCTTGGAGAATCCCGGATTAGTCCTGATCTATGGATATCATCCGGATCTATCAATCATGAATAAATCGAGGTGGCATATTACAACATCATCTCAAACACTCTGTCCAATCCGTAGAACAAGATAGTGCATTTCCGGATCTTTCCGGACCTTTTTGTAATCCTTTATCATACCGGAGCATTTCCCTGAACAGGTCTTATTTGATCGATCATAGCTTCTTCATAACTCCATGCGGACCTCTGAAAACTTGACTGAAGTATCTCAAGACTCATATTTACAAACCCTTTGATCCGCATCTTGTGCAACATCCGGCACCACTTGTTTGGCTGGGGGAACAAGATTTTCTTTGAGTCTCCCCCTGAGCCAGAGCTCACTTTTAATTTCCGGAAGAAATATCAGCACCAGAGTCTGGTGCGGATCCAACCTCTACATTCTCTGAACTTTTCTTCACCCAAATCTTGCTCATCTGATTCCTAACCTCATCCGCATTCATCTTTTGTTTACCCTTGTCTTGATTCTGATTATACACCGGACCTCTTTTGTCCTGATTCTTGTTTCTGCAGACTTTAGCATTATGACCGGACCTATTGCAGATTTGGCAAATAACATTCCTTTGCATATTTGACTGATATCCTCTTGATCTGCATTGATTAGCCCTATGACCTATTCTATTGCATGTGAAGCATCTACCTTTGAATGATTTGTTTACTTGCATAATTCTACATTCATGGGATTTGTGTCCATACCTTTTGCAGTTGAAGCACTGTCCGGAGAAGGATGAATTATTCTGATTCATTCTCATTCTGCACTGATTAGCTTTGTGACCAAAGTGGTTGCAGCTGTGGCAGTATCCATTGAAGGATGGATATCTTTGAGCATTTGGCTGTCTTACCGGAGGTCTTCTAGGCCTGCTCCTTGGATTTTCTGATCCAAGATTCTTCTGACCGGATCCGGAGCTTTCTCCTTTCTCATATCCCAAGCCATACTTGTCATCTGTCCTCTTTTGACTTCCAAGAAGAACTTCAAGTTGAGCAGAACTTATCTTGAATTTCTCTTTATATTCATTTGCTGTTTGAAGGTCTCTTTTGAGAGAGGCAATTTGATCCTCAAGTTTTCCTTCATTATCTTTGGCATCTTCAAGATCAGATTCAAGGTGTCTGATAATCCTGTCCATCTGGTGGCATTCTTCTGATTTTTCTTTAAGAGATTGTCTTAGATTGTCTTCAGCCTTTCTTTTTTCTTCAATCTCTTGAGTAAACTTTATAGTTCCTGATTCCATTTCATGTCTTAACATAATGACTTCTTTTGATAACTTTTCACATAACTTGGTTTGCTCAGTCAATTCCTCATTTGTATTGCTTTCTTCACTTTGTCTTGCCAACTGTTGAAGCAGCTCCTTTCTCTTTTTCATAGAGAGACTTAATTTGTCTTTTAATTCTCTCATGAATTCATCAGCCTGTTTGAGTCTTTCCTTTAATTCACTGACTTCAGAATTTGACTGTTCAAGATCCTCAAGGGCAGTCTTGAGTTGCTCCCTTAAACCATATGCATCCATTTGAAATCCCAGATCTTCCTCAAGCTGTTAGGCTCTATTAGGAGGAACTTAGCTCTGATACCAATTGTTGATAACTGAGAGGGGGGGGTGAATCAGTTATCCTAATTATTTCCCTTATTGAACTTTCCTTTTAATTGAAGCAGCATAAAATCAAACACAAAACATTAACCATGAAGTAAGAAACACATGACACAGTATTTTTGACGTGGAAACCCTGTTAAGGGAGAAAACCACGGGGTGATTAACCCAAGAATTATTCTCTGTTAGAAGAATAGGAAACTACAAAAATGGCACTTGCCAATTAGGGCTCACTGCCCGAGCACACTGCTCACAAGAGGCCCACTGCCTACAAGAAGACACACTGTCTACAAAGTGATGATAATCACAGTCTTGAACTGATTGGAAGCATCTGCATATGCTGGAGTTCAGTTCCGGTTAGGCTCAGTACACTAATCTGCTGCACTTCATCTTTCCTCTGTTCTTTGTTCTGCTATCTTTCACATACCGGATCCTTTTTGCTACCTCTGCACTTTCTCTGGACTTATTCGCATATCTCACTACATCCACACACACTTCACAACTAAATCCATCCTCTATATATATCCGCACAAGTAGTTTCATCACCTTTCTAGTCGGCATCCGGAACAGTCTTAGTTTCTTACAAACTCTCATTCTGTCGGCTGAATCCTTCCTCACCAAGCAATGCGGATCAAGCATATACTTGTAGATATCATTAATCATGTCGGCCAAACATGATTCATGCCTTCACAACCTCTGTCATCAACAGTAACCCATCCGGAAAGTAGTCTGATACTCTGCCAGTCAGTTCTTCCTCTGTTTTCACTGTCTCTCAGGAATCCGGTACTCAACCATTCATATCTTTTTCTTTGTCCATCACCGGAGGCTAAATCCTTGGAATATACCACTCAAGGTAGTCCTCTTGACTTCCCCAAATCCGCACCGCACCAAGACACTTCCTCTGAGAGGTCCGGACCAATCTGTCGGACCTTGCCACATGCTCTGTTCTTCTTTACCGGACCACAACTTTCTTTATTCTGACTTCCGGTAGAGACACATCATGACTTGCGGATATGTGGGATGACCTTTGTTGCCATCAATGACAACAACCATGAATCCATGTAGTGTCTCTTGCCAACAATTTCAGCCTGTGTTGGCATATTCTTTGAAGCTTTTGAGGAGGGCTTTAGTGCAATACTGAGGGATTTCAAGGTGACAAGTATGCAGATGGCATACAGGTTCATAGAAAAGATAGAAAAAATCAGAAATGTGTACATGCTGAAACCCCTGTCCCCAGGCCTTGGTGTGAGAAATGGTTATGAAGCTGCAAATGACCAAATGATTATGGCATCATGTGCAGATAAAAATGAAAATAAAAGCATAGAGGTTGAGACTGCTGTGTTTGAACATAATGCTAACAATACTGCTCAACTGGATTGTTCACCAGTTGAGGATGCCAGTGAAAGGACTAATGAGGATTCCCATTGCAATGATGAGGCAGCTGACCATGAAAACAATAACGAGGTTGTGGACAGCAATGAGCAATTTTTGGAATGGACCTGTGGAGACAATTGTGAGTATTGTACTCAAGACAGAGTAGATATAAGCAAACAGAGAAGCAGTCCTATGTGTGACCCATTACCTACCTTCCAAACACATGGAGATCATGAAGAGCAGTCAGAAATTGAAATAAGTGCTAGTTCAGAGCATGATTGTTTTTCATTTGATGGCTGTTTTGCTTATGACACACAAGCTGATACTCCTCCACAAAGGGAATCCATTGGTGATGAAGATGCATGTTCTGCTGCCCATGAACAAATGGCATATTATGATGAAATTGATGCACCTGGGTCACCCATTTATGACACATATGGTGATGAGGATCTGTCAGAGTATGGTGAGGATCTAGACATTATTTTTGGCTTGGATTCTATTTCTCATCCTGATGAAAGAGGAAACAACATACATCAGGTAAGTGACTGTGAAAATGTGCCTGATTTGAAAGAGATGCCAGAGCCTGATCTTTTCTAGCCTGGTGCTGCTGATTGTTGTGTACATGATGTGCACAATTGTGATTTTGAAAGCTTTTCTTTTGATGTGCCAGCATATAATACAATGAGCCCTGATCTTCCTAGTTGTGTGGTGGACTCTGAGTGTTTCCTATTTGCAGTCCAGCTAGGAGATCATGTTGCAATGCATGATGATGATATAGATGATAACCTGTGTTCTATACCATTTGAGTATGCATTGCCTGATACATTCTGCACCCACATGTCACATGATGTTGAAGGTTATCTGCACAGGGGTGATAATGACAAGCCAAATCAGAGGGTTGAATATGCAGATGACAAGATTTGTTTGTGGGTGGATCTTTGTAGTATCTCCAAGCTTGACCCAGTGCATGCAGATGAAAACAAGATATTTGACAAAGGGAGATACATGTTTTTCTTTTCTTGGTGGCCTTAGGCCATCAAGTGGGTTTGGTGATGCAGGTCGGTGCAGTATTTGACTCTGTGCCCAATGGATAAGGGACTGGTCTGCATCCCAGAGATCTGGGGTTCTCGCTGCAGTCTTGCACCTGCACGTCCCCAGACAGAGCCAGTGTTAGTGCCTGAATTGACTGGCAGTTTTTGAGCAATTTTCATGCAGGCACCTTCCTTAAAAATGTTCTAAGTGTTGGACCTCCTCAGCATTTTTCAGCTGCAGCATCATATTTTCCTGAGGAGGAGGTCATCATCATCATCTTTTCTTCGATGGTGGTCAGCATCATCATGTTGTCTGTCGACTTGTTTTTCATCAGGATCATCATATTTCAATATCGGGTGATGTTTGGATATCATCCTGATCCTGCTGATGAGCTACAGTGTGCCTTGATTTGCTTGCGGGGGTGATTTTTCAAGTTTCCGGTGATCTTCCAATTATCAACTTGCCCTTTTATGATGATGATGTCACCCCGATTTTCTGAAGGGATTATTCTGAGTTGTTCGACCTGACTTGTTTTTTCTTAAGGGTCGTCATCATCATCATATTTCCAGTTATCACCGTGTTGCTTGCTGGGGTCATCATATTTTGAACGTCAGGATGATCTTAGTCAATATCATCCTGATGATGTTGTATCACTTCATGTTCGTTGTTTTATCATCCTGATGATGCTGACGTCATTCTTATGTCAGGGTGATATCTATTTCTCTGCCTATCTGCATCATGATATTTCCGAAGGAGGGGGAGATATTTTCATTTTTAAATATCACCCGGATGTATGTTTGTTCCAGCGTCATGATGATGCTGATATCAAGGAGATATCCTCCTGCCGGCTTCGTGCATTATCTAGTGGGGGGTGATCTTTTCAAGCATCATCATATTCATCTATCACCCCGATCATATAGTGGAGCTACAGTGCAACATGATATTTGTGCATCAGGATGATATTTCTAAATATCCGGTTATCTTCCGAATATCATCCTGATGTCGATATGATGATGACGTCATCAAGGTCCGGGGGGGTCATATTTCTAACACTGATCATCTTGTGGAGATCCCCCGATATTTGCAAACATGATGATGACGTCATCCGGATATGAGGAGGTGCACAGTAGACAGATATGCAGATGACGTCAGCAGGATATGATGGTGACGTCATCAGGATGTTCATTGGCCAGACTTTTGGTATAAGCTCAGCAGGAGGATGTTCCTCTGATGGATCAAGTTGTGCGGATGAAGGCGATTATCATGCAGGTTATATTGCAATATGATGCTGACGTCAGGGTGATATTTCAAGCGACAGGATATCATGCTGCTGGAGGATGATGATGATGAAGTCTTATACTAGTGTCGTCAGGAGCAAAAGCACCGACATCATATATGCTCATGACCTAGTATATAAAGTGTTAAAGAGGTTGCTGCGGGGTGCATGTGGGATAATTGATATCCTGCATATTTGAAATATCATGACGATGAAGCTTGGCGGGAAATGGTTGCGATCGACTGTTTGATGTTTTTCCTAAGGCCGCGGGTTGGTGCGCCATTAATGGCGAAGGTTGTAGAGGTATGGGCGGATCTGGTACCCGATTAAAGGTGTACATCGACGGACAGTGGCGCAGGGCTCGAGATTTCTTCCTGTCTCCTCCCCTACCTGCTGCATTCATGTTTGGGTGCCAATCTGGTAATGCGTTGAGCGCCATTTTGCTGGTACTGTGTATCTGGCAGGATTTTTGGTCAACCATATAATTAATTGCTGTGGTACACTACCTGGCTGTTATAAGCAGGAAGTGTTACTCATTCGTGGTTGTTGAAAGTTGAAGATTTTTGGCTCTGTAATTCAAAACAAGCTGATCTGGTTGTTCTGTACAGCTTAACCTGTGAGTTTATGTATCTCTTGTTGTATGTTTTTTGGCATGAACCCACTAATTTCATGATTAATCTTATATGAGAAATGCTATCTTAGCATGTGTTTTGTTAATTCTGTCTCCAGTATTGCATGTATTCTTCTTCTGAATCTGGATATTTGGGTAATGTTTAGATTCTAGAGCATAGAATTCCTATGTTGAATGTCTGATCTTTTAACTTCTGCTCAAGGGGTAGATTAAACTGTTTTCAGGTTGAACATTGGGAAGGGTATACTGCAGTAGGGATGCCATAAGTAGAAATAACTTAACACTCTGTATTGGGAGATATCTGTAAGGCAGATATCACATATATCCCCTTGAAATCCAGTTTTAGCTGTTCATGCTGATCATTCACAGGTGTATGTCTACTGACTCCAGGCCCTAGATAGGCACCAATCTTGCTTAGTGTTTGTGTTACAACCATGTCCAGCTTTGCATCCAAACTTGAAATCCAAATCAAAATTTAAAACAACCATTAGAACATTAGAATTAGTTTGAGGAACCTCAGTCCTCTGTCTACAACTGCAAATAGGCCCAAAGCTAGCCCCTTTGTTCTTATCTTTCAGTTTTGGTCTACTTACAGGAGGACTTATCTGCTTTCTGTCAGCATCCCAGCCTTGTATGCATATCCTCATGGATGTTGAGTAGGGAATACCCCCCTAGGTCTTGCAGAGCCTGAAGAAGAAGAGGAGATAAAATATAGAGTCTATCTCCTACACTGTTGGCCCCTGGCCCAGAGATCCTGTTGATCACTGATGGCTACCTTGTAGGGAAATCTGGGAATAAGCATCCAGTCTGGGAAAAAACCAACACATTGTATGTATGCAAATGATTACACATATTCCATCAAATATAAAATCATTTTATAGTAGCTCATGCAAACAATACAAAGACATTCAATGTTTTTAGATTTACAAATAATTCTTATATATTGAAAACAAAGATACTCCATATTAAAGACATGATATTTCCACAGTCTATTTGAATGAGTTCTAATTGTTTCTAGATAAAACTGTGTAGAACTTTTTTGCATCTAATAAAACAAAAAAGAATTATTATATACAATTTTTTCCAGAAACAATTAGAACTCATACTCCATATTCTTAAATTTACAAATAATTATTATATACTGTTAATTTAGTTAAAAATTATAACCCATCTAATAACACATTATACAATTGAACTCTTCATTAATCTGTTCAGGTCACACTCTTCATAGAATCAGTCTCTTCCAAATTTTAATTCTATCATACTAAAACTAAACCTCTCAAACAGAATGTAGAATCAGTCTTTTCCAAATTTTAATTCTACCCTAGTAAAACTAAAATATCTCAAACATAATTTCCTTCCAGTTTTCAAATATTCATATAATTATTCGATGTAACCCTTGGATCTTCAACTGCACTTGCTAGTTTATAAATATTCTATTCAAACACGTCACCGTATGATATAGAATATGTTTCTTTGTTTCTTATATACCTATCTACATTATACAGCCTGACAAGCCCAACCTTAGGACTATTAGTACTCTTGGAATTAGAGCCAATGGTGCATATTGTCCAAAGTCATAAACATAAAAAAGGAAACTTTTCCCCAGCAAATAATATGCTGTTGCTTCCTTTATTTTTTATTTGTTAAGGGCAAGGTTATGTCGGTGGGATTAATTTGGGAACACGGCACTCTCCACATAAATTTGGAGATGAAACAAGGCTGGTCCATGGTTGGTACGAGGATGGAAAAATGTATTATAGCCAGGTATCCTATACTAAAAATGGTTAGAAAAAAATAGCAGTGATTTGATATCTTTGATAAGACAGTCGCTGGTGACAATAATGGCTGCAAAACCAAGTGTTGACAGAGCGCAGGAGCCCTTGCTTTTTGCTTGACAAGACCCCATGCCAGAGCACGGCTAAATCTAATGCCATGTTTTTCAGATTCTGTGGTCGGAATTTGTGTATTGATGTGATCCCCCTTATTATTATTATTCATCACTACATTTCTATATAATGCCATTTTTCTCTATGTTTCTTCAAACCGAATTCAGTTTCTCTGAGCTAAGTGGGTGCTTGATTACTAATTAGTATGCAGTTTTACTTAGTCGATTGTAGCTAAGTAGAAACAGTTAGATTTGAACTTCTTCATAGGCCTGTTATTATCGTTTAGGTAGCCGGCTTCCACAATAGATATTAGACATTCCCAAAATCATGTTGTAAACTTCATATAGGTTATACTAGTCATGTTGGCAAATTAGGGGTTTATCTGTTTCAAGCTATTTAGATGGTCTCTGTGATAGGTCAAAATAACTAGTATAGACTGCATAGATCAGTTTTCCTCACCTTATAATCAATCAAACTAGCTATACATTTTTGGTAGAATTTGTCTCTATGTTTTCATGATGGTTCAAATAGTGATCTTACTTTTGTAGTGGTTATTTCTGAGCTATGTTTCAGTTTTCTTTTCTTTTTTTTGTTTGTTTAGAATGTTTTAATTCATGGTGAAATGCTCTAATATATAGTAAAGCATGTGGGTATTATCTGCTGCATGAGCCCTTGAATGTAAACTTTGCTGAAGATTTGAGGTGTATGAATATTTGAGTTAAGCAGGATTTTAGAAGGGTGTATGGCTATTTTATTTAGTTAAGTTTGTCTATATGAACGGAGCTTTCTTCAGCCCGAGAAGGATATTGCATGGATTGAAACAGCTGCCGACTCATTCATTTACCAGCTCTCTTTGCTAAAGCTTTGGACAAAGTGGGTTGACATGTGAATGAAGGGGGAGCTGATATCATTCATGGATCAATACCCTTTCTTGGACTGAAGGGAGCTCCGTCTGAGCTCCAAATTCATGAAACTTTTGACATTCTCTTTAGTTGTTGGGTTTGAGAGACCATTATAATTTTTAATGGTTTGAACATATTCTTACTTTGTATATATAGAATATAGAATATGGGAAATATAAAATTATATGTTATAAGTTGTTTATCAGTCAGGTGGTGAGGCATCATGGACTATAAAAGGATTCCATTTCCATTTCCATTTTCATATGCAGGTTTGAGATATTTTATTCCCTATGCTATAAGCTTTATCAGTCAGGTGGCGAGGCAGCATGGACTTTAAAAGAATTCCATTTCCATTTCCATATGCAGGTTTCAGACATTTTGGCTGATAGTTGGACTTGAGAGAACATTTTTATTATTTATGGTTTTCAGATTGTTTAACATGATATGAACATGAGTAGAGTGCTTCTGGATTAAACTGTCTATGTTTTTGCTTCAACGTTTCGGATCATGCTTAATGATCCAACATCAGGAAGAGGATAATCAAAACGCAAAAACTTACACAGTTTAATCCAGAAGCACTCTACTCATTATTCATGGACTGTGGAAAACTCATGCATAATATGAACATGTTTTTATATTTTGATGTAGAATATAGAACCACATGCAGGTTTGACTAACATCCTGGGATATTGAAGAACGCCAAAGTGTTTGATGAATCATAAAAGAATTATCAGGGCGTTTATCCACTATACAGGAAGAGATGGCTTTGATAAGTTTCCATTGCTAATCCTTTACTTGCAGGATCACATTCAAAGGAGACAATGTGCTTCAAATGTCAAGGCAAAAAGCGACATGGAAGTGAAAAGAAAGATAAAGTTGTCCAAGATGAACATCCCGCAGTTTGAATCATTGGTCCAGTTTGAATAATGGGTCAAGTCTGAGATTGTCTACACTGTACAAGGAGCATATGATTGATTTGAAAGAGTATATTGATTTTAGAGGCCCGATTATGTGGAATAAAGAATTTACATTTTGTAAAACCCTTCCAAGAGGGAAACAAGGGAAGATTGGTATCTTCTTCTTCTACCCGTCTTTTTCTCTATCCTATCTTTTGTCCAGAGATTCTCTTTCACGCTTTGGACGGTTGCTAACTTTTGACATTTTCAATAAATATTGATGTCGGTCAGACTTAAATTTCTCTTCTTACACTGAAATGATGAGATTACAAATATTGTTATAATGGAGAGGGTAGAAAATTTCATGCTTGAAAAACCAAACATGCAAGTGGGTTCTTTTTTGTTTTTATTGGGCCTGTTTTATCTGCATACAAATTACAGCCTCCATTCATTGCCATTTTGTCGATATGTTTGATAACTATAATGGACATGGGTTCTTTCTTGTTTTTATTGGGCCTGTTTTATCTGCATACATATTACAGCCTCCATTCATTGCCATTTTGTTAATATGTTTGATAACTAGAATGGACATGAATGAGTGATTGTAAGAAAACAGTGTTTATTTGTCTTTTGTAAGTTCAAAATTAAGCAGTCCTTTTGTCTTTGTCTTAGGGTTTTGGATTCTCTAGATAGTAAACATTTTGTGGGCTGTTTAAATTTTGAGGTTAGATGATGTTGGAAGAGTTTATATTTAATAGTATAGCTATATGTAATTATTTATATAGGAAAAATGTCTTTGTAAGTTCAAAACTAAGTAGTCCTTTTGTTTTTGTCTTTGGGTTTTGGATTCTCTATATGGTAAACATTTTGTCGGTTGTTTAAAATTTGAGGGTAAATGATGTTGGAAGAGTTTGTATTTGATAGCATGGCTATATATAATTATTTATATAGGAAAAATATTTTACATATGGTAAGGATGATTGTGTTTGGATTATATCAGTAAAAATGAAGTTAAATGTTAAAGAGTGAAATTATGTTATCATAAGGAAAGTTTATTATACATCACATAAGTAGTTATTTATATATAGAAAAAATAATTTATATAAGAATTATATATAATTATAAAGATAGTATTGTTTGGTTTACAAATTAAAAAAAAAAAAAAATGTTTAATGTTGGAGTATGATCAGTCAATTGTACATAATATGGATAATTACCTATATGTCTATGAAAAATTATTGACATATCTAATAACTATAAATAATTTTAAGAAGGGGTTTATTTTGCATAATTTAGGTAAGGAAAGGTGATTCACATGTATAATAATTATAAAGAATTGTAAGAAGAGTATTTGATGGAGGATCATCTAAGGGTTGAGCAAATTTGTGTAAGAGACACACAACAAACTCATAGGAGCCAAGGATCATCTGTAATTAAAACAATCTTCCACACAAGAGAAGCAATATAAATGCAATATTGTTTAAGAATGATAATGATATACATACATGGTGCAAGATATGATAAGATGATAAAATACAATGAAAGAGCCCTTGCTTATATAGGCAAAGATGAAAACCTAAAAAGAACTTACATCATGACAAGTGCTTTAATTATATTACATGGGACAGAAGTATTAAATGGCCTACGTAAATTTAACTATGCAAGTGTGAATATGAACCAATGTGTAATTAGTTCAGTGATATACTTCATTCACACAAACAATTTAATATTAGCTAAAAATAATTTATTTTCAAAATTTATTTTGTTTTCTAATTTTTTATAGTTTTCTAGTTATTTTTAATTGTAAACTCTCACCATAAAGGCATTTTTTTGTCTTGCTCTAGCATTTTTGTCCAGAAGACTGAGATCTTGTAATTTGGTAGCAGTTCTAGCTTTTCAGTGATCATTGAAGATATTTTTGAGCTTATTGGTCCCAAGGATGTTCGTGGATTAAATTGCATCAAGTTTCATAGCATAAATCTCAATGCACATGGCATCCATCCTTTCGTATGTTGGAAGCTTGCTGGTGTTGTCATTGATGTCAACCTCCAACAAATGGTTCACTTGGTTTCCAAGTGCTTTTGAGAAAATTTGATGGTTCACTTAGTTTCCAAGTGCTTTTGAGAAAATTTGAATAAAAAAGTGTGTAGTGTGACAGAGGTATGTTTAGTGTTGTACTATGCATTTCTTCATAGTTGAAGATATGTTTATGCGGTTTCGAAGTGTTGATCAAAGGTGTTTAGAGGTGTTATATCCAGATTTTTAGGTTCTAGATCTTATGGAAGTGGAAGGTGTGCTTGACAGAGCGTTTGCCTATGTAGAAGGTTGTTTAGGAGAAATGAGATTGCTCTGCATTTCTCCACATTAAGGTTTCTTGTCTTGCAGATTTGGGAACATGCTTATATTGTCTATATCTACTTTCCTTTGAAGTTTCTAGTGTTGGGTTGCTCCGCAAACCCAGTTCTTGTATTGGAGTTCAGTAATAGTGTATCATGATGTGTAGAATGAAGACATTCTTTGTTTCAGGTTGTTGCGACAGTATTGCGGAAGATTTTGATGATGTTGGACATTCTGGAAGGATGTGTGGATGGTGTGGAGTGTCTCTCTATGGTCAGCATGATGTTTTAAGACTTGAGAGGTGTATGTGGTCGCTTGTAGTGTTAGTTTAGGTTTGGTCGACCTGGCTTGCTAGCGCTATTTGTGGAGGTACTTCGTGGATTATGGATGTGATGAGCAGCATGGTGATACAAATTTGAGTCCTAGTTAATCCTTGGCTTGGTCCACTTTCACTTCTTTCCACGACAAAAGTGTTTGGTGCTAACCTATTTGGTGTTGCACGTTTGAGGTGCACACGTTTCATTAAGGCTGACCTAATTGAGAATGTCTTAGGTCGTGAATGATATAAATGGAAGATGGAGTTTGAAGTGGAGAAAGTAGAGAAGATGATGCGAATGTGAATTAAGGGTAGTGAATTGAGTGTGAGCTTAAATGCTTATGACACCCAAATGCAGTGAGTAGAAAGTGTCTACAATTCAGTGTGCTTGAATTTGTTGGAGGCAGTGAGCCAAAGGTTGTGGATGGCAAGAAGTTGTAGTGGTGGATTTCTTCTGTTGCTTTAAGATAGTGAATCTCTTTGTAACATTCCTCTTCAATTCTTCTCTCTTTTGGATAGTGAGTCCTTCTAGCAGTGAGCCTTTCTTCTGGGCAATGAGCTTAATTGTATTCGGTGCTGCTATTCATATATATGTGAGTTAATCCTCACCATGTTTTTTCCCTTCTTGGGTTTTCCATGTAAAACTAGTGTTCTTATGTGTTTGGATGTGTTTGCATTGATGCTTCATACGTTTACATTCTGCTAATGCTTAATAAGAGCTTGGAATAGCATTGAGGGTTTAATGTTTTAATGTACAATTGATTCCCCGCCCCTCTTAGTTGTCTTGTGCACATAACATCGTATTGGTAGGTTGTAGCATGCTAAGGGCCTCTTTTGAGGTTTACGTCAATTTTTGAATGTTGTTGATTGGAATAATTTGATATAGTCCCAATATGAGATTTGAATAAAAGGTCATGACCATTTGGTTGGCAATACCTTATCCTTTGAAGGGATCCATATAAATTGGATAATGAACTTGTGGAACTAATAGAGTGGAAGGAGATGGATCCAACGAGCAAGATTCTAGGCTCTTTTCATTGTAATTAGGATGTTGCCTATGAGCATATGAGATTGTAAGAAGAATACTCATTCCTAAATTGTAAAGCCTTGAGGTAAAGGCATGTAGTGGTGGAATGTAAATTTTTTATTTAGACTTAATTACCTATCATGTTAAATCATTTGATTTGTAGTGCTACATATATCTTCTATCCTTGTTTTTCTATTGTGTACTTATTGGCATATTATACTTTTGTGTTTGGTTGTATGAATAATAGATAGTCCTTCATTGGATTCTCTATCTATGATTGCATCAATTCGTATTATAGCCTAGTTATGACTAGGTTGGAAAAAGGGTTGGAGATAACCCCATAATAGAAACTTGTGCATTAGGTGTACTGTAGGTTAACCATAAGAAAATATGGTTAACAAAAGAGAAGTGGTGGTTGATTTCAAAGAGATGATGAGGAGATAAGGGAGCAACAAGATGGTGAATTGGCTAGAATCCTTTGAGCAAGGTTGGGAGCCTTGGAGACTGTGAAAAGACAAGGAATGATCCTATGGGAAGATACTTGTGATGATAAGAGATAAGCCTTGGGGACTATGCAAAGGAAAGCAATGATTTTAGGGGGAGATGTTTGTGGTGGTGAGAGACTAGTCTAGGAATCAGGTGATGATGAAGCTTCTAGTTTAGGAGAAGAAGAATTGAGTGCAAAGGACAAATTTGCTAGGGCATTATTGAGAGCAAGAAGTAAACCAAAGTTTGATATTCCTTGTTATTTAGGTGGGTATTTTGAGTTTAAATCTACTAAAGACCCTAAAAGAGTCAAGTATGCAACCAATCAATTAAAGGGGCATGTCCTTATGGTGGGACTATGTTAAAAAAGATAGGGTAGGAAAGAATAGGCCAAAGATCACTAGGTGAAATTTAATGAACACCTAAAGAGTAAATTATTCTAGAAAATTACAATTGGACTTGTTCAAGAAATTCTAAAATTTGTAATAGAAGGGAATGTTTGTAAAGGAGTACTTTGAGTGTTACAAACTCAACATTCCATCAGGTCACATGGAGGATAAGACATAGAAGGTGTCTTAGTATTTGAATGGGTTGTAGAGTGAAATTAAATATGAGAACTATTTTTTCCCAATCCTAACCATTGAGAGTGCCTACTAGCTCACATTGAGGATAGAGGACATGCTATCTATGAAGTAGTAGAGAGTTTAGGGTAAGGGAAATAGTAGAAGGAACACACCAAACCACAACATCTAGTAATGGTGCACAAGACTCCAAGGAAGAGAAGACTTCCAAGAAAGAGGAAGGTAGAGGTAAAGGAGGTCACATAAGGGATTTTAGTGGTACTTACATTAGATGTGGTGAGACAGACCACTGAGCATTTGGATGTCCTATATTAAAGAGAATATTGTCACAATGAGAAGAAAGTGCACATTACTCAAGGAAGTGACGAGTCAGGGTGTGAGATGGAGAGAATGACACACTTGAAGGAGGAGAAAACTTGATGTTACATAAGGTCTTGCTAAAGCCTGCTAAAAATGATGGAGAACGATGGTTTAAGAAGAGTAGCTTTTGCATTGAGGAAGTCAAGTGTTAAGTGATGCAAGATGACCATAGAGATGGTAGAGAAGCTAGTGTTGAAACTAGTACCACATCCTAACTCTTATTGTGTTTTATGGTTTAAAAGAGTCAACATATGACTATGAAAGAGTAGTGTTTAATTGCTTTCCGTACTAGAGGATATATAGTGAAGTGTGATGTGATGTGATTCCCATGCATGTTTGTCATGTTCTATTGGGAAGGTCTTGGTAGTATGATGTTTATGCCATCCATCATAGAAGAAAGAAAACATTCATTATCACCAAGGTTGGAAATAAGTTTGAATTAAAGTTGTTAAATGTGGAGGAAGATGTTGTTGATGATCGCATAATGGTTTTATTAGCCAAGTAGTTCTTTAAAGAAGTTGAAGAGTTGCAAGGGTGTTATGTAGTGGTTGTGTAACTTGTGGTAGGAGAAGAAAGTCAAGTGCATCACTCTGAGGAGCTAGAGGTTAAAACACTACTAAAGGAATTTGAGGATGTCACATGGATTACAAGATTTAAGAGGGATTGCCACCAATGTGGATAATTTTTGCACTAGATGGACTTGACTCCAAGGTCTAATTTGCCTTAGAACAAGGCACTGCATAGGATGTATTGACATGAGTGCAAAATTGAATATATAAGTGAAATTGATGAAGAAGGGATTTATTAGGTATAGTATGAGCCCTTGCATTGTATTTGCAATACTTGCATTGAAGAAGGGGGAGAATGGAGGATGTGTATAGATTCTTGTTCCATTAGCAAGATCACCATTAGGTATAGGTTTATGCTACCATGCATGGATTGTTTAAGTGAGGCACACTACTTTTCTAAGATTTATCTCAAGAGTAGCTATCATCAAACCAGAATTTGTGAAGGAGATGAATGGAAGACAACTTTCATATTGAAAGATAGACTATATGAGTGGCAAGTCATGCCCTTTGGATTGACTATGTGCCAAGCACCTTTATGAGGCTAATGAATGAAGTTTTAAAAGATTTCTTAGGTAAGTAAACATTGTTTATTTGGATGATATTTTGGTGTTTAGTAAGACTAGGGAGGAGGATTTTGAACACCTGCAATAGGTTTTATAATAGTTGCAAAAGGAAACGTTGTGCATAAACATAAGGAAATCTAGTTTTATGAAAAAGGAGTTGGTATACCTGGGATTTGTGATATATCTTAAAATGGATTGAGAATGGATTGGAAAAAAGTGAGGGGCATTGTTGAGTGGACAATAATTCAAAATACCATGGAGGCCAGAATTTTCCATGAGTTGTCAAGCTTCTATCAAAAGTTCATTAGGAACTTTAATGGGATTTGTGTGGCACTAACTCATTGCATATAAAAGAAAGGATTTGAATGGATGACTACCATAGGCAAGAGTTTTGAAATTCTAAAGAAGAAGGTGATGGAAGCCCCAATTTTGGTGCTCCTAGATTTTGAGAAGTTTTTTCAAGTGGATTGATGAGTCAAATATATGACTCATCTATTTCATTCTATTTCTTATTATGAAAGACTTTAACAAAACACTATGGCATATATATTTACATATTATTATAATTATGTTTGTCTTTTGGATGGATTATGAACATGTTTGGTTTTCATTTCTTTTGATGAAATCTCTTAAATTATTTACTTGAATTTCATTTTCAAAATGTATATCTTATGAATTGTGGTACAAGTGGTTTGTGTTTGCATAAGGATTACGCTAGTAAGATTTCCAATGGTATCCGGATCCCTCTGGAGCCCCCTCCTTTTGTGAAGAACCTGAACTCTAGACAGCTCTAGATGTCGTTACCCTCCGATAGAGTCATCCTCCCCTCGAGTCGATGACTGTTACTGGCCAATCCTAGGGCTACCAAAAGGCCCAGCAATGCAAACATGACCCATGCCTCAATTAAGGCAGCTATTATGATCTAAAACTCCACATCACTCCATCTCAAGGACTAACTGAAGTAGCTGCTAATTAGCATCAGTCCTAATTGAAGTCATTGTCACCAAATGCCATGCCATTTCAGGAAATCACTCAAGTTCGCCAATAGCCAAATCGATGCAAATCCTTGATCTTTAGTAAACCGCAAAGGAATCATCAATGTAATAAATTAGAAACTGGTTTCAAGTCCAATTCGCTATAGTTAGAACTGCTGTTAAGTTATTTCCTTCCAATAAAGCTTAAATTTATAAATAGGAGCAAATCATCTCTCTAAGCTAGTTCTAGTTTTTCCTTAGATAGTTGTTCGCTAGATTGTGTTTTCAGCAGGAGGAAAACTCCTTGTTTTCAGACATGTACTTTCATCCATCCTTTGGACTATGATTGAATGCAAATGAAGGGGGAATTCTTCTAAAAGATTTAGTTGAGCAAAGAGGATCGTCTCTAGCTGGGAAAGTAGGCCCCGCTTCCCCATTTTGGAGGAGATCTCTCAATATTTTCATGTTTGTTCAGTTCTATTATATCTTCTATTTAGTTAGCTTTGTACTTGTGTTCATGTGATGTGTGTTTCACTTCTGTGTGATTGTTAGCTAAGTTGTTCCCTGCAGGATTGTTTTATAAATTCTAAGATAGATTTGTTATTCCGCAGCACTGTCATATTCAGAGTGTTTCATTGTTGTAGCTTAACAAGTAAAGGCAATTTATTTTTATTTACTTTTCATTTTCTTTTCAACAAGTGTGGTTATTTTCCAGCAAGTTAGAATCGTTTCTTTCATTGCAAGTGTGTTTATTTTCTAGCAAACTAGAATAGTTTCTTTCAATGTAAGTGTGTTTATTTCTAGCAGAGTGTGTTTATTCTCTCGCAAGATAAAATAGTTTCTTTCATTGCATGTGTGTTTATTTCTGAAGCAAATAGATAAATTTTCATTTCTGCATGACCTTTCATTTCTATAAGATCAACAAACCAAGTTCCATCCATGAACCATTCAACCAAATCCCCCCATACCAAAGAGTCTTATCGCAGATCACTCCAGACACATCCAGATTGATAAAATTAAATGATGATGCATTAATAAACACTACTTCAACCCTCATCATGGATTGACACTAGAAGTAAGGCTATTTGTGCAGTCATAATCCAAGTTGAATATTTAGTTTATTATAAAGAGCTTTATGCCACTGCTCAATCCTTGTGGAAGTGAAGGCATTATTTGTTACCAAGGGGATTTGTTTTATACATTGAACATTGGGCATTGAGACTTATCAATAGTCAAGCAAAGTTGAATAAAAGACACATGAAGTGTGTGGAGCACCTACATGGGTTTTATTTTGTTATCAAGCATGGAGTTGGTGTACTAATAATGTAGTAGATGATTTGAGTAGAAGGTTAGCATTATTGACTACCATGATGGTAGAGTGGGTGGGAATGGAGATAATGAATAATTTGTATGTCATAGATCTAGATTTTGTAGGAGCATGGAAAATTTGCTTGGAACCATGGATTGGGGGTAAGGATTGCTTTGTACAAGAAAGATAGTTGGCTAGAAGAATGTAATTGTGTGTATCATCAAGTTCCATTAGAGATAGTCTCATTAGAGAATTGCATGGTGGATGATTAGGAGGACACATTGGCACAAATAAGACATTGGCCTCATTGGAGGAAAGGTATTACTAGTCATGCTTACATTGCAATGTCCAAAGATTTGTGGAGAGATGTAGAATTTGTCCAATTGTGAAGGGTGCTACTTTGAATGTCGGGCCACATAAGCCATTGCCTATTCCAAAGAAGCCTTGAGATGAAATTTCCATGTACGTTGTCCTTAGAATGTGACAAATGCATTTTTAGAGGCTGGTAGATTTTTGAGAATGGTTCATTTCATTTCTTGCCAAAATATGAATGATGCTTCTAGGATTGCAAATGTGTTTTCCAAATAAATAGTGAGATTACATTGAACATAGTCTCATTAGAGAATTGCATGGTGGAGGATTAGGAGGACACATTGGTGCAAATAAGACATTGTCCTTTGTTGGAAGAAAGGTATTACTAGTCATGCTTGCATTGCAATGTCCAAATATTTGTTGAGAGATGTACAATTTGTTCAATTGTGAAGGGCATTGCTTAGAATGTTGAGCCGCATAAGCTATTGCCTATTCCAAAGAAGCCTTGGGATAAACTTTCCATGGACTTTGTCCTTAGAATGCCACAAACCTTTTTTTAGAGGTTGGTAGGTTTTTGAGAATGGCTCATTTCATTCCTTGCCAAAAGATGAATGATGCTTCTAGGATTGCAAATATGTTTTTCAAATAAATAATGAGATTACATGGGCTTCCATAGAGTATCACCTGAGATAGGGATACTATGTTCTTGAGCCACTATTGATGCACATTGTGGAAAAAGTTGGGCACAACTAAAGTATAGTTTAGCATACCATGCATAGATAGATGGTTAGATAGAGTTTGTTAACAAATGTTTGGGAAACCTCCTAAAAAGTTTAGTGAGAGACAAACTAGCATTTTTAGATATACTTTATTAGTGCAAGTTGATTTTGTGTTCAACAACTCAATGAATTAGTCTATTGGTAAGATCTCATTTCAAATTATGTATGGGACAACTCCAAAAGGTGTCACAGACTTGTTGAAGGTGACTAGTGGAGAACGTATTAGTGTAGATACAGAGGATTTCACACAACACATGAAGGAGGTGCATGAACAAGTGAGGAAATAGTTGAAGAGGAGTAATAATAAGTACAAGGAAAGCATATAAATGAGTATAGAAGAGAGAAGACTTGCTCTAAAGGAGAGTTTGTTATGGCACCCATAAGGAAGGAGAGGTTGAACCCTAGGGGAACATATAATAAGTTGAATCTAAAAAAAGATTGGTCCTTGTAGAGTGTTGTATAGGATTTATAAAAATGCTTATAATATTGAACTACCTAAGGGACTAGACATCTCATTAGTGTTAAATATGGTTGATCTATATAAATATCATGGAAAAAAAGGTGTAAAGAAGGACATAACATCATCACAAGAGGGTGAGTTCAAGATCATCATGGGCCAAATAGTGGCAATGGAGGATAAAATCATTTGAAAGTGTTAGCCAAAATTATGAAACTCTTTTTTAGGCTTAGATTTTGGTTTGGTAAGTGAAATGAAAATGGATATTAGATTTTACAAAATGGATAATTTTCTATGTACACTGTCTAAATTCCTAATAGACATACTAATTGAAAAACAACCATAACTTTCAAACTATTTAACCTTTTCCAAATCCATAGGATGTGTCACACTCTATGCTTCACTAGATACAAGTTTTTTTTTTATTTCATATTTTTTGACCAAGTTAGGTTGGATAGAAAATTGTTTTTCTAATATGTTTAAAAAATTCATATTAAAATATTCATAACTAATTTTTTTTTTTTTAAATCACAAAAATATGTGTCACATCTAGGCATGCATCATTTACTTATATCTAAAGTTTCAATTTTTTTTGCTTGTAGTTAGGTTGGCTAGAATGACATTTACTTTTTATTTTTTTCAAAAAATTTAGTAGTGCCTAATTGAAATATCCAATTTTCACCAAATTAATTTAAAATTTTCAAGCAAAAAATAGTATCCCATAGACTAAATTCAATTTTCTACAAATTTTATTCCTACGTATTTTTCAAATTGTGTAGATAACCCATTCAAATTTTTATGTGGAGTTGCTTTTGTTTTTTAGCATTTTAATTGCACTTTAGCGGTATTGTTTGGCCCATAATGATCTTTCACTCATCTAAGAACTAGATTAGGGGTAGTAGGTACTAGAGAGATTTAGAGATGAGATAGAGTATGTTCTAAATGAGCAGTTGAGCAGAAGGATTAGGAAGAATGAATATAGAGAATACTTGGATTGATGGAAGGGAAGAGGACCTAAATATGATACATAGCTATTTGATCTATGAAGTGGGGGATTGGGTGGACAATGCAACCTCTCGCACTTCCTTAATTTTGAGCACCATGCTCAAAATTTTGTTACCTAGAATATTTCATGTAGGAACATCTCAAGGGTCGACCAATCTAGCATCACCCAAAAATATTTTATTTTCATAGTTTGTTTTGTTTTATAGGTTTTTATAGTTTTCCTATCATTTTTAGTTGTAAACTCATCATATAAGATATCTCTCACTACAAAAGCATTTATTTCCAAGCCAACATTTTTGTCCACAAAGATCAAGATCTTACATTGTGGTAGTGGTTCAAACTTTGTGGTAGCCATTGAAGATATTTTCAATCTTATTTGTCATAAGGATGTTTATGGATCAATTTGTATCTAGTTTCACAACATAAATCTCACTAAACATGATATCCACCCTAGGGGTTCTCCTAATAAACATGTAGTATGCTAAGGGTCTGTTTTCAAGTTTCATGTCAAATTTTGAATATTGTGCTAGGGTGAAAGCTCAAAGCCATGTCCCACTTTAGGCCAACTAATCAACACAGCTAAATTTAAACATTTCAAGTGGCAAGTCAATTTTGGTAAAAAATATATATTAGCTAAGTTTATTCTAGCTAAATTAGATTTGGTCCACAACTTTTCTAGCTCTCGAAGTGTCCACTAGATACATATTTAGCATCACTTTCATGCCAATTTATCAAAAAATATATTTGAAAAACATAATGTTTTCACAACTCCTATTCACATAAATGACATTTAAAAAAATCTAAAAATACCCTTTGGTAGATCTATAAGTGTAGTTTTCAAGACATATATTTTTTTAAATATTTAATTAATGTTCATATTTTTTATAATTTTACTAAAAGTAGGTCAGCAACACCAAAATATAAGATTGATTGTCTTCTCAAGTAAAATACTAAAGATTATTAAAAATTTGAAAAACATATAATACATTAGAGGAGATATTCCATGTTGAGATGATATAATTATTTTCTATCACAAATAAATAGTTAAAACAAAAATTTGAGGCCCCTCAAAATAGTTATATTTTCAGTACATGAGACTTTCAATTATTATTTAAAAAATAATATTTATTGAAATGAGAAAAAATTAATTCATGCATGAAAGTTTCAAGTTATAAATATACAAAAAAATACTATTAAAAAGTAGAGGCCAACTTATTTTTGTAGTGTCAATTTTATAAAAAAATACATTCAAATAATTTAATATAATTTTTAATTTTAAATACAAGCATATAATTGTTAGGATTAAGGTGTCATCAACCTTGTAAATCCTATGTATTCAATTATTCCTAATATTTTTTGTAAGTGTATTCATAAGGGATGAGGAATTGATTGACATTGGTAAATATTTAATTACAGTACTGGTAATAATGTTAAATTTACCTTGGGATTACTATAGGTGAAAAGTGGGTGGCCAAGTTTATTAATAGTTTATGACATGGTGTAAGAGCATCTTCTATATTTGTCTCTTACATGTTGTAAGGAACCATCTATTATTGGGCCATCTTTTGTTAAAATATAATAAGGTGTAAGAGGCTATTTTAGCCTATTGTTGACTATCCCAAAGGTGGGCATTGAGATTTGGCTAGGGTGTAGTATTCTATGGGGAGGTTATGATAGTTGTAAGAGGCTAACAATAACCTAATTCAAGTATGGTGTTGGACTTTTCCATGTTTGGGTGACACATTCTATGTACTTCATCTTTGGCTTATATTTTCTATATAACAGAAGCTAGAGGACTATAGATCTATGTTGTATTTGTATAGGTTCACATGTACTATTAGATTAAATACTAAGGAATAAAGGAAGTGATTGTATTGTAGTCTTGATTTAAAGATTTTACAAACTTGGCCTCTCTTCTTGGCAGATTTTTTGTTGAAAGAGTAAATTCTCCACATATTTCTTGAGTTTGTTTATTTTCTTTGTTAATGATTTTACATGTTTATATCTATATTTTGACATTCTATTGTTAAAAACTATGTTTGTAGTTTAATTTTAGATTTCCATATTATAGTGGTTTGCCTTCATTTCTAGCATTTAGTATCAAAGCCTAGTCATCTTTGCTTCTTGGGTGCAAGAGTGAAGGTATTCTATGCTATAGAGGGAGATTTGGTTGATTTTGTTTTCTAGATTTGTGTGTGGAAGTCATGGATACATCTACATCTTAGTTAGATATTGAGAATTTCAATGAAACTAACTACGAGTTGTGGATGCTAAATATAAAAGATCTCCTTGAAGAAAAAGATCAATGGTTGGTTGGAAAAAAAGAAAAGAAACCCAAAAAAATAGATCAAGATGAGTGGGATGAAATGGATAAGAAATCACAAGGGACAATTAGTCTTTGTCTTGTAGATTTAGCTCTATTAAATGTAGTTGAAGAATCCACTACATGTTCTCTATGGAAATGTTTGGGTGAGATCTACCAAGCCAATAGTTTGGTAAATAAATTATATTTAAAAAAGAAATTATTTTCTCTAAAAAAAAAGTAAGGTGATTTGATTGCTAGGCATTTAAATACTTTTAATTTGATTTCAAGAGTCAGTTAGCCTCTATTGATGTTAAGATTGATGAAGAAGATAAATGCATTATGCTTCTTTGTTCTTTTAATGAGTCATGGGAGAATTTAATTCTTGTTATTAGTGCTAATCTTGAAGATCCCAAGCTAGATGCTCTTGTTGCAACATTATTGTCACAGGAAATGAAAAAGAAGCTATAGATATCTCATTGGATGCTCTTCATGTCAAGGGAAGGTCCAAGGAAAGAGGGGCATCTAAAGGAGAATAACAGGGGCCTAAAGACAAGTCTAAGGGTAGATCTAAAACTCTTGGTAAAAAGAATAGAGTGAAGTGTTGGAATTGTGGAAAGAGAGGGCATGTTAAGAAATAATATAGAAATAAGAAGAAACAATGGGATTCCTTTAAAGAAACATTCTCAAAATCAGGTGATGAAGTCTTACTTTCTTCATGTAATATTATTTCTAACAAACATTGGTTGGTTGACTTGGGATGCTCATATTTCATGACTCCTCATAAGGAGTGGTTTTCCACATATGAAGAATATGATGGAGATGAAGCTTACCTTAGGGACAATAGTTTATATTTCATAGTTGGATGGGACAAGGTATAGTTGTGTTTTAGTGATGGGAGAATAAAAGCCTTCCCTAGTGTTTTACTTATTCGTGGATTAGCAAGAAATTTATTTTTTGTATTTAAGTTGAATGACTTGAGGATGCATGTGATGTTTGATAAGCATGGTTGTAGAATGGTGAGAGGAATCTTAGTGGTAGTGATGGGAACATTATTGGAAACTCTGTTTAAGAGAAATGCCACTACTAATAATCCACCTATGTGACTAAAAAATTTAAAAATACATATATGTTGTGGCACTATAGATTGGGCCACATATGTGAAAAAGGTTTAAAAACCATTAGGAATAAAAATCTATTTGACAATTTCTCTTATTCTAATGAGTATTTTGATTTTTGTGAGTATTGCATGTTTGGGAAACAAAATAGAGCATCATTTCCTTCATGAAGTAATAAAGAAAAGAATAAATTAGAAATTATTCAATCGGATGTTTTTGGACTTGTGGATAATGATTTTTTTGGGAAAATCTTGATATTTTGTGACTTTCATTGATGATGTTTCAAGATATATACATGGATTTATTTTATGAGATATAAATATGAGGTTTTGATTATTAGAATAATGAGAGGAGTTGTGCCAAATTTTGCAAAGATGATGGCTTGAGGGATTGATCTCTTATCTTAGCATGAATATGTTTAGATGACATCGTAAGAAATACTTTCTCTATCTAACTTTAATCCACAACTCAAAGGCATGAACCTCAAATCCCACAACCATATAAGAGGGTAGACATGACTAATGAGTGAAATAGGTGGATCTTCATCTACATGTCTTGAATTTGAACTTATCCCTCAGTCTCAACTTAGCAACTAAAGTTAAGCTAAACCACAAACTAGAGGTGGGGACCCCTAGGTAAATATATGAAGAAATAATCTCAACCTTCTAATCTCTATCAGTAAGGATAACCTAATGTGCCTCCTTTTTCAAAAATTTTAAAGCGACAACTTTTGTTTTCCTCTTGAATTAACTTGAAGTTGATGGCTATCACAAACATGGATAAAATATAAAGTTGTTTTTGGAGACCCCTTGTTGAGGGAGACATTAATATAATGCCATTTGTAAATAGGAGAATAGTAATAGAGACTCTGAAGAATAAACAACCAACTATATCACCTAGTGTTTTTTTATATGATTTCCTATAGTTTTTCAATGTAGAGTCAAAAAAGTGTGGGAGAGAGTGGGCAACCCTATTTGATATGATTTTCTCTAGATTTTGCTATGCTAGGAAGGTTTTATATTTTTGTTTGGTTTGCAAATATAAGAAACAAACATAATGTTGCAATGTCAAAAGAATAAGTTTGTGTTATTAATGGTCAAACCTATTATACATAATATAAGTAACTATTTACATATAAATGAAAAATGATTATGTCTAATAATTAGCCGATAGGCTTTTATATGTGAGCATTATAGTGCTCGAATTGTCTCACGTGGTAAAAAAATTCACGTCGAAATTTTTTCTAAACTCTTCGGTTGTTCCTATCGACGTATTTCTTGAACCTCCTATGAGTGCAAGTGCTAGTTATAGATAATTGTAAGAAGGTACTTGTTGTACATAATATAAATAACTATTTGTATGTATATGAAAAATGATTTACATATCTAATAATTATAAATAATTGTAATAAAATTATGTATATGGAAATTTAACAAATAAAAATAGTAGAGTTTGTATGTATTATTGATAATTAAATCTATGTACATGATGTAATAAGTATTCATATGTATATAAAAAATAGTTTATATATAATTATAACTTACAAATGAAAAGATCTAAATAAAGATAATTGCATTTGGCTTATAATAATGTTTAAAAGAATATATAGCAAAAAAGCAAAAGAAGAATAATTGTGTTTGACTTAACAAGAGAATGAGTGCACATAAGTTATTAAAAAATAATTATATATAGTTTACAAATACAAAAAATTAATTAATGATGTAACAATTAACACGCTCTCTCCCTATATATATTGGAAATCTGATCTCAAAACTAGTCGTTAGGACAATCCAATGAGGATTGACCATAAAGAATTGAGTGGTAATGTCATAAGCTATAAATCATCTCGTTTTGACCAATCACTTTCATGACTCCCAATGAGTTTTGTTGAAATGTGAAAATGGTTTAAGTGGAGAATCCATCAACTAGAGAGTGTCTCACGTTTTCTGATATGTGGGGGTTCTTGTGCAAAGTTTCGTACTTAAAATGGAGAAAAATAGTAATTGTTCTTATCTTTCCAATATTAGGAATCCTTGCGTATAACTATGAATTAGTGTGGTATATATATTTTATGCATAGGAATCATTTTATATGGAGTTTTAATATTGAAAAGTCAACACTCAAAGCATGCATGAACCATACATACAATAAAATAAGGGAATTAACTTTCTCTAGTCAAAGTATTGCAAATTGTTATTTAAAAATAATGGAAATAAGATTTAAAGCGACGGGCTTGTATAATCATGAGGTCATTAGTTAAAATTTTGGATCATCAAGCCAAATTGTTTTTAGCCAACACCTATTGGGGTAGGACAAATCTTTTTAACTTTGTACATAGTGGTGACGAAATTAAGCTTTTTCCCATTCATAAACAAGAAATGTAATTTTTAGTGATGGGCCTTCCTTAAGTGGGTCTACATCCATTTTAGATGTGATCATTGTGATAATACATTATTAGTGGTGGTATGTGGTGTAATGATCAGATTCAAGTCTAAAAAGATAATTGGAGGATAATTTACAAATTATCTAAATGATTTGGATCACTTAAATAATGCTATGAATTATAGAATCTATTAATTGAATTTGTTGGACAAGATGTAAAAAACTATAACACATTTGGACAAAGAGATTTAGAAAAGTTGCTACTTCTTTTCATATATGATAATAGGGGTAAATACATACACATATTTTTTTATAGAGAAGGTTGCGAATGAGAGATCTTGTTATTAGATAAGGAGTAATGCATCTCTTCTAATTTGACTAGATGAGCACAACATCAAATCTGTGGAGCATGCTAGTGGAAGAAACCAAGTGATTGAGCAAGAGTGCTTGACTTGCTAGGTTGAAGTGTGGAACTACCAAATCATGTGTGCCAAGGGCCTTACTCTAATGGCTCTCTTATTGTCTAATGTGTATCATGCTAATATTTATAGCTAAGGCTGATTGCTACTGGCTAGGTCTATGTGGATAGGATGCTACTAAGTGTTGACCTCGTATGGTGTGAAAAACATGTGGTGTTAGATGGTGCCATGTGTCCAATGTCTATGGTGCTAGATGAAAGACTTGAATGGAAGTAATTCTTGTGGTGTAGGGCCTACTAGGTGTCACACATGTATGGAAGCATAACATGTGGATGATGTCATTCCATGTGTTGCAAGCATATGGTCCAATATAAAGTTGCAATGATAGAGCATATGCTAATAGTGCACAATTGAGTTGCATGGTTTTGCATAACAACTATGTGCGCCTATGTGTATGACATCTTGGTGCTGTATGAGGACACAAGGGAATAATGTATGGGATGCAATTTAGTGTTATTTTGAATTGATGTAGGGTTGGTGTTGTGTTAAGGAATCTTGTAGGAAAGTCGATGATGATTCAATGAATTGATGCACAACTATGTTTAGATCACTCACCCTTGCTTGAGGACAAAAGGTCGCCATTGTGATTTCATGTATTTAGAGGTGACAATGCAGAAATAGGACAATATTAACTATGTGGTCAACTCAGATTGTGCAATAATGCATGACCTATATCCGTATTTGCTAATGAGGTATGCATATGTGATACACTAAAGAGTTATATCTCTATGCTAAAAACTATGGAAGAAGACCAAATATATGAATTTTGGTAATTCGTTCTTCCATGAAGAGCAAATGTACCCATTTGTGGCCAATCTTTAAAGCTCCTAGATGAATTGGTGTTATTGTTACTGAATCGATGCTCCTATTGTGGATTCTTATAAATGTTGAGGGAAGTTGGTCCATGAGCTCTAATTTTGAAAGTAGAGGGTGTAGATAAACTTGTACTAAGTTGTTAATGAATGTGTAGACACTTCCTATATGGGTGATCCCACAATAGTGTACCCCACTTGTGAAAGGTTGATCACACAATAATGTGTTCCACTATGGGATATGATTTTTACTTAAAATCACTGTTTTGAGGTAAAAAGGATGACGGTTAATGTTTTCTTTAGTTTGAATCCTCCTTTCCACAAAACATTCCAAGGGCTTTTCAACCGAGTGCCTCACCTATCAAGAGGTGAGTCAACTATCAGATTTGAGTTGCCACTTGGTTTTCTGCTGGGAAATTCAGATGTGATCACACAAGTTTGCCAATTAATGCTTTTATGTCCTTGAAACCCTAATTTAAACAACACAATAATCAAATTTGTGAATTATGACAAATGCTATGGGAAATAAGCAGAGGGTAGAGAAGCTTAACTCACTATTTTTCATAGTCAAAAAATGAAAAAATCTGGGACAACGGTGATTGTGCCCTAGTCCAATGCACAACTTTTTCCGCACAGTCCCAATCTCCCTCTGGCACTAATCTCTGCTATGTCTTCTATTTCCCATGATCTAAAAATGGAGGCCTTGTCTCGAAAAGTTGAACAATGTCTACTTCTTTTTAGATCCAGAATCTTTAATGTCTGCCTTTCTGCTCTGTAACTCCACTTCCTCCAGATCTGACACCTGTAACCTGCAATCACAAGGAGTGTGGGAGGGGGTTGTGGTGTTTAGAGGCTTGCCTCAGTCAAGCCCCGGAGAGACATTCAAGTCTTCTGAGCATCGTTGTCAGAGAGAGTGTGTGCCCTTGGGAGATAGAGGCAAAAACCAAATGATAATGATTGATAAAGCACAATAAATGATACCTTGATGATGAAGCTCTCATGTAAGGGAGAAGCTCTTCAATGCCATGAGGAGAAGATATAATCCAACCTGTAAACAAACACAATAACAATGCTATGCTCTGCAACACAATGATATCATAAAAATATCAAGTATGCATAAAGTTCTCAATCATCCTCTCAAGATGCAAATGATAACCTAAACATGCTTATATATGCAACTATTAAGATTCCCGCCAAGAATTTCATATTTGAAACTTATGATGTCAGCCTGGAGACCAAATAACGATCACAAAACTGACATTTCAAATTAGGGCAGACCCAAAATAGGGCTAGACTAGGGAGCTAGCTCCCTTGTCCACCCCCTATCCTTGCTCAAATTTTAATAAAGTGCAGCCCCCTAGGTCCTATTTGCCATAAGACCCATGGGTTTTCTCATCAGGAGTCTGATTTAACATGCAAAATGCTCTAAATGCAAATCTAAAGACCTAGGAGCTAAACCTTTAGGAAAAAGCCCCCAAGGATGCATTTTTTCAACATAACATTTAGCCCCCACTTTAATGTATGCATTAAACACAAGGCCAATGCATGCATTAAAGTAGGTCCACAAACACAGCAAACACACCAAGCATGGAGAAGACACGCCAAACACATTGAAGAGAATGACAGGCACACAAAACATGGAGAAGACAGTTACAGTCACGTAGAACATGGAGAATACCGCATTGAAGATATGCAGAGCACATATAATACAATGAATGCAGTGATTATTTTATTTTTTGATTTTTCCATATGAAATGCAGGGTGCAAGTACAAGAAAAGTAAACAAACAAATCCCAAAAGAGTGTAGAGAATCGCATCGCCACTGGTCTTGCACTTTTTGAGAACAAACACGCCAAACAAAATCCCAAGGTGTAGAGGAGCTATTCACCACCAGTCTTGCACCTTGAGAACAAACACACCAAACAAATCTCAAAGTGTAGAGGAGCTCATCGCCACTGGTCTTGCACTTTGAGAACAAGCATGCCATACACACACATGCTAAAGATATAGAGAAAACACGACAGACAAGTGATGGAGTGTTCATATTGCTAAGTTCATCACCATCTCAGACACATTACAGGCACACACTGATGATTAGGTTTCACCACAAAAACCACTGAAAACACACTTAAGGGTTGAGTTAGTCATAGAACCACTCCCCGCCTCGCGATGAGGACTTTTGAAAATGATAGGATAATGCAATCTGCTCTGAGAAATACACCATCCCCGCCTCATGATGAGGGCTTAAGATAAAAGGATATGCTTGATATCCCACCTCCGCAAAGGGCTTAAATGATTGTGAGTGATTTTAGATTGTTCAAACACGCTTTACTATGATTTAAAGAAGACAACTTACCTTATATATGCCCCCACTTAAGGTGGTTAATATTGCGTACCAATATCAAGCACGTTAAGGTAGGAAGAAAACACACAAGGGAACACGAGCTCTCACAAGGCCCATGCCCCCCAGAGGTGACATGTACTTTACGATCGCCGAATGTTCCCACAAACACATCCTTACAAGAAAAGTGTTAGTGCCTACATAATCATGATAAACAACAATAAATATGATCAACTACATGAAAAAGCCAAGCAAGGTGATCTTCATGATAAGCAAAGTGCACAGAGCAGCAGTATTGTTAAAGTGTTGTCAGCAAGATAAGATAACATCGACATCAACATCAAGATAGAGAAATCAAGAAGTGATTCCACTAGCCAAGCGTCATATAATTTGTTACAACCCCATTGTCATATAGGAACTAAGTCCATTTTTTGATTACTCGCGAAAGGGACACTAGGTCTGCATCAGTATAATATGTTTTTCGTCATCCGCCCACTAGATGGAAACACTAGAGGAAGGTAAACAATAAATCAAAGAGGAAAACACGTGTCTTAGGGATAGTCACATAGGAGGGTGCCCCCAATTCACCAACCACAACGCTATGTCCGTAAGACACGACACACAATAATGAAATTAGAGGAGAGAAGATATATAAGAATGATGATACAAATAGAAGGTCATGATAGAGGTGGTCTCCTAGTATCCTTGACCTTACAAGAGAATCAAAGGTCATCTCAGGAGGCCTAACACCACATAACACATCACGGGGGAAGCACATCATGAAGAGATAAAGGGTTAGAGATACTTAACTGTTAGTGAAATCATGCTAAATTTTGAGACTTGCGAACCTCTTGGAGAGGTATTCAATCAAGTTTTGTGAGAAGCTTAAGTGGTTCTTATTAGAATGTTGCTTGGTATCAGAGAGTCCATGCAATACTTTGGCAACACAACAAGGACTGTCTTCTACTATTTTAGCCTTTTCTATTGTCATAATCTCTTGCTTCTATTTTTCCATTTGTCTTATTGGTATATGTTGATTATCTCCTAATCCCTGAAGGGATAACAGAGGAGGAACTTTGGAGTAGATACCTATTCCTCATGGATGAGGTGATACTTGAGTATTTTCCTTATCGACTTCAATTGTAGCAATTATCTCATCATAATCTAAATAATCCTCTTGTGTATCTAGTGTATTTTGTTCCATCAAATTGTTGTCTAGATCATAACGAGGCATAAGATTAGTTTGGATAATGTGTTCTAAACCTCCAATTACATTAATACCATCTTGTCCTTTTTTTTATCAATTCTCTTATATTATGAATAATAGGTACATCATGGGCCACTATCATTTCATTTTTCACAAATACTTGAAATTCAACTAGCTCTTTGTTAAGTTTGTCTATTTGCTCATCAGTTATATATGTTATCACATCAATAAGATCCTCAACATCATGAAATGTTTGTTCTTCTATTGTAGTTGTAGGAGGCATGATGTCTTGAAAAAGTTGTGTCTCTCTTATTGTAGGGAAAGTGTCATTGATTGCATCATTTTGTACTAACATATCCTCGTGGGAAGAATCATTTTTGGAAGAATGACCAGAGGACAGGTTTATGTCATCATCACATGAAGCAGGTATTGAATGCATGGGATAAGTGCTATAACCTTCATCTTTTACATTTCTACTCATGGAGAAGAACTCAGTTAAGCTTTCTAATATCGTAGGATGTTCACTCATGAGGGTTAAAAATTGGTCAAAATCAAGATCTTTGACAAATGCATGCAAAGATATCATAGAAAAATGACATGAAGGTGCCATGCATAAGTTTCTAAAGGAGTGTCAAATCAGATTTTCAATATCTTCCAAAACTTATGCAAAAAGCAAATGCAAAAGTGATGTTGAATATGATCTAAAATGCTTGATTTTTTCAACTTTTCTCAATGCAAACAACTAAAAGAAGAGATGTTGTAACGATTTTCAAGAGGGAAAACAATTGATATGTCTAATAATAGTCTACTAATTCAAGAATACCCTTCACAACACTCTTTTGAAGCAACTCTAGAGAATCGATAATTCCAAACCTAATGAAAATAGGCCAAAATATGCGGTTTTTCACCAAATCTCAATGCAAAAGAGTAGGGCAATGGGTGTTGTAAGGAAAGTGATGATGGAAAGCAACTTATAACAGTAATAATAGCCACCTAATACCAAAAAATCTGTTACAACATGCTTCTAGTGCCTCTCTAGACCAAACCCTAGTGCAAAGATAGTAAAAATATGCCAATTTTCCCAAAATTTGAATGCAAAAGCCCAAAATAAAGGGTGTTGTAAGGAAATTGAGAAGGGGAAGAAAATTATAAGGCTAATAACAGCCCATTAGTGCAATAAAATCCCTTACAACATACTTGGAGTGCAAATCTAGCAAGACGATAGGCTCAAATCTAGTGAAAAATGCAAGTTTTCAAACCCTAGACATGAAATTTCAGAAGGAGGTTATTATAATGCAACACTATAATCAGAAATAAGACCTAATGAGTGTTTTGAAAAGGTAGTAAAATCTGAGACAAGGTTTTTACTACAACCCTAGCTCATGCAAAACTAGGTTTTCACAAAAAATGCAAGATTTCAAGAAAATTTTGACAAATCAAACATGCAAATGAATTGTAAATGATGAATTTATCTATTTTGGATCAGATCTAATGTAAATTACATAAATTAATTTAAATTAGATGCCAATTAATTCAAATTTCACAAAAATGCAAGCTTAATATGCCAAATTTTCCAAATTTTTTGTATTTTTTCGAATGCAATATTGAAAATAATGAATTGCATGATGATGAATTTCAGATCTGATTTAAAAATTAGAGATTTAATTAAATACAATTGAATGAATGCAAACTATGTCAAAAATCAAACCCTAGAATGCAATTTTTTTCATTTTTTCCAAATATATCAATTTTTTTGTAGGTTTTCAAATGCAATAGAATGAATGAATGCAAATTTGTCAAACAACACTCAACAAGGTGCCAAAAAGTTCCAAACATGGGTTCACCAAAATGTTTTGGGGTAAAAAGGATGAGGGTTAATGTTTTCTTTAATTTGAATCCTCATTTCCACAAAACATTCCAAGGGCTTTTCAGCCGAGTGCCTCACCTATCAAGAGGAGGCTCAGCTATCAAATTTGAGTTGCCACTTGGTTTTCTGCTGGGAAATTTAGATTTGATCACACAAGTTTGCCAATTAATGCTTTTATGTCCTTGAAACCCTAATTTAAACAAAATAGTAATCAAATCTATGAATTATGACAAATGCTACGAGAAATAAGCAGAGGGTAGAGAACCTTAACTCACTATTTTTCACAGTCAAAAAATAAAAAAATCTGGGACAATAGTGATGGCACCCTAGTCCAATGCACAAATTTTTTTGCATAGTCCCGATCTCCCTCTGGCACTGATCTCTACTATGTCTTCTATTTCCTGTGATTTGAAAGTGGAGGACATGGTTGATGGCGCCCTTGTCTCAAAAAATTGAACAATGTCCACTTCTTTTTAGATCCAAAATCTTCAATGTCTACCTTCTTGCTCCGCAACTCCACTTCCTCCAGATCTGACACCTGTAACCTGCAATCACAAGGAGAGTGGGAGGGGGTTGTGGTGTTTATAGGCTTGCCTTAGCCAAGCCCCAGAGAGACATTCAAGTCTTCTGAACACCGTTGTCAGAGAGTGTGTGCCCTTGGGAGGTAGAGGAAAAAACCAAATGATAATGATTGATAAAGCACAATAAATGATACCTTGATGATGAAGCTCTCATGGAAAGAAGAAGCTCTTCATTTCCATGAGGAGAAGATGTAATCCAACCTATAAACAAACACAATAACAATGCTATGCTCTGCAACACAATGATATCATAAAAATCTCAAGTATGCATAAAGTTCACAATCATCCTCTCTAGATGCAAATGATAACCTAAACATGCTTATAGATGCAACTATTAAGATTCCCACCAAGAATTTCATATTTAAAACTTATGATGTCAGCCTGGAGACCAAATAACGGTCACAAAACCAACATTTCAAATTAGGGCAGACCCAAAATAGGGCTCTAGACTAGGGCACTAGCGCCCTTGTCCACCCCCTATCCTTGCTCAAATTTCAATAAAGTGCAGCCCCCTAGGTCCTATTTGCCACAAGACCCATGGGTTTTCTCATCGGGAATCTGATTGAACATGCAAAATGCTCTAAATGCAAATCTAAAGACCTGGGAGCTAAACCTTTAGGAAAAAGCCCCCAAGGGTGCATTTTTCCAACATAACAATCACATATTTTTTAGAAAAAAATAATGATATAAACCCAGAGGGGTTCCATCTGTAGCATTGTAAATTTTGTACTCTCACAATTTTACACTATGTTTGGAGTCCACTTTAGTGTTCACTCCTCTAGCATGTTTTTAAGATCATTTGCCAGCCTTAACCTTACCTTCAACCCAAAAGGTGCTTCTTAGTGTTGCTTTCACCTTTTTTCTTATCCTATTGGGATTTAGGTGTCATTAACCTTGTAAATCCTTGTACTTATTATTCCTAATATTATTTATAAATCACCCATAAGGGATGTGTAAGTTTCACTTGGAGTGGTATAAATTAATTACCAGGGATAGTAATTATGAAATTACTACATCGGTAAGTTCCAGAATTACCAACGGTAGTTATAGAGTAACATTTACAGAGAGTAATTGAGTGTAGGCACCACCTTGGAGGAATTAGCTATTTTTGGCATGTATGACACATGTCATAAGGTTGGTAAGTGGTTGTAAGAGAATCTATGACAGCTATGAGTTGTCATAAGATTATATGACAATATGATGACTTATGATAGATATTTACTAGTTGTAAGTTTTTATTCTTGGCTTTAGGCACCCACATTGGGAAGATGCTATTTGGGGGGTGTTATGACAAAATCTATGATGGTTATGACAACACTTATTACCCCATAAGTGACTATTCTTGTCCATGGGTGCCCAAGTTTGCATGGTTGACTATTGACAAGTATCATGAGCTTGTAAGAGGTCATTTAATGTTGCATGTTGGAGTATCCAAGGTGAGAGAAAGGGGACGCCTAGTTTTGGGAGTGAAATACTTTTATAAGTATAGTGCCTTGTATGTGTTGCATATCATTAGTTTTTTGTACACATGTTTTGCCGGATTGAAGGTTGGGAAGCTAGAGGAAGTGCATGTATTATGCATTTCAGATTTTGAAGGTAATACAACTTGAGCCTCTTTTCTTGGTGGAGTTTTTTACCTGAAAGGGTTTTCTCCACGTTATATCTAGTGTTGATATGGTTTATTCTCCTATGGTGTTTTTTCCTGTGTTGTAATTTTATTTTCGTATGCAATCTCTATTAATATTACATTGCTTTAAGATCATAAACATAATGTAATCATATTTCCATTTGGGTAGTTTCTTCTTTCATTTCTAACATTTTGTATCAGAGCCTTGCAAATTTTGATTCTTTGGTGGTAGTGTGAAGCTTGTTTAGCTATAGTGGGAGATTTATTTGGTTTTTTTGTAGATCTTGTGTAGTATTCATGGTTCAATCCACTACTTCAACCTCTTGTTTGGACATTGAGAAGTTTAAAGGTACAGGATATGAATTGTGAAAGCTGAAGATGGAGGATTTGCTTGAGGAAAGAATCTAGTGGTTGGCTATTATGAAAGAGAAGAAGCCTAATGATGTGAGTGTGGAAGAATGGGAAAGGTTGGATAAAAAGGCATGAGGAACTATCTGACTGTCTTGCAGATTCCATCCTGTTGAATGTCTCGAGAGAAGAGACCGCTTACAAACTCTGGAAGAGATTGGGTGAGATATACCAAGCCAAGAGTGTGGTAAACAAGCTTTATTTAAAGCATAAATTATTTTCAATTAAAATGAAAGAGGGTGATTCAGTTGCAGAGCATTTGAATTCATTTAATTTGTTATTGAGCCAACTAGCATCTATAGATGTTGATGTGGATGAGGAAGATAAATGTGTATTACTTCTCTGTTCTTGACCTAAGTCATGGGAGAATGTTATTTTGGCTATCACTACTAACCTCATAGATCCAAAGTTGGATGCTCTTGTTTTAGTTTTGTTATCATAGGAATTGAGGAAGAAAAGTTCAGATAGTTCAAGGGATGCTCTCAGTGTCAGGGGAAGGTCTAAGCAAAGAGGACCAAAAGGAGATTAGAAGGGGTCTAAAGACAAGTCTAAGGGTTGTTCTAGGACTCGTAGAAAGAAGAATAGAGTTAAGTGTTGGAATTGTGAAAAAAGAGGGCATGTGAAAAAGGAATGTAGAAACTTGAAATAGTGGGATTCCACAGCTGACAGGTCCTCGAATGCAGGTGAAGATGTTTTACTTTCTGCATGTAATTTTATTTCTCATGATTATTGGTTGGTTGAATCAGGATGCTTGTACTACATGACCCCACATAAAGAATGGTTTTCCACATATGAAGAGTATGATGGAGGTAATGTGTACCTTGGGGACAACTCTACATACCCTATTGTTGGACGAGGCAAGGTAATGTTGTGTTTCAGTGATGGGAGAATTAAAACCTTCCTAGTGTTTTGCATGTTCCTAGATTGGCTAGAAATTTGATTTCTATTTCAAAGTCGAATGATTTGGGAATGCATGTGACATTTGATAAGCATGGTTGCAGATTGGTGAGGGAAAACTTGGTGGTAGCGAGAAAAGATTGAGAACTCTTTTTAAGCTAGAAACAACTACTATTTGTAATGCCTCTTATGCATCTAATGCTAATAATAAAAATACATGTATGTTGTGGCACTGTAGATTGGGCCACACAAGTTAGTCTAGTTTGAAGGCTATTTTAAATAAACAACTATTAGACGACTTATCCTATTTTGATGAGAGTTTTAAATTTTGTGAACATTGTGTGTTTGAAAAGAAGAATAGATCTCCTTTTCCTTTTGGCAGTAATAAATCTAATGATAGATTGGAACTTATCCATTTGGATGTGTTTGGTCCAGTGGATGTTGAATCAATTGGAAAATCTATATATTTTGTTTCCTTCATTGATGATGTCTCAAGGTTTACCTGGATTTATTTATGCATCACAAATATGAAGTTTTCACTAAGTTAAGGAATTTAAAGCATTAGTTGAAAAGCAATCAGATCATAAGATAAAGGTTTTGAGATCTGACAATGGAGGGGAATATTGCTCTAAGGAATTTGATGAATTTTGTAAGCATGAAGGTATTGTTAGACAAAAGACTACTCTGTATACTCCACAATAAAATGGAGTGGCAAAAAGAATGAATCAAACAATAATGGAAAGAGCCAAAAGTATGTTGAGTGAATCGCAGTTGAATAAACGCTTTTGGGCAGAAGCTGTGTGTACTACAAACTACTTGGTTAACAAATCTCTGAGTAAGGCTCTTGTTTCAACTCCTTATGAAATGTGGACAGGTAAGAAACCTTCTATTTCACATTTAAGGGTATTTGGCTATGAGGCTTATGTTCATATGCCTAAAGAAAAATGAACTAAGTTGGATCCAAAAGAAGAAAAGTGTACTTTCATTGGATATGGTGATAATGTATAAGGTTATAAGATTTGGAATCCACTAAATTGAAAGAATATCTATTCTAGATATGTTATTTTCAAGGAACTTAGTGTTATTTTAGAACCTGAAAAGCCAAAGGAAAAAGAAGAAAAGGTGAAGAGAGTGCATTTTTAATTAGAGCATGAAGATGCACCTCAGGAAGAACAAAATGATAGATTGGAGGGTGAAGAAGAAGAAGAAGACTCAAGTGAAAGTTCTGATGAGGAAGAATCAATTGTAACAGAAGAAGTTGGTACATATGAGCACACAGAAGAACCTGAAGAGTCTCTTACTCCACCACTGAGAAGATCCACAAGACAATGAAACCTAGTTGACAGGTGTTATGTTAGAAATTGTCTTGCATGGATTGGTACAATTTCTCATGGTTTAGCTCCTCTCCTTTGGTGTCCTTTCAACCTATTTATTTCTAACCTCCCTAAACCCTAATTGACCTATAACTAACTAAAGAAATGTTGTATTCTAAAGTAACTATTAATTGAACCTGAAAAGAAACTTTGGATTTTGGACATCTTGGACCTCCTTGATACAGACCTAATGGAAAAATTAGGGCCTGGACAAGGGTGCTCATGCCCTTGTCCTACCCTATTTTTCAAGGGTTTGAATTTTGGCAGGGTGTTGGTTCCCTCTGTGCACCTCAGGATTTTGATTTCAAATTTTCATTTTTCGCATGATGTCAACACGTTATTCTAAATATTTGAATTTCTAAGGTTAGGTATTTAAAGACATTTTAAAATCATTTTATCAGACACAATCTATATGCAATCTTTCTATGCTAAAACTCTGCCATTTTTGCTATTGAAGATCAACAACTTGTTGAAGCTCTTTGAAGATATTAAAGATTGCTATCATAGAGATATTTGATGGAGATTATGAATCAATATCTTGAGACTATCTTTCTCTTCCTAGGGTTTGTACAACCTTTTATATGATCAGGAGAAGGGTTGAAGCCTCCAATTTGAGCTTGGGAATTCTCTGTGAATATGGCTACCTCACCTTCTTGTTATACAAGTCTTCATTGCTCTCATCTCCTTGAGGTGATGTTGTTGTTGTTTCCTTGAGTGAAACAAAGTGTTGATATTTTCTTGATGCTTGAGTCATCTAGGGTTTGATATTTCTGCATACACATTGTTAGATGAGCACACACATTTGCAAATATTTATCATTGGCTATTATTGAGGTAGGAATACCAAAAATGAGGCTTAACTGAGGCAAGCTTCTATATAGCCACAACCATATTTCTCCTCCTTGTACATGTGCACATTACATTCGATAAGATTTGATGGAAAGGAGTGGCAGAAAAATGGATATTGTGGATACCTTCATCACAAACTTTTTGATTTCGACATTGCGAAACTTTCAGGTCAAAAGAGCAGGCGTCCTATCCCTACTATGCATTTTTATTCAGGATCTGGGAACCTCTGGAAGTACTCAGAAGTCTAATATAGAAGATTTCATGTGCCAGAAACTTAAGGGGCAAAGAAGCAGGTGCCCTTGACCTTTAGGCCCTCATTTTTTGTGTGCATAGTCTTTGTAACTTCTACTTTGTGTTTCTGTAGTCTATTTTCCCCGACCTGTGTCTAAAATCAGTTTGTTATAGTTTAAGTGATAAATTAGGGTTTCTTGCTTTGTGGATGTTACAAGCTTGCGAAGGCCTAATCAAATCATCTACTCAGTCATATCTAACACAAAAAGGGATTTAGGAAATCTATAGCTTGATCTTGCATAAATAACAAGATTGGTTCCACTTCCCTAATGTTTAGCATATGGAAAATGTGGGGTTTGATTTGGTTTAGATAAATTATCCTAATCCCGCATTTTCCACTAAACATTTTGGTGAACCCATGCTTTAAAAGAATTTGCATCTTTTTTAACATTAGATTTGAAATTGTTTTCTATTCTAAATAACATTTAGATTGCAAACCCTCTTTTATGAAAGTATATACATTGAATCTTGACTGATTTCTTTAGTCTTTCATTATAAGAGTTTGAATTTACTACTTTGTGATTTGTATAGTGATATTTTGCTTTATCTCTACAAGGTTTATGCTATCTTGCTTTGCATTTAAGTCTTGGGTTAATTAGAACATGCTATAATGTCAGATTACTTTTTACAAGACTTTCTGTGTATGATGAGTCATTTAGTTGTGATGACATCAATATGTTAGATGAATCCCTTGAGGACTTTATCTCGATTGAATATTCCACTATGAATCCTAAACTATTGTTATTTCAAAGATTAGTAAATGCAATCTATGTTTCTAAATCTCAAGAACTTGTGAAGCCAAAAATAGTGGTCAACCTGTGTTTGGATGTGGCTCAACCACACTCTAAACCAGTGCTCACTATTAGAGGTCTTCTGCCTTCTTCTCGACCTCCTAATCACTATTGGAATGTGGTGACTAATCATACAAATACTATACACTCGTAATGTATCCTTGCCAAGGTTTGGGGCTGGGCTGGCCTCGAGCAGGGATTCAAGGGTACAACCCTTGAATTTTTTTTTCAGGCTCCTTTTTTTGCACATTTAGAGTTGGTTGTTAATTTTTGTTAACCAACAAAAGAAAAATGACATTGTAAAACCCTAATTCTAGAAGCTTCCAAAAAGCTTGTTATAAGTAGCTGGGATGTATGTTTCGTGCATGGAATTCATAAGATTGTAATATGTTTTACGCTAGATAATAAAATCACTAGATGGTTGAGTTTCTGTGGATGTAGCCCATATTGGGTGAACCACATTAAATTTCTGTGTTGATCTTCATTGTTATAATTGGGTTATTTAATTTGCATATAATTGTTAGTGTTTATTGCTTTGATCTATCTGAACCCTAATAATCACACCTATAACTATGCTAAACAAATAACACATCAAAATTCACAACAACCTAGTCATACTATTGGTACAGTCACGGTTAGAAGGGTCCTCAAAGAGAACAATCTAGATCGTGCAACAAGAGTAAACACAAAGGAAATAACTCCAATAGATAACTGAAATGCAGATTCAGTCATTCACTATATCAAAGAACTCAAATACAAATTGGTTGGCAACATGTGAGCTTACAGTTAGGGCTCATAAGCCTGATTTCACAGTTACAGAATATGCACAAGATATAGCTTTGAATCTCCTTCACACAAACTTCAAACTATCAACTATGAACTAATAATCAACTATCAATTGCTTTCTTTCCTAGGCATCTATTACATCAATATATATTATCTTTGGAACATAAGGTTCCTCCATATCGGCCAAGGAAGGTCACAAACTCCAATGAAGAGTTGTAATGTGTGTACATGGACAGGTCAGACCTAATCATGTAGAACTCCTCCTCAAATGAATGGAATAGTGTGTGGATCTTAGGGAAGGTTGGCCATGAACCAAACAACATTGAATGATGTGTCATTTAGCTCCAATGTCATGAATTGCTCCACAAGTCTTCTCCTTTAGCTGATTGTCTGAGACTGTCAAGATGCTCTGTTTTGAGAAAACACTTGATCTTCTGATAGCGATATCTTATCAGTTCCTAGTCCAAATGATCTAAATTTTGGATATGATGTGTATGAATATATCTAGATGCTAAGTCCAACTCCACAAGGTTTGAAATACAACTGCGGTAGAATGCGGACCAAAATATAGCAACTACTACTTATTGAACTAAGTATTCTAAACTAAAAAGTGAAAAGAAACAAACTGAAATGCAAATGTTTTTGGTTGATGCAAGATTGCTCTTGAACCAAGGATGCTCTTGCATCAAATATCCAGGGTTATTAAAAAAGTGAGTCCCTCACTTTGCTGGGGCTAGAGGAAAACCAAGGTGGTCTACCTTAGCCTGAGAATTCCATGATGAATCTTCTTCCGGTCTGCCTTTCCACTTCACAAGATATTCTTTGTATTATCTTCCTCTGGTGCTGCGTTAACTCTACTATCCAAAATGTCTTCTTCGGTGCTTGTTGTGCTAACTGCTTCTTCAAGTCTTCTTCAATGGTACCACTGAACTCTGCTTCATGATACTGATGTAGGTCTGCAATGTTGAAAATAGGTGATATACTCAATGTCTCTAGTAGCTCTACTTCATATGCATTTCTTGAATCAAAATTTTTGAGTATCCTACATGGTCCAAACTTCCTCATCTTCAACTTGTTATGTGTCCCAATTGGAAATTTATCTTTTCTCAAATACACCATCACTTCATCTCTAATTGTGAATTCCTTATGTCTCCTCTTCTCATCTACCTTCTTATACCTACTGTTCATTTCCTCCAAATGCTTCTTAACCTGATTATGCACTATCTCCATGTGTCTTGCAAATTCTTCTACTTCTGTACTTCTTTTGTCCTGTTGTGTGGTTACACAACACGCCCCATTTTGACTTGACAAAATAAGGACACAACTTTTTGCTTGGCTTGGCTTGTGTTTTCCTACTTTTCGGCGGTCTGGTAAAAGTAAGTCATGCAGGTGACCCTACATAAGGGAGCTGGGTAAGTCATCATGATGAGGTCAGTTAGTCAAATTTAATATTTCATGTCAATAACCTCATGGTTGGAAAGAGTACAAAATTTCATGCAGGTTTGCCTTTTGGATCACCCTGATATTCCTTAGGGAATGAAAGTTATTGCAAGTCAAAGTCCTGGTCAAACCTGATATTTTGGGGGGGTCATATTTCTTAACATTAGTCATCTTATGTAAGATCACCCTGATCCAATTTTATCACCCGATAATCATTTGGTCCAGAACTTTGGACGTTAATTTTACGTGATAGTGGTATTTACCCGTCAAATAGCTTCATATATTTTACGGGGGTCATATTTTGAATATCACTTGATCTTTCAAATATCACCCTGTCGCAAAATATAACCCTAAAGCCAATATGCTAATGACGTCATCCAATCCCAATGAATAAAGAAAATCACCCTGACGGTGACATCATCATCCTTTTTACCTCGCGGAGGTATATTTCCAACGATCACCCTTTTAAATAACATGACGGTGACATCATCTCAATCTTTTGAAAGGGGGTCACTTTAGTTTTTAGAGGTCATTTACAAATATCACCTGATCTTTAAAACATGACCGGATATTCTCAATATCACCTGATCCATTGACATCAGTTTTCCTGCTCAAAGGCAGAGCGTCATATTACACAGAGGGGGTCATATTCCCAATATCACCTGATATTCTGAATATCACCTGATCTTCTGAAGATCACCCTCTTCATCTTGCACCATGACATTAAATGCACATAAATGCAGTAGGTGGATTCTCGTTGATTGCGAATGCGATGCGAACACTTGGCAACATAAGTATATTCATGGCTGAAGATCAATGGTTTTGATTAATTTAACTTGGTTTTGCCCTAATTTTCCCTACTAATAAGGTTAAAGGTGAATTTCCAAGGTCATTCTACAATTTACCTTGCGATAAAATGAGAATTTACAGAGTACATACTCAAACCCTCATATGACCTATCTGCAGATGCATACAACTTACAGCAGAACAAAACATGTGATTATCACTGGTATTTGAGCCCCTTTTTCATAATCATCAGCCTAATCCAAGGGATAAGCATTGTCAGTTAAGTAATTAAAAACCCTCCTATTGTCATTTTCTGCATGTCCAGGTAGGATGCTTTTCCATTGGTTCGAGACTGTAAGTATGCATATCATGATGAAATAGATATTGATAAGTATAATATGCATGATACTATAAATGCATAGTGCTGTATATGAATGGATATAAATAGTATGGTAAGACCAGTCATGTTCATTGCAGGAATCCATGGCGGACGTTAGGCAGAGCAGGTCGGAGTCAGAATTTATTAAACCTATGTTTGCTCAACCTGAGGGAGTGCAGTTCAAGTATGGTGTCATAGGAGACACTCATCAAGGAAATACAGATTTAGTGGCATGGTCGTCAAAGATGCATAATGATAAAGAAAGTACCCCACTGGATACCATTTTCACATTAGGAATGTGGCATGCCGCTGGATTCCCTTATTCCATGGCAACTCCAGAGTTAATAATAGAATGTGCTAGGAATTATAACCCTCAGACAAGGAAAGTGGAAAATCACGGCAAGGTTTATGCAGATTTATCCATCAAAGGGATTGCAACTACTTTCAGCCTCCCACTTGGAAAGAAGGTAATCAATATGGATCTGAAAAAGCTAGAGATTGAGTATATAAATAACAAAAAGACTGCAAGAAGGAGGATGTATCAGTGGAGGGCAAAGAACAACACTTATACTGCCTTTGCCAAATTACCAGTGCACCTGAACAAATTTGACTTTGATGATGAATATCAGTATATGATTGCCCTACTCAACAGAGTGACAAGCTAGCCTACTGCTAAAAGTTTCAAGGATTGGATGTATGGGGTCATCATGATGTGCATTTACACAGACAATAAGCCAAATTGGGCTAAAATCATCAGTGATGCCCTAGATGAACAGATGATGAACCTAGGAGGCCTGGAGTGTTCATTTTACATGACTTCATATGTTGTATATTCATGTGCGTACAAGGGTACATTTGATGCACTCACCACAATTGGAAAGATTGGTGGCAGTTTGAATGATGCCCATATATGGGACCATTACCCTCAGTTGCAGAGAACAAACTATCTCCTTGATTACAAATTAGTGAAGGATGCATTTTCTATGCATCTGGTCAGAACTATGGAGGAAGATAGAACCAAAAGACTGAGCATGGAAGCTCAGGAAGTTATATATAAGCATGGTGCCTGGTTAATCTAGTTTGCCACATTTTCCTACATCAGAATAGAGGGTTTTGAGGGATAGCCATTGATGCTACCCAGGTACCCTACTGATGGGGTAGTCTTGATGGAATTTATAAGGCAGGTATCAACTATACTGGATGCATATAAAGAAAACAATAAGATTCCTCCAGTTTTGTTTCTAGTGACTATAGGGTGGTACATTTGCCATGATTCTGAAAACATAAAGAAGGCCATAGCAGGTCTGAACATGATGAACCTACATCCATTCCCATTGGCCTGATCATATGACCCCTATAGAAGAATGCAAAAGATCATAGGCCAACCTATACATAAGAAGAACTTAGAGCATTTCTGGGCTGATTGTGAAGATGAGGCTAAAGTTAGAAGAAGAAAATATCAGAGACTTACCCTCAATCAGGTTAGGACATTTGATTGCATTCCAGTGCCTGTAAATTGAAGAAGGATGATGGAAAGATCATGTCCAATGAGTATGAAGAGAAAAAGGTGTATAATGATACCATTTCAGACCCTGAGCTGATGCAACTTGAAGATATTTCATTAGATCAATTTACAGGTCAGGTGTTGCAGTTGACCCAAGCATGGGTAAATGAACAAATTAATTCAATGAAGAAGAAGGGTGTAGCCCTCACAGTAGATAACAAGAAAAAAAGGCAAGAGATTTTAGATGAAGAATATGATGAATTTCTTGTTGAGAAGAGAAAATCAAATGGAGAAAGGCTGCCAGCTCAGAAACAAAGCAAAGGACCCCCCAGAGGAAAGAAGAAAACTGATGATAGTCCTAAGGGGGTGATAGTTGAAAGAGTTGATACATCGGCTGAAGGTGCATCTGCATCAGGACAGGCGTTAGCCTCATCTACACAGCCTTTGATAGATGAACCGAGAATGAAAAGAATCCTAAGGCCAGCCATAGAAATTGCAAGAGTCTAGTATGAAGGCCAAACCTCAACAAAATGTGGAGGAAGATATTCCTGAGGAGGAGCCAATGGATAAAGAGCCTGAAGATGATGATCCTATGACATTCACCAAAAAAAGGAAGGCACCCCTGGTGGCATCACCAGCTAAAAGACAGAGAACATCTATGAGGAGTGAAATAAGACATGACCCTGTAATATTAAGGGGAGCTGGTAGTGAAGTGTTCAGGAAAGAATTGCAACATGATGTGCCACTTCCTACCATAATTCAGTTTAAGACTGAGAAGGTTGAAGAGCAAGCGAAAGAAACCACTAGAGCAGTTCAAGGTGGTCCGTTCTCATTAGAGGAAACTATGGACCTATCGGATGATGAGGTGGTACAAAATGTGACTTCTCAGCAGATGGAGACTCTTGCTATTAATACTTGTATGACCCCTCATGGAACTCCATCCTCACAGAGGGTGATATTAGAAGAGTTGAAGCAGACAAAGCAAGAGAAAGAGAATAGCCTAGAGAGGGCAGCCCAACAAATCAGGCTTGATAAGTTAGTTGATCAGGTAACTAGCCCTGCTGTGATAGACCTAACATACAGAGAGGATGTAAGTATCGAACATCAAGTAGGTGCACCTGATAAAACATAAAATGTTGAAGAAGTTAAACAGAAAGAAGTGGAGAGCCACACTCCAGATATGGGCCAGCAACAACAAGAAATACCAGCTGAACCCAAGATAGTAGAAGTCCAAGAAAAGGGCGGGATTGATAAAGACACATCAAGTGATGACGCCCCTGGGACTCAAGAAACCTCAGGTGATAAAGAAACATTAGGTCATGAAGATCTTAAGACCCAGGAGGTAGATACATCAGGTGCGGATCAAAATGTGATCCAGGGTCAGGTAGATGCACCTAGTTCAAATAAAATGATATCCACAGATACAAATGTGCCTTAGGATGATGAAATCTCCAAAGTGGATGAGACACAAAAGGAGGGAGTGAAAGATCAGGTTCAGGACCAGCATGTAGATACACAGCATGATCCTCCCCCTCAAGAAGAAGTTTCACAAGAGGAAGAAATACAACAAGATCCCCCTCAAGAAGAGTATCATGAGGAAGAAATAAGGAAATCACCCTCTCCACCGAGAATCAAGACAAGTGTTAGAGATTAGGGTGGACATGATGATGATGATGGATACCAAGGATCTAGAGATCAAGTACCTCAATGGCTTGAGAAAGAAATAGGTATAGAATCAGGTTTCAAGATTTAGGAATTTGATGTTTCAACATTGTTTTCAGAAACCATCATGAAGCTGAAGAGGAAAGCCAGATTAACATCTGCAATTATGAGAGATCCTGCTACAGGCAGAAGGACCACTCAGGTAGCACTTCCCATTGTTGAGAAAGAGAAAGGCAAAATCACCCTGGAAGAATTCTAGATTAGCACAGTTGATTTGGGGTTTGCTAATGAAGACCAAGAAGGTCAGGAAGGGAAGGATATAATAGTGTAGACACCAAAAATTGGATTGCTTTGCAAACCAATTTCCCGTACATTTACACTAGTCCACTCTCCCCATCTGCATATCCCTAGTGATCAATTAATTCACCTAATTAATCCATTTAATCTTACAACTCTATCCTATTAATTGAATGAATATTCCTAATATTTATTTAGTTGATTTATCCATTTCCCTAATCCCTGTTAATTAGATAAATCATGCTTATTTGATTAACCTAGGCTTAAGTTAATTAAGATAATACTTAATTAATCTTGCTTACCTCATCATCCACTCATTGAATTTAAAATTCAGTTGTCCCCCACTATCCTCCACTAAACTGAATTTAAAATTCAGTTGTCCCCCACTATCCTCCACTCACTGAATTTAAAATTCAGTTGTCCCCCATTATCCTCCACTCTTCCCAAAAATGAATTATTAATTCATCCACTATCCTCCCCTCTTCCCAAAATAAGAATTATTAATTCATCCACTAGGAATAAAAGATTCACTTTTATTCCTAGCCCTTGATCTCATCAACTAAATCCTCACCCTCCATCCTCATCCCCAAAATTCTATAAATTGGACCCCTCTCTAAGCCATTGGAGAGGGACCACTTCATGCATTAGACCTCTGCCCAAATCACTCCACAATCTCCTCATCTCATCAAATCTCTGCCAAAATCACTCTAATTATTCCCCATCTCCATCCAAATCAGGCATCAAACCACTTGTTTCTCATCTACATTGTGTTGTATGCATTGAGCAATCCACATTTGACATCATTTGGGTAACATCTGAGGAGCTACGTAGGCGTAAACTCCTTCCCGCCTAGATTAGTGAGTTTGTTATGAAGGTATAATCATTCTGTTTTGCATTTGATTTACATTATAACCTTCGTTTTGATTTCATTGATTGCATTGGCACGCCCGGTCTTCGATCCAATTGTCGGTTTGTGAAGTTTTCTTGTCAAAAGCTTCATTTTCTAACTCTTGTTTTGTGAAGTTTTACAAAATTTGGTGATTAAGTGTTGCAGGTTGCAGCCTTAGCTGAAACTGACCTCACTGTTGTCATCAGAACACTGTTTCTAAGCTTTTTGATAGTAAACTTGACTATGTTCGGTGACAAAATTTTTTGAAAAAAATTGAAATTTTTTTAGGGTACAGTCCATACTATACAGATCCATACCATACGGATCCATACTGTAAGGAACCGTACCCCAACCATACTGATCTGTGCATTGTATGTATGCTATAGTCAGTGGTTTTCTATTTTGCAGGGTTCATGTGTTTTGCATGTCCATGGTTTAAATCTGCCACCTCTTCCGCCACCAGTAGTGGTGACCTGTGCCACCTCCACCCGTTGGTCGCCGTCGTCACTCTACACATTCCTCCTACCACCACCCTCCCAAACTCCTTATTCATCCCACATCAACCTCCACCCATTGGTTGCCATCATTGCTCTGCACATTCCCACCCCCGCGCTGCCTGAGCTCCATCCCCTACCGCCTGTGTCAACACCCGCAGACCTCCCCTGTTGCCTACACTCCACCACCTGAGCTCCACCCTCCCATGCCTCTGTACATCTCCTCAACTACCATAGAACCCTACCATCCCCCGACCCTCGATTTTGACCGACCCATCACTGCCGCCTGCACACAAACCCTTATCTCTCCCGCTCGCCACCACCTATTTCGACCATCGCCGATCTCCGATCATCCACCGGTCCCTCTGCACCATTAAAAAAACAAAGGATTGAAAACATGTCAATGCCCTAAGACCACCCTTCTCTTTAACCCTAAACTATTAGCACAAAGGCCTAAAAACACTTCGATGCCTTTGGTTACATGTACATAGGGGTGGGGGCTTACAATTGGCCCCCTGAAGTTCATTCCTTTTTATTTTTCTCTAGGTCAGCCCCTGGTCATATGGGTGACTAGGGGATAAACCTTTAACTACCTGCCAAGCATTAACTATCAAGGAACTTCTAACCACACTTGTGATTAGAAATTGCAAACCACTAGCAGTTAAACTTCAAACAGTTAGGGTCTTCTAGTGCTTCCTACTTACCAAAGGAGGCATTTTTTTTCTCTCGCTCATAACATGCTCATACGGAGTAAAAAATTCACAAACAAGGACTTTTTGAAAAGAGGACTCAGCAAGCTACATAATTGTGAGGATTTTATCAGGTGACTATACCTTTTTCCTGCCTATTTTATCAGTCAAAGTCAAACTTGTATTTAACCTTCAAATCATCATAACTTGTGCAAATTTGATCATTTTTCAGCGAAATTTTTTTTCAAATCACATAGAATCTCTTGAATTTTCTGTTCATGCAATCTATTTTCTTGTATCAATTCTTTTTTCATCAAATTTTATCAAATTCTCAATTTTCACATAACAATCTCTTTGGCTAGCCTACTTGCTCTGTTTTCATTCTTGTGACTTGCAGGTGATCATACAAGGCTGGAGCAACATCTGGTGTAGCATATACATCAATTTGGATAGAAAGTTAATCAGGTGCATTTGTTTCATCCTTTATCTCTCAATCTTGCTTACAAACACACTTCGGTTTGGGTTTCTAAAACGAACATTGGTTGATCATCACATATTGAAATTGGGCTTAAAACAAATTAGTGTCTTCAATCACACCTTGAAATTGGGCTAAAAAGAACCATTGCTTGACTTGTCATCACATTTCATTTTTCTAAAGGATAATTTACAAGTGAGAGTGTGAGTCAAGTGGGTGTGTGTATGCTCTCTCCTCGCACCGCAAGGTGACCTTGGAGATCAAAAACACCTCACTTGATTCACTTTTGTTTACCCTATCCTAGGAGGCCTACTAGGGGATTTCATCACCCCTAGGGATGACCTCATCCAAGGTTGAATCGAAAGACACCCTCTTTGAAATCAGAATCCTGTCACTCTTGGCTAAGGCCCAAAGAACTTTCTACCTTTGGGAAGTGAAGGTGAAGGGTGGGTTACCCCCTTCTCCTGGCTGTGTGGCAAGATTTTTCTTTCAAATTCTTAGTCAACCTCATGCAATCTAGTCTAAGACCTAATTGGCCATACCAACTTGACTAGACATTAGGCTTGTCGTGTGTTTTCAAGTGCTTGCTTAATAATCATCACATTTCATTTTCTAATTCAAAATTCAAAATTACTTGTGTCTTGTGTGAGTGATTCTTGTTTGTACATGTGATCATTTGCTAAACATTGCCAAATCAAACTAAAACATCAAGCACATAAGACAAGTCATTCATCACATTCAAATACAATCACACTCATCCTAATCACCCATTCTTAACCACCTCAGTCCTAATCACATCCAAGTCATCCATAATCAATCCTACTCACATCCTTGTCACTCAACATCATCAATCATCACCACTCTATCTAAATCATTATCCAAACAACATCATTCTAATTATTACACATCATCATTATCTCCATTTTTGTCAAATCAACCTCAATCACAATCATCCCTAAGCACATCCTAGTCACATATCCATCCTTCATCCTCATCCTATCAACATCATCCCAATCATTACCCTAATCATCCCTAATCATTCCATATCAAATCCTAACCATATCCAATTCATCATCACATCAAATCAACATCGATCCCAATCATTATCCAAGTCTCCCAACATCATTATCAAAATCCACATCCTAAAACCCCAATCAAAAAAATCAAGACCTTAGTTGATCACATCAACCCTCTTTCTTAAGATCATCAGTCTATCTTAAGCATAGAGAACCATTCATCAAATCAAATCGAATCATCCTAAGGTCTTGAAATTTGATCCTCAATCATCCATCATCCCCCATCATCCCATACTATCTCCCATAGAATGGATCTTTATGAATCAATACAACAAATACAAAGAATTAGAAAAGTCTATGCGAACATGGATCCTAATGCAAAGGAACAATTCAAAAATGACATTAAATATATACCCTTAGCACACCTCATCATTGGAGAATCCCAAACCCCTCCCCCATCTTCATCATATCAACCTTCAACATCTTACATATCCACACCATGGACCTCATACCAACCTCCATCGTATCAACAAACACCCTACACATCATCCCCATCCACATCATATCAATCGTCATTCTTTCAACCTTCATACCAACCTACCTCGTACATATCCACACCATCAACCTCCCATCAACCTTCATCATATCAACTTCCATCATATCAACCTCCATCATCCTCATATCAACCTTCAACCTCATACCAACTTCCATCATATCAACCTTTACCCTCATATCAATCTTCATCCCCTTACACATCCATGCCATCATACTTATCCAATCAACCAATCTCTCCAACTTATCCATCCCCCAACCTTTGTCATGCTAACTTTGATCAAGGGAACACCAATCTAGCACACCTTATATCCAAAATCTAAACCTCATATCAACAACCAAATCCCCCATCTCCTAATCCCCATCCTCCAATCCCCCCATCACACTATCCCTCCAACCTTATCAACCTTAATCCATCACCTTATGTATCTCCCAATCCACCAACCCCTATCACCCATCCACCATCTAATCCACCATAAAATCTTCCAAGTCCCAACACTATCACCACCCCTCCAACACCACCATCTAGCCTAACACCTATCCTTGAACCTACCCATGAACCATCATTACTTAATCCTATCACCCACCTATCCAATCCCAATCCTAATCCTACACCAACCACCATCATTATCCATCCATTATATTACTCTTCAACCCATAAACGCATGAAGGATACCATCCATTGGCTATTAGCAAGGAATCAAACACCCTCATGCAATCCAACATCCATCAAATCTATTGAACAACCCCTTATCATAAGTCAAGAACCATCATGTAGCCATGTTCAAGACCATATAAGCCAAACACCTATTGCATCCATCCAAGCACCTATCACATCTATCCAAGTCACTCCCACTTCTATCCAAACACATGAGCTATGTCAAGAAACAAATCCAAAGCATGTTGAAACATCAACCCCTTCTCCTAATCAAGATCTAACCATCCCATCCAATCCCATCCCCCATCCCCTCCCATCTATGGATCACCTTATTGATCCCCCATCAACTTCTACCACCCCTTTACCATCCCCCATTAATCCTTCACCTCCATCTACCAATCCCATCCCAAATCCATCCCCTTATCCACTTGGGAAAAGCACCTTCATCCATGGTAAACCCCTCGTAGGAGGTGAACAACTTCCATCTATCACATATCTTTCTCCAACAAATAAGGGACTTGCGTCTTGTTTCCAAAGCACCAAACATCCCATTGCATGTCGTATACTCCAACACATGAATTACCAAGGCAAAGGCTTAGGCCTTCATGAGCAAGGCATCTTGGAGTCCATCCACACCACATTTCATCCATCTTTGTATGGCCTTGGCTATACATCCCAAGACAAACAAAATGAACATGTTGGTACCACCCACACACCTTCCAAAATCCATTCATCCAATCCCACACATGGTGCATCTCATCGTAATTCCAAAACATATGTTGCCATCCCTCCTCCATCATCCTATCATTTGCAAAAGCATGTGACCATCCATCTTCCTCCATCAAATTTACCTCCACTACTTCCAACTCCAAAGATCCCTATCAAATCCACTCTACCTCCTATCCTACCAACACCAAACATCCCTATCCACAAATCCTCTTATCCTCCCATCCTCCCAACTCCTAATATCCCCATCCTCAAATCCCCTTATCCATTTATCCATAAATCCACTTTTTACCCCTCCACCCATAAATCCCCTAAAATTCCCAATCAAGACCAGCAAAAGCACACATCTTTCAAATATGAAGCTTCCCCCAAATCCATGGGATTCAAAAGAAATAATTTGAATGCCTCAATGCATAAACCACAAAAGCCTAAAGATGTTATCCTGTCCAATCAAAATGAAAAATCCCAAAGGCTATCAAAGCCCACACCATCACAAGAAAAAGCAAAAACAAAACTGGTGTGGGTCCCCAAACAAAGATCACTCAAATCTAATGAGGCATCCACCTCCCAATCTACCATAAAATCCCAAACATCCCACTCCCCATATAAAAATCCCATAATTCCTAAGTCTATTTGGGTCCCTAAAACCCCAAATCAACCATCCAACAATCCCCCATCCCGATCCCCATTACTCCCAACTCCACATCCAAAATACAAGCTTCCAAATACATCACGGTGTGTGCAGCCGTTGGTCTTGGTTCCCCTCCACCACTTGCAATTCCCACATACCCCCGTTTCTCCATCTTTCATCCACTATCCTACATATCTTCCCTGTCACATTCCTATGGTCCATGCTTTTGCATAATCCACATCATAATCCTCATTATACACACCATAATCCATTATCCACCATCCAACATCCATGCAATCACCATCCATAATGCTATCCAACATGGGACCATCTTCTCCTTGCTATGGAAACAGACGCTAGAGTCCCCATTCCATAAAAAAACGCAAAAAAATAAAAAAATCAAGAAAATAGTAAAGAGAAAAAATCCGTCCAATGGTGAAAACCACTCCTCGTGGCACCTTGGGCAAGTACCATGATGAAAACCCCTTGTGGGCGTCATGTGTAATCCCTTCTCCATCCATTTTTTATCCCTACACTTGGGGGCAAAACCGTATCCTTCATCCACATCCATAATATCCTTGCACATCTTATCCACTGTCTTATCTTTATCCTATCATATTCCTATCCACCATCCCCTATGTATCCTATCATTTCCCATCCATCATATCCATTATATCTTGTTTTAACTATTTCTCACCCTAGATCTTGATAAAGACAAGGGGCAACATATCAACAACATGCTTTGGAGGCCTCTTGGCATACTCCCTTTGTCAGTCTCTCCTCCATCCACCTACTGCAAAATCCATCCATTCAAACTTGAACCCATCATGCAAAATCCTAAGCATTGGGGCCTATGATTCCTTGCAATCTAGCCCTCGGAGAAAATCCTTATCCCCATCTCCCATCCATCTATCTTGCAATCCATCTATCATGAATCTCCTCTCTATCACCTTCCACTAACAATCCCTCCACCTACTTATCATGTCTCCCTACTAGATCCTTCATCCCCCATCCTACACCTTATCTGCATTTATCTATCCATTTATCAAAGACTCTTATCCATTATTTGTTCATTGCCAATCCCCCTATCCAACCCCATCACCTTCACCTCTAGAACTTGGTGTTCCCTTGTCATTGGTATCTAGCATAAAGGTTATCCACACGAAATCCAAGGCAACCATCATAATAAATCATGCCCTTTCCAAAAAAATCAAAACATAAAAAAACATCACAAAATCAAAAATCCAAAAATATCACAAATATCAAAAAATCCCAAAACAATAGAAAACACACAAAATTCCAAAAATAATCTATCCATCACACAAATAAAACTTGCTCCATCACACTCTCATCATCATCACATTTATCATCATCCCACATCATCATCACATCTATCCTCAATAAGCTTACACTAGATCCAAGCATCGCATCACCTATCAAAGCATCATCCCTTATCAAAAATCATCAACTATCAAATTAGCATCAACCATAACTTGTCACCATCATATCTTGAGCCAATCTTACATCAACAAAACATGATCCAATCACCAATCGATTCTTGCCTTAGGATATGTCGTTCCTATGATAGGTAGAATCTATCCAATCATCACAACATCATCAAATCATCTATCAATCCCTGCCTTAGGATATATCTTTCCTACGATAGGCAACATCTATCACATCATCATCCATTTTGGCAAAAGATACAATGGTTACTTGTTTGGTTTGTTGGTCTTTTGGTTTTTGATTTTTATCTTTTGTCCTATTCGAAGATCACATCAAAGCTACCTTGATCTTACTACATCATGGTATGTGGCGAAAACATCTAGAATGGGGCATAGTCTTGCTTTTGTATGTTGTGCTTGTGGGTTGGTCTCATTACTCCAAGCTAGTATTCATATCTTGTTGATCATAGGGTCGGTTCTAGCATATTGATCTCCTTATGCATCTAAGGTTCATCATACCTTTTGTGTACTAAGAGCTTATGCTATGAGTCCCCTTCCCTCATCTAGACAAGGTTGTACTACCTTGGGCATGCATGGGATCATCCCTTTGTCTACGTGTCTTGTCCATGCAAACATTGGATAAACATCATCACCCTAGTCTTCTATACCTTGGTGAGCATATCCACTTTGCTCTATCAAACCTAGGATTGCTCTAAATTAGTTTCAGCATGATGATCATCCACCAATCATCTCCGAACATCATCATCCTTTCATCCCACCACTTATCCTCTAACCAGTTCAACCAATATGTTCCATCCATTTCAAGAGCACAACAGTGTTCTTGCAACCCGCCTATCCTCTCGAGGGGGCATCACCCTTACCAATTATCCCCAAACCTTACCCTATTCTTCCAAACCAAAATCTTTTTTCTATCCAATCCATCTCTATGTTCTAACTTCTTTGAAATGATGTTACTTAGCCACAACACCATCTCAAAAACATCACAAAATCAAAAAATTCAAAAACATCACAAAATCAAAAAATTCAAAAACATCACAAAATCAAAAAATACGAAAACCATCACAAAATCAAAAAATACAAAAAAATCACAAAATCAAAAAATTCCAAAAACATCACAAAATCAAAAATACAAAAACATCAAAAAATCAAAATATACCAAAACAATCGAAAACACACAAACTTCCAAAAATAATCTATCCATCACAAAAATCAAATTCCATCACACTCTCATCATCATCGCATTTATCATCATCCCACATCATCATCACATTTATCCTCAATAAGCTTACACTAGATCCAAGCATCATATCACCTATCAAAGCATCATCCTTATCAAAAATCATCAACTATCAAATCAGCATCAACCATAACTTGTCACCATCATATCTTGAGCCAATCTTACGTCAACAAAACATGATCCAATCATCAATCGATTCTTGCCTTAGGATATGTCATTCCTATGATAGGCAGAATCTATCCAATCATCACAACATCATCAAATCATCTAGCAATCCCTGCCTTAGGATATATCTTTCCTACGATAGGCAGCATCTATCACATCATCATCCATTTTGGCAAAAGATACAATGGTTACTTGTTTGGTTCATTGGTCTTTTGGTTTTTTATTTTTATCTTTTGTCCTATTCGAAGATCACATCAAAGCTACCTTGATCTTACTATATCATGGTATGTGGCGAAAACATCTAGAATGGGGCATAGTCTTGCTTTTGTATGCTGTGCTTGTGGGTTGGTCTCATTACTCCAAGCTAGTATTCATATCTTGTTGATCATAGGGTCGATTCTAGCATATTGATCTCCTTAGGCATCTAAGGTTCATCATACCTTTTGTGTACTAAGAACTTATGCTATGAGTCCCCTTCCCTTGTCTAGACAAGGTTGTACTACCTTGGGCATGCATGGGATCATCCCTTTGTCTACGTGTCTCGTCCATGCAAACATTGGATAAACATCATCACCCTGGTCTTCTATACCTTGGTGAACATATCCACTTTGCTCTATCAAACCTAGGATTGCTCTAAATCAGTTTCAGCATGATGATCATCCACCAATCATCTCCGAACATCATCATCCTTTCATCCCACCACTTATCCTCTGACCAGTTCAACCACTATGTTCCATCCATTTCGAGAGCACAACCATCTTCTCACAACCCACCTATCCTCTTGAGGGGGCATCACCCTTACCAATTATCCCCAAACCTTACCCTATTCTTCCAAACCAAAATCTTTTTTCTATCCAATCCATCTCTATGTTCTAATTTCTTTGAAATGATATTACTTAGCCGCAACACCATCTCAAAGAGGGGCAAATGTAGACACCGAAAATTGGATTGCTCTACAAACCAATTTCCTGTACATTTACACTAGTCCACTCTCCCCATCTGCATATCCTTGGTGATCAATTAATTCACCTAATTAATCCATTTAATCTTACAACCCTATCATATTCATTGAATGAATATTCCTAATATTTATTTAGTTGATTTATCCATTTCCCTAATCCCTGTTAATTAGATAAATCATGCTTATTTGATTAACCTAGGCTTAAGTTAATTAAGATAATACTTAATTAACCTTGCTTACCTCATCATCCACTCACTAAATTTAAAATTCAGTTGTCCCCCATTATCCTCCACTCTTCCCAAAAATGAATTATTAATTCATCCACTATCCTCCCCTCTTCCCAAAATGAGAATTATTAATTCATCCACTAGGAATAAAAGATTCACTTTTATTCCTAGCCCTTGATCTCATCAACTAAATCCTCACCCTCCATCCTCATCTCCAAAATTCTATAAATTGGATCCCTCTCTAAGCCATTGGAGAGGGACCACTTCGTGCATTAGACCTCTGCCCAAATCACTCCACAATCTCCTCATCTCATCAAATCTCTGCCAAAATCACTCTAATCATTCCCTATCTCCATCTAAATCAGGCATCAAATCACTTGTCTCTTATCTACATTGTGTTGTATGCATTGAGCAATCCACATTTGACATCATTTGGGTAACATATGAGGAGCTACGTAGGCGCAAACTCCTTCCCTCTTGGATTAGTGAGTTCGTTATGAAGGTATAATCATTCTATTTTGCATTTGATTTACATTATAACCTTCGTTTTGATTTCATTGATTACAAATAGATTCTTTAACCCAAAGGGTGAAGAAAGAAAAGGAGAAGAATAAGCAGCATAAAGAGCACATTGCTCAGCTACACTCATACATAAAAGGGTTGATTAACCCTCATCATACACCATAAGATCAGGTAGTCCCATTGACTACAATTTCTCAAGAAGAGGTTAATAAATTAGACCTTATGAGGCATGAGTCAGTGATAATGAGGAAATGGATGTCATGAACACTAACAGGAGCTGAGGAAGTAGTGAGAGCCTCTTTGTAGAGGTGGAATTCTCTGAGCATCTCTAAGAAGAAAGTTAATAAATTATAGACTGAGACCGGAAGGAGGTCATTCCAGTTGGAGAAAGCCTTGGGTGCTTTGAGTGAAATAAAGAGGATTAATCCTTAGATCCTAATAAATCATCAGGTGCTAGATCATAACATTGCCATGCTGGTAGATATTTGGTATGGGGACATTAGGTTTGAATGTGATGTACTGAAGAAATGCAACAGTAAATTGAGAGATATCAGTGTGAAACTGCACGGCATGATGTCTTATGAAGTAGAGGTCCTGGAAGCCCTTGAGGGGAAAGTAGAGGGGAAAATTGAAAATCAAGACATGGACTTTGCCATAAAAGCTTTGCATGATAACTTCCAGTCGATGGTTGATGACCCTCTCAACCACCTGACAGAAGAAGCAATGAATAAGATCATGAGGATCAAAGTTAGAGTGGAGAACTATAATGAAACATTAAGGAGAAGGAAGGGTAAATTGGAGACCCTCTGAGATAAGTTTCAAGCCCACAAGCATGCCGTCAGTAAATCCAAAACTCAAGACGGCGGGGAAGTTGAAAGAATAGTAGAAGCATATGAAAATATCAGGACAATAATACAGGTCCATATACAAGGTGACATCCATCAGGATGATGAAGACACATAAAGTGATAATCATGATGATCATGATGATGAAGAAGAAGAACCTGAGGAGTAGATGAAGATGCACTACAAGGGAAATATCTACATCAGGTACTTAGAGGAAAATAAGTTACCTAGATGGTTGCCAGCTGGCAACCTGTGCCATGAGATACAGTTGACCAAGTCAAAAAGGAATATGCACCGTGGATCTTAATTGATAAATCTTGATCGTAGATCATTTATAATGTTCCTCACCTTGTTCTATAAAAGGTGCAGGGATGCCTTGTTTTAAAGATTCAAAGCTTAATTGAAATTTGTTTGCTGAAATATCAGGGCCTATTTCAAAGTTATTGTAAACATACATGTTTTTGCATACTTAATGAAAGAGAAGACCATTTTGATTACAGATCATCGTAAATCCTGAGTAGTCTGTGTTTGAATTCTTGATACATGCTTTAATTTACTGTGTCCCTTGGAGTGCTCATCAGTCTGCATGTATTGTCTTCATTCATCATCCTTTGAAGTTTGCATCATCTGTATCTAGCTATGGAACATCCTGGTGAAAATATGGTTTGATTTCTTCTCCTAATGATAGTATCAAGTGTGTATGTGGCTCAATAGCTGAAGATTCATCATAATTTGAAGTATTCTTTTACATTTCTTTTAATTTCAGAACAATTCACCACCACAATTGCAAATAATAGATAATCAAAAGCAAATAAACATGAAATATGTAGACATTTCATAGATAACTGAATATTCATAGCATATTTGAAGTTAAAGCATGTACAATTGATAAATATCATGCAAAGATTTGAGCCTAGACACATCATTTGAAGAAATATACTATGTAGAATAACCTTTCTGTGTAGCATCTTTACAAAAACAAAATCTTACTGATAAGCAAATGTAAGGCCTTAAATGGAAAACAGCAACACATATCAACCACTAAGTAACGTCAGTTGATTAAGAAGTAATCCACGGAGACTTGGGATCATGAATTCTTTGAATTCATTGTATCTTTCAAGATGAGTAAAGGCTGATGTGTAACTTTTATTCTATGTTTGTTTATGACTAAAATCATGATCAACATAAATTGGTGCTAGAAGGAGGTCCAGAAGCCAGAAGCTCATCATCAGTAGGTTTTATTGGATTTTGATGATGCAGACAGCGAGGTAATACTGAAATACCTCCAGATTTCGATCAATATGCAAAGATTTACTGTTTTAAGCTTTGACATGCTAGTCATTTTTGAAGTTTTTAAGATTAACCATAAATATTGCAAGCTTTGTGGTAAATCATCATGAATTTGCAAAGATCTGCCAATTTCAGGTAAGTTTGTTAAAGCTTTGAGGTAATCTACTTTGGAAACCTGATATCCAGTTACAAGTGTCACCAGACCTCAGCATCACCTCATATTTACATTGTTCTTGCAAATATCCCATAAATATCCAGTCAGTCGCTCTTTCTGACTACAAATACTACATTTGCTGGTAAATTCCAACCAATGTTCACAATCAACTAGCCAATTTTCCTTAAATTTGAGAAATCCTGGCTCACAGGCCAAATACCAGGTCTAGGTCTAGTGGAATTTTTGAAGAATTACCTATTAGAGGATTCAGACCTAGAACTATAGATATCCATCATACTCCCAGTTCTAGTGCTTTAGGAGCATCACTAGAACATCCTCCAGTAACTCCTATTGGTCTACAAATACCTACAGGATCACCTGTTACACCTCAAGTTCAACCTCAGCCAGTCATACCTTAGGCTCAACCTCGACCAATTGCAATGTCTTTCTTTGCAGCAGAGTTGCCTTTGACTTTCAATGCATATCATCCTTTGTCAAAGAATCTAGACAAACTTTGTCCAAAGTATCATCCATATCAGGATGCAGATGATCACATCAGAACTTTCAAGGAAGCCTATTGTAGGGCTAGGATAGAGCATCAGGACGTTGTATGTCAGTTATTTCCTTTTTCCTTAGGGGAAGAAGCCTATAATTGGTATATTAGCCTTGGTCAGGGTTCGGTCAGATTATGGGCCATCCTAGAGAAAGCTTTCACTGATAGGTTCAAAATACCTATGGACCCTTCAATGAACTATCATTTATTTGTCACAATTAAATGATTTGAAGGGGAACCTATTGCCAACTTCAATGCTAGGTTCTAGAAAATGCTATCTAAGTTAGTTACCCCTTATACTGTGACTGATGAAGCTGCAAGAAGCATATATTATTCAGCTCTAGATCCTTTAACTTCCATGTTTATCAGGAGAGCACATCCTAATGTCACAACTTTGACACTAGCTTTCCAAGAAGCTATCAAAGTTAGCCAGCAACTAGTTCCTGCTCCCACGCCAAACATAGCCTTTCCCACACTTCCTGGTTATCCAATATACCCTGCCCAGCCATAGCCTAATGGAGCCATGATGCCTCCAGCTGTGATGCCAGCACCTTTACAAATACCTCCACTAAGTATCATGCCACCTCCAAATAGAAATGGCTAGATGCTGTAGTATCTAGGATAGATACAAGCACCTTAGGTTGTAGATTAGTCTGCCAATAATAAGAACAATGGATCTTCCTTTTTTAAGCCCTTGACAGAAAATGTAGTGGCTAAGGTTCAGGAAGAGAAAGAAGAGATTAAAGAAATATTAGCTTAGTTAAGGAAACTTACAACTGAGATTACTCACTTGAGGAGTCAAAACTTCTACTCCCAGCCTAATCAGAACAAAGGCTATAGCAATGATAGACCAAATTATCCTGATAGGGGGTATAACAATAAGTTTAACAATAATGGCAATAATAATCCTCAAAGATAGCCTAGAGTGTGGAACACTAGGCCAAATAATGGTTCTTTGCCATCACCCCTAGATAATTTGCCTCCTGGTGAACCCAAATAGACTACTAGAGTCAACCTTGCAGAGGTAGCCCTCACTAACTGGTGTAGAATTCATAACACCAATGCACATGCAGAGTTAGACTATCCTCAATTCAGAATTGCTACTAGTATTTTCCATACTGAAGTGTCCAATACTTTAGGAAATCAACCTTAGGTAGAAGGAAATGAAATTGTTCCTTATGGATATGATTCTGCCTTCGTACTAGAGAGCTACATGCAACATCCTTATCAGCAGACAGTGCCTGCTCACCAAGATTATACCCTGGCATGTGAAGAATTAGCCATGGCTTTTGAGTCAAATTATGTTTTCCCCTTTGAGGATGAAAATGAGCCTTCAAATGAACATGAGGAGGTGCATGCCTACCAACAACAATATCAGGGTAAGCATAACTACAATATGAGAAGTAATGCAACAGACCTCCTGGTCCCTTGACCTCTTCCTTGCCTTTGAACAATTTCAATACACCTCCTGATCCCAAGGCGAGTAATAACCCTGGTTTTCCCAAGGTGAATGCTCAATATTTAACATCACCAAATACAACACCAAAGGCTATGAATCTACCTCATGAATTTGACAAGTTGGTCACTTATCTCACTGATGAGATGAAAAAGATTAAAATCAGCTTATCCTTGTCAGAGTTCCTTAAAAATCTTGCCATCAAGAAGGCATTTATGAAATCACTAGATTATCTTGCTCCTAAAGAGGATAGTCACCCCTCAGGTCAGTCTGGTACTAAAGATCATGCTGCTAGAGATCCTAATGTTAAACACGAGGTGCCAACTACCGTTCAAGCTACAGAGACCTCCCACATGACCTTTTATAGATATAAAAGTGAGTCACCTCCTTTCCTCCTTACCATAAGAATGTTCAGCAAAAACCTGCACAATTGTTAAGTATACTCAGGAGCATCTACCAATGTGATGCCCCTATCTATATGCAATGCTTTAGGATTGGATCCTACTAAATCATTAAAGAAAGTGACACAATTGGATAAAACAGAAGTGAGCATGGTAGGAGAGCTAACTCATATTCACATGCAGCTAGCATCTTATCCCAGAATCCAATATTGTATCGATATTCAGGTAGTTGATATACCTAATACCTATGGGATATTACTTAGTAGAGACTGGTCTAAAACCCTTAATGGATTAATATGTCCACAGATTTTAGTCATATGTGGTTACCCTAGAAAGGGATACCAAACTAGATAAGGATTGATGTTGAGCCTCGCATGAAACACATGATCACTGAATATAACAAAACTAATGAGATCATGTATGTGGATGTGGAACCTGGAGTTTACTCCATCAGACCCCAGACTATCAGGATAGAAAAAATCTTGATGTATGATGTTCATCATCATGATGATGACCCTCAGGATGACAAAATAGTTGTAGAATCTAATTGTAACCCTAAGAAAGAAAATGAGGTGGATCACTTCAGAAATTTTGAGATGCACTTGTCTAAATAGGTAAAGCGATGTCAATTATTAAAGATACCTGTTAATGATATTCTAATTGATGGTTGGTGCAGGTTGCATAATGAGCCACATTCTGAGAGGACTTGTGAAGCATGCATAGACATGCTGGAGCTGGAGCAAGCGTGCAGTGATGAGTCACTTTCATCCTCATCATCAAAGGTAAGTTCTGCAGACAGTGACAGTGATAGTGATGTTGAATTTTGTTTGTCTTCTGTAGGAATAGGAGAATCCATACAACAGGATGAAATTCATGTTCAAATGACAGAAGAAATGCTGGTATGCAACCAAAGTAATGTTAAAAGGAAAATCACCCTAGGGAGTGATTGTTTAGTTGAATCAGATTACAAGTTATCTGATGAAGACAGAGGAAAAAATTTGTCTAAATTTGAAGAGTTCCTATCAAAAGAGATTCAGAGGATGACACAACAGCAAAGACCTCCACAGGATGCCTTGATTGAAGGCTGGTGCAGGTTACATGAAGCACCTTACTCAGAAACTACTTTCTCTTTGTGTCTGCATCTTTTGAAAAGATAGACATTGCATAGTCCAGAGGATTTAACTTCTGATGGTAGAAAGAAAGAAGAGGCCTCAGCTTCACAAAAGAAAGGAAAGATGAAGTTTGAAAAAGCTGAGATACCAAAGCTAAAGTGGATATCAAGTGGTGCAACTGCCAGAGCTACAAAGAAAAAGGAAGGCTCAGATAAGCCTTTGGCTGAAGATGAGCCATGGATCCTTAGATTTGATGGATCCAAGTCAAAACAAGGCGCTGGAGTAGGGATAGATCTCATTGATCCATCAGGAAAATCCTACTTGGCAGCATATAGACTACAATTCCCCTGCACCAACAATGTAATAGAGTATGAAGCTCTAATTCATGGGATACTATTTGCCCTTAAGAAGAAAGTGAAAATTTGGCATGTCTATGGAGACTTAGAATTAGGCATGAGACAGGTGAGAGGAATTTACTCTTGCAATTATAAAAAATTGTCCAATTATAGACACAGGGTGTGAGACCTGATAGAATCTTTTGATGCATTCAATATCACCCACGTACCCAGAGAACAAAATCATAGGGCAGATGCTTTAGCCCAAGCTGCCAGCACATTGGAGCCACTGTCTATTTCTAGTCTGAAAAGATTTTCAGTAGAGTTGGTATCAGTACCTTCTGTGCCTGACAATGTAACCAACCTCCAAGTGTTCGATGATGATCAACATATCTTAGATTTCATTTCCAATAGGGATGTATTTGATGCACAGATTATAGATGAGAACAATGTAGAAGATCATGTCTGGGAAGAGGAAGAAATCTTAGAGCTGCCCAGCAATAAGATTCCTAAGAGAATGATAGAACTAGAGAGAGCATTTGATCTGGACAACATGTTGAAATAGAATGATCTTCCAAAAGCTGATGGAGGACAATATTCACAGGTTAATATTGGCTAGAATGATGAAAAGAAAAACGTCCTGATAGGAAAAGTTTGCACAGAAGAAGAGTTAGAAGGAATCGCCCAAGCTCTCAAGGATTACATCCATGTCATTGCCTGGACTTATGATGAGCTAAAAACGTATGAAACACTGGTCATCACTCACACCATACCCCTTAAGCTAGATGCCAAGCCTTTCAAACATAAGCAAAGGCCTGTCAATGCTTTGCTAGAACCCATTATTTTTGAGGAGGTTAAGAAACTGTTAAATGCCAGGATCATATTTCCTGTGAGGCACTCCACCTGGGTAGCAAACCTAGTCCCAGTGAGGAAGAAAAATGAAGACATCAGATAATGCGTGGACTTCAGGAACTTGAACAGAGCATCTGAGAAGGATAATTATCCTTTACCTTCCCTAGATGAGGTCCTGTAAATTGTGAACAGTGCCAAAATGATGTCATTTCTGGATGGTTTCTCAGGCTATAATCAGGTAGTGGTGGATAAAATAGATAGATTGAAAACTACCTTCACCACAAAGTGGGGGATATTCACCTACAGGTGCATGCCATTTGGGTTAATCAATGCTGGAGCAACATTCCAGCAGGCAATGGACATAGCCTTCAGAGGCTTAATAGGAAAATGCAGTCATATACATGAATGACTTAACAGTGTTCTCTAAAGATAGAGGAAACTATGTAGAAGATCTCATAAATGTGCTTAAAAAATGTGAACAATATGGGATATCTCTGAACCCCAAGAAATGCATATTTGGGGTAACAACAGAAAAATTACTAGGCCACTTGATAACTGAAAATGGGATTATCATTGATCCTAATAGGGTAGAATCCATCATGAAAATACAACTTCCTAGAAGCAAAATGGAGCTCAAATCTTACTTTGGTAAGATTAATTTTGTTAGGAAGTTTATCATTGGCTTTGTAGAAATTGTTAGACCTCTAAATGCCATGCTCAAGAAGGATGCAAAAATTGAGTGGACACCAGAGGCTAGAGCAGCTTTTGAAGACATTAAAAAAGCTATATCTGATGCTCTAGTTCTGATCAGTCCAGACTACACCAGGGACTTCTATATTTATTCATTTGCTTTAGAGCATACCTCTGCAACAGTGCTGACACAGAGAAATGAAGAAAAGGAAGAGAAACCCATAGCCTTCATGAGTTGCCCTTTCAAAGATGCAGAGATAAGATACATGGATGTTGAAAGGTAAGCACTTGCTCTAGTTAGAGAAGTAAAGAAGTTCAGGCACTATATCCTAAGAAGTAAAGTTATTGTTGTAGTACCTGATGCAGCAGTTAAGATGTTATTAATGCAAAGTGAGCTAGGTGAGAAAAGGGCTAAGTGGATCATAGTCCTACAAGAATATGACATGGATATTACACCCATGAAGCTAGTGAGAGGACAAGCTTTAAGCCAGATGATATCAGAGATTGACCCCAATATCATGAGTCAGTAGTATGTTATTAGTGCAGAGGACAATGGAGAGTGGTACTTAGATATCAGGCACATCTTGATTACTGGAAGATGTCCTCCAAGACTACAGGCCTCACAAAGGAGAGCCCTAAAAATAAGGTCACAAAAGTATATGATGAAAGGGGGAATCTTTTTCAAGAAAAATTATGAAGGGATATACCTAAGATGCCTAGAGAGGCCAGAAGTAGATAAGGTGTTATCAGAGCTACATGATAAGTTTAGAACAACACATGGGTCATCCTTGGCCACTACTCACGCTATCCTCGGGGCAGGATACTACTGGCCCACCATTTTCAAGGATACTGCTAAACATATTAAATGCTGTCATGTATGTTAGGTTGCTGCTAACAGAGAGAGATATGCTACTCAAACTTTGCAGCCAGTGATGAAGATGCATCCATTTGCACAATGGGGAATGGACTTCATAGGACCAATTAATCCTCCATCATCCTTAGGCCACAGGTATGTCTTAACTATTACTGACTACTGTATCAGGTGGAATAAAGCTGTCAGCACCAAGACCTGCAATGCTGAAGATGTCATCAGATTTCTGGAAAGTAATATTGTCACCAGGTATGGAGTTCCCTATGCTCTGGTAAGTGATAACGGGTCTGCTTTTGCTTCAACTAAATTGTCAAGCTGGGCTTTTGATTATGGGATCATATTGAAGTTCTCATCCAACTACTATCCCCAAGGGAATGGATTAGCAGAATCCACCAATAAAAATTTGCTGAATATCATAAAAAAGTTAATAGAAAAGAATCCTAGGGAGTGGAACACCCTACTGAAGTATGCCTTATGGGTAGACAGAACTAGGAACAAGGTTGCATTAGGAAACTCACCTTATCACTTAGCATATGGGGTGGATCCCATCCTCCCTGTTAACCTAAAGATTCCTACACTGCATTTTTCACAAGAGTACCTGAGCATAGACAATAAGTAAGAAGTTAGGTTACTTCAGTTGATGCACCTGGAAGAGAAAAAGAAGTCAGGCAATTGATCAGTTTGCCAAGCATCAGGCTAGTGTCAAATGCTGGTTTGACAAAAGAGCCAAGGTTAAGGCCTTTAGGATCTCAGATTTAGTCCTGATGTGGGATAAAGCACATGAGAGGAAGGGAGACCATGGTAAGTTTGATAAACTCTGGATAGGTCCCTTCCAAATTTCTTAAATATTAGGAGACAACACTTATAGGCTTAAAAACTTGACAGGTGAGGATGCTCCATTACCAGTTAATGGACAATTCCTTAAACATTATTTCCAATCCTGAGTTAGCTTCATGATAGTCATGTGTATCATAGTGTATATTTGTATAATTGTTTGTACAGTTTGTTTTGTGTTTTGTTTTGTTTGCTTGTTGAGTTTTTGTTTTGGTTAGTCAAGATGATGTAACTCATCACCCTAGAAAATAACTAAATTGTTAGGATTCAAGTGATGAGAACAAATTCATATATAGGTTATGACTCATTCTGAGAAGTACTTGTGATCAGGTCTGTGATATCTTTTCATCAGGGTGCCTTTTCTTGACCAAAGTATTCTTTCACAATGAATCACCTAACAGCCTTGGGTTTGTTGAACACACAAGTATAGGTGTTAAGTGAAAAATCTAAAGGGACTCCCTTGCTACCAATACAATCTCCAACCTAAATCAGAAAGTGACCATACCTTGCACACTGAGCTTACATGATGACATCAGATTTATAGAATATAAAATATTGAAAAATTAGAAAAGAAATAAAATTAGGCCATCTAAGTAACTCTATTGGGGCTATAGACGCCTGCTGGTAGTAGGGATTTACTTAGGGGGATTGTATAGATAACCTTGCCGGGGCTATGGATGCTTGCTGGCAGGAAGGCTCTATCTAGGTTGGCTATGAGGGATGATCCTAAACTATGTAGCTTAACATAAGTTACTAATGTTTTCAACTTGCTTTCAAGATGAGGATAATTAATCATTTGCACACACCTGATCCTTTGTTAGCATTGTTGCCATGATTTATCATACAGAAAGATTATGATGCTTTTACTTAGAAAGAGTTAGAATACTATATATGAATGTGATCACCTCACTTGAATCATTGAAATTTTGTTGTTTTGTTTGTTGGCAAGTTGTTGTGTGGTTACACAACACACCCCATTTTGACTTGAAAAAATAGGGACCCAACTTTTTGCTTGGTTTTGCTTATGTTTTCTTGCTTTTCGGCAGTCTGGTAAAAGTAAGTCATGCAGGTGACCCTACATAAGGGAGCTGGGTAAGTCATCATGATGAGGTCAGTTAGTCAAGGTTAATATTTCATGTCAATAACCTCATGGTTGGAAAGAGTACAAAATTTCATGCAGGTTTGCCTTTTGGATCGCCCTGATATTCCTTAGGGAATGAAAGTTATTGCAAGTCAAAGTCCTGGTCAAACCTGATATTCTGGGGGGTGTCATATTTCTTAACATCAGTCATCTTATGTAAGATCACCCTGGTCTAATTTTATCACCCAATAATAATTCGGTCCGGAACTCCGAACGTCAATCTTATGTGATAGTGGTATTTACTTGTCAAACAGCTTCATATATTTTGCGGGGGTCATATTTCGAATATCACCCGATATTTTGAATATCACCCAATCTTTCAAATATCACCCTGTCGCAAAATATCACCCTAGAACCCATATGCTGATGACATCATCCAATCCCGATGAATAAAGAAAATCACCCCAAAGGTGACATCATCATCCTTTTTACCTCGCGGAGGTATATTTCCAACGATCACCCTTTTAAAGAATAGGACGGTGACATCATCTCGATCTTTTGAAAGGGGGTCACTTTAGTTTTGAGAGGTCATTTGCAAATATCACCTGATCTTTAAAACATGACCCGATATTCTCAATATCACTCGATCCATTGACATCAATTTTCCCACTTAAAGGCGGAGGGTCATATTACATAGAGGGGGTCATATTCCCAATATCACCTGATATTACGAATATCACCTGATCTTCTGAAGATCACCCTCCTCATCTTGCACCATGACATTAAATGCACATAAATGCAGTAGGTGGATTCCCGCTGATTGCGAATGCGATGCAAACACCTGGCAACATCCGTATATTCATGGCCGAAGATCAATGGTTTTGATTAATTTAACCCAGTTTTGCCCTAATTTGCCCTACTAATAAGGTTAAAGGTGAATTTCCAAGGTCATTCTACAATTTACCTTATGATAAAATGAGAATTTACAGAGCGCATACTCAAACCCTCATACGACCTAGCTGCAAATGCATACAACTTACAGCATAACAGAACATGTGATTATCACTGGTATTTGAGCCCCTATTTTATAATCATCAGCCTAATCTAGGGGATAAGCATTGTCAGGTAAGTAATTAAAAACCCTCCTGTTGTCGTTTTCTACGTGTCCAGGTAGGATGCTTTTTCATTGGTTCGAGACTGTAAGTATGCATATCATGATGAAATAGATATTGATAAGTATAATATGCATGGTGCCATAAACGCATAGTGCTGTATATGAATGGATATAAATATTATGGTAAGACTAGTCGTATTCATTGCAGGAATCCATGGCAGATGTCAGGCGAAGCAAGTTGGAGTCAGAATTTCTTAAACCTATGTTTTCTCAACCTGAGGGAGTGCAGTTCAAGTATGGTGTCATAGGAGACACTCATCAGGGAAATATAGATTTAGTGGCATGGTCGTCAAAGATGCATAATGATAAAGAAAGTACCCTATTGGATGCCATTTTCGCATCAGGAATGTGGCATGCTGTTGTATTTCCTTATTCCATGGAAACTGTAGAGTTAATAGTAGAATGTGCTAGGAATTATAACCCTCAGACAAGGAAAGTGGAAAAACACGGTAGGATTTATGCAGATTTATCCATCAAAGGGATTGCAACTACTTTCAGCCTCCCACTTGGAAAGAAGGTAATCAGTATGGATCTGAAAAAGCTAGAGATTGAGTATATAAATAACAAAAAGATTGCAAGAAGGAGGATGTATCAATGGAGGGCAAAGAACAACACTTATACTGCCTCTACCAAATTACCAGTGCACCTATACAAATTTGACTTTGATGATGAATATTAGTATATGATTGCCCTACTCAATAGAGTGACATGCCAGCCTACTACTGGAAGTTTCAAGGATTGGATGTATGGGGTCATCATGATGTGCATTTACATAGACAATAAGCCAAATTGGGCTAAAATCATCAGTGATGCCCTAGATGAATAGATGATGAACCTAGGAGGCCTGGAGTGTTCATTTTACATGACTTCATATGCTATATATTCATGTGCGTACAAGGGTACATTTGATGCACTCACCACAGTTGGAAAGATTGGTGGCAGTTTGAATGATGCCCATATATGAGACCATTACCCTTAGTTGTAGAGAACAAACTATCTCCCTGATTACAAATTAGTGAATGATGCATTTTCTATGCATCTAGTCAAAACTATGGAGGAAGATAGAAGCAAAAGACTGAGTATGGAAGCTCAGGAAGTTATATATAAGCATGGTGCCTGGTTCATCTAGTTTGCCACATTTTCCTACATCAGAATAGAGGGTTTTGAGGGACAGCCTTTGATGCTACCCAGGTACCCTACTGATGGGGTAGTCCTGATGGAATTTCTGAGGCAGGTATCAATTATACTGGATGCATATAAAGAAAAAAATAAGATTCCTCCAATTTTGTTTCTAGTGACTATAGGGTGGTACATATGCCCTGATTCTGAAAACATAAAGAAGGCCATAGCGGGTCTGAACATAATGAACCTGCAGCCATTCCCATTGGTCAAATCATATGACCCCTATGGAAGAATGCAAAAGATCATAGGCCAACCTATAGATAAGAAGAACTTAGAGGATTTCTAGGCTGAATGTGAGGATGATGCTGAAGTTAAAAGAAGAAAATATCAGAGACTCACCCTCAATCAGGTTAGGACATTTGATTGCATTCTAGTGCCTGCATAATTGAAGAAGGATGATGGCAAGATCATGTCCAATGATTATGAAGAGAAAAAGGTGTATAATGACACCATTTCAGCCCCTGACCTGATGCAACCTGAAGATATTTCATTAGATCAGTTTACACTAGTTGACCTAAGCATGGGTAAATGAACAAATCAATACGATGAAGAAGAAGGGTGTAGCCCTCACAGTAGATAACAAGAGGAAAAGGTAGGAGATTTTAGATGAAGAATATGATGACTTTCTTGTTGAGAAGAGAAAATCAAATGGAGAAAGGCTGCCACCTTAGAAACAATGCAAAGGACCCCCTAGAGGAAAGAAGAAAACTGATGATAGTCCTAAGGGGGTGATAGTTGAAAGAGTTGATACATCGGCTGAAGGTGCATCTGCATCAGGACATGCATCAGCCTCATCTGCACAGCCTTTGATAGATGAACTGAGAAGGAAAAGAATCCTAAGGCCAGCCATAGAAACTACAAGAGTACAGTATAAAATGCCAAACCTCATAGCAGAATGTGGAAGAAGATATTCCTGAGGAGGAGCCAATGGATAAAGAGCCTAAAGATGATGATCCTGTGACATTCACTAGAAAAAGGAAGGTACCCTGGTGACATCACCACCTAAAAGACAGAGAACATCTATGAGGGGTGAAATAAGACATGACCCTGTAAAATTAAGGGGAGCTGGTAGTGAAGTGTTCAGGAAAGAATTGCAACATGATGTGCCACTTCCTACCATATTTCAGTTTAAGACTGAGAAGGCTGAAGAGCAATTGAAAGAAACCACTAGAGCAGTTCAAGGTGGTCCATTCTCATTAGAGGAAACTGTGGACCTATCGGATGATGAGGTGGTACAAAATGTGACTTCTCAGCAGATGGAGACTCTTGCTTCTAATACTTGCATGACCCCTCATGGAACTCCATCCTCACAGAGGGTGATATTAGAAGAGTTGAAGTAGATAGAGCAAGAGAAAGAGAATAGCCTAGAGAGGGTAGCCCAACAAATCGGGCTTGATAAGTTGGTTGATCAGGTAACTAGCCTTGTGGTGATAGACCTAACATACAAAGAGGATGTAAGTCCCGAACATCAAGCAGGTGCACCTGATAAAACATAAAATGTTGAAGAAGTTAAACAAAAAGAAGTGGAGAGCCACACTCTAGATATGGGCCAGCAACAACAAGAAATACGAGCTGAACCCAAGATAGTAGAAGTCCAAGAAAAGGGCGCGATTGATAAAAGCACATCAAGTGATGATGCCCACTAGACTTAAGAAACCTCAGGTGATAAAGAAACATCAGGTCATGAAGACCTTAAGACCCAGGAGGTAGATACATTAGGTTCAGATCAGAATGTGATCCAGGGTCAGGTAGATGTACCTAGTTCAAATATAATGATATCCACAGATACAAATGTGCCTCAGGATGAGAAAATCTCTAAAGTGGATGAGACACAAAAGGAGGGAGTGAAAGATTAGGTTCAGGACCAGCATGTAGATACACAGCACGATCCTCCCCCTCAAGAAGAAGTTTCACAAGAGGAAGAAATACAACAAGATCCCCCTCATGAAGAGTATCATGAGGAAGAAATAAGGAAATCACCCTCTCCACTGAAAATTGAGACAAATGTTGGAGATCAGGGTGGACATGATGATGATGATGGATACCAAGGATCTAGAGATCAAGTACCTCAATGGCTTGAGAAAGAAATAGGTACGAAATCAGGTTTCGAGATTTAGGAATTTGATGTTTCAACATTATTTTCAAAAACCATCATGAAGCCTAAGAGGAAAGCCAGATTAATATCTGCAATTAAAAGAGATCCTGCTACAGGTAGAAGGACCGCTCAGGTAGCACTTCCCATTGTTGAGAAAGAGAAAGGCAAAATCACCTTGGAAGAATTCCAGATTAGCACAGTTGATTTGGGGTTTGCTAATGAAGACCAAGAAGGTCAGGAAGGGAAGGATATAATAGATTCTTTCACCCAAAGGGTGAAGAAAGAAAAGGAGAAGAATAAGTAGCATAAAGAGTACATTGCTCAGCTGCACTCATACATAAAAAGGTTGATTAATCCTAATCATACACCATCAGATCAGGCAGTCCCATTGACTGCAATTTCTCAAGAAGAGGTTAATAAATTAGACCTTATGAGGCATGAGTTAGTGATAATGAGGAAATGGATGTCATCAGCACTAACAGGAGCTGAGGAAGTAGTGAGAGCCTCTTTGCAGAGGTGGAATTCTCTGAGCATCTCTAGGAAGAAAGTTGATAAATTACAGACTAAGACCGGAAAGAGGTCATTCCAGTTGGAGAAAGCCTTGGGTACTTTGAGTGAAATAAAGAGGATTAATCCTCAGATCCTAATAAATCATCAGGTGTTAGATAATAACATTACCATGCTGGTAGATATTTGCTATAAGGACATTAGGTTTGAATGTGATGTACTGAAGAAGTGCAAAAGTAAATTGAGAGATATCAGTGTGAAACTACACGGCATGATGTCTTATGAAGTAGAGGTCCTAGAAGCCCTTGAGGGGAAAGTAGAGGGGAAAATTGAAAATCAAGACGTGGACTTTGCCATAAAAGCTCTACATGATAACTTCCAGCCGATGGCTGATGACCCTCTCAACCACCTAATAGAAGAAGCAATGAACAAGGTCATGAGGATCAAATTCAGAGTGGACAACTATAATGAAACATTGAGTAGCAGGAAGGGTAAATTAGAGACCCTTCGAGATAAGTTTCAAGCCCACAAGCATGCCATCAGTAAAGCCAAAACTCAAGATGGCGGGGAAGTTGAAAGAATAGTAGAAGCATATGAAAATATCAGGACAATAATGCAGGTCCATATACAAGGTGACATCCATTAGGATGATGAAGACACAGAAAGTGATGATCATGATGATGAAGAAGAAGAACCTGAGGAGTAGATGAAGATGCGCTACAAGGGAAACATCTGTATCAGGTACTTAGAGGAAAATAAGTTACCTAGATGGTTTCTAGCTGGCAACCTATGCCATGAGATATAGTTGACCAAGTCAAAAAGGAATATGCACCGTGGATCTTAATCGATAAATCTTGATCGTAGATCATTTGTAATTGTTCCCTCACCTTGTTCTATAAAAGGTGCAGGGATGCCTTGTTTTAAAGATTCGAAGCTTAATTGAAATTTGTTTGCTGAAATATCAGGGCCTATTTCAAAGTTATTGTAAACATACATGTTTTTGCATACTTAATGAAAGAGAAGACCATTTTGATTACAAATCATCGTAAATCCTAAGTAGTTTGTGTTTGAATTCTTGATACATGCTTTGATTTGCTGTGTCCCTTGGAGTGCTCATCAGTCTGCATGTATTGTCTTCATTCATCATCCTTTGAAGTTTGCATCATCTGTATCTAGCTGTGGAACATCCTGGTGAAAATATGGTTTGATTTCTTCTCCTAATGACAGTATCAAGTGTGTATGTGGCTCAATAGCTGAAAATTCATCATAATTTGAAGTATTCTTTTACATTTCTTTTAATTTCAGAACAATTCACCACCACAATTGCAAATAATAGATAATCAAAAGCAAATAAAAATGAAATATGTAGACATTTTGTAGATAACTAAAGATTCATAGCATATTTGATGTTAAAGCATGTATAATTGATAAATATCATCCAAAGATTTGAGCATAGACACATCATTTGAAGAAATATACTGTGTAGAATAACCTTTTTGTGTAGCATCTTTACAGAAACAAAATCTTACTGATAAGCAAACATAAGGCCCCTAAATGGAAAATAGAAACACACATCAACCACTGAGTAACGTCAGTTGATTAAGAACTAATCCACAGAGACTTGGGATCATGAATTCTTTGAATTCATTGTATCTTTCAAGATGAGTAAAGGTTGATGTGTAACTTTTATTCTATGTTTGTTTATGACTAACATCATGATCAACATGTCCTCCATGCTGATATCTCTCAATTCTGCAACTCCTCTAGGGTTAGTTCCTGTCACAATCTCAAATGGTGTTCTTCTGGTGCTCCTATTTATTGAATTATTATATGCAAACTCTCCTTGTGGAAGAATCAAATCCTATTTTCTTGCCTTTTCTCCAACCAAACATCTCAACAAGTTTCCCAAAATCCTATTCACTACCTCTATCTGTCCATCAGTTTGTGGATGAAATGTTAAATTGAGCTTCAAATTTGTCTTCATATTCTTCCAAAGTGTTTTCCAAAAGTATCCAAGAAATCTTGTATCTCTATCTGAAATTATATCGTTAGGTAATCCATGCAATCTCACAATCTCCTAGAAAAATAGGTCAGCCACATGCACTGCATCATTTGTCTTCCTACAAGGTATGTAATGTGCCATGTTTGAAAATCTATCCACCACTACAAATATTGAATCATGTCCTCTCTATGTCTTCGGTAATCCCATTATAAAATCCATACTTATTACTTCCCAAGGTTTCTCTGGTACTGTCAAAGATTTATACAATCCAGTATTTTGACTACTCCCTTTTGTAACTTGACAAACTCTACAGCTCTACACAAATTTCCTAACATACTTATGTATCTAAGGCCAAAAGTAGTTTTCACTTACCAGAGCCATTGTCTTATCAATGGCAAAATGTCATGCCAATCCACCACTGTGTTGTTTCTTTAATCAAATTGTCTCTCATTGAACTCCTAGGTATGCACAACTAATTTCCTCTAAACAACATATTTTCCTGAATGAAATAGTCCAACCACTTACTCCTATCTATCACAATAGGTTCCTTACATGCTTTACAAGGTTCTACAAAATCAAGATCTTCTTCATACATTTTCTTCAATTCCTCAAATACCAACACTTCAACTCTCATCTCTATCAGCAAGTTCCTTGTCCTTCTTAGTGCATTTGCAACTTTGTTTGATTTTCCACTCCTATGCTTCAATAAAAAAGTATAACTCTGCATGAATTCTACCCATCTCATATGTCTCTAATTCAACTTTCCTTGACTGTTCAGATATTGCAATGCTTGATGATCTGTATACAACACAAACTCCTTAGGCAACAAGTAATGTCTCCACTTCTTCAAGGCTTGAATTATGGCATAGAACTCCTGGTCATTAACTAAATATCTTCTACATGCATCATTCAACTTCTCACTAAAATATGCTATAGGTCTACCTTATTGACTTAACATTGCTCCTATTGCATTTCCACTTGCATCACAATCTACTTGAAATACCTTATTGAAATCTGGTAATGCCAACATAGGTTCTCTATCACTTTCTACTTTAACAATTTAAAACTTTTATCTTCTCTTGATGTCCACTAAAAGTCTTTTCTGTGACCTCTCATTGTCTCTATCATAGGGTTACAAACTGAACCGAATTTTTTGATGAACTTCTAGTAGAAACTAGCTAATCCCTGAAATGATCTGACTTCTCCAATTCTCTCAGATGTAGGCCATTCAACAATTGTTCTTACTTTCTCAAGGTCCATCTTCAATCCTTCCATAGAAATCACAAATCCCAAATATACCAATTCTTCCTTCATGAAACTACACTTCTTGATGTTTATCAGTAATTTCTCTTCTCTCAGTCTCTGTAATACTTGTCTCAAGTGCCACGGATGTTCTTCTTTTGTCTTACTAAAAAATTAGAATATCATCCAAATATAAAATAAAAAACTTAATCAGGAATTTCTTCAAGACTTCATTCATCAATCTCATGAAAGTACTCAGTGCATTTGTCAATCCAAAAGGCATCACTAACCACTCATACAATCCTTCATTTGTCTTAAAAGAAGTCTCCATTCATCTCCTTCTCTGATTCTGACCTGATGGTATCCACTCTTCAAGTCTATCTTTGTAAAATATTTTGCTCCAGTCAAACAATCCATAATATCATCCATCCTAGGTAAGGGAAATCTATACATAACTCTGATCTTGTTGATTGCTCTAGAGTTTATACACATTCTTCATTCTCCATCTTTCTTTGGTGCTAACACTGCAAGTACTGCACAAGGACTCAAACTTTCTCTGATCAAACCTTTCCTCAACAACTTGTGTATTTGTTTATTCAATTCTTCATTCTATGTCAGTGTCATTCTGTGTGTTTCTTTGTTAAGCAAACTAGCTCCAGGTATAAGATCCATGTGATGACTGATACTCCTAATTGGTGGAAAACCTTCAGGTACATTATCTGATATGATGTCTTCATATTCTGTCAACAACTCAGTTATCTCCTCTAGTTGTGATTCTTCATTTTCTTTTAGGGTTCTGGGCTTCTTAGGAATCAAAGTATAACACATATTCTCATGTCTCAAACCATCCAAAAATTTCCTTCTATCTACCAAACAGATTCTAGCATTCCCACATACTTCACTCTTAGGATCATCTTCCAAAGGAACCAAAGTAACTCTCTTTCCATTTGATGTTATAGTATATGTATTCTTTCTCCCATCATGTATAACTTTTATATCATATTGCCAAGGTCTACCCAACAAAATATGACAAACATCCATAGGCATAATATCACACAATACTTCATCATGATAAGATCCAATATGAAAATTTACCAAACATCGTTCACTCACCAGTACCTTATGCTCATCCTAAATCCATGCTATCTGATATGGATTAGGGTGTTTCAATCTTTCCAACTTCAACTTAGTCACCATCTCCTCTGAAATTAGGTTATTTGAACTACCACTATCAATTACAACTTTTCAACATTTACCTCCTGATTTGCATCTGGTTCTGATCAAACTTTTCCTCTATGGTGGTTCCTCTTTTGTCTCTACTTGAAATAGTGCTCTCCTCATGACAAGTGATTCTCCTTTCTCAGGTTTACCAACTGACCTTGGTGATCCAACATGTTCTTCCACATAGATTGCTCTTCCACTGTTCTCTATTCTCTTCTTTGTACTCCCTTGATTACCTTCAAATGCTCTATGTCCTTCACCTCCACACTTAAATAGGTTCCTCTAAATGTTCTCCTATCAAGTCATCTTCCTTCTCTTCTATATCCTTCACTCCAGTATGAATTAGGGCTTCCTCTATGGTAAAAAGTTCTATCATCTCTCTAGTATGCATTGTTATCTCTGTCCTCCTTGAATGTGTTCTTTTGTCTGTTCTGCTCCGCATATGATCTCTCTCCTTCAGAAAATGTTCTACCTTTCTAAAAGTTACCTCCTCTACCTCTCTATCTTTGATTGTGCCTCTTGTTCAACTTCTCTTCAACTTTCAAGGCAAACTGATATGCTTCTTCCAATGTTGTAATCCTCACCAAACTTAGTTCTTATTGAATGTTCAATCTCAGTCCATTGATGTATCTAGCCACTTTCTCCTTGCTTGCTTCACTATGTCCTATCCTTATGATCATATTATGAAATTATTTAGTATACTCCTTCCTAGATTTCTCCTTTTGTCTTGGGTTTTGCAATCTCTTCAATAGTTCCAACTCATAGTCAGTAGGTATGAACTGTTTCTTTAGTTTTGTCACCATTTTGTCCCACTTTGTAATCTTTTCTTTTCCTCTTTTGTTTCTATCCAACTGAACTTCTTTCCACCATATAGTAACATGTCCTTTCAACTTTGTCTTTGCAAATTTCACCTTCTTTGGATCTTCAATTTCTTCATACTCAAAGTATTCTTCTAGGTCATTTATCCAATCAATCAACTCTTCAAGATTCAGATTACCAATATGGTCGGCACATCACCTCTATATCTCTTCCCAATCTTTGAAATAGCTCTCAACATCTTTACTTGATCCGATTCTTCTTCTTCTTCATCTCCTAGGGTTTCGCCAATTTGATTAGAGGATTGAAATTCCTCATCATCATCACTTTCAACATTAGGTCTAGATGCAAGTCCTCTTTGCCTATCTTCTTCAACAAAAGCCAAGAAAACTCACATGGTTTTCATCATATCCATCATCTCATCTAGTATTCTAGCCATTATTCCAATAGCAGGGATTCTCCTCGGCGGCATTCTTCCTCGGATCAAGTGCATCTACCTTAAATTTGGCTATTGAGATATAAGGTGATAATTTCCTCATAATCAATGATCGGTTGCAACATAATTAACCCACCTCAGATTCAGAGATCTCTCCATAGAAATGATGTAGCACACAACTTACACTCAATACATTTTTGCCATTAATCATGTGAGATCCAAATATTTGAAGACTGGAACATAAAAAACTTCTATTCATCAACTTTGCCGCTACAATGAGAGAAAACTCTCTTATATCCAAGAAAATGAAAAAAACAAAAAATTACCTTTTTTGGCAGATTTTGACAATTGTCATATTTTGCCATTTTAGGTAATTTTACAATCATATCTTGAGAATCCAATTTTTTTCCCAAAAAACTCATAAAGCTAAGGTAGGACGAAAAAACAACTAACATCCTAAATTCGAAACATGAGTTTCGAGTTATTAAAAAAAGAAACTTTTAAAAAATTAGAAAAAAACACTAATTTGCCATTTTGAGGGCCAAGATGAAAGTTTCAAGCCCTGAAAAAGTACCAAGACGAGGTCCAACCAACTAGGGTGGGTTGGGAAACCACTGGCCACCTCATAACACATCCACCTATAAAATTTCGTAGAAAACCCACATCCAAGTCAAAAGTTATGACCTTCGGAAGTCCCTGCATCAAGAAAGATCTGATGGAATTCCCTCGCCAACTTTGCTCAATTCACTCCCAAAGATTTGAACTTTCACTTTGATACCACTTAGTATAGTCATGGTTAGAAGGGTCCTCAAAGAGAATAGTCCAGACCATGCAACAAGAGTAAACACAACAGAAACAACTCCAATAGATAACTCAAATGTAGATTCAGTCATTCACTATATCAAAGAATTCAAATACAAATTGGCCGACAACATGTGGGCTTATAGTTAGGGCTCAAAGGCTTGATTTCATAGTTACAAAATATGCACAAGATATAGCTTTGAAGCTCCTTCACACAAAATTCAAACTATCAACTATGAACTAATGGTCAACTATTAATTACTTTCTTTCCTAAAAATCTATTACATCAATATATATCATCTCCAGAACATAAGGTTCCTCTGCGTTGGCCAAGGAAGGTCACAAACTCCAATGATGAGTTGTAACATGTGTACATGGATAGGTTAGACCTAATCATGTAGAACTCCTCTGCAAATGAATGGAATGGTGTACAGATCTTAGGGAAGGTCAGCCATGAACCAAACAACATTGAATGATGTGTCATTTAGCTATGAAGTCATGAATTCCTCCACAGGTCTTCTCCTTTAGCTAATTGTCTGAGACTATCAGGATGCCATGTTCTAAGAAAACACTCGATCTTTTGATAGCAAGATCTTACCGATACCCTATCCAAATGATCTAAATTTTGGATATGATGTGCATGAATGTATCTAGATGCTAAGTCCAACTCTGAAAGGTCTAAAATGTAACTGCAGTAGAATGTAGACCAAAATATAAAAACTGCTACTGATTGAACTAACTGTTCTGAATTGAAAAATAAAAGGAAACAAAATGAATGCAAATGTTTTTGGTTGATGAAAGATTGCTCTTGAACTAAGGATGCTCTTGCATCAACTATGGTTGCTCACACATATAATACTTGGAATAACAAACAAAGCAAACAACAATCAAGTATTTCGATATCTTTACCAACTTCTCAACCTATGCTTCCTCAAGCACCTTGTTTAACACATAAAACTAGTCAAGATTATGATCTTGTTGAGCAGCTTTGTGCTACTTCTGCTAAGATTTCTCTTTGGGAACTTATACAAACTTCACCTACATACCATGAAATGCTCCAAGAAGCTTTACAAAAGGTGATTGTACCACCTACTGTTAAGCCAAATGATGTAGCATCTCTCCTAGATTGTATGCATGTGAGAAAAATAGACATTCTATTTTAACAACACAAGTTGCCTTCTCTTGAAGTTCAAAATCAGTATGATCATTTGATTATATTCATTACAATAAAAAATAAATTAATTAAGTTATGATTGATAATGGACTGACTCTTAATGTTTATGATATTAATTTGTTGCATAAGATTAAGGTTGACACTTCTTTGATTAAGCCAAATAGAATAAGCATTCATGGCTTTGATAGTGTTGGAAGATAGTCTCTAGGCACTATAAATTTACCTGTACAAGTTGGTCCTATGACTTTGTCCACCCTGATTCATATCATGCCTAGTTCTTTATCATACAACATGATTTTGGGTAGACCTTAGATTCATACATTAGGGGCAGTTCCTTCTACACTTCATCGTTCAGTTAAGTTTATTTATAAAGATAAACTTCATACTATTGAGGCTGATCCTAAACTAGATAGTTATTTACAAATTGAATTACAAAAGAAAGTTGTTCATCATAAGATCTCAAACAACTTGAAAGTTGATCCATCAACTCCTCCTGCCATAGACAATGTTGTACAAGATTCTAAACAATCGAATGCATTCCTTAGTGATGATTGGGGTTCATTGGATTTTACATCCTCCTCTATAGGTGAATTTAAAATTAGCAACTCTAATCCTAAAACATCAAATGTTGCATCGATCTCATCTAAAAATTCAAATCTGAAAACTAATGTCTCTTTGGTAACAAACACAGATAATACTCTTACTTACACTACAAATTATGAGACCTATGAGGCTCCACCTTCGTCCAAAGAGATGGCCTCTCTTTATGGTCAAGGATTTTAGATCCTTTATAAGAATTGTGACTATGTAGGTAATGGTTGTGGTATTAATCAACAAGGGATTCGAGTACCTATAGAATCTGCTTCACGACATTACTCAAGTGGCATTGGATATAATCCTTTCAAGGAATCTAAAGCATGTAGACGTCCTAATCTTAATGTAAACACAATATCAACACCTAATTTGATATTTCCTAAGATGATTGACACTAATTGTCCTCCAGGAGAGATTCCTTTAGATACCTTTTCAACTGATGAAGTAATAATTGAACTCTTGGGAGCTTATGACAATGTTCCCTATTATCATCATAAATGTGGATTACCTTATTGTTTGAAAAACAATGCATATTTTGGGAAGTCCACTTTCTTGGTAAACACTACTTTAAAATCTGAGGAAGAATTTGAAGAATTACCACAATCACCCAACCCCCTAGACCATAGTACTTTGCTTAATGGAAAAACTGTTGAAGTTTCTATGGAGAAGGATAACACTGAAAAGATTATCCCTATAGGTGATTTTTTAAACATAGAAGAAAAAGAAGATATGATCAAGCTTTTACATGAATTCTCAGACCTATTTTCTTGGAATTATTCAAATATGTCTGGTATTGATCCTCAGATTATAACACATAATATCATATTAAAACCGGATGCTATGTTGTTTAAACAAAAGATTCGTAAGATGAATCCTAAGGTGGCATTGTTAGTAAAGGCTAAGATAGAAAATCTCTTAGAAGCTAGTTTTATCTGCCCTATTGATTATTCACCTTGGATTTCAAATATCGTGGCCATAGCTAAACTTGATGGCTATATTTAGATGTGTACCAATTTTAGGTATTTGAACCTTGGTTCTTTGAAAGATGATTTCCCATTGCCTAACATTAACATCATTGTTGATTCAATAGCTGGCCATGAATTACTTTCCTTCATGGATGGTTTTTTGGGATATAATCAAATTTTCATCAACCCTCAAGATCAATATAAGATAGCTTTTATAACACCTTGGGGTACATTCTGTTGGGTAGTCATGTTGTTTAGATTAAAGAATGCAGGAGCAACTTACCAATGGGCTATGGATCTTATCTTTTATGATTACATGCATAACATCTTAAAGGATTATGTTGATGACATTCTTGTGAAGTCTATTCATTGTCAAGATCACGTCACAATCCTCCATCAAATCTTTGAGCAAATAAGGAAATATAACATGCACTTAAATCCTCGTAAGTGCATCTTTGGTGTAGACAATGGAAAACTGTTAGGATTTATAGTTTCACATCGTGGTATTGAAGTAGATACGAAGAAGATTGATGCAATTGTTAATATGCCAACACCTAAAAACATATCTCAACTTTGTAGTTTGCAAGGGAAGATATGAGCCATCAATCGATTTGTCTCACAACTTGCAGATAAGACTCACCCTTTTACTCAACTACTGAAGAAGGATTCAAAACTTTAATGAAATTCTGAATGTTAGAAAGATTTTGAAGACTTAAAAAGTTATCTGGCTAATCCTCCTATTTTACAGCTTGTTACTACTGATAAACCTTTTATTCTTTATACCTCGACATCTAATAATGCTCTCACAGCTTTATTAGCACAACATGATACTAAAGGCAAAGAGTGTGTTATATATTACATCAGCTAAACTTTGCTCAATTATGAAGTGCGATATACTATCATTGAGAAGCAGTGCTTAACTTTGGTCTTTGCAACACAGAAGCTTAGACATTATCTTTTAAATGTTGAAATACATGTCATGGTGAAATTTGATCTGTTGAAACATTTTTTTGCTAAAACAAATCTTTGAGGTCACTTGCTAAATGGGTTATGTTGTTAACGAAATTCGATCTTAAATTTTTCTCTCAAAAAGAAATTAAAGGACAAGCATTAACGGACCATTTAGCTAACACACCTTCAACCTTTGCTATACAAAGTCAAGAGACACTTCCTGATGATCAAATCCTAAATATAGATGCAGATGTTAAATGGGATTTGTATTTTGATGGTTCAAGATGTCGAACTGGCTCTGGTGCTAGTGTCATACTAGCACTAGTATAATTTTGGAAAATAAATGACTATGTGACTAAAACTTTTAGTCACGACAACTAAAATGATTAAATTCTAGTCATTTTTTGCAACATAGCTATAAATAACTAATTTGATGGTGGGTAAAAAACATAGCTATAAATGACTAAATAAATGACCAAGTAATTAGTCACACAAATAAAATTAGAAAGAGAGGGAAATTAAAAAAATATTTTGAATTGGAAAGAGAGAAATTTAGATAGGAAATTTTTTTCCATGAAAAATAATTCAAACAAAAGAAACCTGACTTCCTCTACACTCAAGACATTGTTCATGCATTGGATGCGTTGTACAGGGGTTGCATTCACACTCAAAAATAGGTAATGCTCATTAATGTCCCTCTTTTTACATTGATAAATTGGAACACAATCACTTGAAGATGTTAATTTTATTGTATTTTGTTAAATTTTGTATTGGGTAGACCCATTTCAAGGGGATTTCCTAGAAGTGATAGAAGAGTTTCTAGAGAAGGGCATGGCCAGATGCATTGCATTCAATCACCAAGGAACCTTACTAGCAGGTTTGGTATTCATGCATTTTTTAAACTATAATTTTTTTTTGTGTTTGGTACTCTGTTTCAGTTATGCCCATTTTCTAGATGTTGTAAATATAGACAACAAAATCTAATTCAATCTGTTGACTGTTAATACTCAAACAATACCCCACTCTTATTAGGGATGCACGAAGTTCAAATCTCAATTGTGAAGGATTAGGGTTTCACCTAATTGTAGAAGAATTGCCTCAACCTTGCAAACTTTTTAAAAAGAAAACAACAAATAATCTTATATTGCTTAATACCCATTTTAGTTCTGTGAGCCCTATCACAATTTAGTCCCCTGAATAGTCATTATTGTGTTGAAGTATTGGTTATTAATACTAGTGTTGGTGTGTTCTGAAGAGTATTCAATATGCTTCTTTGTTGAAATGGGGTTTGATTTTTCTTAATCGGGGTCATCTTAGGTGGTTCAGCTTGGCTTAAAATGCCCAAGTGATGAGCTTGTAGATCAATCTAGGGTTCCTAGCTTTTTTTATGTGATATGGAAGTCACCCTTTTAAATGTTTCTCTCCTTGATGATCATCTAACTAAAATGTCCTTTTAGCATGATGATTTTTCTCTCATGGAAAAATTCATGGGAAGAAGACTAGATGACGTAAAACTCTATGAATGGATATGGAATCTACGAGGCTAGATACGGAGTTAAATTCTTCCTTTTAAGGATTTCTTTCTTCTTCAAGTCTACTGTGGATAGAGAGTTTTCTCAAACAAGGGTCATGATATTTTTAGCAAATATGGATTGTTTTTATGTCCTCTAGCAACCATTTTTAGACCTAGATCATCTCTTTTTCAAAGGTTCCCTTTTGGATCCCACTTCAACCTCCCTATGGTTTGTAGAGTAGTGAAGATAGTTTAGTTTCTTGCAAAGATCTATACCTCTAGAGCAATGCTAGTCACAAGTTGCATAGCGCAACATAATGATTGCCTTACACCCTATGCAGTTGTTAGTAGCTAGACGACACAACCATTTTTAATCATCAATATCAACACTATAAAATTATATGCTTCTATGCACCATGCAAATGATACTCATGTTTCCTAGCACTTGAGAGAACTCATTGTCACATGTTTACTTACATTAAGCACATCTAAAAAACTAAATAGAAAATAAAGGGCACTTGATAGCAAGGTTTCCCTTCAAATTTAACTCCAAAACCCAACATACAATTTAGCAAAATTATCCCTCAGATTTCAGCTCTATTATCTAATTAATTTACCCTCAAATTATCAAGCTGAACAATTCAGCAATATGACCTCTCAAATTTCAACTCTAAAATCTATCAATTTATTGTGCAAGATAATAATTCTTTGGGTTCTCAAGTCTTTATCTTTATACCACCTTTCATTTAGAATCATATGTTCATTGGCTTCTTAGGTCTTTATCTTTCTACTTCATCACATACTTGCATTATCATGTCATAAGATCTCTAACACAATACCATGGAATCCTCAATGCATCTTGTATAAAGCTAAATAGTTAAAAAAAAACAAGTAAGAAACATACTCAGTAAAAGTGATGACAAATTGGCACATTATCTTCTCATTTTTTTGTACAGTTGAGAACATTCCAAATGTTTTCAAATGCCAAATTCTTTGATACATCACATGACTCCTCCAAATTATTACTTTTTTAAAAATAGAAAGTTCATAGTTTATAATACTAAGAAATCATCAATCTTTTTTCCATTTCTATGATCTAAAAGAAAATATTAAGCACTCGAGAAAGAATCAAAAATAACAAAGTCAATTAATATGGCAGCCTAAAATAAGCCTCAAACAATACAAGGAAACAAGGATTACAACCTGGTTTGAAGTCTTTCCCAAAATTTTGAATCAAGAGTAAACCACTAATGATAAGAAACAATAATTGGAAACATGGTTTACAACCTGGTCCCCATAAATTGTTGACACAAAGCAACCTAAAGAAAAAAGAAACTAAAAGATGACATTTTTAAATAATCAATGCTCTATAATAATGATTAAGTATGTGTACATGCTAAGCCTTCTCTGTACCACACACAGTACTAGCATGCCCAATTTGTTGATGATTACCACCACCATGAGGATGCTCAATAGGATTCATTGCCACACCACGAACCTTGGGCCAATAGTTTCTTTTGACCCTATATTTGTGATATGCATTGCCAACTTTGAGCATTGGCTTTTCTGTCCTTCTACCACTAATAACCTGACCAATCATGGCTCTGCAACTACTTGGCACAATCTTCTTAGCTCCAGATGGAAGCTTTACCCTGTAAATTGAAACCAATTTACAAGACTTGACAAACAAGGCTATTAAAAATCTGCAAAATCAAAAATTACACAAATCTAAATATTAAGAGAGAACTTAGAAAATTGTTCCAAATTATTTCCACTACCTTTGGAATAATTGCATTTATTAGCTCACTATAACCTTAGAAAAAATTAAGCATAGAAATATGCCATAAGTCTCCACAAGGTGTGATGAAAGTAGATTGTCATTGATGTCAAAAAGGTGTTGGTATTGACAAGAGTTGTTCATGTCATCAGGATTAGTGGATGTTTAAAGTCTTCATCATGGGATTGCTCACAGTTTCATGATCATAGTTCAAGAGTTGTTTTCTTCATGATGCTCATGGTCTCATTTCCGGATGCTTGATGGAGTTCATATCTTATTTGTGTTGGTTCATTTTTGTAGATCTTATGCAATGGTGTTTGAAGACTTGATGATACTTATGGCTTCATTTCAGGATTTCACTTGGTTCATTCTTTTTGTTGATGCCAAGATTGTTGTCATACTATTGACAATAAGGTTGCAAAGATTGTTTTAGGATGTCTTAAGGATAGAAGAAGCAAGGTGTTCAAAGGAAGAGTTTTTATTCCAAATCAGAGTAATCTCTTGGTGACATGTGACATAGTAATCTAATGGTGACTTCATTATATACATTACATGTGTAATGCAAGGCATGAATTTCAAGTCAGGATGGCATATCATTAAAGACCACTTTGTCTTTTGCATCAATCTTTGTGTTCTAAAAATGTCTTAAGAATTGCCTCAATATGGATATGCTTGAAGAAATTCCAAGGTTTTAGTATGTTAACTCTTGAGATATTAATCTCTATACACCTAATCACATATTCTATTCCCTTCACTTCCCGTCACATTTGAAGTGTTCTTTTTTATTTATTTTGAGATTGACCTTTTGAATAGGTCAAAAGCCACTTAAGTGGCAACTTTAAGGGGCTTATTATCATGGGGAACTGGCCCCCTATCCCTAGGAAGACTGATGGGATCAGTCAATTTCATTTAAGATTGAGTGCCAATACTATATCAATGGTCAAGTTTAAATATGGACTGAGCACGAATGTGAAGATCCTTGGTCGTGGTTTAAACTAAGACCTCCTACTCTCTGTTTTAATTTGACATGCAATTGGCTGTCAAAAAGTCTTCTTTAACAGCAGAAGTAAAGTTTAAAAAGCTAGTTTTAGATAGATATTAAAAGCATATAGTTAATGCTTTTTAAATCATTTTTTAAAGAAAAATCTTTCTATTTTTTTTAATTCCCGTGACATTGAAGATATAAATGAATGGTTCTAAGAAAGAAAAGTTTCTTTCTTGAGTTTTTATTTAGAATGTTTTTTTTTGTCTTCTTGAAGAAGATTTTTGGCAAAGGGGATTTTGAAAAAGAATGAGTTCGAGGAGATTTTTTTCAGATTAATTTATTCTTTGAAGATTAACAAATTTGGTGAAGAGTGTTTTTGCATATTGAAGTTGAAAAAGGTTTTTGAAGTACATAGATTATGAAGAGTTAGAAGAAAATTAATTGGAATTTTGTTGAAGATTTTTGCAGGGCATAATGAATATGAATATGCATATGAAGGGTTATTCTTATGAGGGCAATAATGAAATATTGAAGTTTTTTTATGTAAAGTTTTTGAAAATAAATTGTAGGTGCAAAATGATTTATGAGATGAAAATGCAGAGAGAAGAAAAGTCGAGTCATTTTTAAGTTTTGTAGATGCATGTTGTTATTGAAGACAAAATGAATTCTTGAAGATAAACAAATATATAAACATGCTTTGAAGATGAAGATGAAAGGACTTAATGTCAATTATGCAGGATCTTCATTGAGAAAAGATGAAAATCATTATGCAGAATGTGGAAGGACATCTCTTATATATATTGTTTTTGCAGGTGCATTGAAACATTAATTTTTGGGTGTGTGGATAAAAATGTAGTGATAAAGACATATTTTGAAAATACAGATGAAATCATGTTTATGCATGAATGAATCAAATAATGATGAATACATTATGCAACAAACTGACAAATTGAACCATGTCAAGACAATATGCATTTGAATGCGCAGAGATAATTTAAATTAGGTGAATTGTTTGTACAGAGATACTCTGAATAAGGTGAATTGATTGTGCATCGGATGTAGTTTGAAAACATACACATAGAGAAATCTATTTTGATTTTTGAAGGCATAATAAAAGATGAAATTACAAATGAAGGATGTTGTTATGCAAAGATGGAATAATGAATTGAATGGAAACAAAGTAACCCTCTGATTTTTTTTATCTCTTCTAATGGCGATTGTGTTTTCTAGTGAGGCACAGTATGCCAGTGAGGCTTGTAGGTTAGTGAGACCTTACATTTGTCAATGAGACACATATTGTAGCCAGTGAGGTTTCTTTGTAGCCAATGAGGCTTGCCTAGTCAGTGAGACCTATATGTAGCTAGTGAGGCATGTCTTTCAGTTAAGCCAGTGAGGTAGTTTTGGAGTGGTTTTTCTACCCTAGGAGGGTTTTCCACTCGTACAAAAACTTGTGTCATGATTCATGTTATTTTCATATGTATGTGTGTATGTTAATATTTTTCTCATGAGGTTTTGTTCACTCCTTTCATTCTTAGTTATGTGAATATGTGTAACAAATCATTGATGACTTTCTCTCTTTGTGTCTTGAAAGTTAAGAAATACAAAAAGGTTTCAAAATTTATACAACACTGATTCACCCCCCTTCTCAGTGTTGTCCTGGACTCCAACAAGGTGTACACCTAGAACTCAAAATAGTTTGAAAATAATTTGGAAAAAGCCACCATCCATAGGACATCACAATAGATGCATCACATGTTTGTTGCTAGCCAAAAAGCAAAATGATAAACAAAAATGATAATGAGTCAAGGGGAACATCAAGAAGCAGTACATTCAAATTAAATTTCAACCAGATGCAAAATGAGCACAACCCACTTTGACTTGTCATAAGTTCAAAATATTAGAATAGGTACATTTTTATGTCTGTAAGGTGACAACAATCCAACAATGGATCAAAAGTTTTAGATTGAAATGCAATAGAAATGTATTACAAATGACAACAATCAAATTTGAAATTACTCATCTCATAAAAGAATAGTGGAGAAAAGGCAGAAAAAGTGTTCTTTGATTTCATCGAGCCAATGAGAAATATTGTCTCAAAAATTTAACTATATCACCATGACTTGTTTTCCTCTATCCTTCTTACTACCATACCGTAAGCCTCACTTGAGGCCGCCATGGAGGCACAATGTATTGTTTTCCTCTACTCCTTACTGCCATACTGGAAGCTTCACTTGAGGCCGCCATGGGGGTGTGGTGTACTAAATTCCTCTGCTCCTTACCACCATACCACAAGCCTCACTTGAGGCTGCTGTGGGGGCATGGTGTACTATTTTCCTCTACTCCTTACCGCCATACCACAAGCCTCACTTGGGGCTGCCATGGGGGCACAGTGTACTATTTTCCTCTGCTCCTTCTTACTACCATATTGCAAGCCTCACTTGAGGCCACCGCGGGGGCGCAGTGTACTATTTTCCTTTGCTCCTTCTTACCACATTACCAATAGTTGTTCTCTTGACTACCGCAGGACCACAGTGAAGTATCATATGCCACTTAAATTTATACCACCAGCTTGCCACTTCATTTTGAGACCACTATAGGGCTGCGGTAATCAATCTCTGCATACTGCGATGCTACAAGTGCAATCTCTTCATGCTGTAGGATAGCGATAACTGCTCCGTTGTTATCCTTGGTTCTCGTACACTCACCAAGACCTTTTGAGTGACCTACGAGACTATGGTGGGAGACAAAAACACATCAATGGTCAAAAATACAAATATCTTTCACATGGACTTGGTATGGGGTGCTTATGAATGACTCCTAGAATAATTTTAAAAGAAATATGGATCCCTAAGATGGATCTATGGAAGGAAATTTGCATGAAACCAAGTAGGACTATGAGAATTTTGAATGTCCTAATGAATGACTACAAACCTTTCTATTCTTGTCTTGGCTGGGCCATGTACAGGCCTATTATGGGTTCCATAGGGTTTCTAGAAGTTTATCTATATAGACCTTACAAATGTCTCATAAACCCTTAGAAAACTTCACAAACCCTTAAAAATCTTGTGCATACCTTTAATGACTTGATAGAGTTCCTAATGATCATGCATAATTTCTCATGGTTTATGCAAGGTCCTCCACTAGCAGGACCTAGTCCTACTTTAGGACCTCTTAATGGCCAATGGACATCACCTTCACAACCACCAGGTCCTTATCCATTTGTTGCTCCAGGTAAATAATCTCCTTGTTGATGGTGAACTTTTAGTTGTATTTCACCTATTATGAAACCATACATACTTAAGTTTGTCATGCTATTCAAAGGCAAAATTTTAAATCCTAAATGAAACATTATGGGCTAATCTGTAACTTATATAATTATTGAAAGATTGGAGTTAAATATAAGGCCTTAGTTGCTTTTGGTCTATCTTTTGGTTGAATCAGTATCCAACAAAAGTAGTGCATGTTTACTGAAGCAATGAAGTATTTTTTGAAAATTTAGGCTGTTTCTTTTGGGTTGAGTGCTTTTGTAGAGTTTGTAGCCTAGGGCCCAGGCTAAAAGCTTGAGTTTGGGAAAATCAAATCAAAATCTTATGGATTTGATTATTGGGTTGGGGATTGTATATATGTAGATGAATCTAAGTCTTAGTTGGGAGTTGGGCCTTACACCCACTGGTTGCATTTTCTTAAAATTTTCTAAGGACTTTTCATAAAAACCCATTTTAAACATATCTTTTAATCACGACATTCCATGATATCACATTTCTTTGAGGCATTTTTTGAAATAGTTTGCTTACCTTGTCTATGCTTCCACATTTTCATGTATGTCTAGCAGGGCACTTGTAACTACAACATATGACAAAAAAATCCCTGTTGTTATGCTTTGATGGATGTCCCTTCATTATGATCCACATGCACCAAAGGTTTAACTGGCATCTTAGTAATAATGTTTAGGGTGTCCTCAAGATAGCCAACACAGGCATGAAAGTCGACCATGCACACCTAATGATCAACTATATATGTAATACAATAAGGGTTACTAACATGTGAAGTATGTGCAACCCTCATCCACTAAACCTGCATGACTGCATGCATCTAGAGCACAAGCAAAGATTACAATGTCAGTGTTCTAGAGTGCTTAAATGTCAAATATTTGGTAATTATGGTTAGTTTCATTACATTCAAATTCTAAATTCTGGGAAATTATATACAGTTAATAGATAGATGGTTGTTTGGATAGTGAACTTAGCTTTTCTTAGAAATTAACTAAAATATCTTGTCTTGAAATATCTAGAAGGATTATTTTAATTAAAGAGGATTTTGTGGTTATTTTTGTAACAATGATTAATAATGATTTTACAGTGCAGCTAGCTTGCTATTTTCATTCAAGATACAAGTCATCAAAGTCAAGCACACACCAAGAAGATGGTACTCTACTTCAAACCCTCAACCTCACTTTGTTTAGTCTGCTTACATGGAGATATTAAGGAAGTTGCCAAACAATTAATATATATATATATATATATACATATATATATATATATATATATATATATATATATATATATATATATATATATATATATATATATATATATATATATATATATCATTTGTTGTTTGTGAAGGGGAATCCTGTGAGATCCAATATGGTAGTGGATCAATATCTGGTTTCTTAAATAAAGATGATGTCACAATTGGGAAACTTGTTGTGAAACATCAAGTTAGTAATTTTTAGATGTTAAGGCTTCCTAGTTGGATATCAAAGATCTTTTCTCATCAATTTAATTTAGAATTTATGTATAATTAATGGATTCTTTCATGGTGTAGGTCTTTATTGAGACAACACATGAACCATGGTTGACATTTTTTTTTGAATCGGTAAGGATGCTTAGAGCATCATCATATAGTAGTATTAATAAAAATGTTTTTATAGATTACAAAAAAGGCCCTTCCTGGCCAAAAAGATAACATAACAGAGCATTTTAACTAAGGGCCCTGAATAGATCTACAGATCTAAAAGGCCCTTTTTGGCCAAAAAGGAAACCAAAGTATAGTAAAGCCAAAAACTGAAAATAGAAAGAGTGGTTCACATGTTGTCCATATTTAAATCCACAACCCTAAAGCCATGAACCCCTAGTTGGATTCTCTGCAAAAAGGATTGTGTCAACATCATTGGTGAAGGGAACTACTAGTGGTTGGAAATTTGACAAGAATATCCATGCATTGAATACTCCCTCTATCCTTTCCCTCTTGGACCTTCCAAATGCAAAATTGTGAGCCCACAGTGAATTATCAAAGATCTCTTTGTTACCTAATTGCAAACTTGAAATCATCGCTTGATAAACACAGTTAAAATTGGGTTTATTAATGATATCTTCATGGAGGAAGAGTCCCCCTACCAAGGCTGAGCCATCATAGATATTATAAGTAGCAAAAACTTCAAATAGCTTAACATCTGGGATTAGATAGTCATGAACAAAAATGGTGCTACGCTTTTAACCTTATCAACCTGATGAAATAAGTCCATCGCATTGGAGAGAAAATGAGATACCAGGTGCGAAGCCTAACATACCCTAGATTGTAGTAGAAAATATCTATCACATACATCTAACAAAGCATACTCCACCTCTTCATCGAATAGTTTGAAGGCCCTAGCCATGAAATCTAAGTTGATGCTTCCATGCATTGGTTGTTCCCATGGTTGAATAGACAAATAAAGTCAACAATTGCAGGGATAGATAGACATTGTAGATACATAGCAAGAGAAAAATGAAGAGGCAAGAATAAAATAATGACATAGATACCATGGTCTCTTGCATAAAAAGAGGATCGCACGAGCCAACATAATGAATTGAAGTCATTCAAGCTGGCGGGGAAATAAAATCAAGGCAGATGAGATCCAAATGTGGAATATATTGCTTAGCTCACAACACTCCTCTTACAGAGCATTCAATGAATATAATCAAAGAGACATGTGCGAAGTGAACAATTAATGCTAGATGGAAATCTACATAGATTGCAAGGTTCAAAATGACTAAATATACTACTAATTAATGCCAATTAATAATTAAATTGACTAAATATACTACCAATTGATAGAAATAAGTGAACAGTGAATAAATATGACTAAATATATGACCAGTGTTAAATTAGTGAATATAAATGACTAAATATACTACCAAATTGATCAAAATGATGATTAAAATTAATGACTAAATACACTACCAATGGATAGAAATCAGTGAATAAAAATGACTAAATAAGTGACTAGTTAACAATAATCAATGACTAAATTAATGACTAAATATATCAGTGAATAAAAATGACTAAATACATGACCAGATTACAACAATCAATGACTAAATCAATAACTAAATATACTATCAAATCGATCAATAAAATCAACCAATAAATGACTAAAAATGGTTGTCATTAATTTGGTCATGTTATAAATGACTGGCAATAAACTACTAATGGTCACATGACCATGTTTGGTCATTTATAAGTAGTTTTTAGTAGTTTTTTTAGTAATATATTGCTCTTTTTGTACTAGTTTACCTCCTTCTGGTAAACTGGTTCCTATGTCCTATTGGTTAAAATTCTCATGCATAAACAACATTGCTGAGTATGAACCTAGTAAACCTAGTAAATAGATGCCTTGGATAAGTACCATAGTGAAAACCTGGCAAATAGGTGCTATGCATAGAACTAGCTCTACCACATATTCTATTTCGTTTATCATCCATCCATCCATCCATCCCATAATAAGTTTCACTCATTTCTTAATAAACTTCTGTTGGCAAGAGACACTGGTAGGATTCATAAGTGTTGTCATTGATGGTAACAAAGTATATCCCACACATTCGCAGTGCATAAATTACTCATACCGGAAGTTAGATTAAAGATAGGTTGATCCGGTAGTCAAGAACATAGCATTTTTTAGGATTCGACAGATTGGGTCCAAAACTCTCTGATGGTGAAACCCAGCATGTTATAGATTTGGGTGAGTAGTAAGGAGTATCTGAACTATTGTATTCTAGAGATTTAGCCTCCGGAGACTAAGCATATGAAAGATATGAGCATCTAAGTATTGGACTTCTGTTAGACAGTGCAGGCAGAGGAAGAACTGGTCAATAGGGTATTAGACCTCAATCCGGATGTACAAAAGGTGTTGATCAAGTAACTTGAGGTATTATATGATTTTAGCTGACTTAAGTAATAATTTCTATGCCTAAGATTTTGGTGCACATTATCTATCAAGTATGAATTCAGCCGACAGAACAGTATCTTGCAAATATCCTAAGTGTTCTTGTTGCTGACTAGAAAGTTGATTGAATCCATGATGCAGATATATATACCCGATGGATTCAAGCTTGTAAGTATGGAGCAGTGATATGCGTATGGATTAAGTGTGAAGAAAAGCAGAGAGAAGTGTGAAGGCAGTAATCCAAGCCTGAAATGTGACAAGAGAGTGATACTAAGCAGAGGAAGAATGAAATGTGCTAGATCAGTATACTGAGCCTAACTAGAACTAAACTCTTGAATATGTGGATGTTGTTCATCAGTTCAAACACATTGTTATCATCTGTAAGTCTCTAGTAGGTAGTGAGCCTCTTGTGAGCAGTGTGCTTGGGCAGTGAGCCCTAACTGAAAAGTGTCATTTTGTACTTCTTTATTCTTTTAATAGAGAATACAATCTTGGGTTAATTACCCTGTGGTTTTTCCCTTAACATGGTTTCCATGTAAAAATCCTTGTGTTATGTGTGTTGATTTCATTTCAGTTCTTACGATTACTTATTCTTTCATGCTTTGATATAACACTGAATGTTAAGACAAGAAAAGGAAGTAAAAGTAAGAATTTTTTTGAGATAACTAATTCACCCCCCCTCTCAGTTATCTACCTTGTTTCCAACAATTGGTATTAGAGCTAAGTTCCTTTGAAAAAGCCTAACAACTTAAGGATGATCTAGGAATTTCAATGGATGCATATGGTATGAAAGAGAAACTACAGTCTGCCTTAGATGATCTTGAACAATCCCAGTTTGAAGTCAATGATTTGAGAGAGCGACTTAAGGAGGCTGATGATTTCATCAATGAGCTGAAAGAAAAACTCAGTAATTCTATGAAAAAGAGAAAGGAACTACTTCAGAAGTTAGCAAATCAGAATGAAACCAATAGTACTAATAAAGACCTAAATGAGAAAACAAAGCTATGTGAAAAGCTGTCAAAAGAAGTTGTTATGATAAGACATGAAATGGAATCAGGGGTTATGAAATTTACCCAAGAAATTGAAGAGAAGAGAAAGATTGAAGATAACTTAAAACAATCCCTCAAGGAGAAAATAGAAGACTACCACAAAATGGACAGAATAATCAGACATCTTGAGTCTGATCTTGAAGAAGCCAGATACAATGAAGAACAACTTGAGAGATAGATTGACACTCTTAAACAAGATCTTCAAATTGCAGATGAATACAAAGAAAAATTCAAGATAAGCTCAACCCAACTTGAAGGTCTTCTTGAAATTCAAAAGAGGGTAGATGATAAGCGTGGCTTGGGATATGAGAAAGGTGAAAGTTGTGGATCTGGTCAAAAGAACTTTGGATCAAGAAGACAAAGAAACAGGTCTAGAAGACCTCCGGTAAGGCAACCAAATGCTCAAAGATATCCATCTTTCAATGGAAACTACTTCAATTGCAACAAATTTGGTCATAAATCAACTCAGTGTAGGAACAGAATGAATCAAAATAATCCATCCTTAATTCTGTGTGCTGATTTTGACTCAGGCTTCCTTAATTCAACATGTATTTTTATGTTTAGCTCATCAAAGGTGCCAAACCTCTCTGCCTTAGTTTCCTTGGGTTGGCTTAGCAATTGTTGAACATGTACCTCCAATATGTTTTCATCAACTTCATAGCCCATGGGCATTATCCATACAGTTCTTGGCTTGACTGCCTCCATTAGGCATTGATCTGTGTCAACCATGAAGCAAACTATGTCCACCATGAAGCAAACTATGTCCTTGTATTTCTCCACAATTGATTTTGGTATTCTTTCCCTTGCATGCATCATGCTCTAGAAATTCTTGAAGTAACCCCAGAGAGATGTCTTTTGGGCTTGTGCATCACCAAGTGCATACAAATAATCTCTGATTTGAATTGCAATAGGTCTATCAGTTGCCCAGATCAGACCTTTTGATCCCGGTAACTCATTCATGTAATAGAAGAACAGACACAACACCAGATTGCCATACTTGAAGGAATTTTTCTTATCTTTCTTAATCTTCTGTAGATTCTCCATTAGTTGATTCAATTATGTGTGTTGATTTCATTTCAGTTCTTATGATTGCTTATTCTTTCATACTTTGATATATCACTAAATGTTAAGACAAGAAAAGGAAGTAAAAGTAAGAAAGTTTTTGAGATAACTATTTAACCCCCCCTCTCAGTTATCTACCTTGTTTCCAACAACCTCCCCTATACCATAATCTATCGATCCATCCATAATAAGATCATTCCCTTTTCCATCCCCATGCTTACTCTTATCATGGTTTTGGAAATTGTTGATGTTGAAGTATCATTTTGTCCAGCATCTGTCTAAAGATAGGTTATCTGATCCATCACCATCTATAATAAGTTCATCCCATACTAGGGGCACTTGCTTGTACTTAGTCTTTGGAGTGGATACTTAAATCATCATCATCTAACATCCCATCAACACCATATAGTCAAACATCCAATCAATCTCATCAATCCATAATCTGATCAATCTATCCACTTTCATCATCACCATCATTAAAACAATAATAACTACATCTTACCTCTATCATTAAGTGCCTTGATCTCGTGGATACAGGGTATGTAGGTAGTCTGGAATATGAAGGAAGTGCCTAGACTCAGGCATAGGTGATACACCATTTACATATTTCATCCTTCATTAAACCTTCACCAATCATCACCTTCATCTATCTCACGTTCTTCAATCTATCTCTCACATCATCAATAAACACCTAGAACTACATATCATCATGTCTCATCATCATCGTACTATGCTTTGATCCCGTGGATATAGAGTATGTAGGTAGTCTGGAATATGAAGGATGTATCTAGTATGTAAGCACAAATGATTCATTCTTCTGTTCCAATCTCTTATATCTTCCATCTTCTTCTCTTTGACTAACTCAAGTAGAAACCAAACTATGCATGTCTTGATAGCTCAAGGACTCATCAAATCAGAGGTAAACCAAAGACATTTGTTTGCATGCCTTTAGCTAACATTTACTATACCAATCCAACATCTTAGCCTTCAATAGGATACATCTTTTCTCACAACAAGGCACTATCCAATCCATCCAAGAACATCCCATTTTGGCAAGAGAACTTGATGGTTGTGTCTTTTGTTTTCTTTTGATTTATCTTTTGTCCCTTTCTAATACCTACTCTAGATTGCCTTGATTCATCATATCTTGGTGTGTCATGATGAATTATGGACTGGGGCATGGTCATTTGCTTTCATATGCTATGTTTATGGGAAGATCTTATTCTCCTACATGCCTAATGGTATCTTGTACGTGTTGGGATTAGCATCTTGCATATCAATATCTTTTGCATCTGAGGAGCTAAACAATCTCTTATGTACTAAGATTATTCTATGCTAAGACTATTTTCCATACATATAACCAACAATATTTCATCATGTTTAGTGGAAATAAGTTAAAACCATTTGCTTGCAGAGTCAAAGTCCATCTCAAAACAGATAATATTCATATCTTGTGTATGTTGGATCAACATCTTGACCTCATACGACAAACAAGATTGTATTATGCTAAATGCATTACATACATTGATACTTTGGTCTCCTATACCTTGGTGCATAATATCCATATGCTATATCAAACATAATGATTGTAAATCTCTAAACTTGTGTGCAACTATTGTCAAAAAGTTGTTTCCATTATCTATTATCCACTATTCATCATCCGTAATAAAACTTATAGTTCTCACAAGGATTGATCAATCAAATTTCATTTCTTCTAAGCCAAAACCTCATTCTTCTTTTCCATCCCCCGTTTATCCCACCCAAACCCTAATTCTTTTTGTCAACCTAGTCTAGTCCATCCTTGCCTTGTCATCTAATCACAAGTCAACCCAGTCTTTTCCTGGTTGCCTAGTTTTCCTCTCGAGGGGGCATCACCCGCCAGTTTCACTGGGGCATAGCTTGTTATTTCACGTATTAGTTTTATCTTCTTTGAAACAAGATCCTAATGGACATTGCCTCAAAGAGGGGCAAAATGTAGACACCCAAAATTGACCATTTGCATCATTTATCAATTTGTCACATTATTCACCACTGCACATGTCAATTTTTGTCTAGCACATTTGTATCAATTATCAATTTTCTTCTAAACCATCCACTTCTATCATTAATTAATTAAATAAATTATATTTATTTAATTAATTTCATCTATTTTCTATCTAAATCTAAAATAAATAAAATTAATATTTTATTTATTTGTCTTCTCATCATGCATATAAATTAAATAAATTTATTTATTTAGTTTATATTGATTCTTCAAATTTTCTAAAAATAGCTCTTTCCTCTATCATTTAAAAAATAAATTAAATGAATTTATTTGTTTAATTTATTTTTATCTCATCATTTCCTTATTTTATCACTTTCTTCTGTGTATAAGGCACACTTGTCCATAGTTTGTTGAAAATAAAATATAAAAATAATTTAATTGGTTCTAAAATCAATCATCCACATCATCCAACCCTTAAAATAGAAAAGCATCATATTTTAAGAAAATCAATCTTGCCATTACCAACAAACCAACAACAATCATTTAATAAAAGCTATTTCTATGACACATGTCTTGTACACATTCATCCATGCTTCTTGTTTAATCTCAACTGTTCACATAACCACCTAATCTCCACCATTGATCAATCTTAGTTGAGAGCTATATAAACACCCTCTCACCTCATTTCATCATATCCAACACAATCATATAGCATCCACATTATCATCTCATGCATATTAAGTCCATTGAGTGTCCATCAAGTACCTTGAGCATATCATCTATCATCATGGAAGCTTTGACAACTGTGGTTGTTCACTATTGAGAAGTAATCCACATTACAGCCAAGGAATTAATACAATCTAGGTGACATTGTTCTTTGATTTGCTTTTATTTTGTGTCATTTAGATAGATTCTTTGAAGGTGGTAGGATTGGGTTTTGATTGTAATGCTTGATGTTATTAACCCAATTTTTCCTGCTAACACACTAATATCCACATCATTGTGGATTTAATAGCTGGGTATGAAATGCTCTTCCTCATCAATTCAAGATTGCTCCCAAAGATCAATATAAAACAACCCTCACATGTCCCTAGGGTACTTACTACTTGCAAGTCATGCCCTTTGACCTTAAAAATGTAGGAGTAACTTATTAATGAGCCATGACCACTATCTTCCATGACATGCCACACAAAATCATGGAAGACTATGTAGATGACCTCCTTAGGAAATCAAGAACAAGGGAAGAACACCCTAAGATTTTATGAAAAATATTTGAGCACATCAGGAATACAAATTGTGCCTCAATCCCAAGAAATGTGTTTTTGGGTTCACATCAGGAAAGCTTTTGGGCTTCATTGTCTCCTACAGAGGAATTGAAGTAGATCTAGCAAAGATCACTACCATCACAGAAACTCTATCACCAAGAACCTTGAAACAACTTCATAGCCTCCAAGGCAAGCTTCAAGCTATCCATAGATTCATAGCTAAACTTGTGGATAAGTGTCAACCGTTTGTCCATCTATTGCGGAAAGATAGACAATTCATATGGGATCAAAATTGTTAGAAAGCCTTTGATCACATCAAGGAATATTTGACATTCCCTCTAGTTCTTATGGCACCTATTCCTAGAAAACCCTTACTATTTTTAGGAACTTCAGTAGCACTAGGGGCACTTCTAGCACAACATGATGAAATTGGGCATGAAAGAGCTATCTATTACATCAGTAGGACTCTAGTTAGCTATGAGCTTAACTATACACCTATGGAATGATCATGTTTAGCTATCATCTTTATCTCTCAAAAGCTACGACATTACATGTTAAGTCACTCAATCAAGCTCATTTCAAAAGTTGACCCTCTCAAGTACCTAGTCTCCAGAACATCGCTCACAAGACGTATGGTAAAATGGGTTATGTTTCTTAGTGAGTTCAACATTGAATATGTGGATCATAAAGCTATCAAAGGTCAAGTTGTGGAAGATTAGTTAGCAGAAGCACCTCTCATTGACCATCAATTGCTTTCTATTGACTTCCTAGATGAATCCATCTTGACTACAATATAATCAACAATCTGGAAAATCTACTTTGATGGATCATTCATAAATCATGGCTCTAGTACTAGAATACTCTTGGTCACTCCTCAGGGATAATACATCCCTAAAGCATATAGGCTTGCATTCCCTTGCACAAATAATGTGGACGAATATGAAGCCTTGATCATTGGTCTTAAAACAATAGATCAATGGAACATCTGGCAGTTACAGGTTTACAAAGACTCCCAATTGGTCATCAAACAAGTCAATGATGAATACCACATTAAGGATGACAAGTTTATTCCCTACAAGAAAATGGTGGATGAATACAAGATTCACTTCACCTAAAAGGGAAAAACCCAGCCTTCAAAGATCGTTTCTCATTATATTAAATCTCCAAATCTTATTACATATGCCTCTAGGGATTTTCAGGTGTTAGGCCGCAACCTAGGCTTACAAAAGATTCATACAATATTCTTCCATGTCTTCTTTCTCTTTCTCCTTCTCTATCCTCTACTCTGTATCTTCTACTCTCTGCTCTATCTTCTGCTTCTGCCCTATTGTCTTCCAGGATCAAAACAATTCATCTTTTTACATCATGTCTTCACACACTTTCATCAGTACGTTGAAACAATCTTCTACCCTTCATTTATATCCTCCGTAAGCCTTCAAATTATTATCTTGTTAGCCTAATTGTAACATGTAATATGAAACATGCAAAAACAAGTAGGTCAGCATCCAACACTCAACAATGCTTCACAGGTGATAGAAACTTGATGCGGTTCTCTACGAAGGTCGGCTAGGTCCCAAATTACCTTGACTAATGTTCCATTAGGCTCTGCAAGTCATGAAATTGCTCTACAAACCCATTAGGCTTTAACTGAACACTAACTGCTCTATTCTGAGAAAACTGATGATCTTTTGATAGCGATAACTTTTAGCAAACAAATCCAAATCTCATGAAATTTGAATATGATGTAGATGTCATGTCATAGAAACTAAGTCCTACTTCACAAGCTCTGATATAAAGATGCAGTAAAATGTGGTATGTTCCAATGTCTCTCCTAATAACAGTTACATAGTCTTCACTCAAATGCTTCTAGGTACCTTTGAGGTGATCCAAAACCTCTAAAAATTGGATATTTTATGCCTCCAGTCCTAATCTACATAACCTCCAATCCACAAGGCCTTACACTCAAATGCGATAGAATGCGGTAGTCCCCATTGTCATTTTCTAGCCCTCTGTAATTCAACTTTAACTATCTCAATTCACTGAATGACTTTCGGATGCTCCTACATCAAGACGAAACATCCACAAGGATCCAAATCACATGGAATCCACTCAATGACCATAAAAATGCTATCTAACATCAAATCATGAAATACATCAACTATAAAATTATAAACATTTTCCAATACACTAACATACATGCCAAAAAAAGAGAAACTCCAAATGGAATGCCACGCTCATTTGACACCAATGTTGAAACGGGCCAAAACCAATAATGGAAAACTTGATCATAATGTGGGGAAAATACACCCCAATGCATAAATGTAGCATAATAAAAACTCATCATATAAAATGGAGGACTCCAACATCCTCATTTAGCCATTTTCAACTTAAGAGATAATGTTAGAAAATGACAATTTCCATCTAGATCATGATTCATTTTCTAACTAGATAACATCATAAAAATTAAAAAAACAATGGAGGCTAATTCCAAAATATGGAAGGATCACACTCCAATAGATAAAATATACAAGGCATGAATAAGCATCATAATACACTACCACCAAAATGCCTTGATAGGAACATAGTACAAAATAGTCAAAAGTCAAAAAATGAACATAGAACTCATCTAGCTCCAAAAAGATTTGCTCAGGGACCAATGGGAAAATGTTACCCACCTCCCAACCATATTACGATTTTCAAGTGCAATAGATGACTATGCCACTATATGCAACCCCCGAGCTAGGAAGAAGACGTTCACGAAAAACCTATTATCAAGGCCATCTCACACCAATCCAAGGAATACATAAAATACTGAAACAATTAAAAGAGTCTCAACGACATCAATCACACCAAAGTCACAAGATGGGATCACACACACAATTACAACAAGACAACACTCACATTAATATTTCTCGTAACACACATGCGACAACTCACACCACAAGAAGCATAAAGGCAACATATGACACACACACCATCAATGCACAAGAAAGGATCACACACATACATGTGTCTCAAAAAGGAAGTTTACATTCACACTAGAGCCACAAGAAGGATGCAATCGATCATTACTCTCATGAGAGACATAAGATGGATGCAATCGATCACACATAGATCCTCAGGATATACATCAATCACTCAAACATAGGAGACACAAGGTGAATGCTAAATCGCTCACATATGAGAGTCACAAGATGTACGTCATTCACACACACACAAGAGGTACAAGATGGTCGTCAATCAATCACACACAAAGCCTTGGGAGAGACGACATCCCTCTTCCCCACAACTAACAAGCTTAAGGGCACTTTTCTAGTGCAGCCTTGCATCCAATTGTGTCAAACGAGTCAAGAACTATCCAACCCACACAAATAAGGGCATTCCCATTTGAGGAACCTAAAAATAGAAAAAAAAGCATTTTCCCTTGAAGGCACGCTTCTCAATGCAACTATAAAATTAAATCTATGGGAGAATCCATCAATCCACATAACATGCAACTTTCAAATTTTCCCAAAAATTTTTAAAATAAAATAAAATAATTTGAAGAATGTTTAGGGTCTATCATTGATGGATCTTAAAGCATCCTTCCCCAAATTTTCACACCAAAAATTCAACTTTCAAAATACAATGAAACTCAAAATTCTAAAAAACCCTCTTGCTCTAAATTAACCCAACAACAATCTTTTCCATTCAGATATTTTTTCCAACAAATTCTGATAGGTCAAAAAAGGGAAATTCATGCACTTTTCACACTTTCCAAGAAATTCAAAAACTAAAAATTTAAACATACCCTTTTGAGTCTAATCTACCCAACAAGACACTTTTGAAATAAAATTACAGTTTAAGAAAAAATTTCCATGACCTTTGTAGGAAAATCAATTTCCCAAAAATTTTCTACTTCCTACAAATGAAAAATTCAAATAACTATTTGAAATAAAATTCATACATTAAAAGAATTTCTTCTATGAATGCCGAATTTAATTCCAAACAATTCTCCTTCTATCAGCTTCTAGATCCAAGAAAATCAAAGCACTCATAAATCAAATTATTTGAAGAGGGTTTGACAATGAGTTGTTTTGCTCACTCAGACACGGGAGCCACAAGGTGAATGCTATATCACTCACATATGAGAGTCACAAGATGTACGTCATTCACACACACACAAGAGGCACAAGATGGTTGTCAATCAATCACACACAGAGCCTTGGGAGAGACAACATCCCTCTTCCCCACAACTAACAAGCTTAAGGGCACTTTTCTAGTGCATCCTTGCAACCAATTGTGTCAAATGAGTTAGGAACTATCCAACCCACACAAATAAGGGCATCCTCCTTTGAGGAACCCAAAAATAGAAAAAGGTCATTTTCCCTTGAAGGCACACTTCGCAATGCAACTATAAAATTAAATATATGGGAGAATCCATCAATCCACATAACATGCAACTTTCAAATTTTCCCAAAAATTTCAAAAAATAAAATAAAATAATTTGAAGAATGTCCAGGGTCCACCATTGATGGATCTTAAAGCATCCTTCCCCAATTTTTCACACCAAAATTCAACTTTCAAAATACAATGAAACTCAAAATTCTAAAAATACCCTCTTTCTCTAAATTAACCCAACAACAATCTTTTCCATTCAGATAATTTTTCTAACAAATTCTAATAGGTCAAAAAAGGAAAATTCATGCACTTTTCATGCTTTCGAAGAAATTCAAAAACTGAAAATGCAAACATACCCTTTTAAGCCTAATCTACCAAACAAGACACTTTTGAAAAAAAAATTGCAGTTTAAGAAAAATTTTCCATGACCTTTGTAGAAAAATCAATTTCCCAAAATTTTCTACTTCCTACAAACGAAAAATCCAAATAACTATTTGAAATAAAATTCATACATTAAAAGAATTACCACTATGAATGCCGAATTTAATTCCAAAGAATTCTCCTTCTATCAACTTCCAGATCCAAGCAAATCCAAGCACTCAGAAATCAAATTATTTGAAGAGGGTTTGAAAATGAGTTGTTTTGCTCCAATTTTGCTCTCCAAAATATCCAAAATGCATAATGAATCAAATTACAAAGTCCCTTTTCTTTTATATCTCACTAAACAAGATTAGGCTTAACCCTAATTAACATTCCCAAAGCTAATTTCACTAACACCATAATCCAAAACTAAATAAATATCCTTTTTTTCAAAAAAGGTTTTTTCTATTTCAAATACTAAGCAAATAATTAAAAGTGCCTTTTCAAATTAAACATCTTCTAACATATAAATAAAATCATTTAAATGCTTTTCTCCTAACTAGGAAATGATAGCATAAAATAATGATTTCCAAGGCATCATAAATCAATTCACATGCCAAGCATATGTAGAATCACACAAGTGATAAATCAAACACTCCCAAGAAGACATTCACATGTCTCTCACAAGGGTAATCTAGAATTGCAATCATTTCAGATGAGGTTTTTTACTAGTTTTAACAACATAAGGATCATGAGGTGAGATAGCCAAATATCCCTTGTCATCTACTCCACATTTCACTGATTAGTCAATACCTGCAATGTTTTGCACACTCATTGCAAATATTACTTGCATCTTCCTAAAACCTAACAATAGTTGAAGCAATGATAGAATTTTTTTTAATTTCTAGATTCCAAGAATTGACTTAGCCCCCTATAACCTATAGTGCACCAGGTAAACTTTTTAACATGACCAACGATGCTGGTGCGACACGCCCTTTGGTACCACATGGGTGGGGGGATTGGACCTTGTGACCCCTTGCTTGCAACAGGATGCTTTCAGCCAATTGAGCCAGAGCCCTCACCCAAAGCAATGATAGAATTACGTAAATAAATATTAATCAATTAAAAAACACATTTCAATTAAATCAAGTATTCTAAGATTATGATCAAGATATAATTAATCATCTAACATAATCATACTTAAGGAATCATTTCCACCCACCCAACATATTATTTAAATCAAAAAAGTGAAGTTGAAACTCTAAATAAATATAACACACACACACATAGATATATATACAAGTCACATCTGTCTAAAAAATACACATCAAGAATCCAAATCAAGCTTGGAATCACTAGTGATCACCAATCCAAAATATAAAATATCACAACAAAATATTGATATGCCAAAGAAGATGAAGAGACAAGCACAAATGCCTATGGGCATTACAAACCCATTTTAATGGTAGATTGAAGACTTGAACGCTGTGTATAGGTTGGTGGGAAGTTGGTCGATGGATTAATCGTAGCAGTGGGACATTTTAGGGTTTTATTGCTTAGATTCATGAAGGAAAAGTGTTATATATGTCTGGTTTTAGAAGTAAAAGGGGTTGGTCTCTAAGCTAATTTGGATATGGAAATGCCTCTAGTGAATTTAGGGTATCCAATCATGCCAGTCAGATCTACAAATGAAGAAATACATTCAATAGTTTGGAGGGAATATCTTCAATGAATATGTTCAGGAAATGGTATGTCTTCATGGAAGATTATAGTGATTCGGGGGAATATATGATGTATTTTCTCATGCCACATTTGCTGGTATGTTGTAACAGAGTTTATATGAATGTATGAAAGAATTTTAAAGAAAAATAAAGGCTTTGAATTGGTCTTCCCTTTGTTACATTTGGGTTGTTTTTGTTCTGTTCAAGATTACTAAGTATGTCCATCGTATGTTCATATATTTTGGATTTGTATGTGAATACATTTCATATTTATGTCGATGGTTGTTTGGGTATCTCCTTCCTCTTTGTTGTTCATGACTATGTTTCCTATTAGAGTGGGCACCAGTCTAGTTTGGGGAAGGATCAATCACTCTCATTTAATCAAACCCTTGTCCTATTAGTTGTTGGAGTAGAAGTAGGATTACATTTAGGTTTTACATGTTGTTCACGATTCAATAGAGTAACCAGTGATAAATATGAAGCAATATCAAATAGTTTAAATCTTGTGTGAGTCATGTACATGTGTGCCTACACTATGTATTTTATGCATGTAAAGTTTAAGTGGATTCATCTTAAGGAATGTGATGTTGTCATCATTGAGTACATATGTATAGTTCAATAATCAATTATATTGAGGCCTATAGGTGGTTAGTTTTCTTAGTTTAGTGATAATGTTAGATTCAAGTCAATGGGTTGGGTTTAACTTTTGATTTTTAGTTGTTCATCTCGTTATCTAACCTTAGGGAACATCCTCCCAAGTCTAAGTTGAGCTTGAAGTGTAGGAGAGGAAACCTACTCTCATTCATTGGCCTTCAACCCTCAATGATTTGTGGATGAGAAGCTTTTACTTTCATGATGAAAACCTTGGCCTTGAAAGTACATCTTTGTTCTCAAAAGTGGAGCAATTGCTTTTGGTCTTAATAGATGGTACCGCTACCAAAGATGTTCTTTTGTTGGGTTGAAATTAATTCAAAGAATTTGCTGGTGAGCTAAACCCAAAATCAATTTTATGGCCTTGAAGATTGTCACACTTTAAGGAATTCCTCTTATTGGAAGAGGTGGCGACTCTATTGTCTAACAAAAAATTGTTTTATGCTATTACTGTGTGTTGTTGGAGATTTGAAGGCCCCATCTAAGTGAGCAACAACTGGTGAATATTAAAGGTACACATGGATTTTTCCTAATTTTGAAGTCTGGGTTGTTTGCTTGGTGAGGGAACGTAATTTTTTATGCCTAATTTTCTACCTAGCATTGTAGAATGCCTTAGTCATGGCCAGATGGTATGAATTTGATTACCCTAGGGATGCCCCTTCATATGCAATTTCTTGTGTTTCATACCCTAGGAATTGCATTGGTTTCAATGCCTGCAACTATGTTAGTGATGCTTGTTCTAGTCATCTCTCTACACCTTATGCACACACAAACCTTTATGCACCCATGAAAAACCAAAATGAACCTGCTAGGCTGCAATATGAAATTGACAAGACTAAACAACTGATAGAATCCTTATGGTAGCAAGAAAAAGAAAGTGAAAATTGTATTAGGCTACAAATGTTTAGGGTGCAATCTAATGCTTGCCATGATGCCCATAAAAATTAGATTTTCATTCCATGGTTACTCCCTTAGATCTTTTTTACAATCAAATAGACCTCTCTTGGGTTGATTATAAAATAATGAGCATGCCAACCAAGGTCTACATTTAGTTTCCCAAGTTTGAAGGGTATTGTTGTGTGGTTACACAACACGCCCCATTTTGCATTATCAAAACAGGGACCCAACTTTTTGGCTTGGCTTGTGTTGTCTGTTTTCTGGCGGTTTGGTAAAAATGAGTCAGGTGCATCATCATCATGATATTCGATGAGGTTGGTCATCATCATGAGGTCAGTTTGTCAAAGTTCATATTTTGTTTCTATGATCTCATATTTAGAAAGAGCTTGAAATTCCATGCAGGTTTGCCTTTTACATCACCTGAAAATTCATCCATATGAGGGAGTTATGCACAGTCAAAGTTTTGGTCAAACCTGATATTCGCAGGAGGATCATCATATTTATATCCTGTCATGTTGTCAAGATCATCATGATCTTGTTTGTCTACTTGATATTTCCTAATGTCCTCCTACCGAGAAATATGACCTTTTGCAAATATCCTGATGACGTCATCCCGATCTGATAAACGAAGAAGCAAATATTAGGATGACATCATCATCACATTTCCCTTCGGCAGGATATTTTCCAAAGCATGATCCGGTTCGCGAATATGATGATGACGTCATGTTCTAAGTTTAACAAAAGCCCCGGATATCCTGATGATCATCATCATCCTGATCTTTCGATCGGGTCACCTTGGCCGCAAAGGGGTCATATTACATTCATCCACCTGATCATCTTCCTTAGGTGACCCGATATTACATTTATCCCCTGATCTTAACTAAATATGACGGTGACGTCATCTTTTGCATTTTAATGAAGCCCGGATATGACGATGACGTCACCATCATATTCCTTTCCTCAGCAGCAGGATCATATTTCATATCCTCCTATTTTCCTTCGACATGATGGTGATGATGATGTCTTTCTTTTCCCCAATATACAGAAGCGAAACATGACGGTGACGTCATCAGGACATTCGGAAGGGGGAGCATCATATTTTCACAATATCATGCAGACGAAAGTTTTAAGTCTTGCTGTCGGCATTATCTTGAGTTATCATGCCGATAGAGCATGTCTTCCCGATGGAAGGACATCATCATGATTTTTGGCGTCGGTATAAGTTTAACCATCGGCCTAATGTAAAATTGTCATTCCGACAGTATGTAGTCACGCCGATACATGCATGATCATATTTGAACCCGATATACATGAAAATGGGCGGGAAAACGAACGATGGAAATTTGAAGCCCGACTGCCTGTAGCTGCATATTTTGAGGCATGTTTACTAAAATGTTTAACTTCCTGTTGTTTATCCACATGATGATGAACTTAATGTTTGCCTGTTTACTTGCAGGAAGTCATGATGCAGCTGCTGAAGCTGATAATTACAAAGTTGCACATAGAGGCAACATGAACCAGAAATGAGGAGGATATTGTCAAATATGCTGTTTACCAGCTGGAGACCGAATCAAATCAAAGATGCTGGAATATTCTGTGCCAGCTGTACATTTGCCAACTGGCGAAGCATGTGCTTTTCATCTGGACCGTTGTTTATTATGAGAGGATCCTGATCCTTGGATCATTGTAACTGTTTTCTGGCATTTGTTCTATATAAAGGCCAGAACCTGAGAGGAGATATATAGAAGAGGATATACACAGATACATTAGGGAGATAGATAGATATATCTGGCGCATTAAGGCCGATTACTGTAGAATCAATTAGGAGATCGGATTACTGAGACTAATGAGGATAGAATTGTTGAAATGTCAAGGTTCTTTCTTCAGATCACTGTAAATGTACCTGTTCTTGAGCATACTAAATGGATATGAAGTTTGAGATTACATCCTGATTGTAAATTTTACATAATCTTTCTGTTGATTTCTGGATATGTACTGGTGAATGCTGTGTTCAACTGGAAGCGCTTTCATTTCATTACATGTTGTTGTCAACTTTTCCTTTGAAGATTTGCACTGGATCATGCGGATTTGTGGAATGTCCTGGTGAAGTATGATTTTAGTTTCCTTCTTTTCATGGCATGTATGGGAGCTTGTATGTGGATCAGTTATCTAAGTCAAGTAGTTTTGGGAATCTCATTCTTTAACCCTTTTCCTTTTTAATTTCATAAATTCATCACCATAACTGCAAATCATGATAAATAACAAGCAGAAATAGAGAAATATGCTGAAATCCCGTAGGTAACTGAAAATCATTAGCATATTTGAGTTAAATGCATGCAGTATTGAAAATATCATGCAAAGAATCATAAATAATGGTAGAAATCATGCCAATATCAGCCTGTAGGCACATTATTTGACTAAATTCACAGTGCAGAGGTAGAATTGTTGGAGATTTATGCAGAGCAGACATACAGAGCAGGATATTTGAAGAAATAATGATGAACTTTGCAGAAACACGTAAGGCCCCTGAATGGAAAATAGCAACGCACATCAACCACTGAGTAACGTCAGTAGATTAAGACCTAATCAACGGAGACTTGGGATCATGAATTCTCTGAATTCATCGTATCTTTCAAGATGAGTAAAGGTTGTTGTGTAACTTTTATTCTATGTTTGTGAATGACTAACATCATGACCAATAAGCTCCCATACATGCAATGAAAAGAAGGAAACTAAAATCATACTTCACCAGGACATTCCACAAATCCGCATGATCCAGTGCAAATCTTCAAAGGAAAAGTTGACAACAACATGTAATGAAATGAAAGTGCTTCCAGTTGAACACAGCATTCACCAGTACATATCCAGAAATCAACAGAAAGATTACGTAAAATTTACAATCAGGATGTAATCTGAAACTTCATATCCATTCAGTATGCTCAAGAACAGGTACATTTACAGTGATTTGAAGAAAGAACCTTGACATTTCAACAATTCTATCCTCATTAGTCTCAGTAATCCGATCTCCTAATTGATTCTACAGTAATCGGCCTTAATGCGCCAGATATATCTATCTATCTCCCTAATGTATCTATGTATATCCTCTTCTATATATCTCCTCTCAGGTTCTGGCCTTTATATAGGACAAATGCCAGAAAACAGTTACAATGATCCAAGGATCAGGATCCTCTCATAATAAACAACGGTCCAGATGAAAAGCACATGCTTCGCCAGTTGGCAAATGTACAGCTGGCACAGAATATTCCAGCATCTTTGATTTGATAATGTTACCAGATATGCATGTTTCAATTCATTATATTCCACAACACACCCCATTTTGCATTATCAAAACAGGGACCCAACTTTTTGGCTTGGCTTGTGTTGTCTGTTTTCTGGCTGTTTGGTAAAAATGAGTCAGGTGCATCATCATCATGATATTCGATGAGGTTGGTCATCATCATGAGGTCAGTTTATCAAAGTTCATATTTTGTTTCTATGACCTCGTATTCAGAAAGAGCTTGAAATTCCATGCAGGTTTGCCTTTTACATCACCTGAAAATTCGTCCATATGAGGGAGTTATGCACAGTCAAAGTTTTGGTCAAACCTGATATTCGCAGGAGGATCATCATATTTATATCCTATCATGTTGTCAAGATCATCATGATCTTGTTTGTCTACCTGATATTTCGTAATGTCCTCCTGTCGAGAAATATGACCTTTTGCAAATATCCTGACGACGTCATCCCGATCTGATAAACGAAGAAGCAAATATTAGGATGACATCATCATCACATTTCCCTTCGGCAGGATATTTTCCAAAGCATGATCCGGTTCGTGAATATGATGATGACGTCATGTTCTAAGTTTAACAAAAGCCCCGGATATCCTGATGATCATCATCATCCTGATCTTTCGATCGGGTCACCTTGGCCGCAAAGGGGTCATATTACATTCATCCACCTGATCATCTTCCTTAGGTGACCCGATATTACATTTATCCCCTGATCTTAACTAAATATGACGGTGACGTCATCTTTTGCATTTTAATGAAGCCCGGATATGACGATGACGTCACCATCATATTCCTTTCCTCAGCAGCAGGATCATATTTCATATCCTCCTATTTTCCTTCGACATGATGGTGATGATGATGTCTTTCTTTTCCCCAATATATAGAAGCGAAACATGACGGTGACGTCATCAGGACATTCGTAAGGGGGAGCATCATATTTTCACAATATCATGCAGACGAAAGTTTTAAGTCTTGCTGTCGGCATTATCTTGAGTTATCATGCCGATAGAGCATGTCTTCCCGATGGAAGGACATCATGATGATTTTTGGCGTCGGTATAAGTTTAACCGTCGGCCTAATGTAAAATTGTCATTCCGACAGTATGTAGTCACGCCGATACATGCATGATCATATTTGAACCCGATATACATGAAAAGGGGTGGGAAAACGAACGATGGAAATTTGAAGCCCGATTGCCTGTAGCTGCATATTTTGAGGCATGTTTACTAAAATGTTTAACTTCCTGTTGTTTATCCACATGATGATGAACTTAATGTTTGTTTGTTTACTTGCAGGAAGTCATAATGCTACTGCTGAAGCTGATAATTACAAAGTTGCACATAGAGGCAACATGAACCAGAAATGAGGAGGATATTGTCAAATATGCTGTTTACCAGCTGGAGACCGAATCAAATCAAAGATGCTGGAATATTCTGTGCCAGCTGTACATTTGCCAACTGGCGAAGCATGTGCTTTTCATCTGGACCATTGTTTATTATGAGAGGATCCTGATCCTTGGATCATTGTAACTGTTTTCTGGCATTTGTTCTATATAAAGGCCAGAACCTAAGAGGAGATATATAGAAGAGGATATACACAGATACATTAGGGAGATAGATAGATATATCTAGTGCATTAAGGCCGATTACTGTAGAATCAATTAGGAGATCGGATTACTGAGACTAATGAGGATAGAATTGTTGAAATGTCAAGGTTCTTTCTTCAGATCACTGTAAATGTACCTGTTCTTGAGCATATTGAATGGATATGAAGTTTCAGATTACATCCTGATTGTAAATTTTACGTAATCTTTCTGTTGATTTCTGGATATGTACTGGTGAATGCTGTGTTCAACTGGAAGCGCTTTCATTTCATTACATGTTGTTGTCAACTTTTCCTTTGAAGATTTGCACTGGATCATGCGGATTTGTGGAATGTTCTGGTGAAGTATGATTTTAGTTTCCTTCTTTTCATTGCATGTATGGGAGCTTGTATGTGGATCAGTGATCTAAGTCAAGTAGTTTTGGGAATCTCATTCTTTAACCCTTTTCCTTTTTAATTTCATAAATTCATCACCATAACTGCAAATCATGATAAATAACAAGCAGAAATAGAGAAATATGCTGAAATCCCGTAGGTAACTGAAAATCATTAGCATATTTGAGTTAAATGCATGTAGTATTGAAAATATCATGCAAAGAATCATAAATAATGGTAGAAATCATGCAAATATCAGCCTGTAGGCACATTATTTGACTAAATTCACAATGCAGAGGTAGAATTGTTGAAGATTTATGCAGAGCAGACATACAGAGCAGGATATTTGAAGAAATAATGATGAACTTTGCAGAAACACGTAAGGCCCCTGAATGGAAAATAGCAACGCACATCAACCACTGAGTAACGTCAGTAGATTAAGACCTAATCAACGGAGACTTGGGATCATGAATTCTCTGAATTCATCGTATCTTTCAAGATGAGTAAAGGTTGTTGTGTAACTTTTATTCTATGTTTGTGAATTACTAACATCATGACCAACATAAATTGGCGCTAGAAGGAGGGCGTGAGCTGTTTCTCAGCAAATAAATTCTGTTCAATTGAAGTGATATCCCCTGCCTTGGTATATCCGCCTGCTTTAAATCTTGCTAACATATCTGCAGGCCCCTCGCTTCTAACGCAACATAAATTGGCGCTAGAAGGAGGGCAGCTGAGCTGTTTCTCAGCATCATCAACAGAAGGAGGGCAGAACTGGAAAAGACACCACTGCTTCAGTCATCATTCATTTTATGTAGGCCCCTCGCTTCTAACGTAACATAAATTAGCACTAGAAGGAGGGCCTGAGCTGTGAATTTCTGGATTTCTACAAATATTGCATAAATATTTCAGCATTTGAGTTAAATGTCTGCAAATATCTCTTATCTGAGATGTTTTGGTTGCACCTTTGCAAAGATCTGGCCCAAAGCATCAAAGATTAGTTTGATTTTCTGGACTTTCAAGTTTTATCCTGAGATATGATAGATCTCATTAAAATTTCAAAATACTAAAAAATTGAAAAATAGAGTCTCATTTTGATGGATGTATATGAAGGCAATTGTCAAATTAACATTCCTTTATTTCAAGAAACTTTAAATAGGCAGCTTTACCCTCACAGTTTGTCTAACTTTGGTTTATCTACCTGTTGCAGGATACACCAGACTGTGGAACATAGTGAAATTAATTGTTTAACTTTCCTTACAAGGTTGGATTTATACTTGAAACGACTAATATTCTTCTCGGATGTGTTCAGGGCTGAAATTTGCCAGGAAAATGAGGAAATTCTGGAGCAACAAGCAGATGCAGCACCAGAAGTTATTCATTGTCCAGACACTGAAGTGGATCGTTCTGAAGATTTTGAATTATACTTGTCTAGAAATATACAGTGTAGTCAATTATTAGGTTTACCCACTGATGATGTCTTGATTGAAAGCTGGTGCAGATTACATGATGAAGAGCATTTAGAGAGAGATTGCTACCCTTGCTTGATCATGTTGAAAAAGACTCTAGAAAATACAATAGCTGAATCAGTTCTAGAAGGTAAAGAAGAGGAAACATCTTTCCTGGATTCATTCTATGGTGAGATTGATAGGAGTTCTCTACTTCCTAATACAAGTAAGGATCAGTCAGTATGCAGGTATGAATCTTGTGAACATTTTAGAGAAGAAACCACTCATCAGGATAATATTTTTGATTCTGATCCTAATACTTTTGATGATGATGATGATGTAGTAGAGCAATTTAAATTCACTGCTGATGATGAAGTTCCTATGGTGGTAACTTAGGGAGTCATAGAAAAGAAAATAAATGCTGATTTACTACCTAACTGGGTTGAATTGAATGATCAAATACAAGAATGTTGCAGCCTAATGGAACCAGATCCTCTAATAGATAGAAGATGTGAATTATTTAATGAACAATTCCTGAAAGATGAAGATGTAGAAGACTTTGGAGTTGTTATGCATAATCAGATGTCACTCCAGAAATATTTTGAAAATGAAACAGGGGAGTGTCCTTATCAAGTGAAAGTTGTTTCTCTTTTACAGTCACATGATTTAGAAATGATAAATTTCTGTATATCAGGTTGTGATAATAAAGATACTTATTTAGATGCTGATGTGCAGGAAATTGAAGAAAATATTGAGAAGTTTCCTGAACTGGAGGATAAACTGAACATCCGAAATGAAGGGATAAGGCTGAATAAAGATGAAGAATTAATACATCAAGAGTCATACATCCTTCAATTTGAAGCGAGACCAGGCATTGGGCTAAGCAATGAAAATATAGAATTAAATGGAGGACCAACTGCCAATCAAGAAGCATGTCCAACAGAATCAGAAATACACCAGGTTGTATTTCTCCTTTCCACAGTAAATGATGTTGAATATTATTTTGATTATGGAAATTTGAGAGATAAGACATGCATATGGATTAATCATGAACATGATGAGCTGCCTCAGTTGCTGATCATCAAGAGTTATTCTGTTGAATACAGTGAATTCAGAATACCAGAATATTTTTCAGAATATAAAGATAAATTTGCTAGGTTGAGAACCATAACTAATACCCTAATGCTCCTGCACAATCAAAAGAAGTATGCAAATACAGGTGTATTTGGGTCATTTTCTGGTTTTTGTTTGCCTAGTAGTGGTTTGTATTTAATTTTGTAGGTTAGTTGTTTGTACAGTTTGCTTGTTTTGCTTTCTGTTGTTTCCTTTTGTAGGTTAGCTGTTTGTACAGGTTGCTTTTTGCTTTGCGTTGTTGAGTCTTTGTTTTGGTTGGGCAAAACTGGTGCACCTTATTACTTAAGAACACTACATAAATTGTTAGAATTCAAAAGTTGAATATAAGTTTTTACATAGGTTGTAATTCATATCAGTGTAGGTATTCTTGATCAGGTCTGTGGTATCATATTCATCAGTACTACTTTTCTTGAGTCAAGGTGATGCTCACAATGACACACCTAACAGCCTTGGGTTTGTTGAACATATCAGTGTAGGTGTTAAGTGAAAAATCTAAAGGTTGCCCTTGCTACCATTGCAATTCTCAACTTAATTTCAACAAGTGACCATTCCTTGTATCATGAGGCTACAACTGTTATATCTTAAGAATTAAATTCAAAATATAAAATAGATAAAATAATAAAATGGATTTTCTGAAATCCAGATTAAGTCATCTAAGTAACTCTACCGGAGCTATAGATGCTTGCTGGCAGTGGGGCTCTACTTAGGGGAATTGCAACGATAACCTTGCCGGGGCTATGGACGCCTGCTGGCAGCAAGGCTCTATCCGGTTGGCTATGAGGGATGAACCAAACTACGTAGCTTAACACCAGTCACTGACTTATTCAACTCACTTTCAAGATGAGTATATGAATCACATGCACACAATTGATCCCTTATCAATTCATTGTTACATTGATGAACATGATACCAGTTAGAAAGGATTAGGATGCTCATGCTTAATAGGAGTTGGAAATTTATGTTTTAACTTATCCTCATCTTTTGAATTATTTGAATTTTGTTGTTTCTTTGGTGGCAAGTTGTTGTGTGGTTACACAACACGCCCCATTTTGCATTATCAAAATAGGGACCCAACTTTTTGGCTTGGCTTGTGTTGTCTGTTTTCTGGCGGTTTGGTAAAAATGAGTCAGGTGCATCATCATCATGATATTCGATGAGGTTGGTCATCATCATGAGGTTAGTTTGTCAAAGTTCATATTTTGTTTCTATGACCTCATATTTAGAAAGAGCTTGAAATTCCATGCAGGTTTGCCTTTTACATCACCTGAAAATTCATCCATATGAGGGAGTTATGCACAGTCAAAGTTTTGGTCAAACCTGATATTCGCAGGAGGATCATCATATTTATATCCTGTCATGTTGTCAAGATCATCATGATCTTGTTTGTCTACCTGATATTTCGTAATGTCCTCCTGCCGAGAAATATGACCTTTTGCAAATATCCTGATGACGTCATCCCGATCTGATAAACGAAGAAGCAAATATCAGGATGACATCATCATCACATTTCCCTTCGGCAGGATATTTTCCAAAGCATGATCCGGTTCGCGAATATGATGATGACGTCATGTTCTAAGTTTAACAAAAGCCCCGGATATCCTGATGATCATCATCATCCTGATCTTTCGATCGGGTCACCTTGGCCACAAAGGGGTCATATTACATTCATCCACCTGATCATCTTCCTTAGGTGACCCGATATTACATTTATCCCCTGATCTTAACTAAATATGACGGTGACGTCATCTTTTGCATTTTAATGAAGCCCGGATATGATGATGACGTCACCATCATATTCCTTTCCTCAGCAGCAGGATCATATTTCATATCCTCCTATTTTCCTTCGACATGATGGTGATGATGATGTCTTTCTTTTCCCCAATATATAGAAGCGAAACATGACGGTGACGTCATCAGGACATTCGGAAGGGGGAGCATCATATTTTCACAATATCATGCAGATGATAGTTTTAAGTCTTGCTGTCGGCATTATCTTGAGTTATCATGCCGATAGAGCATGTCTTCCTGATGGAAGGACATCATCATGATTTTTGGCGTCGGTATAAGTTTAACCATCGGCCTAATGTAAAATTGTCATTCTGACAGTATGTAGTCACGCCGATACATGCATGATCATATTTGAACCCGATATACATGAAAATGGGCGGGAAAACGAACGATGGAAATTTGAAGCCCGATTGCCTGTAGCTGCATATTTTGAGGCATGTTTACTAAAATGTTTAACTTCCTGTTGTTTATCCACATGATGATGAACTTAATGTTTGTCTGTTTACTTGCAGGAAGTCATGATGCTGCTGCTGAAGCTGATAATTACAAAGTTGCACATAGAGGCAACATGAACCATAAATGAGGAGGATATTGTCAAATATGCTGTTTACCAGCTGGAGACCGAATCAAATCAAAGATGCTGGAATATTCTGTGCCAGCTGTACATTTGCCAACTGGCGAAGCATGTGCGTTTCATCTGGACCGTTGTTTATTATGAGAGGATCCTGATCCTTGGATCATTGTAACTGTTTTCTGGCATTTGTTCTATATAAAGGCCAGAACCTGAGAGGAGATATATAGAAGAGGATATACACAGATACATTAGGGAGATAGATAGATATATCTGGTGCATTAAGGCTGATTACTGTAGAATCAATTAGGAGATCAGATTACTGAGACTAATGAGGATAGAATTGTTGAAATGTCAAGGTTCTTTCTTCAGATCACTGTAAATGTACCTGTTCTTGAGCATACTGAATGGATATGAAGTTTCAGATTACATCCTGATTGTAAATTTTACGTAATCTTTCTGTTGATTTCTGGATATGTACTAGTGAATGCCGTGTTCAACTGGAAGCGCTTTCATTTCATTACATGTTGTTGTCAACTTTTCCTTTGAAGATTTGCACTGGATCATGCGGATTTGTGGAATGTCCTGGTGAAGTATGATTTTAGTTTCCTTCTTTTCATTGCATGTATGGGAGCTTGTATGTGGATCAGTGATCTAAGTCAAGTAGTTTTGGGAATCTCATTCTTTAACCCTTTTCCTTTTTAATTTCATAAATTCATCACCATAACTGCAAATCATGATAAATAACAAGCAGAAATAGAGAAATATGCTGAAATCCCGTAGGTAACTGAAAATCATTAGCATATTTGAGTTAAATGCATGCAGTATTGAAAATATCATGCAAAGAATCATAAATAATGGTAGAAATCATGCAAATATTAGCCTGTAGGCACATTATTTGACTACATTCACAGTGCAGAGGTAGAATTGTTGGAGATTTATGCAGAGCAGACATACAGAGCAGGATATTTGAAGAAATAATGATGAACTTTGCAGAAACACGTAAGGCCCCTGAATGGAAAACAGCAACGCACATCAACCACTGAGTAACGTCAGTAGATTAAGACCTAATCAACGGAGACTTAGGATCATGAATTCTCTGAATTCATCGTATCTTTCAAGATGAGTAAAGGTTGTTGTGTAACTTTTATTCTATGTTTGTGAATGACTAACATCATGACCAACAGGTATAATATTTGGGAAGGGGACACACATGTTGATGAGTTTTTAGAATTCATGGATGAACATCAGTTTGAAGAAGAGGACATGTGGATGAGATTCTTTGTTAGGTCCTTACATTGAAAGGAAAAAGAGTGGATTCAGAGTTTTTTGGAGCAATCCTTTGCGTCTTGGAATTAACTGTTGATAACTGAGAGGGGGGGTGAATCAGTTATCTTAGTTATCTCAGCTATCTAAACTTTCTTGATAATTAGTGTAGCATCAAATCAAACAAGCAAACATCACCATAAAATAGGAATACACATGACACAATATTTTTGATGTGGAAACCCTGTTAAGGGAAAAAACTACAGGGTGATTAACCCAAGATTGTATTCTCTGTTAGAAGAATGGAAGTACAAAAATGGCACTTGCCAATTAGGGCTCACTACCCGAGCACACTGCTCACAAGAGGCACACTGCCTACAAGAGACACACTATCTACAATTTATAAATAATGTAATACAATACTTGAACTGATAAGGAGCATCAAAATATGCTGGAGTTCAGTTCCAGTTAGGCTCTGTATACTGATCTGCTGCACTTCATCTTTCCTCTTCTTTATGCTGCTCTTCTTTCACATATCAGATCTTCCTCTCTGCTTTTATTTGGCTCTACTGCTTTTCTTTGCACATCACTTACAACCACAACACTTTCTCATAGCCAAATTCATCTTGTATATATATCTGCATAAGTGATTTCATCACCTTTCTAGTCGGCACACGAAATAGTCAATCTTTTCACAAACTCTGATCTGTCAGCTGAATCCTTGCATATCAAGTAATGCGGATCAAGCATATACTTGTAGAAATCATTAATTATGTCGGCCAAACATAATTCATGCCTTCATAACTTTTACTAACATCAGTAACACATCCAGAATAATGTCTGATGTCCTACCAATCAGTTCTTCCTCTGTTCACACTGTCACTTGGGAACCCGACACTCAAGCATTCATATCTCTTAATCCTTTCCACACCAGAGGCTCAAACCTTGGAATATATCAGTCAAGATACTCCTCTTGACTTGCCCAAATCTGCACTTCACTGAGATACTTCTCTTGAGAGATCCAGACCTGTCTGTCAGACCTTACTGACTGCTTTGTTCTTGTTTACCGGACCACAACATTCTTCACTCTGACTTCTAGTATAGACATACCATGTCCTGCGGATGTGTGGGATGAACTTTTTTGCCATCAATGACAACATTCATGAATCCATATAGTGTCTCTTGCCAACAATCTCCCCCTTTGGCGTTGATGGCAACACTTAGTGAAAAATGACTAAGTGTTTACACTATGCTCCCCCTTGGCTGATGCTCTGTTTTTATATACATTTTTCGGAACTCCCCCTTAGTTGGATTCCCCATTTTCACTGCTCCTCACTCCCCCTTTGACATCAATGGCAAAGGGTAGGGTCCGCACACCAAAATTTCCAAAAATAGTCTATACATATCCGCATAAGTATATATACAAGTTGTACTTACATATACTTAAGTATGTCTGCAAAAGTATTCTTCAACTGTACAACTTCTATCACCCAACTCTGCTTCATCCTATCCAAAATTGAGATGTGACCACTCAACAGGAATGCAAAAGCTTCTGCCTTCTTAAGATCTATCAGATCATTGGTCCGGGTGGTAGTCTGAGCCTCACTTATGGCCTCATGCATGGCCTCTAACTTAGGGATAATGATTCTTCTAAGTTCACCCATCCGGTTAATTATGTTCTTCCTTTCCTTCTCAAAATTCTTTATTGCATTTGTGATTGCAATAGACTGACACTCTTGATTTACTATGGAAACTGAGAGAGGATCAAAACTTTGGGACAGACTTAGGAGTTTATCCTCTTGTTCTTTTACTTTTCTCTCAATGTCTTTGGTCACTGTGGGCCAAGATAAGCAAAATTTGTACATATTTCTGCCATCTTTAAGAGCATTTTCCAAGCTCTTTATCCCAATATCCATAACTCTCCTATCATTTGTTATCAGACCCTATACTTCAGAGAATCTTTTATCCAAAAACTCCTTTCGGACCTTTTCTTCAGCTGACTTCTCTAGAGAATCAAAATGTGTACTAACACTGCTGACTAGAGTTTTGAGATTATTGGAAGAGGAGGCTGTGGGATCCCTCTAAAAAGATGGCATGATCTTTTCCAAAACTTTGGATGCTACCTCTATAAGCTCACAGTCTTCCATGTGAGATTTTAGTAGTTTCTCTTTGGCCTTCACATTTGCAAATGAAGCTATTTTCATTGTTTGCACCGGTGATAGAGAGTCAAAGTCTAATGGCCCTTTTAGCAGTTCTAGCTCATCAATCTCCATAGTTGCTTTTGTCAAAAAGTTCTTGACTGATTCTGCAGTGTCTCTTGCTGGAGATAGATTTTTCTTTTCTTCTGCAGTCATAGAACTGTCTTTTGGAGCTTTTTCTCCTTCTACATTCTTATCACTAGCAGTTGTGGTCTTCTCTGTTGAGGTCTTCTCTCCTTCTGCAACCTTGGTACTCTCATCTTCTTTTCCCTTCACCTCTGCTTCTTTCTCCTTTACTCTTTCTTCTCCTTTTGATCTAGAGTCAGCAGGGGAAACTGGAGGAGAGATGTTAGTCTGTTCATGGACCACCTCTTCCGGAGCAGAGGATTCCAAGTCCTTAGCTGTTTCTGCACTGGAGTCCATTACCTCTTCTGTTATTTTCTTTGTAGACTCTTCTGCAACACTTGTGGTTGAGGGGTCAGTACCCAAGTCCTCTATAACTGGAATCTTGAATTTCTCAGAGGATCTCTTCAGTCTCTTTTACCACTTTGTCGGTTTCACCAAGCATTAGCTAATTCATCCTGGCTTTGCTCCTGAACTCATCCTTACAATCTTTGAATACCATGTTCATTTGTTGTGGAGTGATTGAAGGGTATAGCTGAATTGCTATTTGATCCCAGATTTCTAGATCTTTTTCTCGAGCATTGTTCTTCCTCATTTCAAGCCTTTTCTCTAAGCTTTTGGGAATTAGAGAGATAATTTCAATAAAAGCTTTATTGTAAGTGTTCAAAAACTGAACAGTGGCTTCCTCCAGAATCTTTTTATCTGCTTCATTAGAAGCATCATAGAATTCTATTAAGGGTTACAGGTTCCCATCCACAGTGACTGCTTTCACTACAACATCTAAGGATAGAGTGGGTTTCTCAACAAATTCTTCTTCCTTCTCTTCTTCTCCTTGACCGGTAGAGTGTTCACCGGATGATTTCTTCTTCTTTTTCAGTTTCTTTATCTCTTCATCTAATTTAGTTTCATCATCCTTTAGGCTAACATAGGACCTTGTTGCCTTTTTCTTTGTTCTCTTTTCTCCTTTTCTAGATGCTTGGACTTCCAGTTTTGATGTTCTTGAGCTTTTGGCTGTGACAAGTGCTGATCTCTTTGATGATCTTGTCCGAGTGGAAGATTCTACCGGAGCACTTTCCTTACTTTTCTTTTTTGCCTTTTTCTTCTCTTCCTCAGCCTTTTCCATCTTTTTCCTGTTGGCATCAAGTGCCTCCTTTGAGATGCCAAAGCCTTTGGAAACATCTTCTACTTCTTTCTCACTTTCCTCTTGATCTCTGGCTACCTTAGCTCTGTATGAATTTTCACACTTAGTTCTTCAGAGGTTCCAAATCTTTCTGCTTTTGGGTCCTTTGGCTGACTGAACATGTGTTGAACATGCAGCTCTATAATTTGTTGATCAACTTCATACCCCATAGGCATGATCCACATTGTCCTTGGCTCTACTGCCTCCATTAGGCATTGATTCATGTCTACCATGAAGCACACTGTATCCTTGTATTTTTCAACTACTGATTTGGGGATTCTTTCTCTGATTTGCATTGTATTTTGAAATTGCTTGAAGTAACCCCACAGAGCTGATTCCTTGCCTTAGCATCCCCAAGTTCATGCAAGTAATCTCTGATCTGAATTGCTACCGGTTTGTCATTTTGCCATACCCATCCATTTGATCCAGGCAACTCATTCATGAAGTAGAAAAATAGACATAGTATTAATCCACCATATTTAAAGGAGTTCTTCTTGTCCTTTTTGATCTTCTATATGTTTTCCATTAATTGGCTCAAAAGAAGTTTACATAGATCATATTTTGTATTCTTTCTCAGCATCTCATAGGCAGTATATACTGCAGTTCCGGATACTGAATTCTCCCTACTAGAGTGATATATCTTGTATCCTATTATCATATATGCAAACTTGACATCTGGGTCAGTAATATCTTCAATGGTCATTGCCCTCTTATCAAATTTTGATCCGGTGGCCTCAGTTACAATGTTGTTTTTGATAGATTTGAGGACAGGTATTCCTCCGGAGGAGTATAAACCAGTTACTGCCCTAGGTTCCTCCTTAGTGATCTTGCAAGGTCTATTCAGCCATAGGAAGTTATCATGCACCCTACTTAATACGTACCAGACCCATTCATCTTCTTCAAAGTAGGGGAAATGAATGAACTGATCAAATTGCTTCTCCTGGATGCCCTTATATTCTAGTTTAAGCTCAAAAGCATCATCTATCAATTGTTTGTGATAGATGTCTCTTAGTCTGAATTCCTCAAACTCTTCAATATTTGCATGTATGTAAACCCTAATGTCTTCTGTGTGCAAAACACCATGCAGAACACTAGAGAATGCTCCTAGGGGATCTACCTCTAATGATTTGTATGGATGTTTCTTAAATTCAGGGTGGGGCCTATCAGAGATCTTTACTATATTCAGAGTATCCATCTTTCAAAAGATTTGTAGGGAGATATTGAGAATGGAAAATACCTTTTGCACCTTTCGGTTTCACGGAGTTGGCCAAATGATTTCTGGATGAATTGACTTCTGCAAATGATTTCTGATGAACTTGAGGAATTTTGTTGCAGAGCTTCACTTTTCATTTCTTCTTGAATGTAGAATGAACAAGTGATTAATGAGAAAACCCTTATATTGCTCTGCAAACCCCAATGTTAGGTTGCAATAAATGCTCAACCTAAGTTATTCTGGTTTGCCTTATTCGGATGACTTGAAGAACTGGATCAATCCTGATCTTTAAACATCATGCGGATCTTCCAAATCTTAACCATAGTTTGTCTGGATGTTTCCCTTAAGAACCCTTCAATCCGCAACTCTTCTTGTGCTAGTTCTGACACCAATTGATTGGCTGGGGGAACAAGGTTTTCTTTGTGTCTCCCCCTGAGCTAGAGCTCACTTTTTAATTTTTGGAAGGAATATTAGCACCAGAGTCTGGTGTGGATCCATCCACTACATTCTCTATACTTTTCTTCACCCAAATCTTTTTCATCTCACTTTGAACTTCATCCACATTCACTTTTTGTTTTCCCTTGCCGTGATTCTGATTATGATATACCGGACCTCTTTTGTCCTGATTCTTGCTTCTATAGAATTTTGCAATATGACCAGATCTATTGCAGATTTGGCAAACAACATTTCTTTGCATATTTGATTAATATCCTCTTGATCTGCATTGATTAGCCATATGACCTATTCTATTGCATGCAAAGCATCTACCATTGAATGATTTGTTCATTTGCATATTTCTGCATTCATGAGATTTGTGACCATACCTTTTGCAGTTAAAACACTGTCTGGAGAAGGATGAATTAGTCTGATTCATTCTCTTTCTGCATTGATTAGCTTTATGACCAAAGTTATTGCAGTTGTGGCAGTATCCATTGAAGGATGGATATCTTTGAGCATTAGGCTGTCTTACCGGAGGTCTTCTAGGCCTGTTCCTTGGATTTTCTGATCCAAAATTCTTCTGACCGGATCCAGAGCTTTCTTCTTTCTCGTATCCCAAACCATACTTGTCATCTGCCCTCTTTTGACTTCCAAGAAGAACTTCAAGTTGAGCAGAACTTATCTTGAATTTCATTTGATCCCTTTTGCGAGAGACAATTTGAAGATCCCTTTTGAGAGAGACAATTTGATCCTCAAGTTTTTCTTCATTATCTTTAGCATCTTCAAGATCAGATTCAAGATGTCTGATAACTCTATCCATCTTGTGGAAATCTTCTAATTTCTCTTTGAGAGATTGTCTTAGATTATCTTCAGTTTTTCTTTTCTCTTCAACTTCTTGGGTAAACTTCATAACTCCTGATTCCATTTCATGTCTTGCCATAATGATTTCTTTTGATAACTTTTCACACAACTCAGTTTTCTCCTTCAGCTCTTCATTTGCATCATTTGCTTCACCTTGTCTTGCCAATTGCTGAAGCAGCTCCTTTCTCTTTTTCATAGAGAGACTTAATTTGTCTTTTAGTTCTCTCATGAACTCATCAGCCTGTTTGAGTCTTTCCTTTAATTCATTGACTTCAGAGTTTGACTATTCAAGATCATCAAGGGTAGTCTTGAGTTGCTCTCTTAAACCATATGCATCCATTTGAATTCCTAGATCTTCCTCAAGCTGTTAGACTCTATTAGGAGGAACTTAGCTCTGATACCAATTGTTGATAACTGAGAGGGGGGTGAATCAGTTATCTTAGTTATCTTAGCTTTCTGAACTTTCTTGATAATTAGTGCAGCATCAAATCAAACAAGCAAACATAACCATAAAATAGAAATACATGACACAATATTTTTGACGTGGAAACCCTGTTAAGGGAAAAAACCACAGGGTGATTAACCCAAGATTGTATTCTCTATTAGAAGAATGGAAGTACAAAAATGGCACTTGCCAATTAGGGCTCACTGCCCGAGCACACTGCTCACAAGAGGCACACTGCCTACAAGAGACACACTGTCTACAATTTATAAATAATGTAATACAATACTTGAACTGATAAGGAGCATCAACATATGCTAGAGTTTAGTTCCGGTTAGGCTCTGTATACTGATCTGCTGCACTTCATTTTTCCTCTTCTTTATGCTGCTCTTCTTTCACATACCGGATCTTCCTCTCTACTTTTATTCAGCTCTACTGCTTTTCTTCGCACATCACTTACAACCACAACAATTTCTCATAACCAAATTCATCTTGTATATATATCCGCACAAGTGATTTCATCACCTTTCTAGTCGGCACCTGGAATAGTTAATCTTTTCACAAACTCTGATCTGTCGGCAGAATCCTTGCATATCAAGTAATGCGGATCAAGCATATACTTGTAGAAATCATTAATTATGTCAGCCAAACATAATTCATGCCTTCATAACCTTTACTAACATCAGTAACACATCTAAAATAATGTCTGATGTTCTGCCAGTCAGTTCTTCCTCTGTTCACACTGTCACTTGGGAACCCGACACTCAAGCATTCATCTCTTAATCTTTTCCACACCGGAGGCTCAAACCTTGGAATATATCAGTCAAGATACTCCTCTTGACTTCCCCAAATCTAAACTTCACTAAGATACTTCTACTTAGAGATCTAGACCTGTCTGTCAGACCTGACTGCTCTGTTCTTGTTTACCGGACCACAACATTCTTCACTCTGACTTCCGGTATAGACATACCATGTCCTGCGGATATGTGGGATAAACTTTGTTGCCATCAATGACAACATTCATGAATCCATATAGTGTCTCTTGCCAACATGAACTTGTGGCTGCATTTGAAGATGAGTTTGCTAAAGGTTTAGACCCTATTGGTCTTGTCACAGAATTGGAAAAAATCAAAAGACAAGAAGAAGAGTCTATCATGGACTTCAGTCATAGGTTTTCAGTTTCTCTTTCCAAGATTCTAGATAGTTTCAGACCTAGCACTCCCACCTTTATTGATATGTTTTTTGAGGCATTTTAAATTATATTGAGTTTTGTGCAAGAAGATTTTAAAATAACAAGTATGCAGCGATCATATTTATGCCTAGAATCAATGAAGTAAGAGATGATTACATAGTGAGGTTGTTACCAACAAGTGTTAACACTACTAGTAATGAACATGCTAATATGAACAATAGTCATTTGGATACAACTAATCAAATGAGTGCGGCATCACATGTAGAAGATTTTGTAGTCAAAAGGATATAAGATGAAGGTGGTGCATTATATTATAGTGATGAGAATGATAAGGACAATGGGTGCACCCACCTTTTGTTGTATATCTCATCTAGTGAAGATGAAAATGACAAAACCCATGGTGACTTCTATCCTAATAATGAGGTATGTCACTTGTTGAGTAATGAGGAAAGTGTGTGTGCAAGTCAGTAGCCAATTGAATCAATTAATGAAGTTGATTATGAAGATTGTGCATAGAGAGTGAGCAAGAAATTAGTTTCTTGTTTGATGTATTGCCTTCTTTTATTCATGTTGATGAAGATGAAGTAGTTAGTTTTTGTTCACATGAGGAAGATGGAGATGTGGCTACACCTAATGATAATTGATCTAAGATAGATGTTAGTGCAGTCATTGGTTTTCAATTTGATGAATTTTCCCTGGATTGTGAAAATGGTGATCATGTGGACACATATGAGATACTATTTCTTTTGCTTAAGGTATGTTGTCTTCCTCATGTAGATTGTGCTTTATCTAGGACACAAGGAAATGGTATAAGAATGAATGTGGAAGAAGTGTGTCATCAATCTTATTGCAGCAATATGTATGACACAACATATTGCCTAAATAGACAAGAAATACTGAGATAATTTAAAAAACTTGAGCCTTCACATCAGGTGTATCAAGATGGTATTGATAGTTGTGCTGAGGGTTTAGATTGTAGCCTAAATTACACTTGAGATTTAGATGTTGAGAATTATAGTAGTACAATTGAAAGTGTTGTATGTTGGCCACCCATTATCCAAGAGTTTGACACTTATAATTATGAAACATTCCTTTGTGATGAAGGTCAAGTTTCTATTGATGTGAATTATGGTGTTGTACCTAAATTTGAATCATTTGTGTGGGCCCAACATACATATGAGAATGATGTAGAGAAGAAACAAATTGGAGATCAACATGTTGCAGTTCAATTTGAAGGTATGCTAGAATTAAAAAGTTTTAAGTTTGATTTGCATGAAGTGTCTTCTTTTGTGGATCAATAGTGTATCCAAGAATATTTGCATATGCCTTGTGAATTGGAGACATTCTCTTTTTGTCTTGATTCACTTGTGGCGGTTAGTAGGGATAATAAGGTTGTAGTTGATGATGGATGTTTTTTCCCATCTATTTGTTTTGATGTTGATCTAAATTTTATTTCCACACCCCTTGCTACTGGGAACAAGCATGATATGATGTGGAATAGGTCGAGCACCTATTATTTACATTTGCTTTGCAATAATCATGTTCATGTTGGGGTTAGCCTTCACTCCAATGGTATCGGTTACATTTTTATGTAGATGTAGATAGATGTTTCCTTTTGTTGCCACTAAGTGGTGAGTGCAACCTTGGTTTGGGAGAGATCAGCTCCTTCATTCAACTTGTCTTTGACAAAGGGAAGTAGTTCCATCCATCTTGTATAGGTTTGACCTATAGTGTTAAAATTTTGATTCACAACCAATACCTTCAGTGTTTTTTCTTTCATGCCAATGGCTACATTGTCCTATTGTATATACCTTATTTATTGTGTGTTGCCTTGTAAATATGTCTATGTTGTTTTCTTTTTCTCTTTTTGTGTTTTGAATCATTCCCACTTTGTGGTCTGCCCTAGAGATGTTTTATATTCTTGCTATGTCAATGTTTGACACACATCCCTAGCTAAATCCATTGTTAAGGCACAAAAAGCCGATTCCTAAATTTACATTATTTTTCCCAAGTTCATCAAAGAGTTTCTAAAATATTCAAAATGACCCCCAAGTGTTTGAAAAGAAAACAAGGTAAAAGATTAAGGAGTGTCAGTTCAAGAGTTCTCACAAGCCCCTAAATGCCAACGAGTTAGTATTATTGAGGAGAAAGGAAGAAATAAAGGGAAAAGAGAAAACAAAGTAGAATAGATAGAGGGTGTGAATAGTTCATAGGTTCACAGGTTGCAAAAGTCGTTGAAAGTACCAAACAAGGAAAAGAAGAGATGAAGTAAATATAAATCAAAACCAAAGGAGTTCAAAAGTTCCTAAAAAGACTGAATCACCAAAAATGTGAAGGGAAGTAAAATAATGTGAAAGTCAAATTAAATAAACCATAATGTGTGATATTTTAAATGACATTAAAATATTCAAAACATGTTTTTAGAAAGCACTATTTCACGAGCCTTTCTTGTTTGAAGTTTATGACTATTCTTAGGATGCCATGACTAAAAGAAATCAACCCAATTTAATGGAAGATGGAAGACTTGAATGTAGGGTACAGGAAGTTGGATGATGGATTAATTATAGTAGGTGGGTGTTTTAGGGTTTTCCTGCTCAAATTTGTGAAGGAAAAGTGCTATATATGCCTAGTTTTAGAAGTAAAAGGAGTTGGTCTCTAATCCAAATTGGATTTGGAAACACCTCAGGTGGATTTAGGGAATCAAATCAAGCCAATCAGATCTACAAATGAAGGAATATGTCCAATAATTCGGAGGAAATCTCTTCAATGAATATGCTCATGCAATGGTATGTATCTATGGTAGATTGCAGTGATTTAGGGAAATATATGGTTTATTTTCTCCTCCCACATTTTCTGGTATGTTGTAACAGAGTTTAGATGAATGTATGATAACATTTTAAAGCAATACAATTTTTAGGATTACTAAGTATGTCCATCGTATGTTTATATATTTTGGATTTGTATGTGAATACATTTCATATTTAAATTGATGGTTGCTAGGAGATCTCCTTCCTCTTTGTTGTTTATGACTATATTGCCCATAGGCATAGGCACTGATCTAATTTAGGGAAGGATCAATCACTCTCATTTAATCAAACCCTTGTCTTGTTACTTGTAAGAGTAGGAGTATGATTAGATTTAGGTTTTACATGTTGTTCAGGATTCAATAGATAACCAAGGATAAATATGAACAAGTAGTTTAAATATTGTGTGAATCACGTACATGTGTTCCTACACTATGTATTTTATGTATGTAAAGTTTAAGTGGATTCATCTCAAGGAATGTGATGTTGTCATCTTTAGGTGCATATGTATAGTGCAATAATCAACTATATTGAGGTCTATAGGTGGTTAGTTGTTCTTGGTTTAGTGACAATGTTTGAGCCAAGTCAATGGGTTGGGTTTAGCCACCTATTTTTAGTTGTTCATCTAGTTACCTAACCTTAGGGAACACCCTCTTGAGTCTAAGTTGAGCTTGAAGTGTAGGAGAGAAAACCCACTCTCATTCATTAGCCTTCAAATCTCCATGCTTTGTGAATGAGCAGGTTTTACTTTCATGGTGACAACCCTGGCCTTGAAAGTAAATCTTTGTTCTAGGAAGTGAAGCAACAGCTTTTGGTCTTAACAGAATGACACCGATGCTAAGGATGTTCTATTGTTGGGTTGAAATTAATTTGAAGACTCTTCTAGTGAGATGAACCTAGAATCAATTTTGTGGCCTTGAAGATTGTAACACTTCAAGGAATTCCTCTTTTTGGAAGAGGTGGCGACTCTGTTGTATAAAAGAAAAATATTTTTGCTATTACTTTGTGTTGTTGGAGATTTGAAGGCCCCATCTAAGTGAGCAGTAGCTGGTGAATATTAAAGGTACACGTGGGTTTTTCCTACTTTTGAAGTTTGGGTTCTTTTCTTGGTGAAGGAATGTAATTTGTTATGCCTCATTTTCTACCCAACATTGTAGAATGCCTTAGTCATGGCCAATTGGTATAAATTTGATTATTCTAGGGATGCCCCTTCATATGCAACTTCTTGTGTTTTGGACCCTAGGAATTACATTGGTTTTGATGCATATAACTATGATAGTGATGCTTGTTCTAGTCATGGCTTTGCACCTTATGCACACCCAAACCTTTATGCACCCATAAAAATCAAAATGAACTTGCTAGTATGCAATATGAAATTGACAAAACTAAACAGTTGATAGAATCCTTATGGTAGCAAGAAAAATAAAGTGAAAATCGTATTAGGCTGCTAATGTCTAGGGTGTAATCTAATGCTTAACCTACTGCCCATAAAAATTAGATTGTGCATTCCCTGGTTACTCCCTTAGATCTTTTTTACAATCAGCTAGACCTCTCTTGGGTTGATTATAAAACAATGAGCATGCCAACCAAGGTCTACAATTGGTTGCCCAAGTTTGATGGGTTTAATATTTGGGAAGGGGACACACAATTAATGAGTTTTTATAATTCATTTAAGAACATCAGTTTGAAGATGAGGACTTGTGGATGAGATTCTTTGTTAGTTCATTACATGGAAAGGAAAAAGAGTGTATTCAAAGTTTTTCAGAGGAATCCTTTGCTTCTTGGAATGAACTTGTGGTTGCATTTGAAGATGAGCTTGCTAAAGGTTTAGACCCTGCTAGTCTTGTCACAAAATTGGAAATATCAAAAGATGAGTAAAAGTCTAGCATGGACCTCAGTCATAAGTTTGCAATTGCCCTTTCTAGGATTCCAAATAGTTTTAGGCATATCACTCCCTCCTGTATTGATATGTTTTTTGAGGCATATTAAATTGGATTGAGTTTTTGTGCAGGAAGATCTCAAAAGAACAAGTATACAACACACATATTTATGCCTAGAATCCATGGAGAAAGTAAGAGATGATTACATAGTGAGGTTGTTATCCACAAGTGTTTGTACTGTTGGTAATGAACATGCTGATATGAACAACAATCATGTGGATATAGATAATCAGATGAGTGTGACATCAAATGTAGATGAGTGTGGAGTTAGAAGGGATGAAGATGAAGGTGGTGCATTGTATGATAAGGATAGTGGGTTCACCCACCTTCAATTGGATAGCTCATCTAGTGAAGATGAAATTCACAAAACCAGTGGTGACTTCTAGCTTGATAATGAGGTATGTGGCTTTTTGAACAAAGAGGAAGGTGTGTGCGCAAGTGAGCAACCAATTGAATCAATTGATGAATTTGATTATGAAGATTGTGCATAGGTTAATGAAATAGAGAGTGAGAAAGAAATTAGTTTCTTGTTTGACGTATTGTCTTCTTTTGTTCCCATTGATGAAGATGAAGCTGTTAGTGTTTGTTCACATGAGGAAGATGGAGATGTGGCTACACCTAATGATAATTGTTCTAAGATATATGTTGGTGCAGTCATGGATTTTTTAGTTTGATGAATTTTCCTTGGATTGTGAAAATGGTGATCATGTGGGTGCATATGAGAGCCTATTTCCTTGGTGAAAGTTATGGGTATGCTGTCTTCCCCATGCAGAATGTGCTTCATCTAGGCAATAAGGAAATGATATAAGATTGAATGTGGAATAATAGGTGTGTCAACAGTCTTGTTGCAATAGTATATATAACATAAAAGATTGCCTAAATGGACAAGAAATAGTGAGACAATTCAAAGAGCTCAAGTCTTCACATGAGGTTTCTTAAGATGGTATTGATAGTTGTGCTGAGGGTTCCTATTGCAACTTGAATTATGCTTGTGATTCAGATATTGAGAGTTATAGCAATGCAAGTGAAAGTGGTGTATGTTGGCCGCCCATTATCCAAGAGTTTGACACTTGTGATTACAAAACTTTCCTTTGTGATGAAGGTCAATTTTCTATTGATGTGGATGATGGTGTTGTGCCTAAATTTGAATCATTTATGTGGGTCCAACATATAGATGAGAATGATGTAGAGCAACAACATGAATGCCAGATTGAAGATCAACATGTAGTTTAGTTTGAAGGTACGCTAGAATTAGAAACTTTTAAGTTTGATTTGCATGAAGAAGTGTCTACTTTTGTGGATTAGTAGTGTATCCTAGCATATTTGCATTTGCCTTGTGATTTAGAGACATTCTATTTATGTCATGATTCACTTATTAAGGTCAGTAGGGATAATGAGGTTGTAGTTGATGATGGATGTTTTTTACCATCTATTTGTTTTGATGTTGATCTAAATTTTATTCCCTCACCCCTTGCTACAGGGAACAAGCATGATATGATGTGGAATAACTCGAGCACCTATTATTTGTGGTGGCTCTGTAACAATGATGTTCATGTCAAGTTTGTTGCAAATATGTGCCTAATCGATGTTGTCATTGATGTCAACATATTCTTGTTGCCATTGGTGTCAACTGTATCCTATCTTGTTGCCTAACTAGAAGATTGGAATGCTGAGGATATTGAGAAAATTAATAAAGATCAATGGATGTGGATCATACGGCAGTATAGAGGATTGTGTGAAGTAGCTCTAGTTAGGATTTTAGAAGTCCACATGAAGATTTGAAGAAACTATGGCCATCTGAGTAGAACCAGCTTTGCAGTATTCAGAAGAGATAGAGTGATAGAGAAGTGGTTCAGATCCCTCTGGATATGTCAAATAATGATCTTTAGATATAGAGGCATGGTTGGGAATTCAGTGTGCATCATCCATTCAAGTGGTTCATGGTTTGGAGGTCTGCAAGCAATTTTTCTAAGATGACAGTCATGGTAGATAGTATTCTTGAGGTTCCAGATGAAGATGCAAGTGATCTTGATGATTTGGAGGAGTGTGGATGTTTTTGTTGAATTCATTGTGCTTGTGGAGGTCTCTGGATCATATGACTACTGTGTTGGAGGTTCGCATTGAAGTTTGAGCTTGTTGGTGAATATTTCCTTCTTGGTGTTGCTATTCTTCCCAGTCCTGGCCAACTGAATGATTCAAGCAATTTACGGATGTTCTAGAAACAATTCTCTAGAGCGTGGTGTGTTGTTCAAAGAAGATTCAAGTCTTAGCAATGTTTCACCAACAACTTAGTGATTCACATTAAGTAAGATGTTTGGTGTACCGACGTTGATGTTTATTCCAAGGTTGATGAAGCATATAAAGGAGTGTAGCTGAGTTGTGGAAAATCATCCTTGAGTGAAAATAATAAATCCAAAGAAAGGATTAGGAGCAGAGCAAAGAAGAGGAGGAGTAGAAGAATAAAAGCAGGATAGAGTAAAAATTTAGTGAAGAAGAGTTTGGAAGCAAAATAGAAGTTTTATGAGCATTCAGTGAAACTGAATCGGGCGTGAAGTAGATGCTATTTCTCAGTTAATCTTTCTGTGTTAAACTTAATCTCTTGTAGGCAATGAGCCTCTCTTTTGATCAGTGAGATTTGGGTAGTGAGCTCGAAGGCAAGTGCATTCCCATTATTTTTAAGTACTTTTAACAGGGTACGAATCTTGTGGGCTATCACCCACCATGGTTTTTCCCTTAATTGGGTTTCCACGTCAAAAATTTTGGTGTCAAATGTGTTGATTATGTTTTTGCTTATGTGATGTTTCATGCTTTAATGTTTACATCATTAATCAATTTGTAAATTGTGAAAGAAGATTAAAAGGAAGAAAAGGTTAATTTTTGGGACAACTGATTCACCCCCCTTTCAGTTGTTCGGTCTAATTCCAACAATTGGTATAAAAGCTAGATCCTCTAAAAGAAGCTTGACTGCTTGAGGAGATCCAAAATGTCAACTTATAAGAAGGAAAGTCTGAGATTTGATGGAACAAATTACTCCCTTTGGAATGTACACATGTAGTGTCATTTGGAATGTATTGGTAATGACTTTTGGATGATAACAAAGAATGAGTATAAGATTCTGAAGAATGGCCCTACTACTCTAGACGAACTCAAGGAAGCTGAATGCAATATTCGAGCCAAAGAAGCTTTATGAGTGCCCTATCTGATACAGAATTAGCAAATGTCTTGGATTTGAAAACTGTCCATGGAATCTAGAAAAAGATAGAAAATCTATATGCAGGTGACAAATATGTTAAATGTGCCAAGCTACAAAGCCTGAAGGGTAAATATGAAAGATTAGTAGTGAAGGAAGATGAAAACATTACTTCCTACATGTAGAAAGTAAATGAACTTGTGACCAGTATTAGAAATGCAGGTGGCATATTGGAAGAATTAGAAATTGTTGCCAAGGTGCTTAGATCCTTACCTGTAGCATACAAGCATAAAGCTACATCAATTGAAGAAATGAAGACAGTAACAAATGTCACAAGGGATTAGTTAGTTGGTAAGATTTCAGCATTTAAAATGAGTGAGTTTTGTCATTCTCCCCCTAAGTTTGAATATGCATTTAAGGCCAGTGTGTATGGAAAGCAAAGATATGATCCTAGTGAAAGTTCTTCAGGAAGATCAAACTGATTTATGAAGACAAGGAAAGATCTTGAAGATGATGAAATTAAGACTGCAGATCTTGAAGCTCTTATTGCTAAAAGAATACCAAGAGGATCCGGTAAATATGAAGGAAAGTTACCACTCAAATGTTTTGCTTGTAATAAGATTGGTCACTTTGCCTCAAGATGTCCAGAAAGGTTCTCAAAACCAAGCCCTAATAGAAATAAAGGTTAGAAAAAATGTTACTATGTCTAAGAAGCTAGAGAAGAAGGAGTCATAGATGATGAATCTGATCATGGAGGTTCCACTGAAGATGATTGGGTGTTCATTGCTATCAAGGAAGAAGATCCAGTATCTACTAAATTTTCTAGTTGTACAAATGTGGAAATTGCCTTGGCTGCTCAGGTTGTTGTAAAGGATGAATGGGTGATAGATAGTGGATGTTCTCATCATATGACTAGTGATAAAAGTAAGTTTGTAAGCTTTGAAAAATATGAAGGTGGAATTGTGAAATTTGGAGACAACTTAGCTAGTAGAATCCGTGGTAGAGGATCCATCTCTTTTGATGGTAAGAATAACACTAATGATGTTCTGTATGTGGAAGGATTGAAGCATAATCTTCTCAATGTTGGACAGTTTGTTGATAAGGGTTATGATCTCTGATTCAAGGATAGAAAATGCATAATCTTGGAAAGCTCCAGAACTAAAATTGCATCTGGTACTCAAACTAGAGGTAACATCTTTCATTTAAGTAGTTCTGGCAAAAGTTGTTTGATTTCTCAATCAGATCAAAGTTGGTTATGGCATATGAGGATGTGTCATGTAAATTTTGATAACATTGTTAAGATAAGTTCTACTCAAGCTATAAGAGATCTACCAAAACTTATGAAATTTGATAACATATGTAGAGAATGTCAATTGGGCAAACAAAACAAAATTTCATTCCAAAGTAAATAACAATTTTCAAGTGAATGGTTGGAACTTGTGTATACTGATCTATGTGGTCCTACTAGAATCAGGAGTGTGCAAGGAGACATATTTTATGTTGCTGATTGATGATTACTCCCAGATGATGTGGGTAACCTTAAAAGAAAAATTAGAAGCTCTTGACAAATTCAAGATATTCAAAGTTATGGTGGAAAATGAGATTGGTGTGAAGATAAAGTGTTGGAGATCTGACAGAAGTGGAGAATTTACCTCCAGTGAGTTTGATTCATTTTGTGAAAAGCATGGAATTAAAAGATAGTTATCTTCTCCTAGGACTCCTCAACAAAATGGAGTTGTGGAAAGAAAGAACCAGACCATTCAAGAAGCTTCCAGAACCATGATGATGGAAATAAATGTTCCTCAAGTTTATTGGAGAGAAGTTGTGAGTACTACTATCTACACTCTTAACCGGGTGCAGATCAAAGACAATTATGGTAAGACACCTTATGAACTATGGTTTGGTCATCCTCCTATTGTAAGATACTTCAGAGTTTTTGGTAGTAAATGTTATATCAAAAGAGATGAGGATCTAAACAAGTTTGAAGCAAGAAGTGATGAAGGAATCTTTTTGGGTCACTCTGCTCAAAGCAAAGCATACTGGTGCTTTAACAAGAGGTTGAAAAAGATTGTTGAAAGTGCTAATGTCAGAGTTGATTAGAGCAAAGAAGGACATTCCAGATCTTACAGATATGATTCAGATGATCAAGATGAAAATCCAAGTCAAGAAAGGCAAGTGGAAACTCAAATCCAGATCCAGATTGATCAAGAAAATCTAGTAATTCAAGAGGATAGTGCAGAAGTTGAGGAACAAGCTCAAGAAACAGAAGCTCAAACAATTCCCAAAACTCCCAGGCATGTAAGGATGAATCATCATGAAGATCAAATTATAGGAGATAGAAATAAAGGTGTCCAAACTAGAAGAATTGCTAAAGATTAAGAAGAGATTTGTCTAATCTCAAAGAGTGAACCAAAAATTGTAAGTGAAGCCTGCAAAGATGAAAACTGGGTGAACGTAATGAAAGAAGAATGAATACAAATTGAAAAGAATCACATTTAGGATCTTGTTTCTAGACCTAAGGACAAAAAATGTGATTGGAACTAAATGGGTTTTCCGGAACAAGCTAAATGAAGAAGGTGAAGTTGTAAGAAATAAAGCAAGGTTGGTATGCAAAGGATATTCTCAAGTGGAAGGAAATAATTTTGAAGAAACTTTTTCTCCAGTGGCAAGAATAGAGGTAGTCAGATTGTTTCTTGCTTTTGCTGCTTATAAAGATTTTAAAGTCTATCAGATGGATGTCAAGTTAACATTTCTAAACGAAGAGTTAGAAGAAGTCTACATTGAGCAACCAAAAAGATTTCAATTGTTTGATCAGGGAGACATGGTCTATAGATTAAGGAAAGCATTGTATGGACTCAAACAAGCTCCAAGAGCCTAGTATGCAAGATTAGATAAGTATTTGCTAAAACTAGTGTAGTTAGGGTAAAATTGCAAATCAGGGCAAATGATTAAACAACAATGATAAAACCCTAGCAATGCACAATGAAGCACAAGACAACATGAAAATTAAAATAACAAATGTAAATGCAAACCGATCTCCACGTTATGCTTGATTTATCTCCATTGCTCTTCTCCACCTCGCATGAGCATGCAAGATTTTGAAGGATTATTGTTGGAGGAATGTTGGGTGCTCATTTCTACAGCATAGCATTAAGATGAAGATATGATAGAATGAATGATAGGTGAAGGATGCAAAGGCTCTAACGATATTTCAACAGCATGTGGATACTTGAGAATCAATTCATTTTAGAAAATTTGGCAGAATAAGGGTACTTGAGGCTCAATGCATTGCTAATGGCTTGTGAGGGGTTTGATTTATAGGATTGGTTTAGTTCAAATGGATGGCTAGGATCAATCAGGGCTTTAGATGAAATGGATGGATAGGATTAAGTTAGGTTTCCTTGCACATCAAGAAATTGTAGTCATGTGACATGTGGCAAGGGAAGATAAGGCTTAGGTGTGCTTGTGTAGATAAATACTAAAATTAGGTCCCATTAGTTGTGCATGCGAAAGATAAAAGTTGTAACACATGATTGACTGGACAAGTGTTGGAATGTGATGAAAGGTCATGTGATTTAATTCAAATAAAATATTTGAATTAGTTGGGATATAGTTGGATATTAATTAAATAAATAAAATTTATTTAATTAATTGAATAAATGAATATGATGGGATAAGATATGATGTGGAAATTAATTAAATAAATAAAATTTATTTTGATTAATTGGGATGGGGATAGGATAAATGGGATTATGCATGTGAAATTAATTAAATAAATAAAATTTATTTAATTAATTGGCTAATGGATAAATGGGATTAAGAGTGGGATTTAGGACAAAAATGGCTTATTATGTTTAGGATAATGTTTTTGACAAGGTGTTGTAGAACATGGACAAAGTTGGGACAAATTTGGGTGTCTACATTTTGCCCCTCTTTGAGATGATGAGCTTTGTGTCGAGTAACATTATATCAAAGAAGTTAAGATATGGATAGAGGAAAAGGATGGTGATGATAATGATGATGTAAGGATATAATGAGGATGATGATGATGATGGAAAGATAGGATGAGGATGGAGAGATAGGATGATGATGCCCCCTCGAGAGGTTAGGCGGGTTGGACAAACACAAGTAGGCTCTTGAAAAGAAATGGCTTAGCTGCAAAAGAAAGATAAGGGGATAGATAGAAGAAATAGAGATGCGTTATGCTATAATGAAAGTGAGCAACCATGATATTTGATATCCAAGGTATAAGGAACCAAGGTGACTATGTGTCTTGTGCCCCAGCGTAATACAACATTGTCTGGATACAAGATATGAATATTAGCTGGAAATGATAAGGATTTGATACAAATGCAAGATAAAATGATAACACACACAAGCAAGCAAGCAAGCATGCACAAATGATTCAAAAACAAACAAGGTATTGCCCCTGTCAAGCTGTAAACCAGTGATTAATTGTTGATTGTTTATGATAGTGTTATCATTGCGGGGAAAGCTATATCCCTAGATCAACACAAGGTTGTTTGCTAAGTTGGTTGGCTAGGTGATTGATTGATTTGGCTTACAACAAGGCTAGGATCAAGACCATGGATTGCGATTGGATAACTTGGCTTGATGGATTAACTTGATTGGTATAGATTAAGGATGGGCTTGCATTTGGATCATTGCTTGGAATGGTTGGAAGATGATGAAATGCTAATTAGATTGATTTGATGGAGGATGGATGATTTGTGGTGGATTGAGCTGCTTTTGATTTGCTGAAGTGATTGGATTTGATCTGATGGTTGGCTTGATGTGCTTGAGTTGATTTGCTTTGGTGTTAATGTTGATGATTGATAGGATTTGTTTTGATAGTTGGCTTGATGTGCTTTGGTTGTGATGTTTTCTATTTCTGGGTTGATTGTTTTGATGATTGGATTGTTTTGAATGATGATAGTGATGCTGTGATGATTAGAGTGTCCACTCAATCTAAGCATAAGCAAGTGTTCTTAGTGTGTGTAAAGGATGTAAAAAAAACAAGGTATTGCCCTTGTCAGGTCATAAACCAATAATTGATTGTTTGTTTGATGATGATAGTGTTGTCATTACGGGGAAAGCTATATCCCTAGATCAACACAAGGATGTGGGAATGCTATATCCCATTGATGATGATTGATGATGATTGATTTGGTTCATGACAAGATGAAGTTCAAAACCTATTGATTTGATTGGATAATGTTCCTTGATTGATTAGCTTGCTTGATATGGATTAGTGTGACTTGGATTTAAGATCATTGCTTAGATTGATTTGATTGATATGGTTGGAAATGGATGAATGAATGTTATTGATAGTAAGAATTGATGATGATGATTTGATTTTGATTGAATGTTGATGAAGTAGATTGATTTGGATGATGTGATTGGATTTATTGCTTGGATTTTTCGTTGAATAGTTGATTTTTTGGATTTTTTTGGAATATTTTGATTTTTTGGAGTTTTTGAGGAATATTTGATTTTTTTTGTGAAGTTTTTTAAAATGTTTTGGAAACGCCAATGGATTTACAATTTGGGTAGCCTTTGTGCTTGATACCAATGACAAGGGAAAAAACCAAGTCTAGGTGCAAGGGATGGATAAAAGGATGAGCTCATAGTAAATGTGATGGCAAGATTATGAGAGTTGGATGGGATGGAAGGCACATGAGAGTTGGATGGATAGATAAGAGGATAGGCCATATAAGGGATGGATGCATGCCTCATGATAAATGGATAGGTAGGCTATAGTGGAAAGTTTATGATAAACAGATGGGGATAAGCTATAAGATGGAAAGCTCGTGATAAAGGTACGCCATATTGGATGGATCATAAGGGAGCTAGGATGTGATCTCCAAAGGCTATGTTGCATAGGAAGAAGAACTTGCCCCATTCGAGGTGGTAATGCTTAGGATTTTTTGCATGACACATGATAGATTTTACTTTGCAAGGCTCATGACAATGGGATGACATGATGGATTGGTTTGAATGGGATGGATGAATGGTCAATGGATAGGACTTGGTTTGGAAAGAAGGTATTTCAAGAAATATCCAAACATGTTTCAACATTTTACCCCTATGTTTTCATCAAAATCAAAAGGCGGAAGGATGGATAAATGGGTTCAATAGGATAGGCATATTTGTGTAATGGCTAAGGATGGTAGGATGGTATGGTAATGGTAGGATAGGATATGATGGAAAATGATATAATGGGATAGATAGTTTGGAAATGGATAGGTTGTATGAGACAATGTGCCCCCAAGTGTAAGTGACATGGAAGACCAACCTACACATGATGCCTGTTTGCCAGGTTTTCATCATGGTACTTATCCAAGGCACCTGTTTACCAGGTTTTCACCGTTGGATGAAAGGATTTCTCTTTACTATTTTGATTTTTTTTTTAATTCTTTTTTTCTTTTTTTAGATGGGATGACAATTACACATGGCGCCTGTTTACCAGGTTTTCACCATGGTAATGGATAGGAGGGACTCAAGTGTCTAGTGTTATGAATGTTGGTAGTCCTGTTAGAGATGGATGATGTCTTCGCATGGACCATGTCATTATGCTCATAGATGTTGGTAAAGGGATTGCGTGGATGGGAGATGGCTTAGGTAGATAATGGATAATGAAATGGATTATGAAAGGTTCATGCAAGGATAGATGGATGGGGATAGTGGATTATGATTTGGATTATATAGGCTTATGGAATGAAGATGGATGAAAAGTTTATGCCAAAGCATGGACCATAGGGATAACATGGGGGAGATATGTAGGATAATGGATGGAAGATGGGGAGATGTAGTAATGTGGAGGTGCTATGGAGTGGAAGGGAACCATGACCAATGGTTGCACACACCATGATAAACATTGAAGCTTTTGATGAGATGGTGGTGTAGGAAGCAATGGAGATGTTTGCTTAAGAGATGGTTGATGAAGTGATTTAGGAACCCACATGGACTTAGGATTTTTAGTGCTTTTTCTTTACTTGTGGGATTTTTGAAGGGAATGGAAGTTTTGGATGGAAGTAGGCTTCTGGATGGAGATAGGTGATTGGGATTCTTGAGATGTAGATGAGGATGCCTCATTTGCTTTGCTAGTTTTTTGCTTAGGAACCCAAACCATTTTGCTTTTGGGCTTTGCATTTGGAGGTAAGGGTTTAGATGGCTGCTTTGATGAACTTTGCTTTGAGTTTGATTCTTATGTCCTAAGGTATGAAGACCTTTAGGATTTTTGGTAGGATTGTTAGCTTTATAGGTAGAGGCATTAAAAGTTTTACTTTTGAATCCCATGGGGTGGGTGGAGGGGATGGAATTATTGGAAGCTTTATGCTTAAACGATGTGTACATTTGTTGGTCATGATTAGGGATGTAAGGATACTTATGAATGATAGGTATGTTAGGTGTTGGAAGTAATGGTGGCAAGGTGGATGGAGGGATATTTGGAGTTGGTAAAAGTGGAGGCAAAGTGGATGGCGGAAGGTGTACGATCACATTCTTTTGACATTTATAGGATGATGGAGGTGAAATGACAACATATGTTTTGGGTAGATGATGGGGTTTGTGATGGAAAGTGGACATAGGATGGATGGAGGGATTACCAACATCTAGGCCTTGTTTACCTTGGGGTGTGTATCCAAGGCCATATGAGCATGGATGAATCTTGACATGGTTTGGCTCCAAAATACCTTGTTCATAAAGGCCTAGACCTTTGCCTTGGTAGTTTATGTTTTGGAGGATGCGATTGACTATAGGACTAGGTGTGCTTTGAACACTAGACTTGAGCTCATTATTGAATGTAGAAGGTGAAGTGGATAGAGGTTGTTTTTGTCCTAAGGAAGAACATTCATGTATGAGGGTGGTAAGACCAATAGGACATGATGGTGGACTTGAAGTGGAATTGATGGTGGATGGGGAAGGAGGATCATTATGATCTTGATTATGTTCATTATGTTCACTAAGATCCAAGTTATTTGTTTGATCTTTTATGCTTACTTGGGGGACAAGTGGATGATTGCTCATTATGGATAGGGCTAGATGGTAGATGACTAGGAGAAATTTGGATATCGTGCTCATGGATGTATATAAGATTATGGATAGGATCAAGGTGCTCATGGATAGCTTCTTCATAGGTATCATCTTGATCATAAAGAAGGCAAATGTTATGGATGGGTTGCATGAAAGTGTTTTGATCTTGAGTTGGACTAGGGCTTAATGTTTCCACGTGCTTAGGATTAAACCTTTGACATACCTCTTGGGTTGCTTGAATGGAAGTGGGTGACTTTTGGATAGGCTCTTGGTCAACAACATGAGAACATGATGACTCTTGACTTAGATTCATAATAGGAGACTCTTGAATATGCTTGATGGCTTGTAGGTCACATGATGGGCTTGAAGGGCTAGGCATGTTAATGGAAGGCTCTTGAAGATGCTCGAGGATATGTGAACCACATGATGAGATTATAGGATTGGACATGACCTTTGGAAGTTCTTTGGTAGGTTCATGAATTGGTGTTTGACATGGGGGTGGTTTTTTCCTAGCTAGTAGCCAATGGATCACATCCTTCGCAAGGGTATGAGTGGATGGGCAATATAATGGATGAGCAATAATAGCGGATGATGTTTTAGGCTTAGGACTAGGATTAGGTTGGGGACTAATTGGATTGGATGGATTAGGATTAGAGGGGGGTGATGTGGCATGATTTCTTATTATAGGTAGATACACCTTGTAAACAATTGAGACAAATATTAGGCATTGATTTGTATTATGGCCTTTGGTCCTATGGTATGCACAATAATCATGTTCATCATATGGACTTTCTTCACATAGTTTGACTTCAGGAAGTTCAATGAGTTTTGCTTCAAGCATTCTTTGTAAAACAATCTCAGCCGCATCCTTTGGGGAAAGATTAGAATGACTTGGTGATGAAGGTAATGGAGGGCTTGGTGGTTTGGAAGATGGAGGGATTAATGGACTATGAATAGGATCACATGGTGGTTTTGGGATAGGATTAGTTGGCTCATGTGTTGGCATGTGATTGGATGGTGAAGGCCACTCATAGGATGAATTAGCTAGGTTGGTATCTCCCTTGTCAAAGGTAATTAAGTCTTGTTGCCTTAGGCTTGCATGGTTTATGTACAAAGGGCCATTTGGAGCTGCATGTGCTTCTTGTTGCAAAAGTGGATTTGGGCTCATTTGTGCTTGTTGTGGAGGCCATTGCTAGTCTTGGAAGCTAGGTGTAATGGTAGGATATGTAGACAAAATATCTTGAGGTGGACCCAAAGATGCGGGCATTTGATCTTGTTGGCAAGGTTGACTTGTGCTCACTAGATTTATATACAAAAGGCCATTTAGACTTGAATGTTATTCTTGTGATATCACTTGATTACTTTGTGGATGGGCTTGGTAGTGCATTGGAATGGTGGCATGAGGGATTGGATAAGCTTGAGGTGGATATTCATAGGTTGATGTGGCATTGACTTGGTGGATAGGTGGATTAAGTTGATAGGAAGTGGAAGATGATGACATGTAAGGTTGATGTGGAATTTGTTGAGGTTGGGATGGTGTTTAGACTTGTTGTTGTGATATGATTTGTTGTTGATGTTGGTAAATGTGTTGATGTGATGATGATGGAGAGGTGGCATAGGATAATGATTGTTGTGATATGGATTGATATGGATAAGGGTTGTGATAGGTTGATAAAGGGTTGATATGACATGTGGATGAATTTAGTTGATATGAAGTGGGATAAGTTGATGCAGAATTAATTTAGTGTGTGGATGGATTAGATTGATATGAAGTGGGATAAGTTGATGCAGAATTGATTTGATGTGTGGATGGATTGGGTTTTGAACTTGTCTCATCCTCATAAGTAAAGCGATGGCCTCCTCAAAGTATAAACTTGGTCTTAAGAGGAGAGGCTCCTTTGATTGTGATCTTTGGTCTTGGATTGTCTTCATGACTTGGATTAGGAGGATAGCCACCTTTAATTGTGATTTGTTTCTTCTCATGATTTGGATTGGGAAGATAGCCACCTTTAATTGTGATTGGTTTCTTCTCATGATTTGGATTGGGAAGATAGCCACCTTTAATTGTGATTGGTTTCTTCTCATGATTTGGATTAGGAAGAGGGCCTCCTCTAATTGTGACCTTAGGCTTTGGTTTTATTTCATTGTTTGAATTAGAGAGGTAGCCTCCTTGAATTGTGATTATAGGCTTAGGTCTTGTCTCATGATTATAAGGATAACCCCCTTGAATTGTCACCTTAGGTTTGGGATTTGTCTCATGATTCAAGGGATAACCCCCTTGAATTGTCACCTTAGGCTTGGGATTTATCTCATGATTCGAGGGATAGCCCCCTTGAATTGTTACCTTAGGCTTGTGATTTGTCTCATGATTAAAGGGATAACCCCCTTGAATTGTCACCTTAGGCTTAGGATTTGTCTCATGATTCAAGGGATAGCCCCCTTGAATTGTTACCTTAGGCTTGTGATTTGTCTCATGATTAGAGGGATAACCCCCTTGAATGATTATGACCATCTTGACAAGTGTTGACTAGGAATAGGTTGATGATGATGTGGAGATGATTTGGAATGGGTATGGATATGACTAGGATATGTTTAGAATAAAATTGATTTGGGTATGATTAGGATATGATGTGGAATGACAAAATTAGGTGATGTGGATGAAAGGTAGGATGAATTGTTTATGTGTTTGGTGTTTATAACTTGATTTGGCAATGTTCAAACAAATGATTATGCATATACACACATGAATCACTCACACAAGACACATAAGCAATTGTTGACTTTGAAAATGAAATGTGATGATTATGCAAGCACACATGGAAGACACATCAACAAGCCTAATGTGTAGTCAAGTGGGTATAGCCAATTAGGTCTTAGGCTATCTATTGCACAAGGTTGACTATGGAATTGAAAGTGAAATCCTGCCATACAGTTGGGAGAAAGGGGTAACCCACCCTTCACCTTCACTTTTCAAAGGTATAAAGTTCTTTGGGGCTTAGCCAAGAGTGACAAGATTCCAACTCCCAATGAGGGTGTCTTTCTATTTAGCCTCGATTGAGGTCATCCCTTGGAGTGGTGTCTCTCCAAATAGGCCTCCTAAGAAGGGTATGACAAAAGCAAACCAAGTGAGTTGTCACTTGATTCACACTCGCAGTGGTTAATTTCTCCTTTAGAAAATTAAAATGTGAGGAAGACAATTCAAGCACTCGTTCTTTTTAAACCCAAATCCAAATGAGTTGGAAGACAATGGTTCATTTTATGCCCACTTTCGATATGTGATAGCAAACAATGTTTGTTTTAATCCCAAAGTCCAAATGTGTGATCAAACAAGATTAAGAGATGAAAGATTAGAATGAGTGCACCTGATACAATTGCTTTCCAATTTGCTGTAGATGTTGATGCCAATGCTGCTCCAGCTCCTTAGATGCCCTTACAAGTCACCAATTCTAAAAAAAAATAAGTAAACTTGCATAGAAGAAGCTATTATCATAAACTAGGGTTTAAAAATAATTATTTTTTGACAAAAAATCTATTTGTACCATAGACTTGAAAAATAATGATATAGAAAAATGGATTTAAATATTTCTAACCACCTGCAAAAAACAAAATGTGATTTGGTTAGCTAGATTGGAAAATATGATTTTTTTTTTAAAAGTTGCGCGTCAAAAATTTCTAAAAAATTAGAATCGCAGGGTCAACTTCAAATCGTCATAACTCTTTGAATGGATGGATAGGATTAAGTTAGGTTTCCTTGCACATCAAGAAATTGTAGTCATGTGACATGTGGCAAGGGAAGATAAGGCTTAGGTGTGCTTGTGTAGATAAATACTAAAATTAGGTCCCATTAGTTGTGCATGTGAAAGATAAAAGTTGTAACACATGATTGACTGGACAAGTGTTGGAATGTGATGAAAGGTCATGTGATTTAATTCAAATAAAATATTTGAATTAGTTGGGGTATAGTTGGATATTAATTAAATAAATAAAATTTATTTAATTAATTGGATAAATGAATATGATGGGATAAGATATGATGTGGAAATTAATTAAATAAATAAAATTTATTTAATTAATTGGGATGGGGATAGGATAAATGGGATTATGCATATGAAATTTATTAAATAAATAAAATTTATTTAATTAATTGGCTAAGTAGGATAAGGATGGGATTAAATGGGATTTTAATTAAATAAATAAAATTTATTTAATTTATTGGCTAATGGATAAATGGGATTAAGAGTGGGATTTAGGAAAAAAATGGCTTATGATGTTTAGGATAATGTTTTTGACAAGGTGTTGTAGAACATGGACAAAGTTGACACAAATTTGGGTGTCTACAGCTAGGTTATAGCAAAGGCACTGCTGACAATAATCTCTACTTCAAGATTGATCATGAGAATATTCTAATAGTTGAGGTATTTGTTGATGATATCATTTTTGGTGGAAATGAGAGTATGTGCAAAATATTTGCTGATCAAATGCAAAGTGAATTTGAGATGTCCATGTTTGGTGAAATGAACTTCTTCTTAGGTCTACAAATCAATCAGTCAAACAAAGATATCTTTATATCTTAGTCTAAGTATGTGAAAGAATTGTTGAAGAAGTTTGGAATGGAAGATTCAAAGCCAGTAGGTACGCCTATGGTAACTGGATGTAATTTGAGCAAAGATGATGACTCCCCTAAGGTAAATTAGAAAAGGTATAGATCAATGATTAGAGGATTTCTCTATCTGACTTAGACCAGACCTGATATCATGAATGCAGTTGGGCTTGTCACTAGATTCCAAGATAATTCTAAAGAATCCCATGTTGTAGCAGTCAAAAGAATTTTTAGATATCTCCAAGTGACAATTAATTATGGATTATGGTATCCAAAGGATAATAACTTCACTCTTCATGCATATACAAATGCTGATTGGGTAGGAGATGTGGATGATAGGAAACGAACTAGTGGTGGTGCATTCTTCTTGGGAATTAGATTGGTTTCTTGGCTAAGTAAAAACTAGGAGGCAATTTCCCTATCTATAGCAGAGGCTGAGTGTATAGCAAAAACAAACAATTGTACTCAAGTCTTGTGGATGAGGTAAATGTTGAAGGACATCATAATTGTGTTTGAGGAGCCTGTCACAATCTTTTGTGATAATTCAAGTGCAATAAGTATTTCAAATAATCCAGTGTTGTATTTAAGGACAAAACATATATCCATCAAGTTTCATTTCTTAAGAGAGAAGGTAAATGAGAATGAAGTCAAGTTGGAGTTTGTGTCCTCAAAGGATCAGATTGTGGATATTTTCACTAAGCCTCTTCCCAAGGATACTTTTAAGTATCTCAGAGAAAAGTTAGGGGTTATTACCCCTCCTGATCAGAATTAAGATGCACTAGAGTGCATCAGTCTGGTAAAATTGATAGTCATATCTTGTGATCCGAATTGATGTTAAGGAAGCACTACTTAGGGGGAGTAGTCTACATACAATTTTTGAGTTTGATCTAAAACAAAACTAAGGAGAAAATAATGCAAATATGTGTCCTTTGCCATTGATGTCAAAGAGGGAGAGAAGTCATGTGAAAAACTAGTTGCTTGTGAAAGGGGGAACAGTGAATATAATGGTTGTAGAAGTGATAAGAGAAAGGGGGAGAAGCTCTTGTCTCAATGGTTGAATTAGTTTTTCACATCATACATTGCCATCAATGACAAAGGGGGAGATTGTTTCAAATATGTGCCTAATCGATGTTGTCATTGATGTCAACATATTCTTGTTGCCATTGGTGTCAACTGTATCCTATCTTGTTGCTTGACTAGAAGACTGGAATGTTGAGGATATTGAGTGATGCAGGAGCATCCAGTGGTGTAAGGGCAATCTTGCATTACCCAAAAAAAAATGTGTTTCAAAATTGTTGATGTTCTACCTATTTCTTCTCAAAATCTGTGGTTCTGGTCCCATAATCGCCTGAATAATAATGTAGACCTTTTAGTTTTCCCAAACTGCTAAAAATAATAAACTGCTATTTTTAGAAAGTTTGCATTCGGGCACGAAATGAAGTCAAAATTTATAGGAAGTTACATAATGGAAATATAAGACCTTTAGCGAAGGAATCACACGAAGATCATTTGCGAGCTGAAAGATATTAAAGTTTCTGTTTCTTGAAAAATGCCTAAAAATTATTCAAACTCAGGTTTGAGGCACTAAACGGCCCCGTACAGGCCCAAAAAATGGCCAGAACCAACAAAGCTAGTTCTTAGCACGTAGAGCACTCTGTGAGCTTTCTGACGTATAAAACGGTTTGTCAATCGGAGTCCCAGATCAAAAGTTATGGCTCCCGGAAGTTGTCCTATTTTTGGAGGGAGATGCAAAATTTGAAATTAGGTTGTTGGCCACCAAAAAGGCTATTAATAACCATTTTTGGGAACCCTGGGAGGTAGGAGAGTTAAGGGGGCAAGTGTAGAGTCAAGAATAGGTGGGAAAATAGAAACCCTAGCTGATTTGGGGGTTACAGAAGGTAGAAGATTCCAGAGCCTGGTGATGGTAGCTATAGTGTGTTGCAGCTTGTAGAGGACTGATTCCTCTGATTGTAATTAAGCTTCTGTAATGTAATGAGTTGCCCAGATCAATAAAAGAAAGTTCTATTTGCTGTGTTTAATATTGATTATTGTGTGTTTTGTGATTTACCCCCTTCATCAAGTGGTATCAGAGCGAGGGTTCTTGAGTGTGTAGACAGATCATCGACCGTGAGGCAGTTTGCACCAGGACTCGAGGTTGTGGGTTTGCTGCGGAGACCAAGATGCCTCCACAAAGAAATCATGTTGGGAGGAATGCTTTGACAGAAGAGGGTTTTAGAGCCCTACAAAGGCAAATCGATGCATTGCAAGAGGAGCTACGAAGAGGGTTTGAGCCGAGGACAAGAGAAGAAAGTGAAGATGAAGTTGAAGAAGAGCTATCTGAGGAAGAACAAGAAGCTGCCGAAGATGCTGCAGAAGTAAGGTTGTTGAGGGTCATTTTGAAAATTAGAAAGAGGCCCAGGATCGAAGTTTCTACATATTCTGGAGATTTGAATCCAGAACAGCTTATTGATTGGATCAATGACATGGAGGAGTATTTTGAGTATGAAGATGTGGAGGACCCAGATCGGGTTAAATTTACAAAAACAAAGTTGAAGGGCCATGCCAATATTTGGTGGAAGGAGGTCCAATTAGAGAGGAACAGAAGAGGAAAAGCAAAGATCACCAGATGGGATCGGATGGTGGAGAAATTGAAGAAGCAGTTCATTCCTGTGGACTATGAGATGGAGTTGTTGAAGAAGCTACAAGGAGTAAAGCAAGGTAACAAGTTTGTTAAGGAGTATACAGAAGAGTTTTATAAGATTACTATCAGGACAGGCCATGCAGAGCCCAACAAGGAAAAGGTAGCCCATTACATTGATGGGTTGAGGCCGAGTATTTAGGAGGAGCTGAGCCTGGTTAGAATGACCACCATATAAGATGCATACCAATTTTCCTTGAAGGTGGAAGAGAAGCTGAATAAAAGATTTGACAGCAAGCAAAGGGGAAGAGGTCAAGGCGGAAGGACTGGTGGAAGACCCTATGGGGGCCGAAATGAAGCTGCAAAGAAAAGTGAAGAAGCTGGCACCAATCGAAATCAGAGAGGAGATAATACCTACCGTCCTCATGACCAAAACAATGATGAGCAAAGAGGAAGAGGAAGAGGTAGATCTGGGCAAGGACCTGAAGAGGAGGTTTCAGAGGAACCTGTTTCCAATGTGGAGAAGAAGGGCATCAAGCATATGAGTGTCCACAACATCAAGGAAGGACGAATAGGAGACTTGAAGGTAATGCACGAGTTGCACATGTAGATGAAGATGCACAGTCTGAGCATTTTGAAGATGTTAAAAGAGGAGAAACCCTAGTTGTCAGAAGAACCTTGTTGAATGAGGAGAAAGAACCAAATCAGAGGAATAGTTTATTCCGCACCAGGTGCAAATGTGAAGGTAAGTGTTGTGATATTATTATTGAGTGGAAGCACTGATAATCTGGTTTCAGAAGAGATGGTTGACAAGTTGAAGTTGACAAGAAGAAAACATCCGCATCCATATCGGATTCCATGGTTGCAGAAAGACCATAGAGCTTTGGTCAATGAGCAGTGTTTAGTGAAGTTCAAGATTGGGGACTACCATGATGAGGTACTGTGTGATATCATACCGATGGATGCATGTCATATGCTGTTGGGAAGGCTGTGGCAGTATGATAGGAGCATTGTCCATGATGGTCGTACAAACACATATTCCCTAACAAAAGATGGAGTTCATCATAAATTGAAGCCCTTGAAGGAGGTGGAAGAAAAGGTATGTAATACTGCCAGAATTTGCTTGGTAGATGGTAGAAAATTTTTGGAGGGTATGAAACATGAGCGTCATTGCTTTGCATTGATTCCTAAGATTAGTCAAGAGAAATGTGAAGATGTACCAGAAGAAGTTTCAGATATGTTGAAAGAGTTCCAGTACATTATCTCTGATAATGTACTAGAAGGTTTACCACCAGTAAGGAAGATAAGTCATCAAATGGGTTTGATACCAGGAGCCAGTTTGCCAAACAAGGCAGCCCATAGAACGACCCCTGCAGAGAATGAAGGGTTGAACAGACAAGTTCAGGAGTTGTTGATGAAGGGACTGATAAGGGAGAGCCTAAGTCCATGTGCAGTACCTACAGTACTCGCACCAAAGAAAGATGGAGAATGGAGGATGTGTACAGACTTTCGAGCCATCAATAAGATAACGATCAAGTATAGATTTCCATTGCCAAGAATGGATGACATCATGGACTGTTTGAGTGGAGCCAAGTACTTCACAAAAATTGACTTGAAGAGTGGGTATCACCAGATTCGTATCAGAGAAGGAGATGAATGGAAGACAGCCTTCAAGACAAAGGAAGGTTTGTATCAGTGGTTAGTCATGCCATTTGGGCTAACCAATGCATCGAGCACATTCATGCGGCTCATGAACGAGGTATTGAAGGAATTTTTGGGAATTTTTGTTATTGTTTATTTGGATGATATTTTAATTTTCAGTATGGCTTGGGATGAGCATCTGATGCATATCAGAAGAGTTCTAAAGAAGCTGAGGGAGGAGAAGTTGTTGATTAATCTGAAGAAATGTAGTTTTGCAAAGAAGGAGTTGGTATACCTGGGATTTATTGTCTTAGAAGAAGGTCTTAAGATGGACCCAGAAAAAGTAAGGGCTATCATTGAATGGCCTACGCCAAGGAGTGTCACAGAGGTAAGATCTTTTCATGGTTTGGCAAGTTTTTATAGAAAGTTTATCAGAAGTTTCAGTAGCATTTGTGCACCCCTAACTGAGACAATGAGAGGGGATAGAAAAGAGTTTAGATGGACTAAAGGAGCAGACAAGATCTTTGATACATTGAAACAGAAAGTGGTAGAACAACCTGTTTTGGCACTTCCAGATTTTAATAAAGTATTTTAGGTAGATTGTGATGCTAGTGGTAGTGGTATAGGAGCTGTTTTGAGCTAAAAAGGTAAGCCCATTGCCTATTTTAGTGAGAAGCTTAATGATGCCAAGAAAAAGTATTCTGTTTATGATCAGGAGTTTTATGCAATAGTTCAGGCTTTGAAGAAATGGAGACATTATTTGTTGCCAAATGAGTTTGTTTTATATACTGATCATCAGGCTTTGCAGTATCTTAATAGTCAAGGAAAGTTGAACCAAAGGCACTTAAAATGGGTTGAGTTTTTGCAGAGTTATACCTTTGTTTTGAAGCACAGGAGTGGGAAGTCCAACAGAGTTGCAGATGCCTTGAACAGAAGGCAAAATTTGTTGACAGAAATGAAGTTAGAGTTTGTTGGGTTCGATGAGCTCAAAAGTTTGTATCCTAAAGATCTAGATTTTGTAGAGGCTTGGAAAGCTTGTCTACAGCCTGTTACTTTAGACAGGACAAGATGGTTGGATTTCATAATCCAAGATGGCATGTTGTTTAGAGGAAGCCAGTTGTGCATTTTGAGGAGTTCCATGAGAGAGAACCTGATTAAAGAGAAGCATAGTGGAGGATTGGCTAGACACTTTGGTTGAGATAAGACCATTTCAATTGTTGGTGAAAATTATTATTGGCCACAGTTGCAGCGGGATGTGAGGAAGTTTGTGCAAAGTTGCAGAGTATGTCAGATGGCAAAAGGAACAAGTCAGAATACAGGGTCGTATCAACCATTACCTATACCAGAGAAGCCCTGGGATGATATCAGTATGGATTTTATTCTTGGTTTACCAAGGACACAGAGAGGACATGATTTTATTTTTGTGGTGGTGGACAGATTCTCAAAAATGGCACATTTTATTCCTTGTAAGAAGACTAATGATGTTGTTCATATTGCAGAGTTATTTTTCAGGGAAGTGGTGAGACTACATGGTCTACCAAAAAGCATAGTTTTAGACCGAGATACCAAGTTTGTTGGTTATTTCTGGAGGACATTGTGGAAGAAGTTGAAGACAGACTTGAAGTTCAGTTCTGCACACCATCCACAGACTGATGGACAAATTGAGGTGGTGAATAGGAGTTTGGGTAACCTACTACAATGCTTAGTAGGGGATAAACCCAAGGGATGGGATTTGATTTTACCACAGACAGAATTTACTTACAACAATTCTGTCAATAGGAGTACTGGTAAATCACCATTCCAGATTGTATATGGCAATAGTCCAAGAAATGCTTTAGAGTTAAGGAATCTGGATAAGGGAAAAAAGACAAGTGTCGAGGCTGAAGACTTTGTAGAACATATGAAGAATTTGCATGAAGAGGTGAGAAAGCACATTAATAAGATGACTACTTAGTACAAGGCTAAGGCAGATCAGAAGAGGAGGTATAAGGAGTTCCAGGTGGGAGATGAAGTCATGGTTGACTTGAGAAAAGAAAGGTTCCCTGTTGGAACATACCATAAATTGAAAATGAAGAAATTTGGACCATGCAGAATCCTGAAGAAGCATGATTCTGGAAATGCATATGAGGTAGAGTTGCCGAGTGGGATCAACATTTCCCCTATTTTCAACATTGCTGATTTAACAGAATATCATGAAGGTGGAATAGAGGATGGACCAATAGAAGTGCAGTGGAGTATTCCGGCATCTACATCAATAGAGGAGATAGAAGAGATCTTGGATAGCCATGTGGGAAGGAGTACTTGAAACAGGAAATATGAAGAATATCTAGTGAAATGGAAAGGAAGGCCTATTCAAGATTCTTCTTGGTTGTCTAAGGCAGAGGTTGACCATTTGGGTTTTCCTCACACAAACACCTGAGACGTGACAAGGTCACTTCTCAAATTACCCTGGATGTCTGATGCAGGAGCATCCAGTGGTGTAAGGGCAATCTTGCATCACCCAAAAAAAAAAATATGTTTCAAAATTGTTGATGTTCTACCCATTTCTTCTCAAAATCTGTGGTTCTGGTCCAATAATCGCCTGAATAATAATGTAGAACTTTCAGTTTTCCCAAACTGCTAAAAATAGTAAACTGCTATTTTTAGAAAGTTTGAATTTGGGCACGGAATGAAGTCAAAATTTATAGGAAGTTACATAATAGAAATATAAGACCTTTAGCGAAGCAATCACATGAAGATCATTTGCGAGCTGAAAGATATTAAAGTTTTCATTTCTTGAAAAATGCCTAAAAATTATTCAAACTCAGGTTTGAGGCACTAAATGGCCCCGTACGGGCCCAAAAATGGCTAGAACTGGCAGAGCTAGTTCTTAGCACGTAGAGCACTCCGCGAGATTTCTAATGCATAAAACAGTTTGTCAATCGGAGTCCCAGATCAAAAGTTATGGCTCCCAGAAGTTGATCTATTTTTGGAGGGAGATGCAAAATTTGAAATTAGGTTGTTGGCCACCAAAAAGGATATTAATAACCATTTTTGGGAACCTTGGGAGGTAGGAGAGTTAAGGGGGCAAGTGTAGAGTCAAGAATAGGTGGGAAAATAGAAACCCTAGCTGATTTGGGGGTTACAAAAGGCAGAAGATTCCAGAGCCTGGTGATGGTAGCTGTAGTGTGTTGCAGCTTGTAGAGGACTGATTCCTCTGATTGTAATTAAGCTTCTGTAATGTAATGAGTTGCTCAGATCAATAAAAGAAAGTTCTATTTGCTGTGTTTAATATTGGTTATTGTGTGTTTTGTGATTTACCCCCTTCATCATTGAGAAAATTAATAAAGATCAATGGATATGGATCATATGGAAGTATAGAGGATTGTGTGAAGTAGCTCTAGTTAGGATTTCAGAGGTCCACATGAAGATTTGAAGAAACTATGGCCATATGAGTAGAACTAGTTTTGCAGTATTCAGACGAGACAGAGTGACAGAGAAGTGGTCTGGATCCTTTTGGATATGTCAAATAATGATTTGCAGATCTAGAGGCATGGTTGGGAAGTTAGTGTGCATCATCCATTCAAGTGGATCATGGTTTGGAGGTTTGCAAGCAATCTTTCTAAGATGACAGTCATGGCATATAGTATTCTTGAGGTTTCAGATGAAGATACAAGTGATCCTGATGATTTGGAGGAGTGCGGATGTTTTTGTTGAATTCATTGTGCTTGTGGAGGTCTCTGGATTGTGTGACTACTGTATTGGAGGTTCACATTGAAGTTTGAGCTTGTTGGTGAAGATTTCCTTCTTGGTGTTTCTATCCTTCCTAGTCCTGGCCGACCAGATGATTCAAGCAATTTGAGGATGTTCTAGAAGCAATTCTCTGGAGTGTGGTGTGTTGTTCAAAGAAGATTTAAGTCTTAGCACTGTTTGGCCAACATCTTAGTGATTCACATTAAGTAAGATGTTTGGTGTGCCAACCTTGATGTTTATTCCAAGGTTGATGAAACATATAAAGGAGTGTAGCTGATTTGTAGAAAATCATCCTTGAGTGAAAATAATAAATCCAAAGAAAGGATCAGGAGCAGAGCAAAGAAGAGGAGGAGCATAAGAGAAAAAGAAGAATAGAGTAAAAAGTTAGTGAAGAAGAGTTTGGAAGCAAAACAAAAATTTTATGAGCATTCAATGAAACTGAACTAGGCATGAAGTAGATGCTATTTCTTAGTTAATCTTTCTATGTTAAACTTAATCTCTTGTAGGAAGTGAGCCTCTCTTTTGAGAAGTGAGTTTTGGGTAGTGAGATCGAAGGCAAATGCCTTCCCATTCTTTTTAAGTAATTTTAATAGGGTACGAATCTTGTGGGCTAACACCCACCATGGTTTTTCCGTTAACTGGGTTTCCACGTCAAAAAATTTGGTATCAAATGTGTTGATTATGTTTTTGCTTATGTGATGTTGTTTCATGCTTTAATGTTTACATCATTAATCAATTTGCAAATTGTGAAAGAAGATTAAAAGGAAGAAAAGGTTAATTTTTGGGAGAATTGATTCACCCCTCCTCTCAGTTGTCCAATCTAATTCCAACAAAGGTTAGCCTTCACTCCAATGGTATCAGTTACATTTTTATGCAAGAAGATAGAGGTTTTCTTTTGTTGTAGTTGAGTGGTGAGTACAACCTTGGTTTGAGGGAGATCAACTCCTTCATTCAACTTATCTTTGACAAAGGCAAGTAGTTCCATCTATCTTATACAGGTTTGACCTGCAGTGTGTTAAGATTTTGATTCATAGACAATACCTTTAGTGTTTTTTCTTTCATGCCAATGGTTGCCTTGCCCTATTGTATATACCTTTGTTGTTGTGTGTTTCCTTGTAAATATGTTTGTGTTGTTTTGTTTTTCCTTTGTTGTGTTTTGCCCCATTCCCATTTTGTAGCTTGTGTTGGCAAGAGACACTGCTATGTTGAATAATTGAGTGTTGTCATTAATGTCAACATGAAAAGGAACAAGGTTGGAACAAAGTTTTTAGTCCAGTGAAGAAGATTTAGTCATATTGGCTAAGTATTGGTAATGTACAGAAGCAACGACAGAATAACAGTGTTTGGATTGGTATTGGTCTACAGTTGAAGACCAAGTTTTGTGATTCTGGTATGATGTTCCTAACTCTTAGATGATCTTATATCCAAGGTTTTAGTCTTTGATCAATTCCAGAAGTATAACTTTAATGGCCTAAGTCTGGCAGAGAAAATACCGTACTATTCAGAGCATAACACTTAGTTGATTTGGTCCGCATTCCTCTAGTGTTACATATCTTGATATGTGCTTTTGAGGTGTTGTAAACACTTGTATGAAGTGTCTAAATCCAAAGTTGTAGGTTCTGAAGTCCATTGAAAAGATAGTTACAAGCTACTGAGTATCGCTACACTATTTGACAAAGTTTGACTGTGACAGGATCTAAATTATGATGTTTTGCATTTTTCCGCTAAATGATATTTTGCTTCGTAGTTCTATAGGTATGATTTGTGATGTCTAAGGAGTCTTTGATATGATTCTAAGCAAGTATTGTGGTCTGTAGTGAAAGTTGTGATCTGACAATTAGACTGAGTCAGTAACAGTCTATGTTTAAGGCTAACATGATAGTTTGATTTGTGTATGGTAAGTTCTATTAATTAGAACTTTATCCTAAGTGGTTCTATAGTTGGAGCTGACATATGAGAAGGTGTTTCAAATGTTATTTAGGCCTGCTATGTATTTTGGTAAGTGGATTTAGTGACAACTACAATTTTATTAACTACACACTTCATCTAAGTAGGCCAACTTAATGTGAAGATTCTAAGTGTTGTGGATATATATATATATATATATATATATATGGGATCAAATTAAGTGTTTGGTGAAAAAGGGTACAAATGTCAATGTACGACATGCGAAGTAAAGTGAGTGCAATAAGTTCTATTGATCAGAACTTTATCCTAAGTGGTTCTATAGTTGGAGCTGACATATGAGAAGGTGTTTCAAACGTTATTTAGGTCCGCTATGTGTTTTGGTAAGTGGATTTGGTGACTACAACTTTATTAACTACACGCTTCATCTAAGGAGGCTAACTTAATGTGAAGATTCTAAGTGTTACGGATATATATATATATATATATATATATATATATATATATATATATATATATATATATATATATATATATATATATATATATATATATATATATGGGATTGAATTAAGTGTTTGGTGAAAAAGGGTGCAAATGTGAATGTGCGACATGCGAAGTAAAGTGAGTGCGGTAAGTTCTATTGTTTAAAACTTTATCCTAAGTGGTTCTATAGTTGGAGCCGACATATGAGAAGGTGTTTCAATTATTATTTAGGTCTGCTATGTATTTTGGTAAGTGGATTTGGAGACAACTACAATTTTATTAACTACATGCTTCATCTAAGTAGGCCGACTTAATGTGAAGATTCTAAGTGTTGCATATATATATATGGGACCAAATTCAGTGTTTGGTGAAAAAGGGTACAAATGTGAATGTGTGACATGTGAAGTAAAGTGATTGTGTAAGAGCAGAAGAAGAGAGATCTTGCACCTATGTAAAAACATAGCAGTGAAATTGAGCAGTCAGAGATGAAGAGTTTTGAGACAGTATTTCTATGCTTCAATGGAGCTATAACATGTGTAGACGCAATCTAAGCAGTTCAAATTGGCAGTGAGCCATTCTTCTTTCTTCTTTCTTTCTCTAGGAAGTGAGCCTATTTTGGTAGTGAGCCTTTCTTACAGTGAGCATTATCTGGGCAGTGAGCCCTCAGGCAATGAGTCTTCTTGTAATCTAGTATTGTGCTATATTAATATATTGTGAGCTAACACTCATAGTGGTTTTTCCCTTTTTTGGATTTTCCATGTAAAAATCCTGGTGTTCATGTGTTATGTCTTTATGGTTGATGTTCCTATGTTTATTCTGCTTCCATATTATTAATTTTAGAGATTGGATTTATAAACTTGTTAAGAAGTAGTTTTGTGGAATACTGATTCACCCTCCTCTCAGTATTCCTTACTATCAACAATTGGTATCAAAGCAAGGTTCCTTGGAAGAAGCCTAACTGCTTGAGGAAGATCTGGGAGAGTTCACTCATGGTAGCCAGGAGATTTGGAAATTTCTCAAATTATGTTGAACTAGAAGAAGCTCTTATTGATCATGAAAAGTCTAAAGCAAAAGTCAGGGATCTGAAGGATAACTTACAAGAAGTTGATGAATGTATCTCAAAATTGAAAGAACAAGTCAAGAAATTCAAAGAAAAATACAAAGAGGTTAATGACCAATTGATATCAACAAAGGAAACCCTAAATGATTTGGAAGTGGAAAATATACAAAGAATAAAAGTAGAAGAAGATTTGAATATAATGGTGAAAAGCAAATTAGAAGATTGTGTCAAACTTGAAAAAGAAATTGTGAGTCTAAAAATAGACTTGGAAAAATCCAAGAGATATGAAGAAAAGTTTAAAATAAGTTCTGCAAAGCTTGATGAAATGATTGCTAGTCAAAAGAGTGACGATGATAAGCAAGGGTTGGGATTTGAGAAAGGAGAAAGTTCAAGATTTGGTCAAACAAACACTGAGTTAAAGAAAAACAGAAGGAACCTGTTCTAAAATCAAAGAATAAGACCTAGAGGACCTCCGGTCAGATAGCCAAATGTTCAAAGGTATCCATCTTTCAATGGCCACTGTTTTAATTGCAATAAGTTTGGTCATAAAGCTACTCAATGTAGAAGTAGAGTAAATCAGAATGTTCCACCATTCTTTGGTCAATGTTTCAACTGCAAGAAAATTGGTTGTAAATCAAATGAGTGCAAAAATCTGGTAAGGAATGGTTCTTACAAAGTAAGAAATAGTCAATCATTCAATGGAAAGTGTTTTGCATACAATAGATTTGGACATATGGCTAATCAATGCAGATCAAATCCAATCAATAAAAGGTATCAAATACAAAGGAATGTGGTGTGCTACAATTGCAACAAATATGGACATATTGTAAAAGTTTGCAGAAGTAAGAATGTGAAAAGAAACTACCATACTGAAAATAGAAAAACAAAGCAAAGGAATGATAAAGGAAAAGAAAAAGTTGATCTAATTGAAACTCATAAAGAACTGGATAGGATCTGGATCAAGAAAGAAGTAATTAAAGTTAAGGATGGATACGCACCAACATCTGGTGCAGCTACTTCCTCTGGGAAGTAATTTGGGTGCTCTAGCTCAGGGGGAGCAATGTTGAAAATCCAAAACCCCCAGCTAGATAGTTAGTGTTGGAATCTGGCATGAAGATATGATAAAAAGAATCATATGACAAATCCTTTGAAGCAAGTTCTAGAAGAAAAGGACCAATTACGAAGATTTGTGGAGTAATCTAAAGTGTCTTAGGTTATCAGGAAGGTACTTAACAACTTTTTGTAAGATGACATTAATGTCACTTAGGTTTTGGCATGCAAAGGTTAAAAGGAGTTATATTCAAAGGAAAATTTATTCTGCACTCCATGCACTCAAGTGACTAAGGTGAACCAAAGCAAGATTCAAAGTGACTATAGTATTCTCCAAAGGATTTTAGATCAAGATCAAGGAAACCCTAATCCAGTGAAAGAGGTATTTACAACTTGAAACCCTCCTATGTAAATTAGAATACTCTGGGAAAATGTTTACTCCTCATGTAATTGAGATAGGGAAAATGCCTTGCCCCAAGTTTAAGAAGCAAATCTTCAAATCACTGGAAAATGATCCATTAGGGGCATTCTTAATTACTCTAGATGGGGTTATGCACATGGAAGATATCATAGCATACATTCATATCAGTCTAGAAGAATATGATCACATGAAGTTAAGAAAACTGTATTTGGACGAACTGACTACTATGGATATTGTGTTGAAAGATGAATATAAAGTTCTAGGAGAAAAGAAATTTGACACCTGGTTGGATTTTCCCACAATTCTGAATCATGCATGGGTCAAGCTTATTCTAAGCATAATTCATGATGAATCTCTATGGCTTGATGAACCCTATATGATAACTAAAGAAGCCATCAAATCCGCAACGGGTATGAGCTCCTCTGGAAGGGTTCCAGGCATAAAGAAAATGAAGAACAATGTGGTAATGTACCTAACAGGAGCCAAATTTGATAAGAATGTCCTTACAGTAAATGATATCAAGGATCTGGCTGCCAGATTTGCATCAATGATTGTTGGATACAAAGTATACTTCTCCAACAAGGAAAATTTTGTGTTTGCATCAGCTATATACACAACATATGACATCATCAAAAACAATACGTACTATGACCTCTGCAAATTGCTCCAAAGTGAACTAATGGAGAACTTGAAAAGAACAAAAGAAACTAATCATCCTTTCAAATACGGAACATTGAATACATGTTTACTCTTTTACTTCCTAAGAGAGCTACCTAGTTTAGGAAATATTTTCTGGCTTGATCACATACCTGTAGCCAATCAAATAAGAAATCACTTACAGAGTTTGGGTAATGTAGCACAGACTTTCAAAAGGAAATGTCATGTAGATTCTGGATACTTGAAAATGTAGTGATAAAGTATGAGAAGGATATTGTATTCATGGCAGACAAACACAAATGTTTCATGGAAGCTGTGGAACCAAGAATTGTATGGGTCCCTACACTAGGATATGAAGTTGCAGAAGATGTCTTGACTGAATTAGCTGATGCACTACTAAGCAAACCTAGATTCTAAAGAGGGCAGATTTGGGACATTCTTAGAATTATCTTCTAGAATATTTATGGAACCTAAGGAGTCAGAGAAAATATTGGTTGAACAATCAAGTAAGGCAAAAACCAAATTAGGAGGATCAAAGTCTATAGATGCTCTAGTATGAAAGGAAGCTAGGTGTGTAGAAATCACTTCCTACACTAATCTAATGAGGGGAGAGCTATACAAATTCAATTTAATCCTTATTAGTATAGAAACATACAACATCTAATAGAGTTATTACAAAAATACACAAGAACTAGAAAGAAGACAGAAGAAGAGAGACAAAGATATACGGTGGGGAAAACCCTTATCGGGTGAAAAACCCCACACTTAGAAACCTGCACAATGTATTAACAAATCTGAAGGTTGTTTACAATACAATTGCAATGCAAGATTCAATGGTCTTTGACACTTGTGTCTGGAGTCAATCTGGAAGCATAACAGTACCTATAAACCTATGATACAAACTCCATCTCCAAGCACCTGTTTATATAGAAAATACAAGGCAATATTGGACCTATCTTGGGATGGGCGTCCAACATGGCTTCATGGACCAAAACCCATGCCTAAGGACACTTGGTCAACATTGTAGAATGTTCTTGACACTTGTCCACAACTCCTATCCCAAAGAGGTTGCCTATTTCCAAAATGGGCTATGACAGATGCTCTTACGACATTTACGATCGTCATAAAATCTATCATAGCAGTTACAACTTAGAGTTGTAAGAGAATCTATCATACACATGCTATAAATAACATATTCTCTTACAACATGTCATAGTCCACCTTGGGGAACCCAAATATGCCTTATTCAAAGATGCTTCATGACACATGTCCTTACCTATCTTACAAACTTCTATTTCTGACTCTTACATGTCATAGATTTTGTCATAGGAATCCGTCATAACCATTTCGGTCAATATTCCCTTACACAACATGGAAGATGCCAGCACATGGAAAAATTCTCCTACCACAAATTGGGACACCTATCTCCTCATGTGAGGACAAAATTACAAGTTGTCATATTCCATGTAGGATCGACACATCACCGTGCCACATCCCACAATATGACAATATGGAATTTCCAAATATTTACAACATAGGCAATTAAATAATAAATACAAACATTAGTAATGTAAGGAATTACCAAGATTGAGACACCTTAATTCCCAACATTCTCCCACTTGTCGAACACCTTGTAAGAGCCAATAGAAAAATAGGATTTAATTGCTATAGGCCGAGAGGCCGATAGACTCCGAACACCATCTGAACTTCTCTATGCCCACTAGTCTTGTTAATGCATCTACAACATTCTTCAAAGTATCTACCTTCTCCAAATTTACCTTTCCATCCTCAACCATGTCTCACACAAAGTGAAACTAAACATCAATGTGCTTTGTTCTAGCATGGAAAGTTGGATTCTTCACAAGGCAAATTGCACTCTGACTGTCACAACTAATCGTGATCTGATCTGCATCAACACCAATATCTAAACACAATCTCTTAAGCCAAATGGATTTGTTACAAGCATGAGTTGCTTCCATATACTCAGCTTCTATCATGGACAAAGCAACAACAGGTTGTCATTTACTCATCCAACTAATGGCACCACCAAACAGTGTAAACACATAAGCACTGGTGGATCTCCTGCTGTCAATGTCACCTGCCCAATCTGAATCCACAAATCCTTGAATATCAATAGAATGCAAAGGTCCTAAAAAATTACCATGATAGAAAATGGAATACTTGGAAGTACCCCTCAGATATCTGAACACTCACTTAACTGCATCCCAATGAACCCGTTGAGGATTATCCATAAATCGACTAAGGACTCCCACTGCTTGGGCAATGTCTAGTCTTGTGTAGACCATAGCATACATCCAACTACCAACAACACTAGCATAAGGTACTCTACTCATGTCCTCCACCTCACTAGGAGATTTTGGACAATCCTCAATAGACAACTTTGTCCCCAAAGAAACAGGAACACACAATGGTCTACAATCTTCCATGTTGAACCTGTCCAACACGGTCTTCACATACTTACTCTGGCTTAACCAAAGTTTTATGTTGGTTCAGTCTCTTCTGATTTCCATTCCTAGAATGTACCTAGCTTCCCCTAAATCTTTCATTTCAAACTGTGTTGACAACTGAGATTTAAAATCAGAAATCATATTTTTACCCTTCCCAATGAGCAACATATCATCAACATACAATGCAACAATGAGAATACGATCACCATCAAATTTATAATACACACAGTGATCTGATTTTGATCTCACAAATCCAATTGACAGCACAAAGGCATCAAACTTCAAGTACCATCTCCTAGGGGATTGCTTCAAACCATACAAAGACTTTTTAAGTTTGCAAACCAAATTTTCTTTACCTTTCACCATGTAATGCTTTGGCTGTGACATGTAGATTTCTTCCTCCTAGTCACCATGAAGGAAAGTTGTCTTCACATCCATCTGTTCTACCTCCAAGTCATAAGCTACTATAAGAGACAATAGGAATCGAATAGATGCCAACTTTGCAACGGGAGAGAAGATCTCACCATAATCTATACCCTCCACTTGTGAATACCCCTTCACAACCAATCTGGCCTTATACTTCTCAACACTGCCATCTGCACCAAATTTCTTCTTGAACACTCATTTGCATCCAACAGGTTTCCGTCCAAGAGGTAAAGGCACCAAGTCCCAAGTATGATTCTTTTCCAAAGAAGCCATTTCATCCTCCATGGCCTCCTTCCAGGAACCTCCATCTTTTATGTCCATAGCCTCTGATACAGTTCTAGGTTCATCACTGTTAGTAACCAAAGTATAAGCACAACTAGAATCAAGCAATGTAAAACCAAACCTTTCAGGTTGCTTTCTTATTCGTGTAGACCTCCTCAAGAGTTGAGGTTGAGGTTCAAATTCTTCATCTGAGATTTCAAAACTGCCAGAGCTCTCCTCATAATTAGGTCCAACATTGTCTTTCTGTTCAGTCTTCTCAGGGGTAGCAGGAAACTAAACAATATCCTCTTTCTTTACTATTTCTTCTGGCTACAAAATAGTGGAAGGTGTAAGCTCTCTGAAGATGACACTTCTTCTATTCAACACTTTTTTAGCCACAAGGTCCCAAAGCTTGTATCCTTTCACATTGACACCATAGCCAATGAAGATACACTTAACAACCTTGTTCTCCAACTTTGAACGCTTCTCCCTAGGCACATGTGCATATGCCTCACAACCAAAAACATGAAGATGCCTTATTGAAGGATTTCTACCAGACCACACCTCCATGGGTGTCTTTCCAACAAGAATTGATGTAGGAGATCTATTTACCAGATAGCAAGCAGTGGCAACAACTTCAGCCCAAAACTTTTGTTCTAGGCCATCTCCACTAAGCATACTCCTAGCCTTCTCCATCAGTGTCCTGTTCAATCCCAAGCTCCTTGCAATATTTATTGAATTATGTAGAATAGAACTCACCACCATTGTTAGTTCTCAAACATTTAATCTTTTTACCAGTCTGATTTTCAACAAAGGCCCTAAACTCCTTAAACTTGCTATAGACTTCAGATTTTCTTATGAGAAAATAAATCCATGTCCTTCTACTATAATCATCTATAAAATATATAAAATATACAGACTTTGATAACGAAGGAACATTAATAGGACCAAACACATCAGAATGAATAAGGTCCAACACACCAGAAGACTTATGAGAACTCAAGTAAAACTAAACATGGTTTTGTTTTCCATAAATGCAATGTTTGCAAAAGTCAAACTCAAGATTACAATCATCTAACCCCTCAACGAGGTTCTTATTTTTTAGGATACGTAGACCCTTCTCACCAATGTGGCCAAATCTCTTATGCCATAACATTGTCTTTTTAGCAGGAAGTTTAACTTCTAATGCACAATTACAACCATCAAGACTACAAACAACAGATTTCTTCACTACTCATTTAGATGGTGGGGATGAAGTGACTACTGCCCTCTTCCTTGAGTCAGAAGAACTATTACATTGTGAAATGCATGCCTCTAGCTGAAATAGAGTACCTCTCCTAGTACCCTTAGCAAGCACCATAGCTCCTCTAGTCATCTTACATCCTTCTTTCGAAAAGACAACCTACACACTTGCATCATTCAAACTACTTACAGAAAGTAGGTTCCGTGCTAAGCCTGGGATGTGCATAACCCCAGAGATCCCCTTCAATCAACCATCAAGGAATCAGATAGAGACTCATCCATGACCAACAATCTTTAGATGAGAGTCATCACCTAGATACACCTTTCCACCATCGAACTCCTAATACTTAGTAAACTAGTCTCAATGAGAGGTCATGTGGAATGATGCACCATAGTTGATTAGCCACACATCATCAGATGTATGGGTTGCTAGGGCTACGATGAAAGCATCATCATCATCTTGTGACTTATCAGAATTTGAATTAGGAGCTTTCTTCTTCTTCTTCTCCTCTTTGCATTCCTTTCAGAAATGACTAGTATTGCCACAGTTCCAACAAAGAGCCTTGGACTTTCCAGGAGATTTGGATCTACCCTTCTCATCTTTCTTGTCCTTCTTCTTCCCTTTCTCCTTGGGTCTTCCATGAACTGCAAGGGCCTCTTTGGCTACCTCAGAAGACTTTCCCCACATCTCTTCAGACAACAACGAAGAAACCACTTCTTCCATTTTGAATGTGGATGTGGTGCTTCCAATAGCCATGACAAGATGATCCCACGAGTCCGGCAAAGAACAAAGCAAGGTCATACATCGATCCTCCTCCTCCATCTTTATACCAATAGATGTCAATTGTGCAACCAACATGTTAAAAGCATTCATATGTTCAGCAATGGATCCTCCGTCCTCCATTAAAAAATAATACTACTTCTTTCTCAGAAAATGTTTATTAACCAGGGATTTTGCTTGATACACATCTCCCAACTTCTTCCAAAGTAGTTTTGCAGTAGTCTCCTCATGGACATTTAACAACACAGAATCAGCAAGACTAAGTCTTATGAGACCCTTAGCCTTCTAATCCTTGAGATCCCAGTCATCTTGTGACATTGCAGCTGCTTTAGTTCCATTAAAACTTTCCCAAAGGTCTTAGTCAACAAGCATGTCTTCCATCTTGAGCTTCCACAACTTGAAATTACTTCCATTGAACTTCTCCACTTCAAACCTTCCTGATGTGCTTAACATCTCCTTGCTGCAATAGAAATCAGAATACTCTACACAGACTCCCACTCAACTTAAGATTAGCTCAAAAAATCCCTACCCAATAGCTAAGACCAAAATTGGCTAGGCTCTGATACCGACTGAAAGGAAGCTAAGTGTGCGGAAATTGCTTCCTACACTAATCTAATGAGGGGAGAGCTATACAAATTCAATTTAATCCTTATCTTTATAGAAACATACAACATCTAATAGAGTTATTGCAACAATACACAAGAACCAGAAAGAAGATAGAAGAGAGACAAAGATATACGGTGGGGAAAATCCTTATCGGGTGAAAAACCCCACACTCAAAAATCTGCACAATGTATTAACAAATCTGAAGGTTGTTTACAATACACTTGTAATGCAAGCTTCAATGGTCTTCGACACTCATGTCTGGAGTCAATCTAGCAGTATAACAGTACTTGTAAACCTGTGATACAAACTCCATCTCCAAGCACCTGTTTATATAGAAAATACTAGGCAATATTGGACCTATCTTGGGATGGGCGTCCAACATGGCTTCATGGACCCAAACCCATTCTTAAGGACACTTGGTCAACATTGTAGAATGTGCCTAACACTTGTCCACAACTCCCATCCCAAAGAGGTCACCTATTTCCAAAATGGGCTATGACAGATGCTCTTACGACACTTACGACCATCATAGAATCTGTCATAACGGTTAAAACTTATAGTTGTAAGAGAATCTGTCATACACATGCTATAAATAGGGCATTCTCTTACAACATGCCATAGTCGACCTTGGGGCACCCAAATATGCCTTATTCAAAGATGCTTCATGACACATGTCCTTACCTATCTTACAAACTTATATTTCTGACTCTTACATGTCATAGATTCTGTCATAGGAATCCGTCATAACTATTTCGATCAATATTCCCTTACATAACATGGAAGATGCTAACACATGGCAAAATGCTCCTACCACAAAGTGGGATGCCTATCTCCTCATGTGAGGACAAAATTACAAGTTGTCATATTCCATATAGGATCGACACATCACCGTGCCACATCCCACACTATGACAATATGGAATTTACAAATATTTACAACATAGGCAATTAAATAATAAATACAAACATTAGTAATGTAAGGAATTATGAAGGTTGAGACACCTTAATTTCCAACATAGTAGGATGAATATCAAGCACTCCAAAAAGGAAAGATAAGAGATCTGAAGTGGAGAAACCAACATCTAGCCCCAGAAAAAGATTAAGGACCTCATCCATTACATAAGCCACAATTGAAGTAGAGAAAGAAAAGGAAGTAGAAGAGAATAAAAGGAAGCAAGTTACACTTGGTGAAGAAGAAGTGGCAAGAGACACTATTGCAAAATCTTTGGAAATGCAACAAAGTGCACAATTCCTAGATCTACCCAAGTTTATACAAGAACCAATAAATCTAAATACATTGTCTCCAGAATAGAAATTTAATTTAGTATTAGTTGTCTAAGCAAAGGAACATGAAGAAATGATGAAAACACATATGGAAGACAATGAGCTCATCACAACAGTATCTGATGTACTAGGAAAGTTGATGCTAAAATACCAGAAAGATACATCATTATCATTAAATGATCATCTAAAAGGTATGATAAAATCAATCATCAATCATTTTGAATCCTTTGAAAAATTGGCAGAAACAAAGGTTAGAAAAGATTAGTTGAGTTAAAAATCATGTTGATCAATAATAAAATCTCTTTAGACAACGGAATAAGAGGTATACAGAGTGCCATAAAAGAAGCTCATGACTTGTACAATTTTTTTTTATCTTTGCCAAAAGTCACAAAAGAATTAGAAGAGAAAATCAAGGACATGGAACTCAAACTGGTAAATATATCTATGACATATAATCTAGTAGTTGAGTCAATAAGTACTAAAGAAATATAGGTTGCAAATATTCACAATGATTTGAACAATTTGATGAAGAAAAGGGAAGAAGTCAAAGATAGGTTGTGCCAGCTAAGAAGGCTGATAAGTCCAAAAATTGATTCCATGACCAATCTAGAAGAAGAAGCCTTGAAATCACAAGCATCAATTGATACACCATCATATGTTCAAAAGGCAGAAAAGTTAGTCTTTTTGATAAATGACCACATCCACATTTTGGGAAGTGCAAAGAATAGATGGAATGGAGAGATAGCTCTAATAAAGACTATCTATAATGATATTCTACCTTCAACCTTAGATTGAGGTGAAAATGTATATATATATATATACAGCAGAATATGACAATCTTGAAGAATTTTTGATACAATTTTGCTTGTACACCCACCTTTGCCATTGATGTCGAAGGGGGAGAAGAAGATCAGTGAAAAATAGGTAAACATCTCAAGGGAAGAAGAAATATAGAGTGTATATGAAAAGGGGGAGCAGTCAAAGCAGTTAAGCATTTTTCACTAAGTGTTGCCATCAATGCCAAAGGGGGACATTATTGGAAAGAGACACTGATTTGTTGAATAATTGAGTGTTGTCATTGATGGATACAAGAAAAGGAACAAGGTTGAAACAGAGTTTTTAGTCCGGTGAAGAAGACTTAGTCATATTGGCTAAGTATTGGCAATGTACATAAGCAACAACAGAATAACAGTGTTTGGATTGGCATTGGTCCGCAGTTGAAGAACAAGTTTTGTGGTTCTGGTATGATGTTCCTAACTCTTAGACAATCTTATATTGAAGGTTTCAACCTTTGATTCTGGAAGTATATCTTTAATGGCCTAAGTCTGACAGAGCAAAATACAATACTATTTAGAGCAGAACACTCAGTTGATTTGGTCTGTATTCCTCCGGTGTTGCATATCTTGATATGTAGTTTTGAGGTTTTGTAAACACTTGTATGAAGTGTCTAAATCTAGAGTTGTAGGTTTTGAAGTCCATCAGAAAGATAGTTACAAGCTGTTGAGTATCACTACACTGTTTGACAGAGTTTGACTATGACAGGGTCGAAATTATGATGATCCACATTTTGTTGCTAAAGGATATTTTGCTTTATAGTTTTGAAGGTATGATCTATGATGTCTAAGGAGTGGTGCAGGAGCACCTACCTGACAGCTGGTCTGGATGAGGCAGTTAGTAGTTTAGGTCTTGTTTGTGTTTCCAAGAAGGTCTGTTAGACCAATTGCATGTAATAATGTCACGCTGATCATGATAAGATCATGCTGACCGGGCTTTTGCTATTTTTAGATAGTTAGTTATAACAGCTGTCATGATGTATGTTCGGTGGGATCTCCCAGCCGCCTGGAGAGTTCCCAGCCGCTTGGAGTCGGGTCAGTAGTACTCATAGGGAAATCTTTATAAGCATGGGATCGGTTGATTGTAAATCATCGATCAGACTTTGCGAGAGTGAGACAGAGCGAGAGGAACATCATAGTGTAGTTGCATCTTTTGAAATCGAATAAAGTATTCCTGTTTGTGTTCATCCTCTGTTGCATTCCATTGCTTGATCGATTGCTGGTTTGAGAGGTTTTCATGGATATACTGATCCATTCCACCGGTTGACTCATCTGATCGGTAGAATGGTAATGTACAGTAGGTTAGATTGTAGTTTGTTTTCTGTTTGCATGCAGGTGTGCAGGATCGCGGTCAAGAGATGTTGAAGACCCTAGCATCCTCATGTGCTAGGTCAAGTTGATAAACTGGAGTTGGAAGATCACCCTGAGGTTGGATCGGGTCATCCCTGGTGGATCGGCGAAGGGAAATTTCGCTAAGTGAAGAAGTTCGCGAAAACAGCATCATCAGGATATTTCTGCAAATATCCTGCAGTCGGGTTAGGCATCATCATCCGGATAAGTGAAGGAGAGCATGATGTTTTCGAGTGCATGAAGTGTGAGTTCGTCGGGGTGATCATCAGCAGGAGGAGCCGAGGAGTGTATCGGCATCAGGATCATCATATCGGGAGTGCCAATCATCCGCATATCGCGAGTAGATGCGGAAGAGAAAGTTCGTGTTTTTGGCTAAGTATTGAGAAGGTCATCAGGATATTGGGTGACGTCATCGTCATCAGGATATGACGTTATCGTCATCAGGATATTGAGATATCCCCTTGTGCGAGTTCATCCTGCTGTCGTAAGGTGCTAAGGTATCGGCGGAAGTCCGTAGCAGGAAGTTGTGTTAACATCATCATCAGGAGGTTTCGAAGAGAACCGGATAATTTATATCATGATGCTGTTGCTTGTATCATCGGGCAGTGGAGCGTCGAAGGCAAGTTGTTGAAGGTGATCGTCATCAGGATATTTGAACAACCAGATATTTGGATATCCTGCTGACGAAGGTGATATTGAATATCATGATGAAGACGTTAGAGTTCGGAGCCTGATGAACAGTGCAACCGGAGGATGTTTGCGCCCGCTGAACATCATGATGATGATGTTAGGAGGAAAGCGGAGGAGGTGAACAGTAGTCGGCAGGAGGATGATTGCGAGTGTCCGCAATATGATGATGCTGTTGGTTTTAAGAAACATGATGCTGACAGAGTAAAGCCGAAATATGATGATGTTGGTAGTTTTAGGGAATATGATGATGATGGCGAAGATGATGATGATGAGGTTGGTCTGCAGACATTCATGCTATATGCGAATGTTATAGTCTGGATGCCTCTGCATCATAGTGGTATCAGAGCTCAGCAAAAGGTCTGGGCTGTTGTGTGTTGATTCTGTCACCGAAAGGGCAGAGGTAGAGATAGAGTTGATTGTGTTGTGTGTTGATTGAGAGGTTGACAAAATGCCTCCTAAAGGTAGTGGTACTGCAAGGGAATTGCAGGAGATGAAGGAGAAACATGCTAGAGAGATGAGGAAGATGAAGGAGCTTGCTGAAGCACTTCAAGCCAGGCTGACAGCCCTGGAAAAGAACAAAAAGAGGGAAGTGGAAGACAGTGAGTCTGAAGAAGATGCAGATACTGTTGAAGAGTATGAAGAGGTAGCTGAAGATCTGGATGCTGAAGACCAGAGATTGGCAAAACTGTTAAAGGCAGTGTAGAGTGAAAAACCTAAGGTAAAGGTTGATGTTTCCAAGTATACTGGAAGCTTGAATGAAGATGAGTTGTTAGATTGGATTGCTGCACTGGATAATCACTTTGAATGTGAAGATGTTGCTGAGGATCAGAAAGTCAAGATTGCAAAGACCAAGTTAGGAGGTCATGCTTTGGTATGGTGGGATTATGTACAATCTGAGAGAAGAAAGCAAGGGAAGTCTAAGATCACTTCTTGGGATAAGATGGTAGCAAGGATCAAGGGTAAATTCTTGCCAAGGGATTATGAAATCCAGATGTTTAAGAAGCTGCAATTTCTAAAGCAGAAAGACAGGGATGTGAAAGCATATACTGAGGAATTTTATCTGTTGAGTATGAGATCTGGTCATCATGAGAATGAGGTAGAAAAGGTGGCTAGGTACTTGGCTGGTTTGAGGTTTAACATACAGGATGAGTTAGTGTTAGCTAACCCTAAGAATGTGGAGGATTGTTATCAAATGGCAATCAGGATTGAAGAAAAGCTGAATAGAGGACATGATAAGTCCATGAGAGGAAGAGGAAACAATAGGGGAAGAGGAACAGCCCCTGCACAAAAGCAAATCAATGAGAGTCAAGAAGACACTGGGAAAGGACAGGGACAGTCTGATTTCAGAGGTGGATGGAAAGGTAATAGAGGAAGATTTGGAGGTGGTAGAGGTTCTACTACATTTTCAGGAAAGTGTTACACCTGTGGAGAGTTTGGTCATCCATCTTTCAAATGTCCAGAAAACAAAGGTTCATCATCCAGAAATGATAGAACAAGTGACAAGAGAGTACAACTTGTGCAAGAAGAGAAAGAAGAAAGTGCACAGTGTTCAAACAGAGAACCTGATAATGTTGGATATCCAGAGAGTGGAGAATCACTGATGTTAAGGAGAATTAGTTTGCAGGCATCAAAGGATCTGATGCAAAGGAGAGCTCTCTTCAAAACCACATGCAAGAGCAAAGGTAAGGTATGTAAAGTTGTCATTGATACTGGTTCAAAAGACAACATGGTATCTCAGGAAATGGTGGATAAACTGAAGCTGGAAAGGATTCCACATCCACACCCATACAAGGCATCTTGGGTGAGTGATAGGCAATCACTTTTTGTCTCTGAACAGGCATATGTGGATTTCCAGATTGGACCATATCATGATAGAATTTTGTGTGATATATTGCCTATGGAATGTTGTCACCTACTGCTAGGTAGACCATGGCAATTTGACAGAAGGGTACTGTATGATGGGTATGCTAATACCTACACCATCAAGAAGGATGGGAAGATTATCAAGTTGATGCCATTGCAGGCAAAAGCTGCAGTACAGAAGGCAACTCAACTCATTTTAATGGGAAAGAAGGAGTTTGTGCAGATGCCTAGAGGAGCAGGCATGAAGGCAGTTCAGGACACTGCAGAGAAAGGAGTTGTTACAGACAACAAGCTGAAGAAAGTTTCAGTTGTGACTGACAGAGGTCAGCAGCAGGTTCAGAAACAGGGGTGCAAACAGCCACCAGTTCAGAAGAATGACAAGGATGTTGTCATAGTTGGGACTATTGTTTGTCCTATAAGAGTTGAAAGGAAGATAGACTTGAACACTTCAGAAGTTCAAGAGGTAGTTCAGCCAGAGGTTCTGGTTAGGCAACCTGACAAACACAGGGTATGTGAGAAGAAGGCCTACATCAACAGGCATGATGATTTACTTGCCAGAAAGCAAGTTACAGTTCAGAAGTCTTGGAGCAGCCAAGAGACAGCAGCAGATAAAGCTGGAGCAGGTCAGACGACTGACAAAGCAAAGTGTAACGGTGGAGGACTTCCACATGCTAAACTCATGGGACATGAGTTCTTTTCTGTTGGGGAGTATGGTGCAGGAGCACCTACCTGACAGCTGGTCTGGATGAGGCAGTTAGTAGTTTAGGTCTTGTTTGTGTTTCCAAGAAGGTCTGTTAGACCAATTGCATGTAATAATGTCACGCTGATCATGATAAGATCATGCTGACCGGGCTTTTGCTATTTTTAGATAGTTAGTTATAACAGCTGTCATGATGTATGTTCGGTGGGATCTCCCAGCCGCCTGGAGAGTTCCCAGCCGCTTGGAGTCGGGTCAGTAGTACTCATAGGGAAATCTTTATAAGCATGGGATCGGTTGATTGTAAATCATCGATCAGACTTTGCGAGAGTGAGACAGAGCGAGAGGAACATCATAGTGTAGTTGCATCTTTTGAAATCGAATAAAGTATTCCTGTTTGTGTTCATCCTCTATTGCATTCCATTGCTTGATCGATTGCTGGTTTGAGAGGTTTTCATGGATATACTGATCCATTCCACCGGTTGACTCATCTGATCGGTGGAATGGTAATGTACAGTAGGTTAGATTGTAGTTTGTTTTCTGTTTGCATGCAGGTGTGCAGGATCGCGGTCAAGAGATGTTGAAGACCCTAGCATCCTCATGTGCTAGGTCAAGTTGATAAACTGGAGTTGGAAGATCACCCTGAGGTTGGATCGGGTCATCCCTGGTGGATCGGCGAAGGGAAATTTCGCTAAGTGAAGAAGTTCGCGAAAACAGCATCATCAGGATATTTCTGCAAATATCCTGCAGTCGGGTTAGGCATCATCATCCGGATAAGTGAAGGAGAGCATGATGTTTTCGAGTGCATGAAGTGTGAGTTCGTCGGGGTGATCATCAGCAGGAGGAGCTGAGGAGTGTATCGGCATCAGGATCATCATATCGGGAGTGCCAATCATCTGCATATCGCGAGTAGATGCGGAAGAGAAAGTTCGTGTTTTTGGCTAAGTATTGAGAAGGTCATCAGGATATTGGGTGACATCATCGTCATCAGGATATGACGTTATCGTCATCAGGATATTGAGATATCCCCTTGTGCGAGTTCATCCTGCTGTCGTAAGGTGCTAAGGTATCGGCGGAAGTCCGTAGCAGGAAGTTGTGTTAACATCATCATCAGGAGGTTTCGAAGAGAACCGGATAATTTATATCATGATGCTGTTGCTTGTATCATCGGGCAGTGGAGCGTCGAAGGCAAGTTGTTGAAGGTGATCGTCATCAGGATATTTGAACAACCGGATATTTGGATATCCTGCTGACGAAGGTGATATTGAATATCATGATGAAGACGTTAGAGTTCGGAGCCTGATGAACAGTGCAACCGGAGGATGTTTGCGCCCGCTGAACATCATGATGATGATGTTAGGAGGAAAGCGGAGGAGGTGAACAGTAGTCGGCAGGAGGATGATTGCGAGTGTCCGCAATATGATGATGCTGTTGGTTTTAAGAAACATGATGCTGACAGAGTAAAGCCGAAATATGATGATGTTGGTAGTTTTAGGGAATATGATGATGATGGCGGAGATGATGATGATGAGGTTGGTCTGCAGACATTCATGCTATATGCGAATGTTATAGTCTGGATGCCTCTGCATCAAGGAGTCTTTGATATGATTCTAAGAAAGTATTGTGGTTTGCAGTTGAAGTTGTGATCTAACAGTTATATTGAGTCAGTAATAGTCTGTGTTTGAGGCCGACATGATAGTTTGATTTGTGTGCGGTAAGTTCTATTGATTAGAAATTTATCCTAAGTGGTTCTGTAGTTGGAGCCAACATATGAGAAGATGTTTCAAATGTTATTTAGGCCTACTATGTATTTTGGTGAGTGGATTTGGCTGACAACTACAAGTTTATTAACTATATGCTTCATCTAAGTAGGCCAACTTAATGTGAAGATTCTAAGTGTTGCGGATATATATGGGATCAAATTCAGTGTTTTGTGATGAATGTGAATGTATGACATGTAAAGTAAAGTGATTGTGTATGAGAAGAAGAAGATAGATCTTGCTTCTATGTAAAAGTAGAGCAATGAAACAAAGGAGTCATAGATGAGTTTTGAGATAGTATTTATGTGCTTCAATGGAGTTGTAACCATGCACGTGTAGATGCAATCTGAGCAGTTCAAATTGGCAGTGAGCCATTCTTCTTTCTTTTTTCTTTCTCTAGGAAGTGAGCCTTTCTTGCAGTGAGTATTTCTCTGGGCAGTGAGCCTTCTTGTAATCTAGTATTGTACTATATTAATATATTGTGAACTAACACTCACCATGGCTTTTCCCTTTTTTGGGTTTTCCATGTAAAAATCCTAGTGTTCATGTGTTATGTCTTTATGGTTGATGTTCCTATGTTTATTTTGCTTCCATATTATTAATTTTGGAGATTAGATTTATAAACTTGTTAAGAAGTGGTTTTGTGGAATACTGATTCACCCCCCTCTCATTATTCCTTACTATCAATAGCTTGCCCCAGAGATGTTCTGGATTCTCGTGATGTCAATGTTTGGCACAAGTCCCCAACTAGAGCCACTACTAAGGCATAGAAAAGTTGATTCCTAAATTTGCATTTTTTTTGCCAAGTCCATCAAAGAGTTTCTAAAATATTCAAAATGATCCCCAAATGTTTGAAAAGAAAACAAGGTAAAAGAGAAAGGAGCGTCAGTTCAAGGGTTCTCACAAGGCTTGAAATGTCAATGAGTTCATAAAGGGTTAGTATCATCAAGGAGAAAGGAAGAAATAAAAGGAAGAGAGAAATAAAAGTAGAATAAGAAGAATGTGTGTATAGTTCATAGGTTCACAGGTTGCAAAAGTCACTGAAAGTGCCAAACAAGGAAAAGAAGAGATGAAATAAATATAAAGAAAACCCAAAGTAGTTCAAAAGATACTAAAAAGTATGAATTGTCAAAAATGTGAAGGGGAGTAAAATAATGCAAAAGTAAAATTAAATAAACCATAATTTGTGATATTTTAAATGACATTAAAATATTCAAAACATGTTTTTAGAAAGTGCTATTTCACGAGCCTTTTCCTATTTGAAGTCTATGACTATTCCCAAGATGCCATGACTGAAACAAATCAACCTAATTTATTGGTAGATGGAAGACTTGAATGTAGGGTACAAGTTGGTGGGAAGCTGGTTGATTGATTAATTTTAGCAGGTGGGTGTTTTAAGGTTTTTCACTCATATTTGTGAAGGAAAAGTGTTATATATGGCTAGTTTCAGAAGTAGAATGGGTTGGTCTTTGAGACAATTTGGATTTGGAAATGCCTCATGTGTATTTAAGGCATCAAATCATACTAGTCAAGAAAGTAGATGAAGGAATATGTCCAACATTTTGGAGGAAAGCTCTTTAATGAGTATGTTCAGGCAACGATATGTCTCCATGGTAGATTTCAATGATTTAGGGGAATATATGATGTATTTTATTGTGCCACATTAGGTGGTATGTTGTAACAGAGTTTAGATGAATGTATGATAACATTTTAAAGCAATACAAAGCCTAATTTGTATTGTGTTCTCTTTGTTACATTTGGGTTGTTGTGGTTCTATTCAGGATTACTAAGTATATCCATTGTATGTTCATATATTTTACATTTGTATGTGAATATATTTTATATTTTTGTTGATGGTTGCTGGGTATCTCATTCCTCTTTGTTGTTCATGACTCTGTTGTCCATTGGAGTAGGCACCAGTCTAGTTTGGGGAAGGATCAATCACTCTCATTTAATCAAACCATTGTCATGTTAGTTGTAGGAGTAGGAGTAGGATTAGATTTAGGTTTTACATGTTCATGATTCAATAGAATAACCAAGAATAAATTTGCGATATCAAATAGTTTAAATCTTGTGTGAATCATGTACATGTGTGTTTGTACTATGTATTTTATGTATGTAAAGTTTAAGTAGATTCATCTTAAAGAATGTGATGTCATATTTGGGTGCATATGTATAGTGCAGTAATTAGCTATATTGAGGTTTGTAGGTGGTTAGTTGTTCTTGATTTAGTAATAATGTTGGAGACAAGTCAATGGGTTGGCTTTAGCCACCAATTTTTAGTTGTTCATCTGGTTATCTAACCTCATGGAACACCATCCCAAGTCCAAGTGGAGATCAAAGTGTAGGAGAGAAAACCCACTCTCATTTGTTGGCCTTCAACACTACATGGTCTGTGGATGAGTAGGTTTTACTTTCATGACAACAACCCTGGCCTTGAAATTAAATCTTTGTTCTAGGAAGTGGAGCAGTAATTTTTGGTCTTAATAGGAAGAATTCATTTAATTTATTTTGGGTCTTGTAAAATGCATTCACTATTGTAGAAAGCATAAAGTTCTTCACTCGCATGTTAAAAGTCAATCTTGGGCACTATAGGTTTGAAGAATGCAAATGGGTTTCCATGGAGAAAATGTTGTCTCCTAGTCCTAGTGAAGTATTGTATTCTTTCATTCTCTTATGTAATTGATTTTTTATGATATTTCATTCTTGGTATTTATTTTGTGTTGCTACTAAGAATTGTGTAGATTGAATATCTTGTGACACTCTACTTGTAGGATTAATTATGGAATTTTTGTATATTTCATTTCAATAGGATAGTGGGTGTGGGATTATGACATGTCATTGTCATGTTAATTATTGTATCCTTCATTTTCAAAAAATTTAGGTTTCTTGTTACCTCTAAGTTATATTTGTACAAGGAGACTATCAAAATTCCCTTGTGAAATCTAATGTAAACATGTTTCAAGGAGATCTATGAGATAAATCTATCATTTCCTTCTCATTCAAAGTTAGAGAGACAAAAGGAGCGTCACATCATATGAAATCTATGAAGCCATATGATGTGAGTTAGGGAGATGGATCCTTGAATCTAGAGCTTCACATCATATGGCTTCATCACAAACTATGCTCTCTTCATTTGAGACTTGTTCTTCACCACACATCCTGATGGCCAAAAACACATATATGCATGTTTGTGGGAAAGGGTCAATTGATATGGATAAAAGATCATTCAATGATGTCCTTTGTGTGCCTTTATTGTCAACTAATATCCTTTATATCTATCAGATTACACATGGTGGAGCAGGGAATCGTGTTGATTTCACACCAAATTCTATGATTATTCAGGATTTGCATAGCAAAGATATTGTCGCAATTAGGGAGGTAGGTCATCAATCTCAAGTGTACAACTTCTCACATTTTGCTCCTATTGTTCTTTTGGTTGATGTAAACACTCAAGGATCTAGTGTGGATAGTTTTGATGAGATACAATATGATCATTTGAAAATTGGTGTTCTTTCATTAATTGAGATTCTAGATACATGCATGCTAACATTCCATCTCCTCCATCATCTCTTGTTGCTTCTATAGAGTTCAATTTTGCTTCATATGGTGTTTCTAGTGATTTAGTGCAACAAGATTGTCATATTCTAGATACAACTACTTGGGATGAGTACTTGACATACATTGTAGTTTTGTTTTTGATTCCATTCTTGCATATTTGGATAACACCATTAAGGATATTCATCTCCTCTTTGATGGTAGCTCACATGGAGTTGCATCATCATCTTCGGATGTGTTGAGGACACATTCAAAACCTCTTAATCTTTCTCCAACTATTCACTTGTCACAATTTGACATTGTGTTGGAGTTCCTTGAGAAGCATTCATAGGACTCATATTTTTCATATTTGGATCGTGTTCTACATCCATTTCCACTAGGTTCTGGATTGGCACTTTCTTTACTTTGGCCTGGGACTCTTAATTTGATTGTGGCACCTTTTGTCACTAACATGGTGACCCCTAAGAAACTTCTAAAGACATAATATATCAAGTTTTCTTCCCTCATATTCCTTTTAGGAATGGGAAGACATCTTGTATTCATCTTGGATTTGTTTCTTCCTAATGGAAGAGATGTTTGTCTATGTTCTTAGATCATCTTCAACATTCATTGTTGAGCATCTACCATCACTGCAAGAGATTCCACATTGAGGGGGGGCTACATGTTCTCTCTCCTTCTCTTTTATGGGTGGACTTTTTCCTCACATGGGGTTTTTCCTTCTCATATTTTGGAGAGTTTAAGATTTACCTATGGAGATAACTACCCAAGATCTAGAGGCCTAATATAAAGAACAAATAAATGAGAAGATCAATGTCACAAGAATAAATTATATTCCTATCAAAGAATACAAAATACAACAATATTATATCCATATAAAATTACAATGAAAAGTCCTTGGTTATATAGGTCAAGGTGAAACATAGGACAACATAAGATTATGACAAGTGTCTTACACTTATGACCTGATACACAAAGTGATAAGTATCCTTAGTGTACCCCAAATACACCCTAAGTAAAATTATCTATACAAGTGTGAATAGGACCTAATGTGGAACAAATTAGGTAATATATCCTATTCACACCAACACCTCTGATTAGTGCAACTTAAGGATAATGAAACAAATGAAAAGATGCAAAGATGGTGTTGCAAGTATGAGGTTAACCAGTGTTGTCATTGATGTCAACATACTCATATTGCATTGGTAAGAAGGTTTGGATGAGCTGTGTGTTGAGGATATTAAGAAAAGTAGTCTCAATCAGGAACAGTGATAAGAAGAAGGCAAATGTACTCAATAGGTTGAGAATCAGAGGATACGGATTAAAGGATTTGTAGATATGAGTCTTGAGATGATCTAGTTAAGATTTCAGAGGTCCACATGAAGATATGAAAAAGTTGTGATCAGTCAAGTAGAACCAGTTTTGGGAGCTATTCCAGAGTGACAGAGTGTTACAAAAAGGTTCGGTGAGATCTGGAGGAGCATTGTCAGACTCTGCAGATTGGAAGGAGTGTTTGGGATGTCCTTGTGATGTGTCATCTTGGTTTGTACAAAGTTTGGAGGTCTGGAAGCACCTTCTTCAGTATGACAGTGGCGACAGACTATGTTCTTGAAGTTCTGGATGAAGAGGAGAAGAGATTCCAGTGAGTAGAGGAAGTGCGGATTACGTGGTTAATCAAGCAAGCTTGTGAAGGTTCTTGGATCATGTTGAGGTTATGTTGTTGGTCCACATTGGTGGTAGAGCTCAGAATTGAAGATATTCTTCCGGATGAAGTTCTTGCTCAGACTAGCCGACCGGATGAGTTGTTCATCTTGCAAATGTTCTTGTGGTGGCCAACCGGATGTATTAATCATCTTGCGGATGTCCTTATGGTTGATTGCCGAATTAGATGATTGTTCCTAAGTCAATGTCTTGTATAAATAAAGGTTTGTGAGTTCATTTCAAAGTGTGTTGAGCAGCAGATGAGAGTGGTATAGCGAAAGAGTGAAGGGCAGAGTAGAAGTATCTCGGGCTTAAATGGAACTGATCCAGACATGGTAAAGATGTCAATCTCCAGTTCAAGTTTGTGATTCTTATCACTTTGTAGACAGTGTGTCTCTTGTAGGCAGTGTACCTCTTTGTGAGCAGTGTGCTCGGGCAGTGAGCCCTAATTGGCATGTGCCATTCATTTTTCTTATTCTTCTAACAGAGAATAATCCTTGGGTTAATCACCTCGTGGTTTTTCCCTTAATCGGGTTTTCCACGTCAAAATCTTGGTGTCCAATGTGTTGATGTTTATCTGCTCTTGTGTTTATGCATTATGCTTTCATGGATGGTTAATTGATATGCTATTAACTAACAAAGAAGAATCAAGTGTTTGAAGTACAAGCAAGTTTTTGTACAACTGATTCACCCCCCCTCTCAATTGTGTGCCCTAGATCTAACAGATGGATCTTGGCTACAAGACCATGTTAGGTACCAATGTACAAATAAATTTCTCACGAATGGAGAAAGGAGAAAAACTCATAGGAAAAAATTCCTCTCTAAAAGAGAGAAAACACAAGACAAATGCTCTCCAATGTATGAGAAGGAAACACCCCATGTGAGGAAAAAATTTGGACCCATAAGAGAGAAGAAGAGAGACCAAGTAGTTCCCCCCTCAATGTAGAATATCCTACATTGATGGTAGATGCTTGAAAGTGAATGCTAAAGATGATCCAAGACCACAAAACAACATTCATCTCCTTATGAAGAAACAAAACCAAGGATTTATGCAGGAAGACTTCCCATTCCTCAAATGAATATGAAGTAAGAAAACTTAAGATGTACAGAGTCTCTAAACTCTACTTAGGTGTTTCCATATCGATGTCGAAAGGTGCCACAACCAAATTAGGAGTCCTAGGCCTACCTAGAAATGTGACAATTCATAGCCTAGTGGAAATAGATGTATAACATGATCCAAAGATAGAGATGAACCTTGTGAATGTTCAAGGATCCCCAACCCAATGCTAAATTGTCACAAATGAAGAGAAAAAATAAGAGGGTTTGAATGTTCCCTCATCACATTCGAAGAAGATTCTTGATGTAACTCCATAAAATCCAACATCAAAGAGGAGATGGAATGTTAGCACATGTCTCTAGAACCTTAGTTTATGAAAGAACACCAAGATTCAAATGACCATACTACATCTCCTCAAAGGTTTCCACACTAGATGCGTAAGTGTGTACATCAAACAAATGAACAATAGGAGAACAATGTGAGAAAGTGTACACTTGAGATTGATGATCTGCCTCCCCAACTACAAAAATATCTCTTCTATGCAAATCCTAAATAATCACAAAATCTAGTGTGAACTCACACTCTTCCCTACTCCACCATGTGTCATTTGATAGATACAAAGAATATTGCTTGACAATACAGGCACATAAAGGACATCATTGAATGATCCTTTGTCCATGTAAATAGATCCTTTCCCATAAACACACATATATGTGTTGTTGGCCATCAAGATATGTGGCTATGAATAAGTCTCAAATGAAGAGAGCATACTCTATGATTAAGCCATATGATGTGGAGCTCCAAAATCAAGAATACATCTTCCTCACTCAAAATTTGCAATTACAACAAGTGCTTGCCCCTTCTATCTCTTTAACTTTGAAGAAGAAGAAGAAGATGATGAACCCCCTGACATAGTTGAAGGTGAATTGATTTGAGTCTTCTTTAGAAGATCCTTCAACTCATAAAATTGTTTTGAATAGCATTTGTGTTCATCATGTCCCAATTTGTTGCAATATGAACATTTAGGCTTCTCCTTCTTAGGTGATTCTCCTTGTGAAGGAGATTCAGAATTAGATTGTGCTGTTTTTCTTTATGTGGCTTATTCTTTTTCTTCTTTTGTTTCTTTTCAAGATTACTAGACCGCTTCTCACTTTGTAGTTGATTAGCCACCAAAGATTGTGACTTAGATGGCTTGAGAATACCCATTGTGATTAACATTGCCTATTCAAGCATCGACAATTCTAAAAATGACTCAACCATAGTGTAGGCCTTTCCCATAGTCAATTGATGAGTATGAAAACTAGAAACTAATGCTACATATTCAGAAGGAATATTGCCTAAAATATTGAATACCAATTGTGCATCCTTCTTATCAATACCACATTCTTTGAGTTGTGCCCTTAGTTCATTAACTTTTGTTACATATTATTGGATATTGTCAAATCTTTTTGGATCTATATTAGTGAGATCATTATCAATTTGATATCCCTTGACCTCATCAATTTGACCATACAATTGTGCAAATGTTTCCTAATCCTCCTTAGGTGTAGTACACTTATCAATATGATAAAGAAGACCAAGTGAAACAAATGTATGCAGATATCCAAGTGCCTTAGAATTGTTAATGAGCCATTCCATCCTTTCTTTATTATTCTTTAGTTTAGTTTTAGGATTTGTGATTTGAGGTGCATACCCCTTACTCATCAAGGCATTCCATGTATTTGATTTCCATGTTGCATAGTTATATGGAGTCAAATGAGGGAACTTAGTGTAACCCATGGAAAGAGCACAAATGAAAACTCAAAGAGAATATGAACACAATCAAACAACACCCCCCCAAAAATTTACTCAATCAATTATCCCCCAAAAAATTATGATCTTGACACTTTATACTTAGTGTGATTATAATTGACACTTGTAAAGTGGTCTTGATCTTGGTAAATGCAAATATCAAATTAAGCCACTAACTAAAAGTACAATTATTGTGTAGAATTGGATCAAATTGATTATACCACTATGAAGACTCAAAAAATTATCCACTTTAAAAAAAATAACCCAAAAATGTTACCGTATATGCCCAAACAGAGCCCCGAAAGTTCCTAAAATGGGAACTGCTTAGCAACAAGCATGAAATTATGCAATTTCTAGAAAAATCAAACACCAAAATTAGAAAACAATTGCACCACTATGAAGCTTGTGAAATTCTTCCCAACTAAAAAAATTCTCCAAGAAAGGATCTCATATGATTGAGAACGAAGGCTGCAAAGTTCAAGTGCAAAATCAAAACTCAATCTAGATGGGGGAAATTGAAAAAGATCTTCCAACATCACCATTACGTCATGATGACAAAAAATAAAATCATGAATGATTTCATTCCTTTCCAAAATATTCCAAACCACTCTTCAATTTTTAAAAACTGCTATTATTTAGCAAAACCATTATATTTATTAGCAAAATCACCTTATGATTGGCAGGAAAATTCTTATGGGTGAGGAAACCTAATATTCAAGTTGAAAACTACCATTGCTATGGTTTTGTGGCTCACAAGAGAATATTATTTGTATATTCCTCTTGTAGGTGGTTTAGGAGGAACTATTGGTGGCATTCATTATCGACAATTTGGAGGGGATTGCTTGGGGGTCCATGCCACATGGCACCCCCACACTGACTCACAAGTACCCCTGGTACCCTTCTCTATGGGGTACAACTATACCTAAAAGTTCTGTGACCCATCTTTGTGTCTTTATATTTGTTTCTTCCTCCCTAAGTTGCACTTGGTGTGCATGGTATATATTACCTAACTAGTTCCACATTAGGTCCTATTCACACTTGTCTAGTTAAGTTTACTTAGGGCATACTTAGGGTACACTAAGGATATTTATATTTTTGTGTTTCAAGTCATAAGATTAAGACACTTGTCATAATCTTATGTTTTCCTATGTTTCACCTTGACCTATATAACCAAGGGCTTGTCATTATAATTTTATATATTGATGTACATATTGTGTATTTTCATCCTTTGACAGAATAGAATTATTCTCTCATTTTGGGTCTCTTTTGTGCTTTCATTGAAGCTCCTAGAGCTTGCGTGGCTACCTTCATAGCCAAATCTTACATGATATATAGCATTATATACCAACTCTTACATAATGTAATCATGGTTGGATATGCAAATGCTATCAAGTGTAAAGCCATTCTCAACATAATTTTCTAGATTCCTCCAAGCATGTGTGAAATTGCTAATTTTGTAACAAGGTAAGAAAATTAATTCAAGAATAAAAATGGTTTGTCATCTATTGTCATTGTGAATGCAATGAATATAAGTTATGCATAAAAGGTGTGTGTTGAAAGAACCTTCGAGAGATTAAAACATTCCAATAACTAGGAGTACAGTTAACTCTAGTATTTTCTTGCATACTCCCAATGCACAACCAGTATGGAGCTTTATATAGAACATATTATTTTTTAAATACCCAAGATTTAGATTATATTATTTTATCTCTATCAACACATTGAGGGAACTTTATAATGGAATAATAAATGGGAAATTTTCAGCCTTTTGCTAGATATAGATTAGGATCTTCTTTCCTTGTGATTTTTTACTACTAAATAGAGTAGTTGACGACAGTAAATCAAGATACAGGATGAAATACAAGAACACTCCTTAGGATTTCTCCCCTTACATAATTCATTCATTTACATGTAAAAATCTCAAAACTCAAATTAACAGCTAGCCATATTACTTTCTCTTTAATATTTATAGTAAAATTTACAGCAAAGGAAAGTTTTACTGTTTGTTTCACACCATGATAATGCATTACTATTTTGTATAGTGTAATTGATGTAGGAGCATCCCTGGTTCAAGAGAAATCTTGCATCAACCAAAAGTATTTGTATTTCAGTTTGTTTGCAATTTAGTTTGTTTCTTTTCATTTTTCATTTCAGTTCAGAAAGTTCAATCAGAAGCAGTTTCTGCTTTTGGTCCAACATTTCACCATAGCTGCATTTTAGATCTCGTGGAGTTGGATTTAGTATCTACATTCATTCATTCACATCATACTCAAAATTTAGAGATCCACACTTCAATACCAGAAAGATATCACTATCAAAAGTCGGCCATTTCTCAGAGTAGAGCATCCTGATATTCATTGGCAACCAGCTGAAGGAGAAACTTGCAGATGCATATCCTGATTTGTGGAGCCTAATTTCACATCATTCAATGATATTTTCCAACCTCCCTAGAAGATCCACACATCATTCCATTCATTTACCAAAAGTGTTCTATGCATTTAGGTTCGACCTATCTATGTACACACGTTACATCTCTTCTTTGGAATTTGTGATCTTCCTTGGCCGACGTGGAGTAATCTATTAGTTCGGAGATGATATAAATTGATGTAATAGATCCTTAGGAAAGTAGTTAAGATAGTTCTCATGAATTAGAAGATTGGTAGTTTTAGATTTCTGTGCGAAGGATCTTCAAATATTTATCTTGCGCATGTATGTAATCAAGCCTGTGAGCCCTAATTGTAAGCCTGCATGTTGTCAGCCAATGTTTATTTGAATTCTATGATATATGACTGAATCTACATTTGTTTTATTTCTTTAAGTTGTTTTCATTGTGTTTACTCTTGTTGCACGGTTCAGACAGTTCATTATGTGAACCCTCCTACCATGACTGCACCAAGTGGTATTAGAGCGAAAGTTCAAATCTTTGGGAGTGAATTGAGTGAAGTTGGAGAGGGATTTCTGTAAGATCTTACTGTGGACAGATCACCAAATTGAGGCAGGCTATTTGTGTTACAACTGATCACTGATTGTGATGCAGTTGTCACCTTGTAGCCAGATCACCAAATCTGAGGCAGTTTACACTTGATCCTAGGAAGAATACCACCGAGGAGAGTTGCTTCTATTGGAACAATGGATGGTATAATAGATGAGTTGATGGAGATAATGAAAACAATGTGAATCTGATTGGATGCTATTGAAGAAGATAGGTGAAGAGGATTGACACTGAGACCTAATGTTGAAAGTGATGATGAAGAAGAATTTCAATCTGTTGAACAAACTTGTGACACCCTAGAAGGTGATGAAGAAGAAGAATCAGATAAAGTGAAGATGCTACAAGCTATTTCAAAGATTGGAAAGAGACCTAGAGTTGATGTGCCGAACTATACTAGTAATTTGAACCCTGAAGAATTGATTGATTGGATAAATGATATGGAAGAATGCTTTGAATATGAGGAATTTGAAGATCTGAAGAAGGTGAAATTTGCAAAGACAAAGTTGAAAGGACATGTTGCTATATGGTGAAAAGAAGTTCAGTTGGAAAGAAATAGAAGAGGGAAAGAAAAGATTACAAAATGGGATAGGATGGTGACAAAGTTGAAGAACCAATTTATACCTGCTGACTATGAGTTGGAGTTGTTGAAAAGATTGCAAAACTTGAGGTAGAAGGATAAATCTATGAAGGAGTACACTGAAGAATTTCATAAGATGATCATAAGAACAAGACATGGTGAAGCAAGCAAAGATAAAGTGGCTAGATACATCAACGGACTGTGATTAAACATTCAAGAGGAACTAAGCTTGGTAAGGATGACGTCTTTGGAGGAAGCATATCATTTTGCCTTGAAAGTTGAAGAGAAGCTGAATAAAAGACATGATTAGAGACAGAGAGGTAGAGGAGGTAAATTTCAGAGAGGTAGGACTTTTTTTGTAGGAGATAGATCACATCCAGAGAAGAACAAGTTTGACAGACCATTGAAGAAGGATGACAGAGATAATAATGCTTACCAAAGAAATGACATAAATTTTTACCAGAGAGGAAACCCTAGTGCATACCAGAATGAAGGATACATAAGAGAAGGAAGAGGATTTTATAAGAGAACATTCAAAGGTACTTGTTTCAAGTGTGGAGGTGAAGGATATAGAGCATTTGAATGTAATCAAGGTAGTATAAGTAAGAGGATAGAGAATAGTGGAAGAGAAGCCTATGTTGAAGAAGAACCTGTTGAATTAGATGACCCTTGTTGTATTGGCAAACCTGAGAAAGGAGTATCATTGGTGATGAGGAGAGATGATGAAGGGATAAATCATAAAACACACAACAATAGAAATTGCACATAGAAAATAGAAATTTCTTTATTGATTTGGACAACTTATTACATTACAGAAGCTCAAATACAATCAGAGGAATCAACCCTCCACAGGCTGCAACACATTACAACTTCCTCTCACAAGACTTTGGAATCATCTACTTTTTGTAACCCCAAATCAGCTAGGATTTCTATTTTCCTGCCTATTCTTGACTCTACACTTTTCCCCTTAACTCTACTACTACCCAGTGTTCCCACAAATGGTTATTAATAGCCTTTTTGGTGGCCAACAACCTAATTTCAAAATTTGCATCTCCCTCCAAAAATAGGTCAACTTCTAGGAGCCATAACTTTTGATCTGGGTGTTCGATTGACGAACCATTTTTTGCATCAGAAATCTCGTAGAGTGCTCTACACGGTAAGAACTAGCTCAACCAGTTCTAGCCATTTTTGGGCCTGTACAAGGCCATTTATTGCCTCAAACCTGAGTTTGAATAATTTTTAGGTGTTTTTCAGGAAATAGAAACTTTAATATCTTTCAGCTCGCAAATGATCTTTACATGATTCCTTCACCAAAGGTCTTATATTTTTGTTATATAACTTCCTGTAAATGTAAACTTTCTAAAAATAGTAGGTTACTATTTTTAGCAATTTGGAAAAACTAAAAGTTCTACATCATTATTCAAGCGAGTACTAAACCAGAACCACCAATTTTGAAAAGAAATGGAAAGAACATCAAAAATTTTGAAACACATACTTTTTTGGGTGATGCAAGAGTGCCCTTACACCACTAGATGCTCCTGCATTAGACACCCAGGGTAATTTGAGAAGTGACCCTATCACGTCTCAGGTGTTTGTGTGAGGAAAACCCAAATAGTCAACATCTACCTTAGACAACCAAGAAGAATCTTCAATAGGTCTTCCTTTCCATTTCACCAAATATTCTTCATATTGCTTGTTTTGAGTACTTCTTCCCACATGGCTATCCAAGATCTCTTCTATCTCCTTGGTTGAAGTAGATGCCAGAATACTCCACTATTCTTCTGTTGTTCCATCCTTTGTGCCACCCTCATGATATTATGTTAAATTAGCAATGTTGAACATAGGGGAAATATTAATCCCACTCGGTAGCTCTACCTCATATGCATTTCCTGAATCATGCTTCTTCAGGATTCTGCATGGTCCAAATTTCTTCATTTTCAACTTATTGTATGTTCCAATTGGGAACCTTTCTTTTATCAAGTGAACCATGACTTCTTCTCCTACCTGGAACTCCTTATACCTCCTCTTTTGATTTGCCTTAGCCTTGTACTGAATAGTCATCTTATTAATGTGGTTTCTCACCTCTTCATGCAAAATCTTTAGATGTTCTGCAAAGTCTTCAGCCTCAGCACTTGTCTTTTCTCCTTTGTCCATATTCCTTAACTCTGAAGCATTTCTTGGACTATTCCCATATACAATCTAGAATGGTGATTTACTAGTACTCCTATTGATAGAGTTATTGTAAGCAAATTCTTCCTGTGGTAAAATTAAATCCCATCCCTTGGGCTTATCTCCTACTAAGCATCGTAGTAGGTTACCCAAACTCCTATTCACCACTTCTATCTATCCATCAATCTGTGGATGGTGTGCAGAACTGAACTTCAAATCTATCTTCAACTTCTTCCACAATGTCCTCTAGAAATAACCAACAAACTTGGTATCTCGATCTAAAACTATGCTCTTTGGTAGACCGTGTAATCTTACCACCCCCTTAAGAAATAATTCAGCAATATGGACATCATCATTAGTCTTCTTACAAGGAATAAAATGTGCCATCTTCAAGAATCTATCCACCACCACAAAAATGGAATCATGTCCTCTCTGTGTCCTTGGTAAGTCAAGAACAAAATCTATACTAATATCATCCCATGGCTTCTCTGGTACAGGTAGTGGCTGATATAGACCTATATTCTGACTTGCTCCTTTCACCATCTGACATACTCTGCAAATATGCACAAATTTCCTCACATTCTAATGTAACTGTGGCCAATAATAATTTTCACCAATAATAGCAATGGTCTTATCTCAACCAAAGTGTCTAGCCAATCCTCCACTATGCTTCTCCTTAATTAGGTTCTCTCTCATGGAACTCCTTAGAACGCATAACTGGCTTCCTCTAAACAACATGCCATCTTGGATTATGAAATCCAACCATTTTGTCATGTCCAAAGTAACAGGTTCCAAACAAGATTTCTAGGCCTCTACAAAATTTGGATCTTCAGGATACAAACTTTTGAGCTCATCAAACCCAACAACCTCTATCTTCATTTCTGTCAACAAATTTTTCCTTCTACTCAAGACATCTGCAACTCTGTTGGACTTCCCACTCCTATGCTTCAAAACAAATGTATAGCTCTGCAAAAACTCAACCCATTTTAAGTGCCTTTGGTTCAACTTTCCTTGACTATTAAGATACTACAAAGCCTAATGATCAGTATATAAAACAAACTCCTTTGGCAACAAATAATGTCTCCATTTCTTCAAAGCCTAAACTATTGCAAAAAACTCCTGATCATAAACATAATAATTTTTCTTAGCATCATTAAGCTTCTTAGTAAAATAGGCAATGGGCTTACCTTCTTGACTCAAACCAACTCCTATACCACTACCACTAGCATCACAATATACCTGAAATAGCTTATTGAAATATGGAAGTGCCAAAGTAGGTTGTTCTACGACTTTTTCCTTCAATGTATCAAAGCTCGTATCTACTCCTTTAGTCCATCTAAACTCTTTTCTATCCCCTCTCTTTGTCTCAGTTAGGGGTGCACAAATGCTACTAAAATTCCTGATAAATTTTATGTAAAAACTTGCCAAACCATGAAAAGATCTTACCTCAAAAGCACTCCTTGGCATAGGCCACTCAATGATAGCCCTCACCTTCTCTGGGTCCATCTTAAGACCTTCCTCTGAGACAACAAATCCTAGGTATACCAACTCCTTCTTTGCAAAAGTATATTTCTTTCAATTGATCAACAACTTCTCCTCCCTCAGCTTCTCTAAAACTCTTCTGATATGCATCAGATGCTCATCCCAAGTCTTACTAAAAATCAAAATATCATCCAAATAAATAATAACAAAACTTCCCAAAAATTCTTTTAGTACCTTGTTCATGAGTTGCATGAATGTGCTCAGTGCATTGGTTATCCCAAATGGCATGACTAACCACTCATACAAACCCTCCTTGGTCTTGAAGGTTGTCTTCCATTCATCTCCTCCTCTGATTCGGATCTGGTGATACCCACTCTTAAGATCAATCTTTGTGAAGCACTTGGCTCCACTCAAACAGTCCATTATGTCGTCCATTCTGGGCAATGGAAATTTGTACTTGATTGTGATCTTATTGTTGGCTTGAGAGTCTGTACACATTCTCCACTCTCCATCTTTCTTTGGTACTAGTATTACAGGTACCGCACATGGACTTAGGCTCTCTCTTATCAATCCCTTCCTCAACAACTCCTAAACTTGTCTGTTCAACTCTTCACTCTCAGGAGTCATTCTGTGGGCTGCCTTATTTGGCAAACTAGCCCTTGTTATCGAATCCATTTGGTGACTTATCTTCCTCACCAGTGGTAAACCTTTAGGTACATTATCAGAGATAATATCCTGAAATTCTTCCAATATTTCTAAAACTTTTGCTAGTACATCTTCACATTTTTCTTGACTAATCTTAGGAATCAATGCAAAGAAATGACACTCATGCTTCATACTTTCCAAAAATTTTCTACCATCTACCAAGCAAATTCTGACAGTACTACATACCTCATCTTCCACCTCCTTCAAGGGCTTCAATTTATGATGAACTCCATCCTTTTTTAGGGAATATGTGTTTGCACGGCCATCGTGGATAGTGCTCCTATCATACTGCCATGGCCTCCCTAATAACATATGACATGCATCCATAGGTATGATGTCACACGGCACCTCATCATGGTAGTCACCAATCTTGAACTTCACTAAACACTGCTCATTGACCAAAGTTCTATGGTCCTTCTGTAACCATGCAATCCGATATGGATGCGGATGATTTCTTCTTGTCAACTTCAACTTGTCAACCATCTCCTCTAAAACAAGATTATCAGTGCTTCCACTGTCAATAATAATATCACAACACTTACCTGTTAGAATCAAGACAGATAATTGAGAGGGGGGGTGAATCAGTTGTCCCAAAACTTACTCTTATAAATCACTTAAATCCTTCTTGTAATTTAGCAGCATAATAATAAATCAGTCATGGAAACATAATGCAATAATTCAAGAGTAGAAACACATTAACACATATGACACCAAGATTTTAACGTGGAAAACCCGATTAAGGGAAAAACCATGGGGGGACTAACCCAAGAATGTATTCTCTATTAAAAGAATAAGAAGAACAAAATGACACATGCCAATTAGGGCTCACTACCTGAGCACACTACTCATAAGAGGCCCACTGCCTATAAGAGACACACTTTCTACAGAATGATAAATATTACATACTTAAACTGAAGAATAGCATCTTCACCATGCTTGAGTCAGTTCCATTTAAGCCCAATACTTTTGCTTTGCCTTTCACTTTCCTCCTCTCTACCACACTCTCATCTTTGCCAAGATACCTTTGAAATGACTTCACAACTCTTATTTATACAAGACATCAATTTTGGGATAATCATCAAAGTTGGCATACTTTACAAAGCAAATACACAAATACAACTTGACTAATTACAAAAAGACTTCATGCGGATCACCACACTGTAGGCTACATAGATATGAGACTTTAATCTTCTTTTAGGAACACGCCATGCTTCATAGAACATCTTTAAGATCATCCATAGGATGTGTAACTCATCTGATTGGCCAAACTTAGGAAGAACATCATCATCCAGAAGCAATTCTTCAATTACGAGCTCAATCTTCAATGCGGACCACCAACATGAACTAGACACAATCTAGAGACCCCCACAAGCTTTCCTGAATCACCAAGAACATCCACACTACTTCTTACTAAAATCTTTCTCTCCTTCATCTGGAACCTCAAGAACACAATCTGTCATCACTGTCATATTGGAATAGATGCTTTCGGACCTCCAGACCATGAACTAATTGAGTTGTCAATTCACATTGACTTCCTAAACACTCCACCAAATCCACAGAACAAGATATTGCATTTCTGGATCTCACCGGACCTATTTGTGTCACTCTGTCACCTCTGAACATTTGCCATAACCAGTTTTACTCATCTATCCATAACTTCTTCAAATCTTCATGCAGACCTCTCAAATCTTTACTGGATCACCTTTAGACACATATCTACAAAACCTTTGATGTGCATCCTCTGATCTTCATCTTAGTTGGGATCTTTACTTCACTATCTTCACTTTTCTTCTCTGTTCCTGATAGGACTAATTTTCTCAATATCCTCAGCATACAACTCATCCAATCCTTGACATCAATGCAACAAGAATATGTTGACATCAATGACAACACCGGTTAGGCCCATACTTGCAACAATCTCCCCCTTTGTCATTGATGGCAAAATATGATGTGAAAAACTATTTTAACCATCAAGACAAGAACTTCTCCTCACTGACTGACATAACTCCCCCTATCACCAACAACCATTCACATGTCTTCTCTTCCTTTATTGCTCCCCCTTTGATCAGCAACCACTTTTGTTTTTCACAAGTCTTCTCTCCCCCTTTGACATCAATGGCAAAGGGCACATACTTGCATCACTCAGAATCATACCAACTACTCCCCCTGAGTAGCAGCTTCCCATCATCAATCCAAACCACAAGATATGACTGTGAGATCCACTGGACTGATGCACATTAGTGTACCTTAATTTAGAACTGGAGGGGTAATAACCCCTAACTTCTCCCTGAGATACTCAAAAGAGTCCTTAGGTAGAGGTTTAGTAAAAATGTCTACAATCTGATCCTTGGAGGAACAAACTCCAATCTGACTTCATTCTTGTTCACTTGCTCTCTCAAAAAGTGAAACTTGATGGATATATGTTTTGTCTTTAAATGCAACACTAGATTTTTTGATATATTTATTGCACTTGAATTATCACAGAAGATTGTGTTAGGTTCCTCATACTCTAATCTGATGTCTCTTAGCATTTGCTTCATCCATAATACTTGAGTGCAACTACCTACTGCTGCAATATATTCTACTTCTGCAGTGGAGAGAGATATTGCCTCTTATTTCTTGCTCAGCTAACAAACCAATCTTTTCCCCAAAAAGAATGCTCCACCACTGGTACTCTTCTGGTCATCCACATCTCCTACCCAATCCACATCTATATATGCATGAAGAGAGAAATCATGATCTCTAGGATACCATAAACCATACTCAACTGTCCCTTTTAGATATCGGAGAATCCTCTTGATTGCCATGACATGAGATTCTCTAGGATCAGCTTGGAATCTAGCAACAAGACCAACAACATTCATAATGTCAGGTCTAGTTTGAGTAAGATACAATAGTCCTCCAATCATTGACCTGTACTTTTTTTATCAGCCTTAGGAGAGTCATCATCTTTGCTCAATTTACATCTGGTTGCCATGGGAGTACTCATTGGTTTTGAGTCCTCCATCCCAAATTTCTTCAACAATTCTTTCACATATTTGGTCTATGAAATGAAGATTCCTTTCTTTGTTTAAATGATTTGCAGACCCAAGAAGAAATTCATTTCCCCAAACATGGACATCTCAAATTCACTTTTCATTTGATTTGCAAAAGTTTTGTAGATACTATCTCTTCCTCCAAAAATGATATCATCAACAAATACTTCAACAATCAAGATATTTTCATGATCAATTTTGAAGTACAAGTTACTGTCAGCAGTACCTTTGTTGAAACCAATCTTTAAAAGATGCTTATCTAGTCTTTCATACCAGGCTCTTGGGGCTTGTTTGAGTCCATACAGTGCTTTCTTCAACTTGTAGACCATATCACCATGATCAGACAATTGGAATCCATTCAGTTGCTCAATGTAAACTTCTTCTTCTAAGTCAACATTCAGGAAGGTAGAATTGACATCCATCTGATATACTTTGAAGTCCTTAAAGGTAGCAAAAGCAAGAAATAATTTGACTACTTCAATTCTTGCCACCGGAGCAAAAGTCTCTTCAAAATCAACTCCTTCTACTTGGGAATAACCCTTGCAGACCAATCTAGCTTTGTTTCTAATTACTTCACCATCCTCATTCTGTTTATTCTGGAAGACCCATTTGGTTCTAATCACATTCTTGTTTCTAGGTCTAGGAACAAGATCTCAAGTGTGATTTTTCTCAATTTGCATTAGCTCTTCCTCTATTGCTTTAGTCTAGCTTTCATCATTACATGCTTCACTCACTATCTTTGGTTCAATCTTTGAAATCAGACAATACTTTTCTGAGTCTTGAGCAATCTTTCTTCTTTTTTGAACACCTTTGTTTTTATCACCTATGATCTAATTTTTGGAGTGATTTAGTCTTGCATACCTAGGAGTTTTGGGAATTTCTTATACCTCTATTTCTTGAACAGGTTCATTCAAACTTATCTCTTCTTCCTGATTCTCCGAATTAGTCTGGATCTGAATTTCAGAAGGGGCTTGGACTTCTTGGACCAAAACATCATTTTGATCATCTTCATCATATTCATAAAACCTTGAGGGTTTTTCAATACCTTCATCAACCTTCACATTTGTACTTTCTAGATCTTTTTCAATCTCTTGTTATAACACTTGTATGCTTTGCTTTGAGTAGAATAACCCAAGAATATTCATTCATCACTTCTAGCATCAAGTTTGCCAAGGTCTTCATCTCTTTTATATAACATTTGTTACCAAAGACTCTAAAATACTTCACAGTGGGAGTGATGCCAAACCAGAGTTCATAAGGGGTCTTACCAGTATTGCTTCTGATTTGTACTCGATTAGAGTATAGACAATAGTTCTTACAGCTTCTCTTTAGTAGATATGAGGAACATTTGCTTCCATCATCATGGTTCTAGATGCTTCCTGGATGGTCCAGTTCTTTCTCTCCACTACTCCATTCTACTATGGAGTCCTTGGAGAGGACAACTGTCTTTTTATCCCATGTTTCTCATAGAATTCTATGAACTCACCGGATGTGAATTCTCCACCTCTTTCAGACCTCAGACATTTTATGTTTAATCTGGTTTCATTATCTACCATAGCCTTGAATATTTTGAATTTCTCAAGAGCCTTTTTTCTTTCAGAAAAGTCACCCACATCATCTGTGAGTGGTCATCAATTAATAACATGAAGTATCTATCACCTTGCAAACTCTTGATTCTTGCTGGACCACATAGATCAGTATGAACTAAGTCCAATAATCTAGTAGAAGATTGTTCCTTACTTTTGAATGTGACTATGCTTTGCTTACCCAATTGACATTCTTTGCACAAACTATTAGTAGGTTTCACCAGTCTTGGAAGATCTCTTACAACCTGAGTGTTGCTTATCTTGATAATATTATCAAAATTCACATGACACATTCTCCTATGCCACAAACAACTCTGATCAATTTCAACAAATAATCAACTTTTACCAGTACCAACCAAGTGGAAGATATTACCTTTTGTTTGAGTACCAGATGCAATCTCTATTCTGAAACTTTCAAAGATCTTACATTTTCTATTTTTGAAGCAAAGATCATAGCCTTTGTCCACCAACTGTCCAACACTAAGAAGATTGTGCTTTAGACCTTCAACATATAGTACATTATTGGTTTTGTTCTTTCCATCAAAAGAAATAGTTCCTCTACCTCTGATCTTGCCAGCAGAATTATCACCACATTTTACAACTCCACCTTTATATCTTTCCAAATCTATGAACTTATTTTTATCACCTGGCATATGGGGGGAGCATCCACTGTCAATGACCCAATCATCCTTTTCTTCAACTTGGGCAGCCAGAGCTCTTTCTAGCATTTTATGATTGACAGATTCAGAGGGCATTTGATCTTCTTCCTTGATGGCAATAAACACCCAGTCACTTCTGGATTTGTTTCCTATCTCTGATTCACCATCTGTTGCTCCTTCATCACCATCTTCATGAACATAGTAATATTTCTTTTGGAATCTTGATCTATTTGGATTTGCTCTTGAAAATCTTTCTGAACACCTTGAGGCAAAATGACCAATCTTATTGTAGTTGAAACATTTGAAGGGCAATTTTCCTTCATACTTACCGAATCCTCTTGGCAATCTTTTAGCAATAAGGGCTTCAAGTTAAGCAGCTTCTGCTTCATCTTCTTCCAGATCTTTTCTTGCTTTTTCATACCATGAAAGTTTCTTTGAAGAGTTCTCTCCCAGATCAAACTTTTGTTTGCCTTTTACACAGGCACTAGCTTTGAATGTAGATTCAGTCTTGGGGGGTGTATCTCCAAAATTGACCAATTCAAATGTAGCTAATTTTCCAACCAATTGATCTCTTGTGATATTTGAAAAAGATCTGAATTCTTTAATAGCAACAACCTTGTATTTGTAAGAAGCAGGTAGGGATCTAAGAACTTTGGCAACAATTTTATCTTCATCCAAGATTCCACCAACACATCTAATGCCACAAACAAGCTCATTTACTCTTGGCATAAATGTAGTGATATTTTCATCTTCACTCATCTTCAGGTTTTCAAAATTTCCTTTCAGAGTCTGTAGCTTGGCACATATAAATACTTGTCTCCTTCATGCAGAAGTTCCATTTTTTCACAAATCTCATATGCAATTTTTAGATCTATAACATTTGTTAGCTTTGAATCAGATAAGGCACTTTGTAGAGCTTCTTTAGCCTAAAGATTGTTTTCAGCATCTCTGATTTCATCTACAGTTCTCAGACCATTATGTGGAGGAACATACTTCTTTGTATCCATGATCTAATATTGCATTCCCATACATTGCAAGTGACATTCCAAGCGTCTTTTCCAAAGAGTGAAATTGGTTTCGTCAAACCTCAGACTATCCTTCTTGTAGGAAGACATCCTGGATCTCCTCAAGCAGTTAAGCTCTTTTAGAGGAACTTAGATCTGACACCAATTGTTAGAATCAAGATAGACAACTAAGAGGAGGGGTGAATCAATTGTCCCAAAACTTACTCTTACTAATCACTTAAATCCTTCTTGTAATTCAGCAGCATAATAATAAATCAATCATGGAAACATAATGCAACAATTCAAGATCAGAAACACATTAACACATATGACACCAAGATTTTAACATTGAAAACTCAGTTAAGGGAAAAACCACAGGGTGACTAACCCAAGAATGTATTCCCTGTTAAAAGAATAAGAAGAACAAAATGGCACATGCCAATTAGGGCTCACTGCCCGAGTACACTGCTCACAAGAGGCCCACTACCTACAGGAGACACACTGTCTATAGAATGATAAATATTACATACTTGAACTGAAGAATAGCATCTTCACCATGCTTGAGTTAGTTCCATTTAAGCCCAATACTTCTACTCTGTCTCTCTCTTTCCTCCTCTCTACCACACTCTCATCTCTACCAAGATACCTTTGAAATGACTTCACAACTCTTATTTATACAAGACATCGATTTTGGGATAATCATCAAAGTCGGCATACTTTACAGAGAATATACCAAATATAACTTGACTAATTACAAAAAGACTTCATGTGGATCACCACACTTTCGGCTACACAGATCTGAGACTTCAATCTTCTTTTAGGAACATGCCATGCTTCACAGAACATCTTCAAGATCATCCGCAGGATGTGTAACTCATCCGGTCAATGAAACTTATGAAGAACATCATCATCTAGAAGTAATTCTTCAATTACGAGCTCAATCTTCAATGCAGACCACCAACACAAACTAGACACAATCTAGAGACCCCCACAAGCTTGCCTGAATCACCAAGAATATCCACACTACTTCTGCTTACTAAAATCTTTCTCTCCTTCATCTGGAACCTCAAGAACACAGTTTGTCATCATTGTCATATTGGAATAGATGCTTGCGGACCTCTAGACCATGAACCAATTGAGTTGTTAATTCACATTAACTTCCTAAACACTCCACCAAATCCGCAGAACAAGATATTGCATTTTCGGCTCATCAGACCTATTTGTGTCACTCTGTAACCTCTGAACATCTTCCAGAATCAGTTTTACTCATATAGCCATAACTTCTTTAGATCTTCATGTGGCCCTCTCAAATATTTATTGGATTACCTTTAGACACATATCTACAAACCCTTTCATGTGCATCCTCTGATCTTTGTCTTATCTGAGATCTTTACTTCACTGTCTTCATTGTTCTTCTCTGTTCCTGATAGGACTAATTTTCTCAATATCCTTAGCATACAACTCATCGAATCCTTGACATCAATGCAACAGGAGTATGTTGACATCAATGACAACACCAGTTAGGCCCATACTTGCAACATTACCTTCACATTTGCACCTTGTGCAGAATAACTCTTCCTCTGATTGGGTTCTTTCTCCTCATTCAACAAAGTTCTTCTAACAACTAGGATTTCTCCCCTTTCAGCATCTTCAGAATGCTCAGACTGTGCATCTTCATCTACATGTGTAACTCATGCATTACCTTCAGGTCTTCTATTTGTCCTTCCTTGATGTTGTAGATAATCATACGCTTGATGCTCTTCTTCTCCACATTGGAAACAAGTTCCTCTGAAACCTCCTCTTCTAGGTCCTTGCTTAGGTCGGGCTCTTCCTCTTCCTCTTTGCTCACCATTGTTCTGGTCACGAGGGTGGTAGGTATTAACTCCTCTCTAAATTTGACTGGTGTTGGGTTCTTCACTTTTCTTTGAATCTTCATTTCGTCCACCATAGGGTCTTCCACCTGTCCTTTCGCCTTGACCTCTTCCCCTTTGCTTGTTGTCAAGTCTTTTATTCAGTTTCTCTTCCACCTTCAGGGAAAACTAGTATGCATCTTCTATGGTGGTCATTCTGACCAGGCTTAGCTCCTCTTGAATACTCAGCCTCAACCCATGAATGTAATGGGCTACCTTCTCCTTGCTGGGCTTTGCATGGCCTATCCTGATAGTAATTTTATAAAAATCTTCTGTATACTCCTTAACAGACTTGTTACCTTGCTTCAGTCTTTGTAGCTTCTTCAACAACTCCATCTCATAGTCCATAGGAATGAACTACTTATTCAGTTTCTCCACCATCCGATCCCATCTGGTGATCTTTCCTTTTCCTCTTCTGTTCCTCTCTAACTGGAGCTCCTTCCACCAAATATTTGCATGGCCCTTCAACTTTGTTTTTGCAAACTTGACCCGGTCTGGGTCCTCCATGTCTTCATACTTGAAATACTCCTCCATGTCATTGATCCAATCAATAAGCTATTCTGGATTCAAATCTCCAGAATATGTAGAATCTTCGATCTTGGGCCTCTTTCCAATCTTAGAAATGGCTCTCAACAACCTAACTTCTGTAGGATCTCCTGCAGCTTCTTGTTCTTCCTTAGATAGCTCTTCTCCAACTTCATCCTCACTTTCTTCTCTTGTTCTCAGGCAGGGTTCTAAAACCGTCTTATGTCAAAACATTCCTCCCAATATGATTTCTTTGTGGAGGCATCTTGATCTCCGCAGTGAACCCACAACCTCACGGTCGGCGATCTGTCTACACACTGAGGAATCCTTGCTCTGATACCGCTTGATGAAGGGGGTAAATCATAAAACACACAACAACAGAAATTGCACATAGAAAATAGAACTTTCTTTATTGATTTGGACAACTTATTACATTATAGAAGCTCAAATACAATCAGAGGAATCAATCCTCCATAGGCTGCAACACATTACAGCTTCCTCTCACAAGACTCTAGAATCATCTGCTTTTTGTAACCCCAAATCAGCTAGGGTTTCTGTTTTCCTGCCTATTCTTGACTCTACACTTTCCCCCTTAACTCTACTACTACCCAGGGTTCCCACAAATGGTTATTAATAGCCTTTTTTGCGGCCAACAACCTAATTTCAAATTTTGCATCTCCCTCCAAAAATAGGTCAACTTCCGAGCGCCATAACTTTTGACCTAGGTGTCTAATTAATGAAATGTTTTATGTATCGAAAAGCTCGTAGAGTGCTCTACATGCTAAGAACCCACTCTTCTAGTTCCAACCATTTTTAGGCCCATACGAGGCCGTTTAGTGCCTCAAACCCGAGTTTGAATAAATTTCAAGTGTTTTTTAGGAAACAAAAACTTTAATATCTTTCAGCTCGCAAATGATCTTTGCGTGATTCCTTCACCAAAGATCTTATATTTCTATTATGTAACTTCCTATAAATGCAAACTTTCTAAATATAGTAGGTTATTATTTTTTCCAGTTTGGAAAAACTGAAAGTTCTACATCATTATTCAAGCGATTATGGAACCGGAACCACAAATTTTGAAAAGAAATGGAAAGAACATCAACAATTTTGAAATACATTTTTTTTGGGTGATGCAAGATTTCCCTTACACCATTGGATGCTCTTGCATCAAGAGCACTATTTCAAATAGAGATAAATGAGGAACCATCGTAAAGGAAGAGTTTGTTCAGAACTAGGTACAAATTAGGAGGTAAGTGTTGTAAAGTTGTAATTGATAGTGGTAGTTCAAATAACCTAGTTTTAGAGGAGATGGTGACTAAGCTAAAGTTTGAAGGATTGAAATACCCTAAGCCCTATCAGATAGTATGGATTTAGGATGATCATAAGGTACTAGTGAGTGAACAATGTATGGTGAAATTTCATATTGGATCATATCATGATGAAGTCTTGTGTGATATTATGCCTATGGATGTTTGTCATATCTTGTTGGGTAGACCTTGGCAGTATGATAGAAAAGCTATACATGATGGGAGAAATAATACATACACTATAATAGCTAAGGGAAAGAGAATTACTTTGACTCCTTTGGAGGATGATCCTAAAGATGTGGTATGTGGGAATGCTAGATTCTATTTGGTAGATGGAAGAAAATTTCTAGATGGTTTGAGACATGAGAATATGTGTTATGCCTTGATTCCTAAGAAGCCTAAAACATTGAAGAAAGAAACTGAAGAATCATAACCGAAAGAGATAAAGGAGTTGCTGACAGAGTATGAAGACATCATATTAGATAATGTGCCTAAAGGATTACCACCTATAAGAAGTATCAGTCATCACATGGATCTTATACCAGGAGCAAGTTTGCCTAATAAAGTAGACACCGGATGACACCGGTAGAGAATGAAAAATTGAATAGATAGATACAAGAGTTGTTGAGGAAAGGTTTGATTAGAGAAAGCTTGAGTCCTTGTACAGTACCTGCAGTGCTTGCACTGAAGAAAGATGGAGAATGGAGAATCTGTACTGATTCCAGAGCAATAAACAAGATCACAGTTAAGTATATATTTCATTTACCTAGGATGGATGATATCATGGATTATTTGAGTGGAGCAAGATATTTCACAAAGATAGATTTGAAGAATGGATACCATCATATCAGAATCAGAGAAGGTGATGAATGGAAGACTACTTTTAAGACAAATGAAGGATTGTATGAGTGGTTACTGATGCCTTTTGGATTGACAAATGCACCGAGTACTTTTATGAGGTTGATGAATGAAGTCTTGAAGAAATTCTTGGGTAAGTTTGTGATTGTATACTTGGATGATATTCTGATTTTTAGTAAGACAAAAGAGGAACATTTGTGGCATATTAGACAAGTTTCATAGAGACTGAGAGAAGAGAAGTTGCTGATAAATATCAAGAAGTGTAGTTTCATGAAAGAGTTGGTATATTTGGGATTTGTGATTTCTACAGAAGGATTGAAGATGGACCTTGAGAAAGTAAGAGCAATTGTTGAATGGCCTACACTAGAGAGCATTAGAGAGGTTAGATCATTTCATAGATTGGCTAGATTCTATTAGAAGTTCATCATAAATTTTAGTTCAGTTTGTAACCCTATGATAGAAACAATGAGAGGTGATAGAAAGGATTTTAAGTGGACATCTAGAGCAAATAAAAGTTTTGAGTTGTTGAAGCAGAAAGTGATAGAGAAACCTATTTTGGCATTATCAGATTTCAATAAGATATTACAAGTTGATTGTGATTCAAGTGGAAGTGCAATTGGAGCAGTGTTAAGTCAAGAAGGTAGACCAATAGCATATTTTAGTGAGAAGTTGAATGATGCAAGGAGAAGATATTTAGTTTATGATCAAGAGTTCTATGCCATAATTCAAGCCTTAAATAAGTGGAGACATTACTTGTTGCCTAAGGAGTTTGTGTTGTATACAGACCATCAAGCTTTGCAATATTTGTACAGTCAAGGTAAGTTGAATCAGAGACATATGAGATGGGTAGAGTTCATGCAGAGTTATACATTTGTGTTGAAGCATAGGAGTGGAAAATCAAACAAAGTTGCTGATGCATTGAGTAGAAGAAGAAACTTGTTGATAGAGATGAGAGTTGAAGTGTTGGGTTTTGATGAATTGAAGAACATGTATGAGGGAGACACTGATTTTGTAGAACCTTGGAAAGCATGTAGAGAACCTGTTGTAATAGATAGAAGTAAGTGGTTGGACTATTTCATTCAAGAAGATATGTTGTTCAAAGGAAACCAATTATGCATACCTAGAAGTTTAATGAGAGATAATTTGACCAAGGAGAAGCATAGTGGTGGATTGGCAGGACATTTTGGCATTGATAAGATAGTGGCTTTGGTGAGTGAAAACTACTTTTGGCCTTAGATACATAAGGATGTTCAGAGATTTATACAGAGTTCTAGAGTTTGTCAAGTTACAAAAGGGAGTAGTTAGAATACTAGATTATATAAACCTTTGACAGTACTAGAGAGACTTTCAGAAAACATAAGCATGGATTTTGTGATGGGATTGCCTAAGACACAAAGAGGACATGATTCAATATTTGTAGTGGTTGATAGATTTTCAAAGATGGCTCATTTCATACCTTGTAAGAAGACAACTGATGTAGTACATGTAGAAGACCTATTTTTCAAGGAGATTGTGAGATTGCATGGATTACCTAAGAGTATAGTTTTAGACAGAGACACAAAGTTTGTTGGATACTTTTGGAGGACAATTTGGAGGAAGATGAAGATAGATTTGAAGTTCAGTTCAAATTTTCATCCATAGACTGATGGATAGACAGAGGTAGTGAATAGGTGTTTGGGAAACCTGTTGAGATGTTTGGTTGGAGAGAAAGCCAGAAGTTGGGATTTGATTCTTTCAGAAGAAAAGTTTGCATACAATAATTCAATAAATAGGAGTACTGGAAGAACACCCTTTGAGATTGTGACCGGAGTAAATCCTAGAGGAGTTGTAGAATTGAGAGATATCAGTATGGAGGAAAAGAGGAGTACAAAAGTAGAAGAATTTGCAGATCGCATCAAGACAGTGCATAATCAGGTGAAGAAGCATTTGGAGGACATGAACAATAAGTACAAAGAGAAGGCTGATGAGAAGAGAAGACATAAGGAATTTGAAGTAGGAGATGAAGTGATGGTGTACTTAAGAAAAGAAAGATTTCCAATTGGGACATATAACAAATTGAAGATGAAGAAGTTTGGACCTTGTAAGGTACTCAGGAAATTTGAGTCAGGAAATGCATATGAAGTGGAGTTACCAGAGACATTGAGTATATCACATTTTCAACATTGTAGACCTATATCAGTATCATGAAGTAGAGTTTAGTGACAACATGGAAGAAGACTTGAAGAAATAGTTACCACAACAAGCACTGGAGCAAATTGAAGACGTTTTGGACAGCAGAGTTGGGCGCAGCACTAGAGGAAGACAATACAAATAATATCTTGTGAAGTGGAAAGGCAGACCAGAAGAAGACTCATCATGGATTTCTTAGGATGAGGTGGACCGTCTTTGTTCTCCCTTAGCCCCAACAAAGTGAGGGACTCACTTTTTCAATAACCCTGGATGTCTGATGCAGGAGCCTCCCTGGTTCAAGAGCAATCTTGCATCAACCAAAAACATTTGCATTTCAGTTTGTTTGTAGTTTAGTTTGTTTCTTTTCATTTTCCACTTCAGTTCAGGTAGTTCAGTCAAAAGCAGTTTCTACTTTTGGTCTGACATTTCACCACAGCTGCATTTCAGATCTCATGGAGCTATATTTAGTATCTACATTCATTCATTCACATCATAATCATAATTCAGAGATCTGCACTTCAATACCAGAAAGATATCACTATCAGAAGTTAGCCATTTCTTAGAGTAGAGCATCCTAATATTCACTGGCAACCAGCTGAAGGAGAAACTTGTAGAAGCATTTCCTGATCTATGGAGCCTAATGTAACATCATTTAATGATCTTTGGTTTGTGACCAACCTCCCCAGAAGATCCACACATCATTCCATTCATTTACCAGAAGTGTTCTATGCATATAGGTCTGACCTATCTGTGTACACACGTTACATCTCTTCTTTGGAATTTGTGATCTTCCTTGGCCAACGCAGAGTAATCTATTAGTTTGGAGATGAAATAAATTGATGTAATAGATCCTTAGTAAAGTAGTTAAGATAGTTCTCATGATTTAGAGGATTGGTAGTTTAGGATTTTTGTGCAAAGGAGCTTCAAAGCTTTATCTTGCACATGTATGTAACCAAGCAAGTGAGCCCTAATTGTAAGCCCGCATGTTGCCGGCTAATCTCTATTTGAATTCTATGATAAATGACTGAATCTACATTTTTTCTATTTCTTTAAGTTGTTTCTGTTGTGTTTACTCTTGTTGCATGGTCTAGATAGTTCATTCTGTGAACCCTCATACTGTGACTGCACTAGTAATAAATGTGTTGCTGACATTTTTGGTTTATACATCCTCTGGTGAAAACTTGGAAAACCTAGTTTATACAGACTAACTAAATAAATTGTCTTATATGGAATGGTACAATTTCTCATGGTTTAGCTCCTTTCCTTTGGTGTCCTTTCAACCTATTTATTTTTGATCTCCCTAAACCCTAATTGACCTATAACTAACTGAAGAAATGTCCTATTCTGAAGTAACTATTGACTGAACTCAAAAAGAAACTTTACATTTTGGACATCCTGGACCTCCTTGATACATACCTAATGGAAAATTAGGGATTAGACAAGGGTGCCCGCGCCCTTGTCCTACCCTATTTTTCGATGGCGAGGTGTTGGTTCCCTTAATGCACCTTAGGATTCCAATTTCAAATTTTCATTTTTCATGTGATGTTGACACATTATTCTAAATATTTGAATTTCTAAGGTTGGGAATTTAAATACATTTAAAAATCATTTTATCATACACAATCTATATGCAAGATTTCTATGCCAAAATTTTGCCATTTTTGCTATTGAAGATCAACAACTTGTTGAAGCTCTTTGAAGATATTGAAGATTGATATCATGGAGATATTTGATGGAGATTAGGAATCAAGATCTTGAGACTATATTTCTCTTCTTAGGGCTTGTACAAAATTTTATATGATCAGGAGAAGGGTTGAATCCTTCAACTTGAGGTTGGGAATTCTTTGCGGATACATGTTGTGTGGTTACACAACACGCCCCATTTTGACTTGGCAAAACAGGGACCCAGCTTTTGTTTTGGCTTGTGTTGTCTGTTTCTGGCGGTTTGGTAAAAGTAAGTCGGGTACATCATCATCATGAAGGTCAGGATGAGGTCGGTCATCATCATGAGGTTAGTTTTTCAAAGTTCATATTTTGTTTCTATGACTTCATGGTTAGAAGGAGCTTGAAATTTCATGCAGGTTTGCCTTTTGCATCACTTGAAAATTCGTCCATATGAGGGAGTTGTGAGCGGTCAAAGTTTTGGTCAAACCTGATAATTGCTGTGTGAACATCATCATCATGATATTTGAAAAGCCCCCGATAATATCCTGAGGTCGAAACATCCGGACGTCAAGTTTAAGTCGTAGTAGGTTCTCCCCGTCGGGCGGTCTTTTGTGTCTCCAAAGGTCATCATCATGATCTTACTTTATCACCTGATGAAAATCACGCAGTCTCGAAACATCCAGACGTCAATCTTAAGTGCTAGTGTGTTTTACCCGTCGAGTAACCTTAGAAACATTGTCAGCATCATGATATTCTCGCATTGCGAACATCATCATGATATTCCAAAATCACCCGATGTGATAATATCATGCTGATGATCATCGTCACCTTACTTAGAGAAATCTGCCATCTGCATAATTCGCGCGCACGACCGAGTCTTGGTGATCAACATCATCATGATATTTCGAGACCCGGCATTTCCTAATATCCTCCTGACCTCCTTTTGCGTGATCGTGATGATCACCTTATCTTTCGAAGCGGAGGGTGTTTTTCATGTCTTAGGTCATGTTGAACATCATCATCATGATCTTTGTCTCTCCCAGCAGTTCGTAATATCCTCCTGCCAAGAAGTATAAACTTTTGCGAATATGATGATGACGATGACGTCATCATCACCTTTGTCCTTCGGCAGGATATTTTCCGAGGCATGATCCATTTCGCCAATATGATGATGACGATGACGTCATCTTCGAAGATCAACATAAGCCCCGGATATCCTGATGGCGTCCTCAGGACTTTCAGCAGGATCATATTTTTTTTATCACCCAGTGTGAATATGATGATGATGATCATCGTCATCCTGATCTTTCGAGCGGATTGCCTTGGCCGAAAAGGGTCATATTGCTTTCATCCACCTGATCATCTTCCTTAGGGGGAACCCGATATTCCATTTACCTCCTGATCTTAACGAAACATGACGATGACGTCATCCCTTTGCATTTTAGTGAAGCCTGATGATGACGATGACGTCATCATGATTTTCCTCGGCGGCAGGATCATTTTCCAGGTCCTCCTGTTTGTCTTCATCATGATGATGATGACGATGTCTTTCTTTCCCGAGTGTGCAAAAAATAGAACATCCTGATGTGCTTTTCATCAGAACATTAGGAAGGGAAGATCATCATATTTTATGATATCCTGCGGCCGCTTTGGAAATATACAGTTGGTCATCATCATGATATTTTTGGCGTCGGTATAACTGTTGCCGTCGGCCTAAGGTAAAATTGTCACCCTGATCATATGTAGTCACGCCGATGCAAATATGATGATGATGCAAGGCCGGTTTCTAAGGATGGTTGAAAGGCGGTTTTTTCCTTGTATAGTCTGGGTCATCATCATCATATTTCGAACCCGATATGCAGAAAATGGGCAAAAGCATGAAGCGATAGAAATTTGAAGGCCCGACTGCCTGATTTTGGTCAACGGGGTTGACCTGGTTGTTTTCATGCTGTTTATGCATTTAATGCATATTTCCACAGGTAAGACCTGTTTGCCTGTAGCTGCACATGGGGAGGTATGTTTAATGAAGTGTTTACTTCCTGCTGTTTATCATGATGATGATGAACCTTATGTTTGTCTGTTTACTTGCAGGAAATCATCATGATGCTGCTGAGGCTGAATATTGAAGTCATGATGCTGCTGAGGCTGAGCGTTGAGATCATGATGATGCTGCTGAGGCTGAGCATTACAAAGTTGCGCATGGAGTCAACATGGGACCAGATATGAGGAGGATATTGTCAAATATGCTGTTCGCCAGCTGGAGGCCGAATCAAGTTGAAGATGCTGAAATATTCTGTGCCAGCTGTACATTTGCTAACTGGCGAAGCATGTGCTTTTCATCTGGACCGTTGTTTGTTATGAGAGGATCCTGATCCTTGAATCATTGTAACCATTTTCTGGCAGTTGCTCTATATAACATCCAGAGCTTGTCATTTTAAAAAAGGGGGGAGAAATACATTAGAATACACAGACGCATTTGGCGCAAAGAGTCAATTACTGTAGAATAAGTTAGGAGATCGGATTGCTGAGACTAATGAGGATAGAATTGTTGAAATGTCAAGGTTCTTTCTTCAGATCATTGTAAATGTACCTGTTCTTGAGCATACTGAATGAATATGAAGTTCCAGATTACAATCTTATTGTAAATTTTACGTAATCTTCTGTTGATTTCTGGATATGTACTGGTGAATGCTGTGTTCAACTGGAAGCGCTTTCATTTCATTACATATAGTTGTCAACTTTCCTTTGAAGCTTTGCACTAGATCATGCGGATTTGTGGAATGTCCTGGTGAAGTATGATTTCTAGTTTTCCTTCTTTTCATTGCAAGTATGGGGGCTGGTATGTGAATCAGTGATCTAAGTCCAGTAATTTTAGGAATCTCACTCTCTAACCCTTTTCCTTTTTCAATTTCATTAATTCATCACCATAACTGCAAATCATGATAAATAACAAGCAGAAACAGTGAAATATGCTGAAATCCCGTAGGTAACTGAAGATCCTTAGCATATTTGAGTTAAATGCATGTAGTATTGAAAATATCATGCAAAGAATCATAAATAATGGTAGAAATCATGCAAATATCAGCCTGTATGCACATTATTTGACTAAATTTACAGTGCAGAGGTAGAAATTATTGAAGATTGATGCAGAGCGAACATCCAGAGCAGGATATTTGAAGAAGATGATGATGAACAGTGCAGAAACACGTAAGGCCCCTGAATGGAAAACAGCAACGCACATCAACCACTGAGTAACGTCAGTAGATTAAGACCTAATCAACGGAGACTTGGGATCATGAATTCTTTGAATTCATCGTATCTTTCAAGATGAGTAAAGGTTGTTGTGTAACTTTTATTCTATGTTGTGAATGAATAACTTCATGACCAACATAAATTGGCGCTAGAAGGAGGGCCAAGGATTGAAGATCACATTCATCATCAGTATTTCCAGGTTTGATAACGCTCAGAGTAAGGTAACTTCAGATCGTTTGTGAATTTCATCAAATTGCGTAAATATTTGCTGCGACAAGTTTGTATTTGCACATTCTGTGTAAAGATTTCCAAATTTCACATAAATATTGCAAGCTTTGCAGTAGATTTCTTTAAATTCACTAAATATTGGCCAAAGATGCATAAATTTGTTCAAGCTTTGAGGATTTGAGCCTTAGACGCGTGAGATCTGGTGCTACCGGTCGAAATATCCCAACATCCTGCCATATTTGCAGTATCTTCGCAAATATTGCGCAAATATTCAGTCTGGTTTGCAAGTTGACCGCAAATATCACCTCGTCCGGTGGAATCCAGCCAATATTTGCAAAGTTTCAGCTAATTGGCCTCCAAATCGAGAAATCCTGGCTCACAGGATAAATACCAGGTCTAGACATAGTGAAATTTTCGAAGAATTGCCTGTCAGAGGTTTTAGACCTAAGACTGTAGACGTTCACCATACTTCAGAGTCTAGTGCGTCTAGAACTTCACCAGGATCTCCTCCTGTAACTCCTGTTGGTTTGCAAATACCTTCAGGTATACCAGTGACACCTCCTGTTCAACCTCAGGGTATACCTTTAGTCCAACCTCAGCCAACTGCACCACCAGTTCAGCCCCCTCGGGTTGCAATGTCATTCTTTGCAGCAGAATCACCATTGACCTTTACTGCGTATCATGAGTTACCAAAGTATCCGGACAAGCTTTGTCCAAAATACCATCCTTATCAGGATGCGGATGATCATATCAGGACGTTTAAAGAAGCTTGCTGCAGAGCCAGAATAGAGCATCAGGATGTGGTGTGCAGATTATTCCCTTTTTCCTTAGGAGAAGAGGCTTATAATTGGTTCATCAGTCTTGGTCAATCTTCTGTAGGTTCGTGGGCTGTCTTAGAGAAGGCCTTTCTTGACAGATTCAAGGTCCCTATTGATCCATCCATGAATTACCACCTGTTTGCCACAATCAAGAGATTGGAGCATGAACCTATTGCAAATTTCAATGCTAGGTTCCAGAAAATGTTGTCCAAGCTAGTTACCCCATATGTGGTGGCTGATGATGCTGCTAGAAGTATTTATTATTCAGCCTTGGATCCATTAACCGCCATGTTCATCAGGAGAACACATCCTGCGATCACCACATTGACAGGAGCTTTTCAAGAAGCTATCAAGGTAAATCAACAGCTGATACCTGCTCCTACTCCAAATATAGCATTCCCTGCTTTGCCTGGCATGCAGTCACAATATCCAGCACAGTATCCTGCAGCTTATCCTTCACAATATCCTGCACAATATCCAAATGGAGCAGTGATGCCCCCAGCAATCATGCCTGCACCTTTGCAAGTACCTCCATTGAGTATCATGCCTCCTCCTAATGGAAATGGCCAATTGCCACAATATCCTGCACATACTCAGACACCTCAGGGTACAGATCTATCCCACAATAACCATGGATCTTCTTTTTTCCAGCCTCAGCCTGAAAATGTAGTGGCCAAAGTTCAAGAGGAGAAAGAGGAAATCAAAGAAATTGCTGCTCAGTTGAGAAAGCTCACCACAGAAGTGACACACTTGAGAAATCAAGGGTTTTATTCACAGTCAGGTCAGAATAGGAGTTATTCCAATGACAGACCAAATTACAATGACAGAGGATACAACAATAACTTCAACAGTAATGCTGCAAATAACAATAATCCTCCTAGGCAGCCTAGAGTGTGGAACTCCAGGCCAAATAATGGTTCATTACCATCACCCCTAGACAATCAGCCTCCTGGTGAAGCCAAACAGACTACTAGAGTCAATCTTGCTGAGGCAGCCCTTACCAATTGGTGCAGGATCCACAACACCAATGCACATGCAGAATTAGATTGTCCACAATTTAGGATTGCTGCCAGCATCTTTCAGACTGAAGTGTCTAATACTTCTGGAAATCCACCTCAGGCAGAAGGAAATGAAATAGTTCCTTGTGGATATGACTCAGCTTTTGTGCTGGAAACATACACTAATCAGCCTCATCAGGATTATAATCAGACCTGTGAAGAATCTGCCTTAACCTTTGAAGCAAAATATGTCTTCCCTTTTGAGGATGAAAATGAACCTACAAGAGAGCATGAGGAAGTACATGCATACCAGCAGCAATACCCTGGTAAGCATAATTATAACCTGAGGAGTAATGCCAACAGACCTGCCGGTCCATTGACATCATCTCTACCTCCAAATAACTTCAACACACCTCCTGATCCTAAGGCTAGCAATAACCCTGGGTTCCCTAAGGTGAATGCTCAGTACTTGTCTCCTCAAAACACAGGGACAAAAGTTGCAAATGCACCTCATGAGTCTGACAGGTTAGTCAGCTATTTGGCTGATGAAATGAAGAAAATCAAGATCAGCCTGTCCCTATCTGAGTTACTGAAAACTCCTGCCATCAAAAGGGCATTCATGAAGTCGCTGGATGATCCTGCTTCTAAAGAGGATAATCACCTTTCGAGTCAATCCAATAGCAGAGATCATACTGCTAAAGATAACACTGTCAAGCCCAAAGTGTCAGCCATAGTCCAAGCTGCTGAAACCTCTCACATGACCTTGTACAGAGACAAAACTGAATCACCTCCGTTTCTCCTCACCATAAGAATGTTCAGTAAGAATTTGCACAACTGCTTAGTTGATTCAGGAGCCTCAACTAACGTTATGCCTTTGTCAATATGCAACGCATTAGGATTGCATCCTGCTAAATCCTTAAAGAAAGTCACTCAACTGGACAAAACAGAAGTAAGTGTCGTAGGAGAACTCACTCATATTCACATGCAGCTAGCGTCTGATCCCAGGATCCAGTATTACATTGACATTCAGGTAGTTGACATACCTGATACATATGGGATGTTGCTTAGCCGGGACTGGTCTAAAACGCTTAACGGATACATGTCAACAGACTTCAGTCACATGTGGTTGCCATGGAAAGGTATACCTAATCAGATCAGGATTGATGCTGAGCCTAGGATGAAACATATGATCACCGAATATAACAGAACAAATGAGATCATGTATGTAAACGTAGAACCTGGAGTTTATCACATCAGGCCGCAAACTGTCCAAATAGAAGAGGTCCTGATGCTTGATGTTCATCATCATCATGATGACGATTATCATGAGGATATGCCAGTTGTAGAACTTAATAATGATCCTGATAATGACAACGAAATAGATCGCTTCAGGGATTTTCAGATGCATTTATCTACTCAGATAAAACGTTGTCAATTATTAAATATACCTGCTAATGATATCTTGATTGACGGATGGTGCAGATTGCATGGAGAAGCACACTCGGAAAAGACTTGCGAACCATGCTTGGACATGATCATGCTGGAGCAGACGTATAGTGAGGCATCATCATCATATTCCGAGGTGAGTGCTACATCTGATGATGATGATGATACTAATTTTTATTTGTCTTCTGCAGGAACAGAAGAGTCGATGGATCCTGATGAAGATCATATCCGAAAAACAGAAGAGATCCTGGTGTCCAATCAGACAAATGATGCGAGAAAAGAAAAGATCACTCCTGGTAGTGATTGCTTCATGGAACCGGATTACGAGTTGTCTGATGAGGACAAAGGCAGTAACCTGACGAAGTTCGAAGAATTTCTGGTTAAAGAAATAAAAAAAATGACACAACAGTGTAGATCTCCCCAGGAGGTTTTAATCAAAAGTTGGTGTAGGCTGCATGAGGCGCCTCACTCAGAAACCACTTGCTCACTGTGCTTGCACATTTTGAAGAAGCATGCAGCTGTATGTGCTGAGCATCATCCTCCTGCTAGGATGGAAGAGAAAACAGAAAAGCCATCAGGCTCATCAGATAAAGGAAAGAAGAAGCTTGAAGATGACACACCTAAGTTAAGGTGGATATCAGGCGGAGCAGCAGCCAGAGCTGCAAAGAAAAAGGAAGGTTCAAATAAATGTCCTGCTGAAGATAAGCCTTGGATCCTGAGGTTTGATGGATCCAAATCCAAGCAAGGTTCTGGAGTAGGGATTGATCTTACTGATCCATCAGGGAAATCCCATTTAGCAGCTTACAGATTGCAGTTCCCCTGCACTAATAATGTCACAGAGTATGAAGCTCTGATTCATGGACTGTTGTTTGCACATAAGAAGAAGGTAAAGATCCTGCATGTCTTTGGAGATTCAGAACTAGTTGTGAGGCAAGTACGAGGAATCTACTCTTGTAACTACAGAAAGCTGTCAAATTACAGACATCGTGTGTGGGACCTGATTGAAGACTTTGATGCCTTCAACATCGTTCACGTGCCAAGAGAACAGAACCAAAGGGCAGATGCACTTGCTCAGGCCGCCAGTACGCTGGAACCACTGTCTATATCTGGTCTGAAGAGATTTGCAGTAGAATTGGTGTCAGTACCTTCGGTACCTGACAATGTGACCAATCTCCAAGTGTTTGATGATGATCAACACATCCTGGACTTCATATCAAACAGAGATGTATTTGAAGCTCAGATCATAGATGAAAATGGTATGGAAGATCATGTCTGGGAAGAAGATGAGATTTTAGAGTTGCCTGGCAACACAATTCCCAAAGGTATGATTGAGTTAGAAAGAGCCTTTGATCTGGATAATATGCTCAAGCATAAGGATCTGCCTAAGGCAGATGGAGGTCAATATTCACAGGTGAATATTGGACAAGCTGATTGCAAGAAGAATGTCTTGTTGGGTAAGGTTTGTACACCTGAAGAGTTAGATGGAATAACTCAAGCCCTTAAGGATTATATACATGTAATTGCATGGACTTATGACGAGCTGAAGACGTATGACACTTCTGTCATAACACATACTATACCCCTCAAGTCAGATGCAAAACCTTTCAGACAGAAGCAGAGGCCAGTCAATGCTTTGCTTGAGCCCATCATCCTTGAAGAGGTCAAGAAGTTGTTGAATGCCCGGATAATATTTCCAGTAAGGCACTCCTCTTGGGTGGCAAATCTGGTACCAGTCAGGAAGAAGAATGGAGACATCAGATTGTGTGTGGATTTCAGGAACCTGAACAGAGCATCAGAAAAGGATAATTATCCTTTGCCCTCTTTGGATGAGGTTCTGTAGATGGTAAATGGAGCCAAGATGATGTCCTTCTTGGATGGGTTTTCAGGATACAACCAAGTGATGGTTGACAAAATTGACAGATTAAAGACTGCCTTCACCACAAAATGGGGGATATTTGCATATAGACGTATGCCGTTTGGATTGATAAATGCTGGAGCTACATTCCAGCGAGCAATGGACATAGCCTTCAGAGGCTTAATAGGAAAATGTATAGTCATCTACATGGATGACCTGACAGTGTTCTCCAAAGAAAGGGGAAATCATGTTGCTGACCTCAGAAGTGTGCTAAAGAAGTGTGAAGAATATGGAATATCTTTGAATCCCAAGAAGTGCATATTCGGGGTAACAACAGGAAAGTTACTAGGCCACCTAATCACAGAAGATGGGATTATCATTGATCCTGACAGGGTGGAATCTATTATGAAATTACCACTTCCAGGAAGCAAAAAGGAGCTTAAATCTTATTTTGGTAAGATAAATTTTGTGAGGAAGTTCATCACTGGCTTTGCTGAGATTGTCAGACCACTGAATGCCATGTTGAAAAAAGATGCACAAATTGACTGGACACCAGAAGCCAGAGCTGCTTTTGAAGATATAAAGAAGGCCATTTCAGATGCTCCTGTCCTCATTAGTCCAGATTATACAAAAGATTTCTACATCTACTCATTTGCTTCAGAACATACTTCTGCAGCAGTGTTAACTCAAAGAAATGAAGATAAAGAAGAGAAACCAATTGCCTTCATGAGCTGTCCTTTCAGGGATGCTGAGTTGAGATATGTAGATGTTGAAAGACAGGCACTTGCATTAGTCAGAGCAGTAAAAAAGTTCAGACATTATATACTGAGAAGCAAAGTGATTGCTGTGGTACCAGATGCAGCAGTAAAGATGCTGCTGATGCAGAGTGAACCTGGTGAAAAAAGGGCCAAATGGATTACGGTACTACAAGAATATGACATGGAGATCACACCCATGAAGCTAGTAAGAGGACAGGCTCTGAGCCAGATGATATCTGAAACTGATCCAAACATCATCAGTCAGCAGTATGTGATAGATGAGAAAGACAATAATGAATGGTATTCAGACATCAGGCACATCCTGATCACTGGAAGATGTCCTTTGAGGATGCAGGCTTCACAGAGAAGAGCCTTGAAGATGAGATCCCAGAAATATATGATGAAGGGAGGAGCCCTGTTTAAAAAGAATTATGAAGGGATATACCTGAGATGCTTAGAGAAACCAGAAGCTAATAAAGTTTTGACAGAGCTACATGACAAGTTTGGAACTGCCCACGGGTCAGCGTTGGCCACCACACATGCAATCCTCAGAGCAGGATATTACTGGCCTATAATTTTTAAAGACACAGCTGATCATGTTAAATGTTGTCATGTTTGCCAGGTTGCTGCCAACAGAGAAAAATATGCTGCACAACCATTGCAGCCGGTGATGGAGGAGCGCCCATTTGCACAATGGGGCATGGATTTCATAGGACCAATCAATCCTCCATCTTCTTCAGGCCAGAGGTATGTCCTAACAATCACTGATTATTGTACCAGATGGACTGAGGCTATCAGCAGCAAAACTTGTACTGCTGATGATGTCATTAAATTTCTGGAAAGCAACATTGTCACCAGGTATGGAACTCCTTATGCATTGGTAAGTGATAATGGTTCTGCCTTCATTTCCACTAAATTGTCAAGTTGGGCTTTTGATCATGGGATCATACTTAAGTTCTCATCCAATTACTATCCCCAGGGAAATGGATTAGCAGAATCCACCAATAAAAATTTACTGAGTATCATAAGAAAATTGATAGAGAAAAATCCCAGGGAATGGAACTCATTTCTGAAATATGCCTTATGGGTAGACAGAACTAGAATGAAAATTGCATTAGGGAACTCACCTTTCCAGCTAGTATATGGGGTAGATCCTATCCTCCCTGTAAACTTGAAAATTCCTACTCTGCAGTTTGCCCAAGACTACCTAGGCATAGATAATAAACAAGAAGTCAGGTTGCTTCAGTTGATGCATCTGGAAGAAAAACGAAGCCAAGCAATTGACCAATTTGCAAAACATCAGGCTGTTGTCAAACGTTGGTTTGACAAGAGAGCCAAAATTAAAGCTTTCAGGATATCGGATTTAGTCCTGATGTGGGATAAAGCCCATGAAAGGAAAGGTGATCATGGTAAGTTTGACAGACTATGGATAGGTCCCTTTCAGATTTCTGAAATTTTAGGAGACAGCACTTATAAGCTTAAGAACCTGACAGGTGAGGATGTCCCATTGCCAGTCAATGGACAATTCCTCAAACATTATTTCCAGGCCTGAGTGACCTCATGGCAGTCCTGTGTATCATATTGTATATTTGTATAGTTGTTTGTACAGTGTTTGCTTCTTGTTGTTGTTGTTTTGTTGGTTGGGACCTTGTTCTGGTAAGTCAGGATGATGCACTTCATCACCTAAGAAAATAACTAAATTGTTAAGATTCAAGTGATGAGATCAGATTTAGATATAGATTGTAATTCATTCTGATAAATACTCATGATCAGGTTTATGATGTCTTTTCATCAGGGTACTTTTCTTGTCCAAAGTGAATCAAACACAATGAAACACCTAACAGCCTTGGGTTTGTTGAAGATATGAGTATAGGTGTTAAGTGAAAAATCTAAAGGGACTCCCTTGCTACCAATACAATCTCCAACCTAAAGCTGCAAGTGACTACGCCTTGTACAAATGAGCAGACATGATGATATCAAATTTAAATTTTTAAAAGAAAATCAGAAACTAAATAAAATTAGGCCATCTAAGTAACTCTACCGGGGCTATGGACGCCTGCTGGCAGTGGGGCTCTACTTAGGGAGATTGTATAGATAACCTTGCCGGGGTTATAGACACCTGCTGGCAGCAAGGCTCTATCCAGGTTGGCTATGAGGGATGATCTCCAACTATGTAGTTTAACACCAGTTACTTATGTTTTCAACTTGCTTTCAAGATGAGGATAATTAATCATCTGCACACACCTGATCCTTTGTTAGCTTTATCACCATAATGAAATTTTATCATTCAAAGATCATGATGATTTACTTAGACAGAATTAGAATACTATAGATGAATATGATCATATCACTTGAATTATTTGAATTTTGTTGTTTTCTTTGGTGGCAAGTTGTTGTGTGGTTACACAACACGCCCCATTTTGACTTGGCAAAACAGGGACCCAGCTTTTGTTTTGGCTTGTGTTGTCTGTTTCTGGCGGTTTGGTAAAAGTAAGTCGGGTACATCATCATCATGAAGGTCAGGATGAGGTCGGTCATCATCATGAGGTTAGTTTTTCAAAGTTCATATTTTGTTTCTATGACTTCATGGTTAGAAGGAGCTTGAAATTTCATGCAGGTTTGCCTTTTGCATCACTTGAAAATTCGTCCATATGAGGGAGTTGTGAGCGGTCAAAGTTTTGGTCAAACCTGATAATTGCTGTGTGAACATCATCATCATGATATTTGAAAAGCCCCCGATAATATCCTGAGGTCAAAACATCCAGACGTCAAGTTTAAGTCGTAGTAGGTTCTCCCCGTCGGGCGGTCTTTTGTGTCTCCAAAGGTCATCATCATGATCTTACTTTATCACCTGATGAAAATCACGCAGTCTCGAAACATCCGGACGTCAATCTTAAGTGCTAGTGTGTTTTACCCGTCGAGTAACCTTAGAAACATTGTCAGCATCATGATATTCTCGCATTGCGAACATCATCATGATATTCCAAAATCACCCGATGTGATAATATCATGCTGATGATCATCGTCACCTTACTTAGAGAAATCTGCCATCTGCATAATTCGCGCGCACGACCGAGTCTTGGTGATCAACATCATCATGATATTTCGAGACCCGGCATTTCCTAATATCCTCCTGACCTCCTTTTGCGTGATCGTGATGATCACCTTATCTTTCGAAGCGGAGGGTGTTTTTCATGTCTTAGGTCATGTTGAACATCATCATCATGATCTTTGTCTCTCCCAGCAGTTCGTAATATCCTCCTGCCAAGAAGTATAAACTTTTGCGAATATGATGATGACGATGACGTCATCATCACCTTTGTCCTTCGGCAGGATATTTTCCGAGGCATGATCCATTTCGCCAATATGATGATGACGATGACGTCATCTTCGAAGATTAACATAAGCCCCGGATATCCTGATGGCGTCCTCAGGACTTTCAGCAGGATCATATTTTTTTTATCACCCAGTGTGAATATGATGATGATGATCATCGTCATCCTGATCTTTCGAGCGGATTGCCTTGGCCGAAAAGGGTCATATTGCTTTCATCCACCTGATCATCTTCCTTAGGGGGAACCCGATATTCCATTTACCTCCTGATCTTAACGAAACATGACGATGACGTCATCCCTTTGCATTTTAGTGAAGCCTGATGATGACGATGACGTCATCATGATTTTCCTCGGCGGCAGGATCATTTTCCAGGTCCTCCTGTTTGTCTTCATCATGATGATGATGACGATGTCTTTCTTTCCCGAGTGTGCAAAAAATAGAACATCCTGATGTGCTTTTCATCAGAACATTAGGAAGGGAAGATCATCATATTTTATGATATCCTGCGGCCGCTTTGGAAATATACAGTTGGTCATCATCATGATATTTTTGGCGTCGGTATAACTGTTGCCGTCGGCCTAAGGTAAAATTGTCACCCTGATCATATGTAGTCACGCCGATGCAAATATGATGATGATGCAAGGCTGGTTTCTAAGGATGGTTGAAAGGCGGTTTTTTCCTTGTATAGTCTGGGTCATCATCATCATATTTCGAACCCGATATGCAGAAAATGGGCAAAAGCATGAAGCGATAGAAATTTGAAGGCCCGACTGCCTGATTTTGGTCAACGGGGTTGACCTGGTTGTTTTCATGCTGTTTATGCATTTAATGCATATTTCCACAGGTAAGACCTGTTTGCCTGTAGCTGCACATGGGGAGGTATGTTTAATGAAGTGTTTACTTCCTGCTGTTTATCATGATGATGATGAACCTTATGTTTGTCTGTTTACTTGCAGGAAATCATCATGATGCTGCTGAGGCTGAATATTGAAGTCATGATGCTGCTGAGGCTGAGCGTTGAGATCATGATGATGCTGCTGAGGCTGAGCATTACAAAGTTGCGCATGGAGTCAACATGGGACCAGATATGAGGAGGATATTGTCAAATATGCTGTTCGCCAGCTGGAGGCCGAATCAAGTTGAAGATGCTGAAATATTCTGTGCCAGCTGTACATTTGCTAACTGGCGAAGCATGTGCTTTTCATCTGGACCGTTGTTTGTTATGAGAGGATCCTGATCCTTGAATCATTGTAACCGTTTTCTGGCAGTTGCTCTATATAACATCCAGAGCTTGTCATTTTAAAAAAGGGGGGAGAAATACATTAGAATACACAGACGCATTTGGCGCAAAGAGTCAATTACTGTAGAATAAGTTAGGAGATCGGATTGCTGAGACTAATGAGGATAGAATTGTTGAAATGTCAAGGTTCTTTCTTCAGATCATTGTAAATGTACCTGTTCTTGAGCATACTGAATGAATATGAAGTTCCAGATTACAATCTTATTGTAAATTTTACGTAATCTTCTGTTGATTTCTGGATATGTACTGGTGAATGCTGTGTTCAACTGGAAGCGCTTTCATTTCATTACATATAGTTGTCAACTTTCCTTTGAAGCTTTGCACTAGATCATGCGGATTTGTGGAATGTCCTGGTGAAGTATGATTTCTAGTTTTCCTTCTTTTCATTGCAAGTATGGGGGCTGGTATGTGAATCAGTGATCTAAGTCCAGTAATTTTAGGAATCTCACTCTCTAACCCTTTTCCTTTTTCAATTTCATTAATTCATCACCATAACTGCAAATCATGATAAATAACAAGCAGAAACAGTGAAATATGCTGAAATCCCGTAGGTAACTGAAGATCCTTAGCATATTTGAGTTAAATGCATGTAGTATTGAAAATATCATGCAAAGAATCATAAATAATGGTAGAAATCATGCAAATATCAGCCTGTATGCACATTATTTGACTAAATTTACAGTGCAGAGGTAGAAATTATTGAAGACTGATGCAGAGCGAACATCCAGAGCAGGATATTTGAAGAAGATGATGATGAACAGTGCAGAAACACGTAAGGCCCCTGAATGGAAAACAGCAACGCACATCAACCACTGAGTAACGTCAGTAGATTAAGACCTAATCAACGGAGACTTGGGATCATGAATTCTTTGAATTCATCGTATCTTTCAAGATGAGTAAAGGTTGTTGTGTAACTTTTATTCTATGTTGTGAATGAATAACTTCATGACCAACATAAATTGGCGCTAGAAGGAGGGCCAAGGATTGAAGATCACATTCATCATCAGTATTTCCAGGTTTGATAACGCTCAGAGTAAGGTAACTTCAGATCGTTTGTGAATTTCATCAAATTGCGTAAATATTTGCTGCGACAAGTTTGTATTTGCACATTCTGTGTAAAGATTTCCAAATTTCACATAAATATTGCAAGCTTTGCAGTAGATTTCTTTAAATTCACTAAATATTGGCCAAAGATGCATAAATTTGTTCAAGCTTTGAGGATTTGAGCCTTAGACGCGTGAGATCTGGTGCTACCGGTCGAAATATCCCAACATCCTGCCATATTTGCAGTATCTTCGCAAATATTGCGCAAATATTCAGTCTGGTTTGCAAGTTGACCGCAAATATCACCTCGTCCGGTGGAATCCAGCCAATATTTGCAAAGTTTCAGCTAATTGGCCTCCAAATCGAGAAATCCTGGCTCACAGGATAAATACCAGGTCTAGACATAGTGAAATTTTCGAAGAATTGCCTGTCAGAGGTTTTAGACCTAAGACTGTAGACGTTCACCATACTTCAGAGTCTAGTGCGTCTAGAACTTCACCAGGATCTCCTCCTGTAACTCCTGTTGGTTTGCAAATACCTTCAGGTATACCAGTGACACCTCCTGTTCAACCTCAGGGTATACCTTTAGTCCAACCTCAGCCAACTGCACCACCAGTTCAGCCCCCTCGGGTTGCAATGTCGTTCTTTGCAGCAGAATCACCATTGACCTTTACTGCGTATCATGAGTTACCAAAGTATCCGGACAAGCTTTGTCCAAAATACCATCCTTATCAGGATGCGGATGATCATATCAGGACGTTTAAAGAAGCTTGCTGCAGAGCCAGAATAGAGCATCAGGATGTGGTGTGCAGATTATTCCCTTTTTCCTTAGGAGAAGAGGCTTATAATTGGTTCATCAGTCTTGGTCAATCTTCTGTAGGTTCGTGGGCTGTCTTAGAGAAGGCCTTTCTTGACAGATTCAAGGTCCCTATTGATCCATCCATGAATTACCACCTGTTTGCCACAATCAAGAGATTGGAGCATGAACCTATTGCAAATTTCAATGCTAGGTTCCAGAAAATGTTGTCCAAGCTAGTTACCCCATATGTGGTGGCTGATGATGCTGCTAGAAGTATTTATTATTCAGCCTTGGATCCATTAACCGCCATGTTCATCAGGAGAACACATCCTGCGATCACCACATTGACAGGAGCTTTTCAAGAAGCTATCAAGGTAAATCAACAGCTGATACCTGCTCCTACTCCAAATATAGCATTCCCTGCTTTGCCTGGCATGCAGTCACAATATCCAGCACAGTATCCTGCAGCTTATCCTTCACAATATCCTGCACAATATCCAAATGGAGCAGTGATGCCCCCAGCAATCATGCCTGCACCTTTGCAAGTACCTCCATTGAGTATCATGCCTCCTCCTAATGGAAATGGCCAATTGCCACAATATCCTGCACATACTCAGACACCTCAGGGTACAGATCTATCCCACAATAACCATGGATCTTCTTTTTTCCAGCCTCAGCCTGAAAATGTAGTGGCCAAAGTTCAAGAGGAGAAAGAGGAAATCAAAGAAATTGCTGCTCAGTTGAGAAAGCTCACCACAGAAGTGACACACTTGAGAAATCAAGGGTTTTATTCACAGTCAGGTCAGAATAGGAGTTATTCCAATGACAGACCAAATTACAATGACAGAGGATACAACAATAACTTCAACAGTAATGCTGCAAATAACAATAATCCTCCTAGGCAGCCTAGAGTGTGGAACTCCAGGCCAAATAATGGTTCATTACCATCACCCCTAGACAATCAGCCTCCTGGTGAAGCCAAACAGACTACTAGAGTCAATCTTGCTGAGGCAGCCCTTACCAATTGGTGCAGGATCCACAACACCAATGCACATGCAGAATTAGATTGTCCACAATTTAGGATTGCTGCCAGCATCTTTCAGACTGAAGTGTCTAATACTTCTGGAAATCCACCTCAGGCAGAAGGAAATGAAATAGTTCCTTGTGGATATGACTCAGCTTTTGTGCTGGAAACATACACTAATCAGCCTCATCAGGATTATAATCAGACCTGTGAAGAATCTGCCTTAACCTTTGAAGCAAAATATGTCTTCCCTTTTGAGGATGAAAATGAACCTACAAGAGAGCATGAGGAAGTACATGCATACCAGCAGCAATACCCTGGTAAGCATAATTATAACCTGAGGAGTAATGCCAACAGACCTGCCGGTCCATTGACATCATCTCTACCTCCAAATAACTTCAACACACCTCCTGATCCTAAGGCTAGCAATAACCCTGGGTTCCCTAAGGTGAATGCTCAGTACTTGTCTCCTCAAAACACAGGGACAAAAGTTGCAAATGCACCTCATGAGTCTGACAGGTTAGTCAGCTATTTGGCTGATGAAATGAAGAAAATCAAGATCAGCCTGTCCCTATCTGAGTTACTGAAAACTCCTGCCATCAAAAGGGCATTCATGAAGTCGCTGGATGATCCTGCTTCTAAAGAGGATAATCACCTTTCGAGTCAATCCAATAGCAGAGATCATACTGCTAAAGATAACACTGTCAAGCCCAAAGTGTCAGCCATAGTCCAAGCTGCTGAAACCTCTCACATGACCTTGTACAGAGACAAAACTGAATCACCTCCGTTTCTCCTCACCATAAGAATGTTCAGTAAGAATTTGCACAACTGCTTAGTTGATTCAGGAGCCTCAACTAACGTTATGCCTTTGTCAATATGCAACGCATTAGGATTGCATCCTGCTAAATCCTTAAAGAAAGTCACTCAACTGGACAAAACAGAAGTAAGTGTCGTAGGAGAACTCACTCATATTCACATGCAGCTAGCGTCTGATCCCAGGATCCAGTATTACATTGACATTCAGGTAGTTGACATACCTGATACATATGGGATGTTGCTTAGCCGGGACTGGTCTAAAACGCTTAACGGATACATGTCAACAGACTTCAGTCACATGTGGTTGCCATGGAAAGGTATACCTAATCAGATCAGGATTGATGCTGAGCCTAGGATGAAACATATGATCACCGAATATAACAGAACAAATGAGATCATGTATGTAAACGTAGAACCTGGAGTTTATCACATCAGGCCGCAAACTGTCCAAATAGAAGAGGTCCTGATGCTTGATGTTCATCATCATCATGATGACGATTATCATGAGGATATGCCAGTTGTAGAACTTAATAATGATCCTGATAATGACAACGAAATAGATCGCTTCAGGGATTTTCAGATGCATTTATCTACTCAGATAAAACGTTGTCAATTATTAAATATACCTGCTAATGATATCTTGATTGACGGATGGTGCAGATTGCATGGAGAAGCACACTCGGAAAAGACTTGCGAACCATGCTTGGACATGATCATGCTGGAGCAGACGTATAGTGAGGCATCATCATCATATTCCGAGGTGAGTGCTACATCTGATGATGATGATGATACTAATTTTTATTTGTCTTCTGCAGGAACAGAAGAGTCGATGGATCCTGATGAAGATCATATCCGAAAAACAGAAGAGATCCTGGTGTCCAATCAGACAAATGATGCGAGAAAAGAAAAGATCACTCCTGGTAGTGATTGCTTCATGGAACCGGATTACGAGTTGTCTGATGAGGACAAAGGCAGTAACCTGACGAAGTTCGAAGAATTTCTGGTTAAAGAAATAAAAAAAATGACACAACAGTGTAGATCTCCCCAGGAGGTTTTAATCAAAAGTTGGTGTAGGCTGCATGAGGCGCCTCACTCAGAAACCACTTGCTCACTGTGCTTGCACATTTTGAAGAAGCATGCAGCTGTATGTGCTGAGCATCATCCTCCTGCTAGGATGGAAGAGAAAACAGAAAAGCCATCAGGCTCATCAGATAAAGGAAAGAAGAAGCTTGAAGATGACACACCTAAGTTAAGGTGGATATCAGGCGGAGCAGCAGCCAGAGCTGCAAAGAAAAAGGAAGGTTCAAATAAATGTCCTGCTGAAGATAAGCCTTGGATCCTGAGGTTTGATGGATCCAAATCCAAGCAAGGTTCTGGAGTAGGGATTGATCTTACTGATCCATCAGGGAAATCCCATTTAGCAGCTTACAGATTGCAGTTCCCCTGCACTAATAATGTCACAGAGTATGAAGCTCTGATTCATGGACTGTTGTTTGCACATAAGAAGAAGGTAAAGATCCTGCATGTCTTTGGAGATTCAGAACTAGTTGTGAGGCAAGTACGAGGAATCTACTCTTGTAACTACAGAAAGCTGTCAAATTACAGACATCGTGTGTGGGACCTGATTGAAGACTTTGATGCCTTCAACATCGTTCACGTGCCAAGAGAACAGAACCAAAGGGCAGATGCACTTGCTCAGGCCGCCAGTACGCTGGAACCACTGTCTATATCTGGTCTGAAGAGATTTGCAGTAGAATTGGTGTCAGTACCTTCGGTACCTGACAATGTGACCAATCTCCAAGTGTTTGATGATGATCAACACATCCTGGACTTCATATCAAACAGAGATGTATTTGAAGCTCAGATCATAGATGAAAATGGTATGGAAGATCATGTCTGGGAAGAAGATGAGATTTTAGAGTTGCCTGGCAACACAATTCCCAAAGGTATGATTGAGTTAGAAAGAGCCTTTGATCTGGATAATATGCTCAAGCATAAGGATCTGCCTAAGGCAGATGGAGGTCAATATTCACAGGTGAATATTGGACAAGCTGATTGCAAGAAGAATGTCTTGTTGGGTAAGGTTTGTACACCTGAAGAGTTAGATGGAATAACTCAAGCCCTTAAGGATTATATACATGTAATTGCATGGACTTATGACGAGCTGAAGACGTATGACACTTCTGTCATAACACATACTATACCCCTCAAGTCAGATGCAAAACCTTTCAGACAGAAGCAGAGGCCAGTCAATGCTTTGCTTGAGCCCATCATCCTTGAAGAGGTCAAGAAGTTGTTGAATGCCCGGATAATATTTCCAGTAAGGCACTCCTCTTGGGTGGCAAATCTGGTACCAGTCAGGAAGAAGAATGGAGACATCAGATTGTGTGTGGATTTCAGGAACCTGAACAGAGCATCAGAAAAGGATAATTATCCTTTGCCCTCTTTGGATGAGGTTCTGTAGATGGTAAATGGAGCCAAGATGATGTCCTTCTTGGATGGGTTTTCAGGATACAACCAAGTGATGGTTGACAAAATTGACAGATTAAAGACTGCCTTCACCACAAAATGGGGGATATTTGCATATAGACGTATGCCGTTTGGATTGATAAATGCTGGAGCTACATTCCAGCGAGCAATGGACATAGCCTTCAGAGGCTTAATAGGAAAATGTATAGTCATCTACATGGATGACCTGACAGTGTTCTCCAAAGAAAGGGGAAATCATGTTGCTGACCTCAGAAGTGTGCTAAAGAAGTGTGAAGAATATGGAATATCTTTGAATCCCAAGAAGTGCATATTCGGGGTAACAACAGGAAAGTTACTAGGCCACCTAATCACAGAAGATGGGATTATCATTGATCCTGACAGGGTGGAATCTATTATGAAATTACCACTTCCAGGAAGCAAAAAGGAGCTTAAATCTTATTTTGGTAAGATAAATTTTGTGAGGAAGTTCATCACTGGCTTTGCTGAGATTGTCAGACCACTGAATGCCATGTTGAAAAAAGATGCACAAATTGACTGGACACCAGAAGCCAGAGCTGCTTTTGAAGATATAAAGAAGGCCATTTCAGATGCTCCTGTCCTCATTAGTCCAGATTATACAAAAGATTTCTACATCTACTCATTTGCTTCAGAACATACTTCTGCAGCAGTGTTAACTCAAAGAAATGAAGATAAAGAAGAGAAACCAATTGCCTTCATGAGCTGTCCTTTCAGGGATGCTGAGTTGAGATATGTAGATGTTGAAAGACAGGCACTTGCATTAGTCAGAGCAGTAAAAAAGTTCAGACATTATATACTGAGAAGCAAAGTGATTGCTGTGGTACCAGATGCAGCAGTAAAGATGCTGCTGATGCAGAGTGAACCTGGTGAAAAAAGGGCCAAATGGATTACGGTACTACAAGAATATGACATGGAGATCACACCCATGAAGCTAGTAAGAGGACAGGCTCTGAGCCAGATGATATCTGAAACTGATCCAAACATCATCAGTCAGCAGTATGTGATAGATGAGAAAGACAATAATGAATGGTATTCAGACATCAGGCACATCCTGATCACTGGAAGATGTCCTTTGAGGATGCAGGCTTCACAGAGAAGAGCCTTGAAGATGAGATCCCAGAAATATATGATGAAGGGAGGAGCCCTGTTTAAAAAGAATTATGAAGGGATATACCTGAGATGCTTAGAGAAACCAGAAGCTAATAAAGTTTTGACAGAGCTACATGACAAGTTTGGAACTGCCCACGGGTCAGCGTTGGCCACCACACATGCAATCCTCAGAGCAGGATATTACTGGCCTATAATTTTTAAAGACACAGCTGATCATGTTAAATGTTGTCATGTTTGCCAGGTTGCTGCCAACAGAGAAAAATATGCTGCACAACCATTGCAGCCGGTGATGGAGGAGCGCCCATTTGCACAATGGGGCATGGATTTCATAGGACCAATCAATCCTCCATCTTCTTCAGGCCAGAGGTATGTCCTAACAATCACTGATTATTGTACCAGATGGACTGAGGCTATCAGCAGCAAAACTTGTACTGCTGATGATGTCATTAAATTTCTGGAAAGCAACATTGTCACCAGGTATGGAACTCCTTATGCATTGGTAAGTGATAATGGTTCTGCCTTCATTTCCACTAAATTGTCAAGTTGGGCTTTTGATCATGGGATCATACTTAAGTTCTCATCCAATTACTATCCCCAGGGAAATGGATTAGCAGAATCCACCAATAAAAATTTACTGAGTATCATAAGAAAATTGATAGAGAAAAATCCCAGGGAATGGAACTCATTTCTGAAATATGCCTTATGGGTAGACAGAACTAGAATGAAAATTGCATTAGGGAACTCACCTTTCCAGCTAGTATATGGGGTAGATCCTATCCTCCCTGTAAACTTGAAAATTCCTACTCTGCAGTTTGCCCAAGACTACCTAGGCATAGATAATAAACAAGAAGTCAGGTTGCTTCAGTTGATGCATCTGGAAGAAAAACGAAGCCAAGCAATTGACCAATTTGCAAAACATCAGGCTGTTGTCAAACGTTGGTTTGACAAGAGAGCCAAAATTAAAGCTTTCAGGATATCGGATTTAGTCCTGATGTGGGATAAAGCCCATGAAAGGAAAGGTGATCATGGTAAGTTTGACAGACTATGGATAGGTCCCTTTCAGATTTCTGAAATTTTAGGAGACAGCACTTATAAGCTTAAGAACCTGACAGGTGAGGATGTCCCATTGCCAGTCAATGGACAATTCCTCAAACATTATTTCCAGGCCTGAGTGACCTCATGGCAGTCCTGTGTATCATATTGTATATTTGTATAGTTGTTTGTACAGTGTTTGCTTCTTGTTGTTGTTGTTTTGTTGGTTGGGACCTTGTTCTGGTAAGTCAGGATGATGCACTTCATCACCTAAGAAAATAACTAAATTGTTAAGATTCAAGTGATGAGATCAGATTTAGATATAGATTGTAATTCATTCTGATAAATACTCATGATCAGGTTTATGATGTCTTTTCATCAGGGTACTTTTCTTGTCCAAAGTGAATCAAACACAATGAAACACCTAACAGCCTTGGGTTTGTTGAAGATATGAGTATAGGTGTTAAGTGAAAAATCTAAAGGGACTCCCTTGCTACCAATACAATCTCCAACCTAAAGCTGCAAGTGACTACGCCTTGTACAAATGAGCAGACATGATGATATCAAATTTAAATTTTTAAAAGAAAATCAGAAACTAAATAAAATTAGGCCATCTAAGTAACTCTACCGGGGCTATGGACGCCTGCTGGCAGTGGGGCTCTACTTAGGGAGATTGTATAGATAACCTTGCCGGGGTTATAGACACCTGCTGGCAGCAAGGCTCTATCCAGGTTGGCTATGAGGGATGATCTCCAACTATGTAGTTTAACACCAGTTACTTATGTTTTCAACTTGCTTTCAAGATGAGGATAATTAATCATCTGCACACACCTGATCCTTTGTTAGCTTTATCACCATAATGAAATTTTATCATTCAAAGATCATGATGATTTACTTAGACAGAATTAGAATACTATAGATGAATATGATCATATCACTTGAATTATTTGAATTTTGTTGTTTTCTTTGGTGGCAAGTTGTTGTGTGGTTACACAACACGCCCCATTTTGACTTGGCAAAACAGGGACCCAGCTTTTGTTTTGGCTTGTGTTGTCTGTTTCTGGCGGTTTGGTAAAAGTAAGTCGGGTACATCATCATCATGAAGGTCAGGATGAGGTCGGTCATCATCATGAGGTTAGTTTTTCAAAGTTCATATTTTGTTTCTATGACTTCATGGTTAGAAGGAGCTTGAAATTTCATGCAGGTTTGCCTTTTGCATCACTTGAAAATTCGTCCATATGAGGGAGTTGTGAGCGGTCAAAGTTTTGGTCAAACCTGATAATTGCTGTGTGAACATCATCATCATGATATTTGAAAAGCCCCCGATAATATCCTGAGGTCAAAACATCCGGACGTCAAGTTTAAGTCGTAGTAGGTTCTCCCCGTCGGGCGGTCTTTTGTGTCTCCAAAGGTCATCATCATGATCTTACTTTATCACCTGATGAAAATCACGCAGTCTCGAAACATCCGGACGTCAATCTTAAGTGCTAGTGTGTTTTACCCGTCGAGTAACCTTAGAAACATTGTCAGCATCATGATATTCTCGCATTGCGAACATCATCATGATATTCCAAAATCACCCGATGTGATAATATCATGCTGATGATCATCGTCACCTTACTTAGAGAAATCTGCCATCTGCATAATTCGCGCGCACGACCGAGTCTTGGTGATCAACATCATCATGATATTTCGAGACCCGGCATTTCCTAATATCCTCCTGACCTCCTTTTGCGTGATCGTGATGATCACCTTATCTTTCGAAGCGGAGGGTGTTTTTCATGTCTTAGGTCATGTTGAACATCATCATCATGATCTTTGTCTCTCCCAGCAGTTCGTAATATCCTCCTGCCAAGAAGTATAAACTTTTGCGAATATGATGATGACGATGACGTCATCATCACCTTTGTCCTTCGGCAGGATATTTTCCGAGGCATGATCCATTTCGCCAATATGATGATGACGATGACGTCATCTTCGAAGATTAACATAAGCCCCGGATATCCTGATGGCGTCCTCAGGACTTTCAGCAGGATCATATTTTTTTTATCACCCAGTGTGAATATGATGATGATGATCATCGTCATCCTGATCTTTCGAGCGGATTGCCTTGGCCGAAAAGGGTCATATTGCTTTCATCCACCTGATCATCTTCCTTAGGGGGAACCCGATATTCCATTTACCTCCTGATCTTAACGAAACATGACGATGACGTCATCCCTTTGCATTTTAGTGAAGCCTGATGATGACGATGACGTCATCATGATTTTCCTCGGCGGCAGGATCATTTTCCAGGTCCTCCTGTTTGTCTTCATCATGATGATGATGACGATGTCTTTCTTTCCCGAGTGTGCAAAAAATAGAACATCCTGATGTGCTTTTCATCAGAACATTAGGAAGGGAAGATCATCATATTTTATGATATCCTGCGGCCGCTTTGGAAATATACAGTTGGTCATCATCATGATATTTTTGGCGTCGGTATAACTGTTGCCGTCGGCCTAAGGTAAAATTGTCACCCTGATCATATGTAGTCACGCCGATGCAAATATGATGATGATGCAAGGCTGGTTTCTAAGGATGGTTGAAAGGCGGTTTTTTCCTTGTATAGTCTGGGTCATCATCATCATATTTCGAACCCGATATGCAGAAAATGGGCAAAAGCATGAAGCGATAGAAATTTGAAGGCCCGACTGCCTGATTTTGGTCAACGGGGTTGACCTGGTTGTTTTCATGCTGTTTATGCATTTAATGCATATTTCCACAGGTAAGACCTGTTTGCCTGTAGCTGCACATGGGGAGGTATGTTTAATGAAGTGTTTACTTCCTGCTGTTTATCATGATGATGATGAACCTTATGTTTGTCTGTTTACTTGCAGGAAATCATCATGATGCTGCTGAGGCTGAATATTGAAGTCATGATGCTGCTGAGGCTGAGCGTTGAGATCATGATGATGCTGCTGAGGCTGAGCATTACAAAGTTGCGCATGGAGTCAACATGGGACCAGATATGAGGAGGATATTGTCAAATATGCTGTTCGCCAGCTGGAGGCCGAATCAAGTTGAAGATGCTGAAATATTCTGTGCCAGCTGTACATTTGCTAACTGGCGAAGCATGTGCTTTTCATCTGGACCGTTGTTTGTTATGAGAGGATCCTGATCCTTGAATCATTGTAACCGTTTTCTGGCAGTTGCTCTATATAACATCCAGAGCTTGTCATTTTAAAAAAGGGGGGAGAAATACATTAGAATACACAGACGCATTTGGCGCAAAGAGTCAATTACTGTAGAATAAGTTAGGAGATCGGATTGCTGAGACTAATGAGGATAGAATTGTTGAAATGTCAAGGTTCTTTCTTCAGATCATTGTAAATGTACCTGTTCTTGAGCATACTGAATGAATATGAAGTTCCAGATTACAATCTTATTGTAAATTTTACGTAATCTTCTGTTGATTTCTGGATATGTACTGGTGAATGCTGTGTTCAACTGGAAGCGCTTTCATTTCATTACATATAGTTGTCAACTTTCCTTTGAAGCTTTGCACTAGATCATGCGGATTTGTGGAATGTCCTGGTGAAGTATGATTTCTAGTTTTCCTTCTTTTCATTGCAAGTATGGGGGCTGGTATGTGAATCAGTGATCTAAGTCCAGTAATTTTAGGAATCTCACTCTCTAACCCTTTTCCTTTTTCAATTTCATTAATTCATCACCATAACTGCAAATCATGATAAATAACAAGCAGAAACAGTGAAATATGCTGAAATCCCGTAGGTAACTGAAGATCCTTAGCATATTTGAGTTAAATGCATGTAGTATTGAAAATATCATGCAAAGAATCATAAATAATGGTAGAAATCATGCAAATATCAGCCTGTATGCACATTATTTGACTAAATTTACAGTGCAGAGGTAGAAATTATTGAAGACTGATGCAGAGCGAACATCCAGAGCAGGATATTTGAAGAAGATGATGATGAACAGTGCAGAAACACGTAAGGCCCCTGAATGGAAAACAGCAACGCACATCAACCACTGAGTAACGTCAGTAGATTAAGACCTAATCAACGGAGACTTGGGATCATGAATTCTTTGAATTCATCGTATCTTTCAAGATGAGTAAAGGTTGTTGTGTAACTTTTATTCTATGTTGTGAATGAATAACTTCATGACCAACATAAATTGGCGCTAGAAGGAGGGCCAAGGATTGAAGATCACATTCATCATCAGTATTTCCAGGTTTGATAACGCTCAGAGTAAGGTAACTTCAGATCGTTTGTGAATTTCATCAAATTGCGTAAATATTTGCTGCGACAAGTTTGTATTTGCACATTCTGTGTAAAGATTTCCAAATTTCACATAAATATTGCAAGCTTTGCAGTAGATTTCTTTAAATTCACTAAATATTGGCCAAAGATGCATAAATTTGTTCAAGCTTTGAGGATTTGAGCCTTAGACGCGTGAGATCTGGTGCTACCGGTCGAAATATCCCAACATCCTGCCATATTTGCAGTATCTTCGCAAATATTGCGCAAATATTCAGTCTGGTTTGCAAGTTGACCGCAAATATCACCTCGTCCGGTGGAATCCAGCCAATATTTGCAAAGTTTCAGCTAATTGGCCTCCAAATCGAGAAATCCTGGCTCACAGGATAAATACCAGGTCTAGACATAGTGAAATTTTCGAAGAATTGCCTGTCAGAGGTTTTAGACCTAAGACTGTAGACGTTCACCATACTTCAGAGTCTAGTGCGTCTAGAACTTCACCAGGATCTCCTCCTGTAACTCCTGTTGGTTTGCAAATACCTTCAGGTATACCAGTGACACCTCCTGTTCAACCTCAGGGTATACCTTTAGTCCAACCTCAGCCAACTGCACCACCAGTTCAGCCCCCTCGGGTTGCAATGTCGTTCTTTGCAGCAGAATCACCATTGACCTTTACTGCGTATCATGAGTTACCAAAGTATCCGGACAAGCTTTGTCCAAAATACCATCCTTATCAGGATGCGGATGATCATATCAGGACGTTTAAAGAAGCTTGCTGCAGAGCCAGAATAGAGCATCAGGATGTGGTGTGCAGATTATTCCCTTTTTCCTTAGGAGAAGAGGCTTATAATTGGTTCATCAGTCTTGGTCAATCTTCTGTAGGTTCGTGGGCTGTCTTAGAGAAGGCCTTTCTTGACAGATTCAAGGTCCCTATTGATCCATCCATGAATTACCACCTGTTTGCCACAATCAAGAGATTGGAGCATGAACCTATTGCAAATTTCAATGCTAGGTTCCAGAAAATGTTGTCCAAGCTAGTTACCCCATATGTGGTGGCTGATGATGCTGCTAGAAGTATTTATTATTCAGCCTTGGATCCATTAACCGCCATGTTCATCAGGAGAACACATCCTGCGATCACCACATTGACAGGAGCTTTTCAAGAAGCTATCAAGGTAAATCAACAGCTGATACCTGCTCCTACTCCAAATATAGCATTCCCTGCTTTGCCTGGCATGCAGTCACAATATCCAGCACAGTATCCTGCAGCTTATCCTTCACAATATCCTGCACAATATCCAAATGGAGCAGTGATGCCCCCAGCAATCATGCCTGCACCTTTGCAAGTACCTCCATTGAGTATCATGCCTCCTCCTAATGGAAATGGCCAATTGCCACAATATCCTGCACATACTCAGACACCTCAGGGTACAGATCTATCCCACAATAACCATGGATCTTCTTTTTTCCAGCCTCAGCCTGAAAATGTAGTGGCCAAAGTTCAAGAGGAGAAAGAGGAAATCAAAGAAATTGCTGCTCAGTTGAGAAAGCTCACCACAGAAGTGACACACTTGAGAAATCAAGGGTTTTATTCACAGTCAGGTCAGAATAGGAGTTATTCCAATGACAGACCAAATTACAATGACAGAGGATACAACAATAACTTCAACAGTAATGCTGCAAATAACAATAATCCTCCTAGGCAGCCTAGAGTGTGGAACTCCAGGCCAAATAATGGTTCATTACCATCACCCCTAGACAATCAGCCTCCTGGTGAAGCCAAACAGACTACTAGAGTCAATCTTGCTGAGGCAGCCCTTACCAATTGGTGCAGGATCCACAACACCAATGCACATGCAGAATTAGATTGTCCACAATTTAGGATTGCTGCCAGCATCTTTCAGACTGAAGTGTCTAATACTTCTGGAAATCCACCTCAGGCAGAAGGAAATGAAATAGTTCCTTGTGGATATGACTCAGCTTTTGTGCTGGAAACATACACTAATCAGCCTCATCAGGATTATAATCAGACCTGTGAAGAATCTGCCTTAACCTTTGAAGCAAAATATGTCTTCCCTTTTGAGGATGAAAATGAACCTACAAGAGAGCATGAGGAAGTACATGCATACCAGCAGCAATACCCTGGTAAGCATAATTATAACCTGAGGAGTAATGCCAACAGACCTGCCGGTCCATTGACATCATCTCTACCTCCAAATAACTTCAACACACCTCCTGATCCTAAGGCTAGCAATAACCCTGGGTTCCCTAAGGTGAATGCTCAGTACTTGTCTCCTCAAAACACAGGGACAAAAGTTGCAAATGCACCTCATGAGTCTGACAGGTTAGTCAGCTATTTGGCTGATGAAATGAAGAAAATCAAGATCAGCCTGTCCCTATCTGAGTTACTGAAAACTCCTGCCATCAAAAGGGCATTCATGAAGTCGCTGGATGATCCTGCTTCTAAAGAGGATAATCACCTTTCGAGTCAATCCAATAGCAGAGATCATACTGCTAAAGATAACACTGTCAAGCCCAAAGTGTCAGCCATAGTCCAAGCTGCTGAAACCTCTCACATGACCTTGTACAGAGACAAAACTGAATCACCTCCGTTTCTCCTCACCATAAGAATGTTCAGTAAGAATTTGCACAACTGCTTAGTTGATTCAGGAGCCTCAACTAACGTTATGCCTTTGTCAATATGCAACGCATTAGGATTGCATCCTGCTAAATCCTTAAAGAAAGTCACTCAACTGGACAAAACAGAAGTAAGTGTCGTAGGAGAACTCACTCATATTCACATGCAGCTAGCGTCTGATCCCAGGATCCAGTATTACATTGACATTCAGGTAGTTGACATACCTGATACATATGGGATGTTGCTTAGCCGGGACTGGTCTAAAACGCTTAACGGATACATGTCAACAGACTTCAGTCACATGTGGTTGCCATGGAAAGGTATACCTAATCAGATCAGGATTGATGCTGAGCCTAGGATGAAACATATGATCACCGAATATAACAGAACAAATGAGATCATGTATGTAAACGTAGAACCTGGAGTTTATCACATCAGGCCGCAAACTGTCCAAATAGAAGAGGTCCTGATGCTTGATGTTCATCATCATCATGATGACGATTATCATGAGGATATGCCAGTTGTAGAACTTAATAATGATCCTGATAATGACAACGAAATAGATCGCTTCAGGGATTTTCAGATGCATTTATCTACTCAGATAAAACGTTGTCAATTATTAAATATACCTGCTAATGATATCTTGATTGACGGATGGTGCAGATTGCATGGAGAAGCACACTCGGAAAAGACTTGCGAACCATGCTTGGACATGATCATGCTGGAGCAGACGTATAGTGAGGCATCATCATCATATTCCGAGGTGAGTGCTACATCTGATGATGATGATGATACTAATTTTTATTTGTCTTCTGCAGGAACAGAAGAGTCGATGGATCCTGATGAAGATCATATCCGAAAAACAGAAGAGATCCTGGTGTCCAATCAGACAAATGATGCGAGAAAAGAAAAGATCACTCCTGGTAGTGATTGCTTCATGGAACCGGATTACGAGTTGTCTGATGAGGACAAAGGCAGTAACCTGACGAAGTTCGAAGAATTTCTGGTTAAAGAAATAAAAAAAATGACACAACAGTGTAGATCTCCCCAGGAGGTTTTAATCAAAAGTTGGTGTAGGCTGCATGAGGCGCCTCACTCAGAAACCACTTGCTCACTGTGCTTGCACATTTTGAAGAAGCATGCAGCTGTATGTGCTGAGCATCATCCTCCTGCTAGGATGGAAGAGAAAACAGAAAAGCCATCAGGCTCATCAGATAAAGGAAAGAAGAAGCTTGAAGATGACACACCTAAGTTAAGGTGGATATCAGGCGGAGCAGCAGCCAGAGCTGCAAAGAAAAAGGAAGGTTCAAATAAATGTCCTGCTGAAGATAAGCCTTGGATCCTGAGGTTTGATGGATCCAAATCCAAGCAAGGTTCTGGAGTAGGGATTGATCTTACTGATCCATCAGGGAAATCCCATTTAGCAGCTTACAGATTGCAGTTCCCCTGCACTAATAATGTCACAGAGTATGAAGCTCTGATTCATGGACTGTTGTTTGCACATAAGAAGAAGGTAAAGATCCTGCATGTCTTTGGAGATTCAGAACTAGTTGTGAGGCAAGTACGAGGAATCTACTCTTGTAACTACAGAAAGCTGTCAAATTACAGACATCGTGTGTGGGACCTGATTGAAGACTTTGATGCCTTCAACATCGTTCACGTGCCAAGAGAACAGAACCAAAGGGCAGATGCACTTGCTCAGGCCGCCAGTACGCTGGAACCACTGTCTATATCTGGTCTGAAGAGATTTGCAGTAGAATTGGTGTCAGTACCTTCGGTACCTGACAATGTGACCAATCTCCAAGTGTTTGATGATGATCAACACATCCTGGACTTCATATCAAACAGAGATGTATTTGAAGCTCAGATCATAGATGAAAATGGTATGGAAGATCATGTCTGGGAAGAAGATGAGATTTTAGAGTTGCCTGGCAACACAATTCCCAAAGGTATGATTGAGTTAGAAAGAGCCTTTGATCTGGATAATATGCTCAAGCATAAGGATCTGCCTAAGGCAGATGGAGGTCAATATTCACAGGTGAATATTGGACAAGCTGATTGCAAGAAGAATGTCTTGTTGGGTAAGGTTTGTACACCTGAAGAGTTAGATGGAATAACTCAAGCCCTTAAGGATTATATACATGTAATTGCATGGACTTATGACGAGCTGAAGACGTATGACACTTCTGTCATAACACATACTATACCCCTCAAGTCAGATGCAAAACCTTTCAGACAGAAGCAGAGGCCAGTCAATGCTTTGCTTGAGCCCATCATCCTTGAAGAGGTCAAGAAGTTGTTGAATGCCCGGATAATATTTCCAGTAAGGCACTCCTCTTGGGTGGCAAATCTGGTACCAGTCAGGAAGAAGAATGGAGACATCAGATTGTGTGTGGATTTCAGGAACCTGAACAGAGCATCAGAAAAGGATAATTATCCTTTGCCCTCTTTGGATGAGGTTCTGTAGATGGTAAATGGAGCCAAGATGATGTCCTTCTTGGATGGGTTTTCAGGATACAACCAAGTGATGGTTGACAAAATTGACAGATTAAAGACTGCCTTCACCACAAAATGGGGGATATTTGCATATAGACGTATGCCGTTTGGATTGATAAATGCTGGAGCTACATTCCAGCGAGCAATGGACATAGCCTTCAGAGGCTTAATAGGAAAATGTATAGTCATCTACATGGATGACCTGACAGTGTTCTCCAAAGAAAGGGGAAATCATGTTGCTGACCTCAGAAGTGTGCTAAAGAAGTGTGAAGAATATGGAATATCTTTGAATCCCAAGAAGTGCATATTCGGGGTAACAACAGGAAAGTTACTAGGCCACCTAATCACAGAAGATGGGATTATCATTGATCCTGACAGGGTGGAATCTATTATGAAATTACCACTTCCAGGAAGCAAAAAGGAGCTTAAATCTTATTTTGGTAAGATAAATTTTGTGAGGAAGTTCATCACTGGCTTTGCTGAGATTGTCAGACCACTGAATGCCATGTTGAAAAAAGATGCACAAATTGACTGGACACCAGAAGCCAGAGCTGCTTTTGAAGATATAAAGAAGGCCATTTCAGATGCTCCTGTCCTCATTAGTCCAGATTATACAAAAGATTTCTACATCTACTCATTTGCTTTAGAACATACTTCTGCAGCAGTGTTAACTCAAAGAAATGAAGATAAAGAAGAGAAACCAATTGCCTTCATGAGCTGTCCTTTCAGGGATGCTGAGTTGAGATATGTAGATGTTGAAAGACAGGCACTTGCATTAGTCAGAGCAGTAAAAAAGTTCAGACATTATATACTGAGAAGCAAAGTGATTGCTGTGGTACCAGATGCAGCAGTAAAGATGCTGCTGATGCAGAGTGAACCTGGTGAAAAAAGGGCCAAATGGATTACGGTACTACAAGAATATGACATGGAGATCACACCCATGAAGCTAGTAAGAGGACAGGCTCTGAGCCAGATGATATCTGAAACTGATCCAAACATCATCAGTCAGCAGTATGTGATAGATGAGAAAGACAATAATGAATGGTATTCAGACATCAGGCACATCCTGATCACTGGAAGATGTCCTTTGAGGATGCAGGCTTCACAGAGAAGAGCCTTGAAGATGAGATCCCAGAAATATATGATGAAGGGAGGAGCCCTGTTTAAAAAGAATTATGAAGGGATATACCTGAGATGCTTAGAGAAACCAGAAGCTAATAAAGTTTTGACAGAGCTACATGACAAGTTTGGAACTGCCCACGGGTCAGCGTTGGCCACCACACATGCAATCCTCAGAGCAGGATATTACTGGCCTATAATTTTTAAAGACACAGCTGATCATGTTAAATGTTGTCATGTTTGCCAGGTTGCTGCCAACAGAGAAAAATATGCTGCACAACCATTGCAGCCGGTGATGGAGGAGCGCCCATTTGCACAATGGGGCATGGATTTCATAGGACCAATCAATCCTCCATCTTCTTCAGGCCAGAGGTATGTCCTAACAATCACTGATTATTGTACCAGATGGACTGAGGCTATCAGCAGCAAAACTTGTACTGCTGATGATGTCATTAAATTTCTGGAAAGCAACATTGTCACCAGGTATGGAACTCCTTATGCATTGGTAAGTGATAATGGTTCTGCCTTCATTTCCACTAAATTGTCAAGTTGGGCTTTTGATCATGGGATCATACTTAAGTTCTCATCCAATTACTATCCCCAGGGAAATGGATTAGCAGAATCCACCAATAAAAATTTACTGAGTATCATAAGAAAATTGATAGAGAAAAATCCCAGGGAATGGAACTCATTTCTGAAATATGCCTTATGGGTAGACAGAACTAGAATGAAAATTGCATTAGGGAACTCACCTTTCCAGCTAGTATATGGGGTAGATCCTATCCTCCCTGTAAACTTGAAAATTCCTACTCTGCAGTTTGCCCAAGACTACCTAGGCATAGATAATAAACAAGAAGTCAGGTTGCTTCAGTTGATGCATCTGGAAGAAAAACGAAGCCAAGCAATTGACCAATTTGCAAAACATCAGGCTGTTGTCAAACGTTGGTTTGACAAGAGAGCCAAAATTAAAGCTTTCAGGATATCGGATTTAGTCCTGATGTGGGATAAAGCCCATGAAAGGAAAGGTGATCATGGTAAGTTTGACAGACTATGGATAGGTCCCTTTCAGATTTCTGAAATTTTAGGAGACAGCACTTATAAGCTTAAGAACCTGACAGGTGAGGATGTCCCATTGCCAGTCAATGGACAATTCCTCAAACATTATTTCCAGGCCTGAGTGACCTCATGGCAGTCCTGTGTATCATATTGTATATTTGTATAGTTGTTTGTACAGTGTTTGCTTCTTGTTGTTGTTGTTTTGTTGGTTGGGACCTTGTTCTGGTAAGTCAGGATGATGCACTTCATCACCTAAGAAAATAACTAAATTGTTAAGATTCAAGTGATGAGATCAGATTTAGATATAGATTGTAATTCATTCTGATAAATACTCATGATCAGGTTTATGATGTCTTTTCATCAGGGTACTTTTCTTGTCCAAAGTGAATCAAACACAATGAAACACCTAACAGCCTTGGGTTTGTTGAAGATATGAGTATAGGTGTTAAGTGAAAAATCTAAAGGGACTCCCTTGCTACCAATACAATCTCCAACCTAAAGCTGCAAGTGACTACGCCTTGTACAAATGAGCAGACATGATGATATCAAATTTAAATTTTTAAAAGAAAATCAGAAACTAAATAAAATTAGGCCATCTAAGTAACTCTACCGGGGCTATGGACGCCTGCTGGCAGTGGGGCTCTACTTAGGGAGATTGTATAGATAACCTTGCCGGGGTTATAGACACCTGCTGGCAGCAAGGCTCTATCCAGGTTGGCTATGAGGGATGATCTCCAACTATGTAGTTTAACACCAGTTACTTATGTTTTCAACTTGCTTTCAAGATGAGGATAATTAATCATCTGCACACACCTGATCCTTTGTTAGCTTTATCACCATAATGAAATTTTATCATTCAAAGATCATGATGATTTACTTAGACAGAATTAGAATACTATAGATGAATATGATCATATCACTTGAATTATTTGAATTTTGTTGTTTTCTTTGGTGGCAAGTTGTTGTGTGGTTACACAACACGCCCCATTTTGACTTGGCAAAACAGGGACCCAGCTTTTGTTTTGGCTTGTGTTGTCTGTTTCTGGCGGTTTGGTAAAAGTAAGTCGGGTACATCATCATCATGAAGGTCAGGATGAGGTCGGTCATCATCATGAGGTTAGTTTTTCAAAGTTCATATTTTGTTTCTATGACTTCATGGTTAGAAGGAGCTTGAAATTTCATGCAGGTTTGCCTTTTGCATCACTTGAAAATTCGTCCATATGAGGGAGTTGTGAGCGGTCAAAGTTTTGGTCAAACCTGATAATTGCTGTGTGAACATCATCATCATGATATTTGAAAAGCCCCCGATAATATCCTGAGGTCGAAACATCCGGACGTCAAGTTTAAGTCGTAGTAGGTTCTCCCCGTCGGGCGGTCTTTTGTGTCTCCAAAGGTCATCATCATGATCTTACTTTATCACCTGATGAAAATCACGCAGTCTCGAAACATCCGGACGTCAATCTTAAGTGCTAGTGTGTTTTACCCGTCGAGTAACCTTAGAAACATTGTCAGCATCATGATATTCTCGCATTGCGAACATCATCATGATATTCCAAAATCACCCGATGTGATAATATCATGCTGATGATCATCGTCACCTTACTTAGAGAAATCTGCCATCTGCATAATTCGCGCGCACGACCGAGTCTTGGTGATCAACATCATCATGATATTTCGAGACCCGGCATTTCCTAATATCCTCCTGACCTCCTTTTGCGTGATCGTGATGATCACCTTATCTTTCGAAGCGGAGGGTGTTTTTCATGTCTTAGGTCATGTTGAACATCATCATCATGATCTTTGTCTCTCCCAGCAGTTCGTAATATCCTCCTGCCAAGAAGTATAAACTTTTGCGAATATGATGATGACGATGACGTCATCATCACCTTTGTCCTTCGGCAGGATATTTTCCGAGGCATGATCCATTTCGCCAATATGATGATGACGATGACGTCATCTTCGAAGATTAACATAAGCCCCGGATATCCTGATGGCGTCCTCAGGACTTTCAGCAGGATCATATTTTTTTTATCACCCAGTGTGAATATGATGATGATGATCATCGTCATCCTGATCTTTCGAGCGGATTGCCTTGGCCGAAAAGGGTCATATTGCTTTCATCCACCTGATCATCTTCCTTAGGGGGAACCCGATATTCCATTTACCTCCTGATCTTAACGAAACATGACGATGACGTCATCCCTTTGCATTTTAGTGAAGCCTGATGATGACGATGACGTCATCATGATTTTCCTCGGCGGCAGGATCATTTTCCAGGTCCTCCTGTTTGTCTTCATCATGATGATGATGACGATGTCTTTCTTTCCCGAGTGTGCAAAAAACAGAACATCCTGATGTGCTTTTCATCAGAACATTAGGAAGGGAAGATCATCATATTTTATGATATCCTGCGGCCGCTTTGGAAATATACAGTTGGTCATCATCATGATATTTTTGGCGTCGGTATAACTGTTGCCGTCGGCCTAAGGTAAAATTGTCACCCTGATCATATGTAGTCACGCCGATGCAAATATGATGATGATGCAAGGCCGGTTTCTAAGGATGGTTGAAAGGCGGTTTTTTCCTTGTATAGTCTGGGTCATCATCATCATATTTCGAACCCGATATGCAGAAAATGGGCAAAAGCATGAAGCGATAGAAATTTGAAGGCCCGACTGCCTGATTTTGGTCAACGGGGTTGACCTGGTTGTTTTCATGCTGTTTATGCATTTAATGCATATTTCCACAGGTAAGACCTGTTTGCCTGTAGCTGCACATGGGGAGGTATGTTTAATGAAGTGTTTACTTCCTGCTGTTTATCATGATGATGATGAACCTTATGTTTGTCTGTTTACTTGCAGGAAATCATCATGATGCTGCTGAGGCTGAATATTGAAGTCATGATGCTGCTGAGGCTGAGCGTTGAGATCATGATGATGCTGCTGAGGCTGAGCATTACAAAGTTGCGCATGGAGTCAACATGGGACCAGATATGAGGAGGATATTGTCAAATATGCTGTTCGCCAGCTGGAGGCCGAATCAAGTTGAAGATGCTGAAATATTCTGTGCCAGCTGTACATTTGCTAACTGGCGAAGCATGTGCTTTTCATCTGGACCGTTGTTTGTTATGAGAGGATCCTGATCCTTGAATCATTGTAACCGTTTTCTGGCAGTTGCTCTATATAACATCCAGAGCTTGTCATTTTAAAAAAGGGGGGAGAAATACATTAGAATACACAGACGCATTTGGCGCAAAGAGTCAATTACTGTAGAATAAGTTAGGAGATTGGATTGCTGAGACTAATGAGGATAGAATTGTTGAAATGTCAAGGTTCTTTCTTCAGATCATTGTAAATGTACCTGTTCTTGAGCATACTGAATGAATATGAAGTTCCAGATTACAATCTTATTGTAAATTTTACGTAATCTTCTGTTGATTTCTGGATATGTACTGGTGAATGCTGTGTTCAACTGGAAGCGCTTTCATTTCATTACATATAGTTGTCAACTTTCCTTTGAAGCTTTGCACTAGATCATGCGGATTTGTGGAATGTCCTGGTGAAGTATGATTTCTAGTTTTCCTTCTTTTCATTGCAAGTATGGGGGCTGGTATGTGAATCAGTGATCTAAGTCCAGTAATTTTAGGAATCTCACTCTCTAACCCTTTTCCTTTTTCAATTTCATTAATTCATCACCATAACTGCAAATCATGATAAATAACAAGCAGAAACAGTGAAATATGCTGAAATCCCGTAGGTAACTGAAGATCCTTAGCATATTTGAGTTAAATGCATGTAGTATTGAAAATATCATGCAAAGAATCATAAATAATGGTAGAAATCATGCAAATATCAGCCTGTATGCACATTATTTGACTAAATTTACAGTGCAGAGGTAGAAATTATTGAAGACTGATGCAGAGCGAACATCCAGAGCAGGATATTTGAAGAAGATGATGATGAACAGTGCAGAAACACGTAAGGCCCCTGAATGGAAAACAGCAACGCACATCAACCACTGAGTAACGTCAGTAGATTAAGACCTAATCAACGGAGACTTGGGATCATGAATTCTTTGAATTCATCGTATCTTTCAAGATGAGTAAAGGTTGTTGTGTAACTTTTATTCTATGTTGTGAATGAATAACTTCATGACCAACAATACAATTGCCTCACCTTCTTGTTCTACAAGTCTTCATGGCTCTCATCTCCTTGAGGTGATGTTGTTTCCTTGAGTGAAACAAAGTGTTGTTATTTCCTTGATGCTTGAGTCATCTAGGGTTTGATATTTCTACATACACATTTGTTAAATGAGCACACACATCTACAAATCTTTATCATTGGCTATTGGTGAGGTAGGAATACCGTAAACGAGGTTTGACTGAGGCAAGCTCCTATATAGCTACAACCATCTTTCTCCTCCTTGTAAATGTACAGGTTACATTTGATAAGATCTGATGGAAAGGAGTGATAGAAAGATGGATATTGCAGATATTACATTTTGATTTCAACATTGTGAAACTTTCAGGTGAAAAGAGTGAGCACCCTAGCCCTATTGTGCATTTTTATTTAGGATCTGCGAACCTCTAGAAATACTTGGAAGTCTAATACAAAAGATTTCCCATGCTGAAAACTTAAGGGGCAAAGAAGCGAGTGCCCTTGACCTTCAGGCCCTCATTTTTTAGGTGCACACTCTCTATACCTTCTACTCTATGTTTCTGTAGTCTATTTTCCCTGATCTATGTCTAAAATTAGTTTGTTACAATTTAAGTGATAAATTAGGGTTTCTTGCTTTGTGGATGTTACAAGCTTGTGAAATCAAATCATCTACTTCATCATATCTAACACAAAAAGCGATTTAGGAAATCTATAGCTTGATCTTGCATAAGGAACAAGCTCGGTTCCACTTCCCTAATGTTTATCATATAGAAAGTGTGGGGTTTGATTTGGTTTAGATAAACTATCCTAATCCCACATTTTCCACTAAACATTTTGGTGAACCCATTCTTTAAAAGAATTTGCATCCTTTTTAACATTTGATTTGAAATAGTTTTCTATCCTAAATAACATTTAGATTGCAAACCCTCTTTATGAAAGTATATACATTGAATCTTGATTGATTTCTTTAGTCTTTCATTAAAAGAGTTTGAATTTACTACTTTGTGATTTGTATAGAGATATTTTGCTTTATCTCTACAAGGTTTATGCTATCTTGCTTTGCATTTTAGTCTTGGGTTAATTAGAACATGCTATAATGTCGGATTACTTTTTAGAAGACTTTCTGTGTATGATCAGCCATTTAATTGTGATGACATCAATATGTTAGATGAATCCCTTGAGGACTTTATCTCGATTAAATATTCCACTATGACTCCTAAACCATCATTATTTCAAGGATTAGTAAATATAATCTATGTTTCTAAATCTCAAGAAGAACCTGTGAAGCTAAAAATAGTGGTAAACCTGTGTTCAGATGTGGCTCAACCACACTCTAAACTGGTGCTCACTATTAGAGGTCTTCGACCTTCTTCTTGACCTCTTGATCACACCTATAACTATGCTAAAAAAAATAACACATCAAAATTCACAACAACCTAGTCATACTATTGGTGTAGTCATAGTTAGAAGGGTCCTCAAAGAGAACAATCTAGACCATGCAACAAGAGTAAACACAAAGGAAACAACTCCAACAGATAACTCAAATTCAAATTTAGTCATTTACTGTATCAAAGAATTCAAATATAAATTAGATAGCAACATGTGGACTTATAGTTAGGGCTTAGAGGCCTGATTTCATAGTTACAAAATATGCACAAGATATAGCTTTGAAGCTCCTTCACACAAAATTCAAATTATCAACTATGAACTAATGATCAACTATCAATTAATTTCTTTGCTAGGCATCTATTACATCAATATATATCATCTCTGAAACATAAGGTTCCTCCGTGTCGACCAAGGAAGGTCACAAACTCCAATGAAGAGTTATAACCTGTGTACATGGATAGGTCAGACCTAATCATGTAGAACTCCTCTGTAAATGAATGGAATGGTGCGGATCTCAAGGAAGGTCAACCATGAACCAAACAACATTGAATGATGTGTCATTTAGCTACAAAGTCATGAATTGCTTTGCAGGTCTTCTCCTTTAGCTGATTGTCTAAGAATGTCAAGATGCTCTGTTCTGAGAAAAGACTTGATCTTCTGATAGAGATATCTTACCAATACCTAGTCCAAATGATCTAAATTTTGGATATGATGTGCATGAATGTATCTAGATGCTAAGTCCATCTCTGCAAGGTTTGAAATGCAACTATGGTAGAATGCAGACCAAAATATAGAAACTGCTACTGATTGAACTGACTATTCTAAACTAAAAATTAAAAAGAAACAAACTAAAATGCAAATGTTTTTGGTTGATCCAAGATTGCTCTTGTACCAAGGATGCTCTTGCATCAGACATCCAAGGTTATTGAAAAAGTGAGTCCCTCACTTTGCTGGGGCTAGTGGAATACCAAGGCAATCCACCTCAGCCTAAGAATGCTATGATGAATCTTCTTTTGGTCTGTCTTTCCACTTCACAAGTTATTCTTTGTATGGTCTTCCTCTAGTGCTGCATCCAACTCTGCAATCCAAAAATGTCTTCAATTTACTCTGGTGCTTGTTGTGGTAATTGCTTCTTCAAGTCTTCTTCAATGGTGCCACTAAAGTCTACTTCATGATATTGATGTAGGCCTACAATGTTGAAAATAGGTGATATACTCAATGTCTTCGGTAGCTCTACTTCATATGCATTGCCTAAATCAAAATTTTTGAGTATCCTACATGGTCCAAACTTCACCATCTTCAACTTGTTATATGTCCCAACTGGAAATCTTTCTTTTCTCAAATACACCATCACTTCATCTCCAACTGCAAATTCTTTATGTCTCCTCTTCTCATTTACCTTCTCCTTATACTTATTGTTCATTTCCTCCAAATGCTTCTTATCCTGATTATGCACTGTCTCCATGCATCCTACAAATTCTTCTGCTTCTGCACTCCTTTTGTCCTCCATCCTGATATCTCTCAATTTTGCAACTCCTCTAGGGTTAGTTCCTATCACAATCTCAAATGGTGTTCTTCTGGTGCTCGTATTTACTAAATTATTATATGCAAAATCTGCTTGTGGAAGAATCAAATCCCAATTTCCTACCTTTTCTCCAACCAAACATCTCAACAAGTTTCCCAAAATCTTATTCACTACCTTTGTTTGTCCATCAGTCTATAGATGAAATGCTAAACTGAGCTTCAAATTTGTCTTCATCTTCTTCCAAAGTGTTCACCAAAAGTATCCAAGAAATCTTGTATCTCTATCTGAAATTATACTCTTAGGTAATCCATGCAATCTCACAATCTCCTTAAAAAATAGGTTAGCCACATGCACTGCATCAATTGTCTTCCTACAAGGTATGAAATGTGCCATCTTTTGAAAATCTATCCACCACTACAAATATTGAATCATGTCCTCTCTATGTCTTCGACAACCATATTATGAAATCCATACTTATGTCTTCCCAAGGTTTCTTTGATACTGTCAAAGATTTATGCAATCCAATAATCTAACTACTCCCTTTTGCAACTTGACAAACTCTATAGCTCTGCACAAATTTCCTAACATCCTTATGTATCTGAGGCCAAAAGTAGTTTTCACTTACCAAATCCATTGTCTTATCAATGTCAAAATGTCCTACCAATCCACCACTATGCTTTTCCTTGATCAAATTGTCTCTCATTGAACTCCTAGGTATGCACAACTGATTTCCTCTAAGTAACATATCTTCCTGAATGAAATAGTCCAACCACTTACTCCTATCTATCACAACAAGTTCCTTACATACTTTACAAGGTTCTGCAAAGTCAAGATCTTCATACATGTTCTTCAATTCCTCAAATCCCAACACTTCAACTCTCATCTCTGTCAACAAGTTCCTTCTCCTACTCAGTGCATCTGTAACTTTGTTTGATTTTCCACTCCTATGCTTCAATACAAAAGTATAACTCTGCATGAACTCTACCCATCTCATATGTCTCTGATTGAACTTTCCTTGATTGTTTAGATATTGCAATGCTTGATGATCTGTATACAACACAAACTCCTTAGGCAATAAGTAATGTCTCCACTTCTTCAAGGCTTGAATTATGGCATAGAACGCTTGGTCATAAACTAAATATCTTCTTCTTGTATCATTCAACTTCTCACTAAAATATGCTATAGGTCTACCTTCTTGACTTAACACTAGTCCTATTGAATTTCCACTTGCATTACAATCTACTTGAAATACCTTATTGAAATCTGGTAATGCCAACATAGGTTGCTCTATCACTTTCTACTTCAACAATTTAAAACTTTTATCTACTCCTGATGTCCACTTAAAGTCTTTTCTGTCACCTCTCATTGTCTCTATCATAGGGTTACAAACTCAACTAAAATTTATGATGAACTTCCAGTAGAAACTAGCGAATCCATGAAATGATATGACTTCTCCAATGCTCTCAGATGTAGGCCATCCAACAATTGCTCTTACTTTCTCAAGGTCCATCTTCAATCCTTCCGCAGAAATCACAAATCCCAAACATACCAATTCTTCCTTCATGAAACTATACTTCTTGATGTTTATCAACAATTTCTCTTCTCTCAGTCTCTGCAATACTTGTTCAAGTGCCACAAATGTTCTTTTGTCTTACTGAAAATTAGAATATCATCCAAATATACAATAACAAACTCACCAAAGAATTTCTTCAAGACTTCATTCATCAATCTCATGAAAGTACTCAGTGCATTTGTCAATCCAAAAGGTTTCACTAACCACTCATACAATCCTTCATTTGTCTTAAAAGTAGTCTTCCATTCATCTCCTTCTCTGATTCTGATTTGATGGTATCCACTCTTCAAGTCTATCTTTGTGAAATATTTTGCTCCCCTCAAACAATCCATAACATCATCCATCCTAGGTAAAGGAAATCTATACTTAACTATGATCTTGTTGATTGCTTTAGAGTCTATATACATTCTCCATTCTCTATCTTTCTTTGGTGCTAGCACTAGAAGTACTGCACAAGGACTCAAACTTTATCTGATCAAACCTTTCATCAACAACTCATGCATCTATCTATTCAATTCTTCATATTATTTCAATGTTATTCTGTGTGTTTCTTTGTCAAGCAAACTAGCTCTAGGTATAAGATCCATGTGATGACTGATACTCCTGATTGGTGGAAATCCTTCAGGTACATTATCTAATATGATGTCTTCATATTCTATCAACAACTTAGTTATCTCCTCTAGTTGTGATTCTTCATTTTCTTTAAGGGTTGCAGGCTTCTTAGGAATCAAAGCATAACACATATTCTCATGTCTCAAATCATCCAAAAGTTTCCTTCCATCTACCAAACAGATTCTAGCATTCCCACATACTCCACTCTTAGGATCATCTTCCAAAGGAACCAAAGTAACTCTGTTTCCATTTGATATTATAGTATATGTATTCTTTTGCCCATCATGTATAGCTTTTTTGTCATACTGCCAAGGTCTACCCAACAAAATATGACAAGCTTCCATAGGCATAATATCACACAATACTTCATCATGATAAGATCTAATATGAAAATTTACCAAACATTGTTCACTCGCTAGTACCTTATGATCATCCTAAATCCATGCTATTTGATATGGCTTAGGGTGTTTCAATATTTCTAACTTCAGCTTATTCACCATCTCCTCTTAAACTAGGTTACCTGAACTACCACTATTAATTAAAACTTTGCAACATTTACCTCCTAATTTGCATATGGTTATGAACAAACTTTTCCTTTCTGGTGGTTCCTCATTTATCTCTACTTGAAATAGTGCTCTCCTCATGACAAGTGATTCTCCTTTCTTATGTTTACCAACTAAACTTGGTGATGCAACAGGTTCTTCTTCCACATAGGCTATTCTTCCATTGTTCTATGTTCTCTTTCTTGTACTCCCTTGATTAAATTCAAATGTTGAATTTCCTTCGCCTTCACACTTAAAATAGGTTCCTCTGAATGTTCTCCTATTAGGTCCTCTTCTTTGTCTTCTGTATCCTTCACTCTGATATGAATTAGGGCTTCCTCTGTGGTAAAAAGTTCTATCATCTCTCTGGTATGCATTGTTATCTTTGTCCTCCTTGAATGTGTTCTCGTCTGTTCTACTCTGCATATGATCTCTGTATTAGATTCAGGACAGACAACTGAGAGGGGGGGTGAATAAGTTGTCCAAAACTTTCTTCCAATTAAACACTTAAATTCACTTTGTAATTTAGCAGCATCATAATAAATCAATCATGGAAACATAATGCATTAAATCAAGAACAGAAACACATCAACACATAAGACACCAAGATTTTGACATGGAAAACCCAGTTAAGGGAAAAAAACATGGGGTGACTAACCCAAGATTGTATTCTCTATTAGAAGAATAGAAAGAACAAAATGGCACATGCCAATTAGGGCTCACTGCCCCAGCACATTGCTCACAAGAGGCTCACTGCCTACAAGAGAGTCACTGTCTACAAAATAATAGGTATCACATACTTGAATTGAAGAATAGCATCTTCACCATGCTTGAATTAGTTCCATTTAAGCACAATACTTCTGCTCTGTCTTTCACTCTTCTCCTCACTACCACACTCTCATCTCCACAAGATACATTTTGAAATGACTTTACAATTCCTCATTTATACAAGATATTGACTTAGGAATGATCATCTAAGTCGACAAACATTACAGAGAAAATACATAAATACACCATGACTAATTACAAAAGACTTCACACAGATCAACAAACTGTCGGCCACACAGATCTGAGACTTCAATCTTCTTCTAGGAACATGCCAATCTTCACACAACATCTTCAAGATCATCCACAAGATGTGTAACTCATCCGGTCAGCCAAACTTAGGAAAAACACCATCATCTGGAAGTAATTCTTCAATTGCGAGCTCAAACTCTAATGCAGACCACCAACATGAACTAGACACAATCCAAAGACCTCCACAAGCTAGCTTGAATCACCAAGAACATCCACACTACATCTTCTTACTTAAATCCTTCTTTCCTTCATCCAGAACCTCAAGAACACAGTCTGTAATCACTGTCACAATGGAATAGATGCTTGCGGACCTCCAGATCAGGAATCATTTGAGTTGTCACTCCACATGGACTTCATAAACATTCCACCAAATCTGTAGAATAGGATAATGCATTTCCAGATCTCACCAGACCTATCTATATCACTTTGTCACCTCTGAACACCTGCCATAACCGATTTTACTTGAGCGGCCACAACTTCTTCAGATCATCATGTGGACCTCTAAAATCTTTACTGGATCATCTTAAGAGACATATCTAGAAACCCTTTGAACCGCATGCTCTGATCCTCATCTTATCTTGGATCTTTACCTTACTTTCTTCACTATTCTTCTATGTTCCTGATATGACCAATTTCCTCAATATCCTCAGCAAATAGTTCATCCAATCCTTATCATTAATACAACAGGAGTATGTTGACATCAATGACAACACCGGTTAGGCCCATACCTGCAACAATCTCTCCCTTTGTCATTAATGGCAACATATGATGTGAAAAATTGTTTTAACCATCAAGACAGGAACTTCTCCTCACTGTCAGAACTCCCCCTATCAGCAACAACCATTCACATGTCTTCTCTCCTTTTACTGCTCCCCCTTTGATAAAAAACTACTCATTTTTCACATGTCTTCTCTCCCCCTTTGACATCAATGGCAAAGGGAACATACTTGTAACTCCACCACTTTAGAATCATACTAGCTGCTCCCCCTGAGTAGCAGCTCTCCATCATCAGTCTAGACCACAAGATATGACTGTGATATCCACTAGACTGATGCACATCAGTGCACCTTAGTTCATCACAGGAGGGGCAATAACCCCTAACTTCTCCTTGAGATACTCAAAAGAGTCCTTAGGTAGAGGTTTAGTAAAGATATCTGTAATCTGATCCTTGGAAGGCACAAACTCCAATCTAACTTCATTCTTGTTTACTTGCTCTCTCAAAAAGTGAAACTTGATGGATATATGTTTAGTTTTTGAATGCAACACTGGATTCTCAGATATATTTATTGCACTTGAATTATCACAGAAGATTGTGATAGGCTCCTCATACTCCACTCTTATGTCTCTTAGTATTTGCTTTATCCACAAAACTTGAGTGCAACTACCTGTTGCTGCAATATATTCTGCTTCTGCAGTGGACAGAGATATTGCCTCTTATTTCTTGCTCAGCCAAGAAACCAGTCTCTTCCCCAAAAAGAATACTCCACCACTGGTACTCTTCCGGTCATCCACATCTCCTCCCCAATCCACATCTGTATATGCATGAAGAGAAAAATCATGATCTCTGGGATACCACAATCCATACTTAACTGTCCCTTCTAGATATCTAAAAATCCTCTTGATTGCCATGACATGAAATTCTCTAGGATCAGCTTGGAACCTAGCAACAAGACCAACAACATTCATAATGTCAAGTCTAGCTAATCTCTATTTGAATTCTATGATATATCACTGAATCTGCATTTGTTCTATTTCTTTAAGTTGTTTCCATTGTGTTTGCTCTTGCTGCACAGTCAGGACAATTCATTCTGTGAACCCTCCTACCATGACTGAACCAGTAATAAATGTGTTGCTGACATTTTTGGTTTATACATCCTCTAGTGAAAACTTGGAAAACCTAGTTTATACATACTAACTAAAGAAATTATCTTGCATGGAATGGTACAATTTCTCATGGATTAGCTCCTCTCCTTTGGTGTCCTTTCAACCTATTTATTTTTTATCTCCCTAAACCCTAATTGACCTATAACTAACTGAAGAAATGTCCTATTCTGAAGTAACTACTGACTGAACCTGGAAAGAAACTTTAGATTTTGGACATCCTGGACCTCCTTGATACATACCTAATGGAAAAATTAGGGATTAGACAAGGGTGCCCACGCCCTTATCCTACCCTATTTTTCGATGGCGAGGTGTTGATTCCATCAGTGCACCTTAGGATTCCAATTTCAAATTTTCATTTTTTGCGTGATGTTGACACATTATTCTAAATATTTGAATTTCTAAGGTTGGGTATTTAATACATTTAAAAATCATTTTATCATACACAATCTATATGCAAGATTTCTATTCCAAAACTCTACCATTTTTTCTATCAAAGATCAACAACTTGTTGAATCTCTTTGAAGATATTGAAGATTTCTATCATGGAGATATTTGATGGAGATTAGGAATCAAGATCTTGAGACTATATTTCTCTTCTTAGGGCTTGTACAAACTTTTATATGATCAGGAGAAGGGTTGAATCCTTCAACTTGAGGTTGGGAATTCTTCACAGATACGATTGCCTCACCTTCTTGTTCTACAAGTCTTCATTGCTCTCATCTCCTTAAGGTGATGTTGTTGTTGTTTCCTTGAGTGAAACAAAGTGTTGTTATTTCCTTGATGCTTGAGTCATCTAGGGTTTGATATTTCTACATACACATTTGTTAAATGAGCACACACATCTACAAATATTTATCATTGGCTATTGGTGAGGTAGGAATACCGAAAACGAGGTTTGACTGAGGCAAGCTCCTATATAGCTACAACCATCTTTCTCCTCCTTGTACATGTATAGGTTACATTTGATAAGATCTGATGGAAAGGAGTGATAGAAAGATGGATATTGCAGATATTACATTTTGATTTCAACATTGTGAAACTTTTAGGTGAAAAGAGTGAGCACCCTAGCCCTATTGTGCATTTTTATTCAAGATCTACGAACCTCTAGAAATACTTGGAAGTCTAATACAGAAGATTTCCCATGCTAAAAACTTAAGGGGCAGAGAAGCGAGCACCCTTGACCTTCAGGCCCTCATTTTTCAAGTGCACACTCTCTATACCTTGTACTCTATGTTTCTGTAGTCTATTTTCCTTGATCTATGTCTAAAAATAGCTTGTTACAATTTAAGTGATAAATTAGGGTTTCTTGCTTTGTGGATGTTACAAGCTTGTGAAATCAAATCATCTACTTTGTCATATCTAACACAAAAAGGGATTTAGGAAATCTATAGCTTGATCTTGTATAAGGAACAAGCTCGGTTCCACTTCCCTAATGTTTAGCATATGGAAAGTGTGGGGTTTGATTTGGTTTAGATAAACTATCCTAATCCCACATTTTCCACTAAACATTTTGGTGAACCCATGCTTTAAAAGAATTTGCATCCTTTTTAACATTAGATTTGAAATAGTTTTCTATCCTAAATAACATTTAGATTGCAAACCCTCTTTATGAAAGTATATACATTGAATCTTGATTGATTTTTTTAGTCTTTCATTAAAGAGATTGACCTATACTTTTTCTGATCTACCTTAGGAGAGTCATCATCTTTGCTCAATTTACATCTAGTTGCCATGGGAGTATTTATTGGTTTTGAGTCTTCCATCCCAAATTTCTTCAACAATTCCTTCACATATTTGGTCTAAGAAATGAAGATTCCTTTCTTTGTTTGAGTGATTTGTAGACCCAAGAAGAAATTCATTTCCCCAAGCATGGACATCTCAAATTGACTTTTCATTTGATTTGCAAAAGTTTTACACATACTATCTCTTCCTCCAAAGATGATATCATCAACAAACACTTCAACAATCAAGATGTTTTCATGATCAATTTTGAAATACAAATTACTGTCAGCAGTACCTTTGTTGAAACCAATCTTTAAAAGATGCTTATCTAATCTTTCATACCAGGATCTTAGAGCTTGCTTTAGTCCATACAGTGCTTTCTTCAACTTGCAGACCATATCACCATGATCAGACAATTGAAATCCATCTGGTTGCTCAATGTATACTTCTTCTTTCAAGTCACCATTCAAGAAGGCAGACTTGACATCCATCCGATATACTTTGAAATCCTTGAAGGGAGCAAAAGCAATAAATAATCTGACTACTTCAATTCTTGCCACCAAAGCAAAAGTTTCTTCAAAATCAACTCCTATTTGAGAGTAACCCTTGCAGACCAATCTGGCTTTATTTCTGATTACTTCACCAACTTTATTCAGTTTGTTCCCGAAGGCCCATTTGGTTCCAATCACATTCTTGTTTCTAGGTCTGGGAATAAGATCCCAAGTGTGATTTTTCTCAATTTGCATCAGCTCTTCCTCCATTGCTTTAGTCCATTTTTCATCATTGCAAGGTTCATTCATTATTTTAGGTTCAATCTTTTAAATCAGACAATACTCTTCTGAATCTTGAGAAATGTTTCTTCTTGTTTGTACACCTTTGCTTTTTTTACCTATGATAAAATCTTTAGAGTGGTTTAGTTTTACATACTTGGGAACTTTGGGAGTTTCTTACACTTCTGATTCTTGAACAGGTTCAATCACACTTATCTCTTCTTCTTGATTTACCATATCAGTCTGAATCTATATTTTAGAAGGGGCTTGGACTCCTTGAATCAGAACATCATTCTGATCATCTTCATCATATTCATAAAACCTTGAGGGTTTTTCAATTCCTTCATCAACCTTCACATTTGTACTCTCTATAATCTTTCTCAATCTCTTGTTACAACACCGGTATGCTTTGCTTTGAGTAGAATAACCCAAGAATATTCCTTCATCACTTCTAGCATCAAATTTGCCTAAATCTTCATCTCTCTTGATGTAACATTTGCTACCAAAAACTCTAAAATACCTCATAGTAGGAGTGATGCCAAACCAAAGTTCATAAGGAGTCTTACCGGTATTGCTTTTGATTTGTACCCGATTGAGAGTATAGACTGCAGTGCTTACAACTTCTCTCCAATAGATCTGAGGAACATTTGCTTCCATCATCATGGTTCTAGATGCTTCCTAGATGGGCCGGTTCTTTCTCTCCACTACTCCATTCTACTGTGGAGTCCTAGGAGCAGACAACTGTCTCTTTATTCCATGTTTCTCACAGAATTCTATGAACTCACCAGATGTGAATTCTCCACCTCTATCAGACCTCACACATTTTAGTTTTAATCTATTTTCATTCTCTACCATAGCCTTGAATATTTTGAATTTCTCAAGAGCTTCTGATTTCTATTTTAGAAAAGTTACCCACATCATCTGAGAGTAGTCATCAATTAATAACATAAAGTATCTAGCACCTTGCATGCTCCTGATTCTTGCCAGACCACATAAATTAGTATGAACTAAGTCTAATAATCTGGTAGAAGATTGCTCCTTGGTTTTGAATGAGACTCTGCTTTGTTTACCCAACTGACATTCTTTGCACAAACTGTTTGTAGGTTTCACCAATTTTGGAAGATCTCTTACAATCTGAGTGTTGCTTATCTTGATGATATTATCAAAATTCACATGACACATCCTCCTATGCCATAACGAACTCTGATTAATTTGCACAAATAGACAACTTTTACCTATACCAACTAAATGGAAGATATTACCTTTTGTTTGAGTATCAGATGCAATCTCTATTTTGAAACTTTCAAAGATCTTGCATTTTCCATTCTTGAATCAGAGATCATAGCCTTTGTCTACCAACTTTCCAACACCGAGAAGATTGCACTTCAGACCCTCAACATATAGTACATTACTGGTTTTGTTCTTTCCATCAAAGTAAATGGTTTCTCTTCCTCTAATTCTACTAGCAGAATTATCACCAAACTTTATCACTCCTCCTTCATACCTTTCCAAATCTATGAATTTATTTTTGTCACCTATCATATGGTGAGAGCATCCATTGTCAATGACCCAATCATTATTTTCTTCAACTTGGGCAGCCAGAGCTCTTTCCATAGTTTTATGATTGATAGATATAGAGGACATTAGATCTTCTTCCTTGATGGAAATGAACACCCAGTCACTTCTGGATTTGTTTCTTGTCTCTGATTCATCATCTGTTACTCCTTCATTATCATCATCTTCATGAACATGGTAACAATTCTTTTGGAACCTTGATCTGTTAGGATTTGGCCTTGAAAATATTTATGAACATCTTGAGGCAAAATGACCAATCTTATTGCAGTTAAAACACTTAAAAGGTAATTTCCCTTCATACTTACTAGATCCTCTTGGTAGTCTTTTTGCAACAAGGGCTTCAAGTTGAGCAGTTTCTGGTTCTTCTTCTTCTAGGTCTTTTCTTGCTTTTTCATACCGTGATGGTTTTCTTGAAGAGTTCACTCCCAGATCAAACCTTTGTTTACCTTTTACAGAGGCACTGGCTTTGAATGTAGATTCAATCCTGGGGGTGCATCTCCAAATTTGGTCAATTCAAATGCAACCAATTTACCAACCAATTGATCTATTGTGACACTTGAATGGGCTCTAAATTCTTCAATGGTAGAAACTTTGTATTTGTAAGAAGTAGGAAGGGATCTGAGAACTTTGCCAACAATCTCATCTTCATCCAAGACTCCACCAGAACATCTAATGCCACAAACAAGCTCATTTACTCTTGGCATAAAAGTAGTGATTTTTTCATCTTCTCTCATCTTCAGATTTTCAAAATTTATTTTTAGACTCTGTAACCTTGCACATTTAACATACTTATCTCCTTCATGCAGAAGTTCTAGTTTTTCCCAAATCTCAAAAGTAGTTTGTAGGTCAACAATATTTGTCAGCTCTGAATCATACAAGGCACTTAGAAGAGCTTCTTTAGTCCGCAGATTGTTTTCAGCATCTGTGATTTTAGTTGCAGTTTTTAGATCATTCTGTGGAGGCATATACTTCGTTGTAGCCATGGTCCAGTACTGCATTCCCATACATTGCAAGTGACATTGCATGTGACTTTTCCAAAGATTAAAATTGGTTCCATTAAACTTTGAACTATCCTTCTTGTAGGATGACATCCTTGATCTCCTCAAGTGGTTAAGCCTTTTTAGAGGAAATTAGCTCTGATACCAATTGTTAGATTCAGGACAGACAACTGAGAGGGGGGTGAATCAGTTGTCCAAAACTTTCTTCCAATTAAACACTTAAATTCACTTTGTAATTCAGCAACATCATAATAAATCAATCATGGAAACATAATGAATTAAATCAAGAATAGAAACACATCAACAGATAAGACACCAATATTTTGATGTGGAAAACCTGGTTAAGGGAAAAACCACAGGGTGATTAACCCAAGATTGTATTCTCTGTTAGAAGAATAGAAAGAACAAAATGGTACATGCCAATTAGGGCTCACTACCCCAGCACATTGCTCACAAGAGGCTCACTGCCTACAAGAGAGTCACTATCTACAAAATAATAGGTATCACATAATTGAACTGAAGAATAGCATCTTCACCATGCTTGAATCAGTTCCATTTAAGCCCAATACTTCTGCTTTGCCTTTCTCTCTTCTCCTTACTACCACACTCTCATCTCCACAAGATACACTTTGAAATGACTTTACAATTCCTCATTTATACAAGACATCGACTTAGGAATAATCATCTAAGTCGGCAAACATTACAGAGAAAATACATAAATACACCATGACTAATTACAAAAGACATCACGCGGATCAACACATTGTCATCCACATAGATCTGAGACTTCAATCTTCTTCTAGGAACATGCCAATCTTCACATAACATCTTCAAGATCATCCGTAGGATGTGTAACTCATCCGGTCAGCCAAACTTAGGAAGAACACCATCATTCGGAAGTAATTCTTCAATTGCGAGCTCAAACTCTAATGCGGACCGCCAACACAAACTGGACACGATCCAAAGACCTCCACATGCTAGCCTGAATCACCAAGAACATCCACACTACATCTGCTTATGTAAATCCTTCTTTCCTTCATCTAGAACCTCAAGAACACAGACTGTCATCACTGTCACAATGGAATAGATGCTTCCAGACCTCCAGGTCATGAACCATTTGAGTTGTCACTCCACATGGACTTCCTAAACATTCCACCAAATTTGCAGAATAGGATAATACATTTCTAGATCTCACCGGACCTATCTGTATCACTTTGTCACCTCTAAACACCTGCTAGAGCCAGTTTTACTTGAGCAGCCACAACTTTTTTAGATCATCATACGGACCTCTGAAATCTTTACTGGATCATCTTAAGACACATATCTACAAACCCTTTAAACTGTATCCTCTGATCCTCATCTTATCTTGGATCTTTACCTTGCTTTCTTCATTGTTCTTTTATGTTCCTGATATGACCAATTTCCTCAATATCCTCAACAAACAGTTCATCCAATCCTTATCATTAATGCAACAGGAGTATGTTGACATCAATGACAACACCGGTTAGGTCCATACTTGCAACACTCTCTCCTCTGGAAAATGTTCTACCTTTATAAAATTTACCTCCTCTACCTCTCTGTCTTTGATCGTGCCTCTTGTTCAAGTTCTTTTCAACTTTGAGGGCAAACTGATATGTTTCTTCCAATATTGTCATCCTCACCAAACTTAGTTCTTCTTGAATGTTCAATCTCAGTCCATTGATGTATCTAGCCACTTTCAAATTTCTTGTTTCACTATGTCCTGTCCTTATGATCATATTATGAAATTCTTTAGTATACTTCTTCATAGATTTATCCATTTGTCTTACGTTTTGCAATCTATTCAATAGCTCCAACTCATAGTCAGTAGGTATGAATTGTTTCTTTAATTTTGTCACCATTTTGTCCCACTTTGTAATCTTTTCTTTACCTCTTCTATTCTATCCAACTGAACTTCTTTCCACGATATAGTAGCATGTCCTTTCAACTTTGTCTTTACAAATTTCACCTTCTTTGGATCCTCAATTTCTTCATACTAAAAGTATTCTTCTAGGTCATTTATCCACTCAATCAACTCTTCAAGATTTAGATTACCAGTATGGTTTGACACATCAACTCTATGTGTCTTTCCAATCTTTGAAATAGCTCTCAACATCTTTACTTGATCTGATTCTTTTTCTTCTTCATTTCCTAGGGTTTCACCAGTTTGATCAGCGGATTGAAATTCCTCATCATCATCATCACTTTCAACTCTACGTCTCTTTCCAATCTTTGAAATAGCTCTCAACATCTTTACTTGATCTGATTTTTCTTCTTCATCATCTCCTAGGGTTTCACCAGTTTGATCAGCAGATTGAAATTCCTCATCATCATCACTTTCATCATCCAGTTTGATTTAGGACAGACAACTGAGAGGGGGTGAATCAGTTGACTAAAATTTTCTTCCAATTAATCACTTAAACCCTTTCTTAATTTAGCAACATAATAATAAATCAATCATGGAAATATAATGCAGCAATTCAAGAGCAAAAACATAGTAACACATATGACACCAAGACTTTTGATGTGGAAAACCCAGTTAAGGGAAAAACCACAGGGTGACTAACCCAAGATTTTATTCTCTATTAGAAGAATAGAAAAAACAAAATGACACATGCCAATTAGGGCTCACTACCCGAGCACACTGCTGACAAGAGGTCCACTACCTACAGGAGACACACTATCTACAGAATAATAAGTATTACATACTTGAACTAAAGAATAGCATCTTCACCATGATTGAGTTAGTCCCATTTATGCCTAATATTTCTTCTTTGCCATTTGCTCCTCTTCTCTCTACCACACTCTCATCACAACACAGATTTGAAATGACTTTACAACTCCTTATTTATACAAGACATCGACTTAGGGATAATCATCCAAGTCAGCATTACATTACAGAGCAAACACAAAAATACAACATGACTAATTACAAAAAGAATTCATGCGGATCAACACACTGTCGGCCACACAAATTTGAGACTTCAATCTTCCTTTAGGAACACACCATTCTTTACAGAACATCTTCAAGATCATCCGTAGGATGTGTAATTCATCTGGTTGGCCTCACTTGGGAAGAACATCATCATCCGGAAGTAATTCTTCAATTGCGAGCTCAATCTTTAATGTAGACCTCCAACATGAACTGGACACAATCAAAAGACCTCCACAAGCTTTCCTAAATCACCAAGAACATCCCCACTACTTCTGCTTATTGAAATAATTCTTTCCTTCATCTGAAACCTCAAGAACATAGTCTGTCATCACTGTCATATTCGAATAGATGCTTGCGGACCTCCAGACCATGAACTAATTGAGTTGTCAATTCACATTGACTTCATAAATACTCCACCAAATCTGCAGAACAAGATATTGCATTTCCAGAGCTCCCAGACCTATTTGTGTTACTTTGTCACCTTTGAACATCTACCAGAGCCAATTTTTCTTGAGTGGCCATAACTTCTTTAGATCTTCATGTGGACCTCTGGAATCATTATTGGATCATCTTAAGACACATATCTACAAACCCTTTGATGCATATCCTTTGATCTTCATCTTAGCTGAATCTTTGCCTCACTATCTTCTCTATTCCAGATAGGACTAATTTTCTCAATATCCTTATAATACATCTCATCCAATCCTTATCATCAATGCAACAAGAGTATGTTGACATCAATGAAAACACTGGTTAGGCCCCTACTTGCAAGACTCGAATGTGTTCTCTTGTCTGTTCTACTTTGCATATGATCTCTCTCCTCTGGAAAATGTTCTACCTTTATAAAATTTACCTCCTCTACCTCTTTGTCTTTGATCATGCCTCTTGTTCAAGTTCTCTTCAACTTTCAGGGCAAACTGACATGTTTCTTCCAATATTGTCACCCTCACAAAACTTAGTTCTTCTTGAATGTTCAATCTTAGTCCATTGATGTATCTACACTTTCTCCTTTCTTGCTTTACTATGTCCTGTCCTTATGATCATATTATGAAATTCTTCGGTATACTTCTTCACAAATTTCTCCATTTGTCTTAGGTTTTACAATCTCTTCAACAGTTCCAACTCATAGTCAGCAAGTATGAATTGTTTATTCAATTTTGTCACCATTTTGTCCCACTTTGTAATCTTTTCTTTTCCTCTTCTATTTCTATCCAACTAAACTTCTTTCCACCATATAGCAGCATGTCCTTTCAACTTTGCCTTTAAAAATTTCACCTTCTTCGGATCCTCAATTTCTTCATACTCAAAGTATTCTTCTAGGTCATTTACCCACTCAATCAACTCTTCAAGATTTAGATTACTAGTATGGTTTGACACATCAACTCTATGTCTCTTTCCAATCTTTGAAATAGCTCTCAACATCTTTACTTGATCTAATTCTTTTTCTTCTTCATCTCCTAGGGTTTCACCAATTTGATCAGCGAATTGAAATTCCTCATCATTATCATCACTTTCAACTCTACGTCTCTTTCCAATCTTTGAAATAGCTCTCAACATCTTTACTTGATCTGATTCTTCTTCTTCATCATCTCCTAGGGTTTCACCAGTTTGATCAATGGATTGAAATTCCTCATCATCATCACTTTCAACATTAGGTCTTGGTGTAAGTCCTCTTCACCTATCTTCTTCAATAGAATCCAAATGATCTCACATGGTTTTCATCATCTTCGTCATCTCATCGATTCTTCTATTCATTATTCCAATAGTAGGGATTCTCCTCAGTGGCATTCTTCCTTGGATCAAGTGCAATTGCCTCAAATTCGACGATCGAGCTACAAGGTGACAACTGCCTCACAATCGGTGATCGGTTGCAACACAAGTAACCTGGCTCAAATTTGGAAATCACTCCATATCAAGATCTTATGGAATTCCCTTTCCAACTTCGCTCAATTTGCTCCCAAATATTTTAACTTTTGCTCTGATACCACTTGGTGCAGTCATGGTTAGAAGGGTCCTTCAAAGAGAATAGTCTAGACCATGTAGCAAGAGTAAACACAACAGAAATAACTCCAATAGATAACTCAAATGAAGATTCAGTCATTTACTATATCAATGAATTCAAATACAAATTGGATGGAAGCATGTGGGCTTACAGTTAGGGCTCACAGGATTGATTTCATAGTTATAGAATATGCGCAAGATATAGATTTGAAGCTCCTTCACACAAAATTCAAACTATCAACTATGAACTAATGATCAACTATAAATTACTTTCTTTCCTAGGTATCTATTACATAAATATATATCATGTTCGGAACATAAGGTTCCTCTGTGTTGGCCAAGGAAGGTCACAAACTCCAATGAAGAGCTGTAATGTGTGTACATGGATAGGTCAAACCTAATATCATGTAGAACTCCTCTACAAATGAATGGAATGGTGTGTGGATCTTAGAAAAGGTCGATCATGAACCAAACAACATTGAATGATGTGTCATTTATCTCCAAAGTCATGAATTGCTCCACAAGTCTTCTCCTTTAGCTGATTGTCTAAGATTGTTAGGATGCCTTGTTCTAAGAAAACACTTGATCTTCTGATAGCGATATCTTACCAATACCTAGTCCAAATGATCTAAATTTTGGATATGATGTGCATGAATGTATCTAGATGATATGTCCAAACCTGTAAGGTCTAAAATGCAATTGCGGTAGAATGTGGATCAAAATACAAAAACTGCTATTGACTATTCTAAACTAAAAAATAAAAAGAAACAAAATGAAATGCAATTTTTTTTGGTTGATGCAAGATTGCTCTTGAACCAGGGATGCTCCTAGATCAACTATGGTTACTTATACATATAATACTCAGAATAACAAACATAGCAAACAATAATCGAGTATTTTGATATCTTTACCATCTTCTCAGCCTATGCTTCCTCAAGCACCTCATTTAACACATAAAACTAGTCAAGATTATGATCTTGTTGAGCAGCTTCATGCTACTCCTGCTAAGATTTCTCTTTAGGAACTTATACAAACTTCACCTGCATACCACAGAATGCTCCAAGAAGCTTTACAAAAGTTGATTGTACCACCTGTTGATAAGCCAAATGATGTAGCATCTCTCCTAGGTTGTATGCATGCGAGAAAAATAGACATTCTATTTCAACAATATGAGTTGCCTTCTCTTGAAGTTGAAAATAAGCATGATCATTTGATTATATTCATTACAATAAACAAGAAATTGATTAAGCGAGTTATGATTGATAATGGATCGACTCTTAATGTTTGTGGGATTAATTTGTTGCATAAGATTAAGGTTGACACTTCTTTGATTAAGCCAAATAGAATAGGCATTCATGGCTTTGATAATGTTGGAAGATAGTCTATAGGCACTATAAATTTACCTGTGCAAGTTGGGCCTGTGACTTTGTCCACCCTGATTCATGTCATGCTTGGTTCTTTATCATATAACATGATTTGGGTAGACCTTGGATTCATGCATTGGGGGTAGTTCCTTGTACACTTCATTGTTCAATTAAGTTTATTTATAAAGATAAAATTCATACTATTGAGGCTGATCCTAAACTGGATAACTGTTTACAAATTGAATTACAAAAGCAATTTGTTCATCATAAGATCTTAAACAAATTGAAAGTTGATCCATCAACTCCTCTTGCCACAAACAATGTTTTGTGTAGGATTCTAAACAATCAAATGCATTCCTTAGTGACGATTGTGGTTTATTGGATTTTACATCCTCCTCTATAGGTGAATATAAAATTAACAACTCTAATCCTGAAACATCAAATCTAAAAACTAAAGTCTCTTTTGTAAAAAATGCAGATAATACTCTTACTTAAACTACAGATTATGAGACCTATGAGGCTCCACCTTTGTCCAAAGAGATGGCCTCCCTTTATGGTTGAGGATTTTAGATCCTTTATAAGAATTGTGTCTATGTAGGTAATGGTTGCGGTATTAATCAACAAGGGATTCGAGTACCTATAGAATCTGCTTCACGACATTACTCAAGTGGCATTGGATATAATCCTTTCAAGGAATCTAAAGCCTATAGACATCCTAATCTTAATGTAAAGACAATATCAACACTTAATTTGATATTTCCTAAGATGATTGACACTAATTGTCCTCTAGGAGAGATTCCTTTAGATACCTTTTCAATAGATGAAGCAATAATTGAACTCTAGGGAGCTTATGACAATGTTTCCCATTATCATCATAAATGCGGATTACCTTATTGTTTGAACAACGATACATATTTTGGCAAGTCCACTTTCTTGGTAAACACTACTTTAAAATCTGAGAAAGAATCTGAAGAATTACCACAATCACCCACCCTCTAGACCATAGTACTTTGTTTAATAGAAAAATTGTTGAAGTTTCTATGGAGAAGGATAACACTGAAAAGATTATCCCTATAGGCGATTGTTTAAACATAGAAGAAAAATAAGATATGACCAAGATTTTACATGAATTCTCAGACCTATTTTCTTGGAATTATTTAGATATGCCAAGTATTGATCCTTAGATTGTAACACATAACATCATATTAAAACTAGATGATAAGTTGTTTAAAAGAAAGATTCATAAGATGAATCCTAAGGTGGCATTGTTAGTAAAGGATGAGATAGAAAAGCTCTTAGAAGCTAGTTTTATCCACCCTATTGATTATTCACCTTGAATTTCAAATATCGTGGCTATAGCTCTAAACTTGATGGTTGTATTTGGATGTGTACCAATTTTAGGGATTTGAATCTTGCTTCTTTGAAAGATGATTTCTCGTTGCCTAACATTAACATTATTGTTGATTCAATAGCTGGCCATGAATTACTTTCCTTCATGGATGGTTTTTTGGGATATAATTAGAATTTCATCAACCCTCAAGATCAATATAAAACAACTTTTATAACACCTTGGGGTACATTCTGTTGGGTAGTCATGCCATTTGGATTAAAGAATGCAAAAGAAACTTACCAACAAGCTATGAATCTTATCTTTCATGATTACATTCATAACATCTTAGAGGATTATGTTGATGACATTCTTACAAAGTCTATTCATCATCAAGATCACGTCACAATCCTCCATCAAATCTTTGAGTGAATAAGGAAATATAACATGCACTTAAATCCTTGTAAGTGCATCTTTGGCATAGATAGTGGAAAGCTATTGGGATTTATAGTCTCGCATCATGGTATCGAAGTGGATATGAAGAAGATTGATGCAACTGTTAATATGCCAGCACCTAAAAACATATCTCAACTTTGTATTTTGCAAGGGAAGATATAGGTCATCCACCAATTTGTCTCACAAATCGCAGATAGGACTCACCCTTTTACTCAACTACTGAAGAAGGATTCAAAACTTCAATGGAATTTTGAATGTCAAAAAGATTTTGAAGACTTAAAAAGTTTTCTAGCTAATCCTCCTATTTTACAGCCTACTACTACTAATAAACCTTTTATTCTTTATACCTCAGCATCTAATAATGCTCTCGCAGCTTTATTAGTACAACATGATACTGAAGGCAAAGAGCTTGATGTAAAGTCTCCCTGGTAGAAAACAAAGACAATACTCTCACTTATACTACAAATTATTAGACCTATGAGGCTTCACCATCTTCTAAAGAAATGGACTCTCTCTATGGTCGTGGATTTCAAACATTGTACAAAAATCACAACTATGCAGGTAATGGACATGGTGTAAATCAAGGAATCATAGTACCTTTACAAGTTGCTAAAATTAATTACACAGCCGGTATAGGATACCACTCTTTAAATCCCACCAAATCCTCTTGTCATCCTAAACTTAATTTTAATACAATATCAACAACACCAAAACAACATGAGAGATATCCTAAATATGTATGCTCTTAACATTGGGATGAAACAGGTAAGTATTTCTAAGCCTTTATCTCTCATGTTGTGTTTCCCCTTTGATGTGTTATATGTTGTTTAGGACTCCTGGGATGACCCTTGATTCTCTTGTAAGGTCCACGATACTAGGAGACCACCTTTGTCGTGACCCTCCTTCTATTTGTATCATCATTCTTCCATATTGCTTCTCCTCTATTTTCACTGTTGTGTGTTTTGTCTTATGGACATAGCATTGTGGTTGGTGACTTGGGGACACCCTCCTACATGACTGTCCCTAAGGAACTTGTTTCTTCTCTCTTGTTTATTTTTTCCCTTCCTCTAGTGATCCTATCTAGTGGGTGGATGATGAAAAACATATTACACTGATGCGGACCTAGCGTCCCTTTAGTGAGAAATCAAAATTTTGACTTAGTTCCTGTATGATGATGGGGTTGTTATATATTATCTGACATTTAGCTAGTAGAATCACTCCGTGCACTTTGTCATGTGATCTTGATGGTGTCTTGTCACACTTACAAAAACATAACAATACTGCTACTCCGTGCACTTTGTCTATCTTGAATCTTGCATTCCTTAGTTCTCTATGTATTGATGTTGTTTATCATGATTATATGGACACTAACATTTTATTGCAGGGATGTGTTTGTGGGAACATTTGGTGACCATAAAGTACATGTCACCTCTGGGGGGCATGGGCTTTGTGAGAGCTCATGTTCCCTTGTGTATTTTCTTCCTACCTTAATGCGCTTGATATAGATACTTGATATCAACCACCTTAAGGTGGGGGGATATATAAGGTATGTTGTCTGTTCTAGATGCTAGCAATGTGCTTGTTCTCAGATGTAGTCTTAAAGATTGAAGGCAATGAGTCCCTGCTGCACTATAAGATTTGTTTGAAATCTCTTGCAATCATTTAAGCCCTCATTGCAAGGCATTGATGGTATATTTCTCATGGAGAGTGCACATCCTGTCATTTTCAAAAGTCCTCATGGAGAGGCAGGGAGTGGTTTTGTGACTAACTCAACCCTTAAGCGTGTCTTTGGCAATTTTTGTGGTGAAGCCCAATCATCGGTGTGTGCCTATAATGTGTCTGAGATGGTGATGAATCTAGAAATAGGAACACTCTAACACTTGTCTGCCATGTTTTCTCTGTGTCTTCCAAGTGTGTGTGTGTATTGCATGTTTGTTCCCGACCATAATCTTAAAGACCAATGGTGATGAGTCCCTCCTATGCTTTGGGATTTGTATGGCATTTTTTATGTGTGTGTTCCCCATATGCAATCCTAAAGAGTAGTGGCAATGAGTCCCTCCTACAGTATGGGTGGTGTGTTTACTTTTTTTGTACTTGCATCTGTATTTCATATATGAAAAGAAAAAGAAAAAGAAAATCATCACTGTCTTCATTGCATTCACTATCTTCATTGTGTTTTGCATGCCTATCATTGTCTTCTCCATGTTTTGTGTGACTATAACTGTCTTCTCCATGTTTTGCATGCCTATTATTGTCTTCTCTGTGATTGGCATGTCTTCTCTGTGCTTGGTGTGTCCACTGTGTTTGTTGACTGTACTTTAATGCATGTATTGGCCTTGCATTTATACATACATTAAAGTGGGGGCTAAATGTTATGTCAAAAAATGTCCCCTTGGGGGATTTTCCCTCTTAAGGTTTAGCTCTTGGGTCATGTTTATGCATTTAGAGCATTTTTCATGATAATCTAACTTCCCGATGAGAAAACCCTAAAGTTTCATGGCAAATAGGACTCAGAGGATGCACTTGACATGATCCCTACCTAAAATAGGGGGGGAGGACTTGGGCTCATGTGCCCTAGTCTTGCCCTATTTTAGGTTAGGCCTAATTTGAAAGTGTTGGTTTATGACCATTATTTAGGTCCTATGTCGACATGGTAAGTTTTAATCATGAAATTCTTGGTGGGAATGTTTGTAGTTGCATATATAAGCATGTTTAGGAATTCATTTGCAAACTAGAAGATTACTAGATGATCATTCTATGATTTTGACATTCTTGTGATTCAAAATATTCATTGTATTGGAGAGTAGAGCATTGTTTTTGTGTTCGTGTTTGCGGATTTGGCAATCATCCCCTCATGGCATGAAGAGCTTCTTTCTTCCATGAGATCTTCACTATGAGGTGATATCATTTGTGTTTTCAATCATTTATCATTTGGATTTTACCTCTATCCCATAGGGATATGCACTTTTTATCTAAAAATGGTGTTTGGAAGACTTGAATGTCTCTCCGGGACTTGACTGAGGCAAGCCTCTAAACACCACAACCCCCAACCCATTTTTCTATGATTGCAAGTTATAGGTTGTAGGAGTAGAAAAAGTAGAGTTGCAGGAGAGTAGTGCAGACTGTCATAATTGTAGATCAAAAGAGAAAATAGGGGCCTGGTCTTAGGTGCCCGCTCATTAGTCCTTCAGATCCCACAACTGAAGAATCCCTAGAACAGTAGGAATGGTTTATAGACAAGATTCCCATATCTTGACAAAAAAGCATGGCATTGGACTAAGGCGCCAGCTCATTAGTCCCCAACTTTTTCATTTTCTGAACTTCAAAATTTCATAAGCATTTGATTTTCATTTGATATCTCTATGTGTGAGCATTTTCCATAATTTGTCTGTTTGCTTACGAATTTGCATAATTAGGGTTTTGAGAATAATTAGACTTAATCAATCAACTAAATCACACAATTCCAATTTTCCCTAATATTCTAAGTGACTGAAGGCCTGATAGTAGATTCCCTACTTGGCCTAAATTCCTTGAATGTTTCAGGTGAAAGGAGGATTCATACAAACTAGCAAAATTAACACCAAAATTTCCTCTTCATTTTTCACTTTAAACACATATAATCATGATAAACAACAATGCATGTAAAAGAGTTGAGGAAAGCAAGATTCAAGATAGACAAAGTGCATGGAGTAGCAGTATTGTTATGTTTTATAAGTGTGATAAGACAACATCAATATATCACATGGAATGATTCTACTATCCAAGCGTTAGATAATATATCAACCCCATCGTCATGTATGGACTAGGTCTATTTTTTGATTTCTCACTAAAGGGACACTAGGTCTGTATCAGTATAATATGTTTTTCATCATCTTCTAGCTAGATGCAACCACTAGAGGAAGGTAAACAATAAATAAAGAGAGGAGAAATAAGTACCATAGGGACAATTATGTAGGAGGGTACCCGCAAGTCACCAACCGTAATGCTATGTCCATAAGACATAACACACAACAATAAAAATAGAGGAGAAGCAATATAGAAGAATGATGATACAAATAGAAGAAGGGTCACAATAGAGGTGGTCTCCTGGTGTCCTTGACCTTACAAGAGTATCAAGGGTCATCCTAGGAGGCCTAAACAACACATAACACAACACAGGGGAAACACAGCATGGAGGTAAAGGGTTAGAAATACTTACTTGCCAGTACAATCATACTAAAATGTGGAACTTGCGAGCCTCTTGGAGAGATACTCTATCAAATTTTGTGTGAAGCTTGAGTGGTTCTTATGAGAGTCTTGTTTGTTGTTAGGGAGTCCATGCGATTATTATTTCTAAAATCCTTGTGTATGTCAAATCTTGTGTTGCTTATGAGGAGGTGAACCACTATTATTTTTAACTGATGATAACTGTCTTTCTCTTTTCCAATTTTTAGTTCTCTTATTTTGTTGATTATGTCTATCGTAGTGAAAAGGACTATTATTGTACTATCTCAATCTTTTATTTTGTCATGATCTCTTGCTTCAGTTGCTCTACTTGCTTTTCCAATACATTTTGGTTATCTCCCAATCCTTGATGGGATAATGGAGGAGGAACCTCAGCATAAATACCATTCCTTCGTGGGTGAGGTAATACTGTAGTATTTTTCTTGTCCACTTCTATTGTAGAAATTATCTTATCGTAGTTCAGATAGTCATCTCTACTTCAATTATCTTTTGTTCCATCATGTTATTATCGGTATGCTTAGGAAAGGGATTAGTGAAAATCTATAAATTCTAATTTAGTGGAGCAACTGACTTATTTCCATGATCATTCACACCCTATACTTGTATAACATTTGAGTCGACAAAGTCTTGTATTTCATGTTTAAGACGCATGCATCGTTCAGTATCATGTCCTTATTGTTGATGAAAATGACAAAAGACATTAGCATCAAAATAAGGTCCTTGTATTTTACTAGGATCCAAAGCTTTAATTAGGGGAGGCTTCATGAGGTTATTGCTTACAACTTGGTTCATGATAGAGTGATAGGATTCAGATATCGGAGTAAGCTTTCTTTGTTGAAATGGTGCCTTCTTCAAATTAGTGGTAGAAGACAATTATTTGAATTTTGTCCATTAACCTTGATGAAAGTCTTATTATTCCTCCTAAAGTTGTTTTGTGAAGGCCCACCTATGGATTGACCAATTTGAACCGATGAGTTTTGGTTTTCATATTGATTAGACGAAAGTTGATAATCACAAAAGGTAGTACATAAATGTTGAAAGGAGTTATACTTCATCAAGAGAATCGTACCACAGATGTTAGGTTGTAAATTTGTAATAAAAACCTTTTGAACATCCTCATCCTTCATTTGATATTGAATTTGTGCATAGAGAGATTGATACCGACTAATAAACTCAGTCAACTTCTCTTTTGGACCTTACTTGCAATGAACTAAATCAATCAAGGAGACTTGAGGTCTAATATTTTCTTGAAAATGTTGTAAAAAATGATCAACTAGCTGCGAAAAAGAATGTATTGAACTCAGAGGTAAAGAGAAAAACCATTCTAGAGCCATATCTTTGAGAGATCCTGGGAAAAGTTTTGCTAACAAATCTTCTTCAAAGTAGAAATCACTACACATAGCTGTGAATGCTGTCACATGAGTATTAGGATCACCTTTTCCACCATATTTTTCAAAGTGAGGAGTTTCAAACTTCTCAGGCATAGGGGTTCTCAAGATTGCATAAGATAGGGGATTACAGGCATGATAGGTTGGTATATTAGGTTGTGAAGACTTAGTCAAGTTTGTCACCTTTTGTTGTAAAGAAGTCATGCCTTGCAATAGTTGGTTTAGGATGGCATCATTAGGAGATGCAGTTTATTGTGAGGAGGTGATTGAGCCTAAGTAATGACAAGAAGAAGTTGTGAATAGGTGATTGGTGGTTGAACATAGTGCTAAGTGTAAGGTGGATGAGAATAAGTGGGATGGAGAGGTGGTTGAGAGTAATTATTCATGGAAGAGGTCACCTTAGGTGCCAAGTTATGATAATTAAATCCCACGGCTTTGTAATTTTGTGAATTAATGCCATTAGATACTCCAATACTAGTGGTAGCATTACTACAAGCATTTGTATTAGTGGTTAGAATCAGTTATGTAAATGCTGATATTCCCGTAGTCAGTATAGGTGTCGATACTTGTGTATGAGACGGTGACGACATGTTATTAATACCATTCACACATTCAGTCATTGTCATGACATTATTGTGTACTATATGTGTTAATCTTTGAACAACATTAATACCATCTTGTCCTTCTTTTATCAACTCTCTTATGTTGTGAATCATAGGTATAGCTTCTTTCGCTATCCTTTCATTTTCAACAAATGCTTGAAAATCGACTAGTTCTTTGTCAAGTTTGTTTATTTGCTCATTAGGTACATGTGTGACCACCTCAATAGTGTCCTCAACATTATGAAATATTTGATCTTCCATAGTGGTTGTATGAGGTATAGTGTCTTGCAAAATTTGTCTCTCCTTTTGTAAAGAAGGTATTCAATGGATTTTTAGAGGTAGGGATATTGTTTTCTTCAAGAGCACTAGACCCCATGATTATCCTACTTATTCTTAAATGGATATTTATATTAGGGAAGTGAGTTATAAGACTCATACAAAAGCATGCAACACTCAAATCACAAACTAATAGAACAAACCCAAGGAGCAAGATATGTTTAAGATCCAAAATGCTTGATTTTTCAACTATTTTCAATGCAAATCACTAGGAGAAGAGGTGTTGTGAAGAATTTCAATAGGGAGAGAAAATAATATGCCTAATAACAACCCAATTATGCAGCAATATCTTTCACAAAATGATTTTGATGCAAATCTAGAGTGATGACAAATCAAAACCCTAGTGAAAATACACCTAAAATATGCAGTTTTTTGTCAATTTTCAATGCAAAGGCCCAATAGAAATGGTGTTGTAAGGAATTTGAGGAGGGGAAAAAGATAATAACCCTAATAAAAGCCAATTAATGCAGAAAAAATCCCTCACAACATGATTGTAATGCAATTCTAGAGAGACGATAAGGCCAAATCTAGTGAAAATACAAGGTTTTCAAACCCTAGACATGAAATTTTGCAAGAAAACCACTACGATGCAACACTAAAATTAGAAATTAGTTCTAATGAGTGCTTTAAAAGGGTAGTAAAATATGAAACAAGATTTTGACTACAAACCCTAGCTAATGCAAAACTAGGTTTTTATGAAAAATGCATAATTTCAAGCAATTTTTGACAATTTAAGCATGAAAATGTAATGCAAATGAATACTAAATAATGAATTTCTGTTATTTAAATCAGATCTGATGAAATAATAGAAATTTAATGAAATTAAATGCTAATTAATTCAAATTATGCTAAAATGCAAGCCTAAGATGCTAATTTTTTCAAATTTTTTGTAATTTTTCGAATGCAATAAGTACAGGATGAAAAATAAATTTCAGAATTAATGCAAAAAATCAATAATTAAATACAATGCAACTAAATTAATTCAAATTATGTGAAAATCCAAACCCTAAAATAAATTTTTTTTTGAAATTTTGTGAAAATGTTTCATTTTTTTGTAGTTTTTCAAATGCAATAAAATGAATGAATGCAAATCTATCACACAACACTCAACAACAAAAAGTTTAAAAAAATGGGTTCACCAAAATGTTTAGGGTGAAAAAGGGGGGAAAATTTTTGGTTTATGTTTCAAAGGAAAATCCTCCCTTCTAACCAAACATTCAAGGGCATATCAACCAAGTTGAATCTCCACTAAGTGAGAGCAATTACCTATCAAGTTGGGTTGCCACTTGGAATGATGTGGAACTTTAGATGTATCAAATAATATCTCAATTTAGTGCTCAATTACTCTTAAAACCCTAAACAAGAAAAATAATAAGCAAATTAATGAATTGCGACAAATCCTTTTAGACTAAGGTGAAGGACAGAGATTATTAATTCACTATTTTTGGAAGTTCAGAATGCAGAATAGTTGGGGACACTAGGACTAATGACCTAGTGCAAGGTACAATTTTCATAACAAAATATAAATCTCCTTCGAACGATGATCTGCAATGTATCTTCTATTTCTTCCCTGGGAAAAGTGGAGGACATAGGGACTAGCACCCTTGTCCCAAAATGTTGCACACTGTCCTCTCTCTTTTGGATCCTGAATCCTTGTTGTCTGCAACCTCCTTTCTGCAATTCCACTCTATAAAAATTGTTACCTGTAACCTACAATCACAAAGGAGTGTGGGAGGGGGTTGTGGTGTTTAGAGGCTTGCGTCAGTCAAGCCCTGGAGAGATATTCAAGTCTTTCAAAAACTGTTGACAGATAAGTGTGTGTATCCCTGCAGGATAGAGGCAAATATCCAAATGATAAATGATTGAAAACACAATAGATATCACCTTGAAGTGTGGATCTCATGGAAGAAAGATGTTCTTCATGCCATGAGATGGAGTCAAATCTACAAATACAAACACAATAAAAATAAAGTACTGCTCTGCAACACAATGAATGCCTTGAATCAAAACCACCAAATCACAATGCTCATCTTCTTTCCATCTTTAGTTTACAAATGATAACCTAAACATGCTTATATATGCAACTACAAAGATTCCCATTAAGAATTTCGTAATTCAAACTTGAGATGTCAGCATAGGACCTAAATAATGGTCATAAAACTAACATAAAAATTTAGGGCAGACCAAAAATAGGGTAGGACTAGGGCACTAGCGCATAAGTCCACCCCCTTATTTTTGTTCAGGGATCATCAAAATAGTACCCCCTAGGTCCAATTTTCCATAAGAATTTTGTTGCAAGTATGGGCCTAACCGGTGTTGTCATTAATGTCAACATACTCATGTTGCATTAATGAGAAGGATTAGATGAGCTGTGTGCTGAGGATATTGAGAAAATTAGTCTCAAATAGGAACAGTGAAGAATAATGATGACAAGAAGGTAAAAGTCCTCAATAGGTTGAGGATCAAAGAATGTAGTTTAAAGGGTTTGTAGATATAAGTCTTGAGATGCTCCAGTCAAGTTTTCATAGGTCTTCATGAAGATCTGAAGAAGTTATGGTCGCTCAAGTAGAACCGGTTCTGGTAGGTGTTCAGAGGTGACAGAGTGCCACAGATAGGTCCGGTGAGATCCGAAATTTCATTATCCCATTCTATAGATTTGAGGGAGTGTTGAGGATGTTCCTGTGAAGTATCAACTAGATTGGTTCATGGGTTGAAGGTCCAGAAGAGCCTATTCATTTGTGACAGTGATGACAGACTGTGTTCTTGAAGCTCCAGATAAAGGAGAGAAGAATTCCAGTAGGATGATGAAGTGCGGATGTTCTTGGTGATTCAGGGAAGGTTATGATGATTGTTGGATCATGTCGAGTTCATGTTGGTGGTCCGCATTGAAGTTAGAGTTTGCATTTGAAGAATAACCACGGATATTGGTGTTCTTCTTGAGACTGGCTGACCGAATGTATTACATGTCTTGCAGATGTTCTTGTAGGTGTTTGCCGACTTAGATGATTGTTCCTAAGTCTGATGCCTTGTATAAATAAGGGTTTGTGAATTCATTTTGAAGTGTGTCTTGTGGTGTGTGGTGTGTGTATGAAAGTGCGAATAAAAGCAGAAGAAGAGTATAAAAGGTAGAAAAATAGATTCAGAATGTAAGAGGACAGCAGCACTTAAAAAGAGTAAGAATGAAGTGCAGCAAATCAGTCTATTGAGCTTAACCAGAACTAAACTTCAGCATGTGTGGATGCTTCTCGTCAGTTCAAGTTTTCTTCTTGTAGATAGTAAGTCTTTTGTAGGCAGCGAGCCTCTTGTGAGTAGTGTGCTCAGGCAGTGAGCCCTAATTAGCAAGTGCCATTTTGTATCTTCTATTCTTCTAACAGAGAATAATTTCTTGGGTTAATCACCCCGTGGTTTTTCCCTTAACAGGGTTTCCATGTCAAAATCATTGTGTCATATGTATTGCTGTTATTTCTATTTCATGATTATGCTTGCTTATTTGATCTGATGTTGCATTAACTGTTAAAAAAGCACAAAAAGTTGAAATATTAGGATAACTGATTCACCTCCCCTCTCAGTTATCAACAATTGGTATCAGAGCCAAGTTCTTCCCAACAGAGCCTCATTGCTTGAGGAAGATCTGGGAATTCAAATGGATGTGTATGGTATAAGGGAGCAACTTAAGTCTACCCTTGATGATCTTGAGTAGTCAAATTCTGAAGTCAATGAATTGAAGGAAAGAGTCAAACAGGCTGATGATTTCATAAAAGAACTAAAAGAGAAATTGAGTCTCTCTATGAAAAAGAGAAAGGAGCTACTTCAACAATTGGCAAGTCAAGGTGAAGCCAATGATACAAATGGAGATCTAAAAGAGAAAACCAAGTTATATGAAAAGTTATCAAAAGAAATCATCATGGTAAGACATGAAATGGAATCAAGAGTTATGAAGTTCACCCAAGAAATTAAAGAAAGAAGAAGATCTGAAGATGATCTAAGACAATCTCTCAAGGAAAAATTAGAAGACTACCACAAGATGGATAGAATAATCAGACATCTTGAATTTGATCTTGAAGATGCCAAAGATAATGAAGAAAAACTTGAGGATCAAATTGTCTCTCTTAAAAGGGATCTTCAAACAGCAAATGAATACAAAGAGAAATTCAAGATAAGCTCTGCTCAACTTGAAGTTCTTCTTGAGAGCCAAAAGAGGGTAGATGACAAGTGTGGCCTCAGGTATGAAAAAGGTGAAAGCTCTGGATCTGGTCAGAAGAATTTTGGATTAGAAAATCCAAGGAACAGGCCTAGAAGACCTCCAGTAAGGCAACCTAATGCTCAAAGATATCCATCCTTCAATGGATGCTACCACAACTACAATAACTTTGGTCATAAAGCTAATCAGTGTAGAAAGAGAATGAATCAGACTAATACATCCTTCTCCAGATAGTGTTTCAACTACAAAAGGTATGGTCACAAATCTCATGAATGCAGAAATATGCAAATGAACAATTTATTCAATGGTAGATGCTTTGCATGCAAAAGAATGGGTCATATGGCTAATCAATGCAGATCAAGAGGATAGCAATTAAATATGCAAAGAAATGTTGTTTGCCAAATTTGCAATAGATCTGGTCATATTGCAAAATTCTGTAGAAGCAAGAATCAGGACAAAAGAGGTCCAGTACATCATAATCAGAATCAAGATAAGGGAAAACAAAAAGTGAATGCGGATGAAGTTCAAAGTGAGATGAACAAGATTTGGGTGAAGAAAAGTATAGAGAATGTAGGGGATGGATCTGCACTAGACTCTGGTGCTGATATTCCTTCTAGAAATTAAAAAGTGAGCTCTGGCTCAGGGGGAACATAAAGAAAACCATTTTCCCCCAGCTAGTCAATTGGTGCCGGAACTGGCACAAGGAGAGTTGTGGATTAAAGGGTTCATGAGAGAAACATCTAAATAAACTATGGTTAAGATTTGGAAGATCGCAAGATGTTTAGATCAAGATTGATCTGGTTCTTCAAGTCATCCGAATAAGGCAAATCAGAATGACTTAGGTCGAGCATTTATTGTAACTTGGTATTAGGGTTGTGGAGTAATATAAGGGTTCTTCTTATTAATCATTTTCTCATTATGCATTTAAGAAGAAGAAAAGAGGAGCTTTAAAACAAATTTCCTCAAAGCCCCATCAAAGTTCACTTGCAAAAGTTGATTCATCCAGAAATTGTTCCGGCTCACTCCGTGAAACCTAGAAGCACAAAAGGTATTTTCCGTTCTTAAATATCTCTCTACAAATCATTTTAAATATGTCTACTCTAAATATTGTGAAGATCACTGATAGGCCTCGCCCCAAATTCAAGAAACATCCCTACAAATCCTTGGAAGTAGATCCCCTAGGAGCATTTTCTAGTGTTCCGCATGGTATCTTGCATACAGAAGATATTAGGGTTTACATTCACGCAAACATTGAAGAATTTAGAGAGTCCAAATTGAGGGATATCTACCACAAACAACTAATAGATGATTCATTTGAGCTCAAACCCCAATACAAGGCCATCCGGGAGAAGAATTTTGCACAGTGCATACATTTCCCCTACTTTGCTGAGGATGAATGGGTCCGGTATGTCTTGAGCAGAATATATGACAACTTCATGTGGTTGAATGGACCATTCAAGATCACAAAAGATGCCATTAGGGCAGTTACCAGTTTGTACTCATTTGGTGGGATATCTATTCTCAAATCAATCAAGAATCTGACTATAAGTGAGGCTACCGGATCTAGGTTTGACAAAAGAGCAATGATAGTAGATGACATCACTGATTCGGATGTCAAGTTTGCATCCATGATCATCAGCTACAAGATATATCATTCTAGTAGGGAGAATTTAGTACCTGGAACTACTATCTACACTACCTATGAAATGTTGAGGAAAAATGCAGACTATGACCTTTGTGAGCTCCTTCTAAAGCAACTCTTGGAAAACCTGTAAAAGATAAAGAAGGACAAGAAGAACTCCTTCAAATTTGGTGGCCTAATACTCTGTCTATTCTTCTACTTTATGAATGAGCTACCTAGATCCAGTGGATGGGTATGGCAGAATGACAGACCGGTTGCCATACAAATCAGGGATTATTTGTATGGACTTGGTGATGACAAAGAACAAAACTTAGCTCTCTGGGGTTTCTTCAAAAACCTTCAGAACATGATGCAAGCTAGAGAGAGAATTCCCCAATCTCTAGTTGAGAAATACAAAGACACAGTATGCTTTATGGTAGAGACTGATCAGTGTCTAATGGAGGCAGTGGAACCAAGAATAGTATGGATCATGCCAATGGGGTATGAGGTGGATGAGAACATCGTGGAGCTGCATGTTCAACACATGTTGAGTCAACCAAAGGATCCCAAGGCAGAAAGGTTTGGAACCTTTGAAGAATTAAGTGTGAAGATCCATGTGGAGTTAAGACAACAGGAGATAAAGAGAAAAGTGAGAAAAGAAGTCAAGAATGTTTCCAAAAGATTTGGCATGTCAAAAGAAACACTTGATGCAAATAGGGAGAAGACGGAAAAAGTAGAGAAAGAGAAGGAAGGTGCTGAAAAGAAAAGTGGTCCAGTAGAAGCCCCCACCCAGACAAGATCCTCTAAGAGGTCCGCTCCTACCACTAACAAGATCTCAAAGACATCAAAACTAGAAGCAAAATCATTCGGTAAAGCAGAGAAAAGAATTAAGACAAAGGCCACAAGGTCTTATATCAGTCAGAAAGATGAAGAAGAGACAGAATCTGATGAAGAGATCAAGAAGATGAAGAAGAAGAAGAAAGTATATGATGCAGATAAGGTGGTAGAGGCAGAAGAGTTTGTTGAAAAGCCCACTCTATCCCTAGTAAGAGATATTAAAGTAGAATATGAGGAACCTATCACAATTTTCTGTGATAATTCAAGTGTAATAAATATTTCTAAGAATTTGGTGTTGGATTGTAAGACTAAGCATATATCTATCAAGTTTCACTTTCTGAGAGAGCAAGTGAATAAGGATGAAGTTAGATTGGAGTATGTGCCCTCCAAGGATCAGATTGCAGATATCTTTACTAAACCTCTTCCCAAGGACTCTTTTGAGTATCTCAAGGAGAGGTTAGGGGTTATTTTCCCTCCGGTGATGAACTAGGATGCACTGATGTGCATCAATCCGGTGGATACCACAGTCATATCTTGTGATCCAGATTGATGATAAGGGAGCTGCTACTCAGGGGGAGTAGCTGGTATGTTATGAAGTAATGGAGTTGCATGTATGAGCCCTTTGTCGTTGATGTCAAAGGGGGAGAGAAGACATGTGAAAAACAAGTGGTTACTGATCAAAGGGGGAGCAATAAAGGAATAGAAGACATGTGAATAGTTGTTGTTGTTAGGGGGAGTTGTGACAACAAGGACAAGTTCTTGTCTTGATGGTTTTTCACATCATATGTTGTTATTAATGACAAAGGGGGAGATTGTTACAAGTATGGACCTAACTGGTGTTATCATTGATGTCAACATACTCATGTTGCATTAATGAGAAGGATTAGATGAGTTGTGTGCTGAGGATATTGAGAAAATTAGTCTCAATCAGGAACAGTGAAGAATAGTGATGACAAGAAGGTAAAAGTCCTCAATAAGTTGAGGATCAGAGGATGTGGTTTAAAGGGTTTGTAGATATAAGTCTTGAGATGCTCCAGTCAAGTTTTCAAAGGTTCACATGAAGATTTGAAGAAGTTATGGTCGCTCAAGTAGAACCGGTTCTGGCAGGTGTTCAGAGGTGACAGAGTGCCACAGATAGGTCTGGTGAGATCTAGAATTTCATTATCCCATTCTATGGATTTGAGGGAGTGTTGAGGACGTTCCTGTGAAGTATAACCTAGATTGGTTCATGGGTTGAAGGTTCGGAAGAGCCTATTCATTTGTGACAGTGATGACAGACTATGTTCTTAAAGCTCTGGATGAAGGAGAGAAGAATTCCAGTAGGATGATGAAGTGCAGATGTTCTTGGTGATTCAGGGAAGGTTATGATGATTGTTGGATCATGTCTAGTTCATGTTGGTGGTCCGCATTGAAGTTAGAGTTTGCATTTGAAGAATAACCACGGATATTGGTGTTCTTCTTGAGACTGGCCGACCGGATGTATTACACATCTTGCGGATGTTCTTGTAGGTGTTTGCCGACTTAGATGATTGTTCCTAAGTTGATGCCTTGTATAAATAAGGGTTTGTGAAGTCATTTTGAAGTGTGTCTTGTGGTGTGTGGTGTGTGTATGAAAGTGCAAATAAAAGCAGAAGAAGAGTATAAAAGGTAGAAAAATAGATTCAGAATGTAAGAGGACATCAACACTTAAAAAGAGTAAGAATGAAGTGCAGAAGATCAGTCTATTGAGCTTAACCAGAACTAAACTTCAGCATGTGTGGATGCTTCTCATCAGTTGACATTTTCTTCTTGTAGACAGTAAGTCTTTTGTAGGCAGTGAGACTCTTGTGAGTAGTGTGCTCAGGCAGTGAGCCCTAATTGACAAGTGCCATTTTGTATCTTCTATTCTTCTAACAGAGAATAATTTCTTGGGTTAATCACCCCGTGGTTTTTCCCTTAACAGGGTTTTCACGTCAAAATCATTGTGTCATATGTATTGGTGTTATTTCTATTTCATGATTATGCTTGCTTATTTGATCTGATGTTGCATTAATTGTTAAGAAAGCATAGAAAGTTGAAATATTAGGATAACTAATTCACCCCCCTCCTCTCAGTTATCAACAACTTCAAGGTTTTCTCATTGGGAGTCAAAATTATCATGCAAGATGTTCTAAATGCATTCTAAGGACATAGGAGCTAAACCTTAAGAGGGAAAAGCCCCCAAGAGAACATTTTCCCACATAACAGAGTCAACAATGATTTGATGGTAACAAAGGTTAGAAACCAAAATTAGGTTGTGAGGTTATAGTAATATCTATCACATGATGTTTCTATACTCATAATGGTACCTATGCCAAAGGCTTTTGTTCTGAAAGATAACTTGGTGAAAATTTGGCTAAGTATCAAACTGTTTTCTTAGTACACAGTGTTACAATTTTCTAGTCCACATTTGTTACTGGTTGAAGATCTTGGTCTATGGTTTTGGTATATTGTTGAGGACTACTAGAATCATCTAAATTAGAAATTCCATCTTCTTATGATTTCTAGAACGTTGGCTACATGTTGAAGAAGTTTGGGATGATAGAGTGCAATCTTATACAGTGCATGTACATGTTTGTTTTGGTCCACATATCTTTGGTATGATACATTTCCTTTTGTGGTTCTAAGGTAGTATTAGCACATGTTTGGACATTCTAAACACAAATATTTAATGGTTGAAGCCTTCTAGAGTGTGAGATAAGTTTGTTTGAGTATCTTCATGTGGACAAATAGTGAATGATAGTAACAGAGATTGAGTTCTAGTACTCCACATTTCTCTACATGAAAACATTTTACTATGCAAATTAGGGGATGTGTTTATAGATGTTGGAAGTTTGCTTGTTCTAATTTTGAAACAATGTGGACGTCCAGTTGTTGAATTATGCTTTGACAATCAACGTGCACCTGAGTTACTCTACCCATGAAGCTAACCTGAAGAAGTTTACTTGGCGCGGAACATTCCAAAAGCTGGAGTGTTGCCTAAGGAGGCTCTATAGGTCATGCTAACATAGGAGAGTGTATCTCATGTTGGAATTAGAGGTGACAATTGAGAGGGGGTGAATCAGTTGTCATAAAACTTTAAAACTTGCAATAGTTAATTCCTTTGTACTACTTCATTAATAGATTAATAATGTTATCATGAAAAGTAAGAATCGACAACACATGAGTAGAAGTAGAAATAACACATTTGACACCAAGATTTTTGACATGGAAACCTAGTTAAGGGAAAAACCATGGTGGGGCTTAACTCGCAAAGATTATACACTATGAAAAGTATTACAATAGAGAATGCACATGCATTTGGGCTCACTGCTCAAGGAAAGGCTAATTGCCTATAGTAGGCTCACTACCTACAGGAAGAAGTTTACAAAGCATTTGAACTGATAGTTAACATCTACCAATGCAAAGATTCAGTTCCAGTTTAAGCACAAAATACTGATTTGATACACTTCATCTTGTTCTGCCCTTTTTACTGCACTGCCATAATCCAGATCTTAGATTTCTTGTCTTTGGCACCCTTTCTCTACTCTTTTTCTCATTTACTTCATATTCACACACACACACACTCCTCCAACACTCAGATCCATTGGCTATATATATCCAAATTCAAACACTTTTTTGTCAGCCTTATGAAGAACTTAACTAACAATACAAGTACTTTGTTCTATTGGCTGAATCCATACGCCAATGATGATGCGTACAAGAAATAACACTTTAAGGTCACCATTCATGTTAGACACTAACATTATATCCCATACGCAACTTATTAAAACACTTCTATCAGATCCGCATAAGGATCTAACACAAGTCAGCCTATTCTTTACTAAACTGTTCTGTCATATTATGACCCGGTACTCAGATGCTCATAAATTTTACTCCCTTTGTCACTAGAGGATAAAATTTTGGATTTGGATTGCCCTGACAATCCTTATGACTTCGTCAGATTCATAGCATACTTAGATTTTCCACTGGAGAGATCTAGACCAAGACACCAGACCCTGTCACATGCTCTATTTCCGGCTACCTGGACTTAGATAAATTCTGATTCTGACTTCTGGTATGAACACATTATGTTATGCAGGTGAGTGGAATAGTCTTAGTTACCATCAATGACAACACCTATTATGCAAAGCAGTGTCTCTTTCCAACAATCTCCCCCTTTGGCATTATGGCAACACTTAGTGAAAAATGACTAAGTGTTACTTCCCCTTTACTCTATACTCTTATGCTCTCCATTGATTCTGGAGCCCCCCCTTTGCTGGATTCCTCATTTTTCACTATTCTTCACTCCCCCTTTGACATCAATGGCAAAGGATGGTGTCCACAAGCCAAAATTCTTAAAAATACAGTGCCACATATGTACACCCAATCATTAAGTTATATTTACATGAACTTGAGAACATCTACAAAACTATTTTTCAATTGTTCAAGTTCAGAGGCCCAACTTCTTTTCATACCATCCAAAATTGAGATGTGTCAATTTAGAATAAATGCATATGCTTCTGCCTTTGTCAGATCTAGAGGATCACTTGTCTAAACTACAATTTGAGCTTTTGATAATGCATTAAACATTGTTTCTAACTTGGGGGCAATTAATCCCTAGAGCTCACACATTCTCTTCATAATATTCCCTTTTTCTTTAACAAGCTTCTTTATTTCATTGATCAAGCTAATTACATGACATTCCTGACTTGTAGGAGAAACTGTTAGAGGATCAAAATTTTGAGATAGATTTGACAATTTTTATTCTTGCTCCTTTATCTTCTTCTCAAGATCCTTATTGACTTTGGGCCAGGATAGACAAATTTGTATATATCACCTCCATCACTTAGAGTATTTTGGATACTCTTTATATTAATACCAAGTATCATTCTATCATTCCTTATTAGGCTCTTTATTTCACTAAATTTCTTATCCAAAAATTCATTTCTGACTTTGGTCTCTGCAGACTTCTCAAAAGACTCAAAATGTGTACTTACAAAATTTACAAGATTCTTTAGATGACCAGAGGGAGAGTCAAATGGATTCTTCTGGAGGGTTGGCATTATTTTCTCCAATACTCCAGTTGCAAGGCCTAGCATCTCACCGTCCTCAATGTGAGATTTCAACATCTTTTCTCTTGCCTTGGCTTGTGTGAAGGATTCTATCTTCATTACTTGAACCGGAGAGAGAGCATCTAGATTGATCGGTCCTTGAAACAACTCTAGTGCATCAAACTCAAGCATTTATTTACTCAAGAGGCCTTTTACTACATCTACAGTGTCTCTTGTCACAATTCCTGAACCACTTTCCTTTCCTTGAGATTTGTCAATGTTGGTATCAGGACTAATTTGTTTAGATGCATCAAAATTTGCACCATCTTCTTCTGTCTTATATTCCTTACCTTCTTCTTTCTCTTCCTCTGCTTTACCTTTCTCTATGTTATCTACAGCTAGATTTTTTTCTTTGATGACACTATCTATAATTTATTCCTAAGGATCTTGTGTAGCAGCAATATTCTCAACATTATCTTCTTTTCCAATTTGATCAGGAGAAGTTGGAGTATCTCCTACATCATCAATTTGGTCTACCATTTCTATATCTTGTTTGTTTATTTGTTCCTCTTTCAAAACATAACCTGAGTCATCAACCTTGGTTTTTTGTTCATTAGTTTCCATCTTTTCAATATCCAAGATTGATGAATCAATCTCATCATCAATCTCCTCCTCAACAAATGGAAGATTGTGTCTCTTCAATGCACTCAGAAGTATTTCCTGTGTTTCTTTAACTATTTGGTCCAATTCTCCAAGCATTAGTTTTTTCATTCTCTTCTTGCTCCTGAATTCATCATTCAATTCTTTGAATATCATACTCATTTGAACTTGAGTGATCTAAGGGCATATTTTTATCAATACATGCTCTTGAAGCTCCATATCCTTGCTTTTTGCATTTTCTTTTCTCAACTCCAAAATGTTTGCAAGACTTGGAGGGATCTCAAAAGTTATTTTAATTAGGGCCTTATTATAGATATTTAGATATTTGACAGTTGCTTCCTCCAACACCCTCTTATCTATGTCACTGTATTCATCATAAAATTCATTCGTGGGTTTTAAATTTCCATCCACAGTGATTGATTTAATTACATCTTCCACGGAGATTGTGGGCTTCTCAACATATGTATCTATCTTTTGCCTTTTGTTTTTCTTTTTGCTTTTAGAGGGCTTCTCCTTAGTCACTTTGGCAGCCTTTGTTCTAGAGGCTTTCAACTCCTTTACCTCAATATTAGAATCTGTTCTTTCTTCATCAATTTTTGTGCTCTTATAGGTTCTTGTGGCCTTTGTTTTCACTCTTTTTCCTTCTTTTCTAGATGATTTGCCTTCCAGTATCTCAGGATTGGCAAGTTTCAGAGGAACATGGGGAACAACAGAGCTTCTAGTAGTCCTTGATGTGGAGGAGGATCCTACCAGAACACTTCATTGTTTCTTATCCTGCTTCTCCTTCTCATCCTTTTCAATTCTCTCCTAGAATTGCCTCATGGCTTCCTTTGTGAGACCTAGATTCTCAGCCAACTGCTCAACTTATTTTCTTACTTTTCTGTTGGTTTGAGGTTCTCTGAGCTCAGTATGCAGTTTTCAACTTAGCTCCTCATATGTCCCAAATCTTTCAACTATTATATCTTTTGGTTTTCTTAGAAGATGTTGAGCATACATATTCAAGATTCTTCCATCTACTTCATACCCCATGGGCATGATCCAAACAATTATGGGTTCCACTACTTCCATTAGGCACTAATCAGTGTCAACCATAAAACATATTTCATTCTTGTACTTCTCAACAATTGATTTAGGGATTCTTTCCCTTACATGCATCATACTCTAAATTTTTTTGAAGTATCCCTAGATTGTAGTTTTCTAAGCTTTATAATCACCAATGCTGCGAAGATGATCTCTGATTTGAATGGCAACTAGCTCATCATTAGTCTAGTGAACACCATTTACTCTAGGTACTTCATTCATATAGTAGAAAAACAAGCATAGAACCAATGTACCATATTTAAAAGTGTTTTTCTTATCTTTCTTGATTTTGTTTAGGTTTCTAATCAGTTGGTTCTGTAATAGCTCACATAGGTCATAATCTGCATTCTTCTTCAACATTTGATATGCTGCATATATGGCAGTTTCGAAGACTGAATTCTTTCTGCTAGAGTGATAGATCTTGTATCCAATCACCATGGAAGTAAACTTCACATCTGGTTTTATAGTGTCATTTATGGTCATTGCCCTCTTGTCAAACTTTGCACCGGTTGCATCGGTAACAGTTTGGTTTTTCACAGATTTCAATATAGGTAATCCACCAGTTGAGTTTAACCCAGTCACAATTATGATAACATCCTTGGTAATCTTGAATGGTTTTAACAGCCATATGAATTCATCATGCATCTGACTCAAAACATACCAGACCCACTCATCTTCATCGAATGTTGGAAACCCCATAATCTGAATAAAATATTTATCAAGTAGTACCTTGTACTTTGGTTTAAGGTTGTGATTTTCATCCTTGAGATGACTCTCAAACAAATCTGCATACCTTGAGTCCCCAAATTCATCTATGTTCGCATGAATATAAACCCTAATATCTTCTGTATGCGGCACACCATATGGAACACTTGAAAATGCACCTAATGGGTCGACTTATATAGATTTGTGTGATTATTTCTTCAATTTGGGTTGAGGCCTTTCAGTAATGTCAATGACCAAAGGAGTAGCCATTGCAAAAAAATTATAAGTTCAAAGCTTCACAGATAAATACCTTTTTCATGAGATTAGGGTTGATGGATAAATTCATCGATTGCACTTCAATTCCTTGTAATCTTAGCTCAAACACTATTCTTCTTGCTTTCTTTGAGTGCAAATTGCTTCAAATGAGGAGTGAACACCTTTTTATGATCCACAAAACCTAATTTGCCTTTGTAATAAATGTTCTACCCTAACTTCATCTGATTACTCAGTTTCTTGAACAATTCTTCATGAATCACTCCATAAATTTCCATATCATCATCTTTTCTTCCGAAAATCCTTCCAAAAGTTTTGAAACAATTCAAAATATCTTCTCTCATTGTGCCAGATCCAAGCACCCACTTGCTGGCTACAGGAATTTAATTTTCAATGCAACTCCCCCTAAGCCAGAGCTCCAAATTCAATTCTCGGATGAATTATCAGCACTAGATTCCAGTGCGGACTCATTACTATTATCCACAATTGTTTTCTTGACCCATGTCTTGCTCATTTCATTCTGGATCTCATTCACATCAATTTTTCTTTTGCCTTTATCATGTCTCTACTCATCTAGTTTTCTATTTGTTGGACCTCTTCTTTCATTATTCTTACTTCTGTAGAATCTTGTAATGTGACCAGATCTATTGCAATTAAAGAAAACAACATTTCTTTACTTATATGCTTGATTTTCTCTTGATCTACACTAATTTGCCATGTGTCCATATCCATTGCAAGTAAAGCAGTAACCATTGAAAGAGTTACCATTTTTTCTTGAGTTATTTATTATCATACTTTTGCATTCATTTGATCTATAACCATACCTCTTACACTTGAAGCATTGACCGGAGAAGGATGGACCATTTTGATTTACTCTACTTCTACACTGAGTAGATCTATGACCAAATTTATTACAATTAAAACAATTTCCATTAAATGATGGATATCTTTAAGCATTAGGCTGTCTTACCAGAGGTCTTCTAGGTCTGTTTCTCCCATTCCTTGGTTGAAAATTTCTTTGTCTAGATCTGGAGCTTTCACCTTTCTCATATCCAAGGCCATGCTTGTCATCAACCTTTTTCTATCCTTCAAGCAGTGCTTCAAGTTTAGCTGAGCTTATCCTGAACTTCTCCTTTTATTCATTTGCAACTTCTAGGTCACGTCTAAGAATGACAATTTGCCTTTCAAGTTCTCTCTCATTGTCTCTGCTTTCTTGTAGCTTAGACTCTAGGAGGCCAGTGATTTCATCCAATCTGCAGCATTCTTCAGTTCTTTCTTTTAGATTTTGGTTCAGGTCTTCTTCAGTTTTCTTTCTGTCTTCAATTTCTTTGGTAAGCCTCATCACCTCAGATTTCATCTCATGTTTTTGGACAACAACCTCTTTGGCTAACTTCTCACATTCCTTTATCTTCCCTTTCAGAGCCTCATCCTTTTTGTTGTTCTCATAATGATTTCCCAGTTGAAGAGGTTGTTCCTTCCTCTTCTCATTGGATTTACTCAATTTTTCTTTTAAGATCTCAATGAAGTTTTCAACATTTTTGAGGTTCCCTTGCAGCTCTTGGACTTCTGCTCTAGACTGCTCAAGATCTTCTAGAGAAAGATTAAGTTTCCCTTGGAGGTTATATTCATCCATTTTACTGCCTTCCTAGATCTTCCTCAAGCTATTAAACTTTTTCAAAGGAACCTTACTCTGATACCAATTGTTTGAATTAGAGGTGACAACTGAGAGGGGGTGAATTAGTTGTCATAAAACTTTAAAACTTGCAGCAATTAATTCCTTTTTACTACTTCATTAATAAATTAATAATGTTATCATGAAAAGCAAGAATCAACAACACATGAGCAGAAATAGAAATAACACATTTGACACCAAGATTTTTGATGTGGAAACTCGGTTAAGGGAAAAACCATGGTGGGGGTTAACCCACAAAGATTATACTCTATTAAAAGTATTACAATCGAGAATGTACATGCATTCAGGCTCACTGCCTAAAGCTCACTACTCAAGGAAAGGCTTACTACCTATAGTAGGCTCACTGCCTACAGGAAGAAGTTTACAATGTGTTTGAACTGATAGTTAACATCTACCAATGCAAAGATTTAGTTTTGGTTTAAGCACAGAATTTGATACACTTCATGTTGTTATGCCCTTTTTACTACTCTGCCATAATCTAGATCTTAGATTCCTTCTCTTTCTCACCCTTTCTCTGCTCTTTTTCTCATTTACTTCATATTCACACACACACACACACCTCCAACACTTAGATCCATCAACTATATATATATCCAAATTCAAACACTTTTCTGTCGGCCTTATGAAGAACTTAACAAACAATACAAGTACTTTGTTCTGTCAGTTGAATCCATGCGCCAATGATGATGCGTACTATAAATAACACTTGAAGGTCACCATTCATGTCAGCCACTAACATTATATCCCATACACAACTTACCAAAACACTTCTATTAGATCCGCATAAGGATCTAACACAAGTCGGCCTATTCTTTACTGAACTGTTCTGTCATATTATGACCTGATACTTAGATGCTCATAACTTTTACTCCCTTTGTCACCGGAGGATAAAATTCTATATTTAGATTGCCCTAACATCCTTATGACTTCTTCAGATCTGCTGCATACTCAGATTTGCCACCAGAGAGATCCAGACCAAGATACCGGACCCTGTCACATGCTCTATTTCTGGCTACCTAGACTTAGATAAATTCTTATTTTGACTTCCGGTATGAAAACATTATGTAATGTGGATGAGTGGAATAGTCTTAGTTTCCATCAATGACAACCCCTGTCATGCAAAGCAGTGTCTCTTGCCAACATCTAATGCTTTGGTTTAGTCCACATCAAATTTTGAGGTTGATTAAGTGATGTTCTACATGCTACACTCAAGCAGACTGACGTATATGGTGATAAGAATAAAGAGAATTTAAAAGGAGGTAAATATGTTTGTAAGAGTTAAGTTGGAGCTATTTTAAGTCCACCCTGACCTATTTCAATTTTGAAAATCTTGGTGCGAAGTGTGTGGTAAAAAGTCTCACACGCAACATCTTTTGGGATGACCTAGTTGATGATTGTAAATAAAGTAGACATAAATAGAGATGTGTTTTCAATACTTTAGGGTTGGAATATGATGTGACACAAGGGAATGATGTATGTTTTGTGATGTGATAAGGACCTATAGATGTGGATTGAGAAAGAATAGAGCAGACAGTGTAATTATAGAGCAGAGAAGTGTTGTAATTGTTGGCAAGAGACACTGCTAGGTGTCATTAGTGTTGTCATTGATGGAAACTAAGTCTATACTACACATCCACATTGCATAATTTGCCCATACCAGAAATCAGATTGAAGATTCATTTAAGTCCGGGAAGTCAAGAACAAAGTGTGTGACAGGGTCTGGTATCTTGGTCTGGATCTCCTTGGGAGTAGATCAAAGTTTGTCACAAATATGAGGGAGTCATAAGCATTGTTAGGATAATCTAAATCTAGAGTTTTGGCCTCTGGCGATGAAGGATTCAATAGTTATTAGCATCTGAGTATCAGGTTAACAGTTTGACAGAGCAGGCAAAAAAAGAACATGTAATTGATCTTGGTTCCAGATGTATGGAAGTTGTTAGTTGGACAAGTTGTGATGATCAGTGATAGTAGCTGACCTAATTAATGATTTGTGAGTGCAATTTTTGGTCCACGTTACAAGTGTAGATGGATTTAACTAACAAAGCAGAATTTTTAATAAAGTTCCAAGTGTTCTTGAAGCTAACTGAAAAGTGGTTGAAGATCTAGATGCAAATATATATAGCTGATGGATTTGAATGATTTGGGGGTGTGTGTGATGCAAATATGGAATAAGTGTGAAAAGGGTAGAGATCTAAGATTCAGATGTTAGCAAAATAGTAAAAAGGGCAGAGTGAAGATGAAGTGTATCAAGTCAGTATTTTATGCTTAACCGGAACTGAATCCTTGCATTGATAGATGCTATTTATCAGTTCAATTTCATTGTAATCTTCTTTCTGTAGGTAGTAAGCTATCTTTGAGTAGTGAGCTATGGGTAGTGAGCCTGAATGCATGTGTATTCCCCTTTGTAATACTTTTAATAGAGTATAATCTTAGTGGGTTAACCCCACAGTGGTTTTTCCCTTAACTGGGTTTCCACATCAAAAATCTTGGGGTCAAGTGTGTTACTTATGTTTTTGCTCATGTGTTATTGATTCATTCTTTAATGTTCATATCATTAATTTGATTAGAATTTTTAAAAGAGGATTAAAGGTAGAAAATTTTATTTTGTGTGATAACAGATTCACCCCTCCTCTCAGTTGTTTGGACTAATTCCAACAATTGGTATCAGAGCAAGGTTCCTTTGAAAAATTTTATCAGCTTAAGGAAGATCTGGGAAGGTAGTAACATGGATGAATATAAACTTCAAGGGAAACTTAATCTCACCCTAGAAGAACTTGAGTAGTCTAGAGTAGAAGTCTAAGAGCTGCAAGAAAACATCAAAAAGGCTAAAGAGTTCATTGAGATTTTAAAAGGAAAATTGAGAAAATCCAATGAAAAAGGGAAGGAGCAACCTCTTCAACTAGGAAATCATTATGAAGACAAGGCCCTAAAAGAGAAGACAAAGGAATGTGAAAAGTTAGCTAGAGAAGTTGTTGTCCTAAAACATGAGATGGAATCTATGGTGATGAGACTAACCAAGGAAATTGAAGATAGGAAGAAAAATGAAGAAGAGATGAATCAAAATCTTAAAGAGAGAATTGAAGAATACTACAGATTGGATGGAATAGCTGGTCTCCTAGAATCTAATCTGCAAGAAAGCAGAGACAATGAGAGAGAACTTGAGAGACAAATTATCACTCTTAGACATGACCTAGAAGTTGCAAATGAAGATAAGGAGAAGTTCAAGATAAGCTCAGCTAAACTTGAAGCATTGATTGAAGGACAAAGAAAGGATGATGACAAGCATGCTCTCGGATATGAGAAAGGTGAAATCTCTAGATCTGAACAGATAAATTTTCAAGCAAGGAATGGGAGAAACAGAACTAGAAAACCTTCAGTAAGATAGCCTGATGCTCAAACATATCCATCATTCAATGGAAATTGTTTCAATTGCAATAAATTTGGTCATAGAGCTACTCAGTGAAAAAGCAGAGTAAATCAAAATGGTCCATCCTTCTCTGGTCAATGCTTCAAGTGTAAGAGGTATGGTCATAGATCAAATGAATGCAGAAGTATGATAATGAATAATTCTAACAATAGAGGAATTGGTAATTCTTTCAATGGTTACTATTTTTCTTGCAATGGGTTTGGACACATGGCTAATCAGTGCAGATCAAGAGGAAATCAAGTTTATAAGCAAGGAAATGTTGTGTGCTTTAATTGCAATAAATCTAGTCATATTACAAGATTCTGCAGAAGTAGGAACAATGGAAGAAGAGGTCCAGTAAACAAAAAACTGGATGAGTAGAGACATGACAAAGGCAAAAGAAAAAATGATTTGAATGAGATACAGAGTGAAATGAACAAGACTTGGGTGAAGAAAGATACAATGAACAATTGTGATGGGTCCGCACCGGAATCCGATGCTGACAATTCCTCCAGGAATTAAATTAGGAGCTTTGGCTCAAGGGGAGCTACATTGAACATCAAATTCCCCCAATCAGTAAGTGGGTGCCTGGATATGGCACAATGAGAAGATATTTTGAATTGTTTCAAAACTTTTGGAAGGATTTTTAAAAGAAAAGATGTTAACATGGAAATTTTTAGAGTGATTCATTAAAAATAGTTCAAGAAACAAAGTAACCAGGTGAAGCTAGGGCAACACATTTATTACAATGCAAAATTAGGTTTTGTAAAGGATAAAAGGTCACTTAATCATGCATTTGAACCACTTTGCATTCGAAGGAAACAAGTAGAAGAGCTTCTGAGTTGTAAATCCAAAGATTGAAGAACAGAGAGAAAATTCAATCGGTAATTGATCAACCCTAACCCCGCGGAAGAAAAAGGTACTTCTCTATAAAGATTTGAATCTAAAATTTATTGAGATGGCTTCTCCTCATGTTGTTGACATTACTGAAAGGCCTCAACCCAAATTTAAGAAGCATCCTCACAAATCAATAGAAATCGACCCATTAGGTGCTTTTTCAAGTGTTCCATATGGTGTGCTGCATGTTGAAGATATTAGGGTTTATATTCATGCAAACATAGATGAATTTGGTGATTCAAGGTATGTAGACTTGTTTGAGAGTCATCTCAGGGATGAAAATCACGATCTTAAACCTGAGTATAAGGCACTGCATGATAAACACTTTATTCAGATTATGGGGTTTCCAACATTTGATGAAGATGAATGGGTCCGGTATGTTTTGAGTCGAATGCATGATGAATTCATTTGGCTATTAAAACCATTCAAGATTACCAAGGATGTTATCAGAATTGTGACTGGGTTAAAGTCAATGAGTGGATTACCCATGTTAAAATCTATGAAAAACCAAATTGTTACTGATGCAACCAGTGCTAAATTTGATAGGAGGGCTATGACTATAAATGACATTATAGAACTGGATGTGAAGTTTTCTTCCATGGTGATTGGCTACAAGATATATCACTCCAACAGGGAGAATTCTGTCTCTGGAACTGCCATATATGCAGCATATCGAATGTTGAAGGAGAATGTAGATTATGACCTTTGTGAGTTGTTACAGAACTAGCTGATTGAGAACTTGAACAAAATCAAAAGGGATAAGAAAAACAATTTTAAATATGGTACTTTAGTTCTTTGCTTGTTTCTCTACTATATGAATGAAGTACCTAGAGTAAAGGGTGTTCACTAGACTAATGATGGGCCAATTGCCATTCAGATCAAAGATCATCTTCGCAGCATTGGTGATTTCAAAGCTCAAAAAATTGTAATATGGGGATACTTCAAGAATTTTTAGAGTATGATGCATTTAAGGGAAAGAATCCCTAAATAAATTGTTGAGAAGTACAAAAATGAAATATGCTTCATGGATGACACTGATCAGTGCCTAATGGAAGCAGTGGAACTAGAACTGTTGGGATCTACCCATGGGGTATGAAGTAGATGGAAAAATCTTGAATATGTATGCTCAACATCTTCTAAGCAAGCCTAAAGTCACAATAGTTGAAAGATTTGGAACATATGAGGAGCTAAGTTTAAAACTACATACTGAGCTTAGAGAACCTGAAACCAATAGGAAAGTAAGAAAAGAAGTTAAGAAATTGGCTTAAAATCTGGGCCTAACTAAGGAGGCTGTGAGGCAATTAAGGGAAAGGACTGAAAAGGTTGAGAAAGAGAAACAAGATAAGAAACAAAAAAGTGCTTTGGTGGAACCCTCTTCCACTTCAAGGACTACTAGGAGCTCTACTGCTGCCCCTATTCCTCCTAAGAATACAAAACTAGAGGCAAAATCATCTAGAAAAAGGGAGAAAAGGAAGAAAACAAAAGCATCCCAGACCTATGAAAGCACAAGAGAATAAGAAGAAGATACAGATCCTGACATTGAGATCAAAGAACTAAAATCCACAGGCACAAAAGTGGCCAAGATATCCAAGGAGATGCCCTCCAGAAATAAAATGGAAAGCAAGAGGTAAAAGATAGAGGAATATGTAGAGAAGCCTACCCTTTCAATAGATGACATCATTAAATTAGTTACTGTAGATGGAAACTTGGCTCTAATGACAGAATTCTATGATGACTATAGTGATGCTGACAAAAGAGTACTTAAGGAAGCAACGATAAGATATTTGAATATCTACAACAAGGCTCTTATTGAGATATATTCATTGATATCAAAAAGCCTTGAAAAAATTTTGGAACTGAGAAAAGAGAATGAAAAAAGCAAGGATCTTGAGATCTGAGAACAAATATTAATACAATTAAGCCCCCAAATTACTCTGAACAAATGAATTTGATATTTAAAGAAGCCAAGGATGAGTTTCGAAGTAAAAATTGAATGAATAAGCTTATGCTTTGGGAGACAGACAAGATTGCAAAGGAAACCAAAGAGATTCTCTGGAGTGCTTTGAAAAAGCACAATCTTCTTGTTGCAGAGGAGGTAAATGTAGAGATTGAGTTCTCATACATGAATGTTGAAGGATTAAAGATAAGCAACAGACTGAAACTCTAGATTCCTTTGTTCTAGAAGAGGAAGTGCAATAAGAAGAAGAGGAAGTATTGATGGAAGAAGCAAATGTTGGCCATGATCCTCCTGCTACTGATGACTTTGGAAAGGACCAAGAAAAAGAAGAAGAAAAAGAAAAAGAGAAGGAAGAGGAAAAAGCAAAGGGAAAAGAAGAACTAGTAGAAGGAGATGGTGCTAATGCACTGAAGCAAGACAGTCCAGTCACTACTGCTGACAAAGCACAAGGGAAGGAAACTGAAATAGAAAGTGTGGCAAGAGACATTGTGGATGCAGTGCATAGTTTTCTTAGCAAGGAGATGCTAGAGTTAGATGAGTTGGAATTGATACAAGGACCAATCAATTTTGACACTCTCTCTGGACCAAATGCTGAAGATATCATCATTTACACAAGCCAAGGCAAGGGAAAAATACTGAAGTCTCACATAGAAAATAGTGAGTTGATAGGCCTAGCATCCAGAATACTGGAGAAGATCATGCCCACATATCAGAAAAATACATCTGATTCTCCTTCTAGTAATTTGAAAAATCATGTGCATTTTGTAAATACAAATTTTGATTCTTTTAAGAAGTCAACCGAAGTAAAGGTCCGGAAAGATTTTTGGATAAGAGGTTTAGTGAACTAAAAGGCCTTATAGATAATGATAGAAAAACACTCGATATTGGTATAAAGAGTATTGAAATTTCTCTTAAGGATGGTGGTGATGTATATAAGTTTTGTTTATCATGGCCCAAAATAGTAGAGGATATTGAGAAAAAGATAAAGGAGCAGGAGAAAAAGCTACTAGACCTATCTCAAAGTTTTGATCCTTTAACAGTATCTCCGATGAGCTAAGAATGTCAATCAATTAGCCTAACAAATGAAATAAAGAATCTCATCAAAGAAAAGAAGAACATTATGGAAAGAATGGGTGAGCTCAGGGGACTGATTACCCCTAAGTTGGAAACAATGTTTAATACTTTGTCAGAGGCCCAAAGTACTGCCCAGGCAAGTGATCCCTCAAATATAAGGAAAGCAGAAGTATATGCATTTTTGCTAAGTGGACACATTTCAAATTTGGATGGTATGAAGAGAGGTTGGTCCACCGAATTTGTACAGTTAAAGAGTACTTTTGTAGATATTCTTAAATATCCGTAAATATAACATATGGACTGTTTGTACATCTGCAGCCTTGTATACAAATTTTTATTATTATTAATGATTGCGGATCCCACCCTTTGCCATTGATGTCAAAGGGGGAGTAAAGAGCAGTGAAAAATGAAGAATCCAACAAAGGGGGAGCACTAGAAAGCAGTGTGAACAATAGTATGGAGCACAAACAAAGGGGGAGTTATTCTGACACTTCGTCATATTTCACTAAGTGTTGCCATCAATGCCAAAGGGGGAGATTGTTGGAAAGAGACACTGCTAGGCATGATAAGTGTTGTAATTAATGGAAACTAAGTCTATACTACACATCCGCATTGCATAATTTGCCCATACTAGAAATTAGATTAAAGATTTGCTTAAGTCTGGGAAGTCAAGAACAGAGTGTGTGATAGGGTCTGGTATCTTGGTCTAGATATGCCTGGGAGTAGATTAGAGTTTGCTATGGATCTGAGGGAGCCATAAGCATTGTCAAGATAATCTAAATCCATAGTTTTGGCCTCTAGTGATGAAGGATTCAATAGTTATTAGCATCTAAGTATCAGGTTAACAATTTGTCAGAGCAGGCAGAAGAAGAACATGCCGACCTTGTAATTGATCTTGGTTTTGGGTGTATGAAAGTTGTTGGTTGGACAAGTTGTGATTATCAGTGATAGTAGCCAACCTGATTAATGATTTGTGAGTGCAAGTTTTGGTCTACGTTACAAGTGTACATGGATTTAGCCGACAAAGCAAAATTTTTAATAAAGTTCTAAGTGTTCTTGAAGCTGACTGAGAATTGGTTAAAGATCTAGATGCGAATATATATAGCAGATGGATTTGAATGATTTGGGGGTGTGTGTGATGCGACTATGTAATAAGTGCAAAAAGGGTAGAGATCTAAGATTTAGATGTTAGCAGAACAGTAAAAAGGGTAGAGTGAAAATGAAATGTATCAAGTCAGTATTTTGTGCTTAACCAGAACTAAATCCTTACATTGATAGATGCTAATTATCAGTTCAATTTCATTGTAATCTTCTTTCTGTAGGCAGTAAGCGAGCAATGAGCTCTAGGTAGTGAACCTAAATACATGTGCATTCCCCTTTGTAATAATTTTAATAGCGTATAATCCTTGTGGGTTAACCCCTGCCATGTTTTTTCCCTTAACTAGGTTTCCAGGTCAAAAATCTTGGTATCAAGTGTGTTACTTATGTTTCTGCTCATGTATTATTGATTCATGCTTTAATGTTCATATCATTAATTTTAGTAGAAATTGTAAAAGAGGATTAAAGGAAGAAAAGTTTAATTCTTGTGACAACTGATTCACCCCTCCCTCTTAGTTGTCCAGACCAATTCCAACAGTAATTCATATGAGTGAAAGGAGATTTTGATTGTGCTTCATTGGAACTATAATCCATGCATGTGTAAATGCGAATATAATAGTTCATCATAGGCAGTGAGCCATCCCATTTCTTTCTTTCTTCTCTCTTTCTCTTTTAGTGGGTAGTGAGTCCACCTGTAGTGAACATTTATGTATTACCTTAACCAGTTATAATATATCGTGAGCTAATCCTCAGACTGGTTTTTCCCTTTTTGGGTTTTCCATGTAAAAATCTTGGTGTTCATGTGTTATGCCTTGTGGTTATATTTTTCTATGCTTAACTTGCTTTATAGTTATTGAATTTGGAAATAGATTGAATATTTAATGTGTGAATGGTTTTATAGAATACGGATTCACCCTCCCTCTTAGTATTTTGGGTGTTCAATAATTTGTATTAGAGCCAAGTTCCTTGGAAGAAGCTTTACTTCTTAGGGAAGATCTTGGATGTTGAACACATGGCATCTAGAAAGTTTCCCACTCCTCTAGAGATAATTCCTATTGTTGAATTTTTAGGAGATGATTACATGCCCGTAAATAGTGAAGAACTCAAGACTGCTCTTGAAGACTTAGAGAGGACTGAAGAAGAAATCATAGAATTGAAGGAGAATGTCAAAGAAGCAGATGAATGTATCAAAAATTTGAGAGAGCAAGTCAAGAAGTTCAAACAAAGGCATAAGGAGGCCAGTGAACAATTGAGGTTAGCAAATGAATCCATGATTGGTTTGAAGGTGCAAGTTGAAGAAAAGGTAAGAACTAAGGAATGTTTGAACTCAATGGTGAAAGGCAAATCTGAAGAATGTACAAGACTAGAGAAAGAAGTTATGAAACTGAAATTAGATCTAGAAAAGGCAAAGAGCTATGAAGAAAAATTCAAGATAAGTTCTACAAGGCTTGATGAGATGATTGCAAGTTAGAAAGATCCCAATGATAAAGAAGGGTTAGGGTTTCAAAAAGATGAAAGTTTAAGATCTAGAAAAGCATCAAAAACTAAAGACATGAAGAACAATGGTAGGTAGATCTAAAATCAAAAGAGAAGAGCCAAAAGACCACCGATCAGACAACCTAATGCTCAAAGGTACCTATCTTGCAATGGTTATTGTTATTCTTGCAATCAATTTGGACATAAGGCTACACAATGTAGGAGCAGAGTGTATCAAGATATACCATCTTTCTCTAGTAAATGTTTTACATGCAAGAGCGTTGGTCATAAGGCCATTGAATATAGAAGTCAAAGGATGAATGGCTATAACAATGGTAGAATGATTCAATCTTTTAATGACAACTATTTTACATGCAATAGATTTGGGCACAAAGCTAACCAATGCATATCCATAATGAATGGAAGGAATGATGGTCAGAATCAAAGGAATGTTGTATGCTACAATTGTAATAAGCCTGGGCACATTGTAAAGTTTTACAAAAGAAGAAGCATGCAGAAGAACACTCCAGTAGAGAAGAACAAACCAATATAAGATTGATCCGACAAAAGCCAAAAAGGAGATGAGTAAGATTTGGGTTAAGAAGGAAGTAACAAAAGTGAATGGTGATCCTGTACTAGTACCCGATGTAGACATTTCCTCTAAAAACTAAGCTGAGAGATTTAGATTAGGGGGAGCATTAATGAAAATCTTTCCTCCCTCTACCAAATGTGTGGTGTTGAGGCCAGCATGAAGATATAAGCTGAATATTGGTATGCTTAATCATTTGAAGAAACTTTCAGTAGAAAATACTTGATTGCGGAAGATTGCGGAGCAATTCAAATTGACTGTGAGTTGCAGTGGAAGTGTTAGCAACTTTTTGAAGCAAAACATTTATGAAAAATTAGGTTTGATCTATAAGGGGTTATAAGCAAATTCATTTGATGGAAATTCACATTGCAAACAAGCACTCAAGCAAAATAATAGATCCTAAGTAGTGCAGCAAATAAGAGATTATTACAGTCAATGTTTTCAAGAAAAAACCCTAATCGAAAGCATTTTTCAAGGTATTTATAGTCTTCTACTCTTGATCTTAGAAATTAAGTAGAAAAAATGTTTAAGACTCAAGTGATTGATGTGTTAGATAGACCTAAACCTAAATTTAAGAAGCATCCTTTGAAATCAATGGAAACAGATTTGGATGGCATATTTTCTAAGGTGCCCTTTGGTGTGTTGCACAATCAAGACATTAGGGCTTACATTCATATGAATATGGACGAATACAATCATGTCAAGTTAGGGCAAGTTTGGTTCAATGAATTGACTGATCATAACTACAATCTGAAAATAGAATTCAGTGCCCTAGTTGAGAAGAAGTTAGATGTATGGAACAATTTTCCTATCTTTTGCTATGAAAATGCTTGGGTAAGATATGTGTTGAGAAGGATACATAATGAATTCCTGTGGTTGGATGTCCCACACATAATCAACAAGGAGGCCATCAAGGCCGTAACAGGGTTGCATTCCACCGATACCATACCAACTCTAAAGTTTGTGAAGAATGATGTAGTGATGAAGCTTACAGGGGCAAAGTTTGATAAAAGGGCTTTGACAGTCAATGACATAGAAGATTCGGTAGTTAAATATGCTTCTATGGTAATTGGATACAAGATTTACTTCACTAATAGAGAGAACTTTGTTTTTACTACTAGCATCTACACTGCCTATCAGATGGAAAAGGAAAATGTAGACTATGATCTATGTGAGCTTCTCTGGCAATAACTTCCAGAGAATTTTAAGAAGATCAATGAGTCCAAATACCCATTCAAGTTTGGTACTCTCATTATTTATCTACTATTTTACTTCTTGAGAGAGATACCTGGTGCACAAAATGTTATATGGTTAAGAGACATTCTAGTGGCATTACAGATTAGAGATCACCTGCAAAGAATTCGGAACATTGATGCTCAAAGTGCAGCTCTGTGGGGCTATTTCAAAGTTTTCTAGGAAAAGATGCAAGCTAGGGTCAAAATCCCTAGGAGAGTTGTGGAAAAATATGAAAATGACATCATTTTCATGGTAGCCAAAGATGAGAGCTTGATGGAAGCAGTGGAGCCCAGAACTATATGAATCTCAGAGATGGGATACGAGGTTTTAGAAGACACTCTGGTTGCTTTGTTTGAACTGATGCTCAACAAACCTCATGACACTTCGGAATAAAGGTTTCTTACTTTCAAAGAAAAGTCCATGAAAATCTATATGGAGCAAAACAAGCCTCAATCACAGAAGAAAGCACAAAAGATAGTTGAGAAGTTTGTAGAGAGGGCTAGGATATCCAAAGAACAACTACAATAAGCCAAAGCTAAGAGGAAAGTAGCTGAAGAGGCTAGTGTTGCAGAGGAACAAAAGAAGAAAACTAAAGAAAAGGAGCCTACATACAACACTAAAATGTCAACTAGGACCTCATCCTCTCCTGCTGGTTCATCCAAGGCCTCCGGAGCTCCTGCTACTGTTGTTATAGAGAATAATGATAAAGCTAGTACCTCTGAACTAGTAAAGAGGAGAAGAGTCAAGAGAAAATGGTGCAGGAGCACCTAATAGAACATCTTGGAGAAAGAAGACAAAAATGACCATGGAAGGAACCTATGGAACAAATCAAGTCAATTGGGACACCTTACAACCAATTATGGCATGTTGCAATATTCAAAATGATGTAATAGTTAAATGTCCTGAGGGTACTAGTAAGGACCCTAGGACCAAAAATGATGTAAGTTGGGCCAATAGTGCCCCTAAAGTCAAATAGAGGTGTCTAAGACCAGTAAGAAAGTATAATGAACCTAAGAAGATCATACATGGTGAATTAATAAGGTAGGAGTTCATTAAATAAGGTAGAAATACTCTAAACCAAAGTTTTAAATTCAAATTTCTGAATTATGCATTTAGGCGAGAAAAGCCTTTTTGATTAGTTTTTGAAGTTTAACCATCCCTAACTAATGGGAATTGGTTGTAGAAGTTAGGGAGAGGTTATATAAGCTTGTTCAAGGCATGAGATGTGAGAGGGAAGCATTTTTGGAGGCTTGTTTGTATGGCAGATTGAAAAGAATAGTAAAATTTAGTTCTCTCTTGCATTTTCTTCTTATTTTCTATTGGTCTTTTGATCTGTGGTGGTTGGAAAATGTTTTAAAACCTTCATTGAATAGTAATAGACTTGTTTCTATGCTTTGAGAAGGTTTTTGGATCAGTTTATTGCTGTTTGTATTGACTATCATAAGGAACAGTAGGCTATCCTATACATTTTGAGGGGTTTCAATGCCTCATAGGACCTTTCCATGGATGTAGGATCTTGAGTCTCATGGAATAGGTCCTCATTAACATGTACTATATGATTTCTAACTTGGAAAAGTAGGAGGAATGCAAAAAGGGGGAGGTGATCACCATTTGAAGTCAGGGATTGCTTGTGAAAGAGCATTGAAATGGTGGCATAGTTATAACAGCCAGAGGTCCGTCTTAACAAGGTGACTTTTTTATGTTTGATATTATCTAGTATGGTCCTGGAGATGGTGATAGACCTTTGAATGAGATTTGGAAGTGATTGGAAGTGGGAGATCTAGGAAGCCCTAGGTTTTAGGCCCTAGAAATGAGGTTTTTGTATTTGAACTTCTGAATGTACAAACCACCTAATCAAACCTAGAAAATCCTTTGTTTTGAACCCTTTACTAGACTATTTTTAGGTTTGGAGAGTAGATGACAAGTTTTCCATAGGGTTCCTTTGTAAAATGGTCAATTTAGGCCTTGTAGGAAGGCAACAAGGTGTTAGGACAGTCACATTTGGTCCAAAACAATAGTAGGTAAGTTTGAGATATGTTGTATAACTTGATAAAGGGTACTCAGATCAGTCATTTTTTTTGAGAGTGATTTGGGAAAGTTGAGAGAAAAATGCAAATTAGTCACTAAACAAGGCTACTAGGATTAGGCCTAGTCAAGTGGAATTGTCAAGAACCAAGAAAAATGGTGTATAAAACCTATTGAACCTTGTTGGTTGGAGTAGGTTGAGACCCTAGAAGGTGCAATATTTTCATCTGAGAAGTTGGAACCCAAATTGGAGCCCTTTGGTGGAGTTTAAGGCAAAGGGAAGACTAGTGAAGTCTTATTGATTGAAGCCCACAAGCCATTATTGTTTCAAATCTTTTGATCTTGTTAAATTAACTTTAGAGACCTAACACCTCTGCATCATAGTGGTATTAGAGCCACAAGTAGGTCCTTGAGGGAGTAGTAGGATCTTGTGAAAGAGTTAAGGGTTGGTGATAGTTGTGAAGATGGCTCCTAAGAATCAGATGGCTAGGGAGAATAATGAATTGAGAGAAGCCTTAGAGGCTAGGGAAAAAGAGTTGAGGGATAGAAGAGAATAGGATGCTACAAGGGAAAGAGAGTTAAGACAAGTAAGAAGGGAGAATGCATCAATCTTGGCAAGGTTGGAAGCATTGGAAAAGAATCCTAGAGGGGATGAACAAGATGATCAAGAAGGAGATGATGGAGGACATGAGAAGGCAGATGAGAACCCTTCTAAGGATGAATTGGATCCTGAAGAAAAGAAATTTGTGAGATTGCTTAAGGCAGTCCAAGGAAGTGGAACAAAGGCAAACATAGAGTTACCTATCTATCAAGGGAAGATGGATAGTGAAGAGCTATTAGGGTGGATAGATGCCCTTGAAAATTTTTTTGAGTATGAGGAGATGAGTGATGAGAAGGAGATTAAATTTGCAAAGACAAAGTTGAGAGGGACAACACTTACATGGTGGAGTAGTGTACAAATAGAAAGAGTGGCTAGAGCTGGAACAAGAATCACTTCTTGGGGTAGGATGAAGGATATGATGAAGGATCAGTTTCTTCCATCTGATTACTCTATTCAAACAAAGAGGATGAGGCAGAACTTGAAGCAGAAGGACATGGATGTTATGTCCTATACTAAGCAATTTCATAAGCTTAGTATTAGAGGAGGATTGGAAGATGAAGAATAAAATCAGAAAGTGGCAAGATACCTTAATGGGCTTAGGTACAACTTGCAAGATGAGATTGGTTTGACCATACCAAAATCACTTGGAGAATGTTTTCAGTTATCCATAAGGGCTGAAGAGAGGGTAAAGAGGAAGCAAGAAATACAAGGAGGTAGTGGTAGAGGATATAGAGGTAGGGGTAGACCTACTAATGAAGGACAGAGTAGCAAAGAGAAAGGTAAAGAGTTTTCTGTAGATCAGAGAAGTGGATATAGAGGTGGAGGTAGGTTTGGATTAGGTAGAGGAGTATTCACAAGCAGATGTTATCATTGCAATGAAGTGGGACACATATCTTTCAAATTTCCTAAGAGGGATGATGTTGATAAGAACAAGGAGAGAAGAGTTCATTTGGCACAAGAAGAGGAAAAGAAAGAAGACCAAGAACCAGCACCAACCTATCCAGTTACAGATGGAGAATTGCTCATGGTAGAAAAAGGCAAAATGCAACAAGCACCACAAGTATCCTTTTTTAAAACTAATTGTTTAAGCCATGGGAAAATGTGTAAGTTGATTATAGATTTAGGTTCACATGATAATCTAGTTTCTTGGGATATGGTACACAAATTAGGATTGAAGACATTTGATCATCCTAATCCTTACAATGTCACTTAGGTAAGTCAAGAGCAGCAAGTAAGGGTTAGTCAGAGGGCATATGTTGATTTTTCAATTGGTCCATATCAGGATTATGTTTTGTGTGATGTCATTTGAATGACACGTGGGCATGTAATCTTGGGTAGACCATGGCAATATTTAAGAAGGACAATTCATGATGGTTATACTAATAACTATTTGGTGCACAAAGATGGCAAATAGTTTAGACTAATCCCTTACCTTGTGGAGACAAGAAGGAACATGTTACTATCTGTTTTGGAGAGAAATTGAAGTTGGATGTGTAGGTTAGATAGCAGGAGCAGTTGCAGTAGAAGAAGGTTTATAACAGTTCTAAAGAGCAGCAAATTTGGGACTTAAGTCATGTCAAGGTTGGGGACATTGCTTTCCCTATAGGGAGGCAGGAAAAGGAAGGCAAACAACAAGGAAAAATAGATCCAAATCTCAAGATGGAGAAGGCAGAAACACCACAGCAACAAGGTCCTAGGCAAGGACACCAAAACATGTTTTATGATGCTAACATTGTTTGTAAGAGTCATGCAAGTGGGAGAAGGAGAAGGATGACCCTTGGAGATTTCATGTTTCCTATCACAAATCAGAGGAACATTTCAAAGAGACTACATGAGGTTTGGAATAAATCACATGCCTCTTGGGACAAGAGTTTTTATCATGTTGGGGAGTATGGTGCAGGAGCACCGAATAGAACATCTTGGAGCAAGAAGACAAAAATGACCATGGAAGGAACCTATGGAACAAATCAAGTCAATTGGGACACCTTACAACCAATTATGGCATGTTGCAATATTCAAAATGATGTAATAGTTAAATGTCCTGAGGGTCTTGGTAAGGACCCTAGGACCAAAAATGATGTAAGTTGGTCCAATAGTGCCCCTAGAGTCAAATAGAGGTGTCTAAGACCAGTAATAAAGTATAATGAACCTAAGAAGATCATATATGGTGAATTAATAAGGTAGGAGTTCATTAAATAAGGTAGAAATCCTCTAAACCAAAGTTTCAAATTCAAATTTCTGAATTATGCATTTAGGCAAGAAAAGCCTTTTTGATTAGTTTTTGAAAGTTTAACCATCCCTAACTGATGGGAATTGGTTGTAGAAGTTAGGGAGAGGTTATATAAGCCTGTTCAAGGCATGAGATGTGAGATGTGAGAGGGAAGCATTTTTGGAGGCCTGTTTGTACGACAGATTGAAAAGAACAGTAAAATTCAGTATTCTCTTGCATTTTCTTCTTATTTTCTATTGGTCTTTTGATCTGTGGTGGTTGGAAAATATTTTAAAACCTTCATTGAATAGTAATAGACTTGTTTCTATGCTCTAAGAAGGTTTTTGGATCAGTTTCTTGCTATTTGTATTGACTGTCATAAGGAACACCATGCTGTCCTGTACATTTTGAGGGGTTTCAATGCCTCATAGGACCTTTCCATGGATGTAGGATCCTGATTCTCATGGAATAGGTCCTCATTAACATGTACTATATTATTTCTAACTTGGAAAAGTAGGAGGAATGCAAAAAGGGGGAGGTGATCACCATTTGAAGTCAGGGATTGCTTGTGAAAGAGCATTGAAATGGTGGCATAGTTATAACAGCCAGAGGTCCGTCTTAACAAGGTGACTTTTTTATGTTTGATATTGCCTAGTATGGTCTTGGAGATGGTGTTAGACCTTTGAATGAGGTCTGGAAGTCATTGGAAGTGGGAGATCTAGGAAGCCTTAGGTTTTAGGCCCTAGAAATGAGGTTTTTGTATTTGAACTTCTGAATGTGCAAACCACCTAATTAAACCTAGAAAATCCTTTGTTTTGAACCCTTTAATAATACTTTTTTTAGGTTTGGAGAGTAGATGACAAGTTTTCCATAGGGTTCCTTTGTAAAATGGTCAATTTAGGCCTTGTAGGAAGGCAGCAAGGTGTTAGGACAGTCACATTTGGTCCAAAACAATAGTAGGTAAGTTTGAGATATGTTTTATAACTTGATAAAGGGTACTCAAACCAGTCATTTGTTTTGAAAGTTCTTTGAAAAAGTTGAGAGAAAAATGCAAATTAGTCACTGAACAGGGCTACTAAGATTAGGTTTAGTCAAGTAGAATTATCAAGAACCAAGGAAAATGGTGTATGAAACCTGTTGAACCTTGTTGGTTGGGGTAGGTTGAGACCCTAGAAGGTGCAATATTTCATCTGAGAAGTTGGAACCCAAATTGGAGCCCTTTGGTGGAGTTTAAGGCAAAGGGAAGACTAGTGAAGTCTTATTGATTGAAGCCCACAAGCCATTATTGTTTCAAATCTTTTGATCTTGTTAAATTACCTTTGGAGACCTGACACCTCTACATCAGAAAAGGGCATAGAGATGTATATGTCAGTCATGGTGTTGGTGGAGAAGAAGAGGAAGAATAAGAAGGAAAAGAGAAATTGGTCCAGAAGAAAAACGGATCTCTTCCTACTAATGAAGAGACACAGGCAAAGAAGACCAAAAATGATAATACTAGAGAAGAAGATATCTGTAACAAAGAGAAAGAAGGCTTCATCTTTAGGAGAAGAGAAGTTACTTCAAGAGAAGGAGAGTCCTCTGGAAAGGGAAAAAGAAAAGGAAAGAAGAAGGATAAGAAAGATAATTCTTCCATATCCCTTGAAGCCACCATCAATGCCATAGTTGAGCATGGAAGTCTAAACCAAGTGGCTGACCCGTATGATGAAACCTCAGATGAGAACAAATCCATCATTGAAACTATTGTAATCAGGTACCTAGATATGTTCAATAAATCCTTGATTGAAGTTAATAGTGAGTTATCAAATAGCCTAGAATGTATTCTAACTGCCAAGAGAGATGAGGCTATGGCTAAGGATGTGGAAATGAGAGAAACTGTTTTGAAGAAGTTTTGTCCAAATCTCTTTGGACAAGAGAAAATCAAAGCCACTTAGAGACTAAGAAAAAAGTTTAGAACTAAAAGGAGGACCAACACTCTTATGGCTGGGGATAGAAAGGAGGTTGAAATTTTGGTGAAAGAAACTAAGGAGATAACTCTAAATGTGCTCAATGAGCTTCAGATTCCAACTATTACTGAGATAGATAAAGAAGATCAGATGAATCATAATGTTGGCACCTCAAGTGTAGTTCCAGATGTGGGTGGAGAGAAAAATCTACAATCTTCACCACCCCCTACAAACTCATTGGATCAAGGTGTGATATCTCCTCTGAAGAACTCAGGAAATAATGAAGAGATGAGGGAATTTGCTGGAGAAAAGAATACAGAGGAAAAAGAAAATCAAAAAGAGGAAACTCCAAAACAAATGGATAATAACTCTAGTCTGGAGATCAGTGCAGAACAACAAGTACCTATTGGAGAAAACCCTCTAGAGAATCCTACTACACAAGTGTCTACTAGAGATGAAAGAAGAGACACTGTTGGTGAAAGCTAAGTAGCTTAACCTTTGGATTCCATCAGATAATTTTTGGTAAAACAATGAGAATTGAAAACTTTGTCAAATTCTAATTTGCTACAAGTGCCTGCTACTAATGGACAAATAAACTTGGCCAGTATGTCTCCCTTTCAAAAACTCAAGCTGGGGACAATTTTTCAAGCCACGGCTCAAGAAGAAATTTTGAAGTCACATATTGAAAGTAATGAGCTGATAGAGGAAGCTATGACAATTTTTGAAAAAAAAATTGCCAGAAACTAAAAGAGATACTTCGTTGACTCCCACCTTGCAAATGAAGAAGATCATGGAGTCTGTGAATAGTAAGTTTGAATCTTTTGAATATATGGTAGATAAGCAGGTTAGAGAAGAGATTGATAGCAAGAGGTTAATAGAGTTGAATGATAAGTGCTCTAAGGCACAAATTTTGTTAGATAATAGCATTAAGTATGTTGAGACAACTATTAATGATGCAAATACATAGTATCAATTTTGCTTAAATGGCCCACAACAAGAAAAGACATAAAGGACAAGATAAAAGGCTTTGAAAATCAACTTGTATAGCTCTTGAGAACATATGATCCTTGGAAAGATTTGAATGGAGATCTGAGAGATGTAATAGAGAAGGCTTATGTAAATATAAAGAAATTACAAAATTAGGAGTCTATAAAGGACCAAATGAGTCAACTAAGAGAAGTTGTAAGTTTTAAGATAGCTTCCATGATGGGCCTGATCAGTGAAGCTGACAAGTTAAGAAAGATGATTGATACTCCTGACACTGTAGATAAAGTAGAAGATCTGTTACCACAGATTAATGGGCATGTATAGTTTTTGAAGTATGGTAAGGCCAGATGGGATTTAGATTTGTTATAGCTAAAAAACATCTACAAAGACATCTTGCCTAAATCTCAGTAAGTCCTGATTTCTCATGTACATATGCAAAAGGTTATAAGGTATTTTTGAAAGTTTAGTGTAGAAATTAGTTACTTATGGGGAGCAATTTTTTAGTTTGTATATACTCATGCTCTCTAGACAAAAGGAGATCTAATAAAATGTTTATATCCTTTGCCATTGATGTTAAAGGGGGAGAGAAATAGATGTGAAAAAGTTATTTTTGATGGAGAGATGTAGATGTGGAAAATATTTGTCTTAGGGGGAGAACATTCAAAGATTTGGTTTTGATGGTTTTCACATCATATGTTGCCATAAATGCCAAAGGGGGAGATTGTTGGAGATACCAGTTTGAGAGACACTATTGGTATATTGAGGAGTATGATAGTGACCAAGTGTTTTCATTGATGGCAACAATGACTAGAGAATAAACAATTATTAGATGGCAACAAAGGTTAGAAACCAAAATTGGGTTGTGAGGTTATAGTGATAGCCCTCACATGATGTTTCTATACTCATAATGGTACCTATGTAAAAGGTTTTTGATCTGGAAGATAACTTGGTGAAAAATTGGCTAAGTATTAGACTATTTTCTTAGTACACAGTGTTATAGTTTTCTAGTCTGCGTTCGTTACAGGTTGAAGATCTTGGTTTGTAGTTTTGGTATATTGTTAAGGACTATTAGAAGCATCTAAATCTAGAATTCCACCTTCTTAAGATTTCTAAAACGTTAGCTACATGTTGAAGAAGTTTGGGATGACAGAGTGTAGTCTTATCCAGTGTGTGTACATGTTTATTTTGGTCCGTATATCTTTGGTATGACACATTTCCTTCTATAGTTCTAAGGTAGTATTGGCACATGTTTGGACATTCCAAATACAAAGCTTTAGAGGTTGAAGCCTTTGGATGTGTGAGATAAGTTTTTCTAAGTATCGTCATGTGGATAGACAGTGAATGACTGTGACAGAGATTGAGTTCCATTACTCCACATTTCTCCACATGAAAAGATTTTTCTTTGTGGATTTGGGGATTTATTTATAGATGTTGGAAGTTTACTTATTCTATGTTTGAGACAATGTGCAGGTTCGATTGTTGAGTAATGCTTTGACATTCAGTGTGCACCTGAGTTACTTTGCCCATGAAGCTAACCTAAAGATGTTTACTTGGTGCAAAGCATTCCTAAATCTACAGTGTTTCCCAGGGAGGCTCTATAGGTCATGTTGACATAGGAGAGTGTATCTCATGCTTTGGTTTAGTCTGCATTGAATTTTGAGGCTGATTAAGTGATGTTCTACATGCTACACTCAAGAAGACCACCTTAATTGGTGATAAGAATAAAGCAAATTTAATAGGAGGTAAACATGTTTTATAAGAGTTAAGCTAGATCTATTTTAGGTCCACCCTGACCTATTTCAAGTTTAAAAATCTTAGCACAAAGTATGTGGGAAAATGTCTCACATGCCACATTTTTTGGGATAACCTAATTGATGATTGTAAATAAAGCAAATATAAATAGAGATGTGTTTTTTATGCTTTGGGGTTCGAATGTGATGTGACGCGAGGGAATGATGTATGTTTTGTGATGCAACAAGCACCTACAAATATGGATTGAGAAAGAATAGAGCAGATAATGTAATTATAGAGTAGAGTAGTGTTGTAATTCAGATGAGTGAAAGGAGACTTGATTGTGCTTCATTGGAACTATAATCCATGCATGTGTAGATACAAATGTAATAGTTCATCATGGGCAGTGAGCCATCCCATTTCTTTCTTTCTTCTCTCTCTATCTCTTTTAGTGGGCAGTGAGTCCACTTGGATAGTGAGTCCACCTGCAGTGAGCATTTATGTATTACCTTAACTGGTTATAATATATTGTGAGCTAATCCTCACCATGGTTTTTCCCTTTTTGGGTTTTCCGTGTAAAAATCTTGGTGTTCATGTGTTATGCCTTGTGGTTATATTTTCTATGCTTAACTTGCTTTATAGTTATTAAATTTGGAAATAGATTAAAGATTTAATGTGTGAATGGTTTTATAGAATATTGATTCACCCCTCCCCTCTTAGTATGCTGGGTGTTCAATAGACATTTCTCCTAAACACCTCTGCAAACCCCTACAAGTCACAGTCTTCAAACTGGTGAACACAACTTCCTCTACACAATAAACTAGAACACAAAATTTAGAATATTACATCTCTAAACATCTCTTAACAACATAGCCAAACTGCAAAGTTAGATCTTCAATATAGAGGAAATACGGAGCAAAACCAGAACACTACTCTGTAAACCAAAATGCCACTTCAACAAACTATTTCCTTTATTAATCAAATTTTCTCAAAAGAACTTGGAAACAAATCAACATAAACATATTCTTAACACCTTTAGTACCTCTTCAGAGAAACCAAATCATCTTTAGCAAAACAACTCAACCAAATAACTCATGCCATTGCAACAACCTCATCTTCGCTCAACCAACCTCATCATCAAAGATAGTATCCACTCAACACTAACTACTCATACTCTTGCACCACCAACTACTCATACAAATGACACAGTTGACACCAATGACAACACGTAATGTGAAAGACCTATTGCAAGAATATGCTACTTATGTTGTCATTGATGTCAACATCCTTAGGTTGTCATTGGTGTCAACTGTGTCTTCTAATATTGTTGATTGTTGCCTGATTAATTTGTCATGTTAAAGTGATTTGAATACATTATAGAAGTGCTGATGATGTTGGTATAGTTCTCTTATTGCTGAGTTTCCAAGTTCTTTTTAGAAAACTTGATCTCCAGTGGAAACAATGTGTTGTAGAGTATTCTGGCTTACAAGATATTGTCTAATTTTTTGCTCCACATTTCTTCTATGTTGAAGACCAGAGTGTGAGATTTGGATATGTTTAAGAGATGTGTTTGAAGATACTAAATCCAGAATTTGGTGGATTGGATCATTGTATAGTAGAAGTTATGTTCACAAGTTTGAAGACTGCAATTGATAGAGTTTCTGTGTTGTACAGAGGTGTCTGGGAGAAAATATTTTGCTTCACATTTCTCTGCAGACTGGCTTCAAGTGATGTGGTTTTGAACATATGTTTATAAGGTCCTTATCTATCTTTATTCTAAAGGAATTGTGATTTGGTGCTACAAAAAGCAAGTTATTGAGTAGCAGAGCTTAGTAGTATTGATTGTAAGTGTCTTCAAGTGAGATTTGTTGTCTTCAAGTGAAAATTGTTGTAGCTAGATTTTTTGGCTCCTAGGTGATTTTATGTTGTTTGTGGATGTCTCCAAATTGTGTTGAAGACTTTTTATTGATCTACAAGCTATGATTGAGTTCTTGGAAGTGTGTGTCTAAGTATTCTTAGTGTTTGCACAAGTTTGGCCGACTTGGGTGCTAACACTCCTTAAGGATGTGTTTCGTGGATTGTAGAAGTGTGTTGAAGTGTGTGAAGATATATTTGGGTCCAAGCTAAGTAATAAAGTTTTCTAGCTTCATTCATTTGATTTGCAAGATTGTTTAGGTCCAGACCTAGTTTGAATTGTGTATTTTTGTCGACCTTGAAGATTGTTCCAAAGGGTGTAAAATGTACTACCGACCTTGATGTATGTTCCAAGGTTGACGATTGATATAAATAAGTGAAAAGGATTCATGTGTCTGTGTGAAGGTGGTGAGGATATGAAGATGAGGATGTGTGTGTTGTGAGGCTATGAAAGGAGATGTATTGTGCTTCAATGGAGCTGAACTCAGGCATGTGGTAGATGCTATTATATTAGTTCATGGTAGTGAGCCATTTTGGTAGTGAAGAATCTCTAGAAAGGATTCTTAGGACCCCTAGGGTTTGTGTTGAAGCATCACACTAAAGACTAGATAATTGGTGATAAGAGCAAAGGTGTATTGACAAGAAGAAGAATTGTATATGAAAAGGCAAATCTCTATTTAATTTTAAAGGTTAAACCTAAGACAGTTACTGAAGAATGTAAAGATGAGTTTTGGATCAAGGAAATGGAAGAAGAACTGATGCAGATTGAGAAGAATCAAACTTGGGAACCTGTCCCTAGTGATGAAGGGGGTAAATCATAAAACACACAAAAATAGAACATAGAAAATAGAATATTTCTTTATTGATCCGGGCAACTCATTACATTACAGAAGCTCAATTACAATTAGAGGAATCAATCCTCCATAGGCTACAATACACTACAGCTACACATCACTAGGCTCTGGAATCTTCTTTCTTCTGTAACTCCAAATTAGCTAGGGTTTCTATTTCCCCACCTATTCATGACTCCACACTTGCCCCCTTAACTCTAATAGTCCCAGGGTTCCCAAAAATGGTTATTAATAGCCTTTTTAGTGTCCAACAACCTAATTTCAAAATTTGCATCTCCCTCCAAAAATAGGTCAACTTTCAGGAGCCATAACTTTTGATCCGGGTGTCCGATTGATGAACCGTTTTATGCGTCAGAAATCTCATAGAGTGCTCTACATGCTAAGAACTTGCTTTGCTAGTTTTAGCCATTTTTGGGCCTATATGGGGCTGTTTAGTGCCTCAAACCTGAGTTTGAATAATTTTCAGGCATTTTTCAAGATACAAAAATTTTAATATCTTTTAGCTCACAAATGATATTTGTGTGATTCCTTCTCCGAATGTCTTCTATTTCTATTATGTAACTTCCTATAAATTTTTACTTCCATCCGTGCCCAAATGCAAACTTTATAAAAATAGCAGGTTACTATTTTTAGTAGTTTGGAAAAACTGAAAGTTCTACATCATTATTCAAGCGATTATGGAACCAGAACCACAAATTTTGAAACACATCCTTTTTGGGTGATGCAAGATTGCCCTTACACCACTAGATGCTCCTACATCACCTAGACCTATAGATAAGAATGTGTTTGGAACAAAGTGGGTTTTCAAAAAATAGAGAAGTGGTAAATAAAGCTAGACATGTATGCAAAGGCTATTCACAAGTTGAAAGTATAGGTTTTGATGTGACTTATGGTCCAGTGGAAAGAGTTGAGGCTATTAGAATGTTTCTGGGATTTGCAGCACATAAAACTTTTTAAAGTATATCCAATGGATGTCAAGAATGCTTTCTTGAATGGCAAGTTGAAGAAGACATTGTTTTATCTAGACTAATGGAGGCTACCTCTCAGGGGAGTAGGTGGAGCAATTGAAGAATATTGCAGTCAGGGGGAGTAAGAGTTGGTACAAAATGGTTTAGAGAAGTTGAGATCAGTGCAAGTATGTGTAGTGTCTTATTTAGGGGAAGAGAGATTGAAAAAGGTGTGACACCCTTTACTATTGATGTCAAAGGGGGAGAGAATTCATGTGAAAAAAGGGGATAATGAGATTAGTGGAGAATTATGTCATGATGGTTTTTCACATCATATGTTGCCATCAATGACAAAGGGGGAGATTGTTGCAAGTATGTGCTAATCGGTGTTGTCATTGATGTTAACATGCTTAGGTTGTCATTGGTCTCAACTATGTCTTCTGATATTTCTAATTGTTTCCTGATTGAGTTGTCATGTTAAAGTGATTTGAATACCTTATAGAAGTGCTAATGATATTTGTATAGTGCTCTTATTGCTGAGTTTCCAAGAACTTTTGATAAAACTTGATCTCCAGAGGAAACAGTGTGTTGCAGAGTATTTTGGCTTGCAGGATACTGTTTGAGTTTTTGCTCCACATTTCATCTGTGTTGAAGACTGGTTTGTAGAAGTGTTTAAAGATGCTAAATCCATAATTTGGTGGTTCATATTGTTGTCTAGTAGAAGTTGTAATGTCAGAAAATATCCCCTTAGGGGCTTTTCCCTCATAAGGTTTAGCTCCCAGGTCTTTAGCATGCATTTAGGACATCTTAGTTCATATTTTGGCATCTCGATGGAATGAGACCTAGGTTCCATGACAAATTGGACCTAAGTGGACCCCTTGAATTATACCCTACCCAAAATAAGGGGGGAGGACTTGGGCACCCGCGCCCTAGTCCTGCCCTATTTTGGGGTAGCCCTAATTTTTGGGTGTTGGTTTGTGACTGTTATTTGGTCCCTTTGCTTACACGGTAAGTTTGAATTATGAAAATCTTGGCGAGAGTGCTTGTAGTTGCATATACAAGCATGTTTAGGCATTCATTTGTAAACTAGATGGCAATTGTGAACTTTAGGCATTCTCAAGGTGATTCAAGGCTTTCATTGTGTTGCAAGAGTAGACTTGTGTGTTTTGTGTGTTGATATTTGTAGATTTGAGCATCAATTTCTTCATGGAATGAAGAGCATCTTCCTCCCATGAGAGATTCACTACAAGGTGACATAATATTGTGTTTTCATCATTATTTCCTTTGGTTTTTGCCTCTGCCTTACAAGGGCACACACTCTTTATTTGACAACGGTGTTCAGAGACTTAAGTGTCCTTAAAGGCTTAACTGAGGCAAGCCTCTAAACACCACAACCCCTAAACAAGGTCTTGTGATTGCAAGTTATAGGTGTCACATTTGGGAAAAGTGAAGTTGCAAGAAGGATTGACAGGCATCAAGGATTCAAGATCTAAAAAAAGTAGGACACCGAAGCGTTTCCAGAACTTGGGCGCATGCTCTAGTGTCCTTCAAAGCTGAATTTCTAGAAACAGAAGTTATAGGGCTGATTAGTGTTAGAAGGAGGTCCAGATCCCATGAAGAAACTAGTACCTTGGACTAGGGTGCCCACTCTAGTTTCCCTGACCGTTCCTCTCTGGAACCTCGAAAATAGGTACTTTGTGATTTTGTATTTTACTCCTGTCTACAAGAGCTTTTTCTGTTATTCATCAATTTGTTGTTGTATTTACATAATGTGAGGTTGATTATTTTACCTCCCATATTTTGATCATTATGCTACTCAGTAGATGACACTATTAGACCTTAGTGACTATGTTTCATTATGCAGACTTGATGTTTTATCTCACTGATTTGATACATGTGATTTGATTCAGTCATATTGGATGATATGTTGTGGTTCGATACATGGGATTTTTATTAGATATTAGTTTGTTATGAGATTTTAGTTATATATGTGATGTGGACTATTTGACATGTGATGGAAAATGCAGTTTAATTTGTAGTTATGTATTGATGTTCATTTCGATTGCGTGGAGTTAATTTCAATTGCTTTGGCTATGACTTTTCATGATAGGACTGACACTTGATCAAGATGTGCAGGTTTTACATTCCCTAGCCACGGGAAATCAGAGGTAGGATTCACACCATGTTATCCCCTATAAAGCCAATCCATTCCCAAGAGGGATAAGGATCACATGTGTAATTGAATGATGATTTATTGTGCTTGGTTTAATTTTAATTATTTTTAGCCTTAGTACCCTTTCTTTTTCTTATTTTTGATTAATATTAAGTGTAGTAAAATTTTATTTGATTATGCCACTTGGTATTTTTATTATTTTTTTTGGGCCATTTAAATGTGGATTTTTAACCCTTTTCATGAACCCTAGGGTCCCAAAAGTTACCCTAGGTGGTTAACCATGAGTCTAGGGTCAACTTGGACTACCTAACCCTAGTTTTGACTCACCTTAGGTCACCCTAAACCATGTTTGAGTAAAAGTGACGAATTTAGGAAAGAGGGAAGATGGGGGATGGGCCTTGCCTTGGGAAGAACTCATCTCCCATCCCTAGGTTTTGGGAATCATTCCCAAGGAAGACTTGGGAGGTCTCCAAGAGTCCTCCTAAACTCTCAAGTGAGTGGGAGCACCACTCAAGACCATTGTCTCTTGAGGTGTGAGTGGGAATCCAACTCACCATTTGTTCCCCTCCCACTTGTGTGGAAGCACAAGTGGATGAGGTGGCGATGGAGGTGGAGTGAGAGGAGGACATTTGTCATCCTCTTACCTTCTCACTCTTACAAGTGGTTTTGGAGGAGGGAGGAGATGGTGACAAATGTCACCTTCTCATTCCCTCAAGGCCAAGTTGATGGCCTATAATAGCTCCTCTTGTAGAGGAGAGGGGGTTCTTCCTTTCTAGTCCTTTTCCTTGCAATTGGAGAGTTCTTGCAAATTTTTAGTTTTCCTTTCTAGTTTGGAGGAGTTAGAGAAGGTTGGAGAAATTCTGAAAGTTGGAAGGCTTGGGAAGGCTTGGAGCTCTTCACCAATTCTACTTCCATTGTCAGGGCCTTGAAGGTAGGCCTCTTAACTTGCTTCTTACCTTGCTTATTTGATGATTCTTATTTTAGATTTTGGTTATATGTTGTTTGCATTGTGATGTTGGGTTGGGTGTCATGGTGAGAGCACCTCCAATAGAGGTAATGCTCAACTTGTATGGGTACGGGAAAGGAACCTCCTTGAGGTCTCTCCCACAGTATGTGTTTATGCCTTGAGGGCTTATTTTCATTTGAGGAGGAGATATCTGAATGGCAAGAGTGCCATGTAAGTTAATAGTGATACTGGTGGTTTGTGGTGTTTTGGGAATTTTGGCTTGAGGCCATGAGAAGAGTCTTGTTTTCCTTACTATCATTTGGGGAGCCCTTTGAAGTTGAGGGGTCCATTCCCTACCCTCACCAAACTCATTTACATGAGTTGAGCATTGTGTTAAGCCTTTGGGTTGTTTTGAGTGGATGTGATTGATTCTGTTGTAGATTGATACACCTGTGTAAACCCCTACCTCCCTAGCTCGGGGGTGACCCACTTGCAGGTGTACGGTAGGGAGGAGAGCTTTCCTTTCATAGTGGTTGGTCTTTTGTTGTTTCATTGTTGTGTTTAGTTGCAGGTTGTTAAGGGAAGAGAAGGAGATGTTGTGGAGCTCAAAATGGTGTTCATTTAGTCTCTTGTGTTGGCTGTTGGAGCCAAGGCCAATGTGGCCTCATTGTATTTTAGTTTTGCAAAAGATTGTTTGGACATTCTTGCCATGAGCTTGGTTGTGTAAAATGTTGTATGTAATGTATTTCTTATTAGATTAGAGGGCTGCTTATCTTTCCTTGTATATGTGAATTAAGAATTGAGAATTACATGGGAAATAAAATTATATATTTCTGTCATTATGGTTTCCAAAGGTTAAGAAGCATGTGTGTGTTAAATTATTGTTGTTTAGTTTTCTGTTGGAGATAAAAGGAAGAGAATGATTAGTAGATTTATGTGGTTTGTTGGACTGTTATATTACTAGTGGTTGTTGTTGGTTAATAAAAGCAAGCTATTTGGAAAGTATAAGAAATTTAGGCTCCTATTTGTTGCTGCCCTTTTTAAATAGAAAATACATATTGTATAATTCTGAATTTACATTTATGCCTTTCAAAAAAAGAAGTACAGAAAAGTGTTATTGGGTTAATGTGTATTAGATTACAAGTTATTTTTATGATTTGAAACACATTGGGAAGAAAATAGTTGCTATGGAAAATATACACAGAATTGTATTTCTTTCACAAACTCAAACACACTTGTCTGTTTACTCAAAGAAATAATATCATTGCTGCCCTCCTTGTTTTGCCATTGTGTGAATACAAAAAAAACATATATGCTGATTTATGCAAAAAAAAAACATGAGATATAGGTTTTGCTGATATTTTTTTTTTTAAATTTTTTTACAGAAGTAGCAATTCCATAGAATATACACTATTTTAGAGATTGGAGATTCATTTTATATATTTTAAAAAAATATATACATAAAAAATAAAAAAAATTAAAAAAAAATAGTTGAAAAACTTCATACAATACTGGTGGGGGTTTAAACCCCCACCGAAGTCCCCACACCCACCCCTGCGGGCTACCTCCTGCCACCGCCGCAACAAGCTCCGTGGCCCCCTTACTTCCCCCACACCCCACACTCCAAACCCCGCCATTACCTCTATGTGCAGCTCCTCCCACCCCCACCACAAACCGCCACCGTCGTCTCCTGTGCGCCACCCGCAGTGGTTTCCACTGCTGCCTCTGAACCCCGACCATGGCTACCTTCCTCCCCGCGGCCAACCCTCCTGCACGCCGCTCCCCGCTGATGCCTCGACAGTGCCTCACCACCTCCCACCTCTGCTACACCACCATCACGAACCCTCTCCTCTCTACGCCCTCCACCATGACTCCCACCTCGGCGCCGAGCACCCTCCGTTCGTCCTCCATCGCTGCCGCTGTCGACGCCCTCTCCATCCTGCAACACAGCAAACACAAAAGGGATTAAGGTTGGAGTGAGGTAGGGAATGAAATATGAAACTCATTCATATTCTTGGTGGTATAAGGAGAGACTAAATATATTATATCAAAACTAATGATTTGTATTATATATATATATATATATAACCAAACCTATGATTTATATATATATATATATATATATATATATATATAATATTTAAACAAGTGAATTCTATCTTGTTTTTTTTTTATATATTATTAGAACCAATGAGGATATATAATTTTATTTATACAAATATATATATATATCGTTGTTAACAAATAGGTAATTTCATTTAAATATTAAATATACTTGTTTGGTATAATTATTTTTATAATAGAAATGTATATCTCTGTTGGTGTTACCTATCACTAGATAAAAAAAAGGGAAGCCTTTTAGAGCAAAATTAAGTAGGGGTTTAAATTCTCTTGTCAATATTATATATATATATATTAATTATGGGTATAAATTTTATAAAGGGGGACATGATTTTCCTAAAAAAAAAAGAGAGATAATATTAATATCGATAATATATGCATAATTATATTAGGGAATTATAAAGAAATATATATATATATATATATATATAGATATGAATATATATATATATATATATATATATTTATTTATTTATTTATTTTTAAAATAAAAAGAACAATTTTATGTACATATCTAGATAATTATTATATATACATATATAAGTTTTATCTAAAAGAATTTGTGAATTGGAATTAAACCGTTTACAAAAGAAAAATAATAATACCAAGCAAGAGTATTATTCATAACGAAATTATTTACCCTTGAGTTAACTATTATGAGTCATCTTATATATGTTACAAGAGGCTAACCAAGTTAAATCTGTAGAATGAGAAAATGTCCATTAGGGAAAAAGAAAGACAAATTAAGTTAAACACTGAAATTAAACCAAGTGTAAACCTAGTAAATGTCACCAAACAATGATAGTTAATCCTGCGTAAGTGTCCTGATTTACTAAGCAAGTAGAGAGATTAACCAAAAACAGGTAAACTACGTAACCCAGTTAAGCAATAGTGTAACGAGTTTTCACTCACGCCGTGATGAGTTACGTTGCTGAAATTACCCTAGATTTCGAGGGTTGAATTTACGTTAATTCATTAAATCCCCAACCATATTTCCACTTCCTTCAAGTGCCATTATGTCTCTATCATTAATCATTCTTTGATCTGAGTAGATTAGGGTTCGGTGTGGAATTCACCTCACCTAGGGAACTTAAGGTTCAGATTTTTTTAGTCTAACCCTAGAAGTGACACACTTCGTGTCATAAACCCCTAGACAGCCTACACCTCATTGATTATGTTGTCATGTTTACGCCTCAGGCGTATTGCCACCGAGCATGCAGGCGCGTGCGAGGTGGTTTTTAGGGTTAGGGAGAAATTTTTTTGTAGTTCATGTCATGACCACATGGCAGATATGGTCACGACACGCGTGTTCATGTGTCGTGTCTGCATGGGAGATGCAGGCATGACATTTGGTATCAGAGCCTAGGTTTTTTTTAAAACACTGGGCTTGTATTAGGCACATTACCTTTTTCGCAACCTTGACTTACTTGTGGTTACCTCATTTTGTAGGATGCCTCCCAGACGAGTTTGGCGAGCGCAGACCTGCCACACTCCACCCACAGAGGTACACACTGATTCATCAGCTATGGGATTGGGTCAGCCAGTTCCACCGGTATAGCCAGATCCACAAGTATAGCTAGATCCACAGGTACAACCACTCCTACAGCCACAGCCAGTTCCTCAAGTACCGCAGGCACCATCGGCCCCACCAGATATGGGACCATAGATTTTATAGGCCTTACAGGTAATCTTAGATAGGCTTCCACTAGCAGTAGTAGAGCTACGTGTAGAGCCGCGAGAGGCACCACGTGCGGAGCCTTACGTCGAGCTGCCAGATACAAAGGAGGTTGGTTTGGCCAACAGGGCCCGTAGCAGGAGTCCCACACATCACACTAGGCATGACGAGATAGTGCAAGTAGAGCACTTTGGTCACAGGCCTTATGAGTATCATGCATATGAGCCTATCAGGGGGCACAGAGATAGAGGAGATCCCATTAGGGACATACTGAGGTTGAACCCTCCTACATTCATCGAGACCACAGAGAGAGCTGAGGCAGAGGCCTGGCTTATCAATTTAGACAGGTGCTTCACGTTGCGTCCTTACGAGGGCAACACAAAGGCCCGTGTGGCAGTACACTTATTGCAAGACGCAGTAGCTACCTGGTGGCGCACTGAGGAGTGCAAGCATCACCTTTCTTTAGACACCCTCACATGGGAGACCTTCATTGAGCGCTTCAATGCACGCTACTTATCAGACCATTACAGATAGCGTCGTATAGATGAGTTCCATGACTTTCAGCAGAGGGGACTTTCAGTGGCTCAGTATGAGGCTAGGTTTACATAGTTATCCAGATATGTGGAGTATCTCCATGACGAGAAACTCCTAGTGCAAAAGTTTATCAGAGGACTTATCCACAGTATAGCAGGGCCTGTTCGGATGGCAGACCCCCAAACTTTGAGTGATGCTATCGAGAAGGCATATATCGCTGAGGAGATTCAGGGACGAGGGCAGAGTTTACACCCTCAGTTTCAGGATCGGGGATAGTAGCAACATTAGCAGAGTTTCCATAGACCATCACAGCCACTTCATAGAGGAGGATTCAGTTCAGCACCATTACCTCCTATGCCCCCACAGCAGCAGCAGTCACAGCAGCAGAGAGTTAGGACACAATAGAGGTCACATGGGGGACATAATAGAGGTTGGCAGCAGCAGGGCCTGCACAGAGATCAAAGATAGTAGGGACCACCTGTGGGACCCGTGAGGTCGCAACAGTCTTATAGGGGCTCACAGGGGTCTACTGGTAGATCAGGATAGCAGCAGTCGGGTAGGACTTAGACTGTATAGGTATAGGTTAGGGGCCCTTGTTATGTTTGTGGTGGAGCTGGACACCTAGCTAGAGAGTGTCCATAGGGTTTTGCAGCAGGGGGATAGCCTCGTGCAGGAGGATCCGAGCAGACAATGGGTGATGTGGGTAGATCCCACCGTATGTTTGCAGCGGTAGATAACCGCCAAGCAGATTTTCAGGCGTCAGTGATTGAGACGTCAGGTATGATTGGGGGTAACCCCATTTCTATTCTCTTTAACTTTGGTGCTACTGATTCATTTATATCTCCATCGTTAGTAGAGCGTTGCAGGCTGGTGGCCTCTAGGCAGGGTGATAGGTGGGTAGTTGAGTTGGCTTCAGGAGCCAAACTGACAGTAGATGCCTTAGTCCATGACTGTGAGATTGCTTTGGGACCCTTCACTACAGTATGTGACCTTAGAATCATGACATTAGGATCTTATGATGTGGTGTTGGGTATGGATTGGCTTGCGGCTCATTGAGCCAAGCTAGATTATTGCCGAAAGGTGATCAGCTATTTAGACGATCACGACACATCAGTTGAGATTGTGGGCATGTAGAAACCCACCGCAGTCCATATGGTATCTGCTCAGTAGCTTAAGCGCTGCATGCAGAAGGGTTGTCAGATGTTTGCCATCATAGTGAGCGATAGATCAGATGACAAACCAGAGGCATCTTTGGATGATCATTCCATCCTTAGGGAGTTTGCCAATGTGTTCCCAATAGAGTTACCAGGGATGCCACCTCGACGCAAGGTAGAATTCCACATAGACTTAGTGCCAGGTGTTGAGCCAGTGTCTCGTGCACCCTACAGGATGACCACACATGAGCTCACTGAGCTCAAGTTATAGTTGGAGGACTTGTTGGAGAAGGGGCATATCTGACCTAGCATTTCACCTTGGGGCACTCCTGTCATCTTCGTGAAGAAGGATGGGTCTCTTCGCTTGTGCATGGACTATAGGCAGTTGAATAAGGTGACGGTGAAGAACCATTACCCGCTGCCTAGGATTGATGATCTTTTCGACTAGATGCAGGGAGCCAGGGTGTTCTCTAAGATAGACCTGAAGTCTCGGTATCATCAGTTACAGATCGCAGAGGCATCTCTCATCTAGTAGACATTGCAAGAAGACATAAAAAGACTTGACCTAGGACAAGACAGTGTTAACTGTAGACACAGATCAAGATGTGGGGTGACGATGATGGACATTGACAAATTTCTAAGCTATACTAGATAGGGAGATGGAAATGCAAACAAAGTTAATGATTTTATTATGGATGTAAGGAGTAAAGGTGTGCTTTGTGCACTAGACATGGAGTGGATAGGACTCGATAGATGATGGATGCTGACTCTACACATAGCGCCTGTTTGCCAAGTTTTCACTATGGTACTTATCCAAGGCGCCTGTTTGCCAGGTTTTCACTAGAGGACGGATTTTTTTAGATTTTTTGTTTTTTTTTGGAATACTCTGGGGATCAGGCATAAAACTTCTTGAGATGGACACTGTTAAGTGGCTCATCTAAAGGAATGCCGTTAGGTGTAGCTAAAGTATAAGCTCCTGATCCAAATGCTGCTATGACAATAAAGGGACCTAACCAATTAGGCTCAAACTTGCCCTTCTTTTCTCAATCTGCTTGATTTCTCTGATTCTCTTTAAGTACAAGATCACCAACTTGAAACTGTCTTTCTTTGATCTTTTTGTTGTAATTATGCCAGAGGCAGTTTTGATAGACATGGAGATAATTCAGCGTTGCAAGGCACCTCTTATCTACTAGTTCGAGCTTAGCTAATCTGGAAGTGCGATACTCTTCTCTGCCGATCAGGTCCTACGTGGATACTCTAAGGGATGGGATCTCGACCTCTATAGGTAGGATGGCTTCAGAGCCATAGACCAAGGCATAGGGTGTGGCACCAGTTAGTGTTCTGATACTAGTGCGGTAGGCCCATAGGGCGGGATTGAGTTGTAAGTGCCAATCACGACCAGCTTCATTGACTGTTTTCTTGAGAATTTTGAGAATGGTTTTATTGGAAGCCTCAGCTTGGCCGGTACTCTGCAGATAGTAGGGAGTTGAAAAGCGATGTTGGATATTGTATTGCATGCATAAGGCACAAACATCTTGATTCTTGAATTGTCTCCCATTATTAGTGACAATGGCTTGGGGAATACCATACCGGCATATGAGGTAGTTAAGGATGAACTTGGCTATTTGCTTACCAGTGATATAGGTCATGGGAATGGCTTCAACCCACTTCATGAAGCACTCAGTGGTAGTAATGATGAACTTATGGCCATTAGATGAGGAAGGGTGGATTTGTCCTACGAGGTCGAGACCCCATTGAGAAAAAGGCCATGGAGTAGTCACAGGTTGTAGTTCATGAGCTAGTGCGTGAATCAAATCTCCATGCTGCTGGCATTGTAGACACTTCGTAGCAAACTGTGCAGCATCTTGCTCTATTGTGGACCAGTAGTACCCTATTCTAAGTATCTTCTTAGTGAGATTAGGAACGGTAGAATGTGCGCCACAGACACCTTCATGTGTGTCTCGTAAGGTAGCTTCAGCTTCTTCCGTGTTAAGACATCGTAAGAGGATACCATTGAGACTCCGGTGATATAGTGTATCACCCAGAATGGTGTAACGGGAGGATCAACAGATAAAGGTTTTGCGTTGGGTGGATGATAGGTTAGAGGGAAAGGTATTGTGTTTAAGGTATTCATAGATATCTTCATACCATGGGGAATTGGGACCAACAAGTTCGCAGATAATTTTAGTAACTGGGCAATCGACGACTGGTATCAACAATTGCTTGATCAAGAATTCACATTTCTATGTATTAGCAGGCATGTCTATCAGTGACCCTACAGAAGCCATAGAATCTGTAGCCTTGTTATGCTCTCTTGGAATTTGCTCAAATGTTATGCTAAAAAAATGTGGTTTTTAGGCATCCACTAGTTGCTTGTAGGGGACCAACTTTTCATCTTTTGTTTGGTACTCATCTATGACTTGGTGAATGACTAGTTGTGAGTCTCCATATACTTGTAAGTCTGTGATGTCCCATTGAACTGTTGTATTAAGACCTATGAGGAGTGCTTCATACTCGGCTATGTTGTTGGTGCAAGGGAATGCAAGCTGATATGACTTTGGAATATAGTCATTTTGAGGTGTGATGAATAAGATGTCGGCCCCTAATCCATGCTATGTGTAGGAACCATCAAAGTACAACTTCCACATTATTGAGTTGGAAAAAGTGAAGAGAATCTCATCTAGAAAGTCTGCTACCATAGGGTGTGTATCTGTCATAGGTGCTTCTGCTAGTTGATCTACTAGTGCTTGTCCTTTGATTGCTTTATGATCTATATACTCAATGTAGAACTCACTAAGGATCATGACCCATTTAGCTAGTCTGCCTGTAAGAGCTGCTTTTGCAAGTAGATACTTCAAGGGATCAATTTTGGCTATAAGATTTGTGTACTGGTTCAACATGTAATGTCGCAACTTTTGGGAAGCGAACACTACTGCTAAACAAGCTCTTTCCATCGGTGAATAATTGAGTTCATATCCCACCAAGGTTCTACTAATATAATAAATTGCATGCTCTTTTCCTATTTCATCATGTTGTGCTAGCAAGGCCCCTAGGGCCGAAGTTGTAGTTGCGATGTATAATATCAAAGGCTTATCAGCAACTAGTGGAACCAATACAGGAGGTGTAGCTAGATACTCTTTAAGTTGATCAAATGCTGCTTGACATTTATCATCCCATCAAAATGAGACATCCTTTCAGAGTAAGTGTTGAAATGGTTGACATTTATCTGCTAGCTGTGAGATGAAACGCCTAATGGATTGCAACCTTCCCTGAAGGCTCCTTAATTCTTTGAGGTTCCTTGGTGGAGGCATCTCCACTATAGCCTTTACTTTTGCGGGGTCTACTATGATGCCTCTATGAGATACAATGTATCCCAATACCTTCCCTGATGTTACACCGAAGACACACTTCTTTGGATTGAGCCTTACTTGGTATTTCTCGACCCTATCGAAGATCTGTCCTAGAACTTGTATGGGATCTACCCTAGAAGATTTAGCTAGTATGTCATCAACATAGTCCTCCATGATATGATGAAAGAGGTCATGGAATATCACTGTCATTTCTCTCTAATAGGTTGTTCCTACATTCTTTAGACCAAACGACATGACACACCAACAATAGTTACCCCAAGGACAAGTAAAAACTATTTTATGTTGATCTTCTTCTGCTATCCTTATCTGATTGTAGCTTGAGAATCCATCCATGAGAGAAAGCATTTCATGACTTGCTGTCAAGTCTACAATAAATATCAATGTTTAGTAATGGAAAGTCATCTTTGGGACATGCTTTATTAAGATCTCTAAAATCATTGCACATGTGGATGCGCCCATTGGGTTTAGACATAGGTACAATGTTTGATACCCAGTCTGAATAATCAATAGGTCAGATGAACTTTGCATCTAATAGGTTCTGTATTTCCACTTTTACTAAGAGGGCTATCTATGGGTGCATCTTTCTTAGTTTTTGCTTGACTGGTTTAACTTTTGGATCAACTGTGAGATAATGAACTACTAACTTAGTGTGTATGAGGAAAAATCGATTAAATCAAACTAATAAAACCAAAGAACCCAATAACATAAAGAAAATGAATTTAAATAAAAGCCATGACAAATAATCAATGAAATAGAGACTTTTACCAAAATTTGTATTGTTTCCTTTGGATTGAATGTGGATTGCTCAATGAAGTTACGAAGCCATAGCTACAACAAGCAAGTAGTGTGCTCAAAAGATCAATGTCAAAAGATCGTAAGAGTGCTCAATCGACGCGTTGTGTATGCTCAAAGCGCTATTAAGTATGCCTGAGAATACGATCGAAGAGAGAGGCTTAATGAAGGAGATGAGAGGGGTTTATATAGATTTCAATGAAGATCAATCAATGGTCCAGATAATTCAGAAGCATCAACAGAGGAGATAAGTTGAGGAATGTACAACGAATGAGAAGAAGACATGTGTCTTGCTTTCTTTTGCATGAGAGGAGTTATCAAGAATAGAAGAATAAGTTAACTGAAGAGATAAATCAATTAAAAGAATAAAACAATCAGTTAAGTGATTTAAAACAAGAAGGGATTTGCATGAGAAAAGAAGATATTTTTCTTTATTAAATATAGAAAACTTGAGTTATTTTAGAGATAACTCAAATTAGAAGAAAAAACAATTTAAATAAATAATTGATTTATTTAAATTTAGAGAAGATATTTTGAAAGAAATAATTAAATAATTAGAATTATTTAATTTAGAAGATTTGAAAGCAAATTAAATAAATAAATTTATTTAATTGCTGTGCATGATTTTGGAAGAATAAAATATTTAATTTATTTTATTTTTGGAGATTGAGAGGATTTGTTGAATTAATTAAATAATTAGATTTATTTAATTAATGTGGATGTAAATTTTGGAAAGAGGATGGTGAACTAATTAAATAATTAAAATTATTTAATTGTGGAAGAATATAGAGGGATTTAATTTAATTAATTAAATAAAAAGAATTTATTTAATTAATGTCAAATTTAGGAAATTTAGAAGAATTTAATGATTTTAATTAAATAATTAGATTATTTAATTAATGTGTGAAATACAGGTGATGCGACAGAAGTGCTGAAATGCCAGTGATTCGAGGACATGGTCATTTTAGGGTGTCTACATTTTGCCCCTCTTTGATGCAATGCAGTTTATAGCGTTGCATCAAAGAAATCGATTGTCAAAAATGTGATACAATTTTATTGCCCCAGTGTAGGTAGTTGCCCCAGCATATGCCCCCTCGAGCAGGAAGACGGGGAAGCGGTAGAAGAATAGTGTTGACGCTCGACCAGTCGAGGACGCGACCAGATAGGAGGAAAAGCAGAAGAAGGGGTGGGAAAGAAAAACTAAGGGGGGGGACACTATAAATAGGTCCCATGGGGACCACAATCCTCATTTGCACCCCTGGAGACTCTAAATTTAGAGACGAGAGAATTCAAACCTAGTTGGAGAGAGTGGAGCAGCCAGCGAGGAGAGATGCCGATTCCAGCGCACAGTCATCGAGCGGAGTTGGTACGGACCTACAGGAGGCCAGCAGGAGCTCCGGTAGTGGTAAGTGATCGAAAACCCCCTTTGCATTTGTCGTTTAGGGTGGTTTTAGGGCTAGGTTTAGGTAGGGTTACCAAATAAGCCAAAAGTGCTTTAGGGAATTGCAGTGCGTATGGTAGTCGTTTAGCGCGCTTTTGGTGCGCTGTAGCATGGCTGATAGTCACTTGCAGCACGCTTGGTAAAATCAAGTTGCTTTCGGTTAATTTGCTAGCGCCACAGTGCATTTAGTAAATCTTGCAGCGCATTTGGCTAGGCAGGGCAGTGCTCTTGGTAGAGTAGGTTAGCGCAATCGGTGGGTAGTGGGAAAAATTACGTCGTGTGTGGTAGTGCAGAATGGCGTTGTTGGCATGTAGGTGTAGCGCTTGTGGAAAACAAGGCACATATGGAAGAAAAAGCGCAGCGCGGATGGACAGACAGTGGAGTGCTGTTGGCAGGGAGACATAGCGCGGTTGCATATAACAAAGCACTTATGGCTAGATAGAAGAAAAGTTAGGGGTTAGTAGAATGGGGGGGCTTAGAAGAAGAACGCCTAGCCTAGCTGACAAGAGGGAGAAGGGATGGTTGGGGGCTGCAGAGCATAGCATAGGGGTATGTAGGATTTTGAGGGATTGGTTATAGAGGAACTGACACGTGATTTGCTATGGATGCAGAGGATTTTGCCACCACTGATGTCGCCAGAGCGACATCACGCGATAGCGCATGAGGTTGTACAGCTGACTTGGGAGGAGGATGCATTCCTAGAGCATGCGGGACTATGGCATGTGGCCCACCTGACACACATTAGGGCGAATCTCACCCTAGTGACTGCAGTTGTAGAGAGATATCACAGTGAGACTTTGTCATTCCACTTTCCGATGGGGGAGGCTGCAGTGACACTGGAGGATGTATACCGCATCCTGAGGATTCAGATAGATGGGGAGATCATGGATTTTGACCTGGCACGGGGTGAGGCAGGCTTGGAGGAGGTCTTCTGCATAGATGACGGGGAGATCCGATGGGCAGACGTCCCGAGACTCTGCGACTGGATCAGATGGATCATGGTGTCACTAATTGGCAGCTTCCTATGTCCAGACAGGAGATCTAGAGGACTATCAATTGGCTGGGGGACAGTGCTATTAGGGATGTTCACCCATGGTAGACAGTATGCGTGGGGACCCTGTGTGTTGGGACAGCTATATCATGACATGCACCATTGTGTTTATAGGAGAGGCAGGAGCCTCTCAGCAGGGGTGACTTTACTACAGGTATGGGCATGGGAGCACATTCCAGTTATCCGACCCATGGCACAGTGCCACCAAGACAGAGGCGAGCCCTATGCATTTTTATATGACGGGGTGATGACACATCGGAGGATGGGGTCTGTTAGCTACTGGAGGTGGCAGATTGATGAGATGGACCTATTCATATGGAGGCCCTAGTTACTATGTGAGGAGTGGGCTGACGAGCATGAGCAGCTCATGTATTGCAGACAGGCACGCTATCTATTCGGGAGACGGACAGATATGATAGAGAGATATCTTCCTGAGCGAGTTCTCAGGCAGTTTGGATTGCCGCAGGGACTACTCGTGGGGGAGGCAACACATGCTAGGACACGGAGGGAGGTTGGAGACTGGGATGCAGAGATCCCAGTGGCGACAGCATTGGCAGAGGTATGGGGACTTGTCCCCGTGAGATGGGATTGGGACTCTGGGCTGGAAGACCCAGGGACGCTGCCAGAGTATGATCAGTACTGGCAGACACACAGGCCGATGAGATTGACTACACCAGGTGTAGCAGGGGCAGTGGGAGAGGTATTGGTCCTTGGAGGGGAGGCGAGGATGAGACGGCAGGCTAGGGCAGCCAGGAAGCAGGCAGTGGGCTAGTAGGTAGGTGGAGAGGCTAGTGGCCAGCAGGCTGATGCGGAGATGGCAGAGGCAGTGGGCCCGGTCGTAGAGACCGATTTACAGAGAGCAGAGCGACTGCTGCAGGAGGAGATAGCCCGGAGGACTCGTTTAGAGCTCCAGATGGCACGCCTGAGGAGAGACAGGGATGCAGCATGGGCGGATGCGAGGCAAGCAGAGGCCACAGCCCAGGCACAGACACAGGCAACCTCAGTAGCATAGACAGCCCTGGCACAGGTACAGGTGCAGCTACAGGCACAAGTGCAGGCCTACAGACAGCTACAGGCACAGACACAGGTACAGATGTAGCCGCCAGCCGCACCAGCAGCAGATGCCGAGGAGCTGGCACAGGCTAGGAGAGAGAGAGACGTAGAGGTGCAACTGCGGTTGACTACAGAGGCCACACTCTTTAGAGTGAGGTAGGAGAGAGAGGAGGCACGCCATGCACTGGGTGCAGACCAGAGGACTTTATATAGCGAGCTCGTCCGAGTGCAGGGTGAGCTAGTATCAGCCGGCAGGGAGGTAGAGTACTACGGGGGTCTGTATGTGGGTGCGGTGCTGGCAGCTCAGCAGGCACCGAGCTACAGAGACAGGAGCAGGTCGGGGGCATCCGGATCCCGGAGGACAGGGCAGTCAGTGTCCTCCGTTAGAGGGCCACTTTTACCACTAGGGGGAGGAGGAGGACCATCAGGGGGACCTCCACCAAGCACAGGGGGAGGACAGGGGCCACAGCAGGAGGACAGCTCTACCCACTAGGGCACATACACTTTGTATATTGTACCATATTGTATCATTTTGGACAGATGCCTGCGTGCATTCTGATGTATATTTTGCGGGCTCTTGATAGCCTTGATGTACTATACTGATGTATATTTGGATGTATACATACTTTGTATTATTGATGTAGACACAAACATTTTGTATTATGATGACCATTACATGATATATATGATGATCTATTCGGCTCACTGTTGTTCATGCTTTTGTGTATGCATTCCTTGATGTCATGGATGTGATGATATGTATGTATGATTATGGATTCATGTGATGGCATATGTTGTGTATATGATGCTTATAGATGTATGATGATAGAGATACATGATGATATAGATGTGATGACTAGTGATATCTGACATGTGGGTTTTGCAGATATGCACCAGAGAGAAGAACAGGAGGAGATGCAGACAGGGACTATTGATCGATTACTGTAATGAAAGCAATATAAAGGTTGGTGGGAATGGATGAAGGAGCTTTTTGCAATGGTTTCGCATTTGTATATAAAGAGCAATCCTTATTTTGATATAGCACGTGGATAGTTCGCCACCAAGTTATAGAAGACCAAGGTGCTGTAATATCCAAGTGCGTGGACGTTGACTCTGCAAGCAAACAGTTTGAACTTAGATCCTTTTAGACAAAATATAACCTTGTTGGAATGTGTGAATAAGCCATAGTCTTGAACATAAAATAAACTTCAATACATGTAAATGCAAGAAGAATTATTAATATGTAAGATGCTAGGGCCTAACACACACAAGATAAATAGAATGCCAAGAAAGATACTAAAGATCATTCCTCAAACACGGCACACAGAAAGCAACGACTATGCCCCCAATCCGTACTGCATCGCAACATACCAAGATTATAGATAAATCAAGGTAGCCTTGAATAGGTATTGGAAAAGGAACAAAAGATAAACCATAAACACAAATTGACTGATTTACAAAGTAAACATACAGCCAACATATTCTCTTGCCAAAGAGGTTGCTTAGGATAGATTGGATAGGAAAGATAACAGCCTTATCATAGGAACTCTGTGTCCCTTAAAGGGTGCTATCTACCTACAAAAGACAATGTCTTCCTGCAGGAAATGCCACATGTCGTAGGAGACACGTGTGTTGGTCTCGATCATGGAACACTTTGCAGAAGACAAGCTTGTTGATCTAGGGCTGGGGTTAAGCGATACTTAGCTGATGTTGGCAATCGGTATGCAGGACAGTAGATGACTCTGGAAGGAAGCTTCTTTGCTTCAGGTTTGTTAAGGACTTTTGCTTTTGAAAGGATGCGCTAGCTTGCTGCTTGAGTTAGTCAAGTCGAGGCGAAATGGATTTCGACAAACGGAAGACTAGAAAGATGAAGTGCTAAATGGATTGGGACGGGTGGAGAATGATGGATCGTGTGTGCCTGAGTACTAGATACATCCTTCATATTCCAGACTACCTACATACCCTGTATCCACGGGATCAAGGTACACTACGATGGAAGATGAACATGATAAATATGTAGTTCTGGATAGAGTGATCAGATGGGTCAAGGTGGAAGGGGGAGATCTTATGTACCTGAGTACTGGAAATGTCCTTCGTATTCCAGACTGCCTACATACCCATATCCATGGGATCAAGGTACTTTAAGATTGAGAAGAGATAATATGTAGTTCTGGTGAGTGTGATGATGTGGAAAAGCGTGGAGAAGATGGGATCTTATGTACCTGAGTACTGGATACTTCCTTTGTATTCCAGACTGCCTACATACCCATATCCATGGGATCAAGGTACTTTAAGATTGCGAGGAGATAATATGTAGTTCTGGTGGGAGTGATGATGTGGGAAAAAGCGTTGAGAGGATAACAGCCTTATCGTAGGAAATCTGTGTCCGTTAAAGGGGGTTGCCTATGAAAATGAGAAAAGATTGAAGTATGCACTGTGAACCACGAACAAGGAACCAATCCTAGACCTAAGTTAAGGAAAGAGTTGCCCCCATTCTGGTAGAGGAAACTGTAGGGGTGACTACCAAAGAAGACACCAAAGCCTTGACCTAGGACAAGACAGTGTTAACTATAGATCGAGACAAAGATATGGGGAGACGACAATGGACATTGACAAATTTCCAAGCTATACTAGATAGGGAGATGGAAATGCAAACAAGGTCAATGGTTTTATTAAGGATGGATGGAGAGGCGCTACGAACTGGACAAGGAGTGGACAGGACTCGACAAACAATGGATGCTGACTCTACACATAGCGCCTATTTGCCAGGTTTTCACTATGGTACTTATCCAAGGCGCCTGTTTGCCAGGTTTTCACCAGAGGACGGATTTTTTTGTTTGTTTGTTTTTTTTTTTTTGGAATACTCTGAGGATCAGGCATAGAACTTCTTGAGATGGACACTGTTAATTGGCTCATCTAGAGGAATGCCTTCAGGTGTAGCTAAAGTATAAGCCCCTGATCCATATGCCATTGTCACAATGAAGGGACCTAACCAGTTAGGCTCAAACTTGCCCTTCTTTTCTCGATCTGCTTGATTTCTCTGATTCTCCTTAAGTACAAGATCACCAACTTGAAACCGTCTTTCTGTGATCTTTTTGTTGTAATTACACCGAAGGCGGTTTTGATAGACATGGAGATGATTAAGTGCAGCAAGGCGCCTCTCATCTAGTAGTTCAAGCTCAACTAATCTGGAAGTGCGATACTCGTCTCCACCGATCAAGTCCTGCATGGAAACTCTGAGGGATGGGATCTCGACCTCTATAGGTAGGATGGCTTCAGAGCCAAAGACCAAGGCATAGGGTGTGGCACCCGTCGGTGTTCTAATACTAGTGTGGTAGGCCCATAGGGCGGGATTGAGTTGTAAGTGCCAATCACGACCAGCTTCATTGACTATTTTCTTGAGGATCTTGAGAATGGTCTTATTGGAAGCCTCAGCTTGGCCGTTACTCTGCGGATAGTAGGGAGTTGAAAAGCGATGTTGGATATTGTATTGTATGCATAAGGCACGAACATCTTGGTTCTTAAATGGTCTCCCATTATCAGTGACAATGGCTTGGGGAATACCATACCAGCATATGAGGTAATTTAGGATAAACTTGGCTATTTGCTTACCGGTGATATAGGTCATAGGAATGGCTTCCACCCACTTCGTGAAATACTCAGTGGCGGTAATGATAAACTTGTGGCCATTGGAGGAGGAAGGGTGGATTTGTCCTACGAAGTCGAGACCCCATTGGGAAAAAGGCCATGGAGTTGTCACAGGTTGTAATTCATGAGCTGGTGCGTGAATCAAATCTCCATGTTGCTGGCATGGTAGACACTTCTTAGCAAACTGTGCAGCATCTTGCTCTATTGTAGGCCAGTAATAACCTATTTTGAGTATCTTCTTAGCAAGATTAGGACCAGAAGAATGTACGCCACAGACACCTTCGTGTATGTCTCGTAAGGTAGCTTCGGCTTCTTCTGCGTTAAGACATCGTAAGAGGATACCATCGAGACTCCGGCGATATAGTGTATCACCCAGAATGATGTAACGAGAGGATCGACGGATAAAGGTTTTGCGTTGGGTGGATGATAGGTCAGGGGGAAAGGTATTGTGTTTGAGGTACTCATAGATATCTTCGTACCATGGGGAATTGGGACCAACAAGTTCGTAGATGATTTTAATAACAGGAACATCGACGGCTGGTATCAACAATTGCTCGATCAAGAATTCACACTTCTATGTATTTGCAGGCATGTCAATCAATGACCCTATAGAAGCCATAGAATCCGTCGCTTTGTTATGCTCTCTTGGAATTTGCTCAAATGTGATGGTAGAAAAGTGTGGTTTGTAGGCATCCACTAGTTGCTTGTAGGGGACCAACTTTTCATCCTTTGTTTGGTATTCATCTGTGACTTGGTGAATGACTAGCTATGAGTCTCCATATACTTGTAATTCTGTGATGTCCCATTGAACTGCTGTATTGAGACCTATGAGGAGTGCTTCATACTCGGCTATGTTGTTGGTGCAAGGGAATGCAAGCCAATATGATTTTGGAATGTAGTCATTCTGAGGCGTGATAAATAAGATGTCGACTCCTGATCCATGTTGTGTGTAGGAACCATCAAAATACAGCTTCCACATTATGGAGTTAGCAAGAGTGAAGAGATTTTCATCAGGAAAGTCCGCTACCATAGGATGTGTATCTTTCATAGGTGCTTCTGCTAGTTGATCCACGAGGGCTTGTCCTTTGATTGCTTTACGATCTGTGTATTCAATGTCGAACTCACTAAGGATCATGACCCATTTAGCTAGTCTGCCTGTGAGAGATGCTTTTGCTAGTAGATATTTCAAGGGATCAATCTTGGCTATCAGATTTGTGTGTTGGTTTAGCATGTAATGCCGCAACTTTTGGGAGGCAAACACTACTGCTAAACAAGCCCTTTCCATTGGTGAATAATTGAGCTCATATCCCACCAAGGTTCTACTGATGTAATAAATGGCATGCTCTTTTCCTGCATCATCATTTTGTGCTAGCAAGGCCCCTAGGGCTGAGTTTGTAGTGGAGATATATAATATCAAAGGTTTGTCAGCAACTGGTGGAACCAATATAGGAGGTGTAGCTAGATACTCTTTAAGTTGATCAAACGCTGCCTGACACTTGTTGTCCCATCGAAATGAGACATCCTTTCAGAGAAAGTGTTGAAAGGGTTGGCATTTATCTGCTAGCTGTGATATGAAACGCCAAATGGACTGCAACCTTCCTTGAAGGCTCCTTAATGCTTTAAGGTTCTTGGGTGGAGGCATCTCCACTATAGCCTTTACTTTTGCTAGATCGACTTCGATGCCTCTACGAGATACAATGTATCCCAATAGCTTCCTTGATGTTACACCGAATACACACTTCTTTGGATTGAGTCTTACTTGGTATTTTTCAAGCCTGTCAAAGATCTGTCCTAGAACCTGTATGTGATCCGCTCTAGAAAATTTAGCCAATATATCATCAACATAGTCTTCCATGATGTGATGAAACAGATCGTGGAAGATCACTGTCATTGCTCTCTGATAGGTTGCTCCTGCATTCTTCAGACCAAATGGCATGACACACCAACAATAATTTCCCCAAGGATAAGTAAAGGTTGTTTTATGTTGGTCTTCTTCAGCTAACCTTATCTGATTGTAACCAGAGAATCCGTCCATGAGAGAAAGCATCTCATGACCTGCTGTCAAATCCACTATAATGTCAATGTTTGGTAGTGGAAAGTCATCTTTGGGACATGCCTTGTTGAGATCTCTAAAGTCATTACACATGCGGATGCATCCATTAGGTTTAGATACAGGTATAATGTTTGAGACCCAATCTGAATAGTCGATTGGTCATATAAACTTTGCATCTAATATCTTTTGTATTTCCACCTTCACCAAGAGAGCTATTTGTGGGTGCATCTTTCTCAACTTCTGCTTGACTGGTTTCACCTTAGGATCAACTGTGAGATAATGAACTACTAGCTTAGGGTCTAGCCCTAGCATATCCACATAGGTCCATGCAAAGTTGATGGTTCGTTGCAAGAAGTTGTTAAGATTTTTGTGCTCTATGTTAGATAATGATGCCACTAGGAATGTGGTCTTTGGATTTTGTTCTGTGCCCAGGTTGATCTCTGTAGAATCTTCCACTAGGAGAGCTGATCTCTCTTGATACTTAGATGGTAGGGGAAGGTCAAATCCTCCATCCTTAGGTGCCACAGTTGGGTTTTCACCTTTGGATACGTCCTTTATGTTTACTATTTTGTGATCAGGAGGTGCCACAGTGTGGTTTTCACCTAGAGATCTTTCTTTGTTTGCACTTTTGTGACTAGAGGATTTGGCATTCTCACCAAAATAAGATGTGGGCTCTAGTTCCATTACAAAACCCGCTTTGTGATCGCGAAGAGGGATACCTTCCCGAAGTCCCATGAACTCAGCTAAAGCTTCGTCATTCTAAAATACATCGATAATAGGGGTCCCTTATTGGTCCCAATCGATAAGTTCAAGGTAGACAAGTGTTACATTCTGGGTGTTGGTAGTGGAGGTTAAGGATACGGAGGATAGTGTAAAAATGGAGGATTCCGCGAAGAGGTTGGTCATATGGAGGGAAGAGTCATCGATGATATCCTCTGTAGATGTCAAATCGGTGGGAAAAGTGTCGGCTACCTCGTCGAGGATATACTCGATGTCCAAGGCGTGTGGTACCTTCTTATCAAATCCTAATCCCATCTTGTCTAGCTTCTTTGTCACAACAATGGGTTCCATAGTTCCTTGATTCTATTTCCCAAGGCCACCTTTGCCTTTATAACCCATGTTTTTTACTATTCTTAAGCCATTGCCATATTGCTTGACTGGTATTGTGACTGGTTCTTTCTCCTTATAGAGCCAAGAAGAAATGTCCTCAATAGTTTCCTCTTCCAATAACCGTCCATGTTGGAATTGGGTTAGGAATGTTGGGGGAGGAATAGCTGCTTTTTTGGTAACTTTGGCAATGGGTGGTTGGCCGTAAGATTTTGGAGATAGAGGCATTCGCCCTACACAACAAGATTCTAAGATATCATAAGTGCCAAAGCCTATATCCCGGACTTGAGCTGTGATTTTGGGGAGGTTGGTAGATTCACTTGTAGAGGCTTGCGTCAGAGTGTCAGGATCAACATATAGTGGGGATTCAAGGGCTTTTTCATTTTTAGGCACTTGGTTGCAATTCTTATAGCTCCCTTGCAAGACATGACAAAATTCAAAAGGATTGGGGTCTCCTGGGATAGTTATCTCGGTACCATTGTATGGGAACTTGAGAGACTGATGGTACATGGAGGGAACAGCTTTCATTGCATGGATCCATGGGTGGCATAGGATAATGTTGTAAGGCAGCTCAATATCAAGGACCTGACACCTAGTTTCAAGCATGATAGGGCCCAGTTGTATAGGCAAGTGAATAACACCTTCTGAACGGCGTTCAACATCATCATACCCCTTGATCGTAATACTATGGTCAGTGTTGACGTGATCCTCAGAGTATCCCAATTGCTTTAGTAACTTTAAAGAACAGATGTTGGACCAGCACCACCATCTATGAGGATGCATTTGATTTTACACTTATGGATGAGAACTTCAATATGAAGGGCATCATTGTGACAAGGATCATGGGATGGGAGATCTTTCTCAGAGAAGACCACATTGTAGGGCAAAGCAATGTTACGTACTATAGCTTGGAAATCTGCGACCACTATTTTGTTAGGAACGGAAGACTCTTGGAGGGCTTTTTCTAGCACCACTCTATGTGCAGGTGATGACCGTAGAAGGTCCAAAATAGAGATCTGTGCTGGTGTTCTCCCTTCGACAAGATTATAATCAGACTGAACCAGAAGCCTAGGTGTAGGTGCACAGATGGTGACATGACCTCGACGAGTAGTAACAGCACAATCCGTAGATTTTCCTTTGATCGTGAGGGTAGACACTCAACTCTCTTCAAAACGATCGACAATGGAATCGAAGGACATGGAAGCATGATTGATACCTTTACCTCTATCCTGAGGAGGAGGTGGACCATGATGAGGGAATGGCTCCTTGTACATATCTAGATCCTTGTTCGTGTGTTGCGCTGGTGATTCATCCTCAAAAGTGATTTGATTACCATCGATGAGGTTTTGGATGAGGTGCTTAAGTTTCATGCAAGATGCGGTTCGATGGCCTTGGCTCCTATGGAAATCACAATATTCGTTGTCTCTGTAACGTGCAGTTTTGTAGACAGGTTCTCCATATGGGGGAGCATCAGGTAAGGTGATGAGCCCTTTCTATAAGGATTGCTGTAAGACCGATTCGATGGGCACTCCCAAGGGAGTGAATTGACATCGCGGAAGGTAATCTTGTTGGGGCCGCTCTTGTTGTCGTTGCTGTTGGTTTGGATAAGGCTGCCTTTGTTGCTGCTATTGTTGAGGTGGAGCTTGATTTGGTTTGGAGAGCTGCAGTGGTGTTTGCAACGTTTGCACATGCTTAGTATCGACTACCCCATCGTTGACCACGTTTTTGTTCTTGTTCCAATATTTGGGTTTATCGTTCGATTGTTGATGAGAAGTGCTATCTTTCATTTCCTTAAAGATTTTGACCACACCCTTAGCAATGAGGGCCTTCTCAATATTGATCCCCTTGTATGTGATTTCATCGAAGGTTGTAGCACTAAGAATTTGCAAATGAAAACCTAACTCTTGGTTGAGGTTCTGCACAAATATGCTAACAAGCTGTTTCTCCAGAATCTTGAAAGGGAATTTGCTAGCCATTTGTCTCCATCATTGAAGGAAAGAAATGAAAGTTTCACCATTTTTTTGTTTATTGTTGCATAGATCAGTCATGGAAATCTCATGCTGTGCGTTGTAAGAAAAATGGGTGGCAAACTTTTCTGCTAGCTCATTGAAAGACTTGATACCCATGGGTAAGTGTGAGAACCATTCTATTGCTTGACCTCCAAGACTGCGAGGAAAGAGATGCATAAGATATGTGTCGTTATGAGAGACTTTGAAGCAAGCAAGATAGAATTCCCTAAGATGGTCTTTTGGGTCACCTTTTCCTTTATATTTATCGAACTTGGGAATAGTGAAATTTTGAGGAAAAGGGATCATTGGTAATGACCGATCAAAAGGATAAGGACACACTTCCTCTAAGGAGAAGGTCTTTTTGGTGTGGCCAGACGTAAGATCAGATAGCTGTTGTTGCACCTCCGCAATCTTTAGCTCCATAGTTGTGGGAGGGGTTGGTAAAATCTCCTGTTGTCCAAAAAGTGGTTGGTGTTGCCCATACAGAAGATTATAATGTGAGCCATGCACACTGGTGTTATAAGGGCCGTAAGATTGATTGGGAACATATGGGTTGTATGTTTGGTTCAGATTGGATTGGAAATGGAGGTTTTGATTTGGCAAAGGTGGAGGTGGCGCTAGGTAAGAATGTTGGCTTTGGGATGGTTGAAGAAAAGAATTGGGTGGAGGAAAGCTAAAGTGCGTTTGATTAGGTTGTGGTTGCGGCACATAGCTTTGGGAAGCCTGATGTTGGGAATGTTGAGAGTGGCTAGGCAATGTGTGAAAGAAGTTGAGCAAGGATGAACGTTGTGGAGGAGGGACATAGGTAGATGTGATTTGCGATGGTTGGGGTTGATTGAGGATGCGAGTAGAAGAATGCTGTGGTTGGGGTTGCTTAAGGACGAGAGTAGAAGAATGTTGTGGTTGAGGTTGCATGACTCTAATTGGTTGAGAGACATGAAGATGTGATGATATAGGGGGTGGCATTTGTTGAGACCCTTGGTGCATGGCTACATAATTGTTCCCTGGATTGTAGTTTGGTGGGAAACCTTTGTGTGATGGGGTAACCAAGATTCCACTTGCAATTGGGGTGGACACTTTAGGAGGTGGTTGCACATTTGCTCGAGCTAAGGTGGCTTGCTTAGCTAACTCTGCTTGATGTTGGAGAGTTTTTTGTTCGTTTTTATAGATCTCCATAGGAGTCAAAAGCGGTGATATGGGTCTCTCCTCTATTGGATTTTGAAAAAGGGGATTCCGATACTGCGAGCCTTGTGTAGGTAAGGGCGTAGTCACCGTGGACATGGTTTGCACCGCTTGTATGGTATCTTGGGCATTGTTGTTCTCCTTGAGAGTGGATAAATCAAAATCGTGAGGTAACTTGGCACCTTGCTCTGCAAGCAAGCGAAAGAAGTGGTCTTGGTTCTCACTAAGGATTTTGTCAAAGGCTGCCACAACTCTAGGCTCTTGTATGATTTCATCTAGATCTTGCCCATCTACTTGAGAGGATTGACCTATTTCAAAGTGTTGCTCTTCTTGAGATGGGGCAAAATCTACAGTATAACCTTGAGGGACAAAATCCGGAGGCAAGCCCGTGGTGTATTGAGGTGCATTCATCAAAGGGATCCTATCCTCTTGAGGTGGGTTTTGCTCAATAGTATATCCTTGTGGCACAAAATTCGGAGGCAAGCTGGTGGTATATTGAGGTGTTTTTACCAAAGGGACCCTACCCTCTTGAGGATTGCTTGGTTCATCAATGTGCGGCATGTTCGGAGAGCTGATTGGTCTTACCGCGGGGGTACTAGGAGTAACCTTGGGAGTAATGTTGAGATGACCTGATTGTGGTGTGCAAGGGGGCAACTTGCGCTTCTTAGGGGCAACTTGCTTGGACTTCATAGTTTGCTGCAGCCTAGTGGTTACCATGGGATACACTAGGACAAAAGGTAACGCTGGGTTTCTGTGAGAAGCTTTGAGAAACAGACAAACTCTGATACACACAGTACTGGACCAAAGGTGCTATACTGTTTGACCAAAGGCACGGGACTGTGCTACCAAAAGCGTGCTACTGTGGACCAGAGGCGATGGACTGAGCTACCAATAGTGAGTTACTGCTATGCCAAAGGTGAGCTACAGTGACCAAAAGCGAGCTACTATTATACCAAGGGCGCTGAAGTAGATTTTTGCCAGAGGTGGGTTACTGCTGTACAAAAGGCTATCTACTATACTACCAAAGGCAAGCTGCTGTAATACCAGGGGCACTGAAGTAGTGTCTGATGTTTTTCAAAGGCAAAATTTTGGTAGATTTGTTTTCTATTTTTGATTGGATTGGTTTGGCAAGAGAAAACATAGCAAACAAGTGGTCAAAAACAAGGGACTGACACAAAAGATAGTGTATGTTCAAGGCTCCAAACAAGCCCAATGTTTCCACAGGTCTAAGACAATTGCAATCAATAACAAGCATTTTTAATCCCTAGAGACAAGGTTTCATTGCAGTAGATCAGCTCACAGCTTAATACTCCGTCGATAAAAATATCATTCCATAAAGGTGTCAGATATTTAGTATCTTTGCGAGAGACAATAGGTAGGGATATCTCACCCTCCCCTTGGAAAGCTCAAGTAGGTCACAAGAGCTTTATGTCCAAGGGAATACTATCTCTTCTCAAGGGAGCCAATGGTGAGTATCTTAAGGGTTTAAATCGATTTCCCTTGCACTGATGATTACCGCAATGTTCAGAGGTAGGTCAGGTAGTCTCTATCTAAAATGGTTCTTAGTGACTTTGAGGGACCAACGCCTTACGAGCAATGCGACAAGCTACTAAAAGCTTTAACCAATCCTACTAAGAGTTTCAAACACTTCACTCAATGTGAAAATCGTTTCCACAAAGAGCTAGTACACCTCTTTTCAGTTTGGCACCACAAGGTAAGGCTGACGTTAGTTAGGACTTGGATTTTGCCTTATCCCTTTTATATAGCGGTTCAAAGGAAAACTCCACTTAGGGTCATCCCTTTTGGATGAAGCGCAATCCAAAAGCAGGCCCTTTTAAAGGAAGTACAGAAAAGTAAGAGCAAGCACGTCAAACAAAGGTTCAATTGTCCCGTTATAAGAAAAATAAGGTGCAACTAAACTAGGCACACACACGTTTGTAGTTGTAAATTGTCCCTTATGAAATGAAGTGTTTGGCATTCATGTCCATTGTCCTTTAGAAAAATTGAGGTGTTTGTTCATACATGTCCATTGTCCCTTAAGAAAAAGTAGTATGTTCCTAAGACTTAGATTGCAAGAAAAGATTTGTTCAATTATCCTTTTAAGCATGCAATGTGCTTCTAAGACTTAGTGAGACAAATCAAGAGGTCTTCAATGCTCGTCCTGCATGAATATGTTAAAAACACCTATTGGCTTTGTGTGAGTAATAAGAAGCTGCAACAAGTGAGTTAGTTCCACCAAAAATTCACAAGTTAGCAAAAAACAAACCAACTTTGACCAAAAGCGCTGCACAATCTTACCAGAATCGACTTACTGTATTCCAAAAGTGCTATAAGACAGACCAGAAGCGATGCAGAATATTACCAAAAGTGTTGAAAAATAACCCGAAGCGCTGTACTGTGCATCTAGGAGCGCAACACTGTTATGCCAAAAGCGATGTCGTATATAGCGGAAGCACTGTAGGATACGACCAGAAGTGCTGAAAAATAACCAGAAGCGCTGTACTGTTATGCCGAATGCACCGCACGGTCTCAGATCATGGAAAAATTAGCTTTTGTCAAAAAGAACCAGATCAAAATGGGATTTCATGTTTAATCTACTACTCTGAACAATAATATCTGATAGATCTGAATAGTGAAATCCAGAAAGCTCAGAAAGGATAGCAATACAATAGATTAACGCAACTACCGAAGATACCCCTAAATAAATCAGCTTAGGATGTATCAAAAGCAGGTTTGGAAAGACAAATACAACAGCTTGTCAAACAAATCCACTGATATGAAATGAGAAAAACCCTGCAAAAACCCCGAATGCGGTCAAAACCTAATTAAGCCAGAAGCGCTTCATAAGACTGCTGGTCACGTTTTTCTGTGTTACCGATAGCGCTGCTTTATGGTACCAGAAGCACAGCAGTTCCCCCAAGGGCACTGAACTGTGCCTCCAAGAGCGCTAAAAGATACTGCCAGAAGCGCTGTGCAATATCGTTTGCGCTGTGCCGTACTGTGACTTAAAAAAAAACAATTTCTCAAAGAAACAAAGGGATTAGTGGGTCCCACAGGGCATGCCAGAATGTGTATGAGGAAAAATTGATTAAATCAAACTAATAAAACCAAAGAACCCAATAACATAAAGAAAATGAATTTAAATAAAAGCCATGACAAATAATCAATGAAATAGAGACTTTTACCGAAATCTGTATTGTTTCCTTTGGATTGAATGTGGATTTCTCAATGAAGTTACGAAGCCATAGCTGCAACAAGCAAGTAGTATGCTCAAGAGATTAATGTCAAAAGATCGTAAGAGTGCTCAATCGACGTGTTGTGTATGCTCAAAGCGCTGTTAAGTATGCCTGAGAATACGATCAAAGAGAGAGGCTTAATGAAGTAGATGAGGGGGGTTTATATAGATTTCAATGAAGATCAATCAACGGTCCAGATAATTCAGAAGCATCAACGGAGGAGATAAGTTGAGGAATGTGCAACAAATGAGAAGAAGACATGTGTCTTGCTTTTTTTTGCATGAGAGGAGTTATCAAGAATAGAAGAATAAGTTAACTGAAGAGATAAATCAATTAAAAGAATAAAACAATCAGTTAAGTGATTTAAAACAAGAAGAAGGGATTTGCATGAGAAAAGAAGATATTTTGCTTTACTAAATATAGAAAACTTAAGTTATTTTAGAGATAACTCAAATTAGAAGAAAAAGCAATTTAAATAAATAATTGATTTATTTAAATTTAGAGAAGATATTTTGGAAGAAATAATTAAATAATTAGAATTATTTAATTTAGAAGATTTGAAAGCAAATTAAATAAATAAATTTATTTAATTGCTGTGCATGATTTTGGAAGAATAAAATATTTAATTTATTTTATTTTTGGAGATTGAGAGGATTTGTTGAATTAATTAAATAATTAGATTTATTTAATTAATGTCAAATTTAGGAAATTTAGAAGAATTTAATGATTTTAATTAAATAATTAGATTATTTAATTAATGTGTGAAATACAGGTGATGCGACAGAAGTGCTGAAATGCCAGTGATTCGAGGACACGGTCATTTTAGGGTGTCTACACTTAGGGTCTAGCCCTAGCATATCAACGTAGGTCCACGCAAAATTGATGGTTCTCTATAAGAAGAATGTGTTAAGATTCCTGTGCTCTGTTTCTGATAATGATGCTGCTAGGAATGTGGTCTTTGGATTTTGCTTTGTGCCAAGGTTTATCTCTATAGAATCTTCCACTAGGAGAGCTGACTTTTCTTGATACTTAGATGGTAGGGGAAGGTCAAATCCTCCATCCTTAGGTGCCACAGTTGGGTTTTCACCTTTGGATACGTCCTTTGTTTTTACTATTTTGTGATCAGGAGGTGCCACAATGTGGTTTTTACCTAGAGATCTTTCTTTATTTTTAGTTTTGCGACTAGAGGATTTGGCATTCTCATCAAAATAAGTTGTTGGCTCTAGTTCCATTACAAAACCTACTTTATGATCACCAAGAGGGATACCTTCCTAAATTCCCATGAACTCAGCTAGAGCTTCATCATTCTGAAATACATCTATAACGGGGGACCCTTGTTGGTCCCAATTGATAAGTTCAGGGTAGACAAGTGTTACATTCTAGGTGTTTGTGGTGGATGTTAGGGATATGGAGGATAGCGTAAAAAATGGAGGATTCGGCAAATAGGTTGGTCATATGGAGGGAAGAGTCATCGATGATATCCTCAGTAGACGTCGAATCGGTAGGAAAAGTTTCAGCTACCTCGTTGAGGATATACTCTCTGTCCAAGGCGCATGGTACCTTCTTACCAAACCCTAAACCTTTCTTGTCTAGTTTCTTTGTCACAACAATGGGTTCCATAGTTCCTTGATTCTGTTTCCCAAGGCCACCTTTGCCTTTATAGCCCATGTTTTTTTCTATCCTTAAGCCATTGCCATATTGCTTGATTGGTATTGTGACTAGTTCTTTCTCTTTATAGAGCCAAGAAGAAATGTCCTCAATAGTTTCTTCCTCCAATAACTGTCCCTGTTGGAATTGGGTTAGGAATGTTGGGGGAGGAATAGCTACTTTTTTGGTGACTTTGGAAATGGGCGGTTGGCCGTAAGATTTAGGGGATAAAGGCATCCACCCTACACAACAAGATTTTGAGATATCATAAGATCCAAAGCCTATATCACGGATGTGAGCTTTGATCTTAGGCAGAAGATTAGGGTTACTTGTAGAGGCTTGTGTCAGAGTTTCAAGATCAACATATAGTGGGGATTCAAGGGCTTTTGCATTATTAGGCACTTGGTTGCAATTCTTATAACTGCCTTGCAAGACACAGAAGAATTCAAAAGGATTGGGGTCTCCTGGGATAGGGATCTCCGTACCATTGTATAGGAACTTTAGAGACTGATGGTACATGGAGGGAACTGCCTTATCAAGGACTTGACACCAAGTTTCAAGCATAACAGAGCCCAGTTGTATAGGCAAGTGAATAATACCTTCTGAACGGCATTCAGCATCATCATATCCCTTGATTGTAATACTTTGATCAGTGTTGACATGATCCTCAGAGTATCCCAATTGCTTAAGTAAGTAACTTTACAGAACAGATGTTGAGACCAGCACCACCATCTATGAGTATATGTTTGATTTTGCACTTATGGATGAGAACCTCAATATGAAGGGCATCATTGTGAGAAGGATCATGGGATGGGAGATCTTTCTCAGAGAAGACGACATTGTAGGGTGAAGCAATGTTACCTACTATAGCTTGGAAATCTGTGACCACTATGTTGTTAGGAACCAAAGACTCTTGGAGGGCTTTTTCTAGCACTACTCTATGTGCAAGTGATGATCGTAGAAGGTCCAAGATAGAGATCTATGCTGGTGTTTTCCCTAGATGTTCGACAAGATTATAATCAGATTGAGCTGGAAGACTAGGTGTAGGACCACGAATGGTGACATGACCACGGTGAGTTGTAACAGTGCAATCCGTAGATTTGCCTTTGATTGTGAGGGTAGACACTCGACTCTCTTCAAAATGACCCATAATGGAGTCAAAAGAAGTGGAAGCACGGTTGACACGTTTACCTTGATCCTACAGAGGAGGTGGACCATGATGAGGGAATGGTTCCTTGTACATATCGAGATCTTTGTTCATGTGCTGAGCTGGTGGATCTTCTTGTAGAGATATTTGATTTCCTTTGATGAGATTTTGGATTAGGTGCTTGAGCTTCATGCACGAGGCGGTTCTATGCCCTTTGCTCCTATGGAATTTATAGTATTCATTTTCTCTATACTGCACAGTTTTGTAAATAGGTTCCCCATACGGGGGAGCATCGGGTAAGGTGATCAGACCTTTGTGTAAAATCTTTTGTAAGACTATCTCTATGGGCTCTCCCAAGTGAGTGAATTGACACCGCGGAGGGTAATCTTGTTGAGGCCGCTCTTGTTGTCATTGTTGTTGGTTTTGATAAGGTTGCCGCTGTTGTTGCTGTTGTTGAGGCGGAGCTTGACTTGGTTTGGAAAGCTACAGCGATGTTTGCAAAGTTTTGACATGTTTAGAATCAACCACCCCATCGTTGACCATGTTTTTATTTTTGTTCCAATATTTGGGTTTATCACTTGATTGTTGATGAGGAGCATTGTCCTTTGTTTCTTTGAAGATTTTGACCACACCCTTAGCAATGAGGGCCTTTTCAATATTGATTCCCTTGTATGTGATTTCATCGAAGGTTGTAGCACTAAGAATTTGCAATGAAAACCTAACTCTTGGTTGAGGTTCTGCACAAATATGCTAACAAGCTATTTCTCAGGAATCTTGAAAGGGAATTTGCTAGCCATTTGTCTCCATCGTTGAAGGAAAGAAATGAAAGTTTCACCATTTTTCTGTTTATTGTTGCATAGATCAGTCATAGAGATCTCATGCTCTGCGTTGTAAGAAAAATGGGTGGCAAATTTCTCTACTAGCTCGTTAAAAGACTTAATACTCGCAGGTAAGTGTGAGAACCATTCTATTGCTTGACCTCCAAGACTGTGAGGAAAGAGACGCATAAGATATGTGTCGTTATGTGAGACTTTGAAGCAAGCAAGATAGAAATCCCTAAGATGGTCTTTTGGGTCGCCTTTTCCTTTGTATTTATCAAACTTATGAATAGTAAAATTTTGAGGAAAAGGGATCATAGGTAATGACCGATCAAAAGGATAAGGACACACTTCTTCTAAAGAGAAGGTCTTCTTGGTGTGGCCAAACGTAAGATCAGATAGCTGTTGTTGAACTTTCACAATTTTTAGCTCCATTGTTGTGGGAGGGGTTGGAAACCTCTCCTGTTGTCCTAGAAGTGGCTGTTGTTGCCCATACAGGAGATTGTAGTGAACCATGAGCATTGGTATTATAAGGGTCATAAGATTGGTTGGGGTCATACGCATTGTACGTTGGATTTAGATTGGTTTGGAATTGGATGTTTTGATTTGGAAGAGGTGGAGGTGGCGCTAGGTAAGAATGTTGGCTTTGTGATGGTTGGAGAAAAGAATTAGGTGGAGGAAAGATAAAGTTCGTTGGGTTAGGTTGCGAGTGCGGAACATAGCTTTGGGAAACTTGATGTTGGGAACGTTGAGAGTGGCTAGGCAACATGTGAAAGAAATTTAGCGCTGATGCATGTAGCGGAGGAGGGACATAGGTAGATGTGATTTGCAATGGTTGAGGTTGATTGAGGATGAGAGTAGAAGAATGTTGTGGTTGGGGTTGCATGACTCTAGTTGGTTGAGAGACATGAAGGTTTGATGATATAGGAGGTGGTGTTTGTTGAGACCCTTGTTGCATGGCTACATAGTTGTTCCCCGGATTGTAATTTGGTGGGAAACCTATTTGTGAAGGAGTAACCAAAATTCCACTTGCGATTGGTGTAGACATTTTAGGAGTTTGTTGTATATTTGATTGAGCTAAGGTGGCTTGCTTAGCTAGCTCCGCTTGACGTTGTAGAGTCTCCTGTTGGTGTTTGTAGATTTCCATAGGAGTCAGAAGTGGTGAAATGGCCCTCTTTCTTGTTGGGTTTTGAAAAAGGGGATTCTTATATTGTACCATTATTTTCCCCTGTGAGCCTTGTTCGGGTAAAGGTGTGGTCACTATTGACATGGTTTGGACCACCTGTATGGAACTTAAGGTGTTGTTTGTCTCCTTGAGAGTGGATAAATCAAAATCTTGAGGTAACTTGGCTCCTTGCTCTGCAAGCAAGCGAAAAAAATGATCTTGGTTCTCGCTAAGGATTTTGTCAAAGGCGGCTACAGCTCTAGGATCTTGTATGAATTCATCAAGATCTTACCCATCTTCTTGAGAGGATTGACCCATTTCAAAGTGTCGCTCTTCTTGAGGTGGGGCTAGATTTGTAGTATAAGCTTGTGGGATAAAATCTGGAGGCATGCCAGTGGTATAGTGAGGTGTGCCTGTCAAAGGGACCCTAACTTCTTGAGGCGTGGCTTGATCAATAGTATATTCGTGTGGTACAAAATCTGGAGGCAAGCCGATGGTATAGTGAGGTGTACTTACCAAAGGGACCCTACTCTCATGAGGAGTACTAGGGTGGTCAAGGTGCGGCACGTTGGGAGAATTGGTATCTTTCTGCAGGTATTCTAGGAGTAACCTTGGGAGTAATGTTGAGACAGCCTGATTGCGGTGTGTGAGGAGGCGATTTGCACTTCCTAGGGACAACTTGCTTGGACTTCTTTGCTAGAGCCTAGTGGTTACCATGGAATACACTAGGACAAAAGGTAATGCTGGGATTCTACTTGTGTTTTGAGAAAGACAAACTTTGATGCACAAGTGACTAGACTAAAGGCGCTATACTGTTTGACTAGAGGCATAGGACTGTGCAACCAAAAGTGTGCTACTGTGATACCAAAGGCGATGGACTGAGCTACCAAAGGCGAGTTACTGCTATACCAAAGGTGAGCTAATGTGACCAAAAGCGAGCTACTGTACCACCAAGGGCGAGCTGCTGTAATACCAAAGGCGCTGAAGTAGTGTTTGATGTTTTTTAAAGGCAATTTTGACAGATTTGGTTATGGTTCTGATTGGATTTATCTTTGGCAAGAGAAAACACAGCAAATAAGTGGTCAAAAAAGGACTGACACAATAAATAGTGTATGTTCGAGGCTCAGTAAAAAGCCCAATGTTTCCACAGGTATAAGAAAATTGCAATTAATAACAAGCACTTTTTATCCCTAGAGACAAGGTTTCATTGCAGTAGATCAGCTCATAGCTTAATACTCCGTCGATAAAAATATGATTCCATAAAGGTGTCGGATATTTTGTATCTTTGCAAGAGATGATAGGTAGGGATATCTCACCCTCCCTTAGAAAGCTCAAGTAGGTCACAAGAGATTTTTGACCAAGGGAATACTATCTCTTCTCAAGGGAGCCAATGGTGAGTATCTTAAGAGCTTAAATCGATTCCCCTTGCACTGATGATTACCACAACGTTCGGAGGTAGATCGGGTAGTCTCTATCTAGAATGGTTCTTAGTAACTTTGAGGGACCAACGCCTTACAATCAATGTGTGATAAAGGGGGTAAATCATAAAAAACACAATAATAGAAATTAAACACAGAGAATAGAACTTTCTTTTATTGATCTGGGCAACTCATTACATTATAGAAGCTTAATTACAATCAGAGGAATCAATTCTCTACAGGCTACAACACACTACAGCTACCATCCCCAGGCTCTGGAATCTTCCGCCTTCTGTAACCCCTAAATCAGCTAGGGTTTCTATTTTCCTACCTATTCTTGACTCTACACTTGTCCCCTTGACTCTCCTACTACCCAGGGTTCCCAAAAATGGTTATTAATAGCCTTTTTGGCAGCCAACAACCTAATTTTAAATTTTGGATCTCCCTCCAAAAATAAGTCAACTTCCGGAAGCCATAACTTTTGATCCGGGACTCCGATTGACGAACCGTTTTATGCATCGGAAAGCTCACGGAGTGTTCTACATGCTAAGAATTAGCTTTGCCAATTTTAGCCATTTTCAAGCCCGTACAGGGCCGTTTAGTGCCTCAAACCTGAATTTGAATAATTTTCAGGCATTTTTTAGGAAACGAAAACTTTAGTATCTTTCAGCTCTCAAATGATCTTCATATGATTCCTTCGCCAAAGGTCTTATATTTCTGTTATGTAACTTCCTGTAAATTTTGACTTCATTCTGTGCCTAAATGCAAACTTTCTAAAAATAGTAGTTTACTATTTTTAGCAGTTTGGGAAAACTGAAAGTTCTACATTATTATTTAGGCGATTATGGGACCAAAACCATAGATTTTGAGAAGAAATGGCTAGAACATCAACAATTTTGAAACATTTTTTTTTTTTGGGTGATGCAAGATTGCCCTTACACCACTGGATATTCCTGCATCAGACACCCAGGGTAATTTGAGAAGTGACCTTGTCACGTCTCAGGTGTTTGTGTGAGGAAAACCCAAACGGTCAACCTCTGCCTTAGACAACCAAGAAGAATCTTAAACATGCATTCCTTTCCATTTCACTAGATATTCTTCATATTGCCTGTTTCGAGTACTCCTTCGCACACGGCTATCCAAGATCTCTTCTATCTCCTCTATTGAAGTAGATGCCATAATACTCCACTGCACTTCTGTTGGTCCATCCTCTGTTCCACCTTCATGATATCCTGTTAAATTAGCGATGTTGAAAACAGGGGAAATGTTGATCCCACTCGGTAGCTCTACCTCATATGCATTTCCGGAATCATGCTTCTTCAAGATTCTGCATGGTCTAAATTTCTTCATTTTTAATTTATGGTATGTTCTAATAGGGAACCTTTCTTTTCTCAAGTGAACCATAACTTCATCTCCCACCTGGAACTCCTTATACCTCCTCTTCTGATTTGCCTTAGCCTTGTACTGAGTAGTCATCTTATTAATGTGCTTTCTCACCTCTTCATGCAAATTCTTCATATGTTTTGCAAAGTCTTCAGCCTCAGCACTTGTTTTTTCTCCCGTATCCAGATTCCTTAACTCTGAAGCATTTCTTGGACTATTGCCATATACAATCTGGAATGGTGATTTACCAGTACTCCTATTGACAGAATTGTTGTAAGCAAATTCTGCCTGTGGTAAAATCAAATCCCATCCCTTGGGCTTATCTCCTACCAAGCATCGTAGTAGGTTACCCAAACTCCTATTCACCACTTCAGTTTGTCCATCAGTCTGTGGATGGTGTGCAGAACTGAACTTCAAGTCTATCTTCAACTTCTTCCACAATGTCCTCCAGAAATAACCAACAAACTTGGTATCTCGATCTAAAACTATGCGTTTTGGTAGACCATGTAATCTCACCACTTCCCTAAAAAATAACTCTGCAATATTAGTCTTCTTACAAGGAATAAAATGTACCATTTTTGAGAATCTGTCCACCACCACAAAAATAGAATCATGTCCTCTCTGTGTCCTTGGTAAACCAAGAACAAAATCCATACTGATATCATCCCAGGGCTTCTCTGGTATAGGTAATGGGTGATACAACCCTGTATTCTAACTTGTTCTTTTTGCCATCTGACATACTCTGCAACTTTGCACAAACTTCCTCACATCCTGCTGCAACTGTGGCCAATAATAATTTTCACCAACAATTGAAATGGTCTTATCTCGACCAAAGTGTCCAGCCAATCCTCCACTATGCTTCTCTTTAATTAGGTTCTCTCTCATGGAACTCCTCGGAATGCACAACTGGCTTCCTCTAAACAACATGCCATCTTGGATTATGAAATCCAACCATCTTGTCCTGTCTAAAGTAACAGGCTCCAGACAAGCTTTCCAAGCCTCTGCAAAATTTGGATTTTTAGGATACAAACTTTTGAGCTCATCAAACCCAACAACCTCTATCTTCATTTCTGTCAACAAATTTTGTCTTCTGCTCAAGGCATTTGCAACTCTGTTGGACTTCCCACTCCTATGCTTCAAAAGAAAGGTATAACTCTGCAAAAACTCAACCCATTTTAAGTGCCCTTGGTTCAACTTTCCTTGACTATTAAGATACTGCAAAGCCTAATGATCAGTATATAAAACAAACTCTTTTGGTAACAAATAATGTCTCCATTTCTTCAAAGCCTAAATTATTGCATAAAATTCCTGATCATAAATAGAATACTTTTTCTTGGCATCATTAAGCTTCTCACTAAAATAGGCAATGGGCTTACCTTCTTGGCTCAAAATAGCTCCTATACCACTACCACTGGCATCACAATCTACCTGAAATACCTTATTGAAATTTAGAAGTGCCAAAATAGGTTGTTCTATGACTTTCTGCTTTAATGTATCAAAGCTCTTATCTACCCCTTTAGTCCATCTAAACTCTTTTCTATCCCCTCTCATTGTTTCAGTTAGGGGTGCACAAATGCTACTGAAATTCTTGATAAACTTTCTGTAAAAACTTGCCAAACCATGAAAAGATCTTACCTCCGTTGTACTCCTCGGTGTAGGCCACTCAATGATAGCCTTTACTTTTTCTGGGTCCATCTTAAGACCTTCCTCTGAGACAACAAATCCCAGGTATACCAACTCCTTCTTTGTAAAACTACATTTCTTCAGATTAATCAACAACTTCTCCTCCCTCAGTTTCTCTAGAACTCTTCTGATATGCATCAAATGCTCATCCCAAGAATTACTAAAAATTAAAATATCATCCAAATAAACAATAATAAAACTTCCCAAAAATTCTTTCAATACCTCGTTCATGAGCTGCATGAATGTGCTCGATGCATTGGTTAGCCCAGATGGAATGACTAACCACTCATACAAACCTTCCTTTGTCTTGAAGGCTGTCTTCCATTCATCCCCTTCTCTGATACAGATTTGGTGATACCCACTCTTCAGGTCAATTTTTGTGAAGTACTTGGCTCCACTCAAACAGTCCATGATGTCATCCATTCTTGGCAATGGAAATCTATACTTGATCGTTATCTTATTGATGGCTCGAGAGTCTGTACACATCCTCCATTCTCCATCTTTCTTTGGTGCTAGTACTGTAGGTACCGCACATGGACTTAGGCTCTCCCTTATCAGTCCCTTCCTCAACAACTCCTAAACTTGTCTGTTCAACTCTTCATTCTCTGCATGGGTCATTCTATGGGCTGCCTTGTTTGGCAAACTAGCTCCTGGTATCAAATCTATTTGATGACTTATCTTCCTTACTGGTGGTAAACCTTCTGGTACATTATCAGAGATAATGTCTTTGAACTCTTTCAACATATCTGAAACTTCTGCTAGTACATCTTCACATTTCTCTTGACTAATCTTAGGAATCAATGCAAAGCAATGACGCTCATGCTTCATACCCTCCAAAAATTTCCTACCATCTACCAAACAAATTCTGGCAGTACTACATACCTTTTCTTCCACCTCCTTCAAGGGCTTCAACTTATGATGAACTCCATCCTTTGTTAGGGAATATGTTTTTGCACAGCCATCATGGATAGCGCTCCTATCATACTGCCACGGCCTCCCCAACAACATATGACATGCATCCATCGGTATGATATCACACAGCACCTCATCATGGTAGTCACCAATTTTGAACTTCACTAAACACTGCTCATTGACCAAAGCTCTATGGTCCTTCTGCAACCATGCAATCTGATATGGATGTGGATGCTTTCTTCTTGTCAACTTCAACTTGTCAACCATCTCTTCTGAAACTAAATTATCAGTGCTTCCACTGTCAATAATAATATCACAACACTTACCCTCACATTTGCACCTTGTATGGAATAAACTCTTCCTCTGATTGGGTTCTTTCTCCTCATTCAGCAAGGTTCTTCTGACAACTAGGGTTTCTCCCCTTTCAACATCTTCAGAATGCTTAGAATGTACATCTTCATCTACATGTGCAACTCGTGCATTACCTTCAGGTCTTCTATTTGTCCTTCCTTGATGTTGCGGACACTCATATGCTCAATGCCCTTCTTCTCCACATTGGAAACAGGCTCCTTTGAAACCTTCTCTTCCAGGTCCTTGCCCAGGTCTGCCTCTTCCTCTTCCTCTTTGATCACCATTGTTCTGGTCATGAGGGCGGTAGGTATTATCCCCTCTTTGATTTCGACTGGTGCCTGCTTCTTCACTTTTCTTTTGATCTTCATTACAGCCTCCATAGGGTCTTCCACCAGTCCTTCCACCTTGACCTCTTCCCCTTTGCTTGCTATCAAATCTTTTATTCAGCTTTTCTTCCACCTTCAGGGAAAACTGGTATGCATCTTCTATGGTGGTCATTCTGACTAGGCTCAACTCCTCTTGAATACTCGGCCTCAACCCATTAATATAACAGGCTACCTTCTCCTTGTTGGGCTCTGCATGACCTGTCCTGATAGTAATTTTATAAAACTCTTCTGTATACTCCTTAACAAATTTGTTACCTTGCTTCAGTCCTTGGAGTTTCTTCAGCAACTCCATCTCATAGTCCACAGAAATGAACTGTTTCTTCAGTTTCTCCACCATCCGATCCCATCTGGTGATCTTTACTTTTCCTCTTCTATTCCTCTCTAATTGGAACTCCTTCCACCAAGTATTGGCATGGCCCTTCAACTTTGTTTTTGCAAACTTAACCCGATCTGGGTCCTCCACATCTTCATACTCAAAATACTCCTCCATGTCATTTATCCAATCAATAAACTGTTCTGGATTCAAATCTCCAGAATATGTAGAAACTTCAATCCTGGGCCTCTTTTCGATCTTTGAAATGACCTTCAACAACCTTACTTCTGCAGCATCTTCGGCAGCTTCTTGTTCTTCCTCAGATAGCTCTTCTTCAACTTCATCTTCACTTTCTTCTCTTGTCCTCGGCTCAAACCCTCTTCGTAGCTCCTCTTGCAATGCATCGATTTGCCTTTGTAGGGCTCTAAAACCCTCTTCTGTCAAAGCATTCCTCCCAACATGATTTCTTCGTGGAGGCATCTTGGTCTCCGCAGCAAACCCACAACCTTAGGTCCTAGTGCAAACTGCCTCACGGTCGGCGATCTATCTACACACTCAGGAACCCTCGCTCTGATACCACTTGATGAAGGGGGTAAATCATAAAACACACAATAATAGAAATTGAACATAGAGAATAGAACTTTCTTTTATTGATCTAGGCAACTCATTACATTACAGAAGCTTAATTACAATAAGAGGAATCAGTCCTCTACAGGCTGCAACACACTACAGCTACCATCCCCAGGCTCTGGAATCTTCCACCTTCTATAACCCCTAAATCAGCTAGGGTTTCTGTTTTCCCACCTATTCTTGACTCTACACTTGCCCCCTTGACTCTCCTACTACCCAGGGTTCCCAAAAATGGTTATTAATAGCCTTTTTGGTGGCCAACAAGCTAATTTCGAATTTTGCATCTCCCTCCAAAAATAGGTCAACTTCTAGAAGCCATAACTTTTGATCTGGGACTCCGATTGACGAACCGTTTTATGCGTCGAAAAACTCACAGAGTGCTCTATGTGCTAAGAACCCACTCTACTAGTTCCAGCCATTTTTGGGCTTGTACGAGGCCATTTAGTGCCTCAAACCTGAATTTGAATAATTTTCAGGTATTTTTCAGGAAACAGAAACTTTAATATCTTTCAGCTCGCAAATGATCTTCATATGATTCCTTCGCCAAAGGTCTTATATTTCTGTTATGTAACTTCCTATAAATTTTGACTTCATTTCGTGCCTAAATGCAAACTTTCTAAAAATAGCAGTTTACTATTTTTAGCAGTTTGGGAAAACTGAAAGTTCTACATTATTATTCAGGTGATTATGGGACCAGAACCATAGATTTTGAGAAGAAATAGGTAGAACATCAACAATTTTGAAACTTTTTTTTTTTGGTGATGCAAGATTGCCCTTACACCACTGGATGCTCCTGCATCAATGTGACAAACTACTAAAAGCTTTAACCAATCCTACTAAGAGTATCAAACACTTCGCTTAACGTGAAAATCGTTTCCACAAAGAGCTAGTACACCTTTTTTCAGTTTGGCACCACAAGTTAAGGCTGACGTTGGTTAGGACTTGGCTTTCACCTTATCCCTCTTATATAGCGGTTCAAAGGAAAACTCCGCTTAGGGTCGTCCCTTTTGGATGAAGCGCAATCCAAAAGTAGGCCCTTCTAAAGGAATTACTAAAATATAAGAGCAAGCATGTTAAAGAAAGGTTCAATTGTCCCGTTATAAGAAAAATAAGGTGTAACTAAATTAGGCACACACACGATTTTGGTTGTCAATTGTCCCTTATGAAATTGAAGTGTTTGGCATTCATGTCTATTGTCCCTTAGAAAATTGAGGTGTTTTCACAACATGTCCATTGTCCCTTAAGAAAAGCAGTATGTTCCTAAGACTTAGATTGCCGAAATAATTTATTTAATTATCCCTTAAGAAGGCAATATGTTTCTAAGACTTAGTGCAATAGATTTGTCAATTTCCTCAAAGCGTGTCTTGCATGAACATGTTAGAGAAACCCATTTTCTCTATTTGAGTGATAAGAGGCTGCAAAATGTTGATTAGTTCCACCAAAACTCAAATAGTTAGCCAAAAATAAATCAATTGACCAAAAACGCTTAACTTGTTAAGTGAAAAAATGAGCAATATAAAAATATCTAATAATAATGATTAGGTATAGGAGAATGAATATTATGATCAGATTCTATATGAAATTCTATGCAATTTTAAAAAAAAGTTTGTGAAAATTAAGTAAATTTTGCACAAGTTATGACCATTTGAAGTTTGTAAAGAAGGGTTGACTTTGATTGAGTGTACCTGATAAATCTAATAAAATTACCTCAAAATTATTTCACCATAGAAAAGTTGGGAGAACCATCTTTCCAACACCACTAGTTTCGTGAAAATCTGACTCTGTATCCAAAAGATATGCTCGATTTCATGAAACTGCTAAAAATAGGTCAAAAAAAGTATGGGCTAAAAATAGGGATATGGATTGGGATCTATTTTTCCTAAAATCTGTGCACTTCTTGCAAAAATAAGAGATACCCAGATAGAATTTTGATGTTTTAGACAAAACCCAGTAAACTTTTGAGCTACAGTTACACAGATATTCCTGATTTCATGAAATTTCTAAAAATAGGCCAAAAATAAAAAAGTAAAAAAAAACATAGGCTAAAAATAAGGACACATATTGGGATCTATTTTTTCTCAAAATCCGTGCACTTCCTGCAAACAATAAGAGATACACAGATAGGATTTTGATATTTTTGACAAAACCTAGAAATCTTTTGAGCTAAAGTTACCCTATTTGAATGCTCAATGTCTATTCTCTCAAACTAGTGAACAAGAATCTTCAAATCTTTTGCATTGTGATTGCGCTTTTCCGTACCTAACTTCAAAAAAATCAATTTTTTCTAAAAAAAATAAGGTTAGTGGGTCCCACCGGGCATGCCAGAATGTGTATGAGGAAAATTGACTATTTAAACTAAACAAATCAAAAAAACTAATAACATAAAGAGAACCAATGTAAATAAAAGCTATTAATAATAATCAATAAAACATGAAAGCTTTTACCGAGATTTGTATTGTTCCCTTTGGATGAATGTGGATTGCTCAATAGTATTGCAAAACCATGGTTGCAACAAGCAAGTAGTGTGCTCAAAGATCAATGTCAAAAGATCGTGAAGTTGCTTAATTGATGCGATGTATGCTCAAAGCACTATTAAGTATCCCTGAGAATAAGTGATCGAAGAGAAATTGTGAGGGAGATGAGGGGGGTTTATATAGGTTTCAACAGAGATCAATCAACGGTCCAGATAATTCAGAAGAATCAATGGAGGGGAAGAGTTGAGGAATGTGCAACGAATAAGAAGAAGACAAGTGTCACACAAAAGTTGTTTTATTTGAGTCAAACACTTTCTTTTCTAAAGATAAGACATGATTTTCATAAATTAGAAAGTTTTTTTCTAATTTAAGAGAATTTGATAAAAACAAGGTTGAGTGAATAGATAACTCAACTTTAGATTTGCTTTTGAATGATTTGAGAGAAATTAAATAATAAATTATCTAATTTTGTGTGCATGGAGAAGAAGACTTATTTTTAGAAGATTTGAAAGATATTTGAAGATAAGAAAGCAAATTAAATAAATAGATTTATTTAATTGTTGTGCATGATTTGGAAGAATAAATAAAATATTTGATTTATTTTATTTTTGGAGTTTGAGAGGATTTAAATAAATTTGACTTGATTTATTTAAATTTGGAAAAATGAAGCTGATTTAATTAAATAATTGGAAAATATTTAATTGTTTGGATAAGAGGGAATTTGTGATGAATTAATTAAATAATGGGATTTATTTAATTAATGGAGACTTGAGATTTGGAAAGAAGATAATGATTTAATTAAATAATTAAAATTATTTAATTGTGGAAGAATAATAGAGAAATTTGATTTAATTAATTAAATAAAGAGAATTTATTCAATTAATGTCAAATTTTAGGAGTTTTGGAAGAATTTGATGAAATTAATTAAATAATTAGATTATTTAATTAACATTGTAATATAGGTGATGCTCCAGATTAGACGAAATGCAAGTAGTGCGATGACTTGGTCATTTTAGGGTGTCTACAAGTCCCTAGAATTGGTGATAACACAACACCTTTTTGCTTCTCTAAGGTGTTGAGGGATTGGGGCCATGAAGATACAGGAGCAATAGATGATGCCTGTCCTATTTCTTGCGTTATTTGAGCCAACTCTGTTTCTTCCCCTATCTCCTCACCCTTCCTCTGAATTCTACTTGTGTCTGGACTTGAGACTGGGGAAGGATGTCACTCATCCCAGATTGATTCCCATCTTTCATCATTTTCAACATTCCTAAATGAATGTGTAAGCTCTGAAGTCTCTTGCCTATATTTCCAATAGGCTTCAATCTTTTCTGTTCTCCAATCTTTTGCTTTTAATGCTTTTCTTAGACCAGCAATCATTTTCAACTTAGGGTCATATTCCTTCTCTTTAACATAGAAGGTTTCCCATGGCCTAGGTGCCTCATAGGGCAAATCAATTAATCCCACATATAGAGCTAGGTTATCTTCCTTTGGATTCCTCCTATCCTCCCAGAATGGACAACCTTCATGTACCATCTTGGCACAAACCTTATTATTTATAATCCAGGAGGCTAGAAAACTATCTAGGTCATATTTCAATTTATCTTCTATGATGAGGAGCCCAAGGGCAGCTAACTTCCTTAACAAAAAGCTCTCTGCACCTCTAACTTCAAGTGTCATGTTTTTTCTAGCCCATGGGACATCATACATCTTCTTATTTCTTTTCTTGTGGCCAAAGTCATTATCAACCACAGATACTTGATGGGTAACTTCTAAGAATACGACCCTAGGGGTCAATACTTTAGGCAATAGCATGGGTTCCCCACTGAAACCTTGGACTCTGATTATCATATTATGTGCTCCAAAGAAGTAGTCATAGGGAATTGGGCAATTGGCTATAAAACTCCTTATACTATGTGTCATCCTATGTTCTATAGGCTCAGAGCTTAATTGGCAAAAATTGGGGGTGACAAAATACTCCCAAAACTCATAGGGGTCAGAGGTTTTAGATAACACATGTGTCCATGCAGACACAGGGATGGTTTTACCATGACCAAAATCTAGATCGTACATATTTAAATGCATATGTTGTGCAGAAAGACCAAAGTTCTGATACAACATAAGATGAAACAAAAAGTAGAATACCTGAATACTTGCTTTGTTTTGAAATTTGTGAGCTAATCAATCATGGTAGCAGCAATTTGTTCTGAAAAATCTAGCTGGTACTCCTATGATTTATTCACAGTTTTTATTCTAAAAATGATTGCCAATTGCCATTCATGGATTGTGTTGTCCTCCTTCATTCCAAAAATGAAAGCTATCATTGAAAGTGCCTCCTAAACATTTTGGTTAAATTGCGCTCGCCCAGTGGGTACTGTGGGAACCTGAGTATTATCCTCTCCCAGCTGCATCCCTGAATTCAGGAATTTCAATTTGTTATTTATATTTGCCCATGTGCTTTGCATTTTGGAAATAGTTGGAAATGTGGTCGTTCTATCATACTGCAAGGCCATCATGTCCCTTATGGCCTTAGGTATAATATGCACTACGAAAGGGCCCTATTGGATAGAATTTGATGGTGCATGAAACAACTCTGTACACAATTCGATTAGCTCAGGACAAGGGTGGACATTTGGGACCATGAATTATGCCAATTGAGAGGTCCATATCCTCATACCAAAAGTCTCAAACTACCCGTTGTTCACCCAAATAAGGCACCTTTGATGTGCCCCCTCCCGGAGACTCTTAGTGTCCTTTTGAAGGGGTGTGTCATATATGCCATCTGCATAGTCCTTCACCTATTCTGGGTCGACATATAACCCCACTTCAGAAACCCTTGTTCTTGGATAGGATTTCCTTGGTTGCATAGGTGTCGCGGCATATGATTTGCTATTCAACAGATTGTCCATTGACTCAAAAATTCCAAGTCCCTCTCGTGGTGACTGTGTTTCAGACATATCTGTATCTTTGTGAGAAGAATGCGAGAAGCTTTGACATAGAAAAGAACGAAATTGTTTTATCAGAGTGATACTTAGCTGAAAGGCACTTGCTAGGGACAAAGTTCAGATGCAACAATGATTCAGAGAAGAAAGATAGAAGCAACTAATGATTACATTTAGGACTTAAAACCTAGCTCATTGGAATTTATGGAGATAGTAAATGACACATCCCGTCTTATTAATGGTGTAGACACCTAAAAATGTCTTCATCGTCAAACCGACTCCTGACATCCCTAAACATACCAATTTCCCTTCTAATCAATTAATTAAATTTGTATTGAATTAATTATCCCTTCATCACCTAATTTTCCATCATTCTATCCCCAACAATTGGATTAATTTTATTAATTCAATAGTTCAACTTTAACCAATTGATTAAATAAATATGCAATATTTATTTGGTTAATTTCTCCCTCCCCACTAAATCCAATTAATTATTTAAATCATGTTTAACTAATTAATTCAGCCTATTAATTAACTTATCCCTACCCTAGGTAATTAAATATTCATTATTTAATTGCCTACCCTAGCCTATCTCATCCTAGCTTTAGGATTAATTAAATAAAACATTATTTAATTAATTTTAACCTCTCATTAACCCATTCCATAATTTTTTCTAGCCATATTAATTAGACTAATCACCCTAATTAAAGTGGTCAAACCTAGCTTAACACCCTTCCCCACATCCTCCAAATAAAAAATTGAAATATATCCCACATAAATCAATTTTTTATACACGTGTCTAACATCACATTTAATACCTCTTACACCCCTTACACATGCCATACCTCATTAATATCCACTCTTCCCCAAATGAATTTTTAATTCATTTTACCATTCCCCATGTGAATTTTTAATTCACAAATAATCCATCTCACCCAACCTCATTTAATTCACCCTTTTCCCAAGATGAATATAAAATTCATCTTTATTCCTAGCCCTCCATTTTCTAAGATGAAATCTAGGCCCTCCACATCATTTTCATCCTCCACCATTGATCTTCCAAATCAATCTCAACCCTTGGATGAAAATCTCTCTAAAATACCTATAAATACATCTTCCAAGCCATTTGATCATCTAATTTCTAAGTAATGTTACCATGTCAAAATATCTATTGAGCTAAGCAATTTCTTGAGTTGCACTTGTGAGTTTGAGAGCAATTCACATTGAGTACATTATCTAGGGTATATCTCAGAGCTCTTGGGTACATGCTTCTACAACCCTATCTTAGATTTGTGATTCATAGTGAGGTATAACATTTGTTTTTATGCACTTAGTTTATGTTTTTACCTCGATTTAAACTTCCTAATCACATTGGCACGCCCGATGGGACCCACAAGGTCTTAATCTAATCATTTTTTGTGAGTTTTATTTGTTGTTTGAGCCATGTTTTACAGGTGTGGCGCTATCTACCTACATAGTGGCACCATTTGTGGCACATTTTAGTGCTATCTTATGTTTCAGCGCTATTTGATACAACACTTTTTTAGATCTTACTCACACCTTCTGTTTTTAGGTTTTCCTGCCGATTTCCTAGGTTATTTGCTCTCTATTTTTGTAGGCATTGTGCATGAAGAGGGGGAGTTCATGCCAAAATTTTTTTAAGGACCAAACATATATTTTGGCTTTCATCTTGTCTTGGTTTCCATTCATTAGGCTAACAAGACTAACAAGACCCCTTTCTTTGCAGTCTAACCCTCTGATTTGGTTAGGAAAACTTTGTTTTTGCAGGCCTGACAAGTTCAACCCCGTATTAGCACTATCAGCACCCAGAGCGATGCTATATTCCACTGTCGACCAGACCATTCAGACGCATGCATATGGGCACTTTGTTCTACACATATTAGCGCTATCTTTAGTTTTAGCACTTTTTGTAACTCATTATAGCGCTATCTATTTTTATAGCACATTCTATATCTATTTTTAGCACTATGTTGTAAATCAATGCTATCTATATGTATTTCAACACTATTTTCTAGGGCATTCAGGTTTTAGGTCAGTTTCTATTAGAAGCACCATTGAAGTCAATTGTGGTGCTATTTGGTCTCTGTTTTAGAGCTATTTTTATAGGCTAACCTTGGGTTCTGTGTAGGGCCTGATAAACTATTTGCAGGTCATCATCATCATTCCAGAGCCACTAACAAGTTCTAGCAAGATTTTTTATCTTTAGTTTAAACAAACACTTCAATTGGTGCTTAAAAATAACCCTTGTATGTTATCATAAACAACATTTCGATTTGGTGCACTAAAATTGATCAAACAACAACAAACAACAAACAAAATCTTTGTGTGTCTTAGCTTAGAAAAAACATTTGAATTTGGTGCTCTAAAATTAACAAGTGCTTGCCAACAAATCTACAAACATTTCAATTTTGGGCTTAAAAAGAACCACGAAGTGTATCATAACTCATTGGATTAAAAAGAACAACAATCTGCATTTTTCACTCATCTAAACAAGAAAACAAATCAATTGTGTGAAGTGTTTTGTGATAATGTTTGTATAGTGAAAAGTGTATGCTCTTCCCTCGCACCATTGGTGATCTTGGGAATCAAAAACTTCTCACAACACTTGCATAAATCACCCCAACATAATCCAAGAACTAAAAATGAACCTTGTTTAGTGTGACCCAAGCACAAAATATACGTATACTCTCCCCTCACATCCTTGTATGAACTTGGGGATCAAAAATATTTTTATGGTTGTGTTGCTTTTGCTAAACCTTTAGAGGGCCTGCCACCCCACTTCGAAAGGTGGGAACAACCCAAACAGCAATAAAGCTAAAGCCAAGCTCTTTCGAACTGCTATATAAATAATGTGTTTGTGACAAAAGTCACAAGAAATAGGTGTTGTGTCATACCGATAGCTAACCCCCCCCCAAAACCCTCCAAGGTGTAATCCTTGGAGGCTGGGAGATTCCATAATGGAGAGTAGTGTTGCCGCATGTATGGCCACCTAAATGAATGCACTTACTATGACCCTTTATTTTAGCAAGCCAAAAACCTTATATTTATTGACACAAAAGGGTGACCTTTGAAGCGACCCCAATTTATGCAGTTCTTAGCCGAGGTAGCAGGGACAATCCTAAGGTTTGGTGAGGGACAAGCCTTCATGGAAACCTAGATCTTGGTATGCGTGAGAAGTGAGTACATTGTAAGGGGGAGCCAGTGCTACCAAGACCCTGGAGCTACCCGCTTTGAATAAGCACAGCTAGGGGATTCAACAAATACTGTCCTATCTTTGCCTTAGGTTGTACAAAGTGCTTGTTTAAGAAAATCCCATGTCTTTTCACAAACAAAATCTTGGTTATTGTGTGTTATTGTGCTTAAAGTACATTCAAGAAAATTGCCAAGAGACAATAGAAATCATTTGATCAAACTTCATATCAATACAACTCCAAATTTGTCATCCAAATCCATCTTTTTTAGAGCCTCGACCAACACTGACCTGTTTCAGCGCCATCTCTGGCTGTTTTTGGTGCCATTTCACCTATGGATTGGTGCTATTTGTAGACTGACCTACCTGAAACTAAGACAAATTCCATTGTGATCTTTAGCACTTGCCTGACCATAATCCATAATCATCTTCCCAAAAATCCATCAATACCCCACCCATTTTCTTCTAAAAAATTCCAATCATGCCTTCATTTTGACCTTAGAGAATCAATCATTATCATTATCGGACCCCTTGCCATACCATAATCCACTCAATCTCATATCCATTCATCCTCATTAAATCTTTGCATACCTTTTGGACCAAACAAACATTCTTGATTATGAGAAATCATTCCAAAATCCTTTCGCTTCTCTCATCAAAAACATATCCAAAATCTTCTAAATCCAAACACCCATCAAAGAACCATCAACCAAAAATCCAAAACTCATCATCCCTTTGAGCTAAAGCTATATCTAGATTTCACCTTTTACATCATATTTTGCTTGGAGAGTCATTAGTCAACCTTTCAAGTAAAATAATCATCCTTCTTTGTGTAAGGTCATTAGTCTACCCCAAACAAAGAGAAACATCCATTTGTGCAAAACAAAACTACATCTTACTTAAGCTCATCCGTCGACCTTCAAATCCTTTTCAAAAACATCATCCTAATCTCTCATACCAAAACATCTAGTTCATCTAAAAATTTCACCATCCAAATCAACATAAAAATCCCTTCCGTCAAATCATCCCAACTCAAACTTCATCTATCATCAACCATTTTGGTCCAAATCTTTGTAAAGATCAATAGCACCCACTCTTATCATCCTTAGATTGACACTTTTTTGGAAGATTCATCTCTTAGAAGTGAAAATCTATCCTTTATCTGTTGGGAATTAAGGTGTCTCAACCTTGGTAATTCCGTACATTTGTAATGTTTGCATTTATTATTTAATTGCCTATGTTTTAAATATTTGTAAATTCTATATTGTCATATTATGGGATGTGGCACGGTGATGTGTCGATCCTACATGGAATATGACAACTTGTAATTCTGTCCTCACATGAAGAGATAGGCATCCCACTTTGTGGTAGGAGCATTTTGCCATGTGTCGGCATCTTCCATGTTGTGTAAGGGAATGTTTGACCAAAACGGTTATGATGGATTCCTATGATGAATCTATGACATGTAAGTGTCAAAAATAGAAGGTTATAAGATAGGAGATGACATGTGTCATGAAGCATCTTTGAATAAGGCATATTTGGGTGCTCCAAGGTGGATTATGACATGTTGTAAGAGAATATGCTATTTATATCATGTGTATGATAGATTCTCTTACAGCTCTAAGTTGTAACTGCTATAACAGATTCTATGATGGTCGTAAGTGTCGTAAGAGCATCTGTCAGCCCATTTTGGAAATAGGTGACCTCTTTGGGATTGGAGCTATGGACAAGTGTCAGGCACATTCTGCAATGTTAACCAAGTGTCCTTGGGCATGGATTTTGGTCCATGAAGCCATGTTGGACGCCCATTCCAAGAAAGGTCCAATATTGCCTTGTATTTCCTATTTAAACAGGTGTTTGGAGATGGAGTTTGTATCACAGGTTTACATGTATTGTTATGCTGTCAGATTGACTCCAGACATGAGTGTCGAAGATCATTGAAGCTTGCATTGCAAGTGTATTGTAAACATTCTTTTAGATTTGTTAATACATTGTGCATGTTTCTAAGTGGGGTTTTTCACCCGATAAGGGTTTTCCCCACTGTAAATCTTTGTCTCTCTTCTTCTGTCTACTTTCTAGTTCTTGTGTTTTTCTACAATATCTCATGTTAATGGTTTAACATTGTTGTAATAGTTAGGATAAACTTGAATTTGCATATCCCTCTCCTCATTAGATTAGTGTAGGAAGTGATTTCTGTACACCTAGCTTCCTTTCAGTTGGTATCAGAGCTTGATCACCTTTGGTCCTAGTTGTTGGGTAGGGGTTTTTTGAGCTAATCTTAGGTTGAGTGGGAGTTTATGCAGAGCATTCTGTGTCTTATTGTAGCAAGGAGATGGCAGGCACATCTAGAAGATTTGAAGTGGAGAAGTTCAATGGCAGTAATTTCGAGCTGTGGAAGCTCAAGATGGAAGACATGCTTGTTGACCGAGACCTTTGGGAAAGTGTTAATGGAACTAAACCAAGTACAATATCACAAGATGAGTGGGATCTCAAGGATCGGAAGGCTAAGGGTTTCAGAAGACTTAGTCTTGTTGATTATGTGTTGTTAAATGTCCATGAGGAGACTACTATAAAACCACTTTGGAAGAAGTTGGGGGATGTGTATCAAGCCAAATCCCTAGGCAATAAACTTTTCCTGAGAAAGAAGTTGTATTCCCTTCAAATGGAGGATAGAGGATCCGTTGCTGAACATATGAATGCTTTTAACATGTTGGTTGCATAATTGACATCTATTGGTGTAAAGATGGAGGAGGAGGATCGGTGTATGACCCTTCGTTGTTCTCTGCCGGACTCATGGGATCATCTTGTCATGGCATTTGGAAGCACCACATCAACATTCAAAAAGGAAGAAGTGGTTTCTTCATTGTTGTCTAAAGAGATGTGGAGAAAGTCTTCTAAGGCAACCAAAGAGAGCCTTGTAATTTGTGGAAGACCCAAGGAGAAAGGGAAGAAGAAGGACAAGAAAGATGAGAAGGGTAGATCTAAATCTAGTGGGAGATCCAAATCTTTTGGAAAGTCCAAGGCTCTTTGTTGGAACTGTGGCAAAACTGGGCATTTCTGAAAGGAATGAAAAGAGGAGAAGAAGAAGAAGAAGAAAGCTCCTAATTTAGATTCTGATAAGTCACAAGATGATGGTGATGCTTTCATCATAGCCCTGGCAACCCATGCATCTGATGATATGTGGCTAATTGACTCTGGTGCATCATTCCACATGACCTCACATTGAGATTGGTTCACTAAGTATGAGGAGTTCAATGGTGGAAAGGTGTATCTAGGTGACGAATCTCATCTGAAGATTATTGGTTGTGGAAGAGTCTCTATCTGATTCCCTGATGGTTGAGTGAAGGGGATCTCTAGGGTTATGCACATTCCAGGCTTAACACGGAACCTGCTTTCTGTAAGTATGTTGAATGATGCAGGTGTGCAAGTTGTCTTTTTGCAAGAAGGATGCAAGATGACTAGAGGAGCTATGGTGCCTACTAAGGGTACTAGGACAGGTACTCTGTTTTAGCTAGAGGCATGCATTTCACAATGCAATAATTCTTTTGACTCAAGGAAGAGGGCAGTAGTCACTTCATCCTCAACATCTAAATGAGTAGTGAAGTAATCTATTGTTTCTAGTCTTGATTGTTGTAATTGTGCATTGGAAGTTAAACTTCTTGTTGAAAAGACAATGTTATGGCATAAGAGATTTGGCCACATTGGTGAGAAGGGTTTGCGTACCCTGAAAAATAAGAACCTTGTTGAGGGGTTAGATGATTGTAATCTTGAGTTTGACTTTTATGAACATTGCATTTATGGAAAACAAAACCATGTTCAATTTTACTCAAGTTCTCATAAGTCTTCTGGTGTGTTGGACCTTATTCATTCTAATGTGTTTGGTCCTATTAATGTTCCTTAGTTACAAAATCTGTATACTTTGTATCTTTTATAGATGATTACAGTAGAAGGACATGGATTTATTTTCTCAGAAGCAAATCTGAAGTCTATAGCAAGTTTAAAGAGTTTAAAGCCTTTGCTGGAAATCAGACTGGTAAAAAGATTAAATGTTTGAGAACTGACAATGGTGATGAGTTCTATTCTACAGAATTTAATAAGTATTGCAAGGAACTTGGGATTGAAATACATAAGACAACTCCATACACCCCATAGCAAAATGGAGTTGCAGAGAGGATGAACAAGACACTGATGGAGAAGGCTAGGAGTATGCTTAGTGGAGCTGGCCTAGAACAAAAGTTTTGAGATGAAGCTGTTGCAACTGCTTGCTATATGGTAAATAGAGCTCCTACATTAGCTCTTCTTGGAAATACACCCATGGAGGTGTGGTTTGGTAGAAAGCCTTCAATAAGGCATCTTCATGTTTTTGGTTGTGAGGCATATGCACATGTGCCTAGGGAGAAGCGGTCAAAGTTGGAGAACAAGGCTGTTAAGTGTATCTTCATTGGCTATGGTGTTGGTGTGAAAGGATACAAGATTTGGGATCCCATGGCTGAAAAAGTGTTTTATAGAAAAAGTGTCATCTTTAGAGAGCTTACATCTTCTTCCACTATTTTACAACTAGAAGAAATAGTAAAGAAAGAGGATGTTGTTTAGTTTCCTACTATGCCTGAGAAGACTGAACATAAAGACAATGTTGGACCTGATGATAAGGAGAGATTTGGCAGCTCTGAAAGCTCAGATGAAGAAACTAAACCTCATCCTTTGAGGAGGTCTACACGGATAAGAAAACAACCTGAAAGGTTTGGTTTTACATTGCTTGATTCTAGTTGTGCTTATGCTTTAATCACTAATAGTGATGAACCTAGAACTATGTCAAAGGCTTTGGATATGAAAGATGTAGGTTCCTAGAAGGAGGCCATGGATGAAGAAATGGCTTCTTTGAAAAATAATCAAACTTGGGACTTGGTGGCTTTGGCTCCTGGATGAAAACCCGTTGGATGCAAATGGATGTTCAAGAAGAAAATTGGTGCAGATGGTAGTGTTGAGAAGTATAAGGCCAGATTGGTTGCAAAGGGTATTCACAAGTGGAGGGTATAGGTTATGGTGAGATCTTCTCCCCCATTGCAAAGCTGACATCCATTCAATTCCTATTGTCTCTCACAGTAGCCTATGAATTGGAGGTATAATAGATGGATGTGAAGATAGATTTCCTTCATGGTGACTCAAGGGAAGAAATCTACATGTCATAGCTAGAACATTACATGGTGAAAGGTAAAGAAAATTTGGTTTGCAAACTTAAAAAGTCTTTGTATGGTTTGAAGCAATCACCTAGGAGATGGTACTTGAAGTTTGATGCCTTTGTATTGTCAATTGGATTTGTGAGATCAAAATCAGATCACAATGTGTATTATAAATTTGATGGTGATCATATTCTCATTGTTGCACTATATGTTGATGATATGTTGCTCATTGGGAAGGATAAGAATATGATTTCTGATTTTAAATCTTAGTTGTCAGCTCAGTTTGAAATGAAATATTTAGGGGCAGCCAGGTACATTCTAGGAATGGAATTTAGAAGAGACAAAACTAACATAAAACTTTGGTTAAGCCAGAGTAAGTATGTGAAGACCGTGTTGGACAGATTCAGCACGATAGATTGTAGACCATTGTGTGTTCCCATTTCTTTGGGAACAAAGTTGTCTATTGAGGATTGTCCAAAATCTCCTAGTGAGGTGGAGGACATGAGCAGAGTACCTTATGCTAGTGTTGTTGGCAGTTTGATGTATGCTATGGTCTACACAAGACTAGACATTGCCTAAGCAGTGGGAGTCCTTAGTCAATTTATGGCTAATCCTAGACAGGTTCATTGGGATGCAGTTAAGAGAATGTTCAAATATTTGAGGGGTACTTCCAAGTATTCCATTTTCTATCATGGTAATGTTTCAAGACCTCCGCATTTTGTTGATATTTGTAGATTTGTGGATTTAGATTGGGCAGGTGACATTGATAGTAGGAGATCCACCAATGCTTATGTGTTTACACTATTTGGTGGTGCTATTAGTTGGATGAGTAAGTGACAACCTATTGTTGCTTTGTCCATGATAGAAGATGAGCATATGGAAGAAACTCATGCTTTTTAGGAAGCCATTTGGCTTAAGAGATTGTGTTTAGATATTGGTGTTGATGTAAGTCAGATAACGATTAGTTGTCACAGTCAGAGTGCAATTTGCCTTGCGAAGAATCCAACTTTCCATGCTAGAAAAAAGCATATTGATGTTCAGTTTCACTTTGTGTGAGACATGGTTGAGGATGGAAAGGTAAATTTGGAGAAGGTAGATACTTTGAGGAATGTTGTAGATGCATTGATGAAACCAGTGAGCATAGAGAAGTTTAGATGGTGTTCGAAGTCTATAGGCCTCTCAGCTTATAGCAATTAAATCCTATTTTTCTATTGGCTCTTACAAGGTGTTTGACAAGTGGGAGAATGTTAGGAATTAAGGTTTCTCAACCTTCGTAATTCCTTACATTTGTAATGTTTGCATTTATTATTTAATTGCCTATGTTGTAAATATTTATAAATTCCATATTGTCATATTATGGGATGTGGCATGGTGATGTGTTGATCCTACATGGAATATGACAACTTGTAATTTTGTGCTCACATAAGGAGATAGGCATCCCACTTTTTGGTAGTAGCATTTTTCCATGTGTCGGCATCTTCCATGTTGCATAAGGGAATGTTTGACCGAAACGGTTATGACGGATTCCTATGACGAATCTATGACATGTAAGATTTAGAAATAGAAGGTTATAAGACATGAGATTAGATGTGTCATGAATCATCTTTGAATAAGGAATATTTGGGTGGTCCAAGGTGGAATATGACATGTTGTAAGAGAATATGCTATTTATAGCATGTGTATGACAGATTCTCTTACAGCTGTAAGTTGTAACCACTATGACAAATTCTATGACAGTTGTAAGTGTCGTAAGAGCATTTGTCATAGCCCATTTTGAAAATAGGTGACCTCTTTGGGATGGGAGCTGTGAATAGGTGTCAAGCACATTCTACAATGTTGACAAAGTGTCCTTGGGCATGGGTTTTGGTCCATGAAGCCATGTTGCATGCCCATTCCAAGAAAGGTCCAATATTGCCTTGTATTTCCTATTTAAACAGGTGCTTGGAGATGGAGTTTGTATCATAGGTTTACAGGTACTATTATGCTATTGGATTGACTCCAGACATGAGTGTCAAAGACCATTGAAGCTTGCATTGCAAGTGTATTGTAAACATTCTTTCAGATTTGTTAATACATTGTGTAGGTTTCTGAGTGTGGGGTTTTTCACCCGATAAGGGTTTTCCTCATCGTAAATCTTTATTTCTCTTCTTCTGTCTAGTTTTTGGTTCTTGTGTTTTGCTACAATATCTCATGTTAATGGTTTAACATTGCTGTAATAGTTAGGATAAACTTGAATTTGCATAGCCCTCTCCTCATTAGATTAGTGTAGGAAGCGATTTCTGTACACCTAGCTTCCTTTCATTATCACGCTACAATCACCCTTTCATCTTCCATTCCACTACCACATCCTCTTTGGGTCCAACAAAATCAATCTGGATTCTCTAAGGTCTCCATCCCCATTTCATCCACCTCAAAATCAAATCCATACACTTACATGCCCATAACTAGATCACAACACAAGAAGAATCAAGCAATGGTAGACTTTGGACAATATATGGGCATAGGAATGCCTAATACCAATGACAACAACCTACCAATCAACCAAACACATAACCCACCTTCATTCTTTCAAATCCTGACATATAATCCCAATGAAAATCCCTTCCATTTCTTTCAACCACCACCACCCATCCAAAACCTCACCACCATGTCCCAAGACGATCAAGATGTCTTGAACTTTACAGAAGACACTGATAACATGGACATGCTTGACAAAGTCCTAAGGTTGGATCCAAATAGATATCTTGATTACCCCCTCAAAATTGGTGCCCAACCACCCCACAACATGACATCGTCCCAACCATCCACCTCTAACATCAATCCTACCACATCCTCCCAACCATCTACATCAAACACCCAACACATCAGCTCTCAAACCTCAACTCCTACTGTATCTACCACCCCCACAAGCTCTAATGTTACCACATCTACAATTTCCACAAGTGTCTCCAATCCTACCACCTCCCAACCCGTCATCACATCCACTACCACAACTAATGTAAACCCTTCCATTCTGCAAATCACCTTGCGCATCCAAGGGAACCTCATGCATGCAAGTGCCTCCACAACTGTGCCTCCACTCAACCCTCAAACCATAGCCTACATGAGACAATTCTTTTCACAACCACCTTAAAACACGACCAACCCATCTAATGTCAATACATCTCATGTCAATCCATCCAATGTCAACCCATCCAATGTCAATTCGTCTAATCTCATGTATCTACAAAACCCCGTAGCATCATCAACACAACATAATCCCAATCCTCAAATACCTCCCCATATTCTCTAACAAATCCACGGTTACCAACAATATCTTGTACAACTCAACCAAAACACTATCTCCCAAAACCTCCAACATCAAGTCCCACCCAATCTCCAACATCTCATCAATTAGCAAAACTACACACCACAACCGCCACCATCCCTGGATCTAACAAGCATTGTACAAGCCTTGATTCAAAAAGTAGATGATATACAAACTGGGGGCAAATGCAAGCATTATTCTTTTGAGGATATTTGTCCCTATCCATTTGATCGAATACTGTACATGCCCCCTTTCCCCAAAAAAATTGAAACATCCAAATTTGACAAGTACAAGGGAAAGGGAGACCCTAGGGATCATCTTAGGGAGTTCTACCTTGCTTTCTTAGAAGTCTCTAACAATGATACATATCTAATAAGACTATTTCCAAGAAGCCTCAGTGGTCAAGCCACTAAATGGTTCGCACATCTTCCCTCGGGCATTAGGTGTTTCCCTGAGCTCGCGGAAAAATTTGTCAATCATTTCTCCTATAATTTCAAACATGAAATATCTATGACAGAACTTTACAACACAAAACAAAAGGGTGGAGAATTCTTCACTTCCTTCTTGAAAAGGTGGAGAGGCCTAGCAAGCAAACTCCCTTGGCCAATTCCTGAGAAATAATTAGTCACCATGTTTGTGACTAACCTAAATCAATAAAAAGGGTTCCATCTACAGATCCTTTGTGCATCTACCTTTGAAGAAGTCATTGACAAATGTACTACCATAGAAAGGGTGCTTATCACCAAGGTCTTGATCAAATTATATGACAAGTCCTACAGTAAAAACAACAACAACAACAACAAAGTCAATATCAACGTTCCTAATGCAAACAACAAGAACAACATGCAATCAAATGAAAAGTCATGCTTTTGGGGAAAGAACAAAAACACCTTGAATGATGGTGTCACTAATGTGAAGGCCATCCAACATGTATAGAATCAAACACCCTCAAGTACATATACCGCTAATGTAAATACCCCAAGGGGGCAATCTAAACAAAACAAACCTCGAAGACAATTCACACGTTTAGGAGAACCAATTAAGGATATCCTCAATAGATGTCTAAAGAAAGGTTTGATAACTCTCCCACTTGTTACAATGAAAAATGATTATTGCGACTACCACTGCATTGTGGGCCATAAGACCGTTGATTGCATGAAGTTAAAGCATTGTGTCCAAGACCTCATTGATCAGAATAAAGTCAATCTTGAGCAAAGCACCCAACCATCACCTAATGCTAATCTAGGACCTTACAAGGATCCACTGCCCAATCATAACAAGGCCTCATCATCTAATCAAGCCTACAACATAACCCCACCACCCGCATCCTATGACTCTATCGTGGGGTTGATAGAAGCATTGTCTAACCATATCAACACAATCACCCTTCGGGCTCAAGCACATGATTGCACCGTCACAACCCGCCATGGCCACATCTCCATCCATACAGCCCCTACCACTAATCAAATGACTGCATCTACGTCAGACTCCCTACCCAATAATCTAACTATGCACCCATCGCCTACCAATCAGTGCAACCTCTTAGAACATATAGGAAAGACCTTGCACAAATCTCCATACTTGAGCTGCTCCACACGTCACCTCTCCATAAAGAAGTCCTTGATAAAGCACTCTTGGAAACCCAAGTTCCTGCCAACATGAATGTGAATCAATTCCAAGCCATGGTGGGCCATATCATCACGCCTCATCATCTCAGCTTCTCAGAAAAGGATCTCCCTGCATTTGAAAACTCACATAATGATGCCTTACACATAGAAGTCTGCATCCACAAACATATTATCAAGAGAGTCTTAATAGATGGTGGCTCTAACCTAAACCTGTACACTATTAAATTACTAAAACACTTGGGATACTCGGATGTGGTTGTAGACACCAGTGAATGCATAACAATCAAAGGGTATGATGACACTAAACGACTATCTAAGGGTACTATCAAGCTCCCTATTCAAGTGGGACAAAAGATAATGTAAACAAAATGTCAGGTCCTTGATCTTGATCTCCCTTACAACATTCTTCTCGGTCGACCGTGGATCCATGCCATGCAAGCGGTCCCCTCTACCTTCCATCAATGTCTAAAGTTCCCTCACAATGTCACGGAAGTAACTATCTATGCTGACCCCCGCCCCTTCCAATACTATAGTTTCTTGGAAGGCCATGACCACACCTTCTACCCATATAACAAAGCCATCACAAAAGCCAACCCCACAATATCCACCTCATACATCAACCTTGTCGACATTGCCACCACTTCATCCCAAACACCTCCACCGCCCAAGGTCAAGATCAAGCTTAGTGACATGGGATGTGGGGAATATGACCTACATAGTACCTTTTGTGTGGGCACATTACCCAACCCTAAAATGTTCGGCATCCCAAAGAAAGAAGAATCTAATACAGTTGTCATCAAATGTAAACCATCACCTACCTTTGAGAAGAAACATCTCCTAGATCAAGATGTACTTGAAGACATATCATCCTAGCTATATAAAGATGAATAAACTAAGCAAGAAGCCCCCATAATACCAATAAAGATCTATAGAAAAGGGTTAGAGATTGTCAAAAATATGGGCTATAAAGGACAAGGCGGTATTGGCCTTCATGAACAAGGGATCATGGAACCAGTCCAAGTAACAAGAAATCCTTATACTCAAGGGTTAGGATATGGTCAATGACAAAGTATCCTCACTACTTGTGAATGTATCCTAGCTGAGGTCACTATGGTCTCCCTCGAAGTCAATAATGTCAACAAAATGGGCCATCAAGACTCCTTTAGCGACTTTGCTAATTTCTTCAAATCATCCATATGTACCATATACACAATCACCACCCTGACCTCTTCATCCACTGAGTTACCTCTTGTATACCCAGACCTCATAGACTGGGACCAACAGGGACCTCCTGTCTTCGACGTAGCACCAAATGATGAAGCAATAGCTGAAATGATGGGGGTTAGAGATCACTTCCCCCTGGGAGATCATAAAGCCAGATACATTATGGAACTTGATAAGACTACCTATTTTGGGGAGACAACCCCTATTCCAGTCACAAAACTATAAAAATGAAACATGGATCTGATGGTGAAAATCGCTCCGCGGCAGTGTCAGATCCCAAAAAGGTAAATATAAAGGATGTATCTCCTGGTGAAAATCTCCACAAGGTGCTAGGAGATGGAAGCATGGGCCTTCCCGAGATAGAGAAGGTATATCCTGACAGATCACCCATCCTGGTGGAGCCAGCTCAAGAGATGAATCTTGGGACGAAAGAAGAGCCAAAAATCACCTTCAAGGCAGAATCTCTCAGCGCAATAGAGTAGGAAAACTTCTTAGCCTTCTTCAAACGTAGAAATCATAATTTTGCATGGACTTATGTAGACATGCCAGGGCTTGATCCTGCTTTGGTCATCCACCACCTTGCAGTACGGCCTGATGCAAAACCAGTGAAACAAAAGCTGAGAAAAATGAACCCTCAGGTGGCCCTTCTAGTCAAAGTAGAATTGAAGAAACTACTGGACGTTAGGTTCATTTGACCAATTCATTATCCTAAATGGGTTTCCAACCTAGTACCAGTAGCCAAACTTAATGTCTGAATCTGTTGCTACACCAACTTCCGTGATCTTAACAAAGCCTACCTGAAGGATGACTTCCCTTTACCAAACATTGACATGATAGTGGATCTTATGACAGGGCACAATATGTTATCCCTAATGGAAGGTTTTTCAGGGTATAATCAAATTAGGATCACAGAAGAGGACCAACATAAGACAACCTTTATATGTCCATGGGGGACGTACTATTGGGTGGTAATGCCTTTTGGCCTAAAAAATTCTGGAGCCACATATCAATGAGCCATGACTGTCATATTCCATGATCTTTTCCACCACATCAATGAAGACTATGTGGATGACTTGCTAGGAAAATCAAAGACAAGGGAGGAACACCTAGATGTATTAGCAAAGATCTTCGACCGACTGGAGCAATACAATGTTCGCCTGAATCCAAAGAAATGTGTCTTTAGGGTCACCTCCAGAAAACTTTTGGGATACATAGTCTCCAGAAGGGGAATTGAGGTAGACCCCACAAAATTCAAGGCCATCACTGAAATACCTCCTCTGAAAACACTAAAACAGCTAAGAAGTCTGCAAAGGAAACTCCAGTCCATTTGTCAATTTATTGCTCAACTTGCCAATAAATGTCAACCGTTCCAACATCTACTCAGAAAGGACACAACTTTTTTCTAGGACAATCAGTGTTAGGTTGCCTTCGACCAACTAAAAGAATACCTAGCTAATCCCCCTAATCTGACTCCACCAAGGCAAGGAGAACCTCTCCTATTATACATCTCAGCAACAAAAACAACTATTGGAGCCTTATTAGCACAACATGATGAGCAAGGGAAGGAAAGGGCCATATATTACATCAGTTGCACCTTGATATTCTATGAGCTAAACTATACACCAATTGAATGAGCATGTCTAGCCCTGATCTTTACTTCACAAGAAACTAAGACACTACATGGTTAATCACAAAACTAAGCTCATCGCCAAGATTGATCCATTAAAATATCTGCTAAACAGAGCTGCTCTTACTGGGAGAATGGCAAAATGGGTCATGATCCTCACTGAATTTGACATTGAATATACTGAGAAAAAATCTATCAAAGGATAGGTTATTGCTGATTAGCTAGCCGAAGCACCCATTCCTACAGAATGTCCTACACTGGCAAAGTTCCCTGATGAAACCATCTTGACAATAGCACCAGCAACAGAAACATGGAAAATGTACTTCGATGGGTCATATACACACAGAGGCTTGGGGGTGGGCATCTTGTTTGTTACCCCTCAAGGTGACACCATCCCCAAGTCATTCAAAATTGCATTCCCATGTACCAACAATGTGGCAGAGTATGAGGCCCTTATCACAGGTCTTCGAATGGCAATCAAATGGGAATTGAGAAGCTGACAGTGTATGGAGACTCTCAACTAGTCACCTGGTAAGTAAACAATGAGTACAAGACCAAGGATGATAAACTCCTATCTTATAAAAAAATGGTGGATGACTTTAAGGACTATTTTGATGACATCCACTTTAAACAAATCCCAAGGCTAAACAACAAAGCTACAGACGCCATGGCCACCATCGGATCCCTGGTCGACATGAAGAATGATAGCAAGAAGTGTGAATTCCTAATAGAAGAACTCCCTATTCTAGCATATGATGTTCCCCAATCAGAGCTAGCATGCAAAGTCATTGGTCCCTTATCCCCATGGTATCAAGAAACTTATCTATATCTCCATGATAACATCATCCCTCCTAACCTATCCGCCTCACAACAAAAATTTTTCACCCGCCAAGCCTCCCGCTTCACCCTTGTAGGAGATACCCTATACAAAAGGAGTCTTGATGGCATGCTTTTATGATGCTTAGACTCTAGGGAAGCTGAAGTGGCCTTGCAAGAGGTAGATGAAGGCATTTGTGGGGCACATTTAAGTGGACCTACTCTTACTAAAAAGATCCTGAGGACCAAATACTATTGGCCAACCATGAAATGGGATGCCTACCGGTTTGTAAAAATATGCTTGCCATGTCAACAGCATAGAGATCTCATTCATGCACTAGCACAGGAATTGTAACCAATCACAACGCCATGGCCTTTCTCATAGTGGGGGCTCTACCTTGTAGGCAAAATACATCCACCATCATCCAATGGCCTTAAGTTCATCATCACAGCTACCAAATACTTCACTAAGTGGGTGGAACAATACCACTCACCTTCACCACTGGAACCCAGATATCCAAGTTCATCTTCCATTATATCATATGTCATTATGGTATCCCTCATTCCATCATCACCAACAATGGAAAACCATTCAAGAACTAGGAAGTCCGCACTTTGTGTAAAAAATTATAAATCCAACACCGCTTCTCCACTGCATATTACCCTCAAGGAAACGGTTAAGCGGAAGCTTCAAATCAAACCATCCTCTGCATTCTAAAGAAGACAGTTAATGAAGTCAAATGTGACTAGCACCTCCAGCTCAATCCCACCCTCTAGGCTTATCGCACAATCATCTGTACCCCCACATGAGCCACTCCATATTCCCTGGTACTTGGATCCAAATCTATTTTACCTATTACAGTTGAGCTCCCATCCCTAAGAGTATCTCTGCAAAATATAATCAATGATGAGGAATACCGAGTTGCAAGGTTGCATGAGCTAGAATTACTAGATGAGAAATGTCTGGATGCGTTGAACCACCTATAGGCCTTTCAAAATCACCTTAGAAGAAGATATCACAAGAAAATCAGAAACCAAAAATTTGAAGTAGGTGACCTTATCCTTATGGAAAACTAGAAAAACTTGCAGGAGTGCCCTAAGAAAGAAAAATTTGAGCCCAATTGGCTAGGGCCTTATGTCATCACAACTAGCTATGGATCAGGAGCATACCAGCTTACAACACCTAAGGGGAAGCCTCTGGATGAGCCTATGAACATTCTACACCTGAAGAAATTCTACGTATAACCCATCGAATACCCCAATCAAAAAATAAAAAAAAAAAGAAAAATCAAAAAATCAAAAAAATCAAGAAAAACCCGAGTGCAATAAAGACTTCCAAAGGTAAAAATCACTTCGGTGATGCCTTGCATTGGTACCATGGTGAAAACCTATTTCAGGCTCCATGTGTAGTGGCCAGTTCTACCATCTAATAAGTCATCTTTCTATCACAACACTCCATATTGCATGCATCCCATGGCTTGGAATTCTGAAACATCAAGTCCTATTGTCCACCCTGCAATATCCCACCCAAGGCTAATCCATGGAACAAGGATCCTTGTAAGCTTCCTTTTGTACAACTGCAAATCAAAAAATCTAAAAATAATAGAAAATAAAAAAATCTAAAATCAATAGAAAATCAAAAAATCCAAAAACAATAGAAAATCCAAAAATAATAGAAAATCAAAAAATCCAAAAAATAATAGAAAATCACCAAAATCCAAAAAATAAAATTCTTCCTAACAATTTACTACAAATCACCCCCATACATCGATCTCACTGCAACTTGTGACTATCAACATCCATCAACCCTCAGTATCACACCCATCCTAAACCATTCCCACATCATCAAGTCATGCCAGAACTACATACTCATCTCGCTCGCATCTTGAAAGTACCTTGATCCTGTGGATACAGGGTATGTAGGTAGTCTAGAATATGAAGGATGTATCTAGTACTCAGGTACATAAGATGCACCCATCCAACCCGTTTGGATGGTCCCCAATTACTAAGCTTGTTGGACCCAATAAATGATACACACGTTAAGTATATGCTTGAAGCATGGTCCCTAACAGAAAAAACATCAATCAACATACCAACTATAATCCCACACATGGCTTGACTATACTTTTGCCCACCTTTCAAAAATTATCCAACAAAATCCAACCAATTTGCGTCCTAGGATATATCGTTCCTACAATGGACAAGAATCTGTCATCCTATCAACATGTATCTTGGCAAGAGCACACAATGGCTATTTGTATCTTTTTGTTGGTCTTTTTGATTATTGATTTTTATCTTTTTGTCTCACTCTAGGTCATTTCCAAAGCTACCTTGATCTCATTATATCATGGTAAGTGATGGATAACACCTGGAGTAGACATGATCACTATTTCTGTATGTTGTGCTTGTGGGTTGGTTTCATTACTCCAAGAATAGTATTCATATCTTGAGGCCTGGGTCGATTCTAGCATGATGTGTCTCATTCACATATACAGGCATTAATACCTTATATGTACTATTAGCACTCATTGCTATGAGTCCCCTTCCTCAGCCAGGCAAGGTTATACTACCTTGGGCACACATGAAATCAACCTATTGTTTGTGGGTCTAGTCCATGCAATAGTGGGATATATATCATCACGTAGGTCATCTCATACCCTTGTGAACTATATCCTACATTGCTATAATAAACTAAGAAATGCTCTCAATTAATGTTATGCAACTACTGTTATTAGCTCAAATCATCCTGCTAATCATGTATTCAACTATACCATCTGAGCCTAGATTTCGTAATCACCTATCCTAATCCCCCCTTTCCCAAATCCCCTCACTAATCCCACTCCTCTAGCTTATTCTCACTCAACACATCTTGAGCCAAAGTAAATCCCCCCTCAATGACGTGGTGTTTCATGACCTAGAAACTCCCTCATTAACCATCCCACTCTCCCCCAATCTAGCCACAGCCAATCATATCCTTACCCCATCCATCCACCCTTATCCTCTCCCCACCACCCAGGGTTCAACAAAGAACATCATGTGTATCAAGACTTAATCATCTCACATATCACCTAGTTTGCATCTCACATACCATTTAGTTTGCATCTCATATATCATTTAATTTGCATATCATAATCATTTAGTTTGTAAACACTTAGGTGCATTTTATAATCCTTTAGTTGCATATCATAATCATTTAGTTTGCAATCACTTAGGTGCATTTTAAAATCATTTAGTGAAATTTCATAAATCATTACATTCCATTCCATAATCATTTAAATTGCATTTCATATAATCACTTAATCATTACATTGCATTCCATATATTATTTCATAATCATTTAGTTACATTTACTTGCATAGCATAATCATTTAGTTACATTGCATAATCATAAGCATAATCATTTAGCTACATTTTATATCCATCTAGTTGTATATCCATATTTCCATACATAATATGTGTTTATTAAGATAAACATGCATTTCCATTGCATTACATTTTACAGCCATAATAAATGTTTATTAATCTGAACATTTATTTGCATTTTACATCATAGTCCATAAATCACAAACATGCATATATCAAAATAAGTAAACCATCATTACATTCATCATGTTACATCAATAGGTACCTCCATAACATCAACATAATGCATTAGATAAACACAACACATCCATAGCATATAATCCATAAAGCATACTGCATCCATTGGCATAAGCATCATCATAATCATATAAAAGCATCATAAATAAACAAATAGGCCATCAAAAAGCATCATCTCATTTATGATCATCACAAAAATGCACATTTCTCATGTATATACATAATAATATGTCATGATACAATGCCTCCAAGGACCAAAATGATACAACTGTCACATAGAGGACCCTCTTTCTGACTCAGGGGGGATCTTGGTCCTGGTGATGGCTGTGGTCTTGCCTGTGGCTATGGCTACAACTAAACCTATACCTGTGTACCCTGCTAGGGCACATGTGATGGGAGACCCATCACCTACTGAATAGACTAAACTGATCTAGACCTGTGTGACCTAGATGTCCTGGATCCACTGAGCTGACTGTAGCTCGATACATGCTGCTCTGCGGCCCCAATAATAAGCTATTTGTCCTCTGGCCTCTAACAAATGTCCCTGTACCTGAGACAACTGTCCCTGTACCTAAGACAACTATGTCTGTATCAGTGTCAAAATTGGGGCCATACCAGCACATGAAGCCTGTAAACTAGCCATCGTAGCCTTCGCCTACCAAGCTCTTCCAAGTGCAGCATCCCACTCCCCTATCAAAACTACTATCTCACCTTGTGCCTAGGCTAATTGCACCTACAATGTAGCTGCTTGTCCATTTGTACCATCTAATAGTGCAACTATACCTCGCAGCTGCACTAACTCTACCTCACGACTCTCTAAAGCCTCCTGCAGGCTGGCTACCTGTGCCCATAAAGTCTCAATCTCCTCCTCCTCTCCACTCTGAGGCCGCTGAAGAGATGAGGACCCTCGAATCCCTAACTCTCTGCCTGCCACTGAAGTGCCCACCTCTACCTGTTGCCCACTGCAACAGCCGGCTACTACTATGATACCTGCTATGAGCGCAGAACACCCCTACCTACCCTCGGCTGTCCCCCACGCTATCGAGGTCCTCCTTGCCTTTGTACCACTCTGATCTGGACCTGCTCAATAGGTACCTACTGTATAGGTACCCCCTGTCGCACCTGCTACTAGGGCACCTATGAACTACCACCTGCCTATCCCTCTCCCCTGAGCCTGACGTGTCTAGCTGTTGTTGCTGCTAACACATCCATCGGCTCCCCATCTCTCCCAATCTCCCTCTTCTCCCCATCTCCCCCAACCTCCACAAGATAGTCTACAATAATCTCCTCGCCCTCCTCTAGGAAATCATCTCCATCAGAATCATCATCTCCATCCTCCTCAGACTCCTCATCCCCTAACACTGCCACCTCCTCCATGGGGACTACCTTCTCTACAAGGTCAATGAATCGTGTAGGTCACCACATTCACCACCATGTCTCATACACCGGAGTAGTGCCTACATCCCTAACCACACTCTGCCAATCTCACATCAATGGCTCTAAAGCCACAAAATACTCTAGGGCAACCCGGGGTTGTATGGTTGTAGTCTAATAATGGACATCTCGACGGGTCCATGCAAAAATCACCATCTATTGTGGAGAATCCTGTCATAACCTAAACTACCACATAACTTGCGATGGTAGATACATATCGATCATGTGGTCCCCTTCACCTATCAGGTAGCACTGTTGGAAAGTGAATAGCATGTGAACATCATCATCTAGCCAAGGCTCCACTCTGATGTATGGTCGCCAGGTAACTGGAATGACATCATCCAACACCCGTCTCCAATACCAAACCTGCCTGGTGTATGTATACTCGGCATCTCGATACAGGAAAACAAAGGCCTTAAATAGATGACAATAATACCCATTTCATCCAAGTAACCAGAATATGCTCCCAGATCCACACATGAAGTAAAGTAACCCTGGCTGATAAAGATGAATCATAATGATAAATAACTGTATGCATCTCATGATAGAGCTATGCCAACATCACCGGTCCCTACGCATACACAGTTTCATGTCTGACCATCCCCTCAATCATCTCTCCCCATCCAACCAAAAATCCCCTGCCTCTCCTATCTAGCATCACTACGCCACCAATCAATGCACACAGGCATAATGCAAAGTGATCTGCACCTGCCGCTAGTGTCCCCTCATAGCTCATCTCCCTCCCATCTACTAACAAAGCCATCTGATCACAGCCAAATACTCTAATCAAGGCCCTCTGCCCCCTCCTCATGTCATATGTCACCCGATGACAATGAATTAGTAGCTTGAGGATGAGATAAACATCCTCAAGAGTGATGGTGATCTTGCCAGTAGGAAGCAAAAATGAATAAGTCTATGGCCGATACCACTCTACAACCACTGTAATCAGAGCTCTATGAGCTCACAGCACTGGCATCGATGTAGCTGTCAAAAGCCCTAACCTCACCAGTCAATCCTGGGTGGCATCATCTAACTGATCAAATAGCGCCATCACGGACGACACGCGTTGCTCCCACGAGGACACTATAAATGACCTCATATCCTGCATCCATAGTTTTCTGGTAAAAAATCTACCTATCTTTTTCCAAATCCCCCCTTTTCTTCTAATGTTGAAAGCCAAAAACATTTTGGCGCCACAACGGACCATATTTTGTGACATTTCTAATGATGGCGCTACCACATTTCCCCAGGGCACTAATTCACAATATAGCACCACTGCGCAGCATTTTTGCACCATTTACAAAAATGGCGCTACCCTTCCACTTGGCTCCAATCTAACGAATGGTACCACTCTTCCCCATAGCACCTATATCTGGTATAGCGCTACTCCTCCACATGGCGCTAACCTTAAAGATAGTGCCATTATCCAACATAGCGCTTATCTAAAAGATAGCACTACCATGCCCCCTATTTGGTGCCAAAATGCCAAACTCCTAAACCCTACACACATTGCACTAATATAGAGGATGGTGCCAAAGTGTTAAGCATATGGTGCCAATCCGCCTCTGTTCTACCCTGGCAAATAGCACCAATTTAGACGATTGCTCTAATCCACTCTTTTTTTGCACCGCACGATCTTGTAATAGCGCTACAATGCCAATCCCCAATTCCTGAATCCCAAAAATGCAACAAAATCAAAAAATCACAAAGCTAGGGTTAGGTCCTACTTGGGTTTAGCCTCCAGTGCCCGACCATACGATTGAAAACGATTGGAAATGTGGGTGAGTCACGGGAACCTGGGATTGCGCTTTGCATCTCTCCTTTGCTCCTTCTCAAGAGCTCAATGTGTACAAATGTGGCACCATTAGGGCCCACTAGTCTAAATATAGTAAGCCATGTCATCCTTCCGCCCACTCTTTTTTCCCTCCTGGGTGCAAATCACAACCTTTTTCCTCCGTTTTTCTTCCCGTCGCATCCTTTCGAAAGCTCACCTAAAAAAAATTATTTTTTCAGTGACCTCTCGAGGGGGCATCCCTCACCCATCTTATTCCTTCCTGGCAGCTGGGGCATATTTTTCTTTGACCTGATGCCACTTCCCTACTAGGTCCTGACGCCACATCAAAGAGGGGCAAATGTAGACACCTAAAAATGTCTTCATCGTCAAACCGACTCCTGACATCCCTAAACATACCAATTTCCCTTCTAATCAATTAATTAAATTTTTATTTAATTAATTATCCCTTCATCACCTAATTTTCCATCATTCTATCTCCAGCAATTGGATTATTTTTATTAATTCAATAGTTCAACTTTAGCCAATTGATTAAATAAATATGTAATATTTATTTGGTTAATTTCTCCCTCTCCACTAAATCTAATTAATTAGGTAAATCATGTTTAACTAATTAATTCATCCTATTAATTAACCTATCCCTACCCTAGGTAATTAAATATTCATTATTTAATTTCCTACCCTAGCCTATCTCATCCTATGTAATATCCCTTGACAATTCGGACCTCAATTTGCTGATTAGAGGCTCAAGGAATATCGTCAAACACTTTGTATGTAAAGTATGTTCTTGTTGTTTCTGAGTTTCAGTTTGCTTTGCTTGATGAAATTGGAAGATAAGATGATGCAAAAGCCTTGAAATAAATGCTAAATGACTAAACTACAAGTATAGCATAAAATGCAAGTGTCTTAGCATTTTCCAAATGCAATAGATGACTAATGCAAGTGTAAATCAACTCCTACAGCTAATTGACATTTTGTCAAACAATTGGCATGCAAACTACTATGCTGATTATGTATGCTATAAGATGGACATTTCATCAAACATATGGTATGCAACATATATCTCCTTAATTGAGTGCAATCTAAAGTACAATGATGCTATGTATTTGCCAAGACTCTTGGCTTACAATGATATATACAACAATGCCAAATTTGATATAAAATGACCATCTACAATAGTACCTTATGCAAATTGATATGACAATGCAAAATACATCAAAGAACCTAATTATGAAGTCCGGAATGATCAACAGATTCAATGATAGCTATCTCTAATTTTTATTCAATTTTATTGAGCCCCCTTGCATGAAATTGCACCTCCTAGAAGTAGCCGCCCTTGCCCTTGCCTGACAATCTTAACTAAAAATAAATGCAACAATAAAACTCCACTTTATGGTACCTGAAATGATTGGTAGGATCAAAGGATCAAAATGCAACAATGCCCAGAACCATAGGATGCTTCACTGATGAGATATGAACAAAAATGTCTTGCCAATGGCACCCTTGCTGTAGTATATCAGTCCTCAGAATGAATTAATTGCAGCCTTGAAACACCTCCAAACTAGTATAGAAATGATTGTCTTCACAAGAAGAATTGATCCCTCAAATACCCAGAATAAAAAAGTGTCTAGCTAGGCCTCCAACAATAAAAATCTAAAAACTCTATGGCTGGTTACTGTAGCATGACACTATTCATGCCACTATTCATGTCACCAACAATTTTAAATCTGCAAATGATTAACCTTTGGAACCCTTGTGAAACTTAATGTCTTCTCCAATTTAAGCACAGATTGGACTCCTGAATGAAGCCCACAATGAAGCAATAATTCAGTTGATATTTCACAACCTCAAAATTGCATAACCAATGAGATTTTTTGTTCTCAATGGCTTAATGGCAGAAACCCTTGCTGGCTCCTTCACCAAACAATCACATCAAAGTAAATATCAATTCCTGGATGCCTGGAAGCTTGCCTTGCCCCTTCCTTTATACTTTTTCAATCCCACTTCAAGAAGCTTCTAGAAAAATAATATTATTTTATTTTAGTGACTTTATGTAATAATATTTATTTAAGTTACTTTATTAAATTAATTAAATATAAGGTCACTTTATAATATTTATTTATTTAATAACCTTACAAATAATTAATTTAATTATTATCTCTCTTATTTTTCCCATCCAACTGAATCTAGGAAACCAACCATCAACCAGGTGACTGCCTCAAGAAGACCCCCTAACCATCTACATTAGCCTACGAGGGTCAGGAATAGGCTAAACCATCTGCAAACAACATCAGCTAAAAAGGGGACATTACATCCTAGCTTTAGGATTAATTAAATAAAACCTTATTTAATTAATTTTAACCTTTCATTAACCCATTTCGTAATTTTTTCCAACCATATTAATTAGGCTAATCACCCTAATTAAAGTGGTCAAACCTAGCTTAACACCCTTCCCCACATCCTCCAAATAAAAAATTAAAATATATCCCACATAAATCAATTTTTTATACACGTGTCTAACATCACATTTAATATCTCTTACACCCCTTACACATGCCATACCTCATTAATATCTACTCTTCCCCAAATGAATTTTTAATTCATTTTACCCTTCCCCATGTGAATTTTTAATTCACAAATAATCCATCTCACCCAACCTCATTTAATTCACCCCTTTCCCAAGATGAATATAAAATTCATCTTTATTCCTAGCCCTCCATCCTCCAAGATGAAATCTAAGCCCTCCACATCATCTACATCCTCCACCATTGATCTTCAAATCAATCTCAACCCTTGGATCAAAATCTCTCCAAAATACCTATAAATACAACATCTTCCAAGCCATTTGATCATCTAATTTCTAAGTAATGTTACCATGTCAAAATATCTATTGAGCTAAGCAATTTCTTGAGTTGCACTTGTGAGCTTGAGAGCATTTCACATTGAATACATTATCTAGGGTATATCTAAGAGCTCTTGGGTGCATGCTTCTACAACCCTATCTTGGATTTGTGAGTCATAGTGAGGTATAACATTTGTTTTTATGCACTTAGTTTGTGTTTTTACCTCGATTTGAACTTCCTAATCACAAATGGCATTAATGCCGAGAAATAGCTAGTGTATCTTTTTGAAATCCACATCGGACGGAGTGTCAGATATGTTACGAGAGTGGCTATCTTTCTAAAAAGTGTGTACCTCTGGTAGGATTTTAGGGATTGTTGAACAACCTTAATAAATGCTAGGCTAAAAGAGAATGGGCTTTGTGTTGCTAACACGTGTTCACTGAACACTTATTTGAAAGGGAAAGAAGGAAAACAAAAAAATGAGAAAAGGAAACAAAACTAACTATGATACATGATGAGCCCCTTCTTAAGTGAAAAGTTTCAAAAAGATCCCATTTACCAGAATCTCTTCAGGTTCTCCATTCATGGTCTCTAGCTCAAATGAATTTTGTTGCTTGCAAGAACGAATTCTATAAGGGCCCGTCCACAATGATTCAAATTTGGTGTGTTGACCTGGCTTGGCAGCTCTTTCATCCCATTTCAATACCAGAGAGCCAACTTAAAAAATGGGGTTAGAAATCCTCTTATCAAACCAGTCCTTAACCATTTTCTGATGTTTCATTAGTGATTCATGTGCCTTTTCTCTCTTTTCTTGGACTTCCAACAATTCAGCAAGTCTAACTTGTATGGGGCCATTCTCTTGAATTTCTATATGTTTTAACAATTGCAAAGAAGGAATCTCTAGACTTAGTGGCATTACTGCAGGTTTACCATAAACCAACTCATAGGGAGACATTTTAGTCACTTGCTTTGGCATGATCCTATCAGCCCACAATGTTGTATTAAGTAACTTATGCCACTCTCTATGATAATTAGTCCCTATCCTTTTTATGAGTCTGATAAGGTTTTTGTTAGTGGACTCTGCGAGGCCATTACCTTGTGGGTACTAATTTGAAGAAGTCTTCAAATATATCCCATTTCTTAATGCAAACTCAGATAATTTGGTTCCTAAAAATGCTTTAGCATTATCTAATATGATGGTACGAGGAGGACCAAACCGAGAAGTTATGCCTTCTAAAAATTCTAGTATGACTTTTTATGTTGCCTCTTTGAGTGGTGCTGCTTCATTCCACCTAGTAAAGTAATCTGTTTCTATGAGAATCCATTTGTGTCCCATATTTGACACTGGATTGATCATACCAATAAAATCCAGACCGCATTGAGCAAAGGGTTCATCCACAACTATGGGACTTAGAGGCATTGCTGCATTTCTCCTTTTGCCAGTATAAAACTGACAAGCCTGGCATTCCTTAACCATTTGATGGCAATTTGTAAACAGAGTGGGCTAGAAATATCCTTCTTGTGTTACTTTGATTGTAGTGGTCTTTGCTGAAAAATGTCCACCTAAGGCTCCATGATGTAATTCATGTAATATTCTTTGAGCTTCATCCTTCTCTATACATCTTAAGAGTATACCATCAACATTCTTTCTAAATAAAATATGATCAATTAGTACAAAATGGGTTCCTTGCTGCCTATAGTACCTTCTCTTATCATGGGAGAGCTCATTTGGGAATATTGCATACTTCATAAAATGTATTCTATTTTTAACCAAGATTCTTGGTCAACCTCTTGGATTTTCAATACATTTTCACTTTCTATTTCTTTAGTCATTGTTCTTTCCATGTCTTGGGTCATGTATTGGCACAATCCTTTGCCTCTGACTAACTTGGTGGGTCTTACTTCTACATCATATTCTAGAATCTTTGTTATCTAATTGGCTCTTTTCTCAGTGATCTCACCCTCCATAATATATTCTCTTACACTGGAGTAAGCCACTAATATTAGAATCTTATTTCCTGTTACCAAATGTCTAAATTTTTTAAGGGCTTTTACCATGGCGTACGCTTGCTTCTCCACAAAATTATATCTAGACTCATATTCCCTGAGAGTTCTGGAGAAAAAAGCTATTGGATGCTCTCCTTCCTATTGATCATCTTTCTGAGTTAGAACAACAGCAACACTGAATTCTCCCCCATACACATACATTATAAAAGCTTTAGAGAAATCTGGGTTTCTAAGTACTAGGGCTGTTGAAATGACTCTCTTGACTTCTTCAAAAGCCTGTCTTCCTTTTGTGGTCCATTTGAAAAGTAGATTTTTTAAGCAACAGTGTCATTTGTCTAATTAGACCTACAAAATCAGATATGAATCAGCTAACAAAGTTATTTTTTCCTAGAAAGGATTGAACTATTTTCTTGTTGACTAGTAGAGATAGGTTCATTATGGCTGTGATCCTTTCTAGATCAATGGAGACCCCTTCCTTCGACACTATGTGTCCTAGAAGCTTAACCTAAGGTATAGCAAAGATACATTTCTTAGGATTCAGAGATATTCCAAACTCCTGACATTTCTTAAAAACAACCTCTAAATGGTCAAAATGATCTTTGGTATTCTTAGAAAAAATAGTGAGGTCATCTAGATAGATCAGAATAATCTAATTTATAAGTTCCCCGAATGCTACATCCATTGCACACTAAAAAGTAGCCCCAACATTTGAAAGGCCAAAAGGTACTTTAGCATATGCAAATGTTCCCCACTTTGTAGTGAATATAGTCTTATGCTGATCTTCATCTACTAACCAAATCTGATTGTATCCTGAGAAACCATCCAGGAAGGAAAACCTTTCTGACCCAGCCACAATCTGTAAAATATGTTCCATAGAGGATAGCGGATAATGATCTTTCAAAGATGGTCTATTCAGATCCCTGAAAACTACACAAAGTCTTATGTCACCATTCTTCTTTCTTATAGGCACTAGGTTTGATACCCAGGTTGAATGCTTAATTGAAAAAATAATCTTTGATTCCAGGAGCTTTTGCAGCTCATCCACCATTAAAGGTTCAATTCTAGGATTCACTGGCCTTTGCTTCTATTGGACTGGTTGAGATCCTTCAGTAAGCTCTATGGTGTGTTGGATAATATCCCTACTATAGCCATGGAGGTCCTCATAGGTCCAAGCAATCACTCTATCATATTTATCACATAAAGCAATCAACTTTTCTTTTTCCTCTTGGGTTGTAGAATTACCTATTTTCAGCTTTCTTCGTTCACTAACTTGGATCGTAGAATAATCTTCCTTATTTGCCTGAAACCTCCTCTTCTCTAGGCTTGCATCTTTTGGATAAAACAAATTTTCTAGAGTAATTAGTCCTTTAGAGAGTTTATTTGATTTTAGCTGAATAATTTGATCACCATATGCTTCCTCAATTTTGGGATGTAATTGATCAGCAAATTCACCTGATTGTTGTAAGAATGCAAGTACTTGAAGATCATTGTCAAAAACTTGCCAATTTTGATCATTATCTAGAATTGTTGATCTTACTATAACTTTAACTAACTCATTGTTAACTAATAGATCACTTGCTAGGTCAAACTGTGAACCAATTTGTGTCATTCTATCTACTTCTAAATTTTGGGCTCTGGTAACTACCTCAATATTGAAAGCCTCAAAGCCATATATCAGGTTCCAAATCCTGTGCCAATAGGATCTCATTCTTACATTTTTGGCTATTGCTTTCTCTCTGATTTGTTTTACCACTAGTTCTGAGTCTCCTTTTACTATCAAATTCTTTATTTCCTTTTTCTTTGCCAACATGAGTCCATGCACCAAAGATTCATATTCAGCGTCATTATTGGTATAGGTGAACTGAAAGTGAATGGCTCTTAGAATTTTCTCACCATTTGGGGCAGTAAGGCAAATACCTGCTCCAACAACATTTTTACTCCTAGCCCCATCAAAATTCAAGTTCCAGATCTCTGAGTCTTTCATATTCTCCACTTTCTGATATTTCTTTTCTTGTAATATTGGGGTTTTCTTGGTCTTCTTAAAAAATAACATAAGTGCCTAGACTAGTAGAGTCATAGTTTCCATAGGGATCACTCTGCATCATGGTCAATAGCTGATTGTTCTCTTCTTCCTGTTGGTCATGTTCAATCTAGTCACCTAATTCTTCAACAAAGACTCTCTCCTCTTTATTCAACATGGCATGGGATGCTTCTAATTTTGGGACTGGTTCATTTGTGATATGGTCTTTGGATAATGGCTTAGACAATATTTTCATCTTTGTCCCATATTTGGTTCTCAGGATGAGGTGTGACCAATCTAGTGACATGTAACCTCCTATTTTGGCTGTGAAATCTCTGGATAAACATAAACCAAATATTGGGGAATATCTATGACTACCACATCCTGATTGACAATTATATTGGGACAAGTATATAGTTGTAATGGAAGTTGTTTGATTTTTCCTATTGTTTGAACATATTTCGCATCCAACTACATGACACCTCTTGTAAGTGGTTCATACTTTATCTTTAAGGCATCTGCTATCTGCTTTGGTATTACTGTAGTACTGGCCCCAGAATCTATCATTGCATTATGTAGCAGTTTTTTCCCAACTATTAGAGTCAAATAAAATGGATTTGGTTTAGATTTACCCACCTCATGTGCATTGTTCAACAGAGCTGTTGTTTGTAGAGGTATAGTATCTTTATGTTGGAGTTTCCCTTTATCAATAGCTCCTCCTTTAGCACCAGTGTGTTTAGAGGCTTCTTGACCTTGCAGAGCTTCCTACAATAGTGTCTTTTGCTCAGGAATAGCTAACATATCTAGATTGATACATGTGCTGGAGTTCTTTTCAACTGGTCCACCATGTTTACAAGTCCTAATGCTTGGGTCTTTGAATAATAAGGGTACCTTGTATTTTCTAGCACCTATCCTGAGACTACTTGATTCTGCATAGGCTAAGGCATGTCTTGCCTAGAAATTGGATTGTGATGATTTTGAAATGGTGGAGTTTCAATAATTTCATTATTAGTGACTTCAGGCTACTCCATCATCCTCCTCTTTGATCTAGTATAATTGTTTGACTGTACCAATGGTTTCTTTGAAGTGGATGCCTCATTCAAGAACATTGAATCTTCCTCTTCAATCCATGAAAATAAGGCATGTTCAGGGGTTATTTCTTCTTGTTGTTGTATGGACATCCCTTGCGTCTGGGCCACCATTACTACATTTTGAACACTAGGGGACTAATATGGTGGAGTATTAGAACTTGAGAACTATCCTTCTAACCCTCTCTATTTTGCTATCTTTTGGTGCAAATTACCTTTGGGATAGTCTCTAGGCATATGGGCATTGTTGCAGGGAAAGCACCAAGCATTTATGTAATCTGCTAAGTTATTTTTCCCTAGAACTATTTCCCTATTGGGATTATGAGGAACAATTTGTAGAGGTGTAGGGACTGAAACCAACTAGTTTGAGGGTTGAGGACTAGTTTTCCTTTGAGGGCCTTGATATTGATTTGGCTGAAAGGGAGGTCTATTTCCTTGAAAACCTTGATAAGGAGGCTTTGAAAAGGAATTTTTTTGTCTCTTTAGATTAATTATCTCATTTGAGAAGGTCCTTAGAATGTTCTTGACATCATCCATTTCAAACGGTTGAACAAAGGTGGTTGCCCTAGCAAGTTGTTGAGGTACTAGAAATGAATACATGGACATGGGTGGAGCTGTAAGATTAGGAGCTTCTTGTGGCAAAGCTAGGGTAATTTCTGGGAACATGGGCATAGGAGGCCTTAGGGGCAATTTTCTAGCATCTATCAAGTTATTTTCAGCCTTGACTACCAACTCATATGCTTCTGGTAGTGTCTGACCTCCTAGAGACTAAATCATTACTGATATATCAGAGTTAAAAGCTTTGAGGTAGAACACAATAGCCATACTTGATAATGGTCTAGCTGTAGTAGGGGTTCTATCCCAAGTCTTTTGAAATCTTGAGTTGAAATCGGTCATGGCTTCTTGTGGTGCCCTTTTGATAGTGATTAATTGTTGTAGTAGGGAAGATTTATCACCTTTCTCTTCAAATCTTGCAAAGAAAGCGTCACCAACCTGATCCCATGTAGATATTGTATTTGGAGTGAGAGATCTATACCAGTCTAGAGCCTTCCCTTTGAAAGAATCTGTTAGCAGTCTTATTGCCACATTTTGTTCAGTAATAACATGTACTGCACACACATCAGATACATCTTGCAGATGTTCCCTAGGTGTCTTGAAATCTTCTCTACTGAACTTAGGTAGAGCCTTCAAAGCATTGGCTGCAATAGGATCCCAAGTTGCTGGTGGTACTGGGAGGATGAGAGGGCTACTAGTATTCCAATTTGCATAGTTCCTTAGAGATATAGGTGCTCCCATATTTATTCTTTCTACTACTACAACCTGATTCACTCTTCTCCTTGGAGTAGTTACTAATGGTGGTAAAAGAATGCCTGGATTAGCAGTAGACTAAGCTCTTGTTGTAGGTCCACAGCTCTAGTTCCTTATTACTCTCTAGCTCATATGATCTTTATAGAAACTTCAAGAAAGGTCCCACCAGACGTGCCAAAAACTGTTGATGTATACAATTGTGCAGGTTCTAACACCAACATGGGAAGTTTCAAGAATGTGGAACTTGCTAATTGAAATGACCTCTAGATTTTAAAGAAGTTGGCTCTTCTCTACTTCAATTGGGTTTTAAGAAAAGGGAAAGAAATTAACAGAATTACAAATACAATAAGCAAATAAAACTATGGTGATGTGCTTAAGTGAAAAGTATCCCTTCAATTCAAGCACAGTGAAGCTATTCTCAAGATACAGTTATATTAAAGAGAAGATACTGCATGATTAAGATAAACATATAGAATGAATATTATCAAAGGCTTATAACCAGACACTTCGTAATGACATAGATGATATCAACCAAGGCACAGAACAAAGTTCTTCTTATTAATCTTCTAGCAACATAAAAAGGCACAGATACATGCAAAGATACATTAACTTTCTTATCAAGAATAACAAAATAAAGGCAAAATGACACAAACTGGTCATAGCAAAGTCTTTGACTCCTCTTTTTAGTTTTCTAATTAAAACTTATCAAAGATCAATGAATCTATCTCTTGTAGACGTGAATCTATCGAATCTATCTCTGTCTGAATGTATTACAAATACTACATATTTATAATCATAGATCTGACCCAAGATTGTCTCTTACAACCTGAATCCTTAACAGCCCAACAAAACTAAAGATTACTGGAAGTTCCTGGCAGTTATGATCCTTTGAATCTGCAACGACCATCTCTCTTGCATGCTCATTGGATAGGGCAAAAAATATTATGTGGCACACCTCCTGTATTGAGACACAGACACATGGCAAGACCCGCGCGCTTTTAACTAAAAAGAAATATGATAGATGGCAGCGTCCGCATCAAACTTAGAAACTCCTCAATCTTCAAAGAAAATAACAAGAAAAAGACACTTGTTGGAACCTGCAGCCTCCAAAATATAATACATGTCTTATCCTGCGGAGCCTTTAAAACCTGTGTCTTTATACTCAGGCACCCTCCTTTTATGACATCTGTCATAAGTCACAGCCCTTATAAATTAAGAAACAATAATGATGGGACCCACAACCTTGGCACTCACTACCCTCAAAGGGATAAAATTGGGACAAATGGTAGCATCCACGCGCATGCTAGCTAACACGTGGTGACTTCTGCAACACTGCTGAAACAAATAAAACCTTTAAAAGATCTTTGCAGAAGTTGACACTTGGAGAAACCTGCACAAAACTATGAGTCAAAAAGTTTCTCGGTAAGAGTTATGAATAAAACAACTCCTTCCTCACAACCACCACGTGGCATCCTCCACAATCTTGAAAACAAATAAACTGTGGCCCATCATTATTTATACTGGCATTAATATATATTCAGAAAGAGACATGCAACATCATCCACAACAAACTCAAAAGACACATGGTGCCCTCTGCACAAAACGTAGAAGCTTTTGAGACTGCCTCCGCAAGTGACACATGGCAACATCCACAGCAATGCTGAAACAAAATAAACTATTGATGCTACCTGCTTCGTGGCATGCTCTGCATAATAATTGATACTAGAAACATTACTGTGCCTTTGACTGTGGCTTTGACACTTGGTGCAACCCATGCATAGAAACATTTGAAGACCCAAATAGAGAAACATTTCAAGACCTGAACACAGAGCCGCAAATATTAAGCTGAAACTGAAACAAAAATGTAGAGTTTTTGACTCTACGCTGCTCTATGCACCTTTGTTTACCTTTGAATATGGCCTTGGTGGTACTCGATTTGAAGAGCTTCGTGACATAGCCCCGCGGTTATCCTTGAACTCTGAATTCATTGTATAACCTTGGCTCTTTGTGTTGTTAGTCATATGCATTGGTGTTATTGTTTATCATGATCTTGTAGAAACTAACATGTTTCTTGCAGGGATGTGTTTGTGGGAACATTTGGTGATCGTAAAGTACATGTCACCTCCGAGGGGCATGGGCTTTGCAAAAGTCTGTGTTCCCTTGTGTGTTTTCTTCCTACCTTAACGCGCTTGACATTGTTGCATGATATCAAGCACCTTAATGTGGGGGCATATATAAGGTAAGTTGTCTATTATAGATGTTAGCAATGTGCTTGTCCTCAGGTGCAGACTAGTGCGATGAGTACTTCCTGCATCCTGAGTGTGTTTGCAATCAATCAATCTATTTTGAAATCTATTGCATATACCTCCTTTTCACCATAATGTGTCTCTATGATGTGAGTGGGTTGTATACTTTTGAGCTCATACCTTCTTTTCACCGTAAGGTGTCTTCGTGATGCGGGTGGGGTTGTATTCCATGCTTCCTTTTTACTGTAAGGCATCTCTGTGATGTGGGTGGGGTTGCATTTTTAAAAGTCCTCTATGAAGGTGGGGAGCAGTTTTGTGACTAACTCAACCCTTAAGTGTGTCTTCAATGATTGTTGTGGTGAAGCATAATCATTGGTGTGTGCCTGCAATGTGCCTGAGATGGTGTTGAGCCTAGAAATAGGAACACTCCATCGCTTGTTTGTCATGTTTTCTCTGTCTTCAAAGTGTGTGTGTTTGGCATGTCTATTGCCCCATATGCAGTTTGCATTTTGGGAGGTTTTGCGTGTCTTACTTGTGTACATATACAAAGACCAGTGTGATGAGTGCATCATGTATTATGGGAGGTTTGTTTACTTTCCAGTACTTGCATCTACATTTCATATATATGAGAAAAAGAAAAGAAAAGATATCATTTCTATCTTCCATGCATTAATGTGTCTTCTATGCATTTACTGTCTTCTCTGTGTTCTACGTGACTGTAACTATCTTCTCTGTGTTTTACATGTTTGTTACTATTTTCTATGTGATTGGCATGTCTTCTCCATGCTTGGTGTGTTTTCTTTGTTTGTGACTGTACTTTAATGCATGTATTGGCCTTGTGTTTATACATACATTAAAGTGAGGGCTAAATGTAACTTCGGAAAATGTCCCCTTAGGGGCTTTTCCCTCATAAGGTTTAGCTCCTGGGTCTTTAGCATGCATTTAGGACATCTTAGTTCATATTTTGGCATCTTGATGGAATGAGACCTAGGTTCCATGACAAATTGGACCTAAGTGGACCCCTTGAGTTGTACCCTGCCTAAAATAAAAGGGGGACTTGGGCACCCGCGCCCTACTCTGGTGCAGGAGCACCTAATAGAACATCTTGGAGCAAGAAGACAAAAATGACCATGGAAGGAACCTATGGAACAAATCAAGTCAATTGGGACACCTTACAACCAATTATGGCATGTTGTAATATTCAAAATGATGTAATAGTTAAATGTCCTAAGGGTCCTAGTAAGGACCCTAGGACCAAAAATGATGTAAGTTGGGCCAATAGTGCCCCTAGAGTCAAATAGAAGTGTCTAAGACCAGTAAGAAAGTATAATGAACCTAAGAATATCATACATGGTGAATTAATAAGGTAGGAGTTCATTAAATAAGGTAGAAATCCTTTAAACCAAAGTTTTAAATTCAAATTTCTGAATTATGCATTTAGGCGGGAAAAGCCTTTTTGATTAGTTTTTGAAAGTTTAACCATCCCTAACTGATTGGAATTGGTTGTATAAGTTAGGGAGAGGTTATATAAGCCTGTTCAAGGCATGAGATGTGAGAGGGAAGCATTTTTGGAGGCCTGTTTGTACGGCAGATTGAAAAGAACAGTAAAATTCAGTTTTCTCTTGCATTTTCTTCTTATTTTCTATTGGTCTTTTGATCTGTGGTGGTTGGAAAATGTTTTGAAACCTTCATTGAATAGTAATAGACTTGTTTCTATGCTTTGAGAAGGTTTTTGGATCAGTTTATTGCTGTTTGTATTGACTGTCATAAGGAACGACGGGTTGTCCTGTACATTTTGAGGGGTTTCAATGCCTCATAGGACCTTTCCATGGATGTAGGATCTTGATTCTCATGGAATAGGTCCTTATTAACATGTAATATATGATTTCTAACTTGGAAAAGTAGGAGGAATGCAAAAAGGGGGAGGTGATCACCATTTGAAGTCAGGGATTGCTTGTGAAAGAGCATTGAAATGGTGGCATAGTTATAACAGCCAGAGGTCCATCTTAACAAGGTGAATTTTTTATGTTTGATATTGTCTAGTATGGTCCTAGAGATGGTGTTAAACCTTTGAATGAGGTCTAGAAGTGATTGGAAGTGGGAGATCTAGGAAGCCCTAGGTTTTAGGCCCTAAAAATGAGTTTTTTGTATTTGAACTTCTGAATGTGCAAACCACCTGATCAAACCTGGAAAATCCTTTGTTTTGAACCCTTTACTAAGACTTTTTTTAGGTTTAGAGAGTAGATGACAAGTTTTCCATAGGGTTCCATTGTAAAATGGTCAATTTAGGCCTTGTAGGAAGGCAACAAGGTGTTAGGAAAGTCACATTTGGTCCAAAACAATAGTAGGTAAGTTTGAGATATGTTTTATAACTTGATAAAGGGTACTCAGATCAGTCATTTTTTTTTAGAGTTCTTTGGGAAAGTTGAGAGAAAAATGCAAATTAGTCGCTGAACAGGGCTACTAAGATTAGGCCTAGTCAAGTGGAATTGTCAAGAACCAAGCAAAATGGTGTATGAAACCTATTGAACCTTGTTGGTTGGGGTAGGTTGAGACCCTAGAAGGTGCAATATTTCATCTAAGAAGTTGGAACCCAAATTGGAGCCCTTTGGTGGAGTTCAAGGCAAAGGGAAGACTAGTGAAGTCTTATTGATTGAAGCCCACAAGCCATTATTGTTTCAAATCTTTTTATCTTGTTAAATTACCTTTGGAGACCTGACACCTCTACATCATAGTCCTACCATATTTTGGGGTAACCCTAATTTACGGGTGTCAGTTTGTGACTGTTATTTGGTCCCTTTGCCGACATGGTAAGTTTGAATTATGAAAATCTTGGCGGAAGTGCTTGTAGTTGCATATAAAAGCATTTTTTGGCATTCATTTGTAAACTAGATGGCAATTGTGAACTTTAGGCATTCTCAAGGTGATTCAAGGCTTTCATTATGTTGCAAGAGTAGACTTGTGTGTTTTGTGTGTTGATATTTGTAGATTTGAGCATCAATTTCTTCATGGAATGAAGAGCATCTTCCTCCCATGAGAGCTTCACTACAAGGTGACATAATATTGTGTTTTCATCATTGATTCCTTTGGTTTTTGCCTCTACCTCACAAGGACACACACTCTTTATCTGACAATGGTGTTTAGAGAATTAAGTGTCCTCCAGGGCTTGACTGAGGCAACCCTCTAAACACCACAACCCCCAAACCAAGTCTTGTGATTGTAGGTTATAGGTGTCGCATTTGGGAAAAGTGAAGTTGCAGGAAGGATTGGCAGAAATCAAGGATTTGGGATCTGAAGAAAAGAAAGACACTGGAGCATTTCCATGACTTGGGTGCTTTCTCTAGTGTCCTCCAAAGCTAAATTTCTAAAAATAGAAGTTACAGGGCTGATCAGTGTCAGAAAGAGGTCTGGATCTCGTGAAGAAACTAGTACCTTGGACTAGGGCACCCGCTCCAGTGTCCCTGACTATTCCACTTTGGAACCCCAAAAATAGGTACTCTGTGATTTGGTATTTTACTCCTATCTACAAGAGCTTTTTCTATTATTCATCAATTTGTTGTTGTATTTGCATAATTAGGGTTTTAATGGTTAATTGAGCATAAAAGAAGAATAATTGATAATTAAATTCCCTAATCCAAGTTTCCCTACATCTCACAGTGACCTAGGGTATGATAGTGCTCGCCACTCGACCTTAGATCCTTGATTGTATAGTGGAGAGGAGGATTTAAACATCAACACACTAAAACATTAACAAATCCAATTTTCCCCTAAATAGAAGTTATGTTTACCAGTTTGAAGACTATAATTGACAGAGTTTCTAGGTTGTGCAGAGGTGTTTGGGAGAAAGTATTTTGCTCTGCATTTCTTTGCAGAGTGGCTTTAGGTGATGTAGTTTTAGACATGTGTTTATAAGGTCCTTAGCTATCTTCACTCCAAAGGATTTGTCATTTGGTGCTTTGGAAAGCAAGTTATTGAGTAGAAGAGCTTAGTAGTGTTAATTGTAAGTTGTCTTCAATTGAGATTTGTTGTCTTCAAGTGAAACTTTTTGTAGTTGGCTTTGTTGGTTCCTAGGTGATTTTATGTTGTTCGTGGATGTCTCCAGATTGTGTTGAAGGATTGTGCTTGATCTACAAGCTATGATTAAATTTTTTGAAGTAGTGCCTAAGTATTCTTGGTGTTTACACAAGTTTGGCCAACTTGGGTGCTAACACTCCTTGTGTATGTGTTTCATGGATTATAGAAGCATGTTGAAGTGTGTTGAAGCATGTGAAGATATATTTGGGTCTGAGCTAAGTTGTGAAGTGTTCTACCTTCATTCATTTTATTTGCAAGATTGTTTAGGTCCAGACCTAATTTGAATTGTGTATGTTTGTCAACTTTGAAGATTATTCCAAAGGGTGTAGAATGTATTGTTGACCTTGATGTATGTTCCAAGGTTGATGATTGATATAGATAAGTGAAAAGGATTCATGTGTTTTTGTGAAGGTCATGAGGATACGAAGATGAGGATGTGTGTGTTGTGATACTATGAAAGGAGATATATTGTGCTTTAATTGAACTGAGCTCAGGCATGTGGTAGATGCTATTATATCAGTCCATGGCAGTGAGCCTTATTGGCAATGAGCCTATTATAGTGAGCATTTCTTTGGACAGTGAGTCTTCAAGTAGTGAGCCCTTTAGCAATGAGCCGCTTTGTAATTTGGTATTGATACTACTATATATTGTGAGCTAATCCTCACCGTGGTTTTTTTCTTTTAGGGTTTTCCACGTAAGAATCTGGTGTTCTCTTATGCATGGTGTTGATGTGTTTAAATTTTTGTTATCTATTTTCATGTTTAATCTTCATAACATAATTATGGATTAAGTGAATTGAAGTGAATGTGATTATGCTTGTGAGGGTTTAAAGTTTTTGATACAACTGATTCATCCCCCTCTCAGTTGTCTTGTGCATTCAACAAAATTATCAACACAACAACATCCTCAATACAATGCTTCATACCAACAATTCCTTTCTCTTTCTCTCCCCTCAACTTTCTACTCTTTTCTTGACAACTGACTCTCTTCCTTTTCTTCTTTTTCACATTACTCTCTCTCCCCCTTTGACATCAATGGCAAAGGGCTTCATTACTATCTTTCTCACTCTCATACTTGTACCTACTCACCACTGCTTTATCACACCTTTTATTTTTGATGCAATGGTAGGTGTTATTATCTCCCAATAGACTCAATGCAACCACCTATGAAAGTTTGACTCACCAAATTATAGGTCTTCCTTCACAATGGCACCTAACTCCTTATATCCCTATTTTAGAGGTTTTTTCAACATAACTTGCAAAATACTCCTTCAACCCACAAGAGGGTTATCTTTTTAGATACCCATTATTGACTTATTCAACATATCAAGATTTGAGGTAGGGTTTTTTTGAAACATCTCAGCCTAAAATTGAATGTCCCTATTTTTCTAGGCCTAATTAGTCCACTTTTCCAAAGAAAGTACTCAAAATCATTCACCCAAACTTCCCACACTTACTCTATCATCCTTCTCAGGTTGCCAATAGACTAAGGTAATAATTTTTTGACAATGATAAGTCTTCTACATCACCTAACCACCATACCCTTACTCTAGGCCCATTTTAGGCTTGTGTCCATGAGGGTTTATTGAAAATTCCACTTCCCAGCTATTCCATATTTCCCCAATGCATCCAACATGTTTCAATTAGCCTGCACATGCTTCCCAAACTCTCCTCTATCACTTATCAACTCTGTTTCCTCAAACTCTCACTCAAAACCACCATTTTCAAGTCAAATTTATACAAAAATTCCTTAGGGAAGCCTCCAAAACCGCACCAAAACACCTTCACAGATCTTAAAACCCAATCCTACATATAAAACCATCTAAATGGACCCATCCCACTAAGGTACAAGAGCCACAGTAAGTGGAATGGTCCATTAATGCATCTTATGTGACCAAAATCTCAAATTAGAGCCTCACAGACTGCTACAACAAATTGGTTGTATTTTGCTTAAAACTTAATGAAAATCAATCACTCCAAATCCAAATCAAAGTTAACACATGCCTTTAACATATCCAACAACCTTTAGAGCACAATCTACTTGTACAAAGCCATACAGATCTTGAGAACAGTCAAATTGCAAAGAAAAATGCAGAAATCAAACGTATTCTTATTGATATTTAATTCAAAACCATTGCCATTCCTTTACAATGAACTCTCCAACATATATACATGCCTTTCCCTCCAAAATCAACTACTTAAACTAAATCAAATGACTATTTGAAACTAGTTGACTCTTGGTATTCCCATAGTGTGTTTTTGCACTTCTTACATAGCCACCTTTGATAACATTACAAAAATATGACACTCTTTGCAATAATGAACCCACATGACTCAAATTACATTAGACATGGTCTATTATGACCTTATTTGCAAAATAAAAGACTCAAAACACCTTAGAACACCTAACATTGGACTCCTACTTTGTACAAGAGAACTTGGTGCCGCTGCACCATACACTCGGCCAAAAGAAAACTCATGTCCCATGAGGATCATACTACCTTGAACCTTGCTTTTTCATAGCACCTTCTTGACCTCCAAATGCCCCTTTGTCTGAAATCCCTCTCTCTTGGATCAAGTACTATAGTCTTGCATCGTCCTTGTATCCTTGGACTAGTTTATAGCTTGTCACTGTCTCATTTTTGCAGACTACCTTGTTAGCTGTCTCTTATCTCTTGCCTCATCAAGATTTGATGTAGAACCTGCCTTCACCTCTATAAACAATTCTGCTCCACTCTTGTCTTAGACTATCCACTCTTTCCCTCTTATTTCATTCTCAAACTCACCTATTTGTCCTTGCTTTGCACCTTAACGTACCTCATCTCCTATCTTCATCTTTACCTTCAATCCTTCTGCTCTTAGGACCTCTATCCCATCAAACTTGTCTACCTCTATTTTGTCAGAATATGACTACCCTTTGACATTCCTTATATTCAATGGACAAAATATTTCCCCTACTATGATCTTGTCTTGCCAACCTTGCCTCTCCACAAGCAATTCACTCTTAATCTTCTTTATATCAGACTTTGACATCATTCTATCTTCCTTTCCCATCAAAATTAGTCTACTCTTCAAGCTTACTATCTCCACACTTTCTTCTTTCTTTCTTTCTATTGTCCTAACACCTTCATCCTTTGCAATGGCTGCACACTCCTTGGTTTTATCTTCTTCTAGCTTCACAAACTCCTTGCCAAACATAATTACTTTAGCTGCCTTGCTTTGTTCCTTCACATCTTCAACCAATGGAGTCAATGTAAAAGCATTCCCATCCTTCTTAATTTGATATGTATTTTTTCTCCCATCATAATTGGCATATCTATCAAATTGTCAAGGCCTTCCAAGTAGTAAATGGCAACAATTCATAGGTACAACATCACAAAGAACATTATCACTATATCTACCAATATGAAACTCAACTAGAGCTTGTTCATTAACCACAAGTGACTGCCCATCATTTAACTAAGATGCCTTATAGGGTGCTTCATGAGGAATTCTTTCTAATTTCAATTTATCAACCATTTCACATGACACCATATTTTTAGTAGAACCTGAATCTATGACAACTTTGCATACTTTTCCCTTCCATTTGCATGCTTACCTGAATAGTGTTCTTAGATTTAGCTCCTTCTCCTTGGATGCCTTCAAGAGTTGTCTTTTCACCATTAATGATTCACCACCTTCTGGTACAACATGAAGAGAGGGTGGATTCACACTTTCCTTATGCTCCTCTTGCACAATTGAGTCCTCCTTTCACTTTTCCTTTCACCACCACTTGATGTAGAACCTTGTCTCTCAAGACACTTAAATGTAGGATGCCCAAACTCATTACAATTGTAACACCTACCTGAAAATGTATTTGAACTTCTGCCACCACTAAATCTTCCTCTAAAGCCTCTAAAACCACCTCTAGAATTAGCCACTTGTTCGTTGTTCTTGCTTGCTTCTTGTTCTTCATAGGACTGTTTTGATGTAGAATATGATCCTCTTCCTCTCTAATTGCTGCCTCTTCCTCTAATAGATTTTTCTTGCCTTCTTTTGATCTTTTCTTCCACTATAATGGCCAACTGGAAACATTCTTCCACTGTTCTTGGATTTGCCACAACTAGTTCATCTTGAATGTTAAATCTAAGTCCACAAAGGTATCTAGCAACTTTTTTAACTTCATCTTCCATTCTTCCCGCTCTTATGCTCAACTTATAAAATTCATCAGTATAGGTCTTAGCATCTAAGTCCTTTTGCTTCAAACCTTGGAGTTTCTTAAACAATTGAACTTCATAGTCTTTAGGAAGAAACTTACCTTTGAGTTTACCAACCATTCACTCCCAAGAAAATATCTTTGATTTACCTTGCTTTCTCCTCTCAGCTTGTTCATAGTCTCACCACAATAATGCATGACCTTTCAACTTTGTCTTTGCAATCTTTACCTTTTTCTGATCAGGAATATCCTCACATTCAAAATGATTATCCAAAGTTGCAATCCAATCTAGAAGCTCCTCATCATTTAAACTTCCTCCATACGTGGTCAAATCAACTTTGGTCTTATAATCCTCTCCTTTTACTACCTTCAAAATCCTCATTGTCCTATGTTCATTAGGGTCCATCGGCTCTACCTCTACTTCATTCTCTTCTTTCACTTCTTCCTCAGATTCACTCTTCTCATCCAATGCAACACCTCTTCTCTGATTTGACTCCAAGGCAGAAAGCCTTGCTAAAACAACATTATGAGACTCCAACAACTTAGCATGTCTCTCCTTTAACTCCTACAACTCTCTATCAGTGCCACTAGTCTTAGGAGGCATCTTGACTCTTCAAATTCCAACTCTTCTCTTCTTCAACCTTCAACTTCTCACCCTCAAAAGATCTAATCCCTATGATTTGATACTAATTTGATGTAGTGGAAGGTGTTATTATCTCCCAATAGACTCAATCAAACCACCTATGAAAGTTTGACTCACCAAATTATAGGTCTTCCTTCACAATGGCACCTAACTCCTTATAACCCTATTTTAGAGGTTTTTTCAACATAACTTGCAGAATACTCCTTCAACCCACAAGAGGGTTAGCTTTTCAAATACCCATTATTGAGTTATTCAACATATCAGGATTTGTGATAGGGTTGTTTTGAAACACCTCAGCCTAAAATTGACTGTCCCTATTTTTCTAGGCCTAATTAGCCCACTTTTCCAAAGCAAGTACTCAAAATCCTTCACCCAAACTTCCCACACCTACTCTATCATCCTTATCAGGTTTCCAATAGACCAAAACAATAGTTTTTTGACAATGATAGGTCTTCAAGATCACCTAACCACCATACCCTTACTCTAGGCCTGTTTTAGGCTTGTGTCCATGAGGGTTTATTGAAAATCCCACTTCCCAGCTATTCTATACTTCCCCAATGCATCCAACATGTTTCAATTAGATTGAAAATGCTTACCAAACTCTCCTCTATCACTTATCAACTCTGTTTCCTCAAACTCTCACTCAAAACCACCATTTTCAAGTCAAATGTATACAAAAACTCCTTGGGGCAGCCTCCAAAACCCCACCAAAACACCTTCATATATTGTAGACATGATATTTCCATAGTCCATAATGATAATAAAACTATCTAAATGGATCTATCCCACCAAGATATAGGAGCCACAATAAGTGGAATGGTCCATTAATGCATTGTATGTGACCAAAATCCCAAATTAGAGCCTCACGGACTGCTATAGCAAATTGGTTTTATTTTGCTTAGAAATTAATGAAAATCAATCACTCCAAAGCCAAATAAAATTTAACACATGCCTTTAATATATATAACAACCTTTAGAGGACAATCTACCTGTACAGAGCTGTACAGATCTTGAGAATAGTCAAATTATAGAGAAAAATGTAGAAATCAGGGGTATTCTTATTGATATTCAATTCAAAACCATTGTCATTCCTTTACAATGAACTCTCCAACATATATACATTCCTTTCCCTCTAAAATCAACTACTTAAACTAACTCAAATAACTATTTGAAACTAGTTGACTCTTGGTATTCCCATAGTGTGTTTTTGCACTTCTTACATAGCCACCTTTGATAACATTATAAAAATATGATAGTCTTTGCAATAATGAACCCACATGACTCAAATTACATTAGACATGGTCTATTATGATCATATTTGCAAAATAAAAGACTAAAAGCACCTTAGAACACCTAACATTGGACTCATGTACAAGAGAACTTGGTGCCCCTACACCACTTTTACTGCTCATCATACCCCCCCTTAGAAGCTACCAACATTAGAACTTACTCCCCCTGACTGCCACAATCATCATGAGCACTACATGCTCCCCTTGAGAGGTATCCTCCAACATCATTCCCAAATAAGGAATGAATCTTGAAATCCACTGGACTGATGCATCTCTTTATGCATCTAGTTCAAAGAAGGAGGGACAATAACTCCTAACTTCTCCCAGAGATACTCAAATGTATCCTTAGGAAGACCCTTGGTGAATATATCAACAACCTAATACTTTGTAGGCACATACTCAAGCTTCACTTCATTCTCTACAACCTTCTCTCTCAAAAAGTGATACTAGATTGATATATGTTTTGTCCTTAAGTGCATCACTGGATTCTTTGAAATGTTAATAGCACTTGTATTATCACATAATATAGGGATAGGCTCATCATATACAACTCTGATATCCTTCAAGATTTGTCTCATCCACAACACCTGTGTGCAACAAGATGCTTCTGCAATGTATTCTACCTCTACAGTGGACAGAGATACTGAATCCTGCTTCCTACTTAACCATGACACCAAGAAAGAATGTACCACCACTTGTACTTTTCCTATCATCTACACAACCAGCCCAAACTGCATATGTATAGGTACTTAGAGCAAAGTTATCATCCTTTGAATACCACAAGCCATGATCTGGAGTGCCCTTCAAATATCTGAATATCCTCTTCACTGCTACAACATGTGACTCTAGGATCTCTTTGAAATCTAGCCACAAGACAAATTGCATGCATAATATTTGATCTAGTAGAAGTTAAATATAACAACCTCCAATCATTGACCTATACTTGCTCTGATCAACCTTAGGTGATTCATCATTCTTGCTTAGCTTGCAACTAGTTGTCATAGGTATCCATTCCAAACTTCTTCAACATCTCTTTGACATACTTTGATTGTGAAATAAAAATACCTTTATCTATCTAATTAATCTATAGCCCAAGGAAGAAGTTCATCTCACCACACATTGACATTTCAAATTTGTTCTGCATTTCATCTACAAAACCCTTACACATACCTTCATTACCTCCAAAGATTATGTCATCCACATATACTTCCACAATCAAAATTTGATCTTCTCCTGCTTTTATGTACAAATTGTTATCTGCAGAACTTTTATTGAATCCTTGTATTAAATACTTGTCTAACCTTGCATACCAATGTTATGTCAGAAAATGTCCCCTTGGGGGCTTTTCCCTCTTAAGGTTTAGCTCCCGGGTCCTTAGAATGCATTTAGATCATATTGTATGTTAATTTTGACTCTTAATGAGAAAACCCTGAAGTCTTCTGGAAAATAGGACCTAAGGGGGTACTATTTTGATGACTCCTGACCAAAATAGGGAGGGAGGACTTGGGCACTCGTGCCCTAGTCACTAGTAGAATTTTGGCAAATAAATGAATGTGTGACTAAAACTTTTAGTCATGACAACTAAAAATGATTAAATTCTAGTTATGTTTTACAACATAGCTATAAATGACTAATTTGATGGTGGGTAAAAAACACAGCTATAAATGACTAAATAATTAGTCACACAAGTAAAAATTAGAAAGAGGGAAATTAAAAAAATATTTTGAATTGGAAAGAGGGAAATTAAGAGAGGGAAATATTTTCCATGAAAAATAATTCAAACAAAAGAAACCTGACCGCCTCTACACTCAAGACATTATTCATGCATTGGATGTGCTATACAGGGGTTGAATTCACTCTAAAAAAATAGTTAAGGCTCATTGATGTCCCTCTTTTTGCATTGATGAATTGGAACACAATTGCTTGAAGATGTTAATTTTATTGTATTTTGTTAAATTTTGTATTGGGCAGACCCATTTCAAGGGGATTTCCTGGAAGTGATTAAAGAGTTTCTGGAGAAGGGCATGGCCAAATGCATTGCATTCAATCGTCGAGGAACCTTACTAGCAGGTCTGGTATTCATGTGTTTTTTAAACTATAATTATTTTTTGTTTTTGGTACTCTGTTTCAGTTATGCCCATTTGCCAGATGCTATAAATACAGACACCAAAATCTAATTCAATCTGTTGACTATTAATACTCAAACAATACTGCACTCTTATTAGGGATCATGGTTTCAAAGCTCAGTTATGAAGGATTAGGGTTTCACCTAATTGTAGAAGAACTGCCTCAACCTTACAAACTTTTTAAAAATAAAATAGAAAATAATCTTATATTGCTTAATACCCATTTCGGTTTCTACCAGCCCTATCGCAGTTTAGTCCCCTAAATAGTCATTGTTGTGTTGAAGTGTTGGTTATTAATACTAGTGTTAGTGTGTTTTGAAGAGTATTCAATATGCTCCATTGTTAAAATGGGGTTTGATTTTTCTTAATTGGGGTCATCTTAGGTGGTTCAGCTTGGATTAAAATGCCCAAGTGATGAGCTTGTAGACCAATCTAGGGTTTCTAGCTTTTTTTCTGTGATATGGAAGTCACCCTTTCAAATGTTTCTCTCCTTGATGATCGTCTAACTAAAATGTCCTTTTAGCATGATTATTACTTTTGTTTAAAATAGAAAGCTCATTAGTTTATAATACTAAGAAATCATCAATATTTTTTCCATTTCTATGATCTAAAAGGAAATAACAAGCACTCAAGAAAGAATAAAAAATAACAAAGTCAATTAATATGGTAGCCTAAAATAAGCCTCAAACAATACAAGGAAACAAGGATTACAACCTAGTTGGAAGTCTTTCCCAAAATTTTGGATCAAGAGTAAACCACTAATGATAAGAAACAATAATAGGAAACATCGTTTACAACCTGGTCCCCATAAATTGTTGACACAAAGAAACCTAAAGAAAAAAGAAACTAAAAGATGACATTTTTAAATAATTAGAGCTCTATAATTGTTTAATTATGATTAAGTATGTGTACATGCTAAGCCTTCTCTGTATGACGCATAGTACTGGCATGCCCAATGTGTTGATGATTACCACCACCATGAGGATGCTCAATAGGATTCATTGCCACACCACGAACCTTGGGCCAACCGTTTCTTTTGACCCTATATTTGTGATATGCATTGCCAACTTTGAGCATTGGCTTTTCTGTCCTTCCACCACTAGTAGCCTGACCAATCATGGCTCTGTAGCTACTTGGCACAATCTTCTTAGCTCCAGATGGAAGCTTTACCCTGTGAATTGAAACTAATTTCTAAGACTTGTCAAACAAGGCTATTAAAAATCTACAAAATCAAAAATTACACAAATCTGAACATTAAGAGAGAACCTAGATAATTGTTCCAAAATTATTTCCACTACCTTTGGAGTAATTGCATTTATCAGCTCACTGTAACCTTGGAAAAAAAAATTACGCATAGAAATAAGCCATAACTCTCCACAAGGTGTACACCTAGAACTTAAAATAGTTTGAAAATAATTTGGAAAAATCCACCATCCATAGGAAATCACAACAGATGCATCACATGTTTGTTGCTAGCTAAAAAGTAAGATGATAAACAAAAATGATAATGAGTCAAGGGGAACATCAAGAAGTAGTACATTCAAATTAAATTTCAACCAGCTGCTAAACGAGCACAACCCACTTTGACTTGTCATAAGTTCAAAATATTAGAATAGGTACATTTTTATGTCTGTAAAGGTGACACCAATCCAAAAATGGATCTAACATTTTAGATTGAAATGCAATAGAAATGCATTGCAAATGATAGCAATCAAATTTGAAATTTCTCAGCTCATAAAAGAATAGTGGAGAAAAGGCAGAAAAAGTGTTCTTTGATTTGATCAGGCCAATAAGAAATGTTGTCTCAAAAATTCAACTATATCACCATGTCTTTGGCAACTTTGTTACCAATACCTTGACAAACATTATTACACAAATGAAGAGCATTATGGGAAAAAATAAAAACTAATTTGAGGCTTCACTAAGATAGCTTGACAAAGAGAAATGATATATCTTACTAAGATAGGCATATGACCCCGAAGATGGGATAATACCAAAAGCTAAAACAAATCACACATCTAGACACAATCCACAAAATGCTATTAATGGTGATATCATCTAGGATACCAATAGGCATTGAAAAAATGAGATTAGAAGTGAAAGCCTGCTATTTTGACTTATTTTAACAAATGAGTTTCCAATGTGAAGTGTCAACCAAGGATTTTATTACCATTCTATTGACTGTCATTTTCTAAGTCATGACTATCAATTTTGAACCAAATGAGGCCTTCCAATGCTTTGGCTTTGGGGGCTCATGATTTTCTCAATTGCTTGTGATCGAGTTGCATGCCGTGTTTGCTTTTATGACTCCGAGGAACACATAGAATCAACAATAGAAACAAGATAGGATGGCAACTATTGGAGCCAATGGGCCATAGATGCAAAATTAAAGTGAATGTCTAAGCATGGTTAATGATATTTTATTTTGTTGTTTCTAATTACGTTTGTTCATCTATCAAGGGGGTGTAAGTCTTGGCATAGCTTTGTATCTCTTTATTTTCTTAAGGTAGATCCTCACATAATTCTTATCTTGGTAGCAGGGGTATCTCAACACCAAAAATTATTTAGAATCGCACTCCATGAAATGTAATGACTGCAAACTACTATCCCTTAACTTATCTCTACCATAAAGACAACTGCATGGAACATGTAGAGGGTGTAAGTCATGGCTTGGTTGTGTCTAAGAAAGTTCATAGTTTGTTTTATCTCCATTTCAGAAATATTGTCTCAAAAATTCAACTATATCACCATGACTTGTTCCTTGTCGCAGTACCACAAACTATTTCTTTGACCATCGCGAGACCACGGTATACTAAACATCACTTGAAGCCTTTCACTGCACTACTGCACTCCTTCATTGAAGTTGTTACAGGGCCACAATATTCAACACTTACATAACTTAAACTCCTTATATCTTCATATCGCAAGCCTCACTTAAGGCCACCGCGGGGGCGCGGTGTACTATTTTCCTCTGCTCCTTCTTATTGCTATACTCCAAGCCTCACTTGAGGCCACCACGAGGGTGCAGTGTACTATTTTCCTCTACTCCTTCTTACCACCATACCACAACCCTCACATGAGGCTACTGCAAGGGCATGGTATACTATTTTCCTCTGCTCCTTCTTACCATCACACCGTAAGCCTCACTTGAGGCTACTGCATGAGTGCAATGTATAGTTTTCCTCTACTCCTTACTGCATTACTACCGGTTATTCTCTTGATTGCCAAAGCCGCGGTGAAGTATCATATGACACTTAAATTAATACCACCAGCTCGCTACTTCGTTTTGAGACCGCTACGGGGCTGCGGTAATCGATCTATGTATCCCACAATGCTGCAAGTGCAATCTCTTCATACTGCGGGATAGAGATAATTGCTCCCTTATTATCCTTGGTTCCCACACACCCGCCAATACCTTTTGAGTGACCTGCGGGACTGTGGTGAGAGACAAAAACACATCAATGGTCAAAAATACAAATATCTTTCACATGGACTTGGTATGGGGTTCTTATGAATGATTCCTGGAATAATTTTAAAAGAAATATGAATCCCTAAGATGGATTTATGGAAGGAAATTTGCATGGATTTATGGATTTATCAAATGTTCTTTTATCAAATGTATGAAGGTATCTTTATTGTAGGTTATTTTCCCTATATTATTTATTCTTGGTTTGAACTCCTTGATTTTGTAGTTTTTTGTTAGGACCTAGAGCTTTCATATGCAGGACCACCTACAAGGCACCAAAGGAGTCATCTGAATCATGACTTAGGAGCTAGTTAGTATTCATTGAGTGGTATAATGGTGATTGAACTGTCCTGGTCTATACAACTAAGAGATGTACTCATGTACTTTGTAGTTTGTTTGTTTAATTTTTTATGCTTAGAAAAACATCATAAATAGATAGGATGATATTATTTGTAATTTATTCCTTCAATCACTTGTCATAGGTCCAGTTGGAGGTAGTAAAGCTAGTGTAATGGAGGGTGTACCTTATCTTTCTATTTATTCAAGTAGAAATGTTGCAAGTTCCACTTTGGATAACCAAAGCCTTCACAAAAACATCTGCACAAAATTCAATAATGAAGAATTTATACACAAATTCTCTTTTGAATGATGCACAAAGCCTCCACTACAACACCACACTGTTGCTGGGCCTTACAGTGATGTGGGTGATTCCTTTTGATGGATGTTCAAATCCTCATCCAAAGTTCCAATTCACACATAGGCAGGAAGGATGCTTTCAAAGGTTCAAGAGTTGGGCTTTACACCCATTGGTTGCATTTTCTTAAAATTTTCTATGGACTTTTCAAAAAACCCCATTTTAAACATATCCTTTAATCATGACATTCCATGATATCACATTTCTTTGAGGCATTTTTTGAAATAGTTCACTTGCCTTGTCTATGTTTCCACATTTTCATGTATGTCTAGCAAGGAACTTGTAACTACAACATATGAAAAAAAATCCTTGTTGTTATGGTTTGATTGATGTCCCTTCGTTATTAACATGGATATCTGATGTAGTACACATTATTATAGTGCAAGCCTATTTTTTAGATTGTTTCATTTAGCATCACCAATATTCTCCACAAGAACATTGTCCCTGTTTAAAATGATGGAAATGGTTCACATCTCTCAGAACAATTTCTCTTGCAACAATATTGGAGATGAATTTAGATGTAGTGTGAAAATCAAAACATACTCAAAGGTTCTTAACAACTCTAATGGTTGTACCAGGGGCCATGTTTAACAAACCAAATGCAATTGCTAACTTTTCACTATGGTGGCAGATAAATGATTCTTTTTTCTTCTATTCCACAACATTAAGTAAAAGTCTTGAATATGGAAATACCCTACTTCCTTCATTTGCCAAGCCAATTTCTCCAATTTTGCATAGCTCTCCCATGCTTGTGGATGTGATCTGTCTCCTACACAAAAAAAATGTACCATTTTTGTTGGAGTCTAGGACAACAATGAGAGGGGGGGCGAATCAATGTTGTATAAACTTTTACAACTTTTTTACCTTTTAACTTACAAGATAAAGAAAGAGGAAGACATCAATGATATGTTAAACACATATGCACAAGGGTGAGATTGAAAGGTATGAATCAGGACTTTAAAAACCAATCATTAGGGCACATGGGCACATGATGACAAATAAGAAACATAACACCTAATTTGATGAGTGGAAAACCCTCAGGGGGAAGAAAACCCACTCTAAAATGCCTCATTGGCTTAATAAAAAACCTCACTGGTTACAAACATTCTTGCCTTTACAACATCCATCTTAGGTTTCCTACCTTCAAGAAGGCTCAACCAATATTTATCCATTATTATTGACTTTATTTACTTCACAGGTGATTTTCCTTCTTCAAAAATTTCATCTTTTCTTCTTCCCTTGTATCTTATCAACTCATTCATCCTTTACATCATCAAAGATCTCTCTTTTCAATATATTTTTCTTATTAATTCACTTTTATTGTCACATCATCATTCATGGTTTGTCACCATATATATATTATCCATCTTGGCTTACTCCAAATAGTCACCATTACTTTTACTAGCAAGTCCTATGAAAAAATGATTAAGATGAAGAGGTATCACACTTCTAAAGTTCTTTGAATGATCAAACTGTCTAAAATTCTGGTTAGTTTCAACTAAACCATCTAAGACTCACTAGGATTCCAACTCATCAAAAGAATTCTGACCCATTACTAGGGTCCTCTAAACCTAACACTTTATGTGACCAAGCAGTTTTATGTACTATAATGCAACTTAAGTGTAGAAGACTTGAGGCCTGAGTGTTGAACCTAAAACACTCTGATACCATATGTAAGGTGCAGAAATTTACCAACTAAAAATAGTACTCAGAAAGAAAAACACTTTCCATAAGTAAGATAATCAACCAATAATAGTTTTCCAAATATCCATAATAACATAAAATGGCAAGAATCCATGAATAAGAATAATGATCCATATACCAAAATGGATTACAAAAAAGTTTACATACCCCTGACTTGGTGTTACAATACATCTGTTTCAATGTTACACAAGGAGGGACTATCATCAAGATATCCATGAATCATGTTACAATTGCAACTTGGCAATGAAGCCATATAAAGAAATATATAAAAAGCAACTATCCATATCAATAATAATATCTAAACTCGGTTGCCTCGATCCTTTGATCATCCGCAAACCAAGACCAAGAGAGTAGTTGAGGTACTTTTTCCACCCAACCATGAAGTACTGGACTTCCCAAGGTTTCTTCCTAACTCAAAGAAAGCACCGACCCTACACAAGGAGCCTAGCAACCTAGAATGGTGTAAGTAGGAGGGAATCACTTGATGTGTGCCTATTGCATGTATGCATCCTAATCCTAGAATCACATAAACACTTTCAAACAGGATGTGGCAGAGACAAATATTGGTCTAGGCTTTTAAAAAATCCATCTATTTCAATGGTACAATAGCTTGGCCAAGCAAATAAATAAAATGATAATTTTAGAAAAAGTAAAACTATTGTCTTTGGAAGCCCACATTCGGCATCCTGTCCCGAAAGTTCGTATTTTACCAAAAATACACAAAGCACAGTTTCCTCAGTTTGGTTTTCCATAATCATAAGTATCTATATTTTGAATTCAATCATTATTTCCATTATTCAGTTGATTTCACTAGTTTGCTTGTTGGAAAGTTTACTATTTTCCTCTATTTTTATCCATTTTTCCCAACATGCTATTCTAGATGTAATGAATCTATTGGTTTATACAATGCAATTCTATCATAATCAATCTTTCTGATATATTGCTAGTATTTCCAAGTGAAGTGTAAAAATAACTTTTATCAAGAACTCAATAATTCAAAAGTTCATACAAGTCATTTTCAATGGTGCAAATATAAAGTAGAATGAATATTTCTTTTTTTGCAGTATAATAAATTTGATTTCAGATATTATATATATAAATATTCATATAAGTCAAACTCCACTCATCATTGTAGTTCTGTCCCGAGCATATACATTTTCCAATAAACACAATCCATATGATCACACACACACACAATTGTAAAAACTAAGTTATCAAATGATATAATCGAATACAGTCATAAACCATTATGTTTCTAGACAATAAAATTTGCAGTCCATATATCTATATGCAGAGGAAGATGAAATTCGTGTATATATACACGAATTTCATCTTCCTCTGCATATAGATATATGGACTGCAAATTTTATTGTCTAGAAACATAATGGTTTATGACTGTATTCGATTATATCATTTGATAACTTAGTTTTTACAATTATATATATATATACACACACTGTAGTTAGGGTAAAATTGTAAATCAGGGCAAATGAATAAACAGCAATGATAAAAACCCTAGCAATGCACAATGAAGCACAAGACAACATGAAAATCAAAATAACAAATGTAAATGCAAACTGATCTCCACGCTATGCTCAATTTATCTCCATTGCTCTTCTCCACCTCACATGAGCATGCAATATTTTGAAGGATTATTGTTGGAGGAATGTTAGGTGCTCACTTCTGCGGCATAACATTAAGATGAAAATGATAGAATGATGAATGATAGATGAAGGATGCAAAGGCTCTAATGATATTTCGACAGCATGTGGATACTTAAAGATCAATCCATTATAGAAAATTTGATAGAATAAGGGTGCTTGAGGCTCAATGCATCTCTCTCCCCTTTTAATGGCTTATGAGGGGGTTGATTTATATGAAAGGCTTAGTTCAAATGGATGGTTGAGATTAAAAAGCTAAATGATTGATGTGGACAGCTAGGATTGATTAGTTATTCCCACTCTTCAAGGGAGTTGTAGTCATTTGACAAGTGTACATAAAAAAGTACTACATGTGAAAGATATTAAATAAAAGGCTGTAGTACCACTTATCTTTTTAAATGAAAGAGGCACACATGTCGGCTAAATGATAAAATAAATTAATTAAATAAATAAAAAAAATTTAATTAATTAGAAAGTCGGCTTATGATGAGAACTTAATTCAAATAAAATATATGAATTAGTTGGGATATGAGTTGGATATTAATTAAATAAATAAAATTTATTTAATTGATTGGATAGTGGGATTAGGATATGATGTGGAAATTAATTAAATAAATAGGATTTATTTAATTAATTGGCTAGTAGGATAAGGATGGGATTGAATGGGATTTTAATTAAATAAAAAAATTTATTTAATTAATTGGCTAATGGAATAAGTGGGGTTAAGAGTGGGATTTGGGACAAAATGTGATGCAGAGGAAACGCAACAGAAGCTTACAAATAGGATGGAAAAGCCATTAATCCACTATGATGCAGAGGCATCCAGGCTAAAACCTTGACATACAGCATGTATGTCTACAACCCATCATCATCATCATATTTTCTGTTAACATTGTCAGCATCATCATATTTTCTCTTGCCGACCGATATCCTCCTGCAGACAAACCTTCGACCTTTCGCCTGTCAGCAGCATCATCATATCCGGCTATCGGCAGCATCATCACATTCGGCAAGCGCAAACATCCTCCTAATGTTCACTGTTCATCTTACCACCAAACTCTTTCTGCAGCATCATGATGTTCAACATCATGTTCATCAGCAGGATAATAAATATCCGGTTCCCTCCATATATCCTGATGATGACTACTTCATGCACCCTTCCTCTGATGCTTACATCACCCCAATATTTGACTACTTAAACAACAGCATCAGGATATGACTTATCCGGTCATATTGAAACATCCTGATGATGATACTCAACTTTATACTGATGACGAATATTCTGCCGAATATCCTCTCACGATCCACTTATCTCCCCGATGCCTTACGCCTATGCCAAAACACTTATGGTCAGCAGGATAAACCTTTATCGGGTGATATTTCAGAATGTCCTAATGACGATTATCCTGATGACGATGACGTCATATGCAGTTCCTTCAATATCATGCTGTCGGCCAAACTTAACATTATCGGCCCGCGACGGAATTGTCAACCCGATCGACAAACTTATGCCGATATGCTCTTCTTCGGCAACACCCTGCGATCATCACCCCAATGCGCATTCACCTTATGCAATCTTAATGCATCATGTTCACCTCCATCTACTCAGACGATGCCTGATGTAACTGCAGGATATACACAGAAATATCCTGATGATGCAGATGCAAAACCTTAGCGGATTCTGATTCACCGAACCTCCTGAGGTGACCTGATCCGCTTCCTGGATGATCTTCCAGACTCTAACAACCAGCACGACCTAGCACATACCCATGCTAGGGTTCTCAACACCTCTCGACTGCGATCCTGCAAACATACATGTGAACAAACAGAAAATGCAAACTAAATCCTAAACTATTGTACATAGCCATTCCACTGATTCGACGAATCAACCGGTGGAATGGATCAGTGAGTCCATGTAACCACCAGAACAGCAACTTGATTACACAATGGAATCCAAACAGAAAATTAACACAAACAGGATCTCTTTATTGATTTCAAAAGATGCAAATACAGTACTCTGTCTCACTCTGAAATCTAACTCCTCAATCTGTATCTATCTCTCTATCTCAATCTGTCCTAAGACCAACCGATCCTACTACATAAATAGGAATTGCTTGCGAGTACTACCACTCAATTCCAAGCGGCTGGGAGCTTCCAAGCGGCTAGGAGGATCCAACTGAACTAACAAACTATACAGCTGTCATCAGCTGTCATAACAAACTACCTAAAAATAGAAAAGCACGGTCAACATAGACCTTATTACATGCATTGGTCTTATAAGACTTTCTTGGAAACATTAACCAGACCTAAAACAAACTAACTGCCTCATGGAGGCCAGCTGTCAGGTAGGTGCTCCTGCACCATACTCCCCAGCAGAAAAGAACTCATGTCCCATGAGTTAGGTTGTGGAAGTCCTCCACCTTTACACTTTGCCTTTGCAGTGTCTTGACCTGTTCCAGCTTTGTCCTCTGCTGGCTCTCGGCTGCTCCAAGACTTCTGAACTGTAACTTGCTTTCTTGCAAGTAAATCCTCATGCCTGTCAATGTAGGCCCTTCTCTCACATACCTTGTGTTTGTCAGGTTGTCTGACCAGAACCTCTGTCTGAACTGCCTCTTGAACTTCTGAAATGTTCAATCCTATCTTCCTTTCAACCTTTATAGGACAAACAATAGTCCCAACTATGACAACATCCTTGTCACTCCTCTCAACTGGTGGTTGTTTGTAAACCTGTTTCTGAACCTGCTGCTGACCTCTGTCAGTCAAAACTGAAACTGTCTTCAAACTGTTGTCCTTAACAACTTCTTTCCCTGCAATGTCCTCAACTGCCTTTATGCCTGCTCCTATAGGCTTCTGCACAAATTCCTTCTTTCCCACTAAAATGATTTTGGCTGCCCCCTGTGCTGCAGCATCTTCCTGCAATGGCATCAACATAATAGTTTTCCCATCTTTCTTGATGGTGTAGGTATTAGCATACCCATCATACAGTACCCTCCTATCAAATTGCCATGGTCTACCCAATAGTAGGTGACAACATTCCATGGGCAAAATGTCACACAAAACTCTATCCTGATATGCTCCAATCTGAAAATCCACATATGCCTGTTCATAGACAAAAAGTGATTGACTATCACTCACCCAAGATGCCTTGTAAGGGTGTTGGTGTGGAATCCTTTCCAAATTTAGTTTATTCACCATTTCCTGAGATACCATGTTGTCTGTTGAACCAGTATCAATGACAACCTTACATACCTTACCTTTGCTCTTGCATGTGGTCTTGAAAAGAGCTCTTCTTTGCATCATATCCTTTGATGCCTGCAAACTAATTCTCCTAAGCATCAATGCTTCTCCCTCCTCAGGATATCCATAATTGTCAGGAACTCTATCTTGATAAGTGTTTAAACTTTGCACACTTTGCTCTACTTTCTCTTCTTGCACAAGTTGTACTCTCTTGTCATTCGTTCTGTCATTTCTGGATGATGAACCTTTGCTTTCTGGACATTTGAAAAATGGATGACGAAACTCACCATAGGTGTAACACTTTCCTGAAAATGTAGTAGAACCTCTACCACTTCCAAATCTGCCTCTATTACCTTTCCATCCACCTCTGAAATCAGACTGTCCCTGTCCTTTACCAGTGTCTTCTTGACCCTCATTGGTTTGCCTTGTTGTAGGGGTTGCTCCTCTTCCCCTCATATTGTGTTGTTCTTGTTTTCTCTTTAACTTCTCTTCCACTTTCAATGCCAACTGAAAGCATTTCTGAACTGTATCTGGATTATGCAGACTTAAATCTTCCTGAATGTTGAACCTCAACCCATTAAGGTATCTGGCTACCTTCTCTTCTTCACTTTCCTTTACCTTTGTTTTCACACAAAGTTTCATGAATTCTTCTGTATATGAGCTGACATCTAGCTCCTTCTGCTTCAGGTTTTGCTTCCTCTTGTGTAATTGGATATTGTAATCCAATGGGACATAAGCTTTCTTTACTAATGCCATCATTTTCTTCCATGTAGTGACTCTACGCTTTCCTTCCTGTACTCTATCATCTTGGATGAAATTCCACCATGTCAAGGCAGCTTCTTTCATTTTTGACTGGGCTATTTTCACCTTCTGTTGTTCTGGTATCTCCTCTGTTTCAAAGAAATTGTTCAAGGAGTCTATCCACTCCATCACTGAATCAGGTTCCATCTTTCCTGTAAACACTAGCAAATCTAATTTCACATCCATGGTTCTCCTCTCCATGGCCTTGAGGGCATTCAACATTGGTCTCTGGTCTGCAGGAACGACCTCCTCGTTCCAACTAGGGATCTCTTCTTCTTCCCTATCTTCTTCTCTACCAGAACCTACTCTGTTCCTCAACTTCTCTAACTCATCCTTCAATTCCTGATTCTGAGCCTTCACGGCCTTGCTCTCTGCAATCTGTTTCTTTACCAGAACTGCCAACTCAACGTTGGTCATCCTTGCCGGAATCTCAGATGTTCCTTCTTCATCTGACATCCTGCTATATCTTGATCTTTTCCAGAAGATCCTTCCTTTGCTCTGATACCACTATGATGCAGAGGAAACGCAACAGAAGCTTACAAATAGGATGGAAAAGCCATTAATCCACTATGATGCAGAGGCATCCAGGCTAAAACCTTGACATACAGCATGTATGTCTACAACCCATCATCATCATCATATTTTCTGTTAACATTGTCAGCATCATCATATTTTCTCTTGCCGACCGATATCCTCCTGCAGACAAACCTTCGACCTTTCGCCTGTCAGCAGCATCATCATATCCGGCTATCGGCAGCATCATCACATTCGGCAAGTGCAAACATCCTCCTGATGTTCACTGTTCATCTTACCGCCAAACTCTTTCTGCAGCATCATGATGTTCAACATCATGTTCATCAGTAGGATAATAAATATCCGGTTCCCTCCATATATCCTGATGACGACAACTTCATGCACCCTTCCTCTGATGCTTACGTCACCTCGATATCTGACTACTTAAACAACAGCATCAGGATATGACTTATCCGATCATATTGAAACATCCTGATGATGATACTCAACTTTATACTGATGACGAATATTCTGCCGAATATCCTCTCACGATCCACTTATCTCCCCGATGCCTTACGCCTATGCCAAAACACTTATGGTCAGTAGGATAAACCTTTATCGGGTGATATTTCGGAATGTCTTGATGACGATTATCCTGATGACGATGACGTCATATGCAGTTCCTTCAATATCTTGTTGTCGGCCAAACTTAACATTATCGGCCTGCGACGGAATTGTCAACCCGATCGACAAACTTATGCCGATATGCTCTTCTTCGGCAACACCCTGCGATCATCACCCCAATGCGCATTCACCTTATGTAATCTTAATGCATCATGTTCACCTCCATCTACTCAGACGATGCCCGATGTAACTGCAGGATATACACAGAAATATCCTGATGATGCAGATGTGAAACCTTAGCGGATTCTGATTCACCAAACCTCCTGAGGTGACCCGATCCGCTTCCTGGATGATCTTCTAGACTCTAACAACCAGCACGACCTAGCACATACCCATGCTAGGGTTCTCAACACCTCTCGACTGCGATCCTGCAAACATACATGTGAACAAACAGAAAATGCAAACTAAATCCTAAACTATTGTACATAGCCATTCCACCGATTCGACGAATCAACCAGTGGAATGGATCAGTGAGTCCATGTAACCACTAGAACAGCAACTCGATTACACAATGGAATCCAAACAGAAAATTGACACAAACAGGATCTCTTTATTGATTTCAAAAGATGCAAATACAGTACTCTGTCTCACTCTGAAATCTAACTCCTCAATTTGTATCTATCTCTCTATCTCAATCTGTCCTAAGACCAACCGATCCTACTACATAAATAGGAACTGCTTGCGAGTACTACCACTCAATTCCAAGCGGCTGGGAGCTTCCAAGTGGCTGGGAGGATCCAACTGAACTAACAAACTATACAGCTGTCATCAGCTGTCATAACAAACTACCTAAAAATAGAAAAGCACGGTCAACATAGACCTTATTACATGCATTGGTCTTATAAGACCTTCTTGGAAACATTAACCAGACCTAAAACAAACTAACTGCCTCATGGAGGCCAGCTGTCAGGTAGGTGCTCCTGCACCAAAATGCTACATGATGTCTAAGTGATATTTTTGACAAGGTGTTGCTAGACATGAACAATTTTGGGTGTCTACACACACATTCCAAATAAACCATGATCAGGAGACTATCAGCACCTAAGCACAACAAGAGCAATGATATCAATTTTATGATAAATATTATATATTTACAAGGGTTTCAAGTATAAAATATACATAACGAAAGGAAGAGATTACAAACATTTGAAATGTATACATACATACATACATATATATATATATATATTTATATATATATATATATATTTACATTCTAAATAAACCATGATCAGGAGACTGTCAGCGCCCAAGCGCAGCAAGAGTAGTGATATCAATTTTATGTTAAATATTATACATTTACAAGGGTTTGAGGTATAAAATATACATAACACAAGGAAGAGATTACAAACATTTGAAATGAATTTAAATAGTGATTAAAAAAAAGGGTTGTCGTCCCCAAATGGGGTCGCAGTTCCTAAGGGACTGCGACACCATTTGGTGATGCCATGCCATCCTACAGTGGCCTTAGTGCCATCTTCAAAATCCATTCATATAATGTGTAGTCAATTCATTATACAATGCAATTGTTCCAATATACATACAATTGATCCAATGTAAAATATGGCTGATCCAATATACATACAAACATATATATAAATACATACATACATACATACATATATATATTTCAAAACAAAAAAAAATTCTTTCACAATGTTGCAGCTAGTTGCATGTATTTCTATATATCAATTTCAGATAGAGGATTATGGTTTTTGCACATAATAAAAAGATTCATACACACAAACATATATAAACGATCTAAGATTAAATAAGAACCTGGAAGTCGCTCCCTATTCCAATTGAATGCTTGATTCCCACATATTTTTACAGAGACTTCATAATCTAAATTGTTCCCTTTTTGTACCCAAAAATGCTTCCACAATTTCTTTTTGTTTAGAATGCAGTTTTAGAGATGAAGAGCTTCTCCTCTTTTTGAGAATGCAAGATGTTAAATAGAAGTTTTGGTGTGCAAGAAATGAATTGTAACTCTTCTTTTATTTTTTCCTCTTCCTCAAGTGTTTCATTTTCTAGAGCTTTTCTTTTCCTAAATTAAGTTTTTGTTCCAAAAACATGTTTTATTCTATTTCTAGTTCTAAAATATTATTAAAATAATTTACATATTTATCACAATGTATCTATAAAACTAATAATTAAATAGAAGATGATCAATCTCTAAATAAAAGCAAATTAAATAACTAATTTAATTATTTTATTTTCTAAACACTCATGATAATAATGAAGTAATAATCTAATTAAATCACCATTAACTAACTATGCAATAAAATCATATAATTTAAATTAAACTATTAAATCATTTAATATGCAAACATATGCAGCTACATGACACTACATGAAGTGTGTGAATGATATCCCTCCATCTTAACCCTGCTAAGCTGCTAAACTCCTTTACCTCAACCACACCCTTGTCTTCGACAACCTAGAACTCATGATAAACTTAATTTCACATTAATAGGTTAGTAACCCAATAGCTGAAGCATTAAAATTGATGAAGGGGGTAAATCACAAAACACACAATAACAGATATTGAACATAGCAAATAGAACTTTCTTTTATTGAACTAGGCAACTCATTACATTACAGAAGCTCAATTACAATCAGAGGATGAATCCTCTACTAGCTGCAACACATTACAGCTTTCCCAACCTCAAGACTCTAGAATCTTCAGCCTTCTGTAACCCCAAATCAGCTAGGGTTTCTATTTTCCCACCTATTCTTGACTATACACTGGCCCCCTTAACTCTACCACTGCCTAGGGTTCCTAAAATAGTCATAAATAGCACTTTTTGGTAGCCTCTAGCTAAATTTTGAAATTTGCAACTCCCTCCAAAAGTAGGTCAACTTCTGGGAAGCATAACTTTTGATCCGGGTGTCCGATTGACGAACCGTTTTAAGCGCCGGAAAGCTCGCAATGTGAACTATCACGCCAAAAATTTGTAAACAGATTTTTGTCAACTTTTTGAGACATTATGGGAAGTTTTAGTGCCTCATATCTCGTTCCAGAAATTTTCAGGGGCTTTTCAGAAAACAGAAACTTTAATATCTTTCAACTCACAAATGATCTTTGCTTGATTCCTTCGCCAAAGGTCTTATATTTCCATTATGTAACTTTTTGGAAGTTTTTGCTTCATTACATGCCCAAATGTAAACTTTCTAAAAATTGCAGGTACACTTTCCTAAATAGGCAGGTCGCTATTTTTAGTCGTTCCAAAAATTTTCAGGGGCTTTTCGGAAAACAAAAACTTTAATATCTTTTAGCTCACAAATGATCTTTGCCTGATTCCTTCGCCAAAGGTCTTATATTTTCGTTATGTAACTTTCTGGAGGTTTTTTGCTTCATTACCTGCCCAAATGCAAACTTTCTAAAAATAGCAGGTACACTTTCCTAAATAGGCAAGTCGCTATTTTTAGTAGTTTTGGAAAAACTGAAAGTCTTACATTATTATTCTGGATATTATGGAACCAAAAACACTAATTATGGGAATAAATGAGAACAACTACAATGGTTTTGAATTAACTTCTTTTTGGGTGATGCAAGATTGCCCTTACACCTCTAGATGCTCCTGCATCAGACACCTAGGGTAATTTGAGAAGTGACCCTGTCACGTCTCATGTGTTTATGTGAGGAAAATCCAAACGGTCAACCTCTGCCCTAGACAACCAATAAGAATCTTCAATAGGTCTTCCTTTCTATTTTACCAGATATTCTTCATATTGCTTGTTCTGAGTACTTCTTCCCACACGGCTATCCAAGATCTCTTCTATCTCCTCTATTGAAGTAGATGCTGGAATACTCCACTGTTCTTCTATTGGTCCATCCTCTGTTCCACCTTCATGATATTCTGATGAATCAGCAATGTTGAAAATAGGGGAAATATTGATCCCACTCGGCAGCTCTACCTCATATGCATTTCCTGAATCATGTTTCTTCAAAATTTTGTAGGGTCCAAATTTCTTCATTTTCAACTTATTGTATGTTCCAATTGGGAACCTTTCTTTTCTCAAGTGAACCATGACTTCATCTCCTACCTAGAATTTCTTATATCTCCTCTTCTGATCTGCCTTAGCCTTGTACTGAATATTCATTTTATTAATGTGCTTTCTCACCTCTTCATGCAAATTCTTCAGATTTTCTGCAAAGTCTTCAGCTTCAACACTTGTCTTTTCTCCTTTGTCCAGCTTCCTTAACTCAGAAGCATTTCTTGGGCTATTGCCATATACAATCTAGGATGGTGATTTACCAGTACTCCTATTGACAGAATTGTTGTAAGCAAATTCTGCCTATGGTAAAATCAAATCCCATCCCTTGGGCTTATCTCCTACTAAGCATTGTAACAGGTTACCCAAACTCCTATTCACCACTTCAGTTTGTCTATCAGTCTGTGGATGTTGTGCAGAACTAAACTTCAAATCTGTCTTCAACTTCTTCCATAATGTCCTCCAGAAATAACCAACAAACTTGGTATCTCGATTTGAAGCTATGCTTTTTGGTAGACCATGTAGTCTCACCACTTCCTTGAAAAATAACTTTGCAATATGAACAGCATCATTAGTCTTCTTACAAGGAATAAAATGTGCCATCTTTGAGAATCTATCCACCACCACAAAAATAGAATCATGCCCTCTCTGTGTCCTTGGTAAACCAAGAACAAAATCCATACTAATATCATCCCATGGCTTCTCTGGTATAGGTAATGGTTGATACAATCCTGTATTTTGACTTGTTCCTTTTGCCATCTGACATACTCTGCAACTCTGTACAAACTTCCTCACATCTTGCTGCAGCTGTGGCCAATAATAATTTTCACCAACAATAGAAATGGTCTTATCTTGACCAAAGTGTCTAGCCAGTCCTCCACTATGCTTCTCTTTAATCAGGTTCTCTCTTATGGAACTCCTCAGAATGCACAATTGGCTTCCTCTAAACAACATGCCATCTTGGATTATGAAATCCAACCATTTTATCCTATCCAAAGTAATAGGCTATAGACAAGCTTTCCAAGCCTCTGCAAAATCTGGATCTTTAGGGTACAAACTTTTGAGCTCATCGAACCCAACAACCTCTATCTTCATTTCTGTCAACAAATTTTGCCTTCTGCTCAAGGCATCTGCAACTCTGTTGGACTTCCCACTCCTGTGCTTCAAAAGAAAGGTATAACTCTGCAAAAACTCAACCCAGTTTAAGTGCCTTTGGTTCAACTTTCCTTGACTATTAATATACTGCAAAGCCTGATGATCAGTATATAAAACAAACTCTTTTGGCAACAAATAATGTCTCCATTTTTTCAAAGCCTGAACTATTGCATAAAATTCCTAATCATAAACAGAATACTTTTTCTTGGCATCATTAAGCTTCTCGCTAAAATAGGCAATGGGCTTACCTTCTTGGCTCAAAACAGCTCCTATACCACTACCACTAGCATCACAATCTACCTGAAATACCTTACTGAAATCTAGAAGTGCCAAAACAGGTTGTTCTACAACTTTCTGCTTCAATGTATCAAAGCTCTTGTCGGCTCCTGTAGTCCATCTAAACTCTTTTCTATCCCCTCTCATTGTTTCAGTTAGGGGTGCACAAATGCTACTGAAATTCCTGATAAACTTTCTATAAAAACTTGCCAAACCATGAAAAGATCTTACCTCCGTTGCACTCCTTGGTGTAGGCCACTCAATGATAGCCCTTACTTTTTATGGGTCCGTCTTAAGACCTTCCTCCAAGACAACAAATCCCAGGTATACCAACTCCTTCTTTACAAAACTACATTTCTTCAGATTAATCAGCAACTTCTCCTCCCTCATCTTCTCTAAAACTCTTCTGAAATGCATCAAATGCTCATCCCAAGTCTTACTAAAAATCAAAATATCATCCAAATAAACGATAACAAAACTTCCCAAAAATTCTTTCAGTACCTCATTCATGAGCCGCATGAATGTGCTCGGTGCATTGGTTAGCCCAAATGGCATGACTAACCACTCATACAAACCTTCCTTTATCTTGAAGGCTGTCTTCCATTCATCCCCTTCTCTGATACGGATTTGGTGATACCCACTCTTCAGGTCAATTTTCGTGAAGTACTTAGCTCCACTCAAACAGTCCATGATGTCATCCATTCTTGGCAATGGAAATCTATACTTGATCGTTATCTTATTGATGGCTCAAGAGTCTGTACACATCCTCCATTCTCCATCTTTCTTTGGTGCTAGTACTGTAGGTACTACACATGGACTTAGGCTCTCCCTTATCAGTCCATTCCTCAACAACTTCTAAACTTGTCTGTTCAGCTCTTCATTCTCTTCAGGGGTCATTCTGTGGGCTACCTTGTTTGGCAAACTTGCTCCTGGTATCAAATCCATTTGATGACTTATCTTCCTTATTGGTGGTAAACCTTCTGGTACATTATCAGAGATAATGTCCTGGAACTCTTCCAACATATCTGAAACTTCTGTTGGTACATCTTCACATTTCTCTTGACTAATCTTAGGAATCAATGCAAAGCAATGACGCTCATACTTCATACCCTCCAAAAATTTCCTACCATCTACCAAACAAATTCTGGCAGTACTACATACCTTTTCTTCCACCTCCTTCAAGGGCTTCAACTTATGATGAACTCCATCCTTTGTTAGGGAATATGTGTTTGCACGGCCATCATGGACAGCGCTCCTATCATACTGCCACGGCCTCCCCAACAGCATATGACATGCATCCATCGGTATGATATCACACAGCACCTCATCATGGTAGTCACCAATCTTGAACTTCACTAAACACTTCTCATTGACCAAAGCTCTATGGTCCTTCTGCAACCATGCAATCTGATATGGATGCAGATGCTTTCTTCTTGTCAACTTCAACTTGTCAACCATCTCCTCTGAAACAAGATTATCAGTGCTTCCACTGTCAATAATAATATCACAACACTTACCCTCACATTTGCACCTTGTGCGGAATAAACTCTTCCTCTGATTGGGTTCTTTCTCCTCATTCAGCAAGGTTCTTCTGACAACTAGGGTTTCTCCCCTTTCAGCATCTTCAGAATGCTCAGAATGTGTATCTTCATCTACATGTGCAACTCGTGCATTACCTTCAGGTCTTCTATTTTTCCTTCCTTGATGTTGCGGACACTCATATGCTCGATGCCCTTCTTCTCCACATTGGAAATAGGTTCCTCTAAAACCTCCTCTTCTAGGTCCTTGCCCAGGTCTGCCTCTTCCTCTTCCTCTTTGATCACCATTGTTCTGGTCATGAGGGCAGTAGGTATTATCCCCTCTTTGATTTTGACTGGAGCTTGTTTCTTCACTTTTCTTTTGATCTTCATTATGGCCTCCATAGGGTCTTCCACCAGTCCTTCCACCTTGACCTCTTCCCCTTTGCTTGCTATCAAATCTTTTGTTCAGCTTTTCTTCCACCTTCAGGGAAAACTGGTATGCATCTTCTATGGTGGTCATTCTGACCAGGCTCAACTCCTCTTGAATACTCGGCCTCAACCCATTAATGTAATGGGCTACCTTCTCCTTGTTGGGCTCTACATGGCCTATCCTGATAGTAATTTTATAAAACTCTTCTGTATACTCCTTAACAGACTTGTTACCTTGCTTTAGTCCTTGCAGCTTCTTCAGCAACTCCATCTCATAGTCCACAGGAATGAACTACTTCTTCAGTTTCTCCACCATCCGATCCCATCTGGTAATCTTTGCTTTTCCTCTTCTGTTCCTCTCTAATTGGACCTCCTTCCACCAAATATTGGCGTGACCCTTCAGCTTTATTTTTGCAAACTTAACCTGATCTGGGTCCTCCACATCTTCATACTCAAAATACTCCTCCATGTCATTGATCCAATCAATAAGCTGTTCTAGATTTAAATCTCTAGAATATGTAGAAACTTCGATCCTGGGTCTCTTTCTAATCTTTGAAATGACCCTCAACAACCTTACTTCTACAACATCTTCGACAGCTTCTTGTTCTTCCTCAGATAGCTCTTCTTCAACTTCATCTTCACTTTCTTCTCTTGTCCTCGGCTCAAACCCTCTTCATAGCTCCTCTTGCAATGCATCGATTTGCCTTTGTAGGGCTCTAAAACCCTCTTCCGTCAAAGCATTCCTCCCAACATGATTTCTTTGTGGAGGCATCTTGGTCTCCGCAGCAAACCCACAACCTCAGGTCCTGGTGTAAACTGCCTCACGGTTGGCGATCTGTCTACACACTCACAAACCTTGCTCTAATACCACTTGATGAAGGGGGGTAAATCACAAAACACACAATAATAGATATTAAACACAGTAAATAGAACTTTCTTTTATTGAACTGGGCAACTCATTACATTACAGAAGCTCAATTACAATCAGAGGATGAATCCTCTACTGGCTGCAACACATTACAGCTTTCCCAACCTCAAGACTCTAGAATCTTCAGCCTTCTGTAACCCCAAATCAACTAGGGTTTCTGTTTTCCCACCTATTCTTGACTATACACTGGCCCCCTTAACTCTACCCCTACCCAGGGTTCCTAAAATAGTCATAAATAGCACTTTTTGGTAGCCTCCAGCTAAATTTCGAAATTTGCAACTCCCTCCAAAAGTAGGTCGACTTCCGAGAAGCATAACTTTTGATCTGGGTGTCCGATTGATGAACCGTTTTAAGCACCGGAAAGCTCGCGATGTGAAGTATCATGCTGGAAATTTGTAAATAGATTTTTGTCAAATTTTTGGGATGTTATGGGAAGTTTTAGTGTCTCATATCTCATTCCAAAAATTTTCAGAGGCTTTTCAGAAAACAAAAACTTTAATATCTTTCAGCTCACAAATGATCTTTGCCTGATTCCTTCGCCAAAGGTCTTATATTTCCATTATGTAACTTTCTAGAAGTTTTTGCTTCATTACATGCCCAAATGCAAACTTTCTAAAAATGCAGGTACACTTTCCTAAATAGGCATGTCGCTATTTTTAGCAGTTTTGGAAAAACTAAAAGTCCTACATTATTATTCTGGATATTATGGAACCAAAAACACTAATTATGGGAAGAAATGAGAACAACTACAATGGTTTTGAATTAACTTCTTTTTGGGTGATGCAAGATTGCCCTTATACCTCTGGATGCTTCTGCATCAAAAATGAATATAACACTCATTTCATTTCATAATTAAAATAATCATTCATCTTTCAAAATGAAAAATTATTCATCTAACCACATATTACTATTCATGAAATATTTCCATATAAAATAATTCTAGATTGTATCAAAATTTGAGATGTGACACAACTTAACTATTTATGAGGTCCGATTCATTGTCTATCTTATCAACATCCTCAGCAACAGAAATTTGATCATGTACATTGCTCTGTTTGTTGTCTTGCAACTAAAAACCATGCTTCAACCATGCTAGGACTATATTATCAAAGTCCAATGAATGAAAACTAGGTTTTAACTAGTCAAGGACTGTATAGTAATCCTTAGATGGATGACCTGTAGACCATATGCATTGTCTTCCATCATCATTTGAACATGTATTTTGATGAATAGCTTCAATTTTCTCCATATGCAGACTACCCTTTTGACTATGATTAATTATGAACGGTGGACTTGCAACTCTTGTAGCCTCAACTCTTTGGGTATTCTCAACTAAGATGGGACCACATGCATATGCATCCATTTGTACTGCAGCTCCTCCATGCATTATCTTTCTCTAAATATGTTTGTCATGCATATATCCCACTTCAGGCTTGTATATTTCAAAAATAGGAAGCAATCCTTTTAAATGTAGGTCCAATCTTTGGAGAAAAGTTAAATAGTCAATCTTTTCATGTAGCTTTCCAAGATGTATAGTTTAGACCTATGGTGAACTAAAATCAAGCAAGGTTAATGGAGGATACTTCACCCCAATTTGCTTATCTAGCACTTCTTTGAGAAGTGGGATATCTACTTTGAAGTTCTCTTCATAATATGACTGCTGAGATAGTCCTCTGAAGAATGAAAGGGTCTCATGACTAAAACCCTTGTGTATATCCATTGGAGCTAAATCTCCTAGAAATTCAATTCATTTCAACATGTGCAGTAAACAAACAAAACTGAAAGCTTTCATCAAAATATTTATCTATCCCTCCTTCTAATGCCAATTCTATTGATGGGCGTTAGGAGGAGAAGGGATGGAACTGAATGGAGTAATCTCTTGGTTCAGTGGTGTCTTAGTTCAGCAATGGCTTTGGTCGGCCCTCCTTCTAGTGCTAATTCTGTTGATTGGTGCTAGAAGGAGAGTTGACCAAAGCCATTGTTGAACTAAGACACCACTGAACCAAGAGATTGCTCCATTCAGTTTCAGCCCTTCTCCTCTTAACACCCATCAATAGACACCAAAGGAGAGGAGCTAAATGTGAGAAATTGTGCCATTCCATGTAGGAGGACAATTTTTGACATAACACTTTTGTATCACTATTAGAATAAAGCATAATAGGTGAATTAACAAGGGCCACTGAAGTTTGTGCATCACTATCATTCACATGAGTAGATGAATCATTAATAGATGTATCTTTTGAATTTGTCAGTGGCTAACGCTTGTGAGGAGGAAGGTGCTATTCTCTTGCAACAAGTTGGTGAGCCAAAGCACGACATCACTTCTTAAATTTCCTTGCATTTTGGTTTCTCTTTGTTCAATTTGTAACATTTGTTAGAGGAACCATGATATCTTCCAACATGGGTTCCTTTTCTTCCTTTTCTTGAGGAGCATGAGGAGGAATGGGGAAGGGTCTCTCAAAGTGGGCTACTCTTCTTTCATAACCTGCAAAATAGGTGGAGGTACTGTAGCATCCTTAAGTGATTGAGAAATCATGGGAAAAAGATTTTACACAATTAATTATTTTCCACTAGTCTTAGAAGAGGCATGGGGAAAAAAATAATCCTTCAATTATGGGGAGGTCTAAATTATGTTGGGCATTTGTCTCATGGTCCTAGATAGGATGGAGGAGGTGGAACCACAGCATAAAACACCAAATGCTTAGGGACAAGGAGGATCCTTCAATTTGGGCTTTGGTTCATTCAACTCTTGCATGGTAGGGGGAACTATTATCGCAGCCACAGAAGATCGAGAGGCTCCAAGTGTAGTAAGAGATAATTCAATGATTTTCTTTGATTTAAACTTTTGATAAGAGAGAAAGAAAAAGATCATCACAAGGTTGAATAGACCCCACTTGATGCCAAAAATAATCAAGAGAAAAGTGTCCATGATGAGCCAAGGGCTGAAATTTATTGTGATGTATGGCATGCACCTATCCTTGGAATGGAAATTTTAAGCATTTATGAACCATGGAGGGTACCACTTTCATGGAGGTGAGCCATGGGTGACCCAACTTCACATGAAATAAGTCCAAAGTAGGAATGATAACAAAATATATGTCCAATATCTTGGGGCAGCAACTGGTTGTAGGGTTTCAGGGCCCCTTCAAAACTCATTTTACCCCTTTCATCAAAAACAAAAGATATGTCCAATATTCTTAGCCCAACCTTGACAGGAAGAGTCAAGGTGTCAAGAGTTGGACAGATAGATCCATCATGTGCTTTAATCAAGATTTCAAATATGTCATACTTGTCTTGATGTAAATCATGCATAAAGAGGAAATCTTTAGTAACTACATTTACCATGCATACATGATCGATGAGTACTCCCCTTATGGGTTTGTCATTAATCCTGGTAGTAATGTAAAGAGGTCCCTTAGGTGCTTGAATAGAAGAATCATGAGGTTTGAAAGAGATAGTGGGTTCAAGTTCATCTCACTCTCCATGAGGGGGAGCATCTACCATAGAAACCACATTATCAAAAAATTTATTTGATGATCAAATGATGTAGAATTCTATAGTGAATCGGTACATGTTTCTATAATGTTTGCTTCATGATGAGGTAGTGGATTTGTAAATATTTGTAGATTGTGATTTGGAGGAGCAACCAATTTATTTCCTTTGTCAATTTTACCTGCTACTTGGATAAGATTAGAGTCGATGAGGTCTTTAACTTCATGTTTAAGACACATACATTGCTCAGTGTCATGCCCATGGGTATGATGAAATTGGCTAAAGGTCTTAGGGTCAAAATAAGGTGATTGCATCTTACTAGCATCAATATATCAAATCAGAGGAAGCTTGATGAGATTATTGTTTAAGAGCTACAACATTATTGAATGAATAAACTTTGAAAGTTGTGAAAATTGTCGCATCTTTGATTTTAACTTATAAGGGGTCAAAGAAAAAGGTGTTGCAACTGCAACTTGTGTTTAAAGATGATGAATTCATTTTGATGAAGTTTTTTTTTTCTTTTTAAATGAATGATAATGTAGGGCAGCTTCTTTGGATTGACAAATAGGAGCCAATGAGGTAGTACCCTCATATTGACTAACTGACAATTGATAATTGTGAAGAGTCATGGAAAGATGTGTGAAAAAACTATAATACATCAACAATATCTTATCATAGATGTAAGGTTGTAAGTTTCCAATGAAAACTCTTTGTACATCAGCATTTGGAAGAAAATATGGTATTTGTGAAAAGAGGGCTTGGTAAAGGCCAATAAAATTATTCACTTTCTCTTTCACTCCTTGCTTGCAATGAACCGAATCAATCAAGGAGACTTGAGCTCTAATGTTCACTTGGAAATGTTGTAGAAATTGATTAATAATTGTTGAAAAGAATTGATTGAATTCACAGGTAAAGAACAAAATCAATCCAAGGCCATATCTTTAAGTGACTGAGGAAAGTGTTTAGCTAAGATAGCATCATCAAAGAGGGAGTCACAGCACAAAGTTGTAAAGGTTGACACATGATTGTTGGGATCTCCTTTTCCGTTATACTTTTCAAAACAAGGGGTTTCAAGTTTCTCAAGTATTGGTGTTTTTAGGATGGTAAAAGATAATGGTCTACGAGTGTAGTAAGATAGAAAAGAAGGTTGAGATTGACCTTTACTCATACTTTCTATTTTTTGTTGTAATGAACTGACATTCTACAAAAGTTGGTTAATTATAGGGTCAGGTGGTGGAGTAGCTTGAGATTGGATAAGATTCGAATGAGCAAAACTAGGAAGAGGTAATGACATTGTGTGATTGGATTTTTGGTAAGTAAAATTTGATTGAGGTTGACCAACAATAGGTATTGACACATTTCAAACAACATTATGAATTTAAAGGGGATAACACTATAGTTGTGTATATGATTCCCACTTGATACTCCAAGCCTTGTGTTAGCACTACTACTAGGATGTGCAGTGGTGGTAATAATAGAAGAATTAAATGTTGGAATAGAAGATGTTGCTATGGGTAACGACATCTGTGTTCCTATTTATTTTTAAGAGGACACATAAGTGATCATTTTCACGCAACTAGCTGACGGCATAATGTTGTTACCCACTATGTGAGCTAAGCTGCGTAAAATTTCTATACCTTCTTGACCTTCGAGCAAAAAAATTCTTAGATCTTCAACAAGAGGTATAACTTCCTTAGCTAAATGTTTCATGCCTACAAATTTCTAAAAACAAGCCAACTCAATGTCTGGTTTCCAAATTTGTGTTTCAGGAAAATGAGCTATAAGGTCATCTATGTCTATAGAGTCATGACAATTTTATAAATCAGATATCATAGGTAAAGTAGATGTGTGATCTAAAGATGATGAACTTCCATGTACGAGTAAGTTAACAACATCAGGTTTTGATGTGGGAACACCAAAGCTATTTAAAGCACTAGAATTCATAATTCTATAACTTCTCCTCATAAGGATGTTGGATTCAAGACACTGGGTCACAAAACTCATAAAAAAAAATTACAAGCTTTATGACACAAAATGCTTTTATAGAGGAAAGCATTAATAAGATGGAATATGTAAATGACGTGATAGAAGGAGTTTTTATTTAGTTTTCTAAATGATAAATGTTTCTAAATGATAACCAATATGAACAAATATATACAATAAATGTATAGTCAATACAGTAACTAATTAAGACAATCAATATGTATAAATGCTTACTATCTAATTAAATCATTAACAGATCAGATCTAAACCAAGAAGGCTACAAAAATTCAAAACTCATTGGGTTCACCAAAATGTTTGATGAAAAAGAGTGGCCTTGTCAATCATGTGTTAACTAAGTCAATCTTTAGATCAAACATTAGAAAACAAACCGATCTTGGCTACAGTAATAAAGGAGAGCCAAGCTACATGGGTTCTATTCCTTTATTGTAATAAGAGGTATTGACATAAATATACTAGATCTAGGGTTTCTAATTATGAAACATGTCAAAATGTAACATGTCATCTCATATTACCCGAATTTGCATTCCCAATTTACTATCAAGTAAATAATCATGATCATCATAAACATCTATTTAACAAACAATATTCATTTGCATAATGATTACATAAAAAGCATTTTTTTTAATATTTTCAAACTAAAAATTTAAAACATATTCAAAGATAGCATGTTAGTGAATCTCTTCACATTACAATCACAGTGTTTTTCTCATGGCAATAAAGATAAATTTATATAAAATTTGACTATCAAGTCATATAAATTGAATATACTCCATCAAGATTTTTGATATCTATCTTCATAAGTCTTATCTTGTCATCTGCATGGGAAGAAGAGCATCACTTGAGTGCTTTCCCTCCAACCACAAATCAAAAGTCTCCCACACACCTTCCTTCCTGGAAGTGGCCCTACCCTTCACAAGAGAATAGATATAAAGAACCAATAGGTTTGCCATCTAATTTTCTATTGTTGTGTCCTTCATATCCCATCACGGTCATACAACTATAGATCCCCTCTAACTATGTATGACACTACTAGATGGTTATGCCATCTGGAACATAGTGAACCGACTAATGCATATAGAGATGGATGCATTACTTTGGCCAAAGATTTAATATATATAGATGTTTCACAATGAACATAGTCGATTGTTCACACACTTCTAACTTGAATTAGAAGATATCTCATCCTACAATGATTATAGTTTGACCTATATCGGTCATGGGATAAATTAATTAAACTTCCCATTTAGTCCATCTGACTTGGACTTCTAACTCCATTCCCAAAAGTGCATTCCAAAAAATATTCTTGTTGCAACTGCAACATGGAACCTGTGACTCCACGTCACTCTATTCCTTATTTCAATAATTTAAATGTTCTTTGGTTTCAATCTCAAGACCAATCTTGGTCTATGTCTCCATGAGATTAGTTATGATGTTTATCCTATTTCAAGGATTTCATCAATTCCATATCAATCATAACATATCTTGTTTAAGTCAATAATATAAAGTAAAAGAAGAGTACCATTTTCCATTATAGTAGACTCTTAGTCTATAAAGGCTTAAAAGGTTTTTAACACATTCTACTTCATTCCTAAAGTAATACTAATAAAGAAATTAAGCATAGAGTTTCACATAGCAATTGAGATATCAAGCACATCCTCTCATTTTATATTCATAGAAATCTAGAGTTATTCATGTTTTTATTCTCCTTGTGCTCGACACACTATATACACTCAAGTGAAGTAGTAATAATATTACTATCATTTTGATATTTCGCATGCAGAGTAATAAATCTCATGACTCTAAAGATAAATTATGAAGTCCAATGACATAAATATAAGGGTTTCTAAGTTAAACCTTGTTAGACTTCCACATTTCAGTTTCTATGGTCTCGTTGCCATAGTCAACCAGTATTGTTATAGACATGGCTTCCTGCCAATTTTGAAGCATAAGAAATCTTCAAATTAATGAAGCAATGTAGAAAAAGACTATCCACGGTTTTAATGTATAATAGGTGCCCTTCGACAAAAAGGCAATAATTGATACGTCGGTGGCTTCGCCATATTCTCATACTCAATAGTATGTAGAGACAGAAAAGTATATAATATGTTAGCCTTAATACATAGGCTTGATATCATATAACAAAGAAACTTTCCAAGCGCAATAGTTGAGCTAAATCTAGGTTTCATAGTAATCATTTATTATCAGACTGAAACATACACCAACCCAAATGTTCCAAGCAATATACAGCCGGTATTATCAATGCAACGTAAAATTTACCTGTATTCATTGAGTCACTGACTTTGAATGCAGTTTTCTATAAGATAGTCCTCCTTATTCTTATAGTCTTTAACTCTTTATCGTTCCCCATGTTCCCTTGTAGCTCCTTCTGAGATTTCTCTCTTCTTTCAAACAACCCTCTACACAGTAACTTACTTCCCTTCCTCATTCATGGGGATAAAAATGATGAAACCAACTACCATCGAATCCCAAGCATGCAGGATTGTGGGCCTCTAGATAACAAGGTTCACGCTCCACCTTAAACTACACTCCCTCCACTTTCCCCATGATCTGTGGGGAGTGGAATCATGCCAACTTGAATAAAAAGAGTGCTCTCAACACAAGAGACTTAACAAAGTATGAAAGGATTCATGACTACCATATGATTATCACTTATATATCACATAAGTAATAATATGCTAAAATAATCATATACTAAACTATTGGACACCATGAGAAAATATCATCACCATTATGATGCTAACAATAATCATGCAATAGAATTATGAATATGGGGTTGAGCTTTTCTTCCTCCCCTTTGTAATCTAAAACTAACGTTAATAAAATTAATTCGGTACTTACAAAATTATATATATATATATATATATATATATATATATATATATATATATATATATATATATATATATATATATATATATATATATGTATCAGGAATCTACTACAAATAACAAAGATTAAACTCTAATCATTTATAATATTCTCTAAACATTATTCAACCAAATTGACGTGGATAACATTGAAAACCCTTAACGACCAATCGACACTAGTCGAATAAAGATCAACTGAACAAGGGAAGTTAACTGATACATACCTCATCCTGAAGGTTCATGTAGTGTACAACTTTGAAACTCAAATGGCAAACTTGACTTTTTCAAAACAACTATCCCCTTCTCTCTGGTGATACTCTCCTTCCATTCTTGGAGGTGGAAATCTTTTTCCTGTTTACACTCACAACCAATCAAACTATGATCAGTGTATAATCAACAAATCATTATACATCATGCTTAAATAATCTCAATAACCTGTAATTTTATTTCTAATTCTGAGAATTACTCATAATTCATATAATCAATTATTTATCCTAACATTTTCCCAAATATCAAATCATTAACCTATGATTACTATCCACATAATCACATGAAAGTAAGAATTAAACATAGTCAAAGTTTGGGAATGTAACATATCTCCCCCCATAGGAATCATGGTCCCCAATGATTTAATGTGTCTAAAGTTTATAACATAAAAAGAGTTTTGTTCATCATAATAGGAAGTTTAAAATAGATGAGGGAATATTTGATAAATATCATCATAATTTTCCCTGGTGGCATTCTCTTCTGCATACTGGACCCACTGGACCTTGCATTGAGTAATTTCTTTATTACTCAAGTGTAGCTTACAAATTTTGAGCACCTTGATGGGCTCGATCACTACCAGTCTACCACCCCCGGGTCCTTCACTTGTATGGAATTCCAATCAAGAATGGGAACATGATTATTTCTTGTAGTATACTTTTTCAAATAAGAAACATGGAAAACATTATGCATCAGGGAAAGAGTTAGCAGTAGAGAAATCTTGTATGCAACTGGGTTGACCTTCTCGAGAACTTTGAAGGCACCCACATACTTAGGAGCTAGTTTGGATGTCTTTCCAAAATTAATAGAACTCTTTTGTGGTTTGACTCTTAAGAGGACTTTCTCTCCTACTGAGAAATGTCTTGCGATGCACTTAGCATTCATATAGCTTTTCTGCCTATCATTTGCTTCCTCTAATCTTTTCTTAATCAGATGGACTTTCTATTCCAATTCTAATAGCATTTCTAGACCAAGGCTAATCATATCTTCTAGCTTATCCCAACTTATAGAAGTTCAGCACTTTCTTCCATATAATGCTTTAAATGGAACCATCTTAATAGTAGAATGACAGGAATTATTGTAGGTAAATTCCACAAGAAGAAGATAACCTTCCCACTTGTAGTGTTGGTCCATGCAATACATCCTTAATAGATCTTCCAACACTTGGTTCACTCTTTTCATTAGGCCATCCACTTCTAGATGATAAGATGAGCTTATATTCAGTTGATTTCCAAGTGAGGAAAACAAGGTTTTTTAAAACCTTAATGTCATATGAGCATCCCTATTTGAGATAATATTCTTAGGAATACCATGCAATCTGAATACTTCTTGCACAAATTTGTGAGCTATGACTGGTGCTCCATCTGTCAAATTCCTAGGTATAAAATGTGTTACCTTGGTGTCTATCCACCACTACCAGAATAGCATTTTGTCTATTTCTAAACATAGGAAGTCCTTGTACAAAATTCATGCTAATGATTTGCCATTTCCATTCTAGAATCTCATGAGGGTATAGAAGTCCTGCCAGGTGATGGTGTTCTTCCTTCACCCTCTGACATTCTAGACATCCAACTACAAACCTTGCAGCATCCCTCTTCATTCCTTTCCATAAATATAATAGTTTTACATCAACTAGCAATTTCTTCACTCTAAGATGTCCTAAATAGGGTGTAGAATGAACCTCCTTCCACACAATATTCCTTAACTCCTCAGAGTTTGGAACGTACATTCTTCCTTTAAACCTTATTAGTCCATCTAGTTCAAATTGGAATCCATCATACCTAATCATGAGGATTATCCATGAGGGCTTGTTTTACCTGCTCATAGAATTCATCTCCCTTGGACTTTTGTAACACCTGATTCCTAAAATTAGAATGTATAGAGATCATCAAAGAGATCTGTCTTCTACTACTTAAGGCATTCACCACTTGGTTTTCCTTTCCTTGTATGTATTTAATCTCAAAATCATAATTAGATATTAATTCTAACCATCTTTTCTAGCGAGCATTCAGATGTGGTTGAGTAAATAGATATTTGAGCCCTTGATGGTTTGTTTTTAATTCAAAAGGTTTCCCAAGTAAGTAATGTCTGCACATTTGTAGTGCATGAACCACTATTTCCAACTCAAGATTGTGAGGAGCATAATTCTGCTCATATGATTTAAATTTTCTAGATTCATATGCAATAACTTGCCCATCCTAGACAAGTAAATCACCTAATCCTTGTCCTGAGGCATCGATGATGACCACAAAATGACTTTCTGGTTTAGGTACCTTTAAAATAGGCATCGTAGTAAACTTATCTTTTAGTTGGTCAAATGCCTCCTGGCATTTCTCTAACCAATCAAATCTTTTGCCTTTCCTTTGTAAAGAAGTAATAGGATAGGCAATTTTTGAAAAATTAGCCACAAATTTTCTATAATATCCCACTAGGCCCATGAAACTACAGATCTCATGCACATTTTTTAGTGTTGGCCATTCCAAAATGGCCCTGATCTTTGTTGGATCTACAACAATTTCTTTAGCTGAAATTATATTACCCAGATATTGTACTTCCTTTTGAAATAAAGTACACTTTGAGATCATGACATACAGTTTATGCTCTCTTAATCTCTGGAGAACAATCCTTAAATGTTGAAGGTGTTCCTCCTCATTTTTGGAGTAAAGCAAAATATCATCAAGAAAAACAAGGGCAAACTTTTCCAAACAATCTCTGAACACATTGTTCATTAAGTTCATGAATGTTGCAGGTGCATTCATTAATCCAAAGGGTAGGACAGTGAACTCATGGTGCCCATATCTCATTCTAAAGGTTGTCTTATGAATATCTCCATCCTTTAGCCTCAATTGATGGTATCCTGATCGAAGATTGATTTTTGAAAACATAGTTGCCCCTCGTATTTGATCAAAGAGATCATCAATATAGGGCAATGGATACTAATTCTTTACCATTGTCTTGTTTAGCATACAATAATCTATTCATAGACGTAATGTGCCATCTTTCTTTTTAACAAAAATTACTAGTGCTCCCTAGGGTGAAACATTGGGTCTTATCAATCCTTTTTTGAGTAGTTCCTACAACTGAGCCTTTAGCTCCATTAACTCTATTGTGGTCATTCTATAAGGATCTTTAAATATAGGTTCCAATCTTAGAATCATATCTATTGAAAAATCAAAAGATCTCTTAGGAGGTAATCCTAGAAATTCATCTGGAAATACATCCTCAAAGTCTTGAAGAAAGGGATACTTATCCATATTTGATCTCTCTTGATCTGTGGATTCTCTTTCTTCAACTCCTTGGAGTTTCTGAGACTCAGTATATCAAATCATCTTGGAAAATAAATTCTTTGTGATTATTTATTTTTTCTCCATTTAAATTACAAAGAATTGACATCCTTTTCTCTGGGCTCTTTTCATCTATAGGGCAGATATTTGCCACATTTTAACCTCTCTAGCAGTGCCTTGCAGAAAAACTTTATTCCCAAGGTCATCTAGGCATTCTATTGTTTTAGCAAAACAATCCACCTTAGCCCTATGCCTCCATAGCCAATTTATTCTAAGAATGACATCATATGATCCTAATGGGGCTACATAAAGGTTCACTTCAATGGAAAAACTTGGGAGTTCAACCTTAGCCTCAAACAAATATTGTTCTACCTGAGCCTTATCTGATTAGTGTATTTGACTGACCAGGTATTTGCCATGTAACCAACATTTCTAGAAATCTTATTTAAAAATTTTGGAGAAATAAAATGTTCTATAGCACCAGTATCTATCAAAATTGAAATTGGAATATCAGATAAAATACTTGTGGTTTCAATTGGAGTAATTTGATACTCCACTTGCCGGTTATCCAAGGTTGCATGTATCCATTGTTGGAAAGATGCCTGTTGCAAGGGTAAAGGGTTTCCTCACAGCTGAGTCCCTTGTATCTTATTGGGACACTAATTGGCATAATGGTCACCACCACATGAATAACACCCTCCCACAGGTCCTCACCTTTCATTAGGTTTTCCTAAATTATCTCCATTTTTCTTAGAGTTATTATTATTTTTCTTTTCACCCTTGGATTCATTCTGATTATCCTTGAATCCTTTGTCACCTTTCTTTTTAAAATTCTGCTTATTTCCCTTTTTCCTAAACGACTGGGAGGATTGGGACCAACTAAACTTTTTACGGTTCTTTTCCTGGTATGCAGATATGGATTTAAACTTTTGTTCCTATTTAATTGCTTTCTCATAAACTTAGTCCATTGTAGTGGGACCATGTACATCTACTTCACCTCTAATTTGGGCATTCAAGCCCGTGATGAACTTTCAGATGTGAAATCTCTCATCCTATTGATATTGGGGAACATATTTGAGGTGAGTGAATTTCTCCCAGTACTCATTCACATATGAGTCACCTTGTCTCAAGTTTTGGAAATCTATGAGCTTCTAATCAAAATACAATTGTGGCAACCATCTTTACCTGAAGAGTTCCACAAACCTTTCCCAGGTTAGACTCAAGGAGATCAGTCTTAGCTCCATCTTCTTGTTCATCCACCAGGTGGATGCTTCACCTGCCAATTCGTATGCTCCCCATACCACTTTGGTTATTTTAGAATAATTTCGTATTTCAAAGTATTTCTCCATTTTGTAAGTCATGCCTCCATGGCATCTTCGCTTACAGTCCCATCAAATTTGGGAGGTGTAAATTCTTTCATATCTCTAGATAACTCTAGAGCCAAGTGGATCCTTTTATCCTCATCTTGTCTTATTTCAGAGTTATTCTATCCACATCCACTTTGGGTGGTGTTTTCATGACATTCCTTGTTTTCACCATCGTGGAAGGTGTAGACACTAATAATTGCCCTAGAATCTTTCTTCTAAATTAAATAGATATTTATATTTATTTAATTATCATTGTTTTTTATTCCCTCAAAATTAAATAAATAATTAAATTTATTTAATTATTCTTATCTTAATTTCTTCCTCCAAATTAAATAAATACTTAAATTTATTTAATTATCCTTATCCTAATCTTTCCTCCAAATTAAATAAATATTTATATTTATTTAATTTTAATTATCTAGATTTTCATTCTATAATTAAATAAATATTATTATTTATTTAATTAATCATATGCCACAAATTAATTAAAATCTATTTTAATTAATTAAATAAACTTGCCATATCAATCTCCCACTCTCCTCTCTCTCATTTTATCATTTCCATTTTCCATCTCTCCATCTTAGAAATTTTCCCCAACCCACATCAGTTAACTTCAAATTATCTTTTGTTGCATAATGGCAACATTCCCACTTCTCTTCCACCAAAATTCTATATAAACCCCTCATTTTTCTTTTCTTCCTCTAACACTTCAAAGAATGCAACGAAACTCTACTTGATTTTTTATGTGAATTGTACTTTAGACACCTAAAAATGTCCAACACCTTGTCATTAGCATGTTTTTCCCTAGGTTCCCAGGTCATCATCTAATTAGTTAAATAAATTTTATTTATTTGACTAATTTATTTTATGCCCTTTCAATCCCATCATCCTATCTTCTATAATTAAATAAATTTTAATTATTTATTTAATTATTCATGACCATTAATTCTCTCTAGTTAAATAATTATCTTTAATTATTTAATTAATCACTTACTATTTCTCTTATAATTAAATAAATTAAATATTTATTTAATTAATAAAATCCTAATAAAATCGTCTTGCTTTCTTTCTAAAAATATGACTCATGCATATCTAATTTATTTATTTAATTAGATAATTTATTGATTTATTCCTCTCATCTTTTTAGGATTTATTTCCTTTAAAGCAAAAAATCAAATCACTTTCTATCTTTCTAAATCTTATCTCATCGTGTTTTATTTCCTCTTTTGTCTAATAAAGAAAAAATCAAATCAAATCCAATCCTTATCCAATCTTATCAAATCTTCTTCCCTCCACAAACCCTAGTCAGCCTTGCCTATAAATATGGCTTCTCACAAGCCATTTGGCATCATGGACTGAGTTTGATATCCTTACACTGTTGAAATCTACTTCCAATCTTCTTCTAATCCTCTATCTATTTTCTTTCATCCATTTTCATCTATCATTTTCTATCATTCATCAATCCAATCAGCGTTATGTTGTAGAATCAAGCAATCAACATTATCTATTTGGGTAAAGCTAGAGTCTTTTGGGTGCAGCACTCTCCACCTTATCGATGGATTGTGGATCAATGTGAAGGTTTGCATTTGTTTAGTTTGCATTTGTTATCATTTACCTCATTGATTTTCCATGATCACATGTACAAACAAGAAATCTGAGAGAAAGCTTTATGCAAGCCATTTCTCCCAAGGCAAAGTAGAGGAGAGCAATGGAGTGTAAATTTGGATGAAATTATTCTATGTTTTAATGTTTTATTATTTCAATTTCATCTTGGATTACTCGATTGTTTGTAACTGTTTTTGATATCTTAATTGTGATTGTTTGATCTAGGTTAGCATTTAAATTTACAGCTACATTTTGGCACATCTGGTGGGACTCAAACCCACAATCGCCTGATCCCTAATCCTATCATTTTCTTCTATCCAACCAAGCACTATATTTTATCTTTCATTGAAACGATGTTGCTTTGCAACATCAACTCAAAGAAGAGCAAAATGTAGACACTAATAATTTCCCTAGAATCTTTCCTCTAAATTAAATAAATATTTATATTTATTTAATTATCATTGTTTTTTATTTCCTCCAAATTAAATAAATACTTAAATTTATTCAATTATCTTTATCCTAATCTTTTCTCCAAATTAAATAAATTTTTATATTTATTTAATTTTAATTATCTAGCTTTTCATTCTATAATTAAATAAATATTATTATTTATTTAATTATTCATATGCCACAAATTAATTAAAATCTATTTTAATTAATTAAATAAACTTACCATATCAATCTCCCACTCTCCTCTCTCTCCTTTTATTATTTCCATTTTCCATCTCCTCTCCATCTTAGAAACATTCCCCAACCCACATCAATTAACTTCAAATTATCTTTTGTTGCATAATGGAAACTTTCCCACTTCTCTTCCACCAAAATTCTATCTAAACCCCTCATTTTACTTTTCTTCCTCTAACACTTTGGAGAATGTAATGAAACTCTACTCGATTTTTTATGTGAATTGTGCTAACAAGAAATCTGAGAGCAAGCTTTGTGCAAGCCATTTCTCCCAAGGAAAAATAGAGGAGAGCAATGGAGTGCAAATTTGGATGAAATTATTCTATGTTTTAATGTTTTATTCTTTTGATTTCATCTTGGATTACTCGATTGTTTGTAACTGCTTTTTATATCTTAATTGTGACTATTTTATCTAAGTTAGGATTTAAATTTATAGCTACAGAAGGCTTCCTACCTGGGTCCATTCTGACCCCTAACCTCTTGCTCTAAATTTCCATTTCTTGCCCTTGTCTCATGGAGAATAATAAGGATCTAGTCAAGTTTTGAATCAGAATGGCTAGAAGGTTGGACTTCCTCTTGGCTACCCCTAGTGCTAGTTTTTGTCCAAACCATGTTGCAATCTACTTCCCCTAAAGTTTGTAGGTTAAGCATTCAATTAGTTTTTCATACTATTGAATCCATTCATAAACATAAATCCATTCTCATTTATGCAATCTTAAACAAGAAAGGAAAGATTCACCAAATTTTCAAAATTGCATTATAGTATCCATGGATCACATAATATCCATCATTTTTTACAATTATTTACACCTTGCAACTACAAGTCACTTTCAGAAAGAGAGATCTTCCCACATTCATCCTCATCCTTGAGGTTTACCACATCAGACTTGGGAGGTGGATGTACTCGCAAGTACTCATCCATGACCTCCTGAGTGATAATAGGAGCATTAGGACCACTTCCAAATGGTAAGTCCTTAGGTGCAGAGCGTTTAACTTAATCATTTTTAGAGGTAGGAACAATAGCCTTAACTACTCTATCCTTCTTTTCCTTCTCCTACTTGATGTGTTTAATAGCATCAACAAAGGTTTCAGTATCAGATAACCATGCACCCTCTAGGTAACTAGTTTGGCCTAGGCTTTTCATCCTTGAGGCTCGCTCCCTTATAACCTTTAGGTAACATCTATTTCCCATTACCTTCTTCCTTGGTGTCATTCTTGTTCTTACCATTCTAGCAATAGAAAATATAAACATTAGCAACTGTTAATGTTTGAAGAAGATTTCATTTATTGAGCTCATAGGTCCATGTATTGAACCTGATAGCTCTGATACCATATGTAACATGTCATCTCATATTACCTAGATTTGTATTCCCAATTTACTATCAAGTAAATAATCATGATCATAATAAACATCTATTTAACAAACAATATTTATTTGCATAATGATTACATAAAAAGCATATCTTTTTCTTTAATATTTTCAAACTAAAAATTTATAACATATTCAAAGACAGCATGTTAGTAAATCACTTCACTTTACAATCACAATGTTTTTCTCATGGAAATAAGGATAAATTTACATAAAATTTGACTATCAAGTCATATAAATTGAATATACTACATCTAGAGTTTTAATATCTGTCTTCATAAGTCTTATCTTGTCATCTACATGGGAAGAAGAGCATCACCTAAGTGCTTTTCATCCAACCACAGATCAATGGTCTCCCACACACCTTCCTTCCTAGAAGTGGCCCTACCCTTCACAAAGAGAACATATATAAAGAACCAATAGGTTTGCCATCTGATTTTCTATTGTTGTGTCCTTCATATCCCATCGTGGTCATACAACTATAGATCCCCTCTAACTATGTATGACACTACTGGATGGTTATGTCATCTAGAACATAGTGAACCTACTAATGCATATAGAGATGGATGCATTACTTTGGCCAAAGATTTAACATACATAGATGTTTCACAATAAACGTAGTCGATTGTTCACACACTTCTAACTTGACTTAGAAGCTATCTCATCCTACAATGATTATAGTTTGACCTATATCAGTCATGGGATAAATTAATTAAACTTCCCATTTAGTTCATCTGACTTGGACTTCTAACTTCATTCTCGGGAGTGCATTCCAAAAAGTTTTCTTGTTGCAACTGCAACATGGAACCTACGACTCCATGTCACTCTATTCCTTATTTCAATAATTTAAATGTTCTTGGGTTTCAATCTCAAGACCAATCTTGGTCTATGTCTCCATGAGATTAGTTACAATGTTTCTCCTATTTCAAGGATTTTCATCAATTCCATATCAATCATAACATATCTTGTTTAAGTCGATAATATAAAGTAAAAGAAGAGTACCATTTTCTATTATAGTAGACTCTTAATCTATAAAGACTTAAAAGGTTTTTAACACCTACTTCACTGCCGAAGTAAAACCATTAATATAAAGAAATTAAGCATAGAGGTTTACATAGAAATCGATCTATCAAGCTCATCCTCTAATTTTCTATTCATAGAAATCTTGAGTTATTCATATTTTTATTTTCCTTGTGCTCGAGGAACTATATGCACTCAAATGTGGTAGTAATAATATTACTATCATTTTGATATTCCCATGCAGAGTAATAAAGCTCGTGGCTCTAAAGATAAGTTATGAAGTCTAATGGAACATAAAGATAATAGTTTCTAAGTTGAACCTTGTTAGACTTCCACATTTCAGTTTCTAAGGTCTTGTTGCCACAGTCAACTAGTATTGTTATAAACATGGCTTCCTACCAATTTTGAAGCATAAGAAATCTTCATATTAATGAAGCAATGTAGATAAATACTATACATGGTTTTAATGTATAACAGGTGCCCTTTGGTACAAAGGCAATAATTGAGATGTTGGTGGCTTCACCATGGTCTCATACTCAATAGTATGTAGAGATAGAAAAGTCTATAATACGTCACCCTTAATACATAGGCGTGATATCATATAACAAAGAAACATTTGAAGCACAATAGTTTTAAGGTAAATCTGTGTTTCATAGAAATCATTTATTATTGGCCTAAAATTGGCACCAACCCAAATTTTCCAAGCAATATGCAGTTGGAATTATCAATGCAACATAAACTTTACCTGCATTTGTTAAGTCACCAACTCTGAATGCAATTTTCTATAAGATAATCATCCTTATTCTTATAGTCTTTAACTCTTTATAGTTCCTCGTGTTCCCTTCTAGCTCCTTCCAAGAGTTCTCTCTCTCTTCTTTCAACCATCCCTCTATACAATAACTTACTCCCCTTCCTCATTCACGGGGCTAACAACGATGAAACCATTTTCCATCAAATCCCACGCATGCAAGATCATGGGCCTGTGGATAACAAGGCTCATGATCCACCTTAAACTGCACTCACTCCCTCCACTTTCTCCATGATCCATGGGGAGTGGAGTTGTGCCAACTTGAATAAAAAGAGTGCTCTTGACACAAGAGAGTTAACAAAGTATGATTGGATTCATGATTATCATACGATTATTACTTATATATCACATAAGTAATAATATGCTAAAATAATTATATACTAAACTATTGAACACCATGATAAAATATCATCACCATTATGGTGCTAACAATAATCATGTAATAGAATTACGAATATGGGGTTGAGGTTTTCTTCCTCCCCCTTCATAATCTAAAACTGATGTTAATAAAATTAATTTGATACTTACAAAATTATATATATATATATATATATATATATATACACTACAAAAGACAAAAATTAAACTCTAATCTTTTATAATGTTCTTAGAAAATTATTCAACCAAATTGACATTGATAATGTCGAAAACCCTTAAAGACCAATCAACACTAGTCAAATAAACATCGACTGAACAAGGGAATTTAACCAGTACATACCCCATCTCGAAGGTTCGTGTAGTGTACAACTTTGAAACTCAAATGGAAAACCTGACTTTTCTAAGACATCTATCCCCTTCTCTCTGGTGATACTCTCCTTCCATTCTTGGAGGTGGAAATATTTTTCCTTTTTACACTCACATCTAATCAAACTATGATCAGTGTATCATCAACAAATCATTACACATCATGCTTAAATAATCTCAATAACCTATAATTTCATTTCTATTTATGAGCATTACTCATAATTCATATAATCAATGATTTATACTAAAATTTTCCCAAACGTCAAATCATTAACCTATGATTACTCATCCACATAATCACATCAAAGTAAGAGTTAAACATAGTCAAAGTTTGGGGATGTAACACCAAACATAAGTTACATACTAGATAGATTTGAAAACCTAGAAAGTAGGACCTAAAGTGAGTATTGCAAGACTGTCAAGGACTACTATCAAAAATTAGGGCAAATCCAGGAAGACTATTTCACCCAGGCATAGGTGTCGTAGGGTTTATGGCCCTCTAAAGGTGGTTTCCAAGACTCAGGACTTGTGTTCATCAATCTGCTCCTTGATTTGATATACCTATTTCTGATCTTCTGTAATTTGCACAAAGACGAGAGGGAAAATGGTTTGGGTTGTTTTAGGGGTTTTCCTTAGTCAAACTTCATGAATGGTGTTCCCACCTCAACAACAGCCAAGATGATGATGATAAAGAGTGTGTGCTTTTACAGAATAGAGGCAAAATTAATATAAATGATTTTTTTAATAAAGTACTATTGTGTGGTTACACAACATGCCCCATTTTGCCTTGACAAAATAGGGACCCAACTTTTCTTTCTGCTTTGGCTTGTTTGTTTTCTGTGTTGGGCAGTTTGGTAAAATCAGTCATGATTGTAGCCTTGTAATGTGTGGATTTGTCACTATGATGAAGTCAGTTGCCAAAGTTAGTAGTTCCCATTATTAACGTCATGGTTAGAAAGTACATAAAATTCCAAGCAGGTTTGCCTTTTAGATCACCCCAAAATTGTCTAAGAGAAGAGAGTTATGTTGAGTCAAAGTTTGGTCAAACTTGATATCCCATGTAGGGGAGGGGGTCATATTTCAAACATCAGTCATATTACATAAGATCACCTTGATATATGATTATCACCTGATAATCACTCGGTGCCCAATGTGCAGATGTCAACTTTAAGTGAGAGCCGATATTTACCTATCAAAAGGCTTCAGTCATCTCATGGCGGGTCATATTTTTAACATCAGTCATCTTATGAATATCACCCTCCTCGCAAATATCACCCTATGTCAATATGACAATAACATCATCCAAGTCCAATGAATGAAGGAAATCACGCTGATGATGACGTCATTGTTCCATCTATCTGTAGGGAGTTATATATCTGATGCCTGTCATATTCTTTAATATGATGATGATGTCATCAAAGCATAATAATTAAACAATGTCACTGACATAATGATGTCACCCCCAATCTTTTCTGAGGGGGGTCATTTTATCATGGGGGGTCATATTTTGAATAGCCCCTGATCTTAATTTTGTGACCCAATATACACATGGTCAAACATTGACCATATCACCCGATCCTTTGCATTCAGTCATTCTACTCAAAAGTGGGGTTCATTTTATTCAGGGGGGTCATATTTTGAATATCCCCTGATCTTTCAAAGATCCCCCCTTTTTGACATTAAATGCAATTAAATGTAGTGGATGAATTCCCATCGATTACAAATGCAAATTAAACACTTGGCAGCATCTACAGATTCCCTGCAGATGATCAACGGATTTGATCAGGACAACACATTTTTACCCTAATCTATCCTATTGATCTGCTTTAAAGGTAGAATTCGAAGGTTATTTTCATTCACCTTGCGATAAATCAAGAAATTACAGAGCTCTAAAGTCAAACCCTCAAACAACTACCTGTCAACAGATTGGATCCTTCAATGTAATGGAACGGGTGATCTTAAGCATCTATAGTCCTTCTCCATAATCAATCATCTAATCCAAAAGAAAGCATTGTTAGGTAAGTAATTGTAAACCCTTTGTTGTCATTTTCTGTATTTTCAGGTAGAGTATCTATTTTTACTGTGGTTTGGCTTTGTGATAATACATATAATGATAAAGTGAGGAATAATATATAGAATATACATGATAGAAGTACATGATGTTGTAGAAATGCATGTGGACACTGTAGGGTAAAACATATCATGTTTATTGCAGGAATCCATGGCTGATCTTAGAAGAAATAGGTCTGAGGCAGAGTTCCTCAAGCCCATGTTTGTCCAGCCTAAGGGGGTGTAGTTCGAGTACGGAGTTATTGGTGATACACACCAAGGGGTGTAGACACCCTAAAATGACCATGTCGTCACACCACTTGCATTTCATCAATTCTTCTAATCGCCTGTATTTCAAACATTAATTAAATAATCTAATTATTTAATTAATTTCATTAAATTCTTCTAAATCACATAATTACAACATTAATTGAATAAATTCTCTTTATTTAATTAATTAAATTAAATTCCTTTATTATTCTTCCACAATTAAATAATTTCAATTATTTAATTAAATCATTATCCTTTTTCAAATTTTAAGTCCACATTAATTAAATAAATCTAATTATTTAAATTAATTCATCACAAATCTTCTCTTATCTACAATTAAATAATTTACATTATTTAATTAAATCAATTCTTCTTCTAAATTTAAATAAATCATGCAAATTTAGTTAAATTATCTCAATCCTCTAAAAATAAATAAAATCAAGTATTTTATTTATAATCTTCATATTCCTCTAATCTTGCACAAACAATTAAATAAATTTATTTATTTAATTTGCTTTTTCCTCTAAAAATAAATAAAATTAAATATTTTATTTATAATCTTCATATTCCTCTATCATGCACAATTAAATAAATAAATTTATTTATTTAGTTTCAGTTATCTTCCAATTCTTCTTAAAATATCTTGTTAACTCATGTGCACAATCAGTCTTATTTTTAGAACTCTAAAAAAGGCAAAATTACAAGTTGAGTTATCTATTCAATCAATTTTGTTTTCATCATATCTTACTAAAAGTATCCTCATGGATTGACACATGTCATGTGCACATTCATCATGGTTATTTGTTTTATCTCATCTGTTGATTCTTCTGAATTATCTGGACCGTTGATTGATCTTCCTTGAAATCTATATAAGCCCCCCTCATCTCGTTCACAAATCCTCTTCGATCACTTATTCTCAGGCATCCTTTAACAATGCTTTGAGCATACATCGCATTGATTGAGCAACTTTACGATCTTTTGACATTGATCTTTGAGCACTTTGAGCACTTTACTTGCTTGTTGTAAACATGGTTTCGTAGCACTATTGAGCAATCCGCATTCATCCAAAGGGAACAATACAAATCTCTGTAAAAGCTTTCATATTTCATTGATTTATTAGTAATGGCTTTTATTTAGATTCATTCTCTTTATGTTATTGGTTTTTTATTTTATTAGTTTATCATAGTCAATTTTCCTCATACACATTTTGGCACACCCGGTGAGACCCACTAATCCCTCTTTTTCTTTGAGAAATTAATTTTTTTGAAGTACAGTATGGAATAGCGCATCTCGACACAAAAAAATGCCTTTGGTAGAGCAGTACAGTGCTTTCGGGCCATCCCGCAATGCCTTTGGTAGCACAAAACCGCACTTTTGGTATTACAATAAAGTACACTTGAGAAAATATCAAAGCGCTTTTGGTATAACAGTAAAGTGCTATTAGTATAACAGTAAAGTGCTTTTGGTTGGGATAACAAGCTTGCAAACTTCAAAACCCCATAACTTTCTCAAAACTTAACGAAATTCAATGTTTTTTTTTTTAAAATTGCATAGAAAATCATAAGGAATCCATTGGTGATATTTAATCTCTTATATCTTATCATATTTGCTACCAATTTTATGGATTTCACTTTGGTTTTCTAGGGTTTCTCACTTATTGTTAGGGTTTTGACTTGATTTTTGACATCTTGTTCTTTTCTTTGGAACTAATATTACTTGGTGCAGGGTCTTATCACTTATCAACATTCTGGATCATCACCCAATCATTCAATCATCCCTTGGTCTAGCTTTCCTAATGAAATATTATTTTTTTGCAGGCCTGTTATTACACTGTGCGTTTGGCAGTACAGCACCGCGTGTTTGGTAGTACAATAGCTCACTTTTGGTATGACAGTATCACGTGTTTGGTAGTATAGTACCATGCTTTTGGTAGAATAGTGTGATGCTTCTGGTAGCATACTGCATCACCTTTGGTCTGCAGTAGATCACTTTTGGCAACACAGTGCAGCGTTTTCGGTATCATAGTAAGTCACTTTTTATAACACAGTACAACGCTTTCAGTAAAATTGATTTATTTTTGCTAACTTGTGAGTTTTTGGTGGACCTAATATCACTTGTTACAGCTTCTTATCACTCACACAGAGAAAATAAGTTTTTTTAACATATTCATGCAGGACGAGCATTGAAGAAATCTTGATTTATTGCACTAAGTCTTAGAAACATATTGCCTTCTTAAGGGATAATTAAACAAATCACTTTTTGGCAATCTAAGTCTTAGGAACATATTGCTTTTCTTAAGGGACAAAGGACAAGTATGCGAAAACACCTCAATTTCTAAGGGACAATGGACATGAATGCCAAATACTTCAATTTCATAAGAGACAATTGACAATTACAAATGTGTGTGTGCCTAATTTATTTGCACCTTATTTTTCTTATAATGGGACAACTGAACCTTTGTTTGACGTGCTTGCTCTTACATTTTAGTACTTCCTTTAGAAGGGCCTGCTTTTGGATTGCTCTTCATCGAAAAGGGATGACCCTAAGAGGAGTTTTCCTTTGAACCACTATATAAGAGGGATAAGGCGAAAGCCAAGTCCTAATCGACGTCAGCCTTACCTTGTGGTGCCAAACTGAAAAGAGGTGTACTAGCTCTTTGTGTAAACAATTGTCACATCGAGCGAAGTGTTTGATACTCTTAGTAGGATTGGTTAAAGATTTTAGTAGCTTGTTGCATTGCTCGTAAGGCATTGGTCCCTTAAAGTTACTAAGAACCATTCTAGATAGAGACTACTTGATCTACCTCCAAACATTGCGATAATCATCAGTGCAAGGGGAATCAATTTAAGCCCTTAAGATACTCACCATTGGCTCCCTTGAGAAGAGATAGTATTCCCTTAGCCATAAAGCTCTTGTGACCTACTTGAGATTTCGAAGGGGAGGGTGAGATATCCCTACCTATCATCTCTCGCAAAGATACTAAATGTCTGACACCTTTATGGAATGACATTTTTATTGACAAAGTATTAAGCTGTGAGTTGATCTACTACAATGAAACCTTGTCTCTAGGGATAAAAAGTGCTTGATATTTGTTTGCAATTATCTCATACCTGTGGAAACATTGGGCTTTTTTGTGAGCCTCGAACATACACTATCTGTTGTGTCAGTCCTTTTTTTGCCAAACTTTGTTTGCTATGTTTTCTCTTGCCAAAGCAAATCCAATCAGAAACAAACCAAATCTATTAAAATTTTCCTTTTAAAACATCAGACACTACTTTAGCACCTCTGGTATTACAGTAGCTTGCCCTTGGTGGTATAGTAGCTCACTTTTGGTCATCGTAGCTCACCTTTGGTATAGTAGTACCTCACCTTTGGTAGCTCAGTCCATCGCCTTTGGTATTACAGTAGCACACTTTTGGTTACACAGTCCTGCACCTTTGCTCAAACAGTATAGCGCCTTTGGTCTAGTAAATTGTGCATCAGAATTTGTCTTTTCTCAAAACACAAGCAAAATCTCAGCATTACTTTTTGTCCTAGTGTATTCCATGGTAACCACTAGGCTCCAGCAAACTATGAAGTCCAAGCAAGTTGTCCCTAGGAAGCACAAATCGCCTCCTCACAAACCACAATTGGGTCATCTCAACATTACTCCCAAGGTTACTCCTAGGACACCCTCGACAAAATCAACCAGCTCTCTGAACATGCCACACCTTGACCAACCAAGCAATTCTCAAGAAGGTAGGGTCCCTTTGGTAAGTACACCTTACTATACCACCGGCTTTCCTCCAGATATTGTCCTGCAAGGTTATACTGCCAATCCAGTCCCATCTCTGGAAGAAAGAGTTCCTTTGGTAAGTACACCTCATTACACCATCAGCTTGCCTCCAGATTTTGTCCCACAAGGTTATAACACAGATCAAGCCCCACCTTAAGAAGAGCGACACTTTGAAATAGGTCAATCCTCTCAAGAAGATGGGCAAGATCTTGATGAATTCATACAAGATCCTAGAGCTGTAGCCACCTTTGACAAAATCCTTAGCAAGAACCAAGATCATTTCTTTTGCTTGCTAGTAGAGCAAGAAGCCAAACTACCCAAAGGTTTTGATCTATCCATGCTTAGTGAGCCTAACAACACCCAAGACACCATACAAGTGGTGCAAACCATGTCAACAGTGACCACGCCCTTGGCTGAACAAAGCTCACAATATGAGAATCCACTTTATCAAAACCCAACAAGAAAGAGGTCCATATCACTACTTCTGACTCCTACGGAAATCTACAAAAACCAACAGGAAACTCTCCAACGTTAAGTGGAGCTAGCTAAGAAAGCCACCATAGCTCAACAAAATCCTAAAGTGTCCACGCCAATCGCAAGTGGAATTTTGGTTACCCCATCACGAATAGGTTTCCCACCAAATTACAATCTGAGGAACAACTATGTAGCCATGCAACAAGGGTCTCAACAAATACCACCTCCCATATCATCAAACCTTCATGTCTCTCAACCAACTAGAGTCATGCAATCCCAACCACAGCATTCCTCTACACTCATCCCCAATCAACCATCGCAAATCACATCTACCTATGTCCCTCCTCCACTACGTTCATCAGCGCTAAATTTATTTCACATGTTGCCTAGCCACCCTCAACTTTCCCAACATCAAGTTTCCCAAAGCTATGCACTGCAATCGCAACCTAACCCAACGAACTTTAGCTTTCCTCCACCAAACTCTTTTCTCCAACCATCACAAAGCCAACATTCTTACCTAGCGCCCCCTCCACCTCCTCTGAATCAAAGCATCCAATTCCAAACCAATCTCAACCCAACATACAATGCATATGACCCCAACTAATCATACTGTAGGAGTTCAGGACAACATTGAGAGGGGGGGTGAATCAGTGTTGTGTAGATTTTTGCAACTTATTATAACTTTTAATTTACAGGACTCAGAAAGAGAAAGCCATCAATGAAGTATTACACATATATGTACAAGTTTGATAATGAAAGTTATGAGCAAGACCATATAGAGATAAATCTTAACATAGAAGCAAAAACACACATAGAAGCATATCATTAACACAAGAATTACTAGAGTGGAAAACCCTCTCTGGGTAGAAAAACCACTCAAAATTGCCTCACTGGCTACAATATGTATCTAGGAGCACCAACTCCTTATGGAGCACCAACTCCAATACCAAACAGAAGCACCCACTTCCAACACTAATATACCTTACTGGTAAACAACTAGGTCTCACTGACCAACAAGCCTCACTAGCTAAGGAAGGCCTCACTAGCATAATGTGCCTCACTGGCATAAACAATTACCATCATAAAACTCTGTATGCAAGAATTGATTGCTATTCAATCTGATTTGCACCATTCAAGTCAACTCATCTGCAACATATATTTTATCATTTCAATCCTCTGACATTTTATTCTTGAATCATCTAATTCACCTTTGCATGTTGATCTGCACAACATCACTCACATATGTCTGTCAAATGGTCATTCTATTCAAGTTCAATCCTACAACCGGATACACTCAACAACACTACTTTTTCTGTATGTTTCATCTCTGTCTTATATATAAGGTTGCATTAATGCACCTGAAAGATTATTGTAAATAAAAAACTTTTGATGTTCCTCTTCTCTTCAAAAGCTTCTTCTTTATTTTTGTGTCAATTTCACCTTCTGACCCTTGACATCTGCATAAACAATTTATCTATACAAAAATCTTCAATAATATTAATCAGTGCCCTGTAAAATAAAAACTCTTCTTGTATCCTCTTTTTATCCTGCAACAAATTACATTTCTACAAAATAAAATCATTTTCTTTTCAATTTTCATCTTGAATCAAAGAAAATAAATCTTCATATTCCACATCTCAAAACAAATCATCTATAAAAAAAATCTCCTTAAAAACTTCCAAGCTTTTACACTCAAAACCCTTGAGCTTCTTCTTCTTCTCAATCTGCAAGAGTATCTTCAATCTCTCTTTGGATTTCCTCTGTATGAAGACAAGGAAAAATAAAATCATCTTAACACTTAAAAAAAATCTTCCACAAAAATGTGCCTTCAGAAACTCTTCAATATCAAAAGAAATTCTATTTCATACAAACATGTCTTTTTAATATCCCGAGCCTTCTAAACTTTCCATCTCCCACACATTCTATCTTAAAAACATTCTAAATAAAAACTTAAGAAAGAAACTTTTCTTTCTTGGAACCCTTCATTTTCAACTTCAATGTCACGGGAGAAGAAAAATAGAAAGATATTTCCTAAAAAAAAATACTTTAAAAAGCATTAACTATGTGCTTTTGATAGCTATCAAAAATAGCTTTTTAAATTCTACTTCTACTATTAAAGAAGGCTTTTTGACAGCCAAATGCATGTTAAATTTAAGCAGCAAGTATGAGGTCTTTGTTTAAACCATGACCGATGATCTCCACATTTGCGCCCAGGTCATATTTAAACTTGAACATAGATTTAAGTTTGGCGCTCAACATAAGATGCAAGTGACCGATCCCATCGGTCTTCCTTGAGATAGGGGGCCGGTTCCTCATGGTAATGAACCCCTTAAAGTTGCCACTTAAGTGGCTTTTGACCTGTTCAAAAGGTCAATTTAAAATTAAAACAAAAAGAGCACTTCAAATGTGATGGGCAGAATATGTGAATAGAGATCAACATTCTAAAACCTTAGAATTTCTTCGAACATATCCATATTGAGGCATTCTTAAGACATTTTTTTTAGAACATAAAGATTGATGCAAAGTGATTTATAATGATATGCCATCCTATCTTGGCTTGAAGTTATCATTAGATGGAATAACAACTTTTCCTTTAAACACTTTGCTTCCTCTGTCCTTAAGACATCCTAAAACAAACTTTGCAACCTGATTGTGAATAGTATGATAACAATCTTGGCATCAAACAAACAAAGTCTGAAGCATAACCATATATGCACTGCATATTATCATTACTGTACCAATATCTTGATTCTACCATTGTGAGCTCCTTAAGTAAAATTAGGGCTTTCAACTTCTTCATCTTGAGAATATAAAATTAGTGCAACAACAAGTTACCATGAAGGGCATCATGAATCACTCTCATCCTTTGCATGTAACATTTTTAACTCCTGATGATGTATCACAACATACTTTGAACAAAGCATTCAAACCTTATAAGTACAACAAACATATCTAATGAAGACATTAATGAAGTACCTCAATAAAGATAACTTGATGTTCTTAAACAAATATCACAAAATTAGACATCATACTCAACCTGTCATTTCAACTTTGTCATGCTTGGAGATATTCTAATTGAAGACCACATCTATGAAGATCAAGAATATAATTCCACAATATCATTCTGCAAGCATATGCACATTCTTGATGAACCTCTTGAAGAACCTTTTGACATCAATGACAACCTGTTTCCATCACATACGACCCTTATAATACCAATACCCATGGCTTACACTACAATCTTCCATATGGGCAACAACAACTACTTCTAGGACAACAGGAGATGTTTCCAACCCCTCCCACAATCATGGAGCTAAAAATTATGGAAGTTCAACAACAACTATCTGATCTTACGTTTGGCCACACCAAGAAGACCTTCTTGTTAGAGGAAGTGTGTCCTTATCCTTTTGATTGGTCATTACCCATGATCCCTTTTCCTCAAAATTTCACTATTCCCAAATTTGATAAATACAAAGGAAAAGGAGACTCAAAAGACCATCTCAGGGAATTCTATCTTGCTTGCTTTGAGGTCTCACATAATGACACATATCTTATGCATCTCTTTCCTCGCAGTCTTGGAGGTCAAGCTATAGAATGGTTCTCACACTTACCCACGGGTATCAAGTTTTTTAATGAACTAGCAGAGAAATTTGTCACCCATTTTTCCTACAACGCAGAGCATGAAATCTCCATGACTGATCTATGCAACAACAAACAAAAAAATGGAGAAACTTTCATCTCTTTCCTTCAACAATGGAGACAAATGGCTAGCAAATTCCCTTTCAAGATACATGAAAAAGAACTTGTTAGCATATCTGTGTAGAATCTGAACCAAGAGTTAGGTTTTCATTTACAAATCCTTAGTGCTACAACCTTCGACGAAATCACATACAAGGGAATCAACATTGAAAAGGCCCTCATTGCTAAGGGTGTAGTCAAAATCTTCAAAGAAACAAAAGACAATGCTCCTCATCAACAATCGAGCGATAAACCCAAATATTGGAACAAAAACAAAAATGTGGTCAACGATGGGGTGGTCAATTCTAAACATGTCCAAACTTTGCAAGTGCTACTACAGATTTCCAAACCAAGTCAAGCCCCACCTCAACAACAACAACAACAAAGGCAATCTTATTAAAACCAACAACAAGGACAACAAGAGCAACCTCAACAAGAGTACCCTCCACGGCATCAATTCACTCCCTTGGGAGAGCCCATAGAATCGATCCTACAAAACCTTTGCACAAAGGGCTCATCACCTTACCAGATGCTCCCCCGTATGGTGAACTTGTTTACAAAATTGTACGGTACAGAGAAAATGAATACTATGAATTCCATAGGAGTAAAGGGAATAGAACTGCATCATGCATGAAACTCAAGCACCTAATCCAAAATCTCATCGAAGGAAACCAAATCTCTCTTGAAGATGATCCACCAGCTCAACACACGAACAAAGACCTCAACATGTACAAGGAACCATTCCCTCAACATGGTCTGCCTCCTCCTCAGGATAAAGGTAAAGGTGTCAACCGCACTTCCACTTCCTTTGACTCCACTGTGGGTCATTTTGAAGAGAGTCGAGTGTCTACCCTCACAATTAAAGGCAAATCTACAGATTGTGCTGTTACAACTCGTCATGGTTGTGTCACCATTCGTGGTCCTACACCCAATCTTCTAGCTCAATCTGATTATAATCTTGTCAAACATCTAGGGAAAATGCCAGTACATATCTCTATCTTGGACCTTCTATGGTCATCACCTGCACATAGAGTGGTGCTAGAAAAAGCCCTCTAAGAGTCTTCGGTTCCTAACAACATAGCGATCGCAGATTTTAGAGCTATAGTAGGTAACATTGCCTTGCCCTACAAAGTGGTCTTCTCTAAAAAAGACCTCCCATCCCATGATCCATGTCATAATGATGTCCTTCATATTGAGGTTCTAATCCATAAGCACAAAATCAAATGTATACTCATAGATGGTGGTGCTGGTCTCAACATCTATTCTCTAAAGTTACTTAAGCAATTGGGATACTCTTAGGATCATGTCAATACTAATCAAAGTATTACAATCAAGGGATATGATGATGTTGAATGCCGTTCAGAAGGTATTATCCACTTGCCTATACAACTGGGTCTTGTCATGCTTGAAACCTGGTGTCAAGTCCTTGATATTGAGCTACCTTACAACATTATCCTAGGCTGCCCATGGATCCATGAAATGAAAGCTGTTCCCTCCATGTACCATTAGTCTCTAAAGTTCCCATACAATGGTACAGAGATCACTATCCCAGGAGACCCCAATCCTTTTGAATTCTGTCGTGTCTTGCAAGGCAGTTATAAGAATTGCAACCAAGTGCCTAAAAATGAAAAAGCCCTTGAATCCCCACTATATGTTGATCCTGAAACTCTGACACAAGCCTCTACAAGTGACCCTAATCCTCTTCCTGAAATCAAAGCTCACAACCGTGATATAGGCTTTGGAACGTATGATATCTCAAAATCTTGTTGTGTAGGGTGGATGCCTTTGTTCCCTAAATCTTATGGCCAACCACCCATTGCCAAAGTAACTAAAAAAGTAGCTATTCCTCCCCCAGCATTTCTAACCCAATTCCAACAAGGATGGTTATTGGAGGAAACTATTGAGGACATTTCTTCTTGACTCTATAAAGAGAAAGAACCAGTTACAATACCAATCAAGCAATATGGCAATGGCTTAAGAATAGTCAAAAACATGGGCTATAAAGGCAAAGGTGGCCTTGGGAAACAGAATCAAAGAATGATGGAGCCAATTAGTGTGACAAAGAAACTAGACAAGAAGGGATTGGGATTTGGTAGAAAGGTACCGCATGCCTTGGACATTGAGTATATCCTTGATGAGGTAGCTGAAACTTTTCCTGCCGATTCGACATCTAATGAAGATACCATCGATGACTTTTCCCTCCATATGACTGACCTATTCATTGAATCCTCCATCTTTATGCTATCATCTATATCCTTAACCTCCACCACAAGCACCTAGAATGTAACACTTGTCTACCCTAAACTTATCGATTGGGACCAACAAGGGTCCCCCATTATAGATGTATTTCAGAATGACGAAGCTATAGCTAATTTCATGGGACTTCAGGAAGGTATCCCTCTTGGAGATCATAAAGCAGGTTTTGTAATGGAACTAGAGCCAACTACTTATTTTGGTGAGAATATCAAATCCTCCAGTCACAAAAGGAAAAATAAAGAAAGATCTCTAGGTGAAAACCACACCGTGGCACCTCTTGATCACAAAATAGTAAAAACAAAGGACGTATCCAAAGGTAAAAACCCAACTGTGGCACCTGAGGATGGAGGATTTGACCTTCCCCTACCATCTAAGTATCAAGAGAAGTCAGCTCTCCTAGTGGAAGATTCTACAAAGATAAACCTTGGCATAGAGCAAAATCTGAAGACCACATTCCTAGCAGCATCATTATCAGAAACAGAGCACATGAATCTTAACACATTCTTTTTACAGGGAACCATCAACTTTACATGGACCTACGTAGATATGCCAGGGCTAGACCCTAAACTAGTAGTTCACTATCTCATAGTTGATCCAAAAGTTAAACCAGTCAAGCAAAAGCTGAGGAAGATGCACCCACAGATAGCTCTCTTGGTAAAAGTGGAAATACAGAAGCTGTTAGATGCAAATTTCATCCAACCTATTGATTATTCAGACTAGGTATCAAACATTGTACCTATGTCTAAACCCAATGGGCACATCCGCATGTGCAATGATTTTAAAGATCTTAATAAAGAATGTCCCAAAGATGATTTTCTGTTACCAAACATTGATATTATAGTAGACTTGACAGTAGGTCACGAAATGCTTTCTCTCATGGATGGATTCTCAAGCTACAATCAGATAAGGATAGTAGAAGAAGATCAACATACAACAACTTTTACTTGTCCTTGGGGTAACTATTGTTGGTGTGTCATGCCGTTTGGTCTAAATAATGAGGGGGCAACTTATCAGAGAGAAATGACAGTGATATTCCATGATCTCTTTCATCATATCTTAGAGGACTATGTTGATGACATACTAGCTAAATCTTCTAGGGCAGATCACATACAAGTTCTAGAATAGATCTTTGATAGGCTCGAGAAATACCAAGTAAGACTCAATCCAAAGAAGTGTGTCTTCGGTGTAACATCAGGGAAGCTATTGGGATACATTGTATCTCGTAGAGGCATCAAAGTAGATCCCACAAAAGTAAAGGCTATAGTGGAGATGCCTCCACCAAAGAACCTTAAAGCATTAAGGAGCCTTCAGGGAAGGTCGCAATCCATTAGACATTTCATCTCATAGCTAGCAGATAAATGCCAACCATTTCAACACTTACTCTGAAAAGATGTCTCATTTCGATGGGATGATAAGTGTCAAGCAACATTTGATCAGCATAAAGAGTATCTAGCTACACCTCCTGTATTGGTTCCACCAGTTGCTGATAAACCTTTGATATTATACATCTCAAATACAACTTCAGCCCTAGGGGTTCTTCTAGAACAAAATGATGAAAAAGGAAAAGAGCATGCAATTTATTATATTAGTAGAACCTTGGTGGGATATGAACTCAATTATTCACCAATGGAAAGAGCTTGTTTAGTAGTAGTGTTCTCTTCCCAAAAGTTGCGGCATTACATGCTGAACCAACACACAAATCTTATAGCCAAAATTGATCCATTGAAGTATCTACTAGCAAAAGTAGCTCTTACAGGTAAACTAGCTAAATGGTCATGATCCTTAGTGAGTTCGACATTGAGTATATGGATCGTAAAGCAATCAAGGGTCAAGCCCTAGTAGATCAACTAGCAGAAGCACCCATGACAGATACGCACTCTATGGTAGCAGACTTTCTGGATGAGAATCTATTCACTCTTACCAACTCAATAATGTGGAAGTTATACCTTGATGGTTCCTACAATCAGCATGGATCAGGGGCCGACATCTTATTCATCACACCTCAAAATGACTATATTCCAAAGTCATATCGGCTTGCATTCCCTTGCCTCAACAACATTGCCGAGTATAAAGCACTCCTTATAGGTCTCAATGCAATAGTTCAATGGGACATCACAGAATTACATGTATATGGGGACTCACAACTAGTCATTCACCAAGTCATAGAAGAGTACCAAACAAAAGATGAAAAGTTAGTCCCCTACAAGCAACTAGTGGATGCCTATAAACCACACTTTTCTAGCATCACATTTGAGAAAATTCCAAGAGACCATAACAAGGCTGCAGAGTTTATGGCTTCTGTAGGGTCACTTATTAACATACCTGCTAATATATAGAAATGTGAATTCTTGATCAAGCAATTGTTGATACCATCTGTCGATGTTTCCGTTACTGAAATCATCTGCGAACTTGTTCGTCCTAATTCCCCATGGTACGAAGATATCTATGAATACCTTAAACACAGTACCTTTCCCTCTGACCTATCATCCACCCAATGCAAAACCTTTATCCATTGATCCTCCTATTACCTCATTCTGGGTGATACACTATATCGTCGAAGTCTCGATGGTATCCTCTTATGATGTCTTAATGCGGAAGAAGCTGAAGCTACCTTACGAGACATACACGAAGGTGTCTGTGGTGCACATTCTACCAGTCCTAATCTCACTAAGAAGATACTCAGAATAGGTTATTACTGGCCTACAATAGAGCATGATGCTTTACAGTTTGCTAAGAAGTGTCTACAATGCCAACAGCATGGAGATTTGATTCACGCACCAACTCATGAATTACAACCTGTGACAACTCCATGGCCTTTTTCTCAATGGGGTCTCGATCTCGTAGGACAAATCCACCCATCCTCATCCAATGGCCATAAGTTCATCATTACCGCCACTGAGTATTTTACGAAGTGGGTTGAAGCCATTCCCATGACCTATATCACGAGTAAGCAAATAGCCAAGTTTATCCTTAACTACCTCATATGTCGGTATGGTATCTCCCAAGCCATTGTCATTGATAATGGGAGACCATTCAAGAATCAAGATGTCCATGCCTTGTGCACACAATACAATATCCAACATCACTTTTCAACTCCCTACTATCCGCAGAGTAATGGCCAAGCTAAGGCTTCTAATAAAACCATTCTCAAGATCCTCAAGAAAATAGTTAATGAAGCTGGTTGTGATTGACACTTGCAACTCAATCCCGCCCTATGGGCCTACCGCATTAGTATCAGAACACCAACTGGTGCCACACCCTATGCCTTGGTCTATGGCTCTAAAGCCATCCTACCTATAGAGGTCGAGATCCCATCCCTTAGAGTATCCACGCAGGACCTGATCAGCGGAGAAGAGTATCACACTTCTAGATTACCTGAACTAGAACTACTAAATGAAAGGTGCCTTGTCGTGCTTAATCATCTCCATGTCTATCAAAACTGCCTCCGGTGTAATTACAACAAAAAGATCAAAGAAAGACGGTTTCAAGTTGGTGATCTTGTACTTAAAGAGAATTAGATAAATCAAGCAGATTGAGAAAAGAAGGGCAAGTTTGAGCCTAACTGGTTAGGCCCCTTTATTGTCACAGCAACATATGGATTAGGAGCTTATACTTTAGCTACACCTGATGGCATTCCTCTAGATGAGCCACTTAACAGTGTTCATCCTAAGAAGTTCTATGCCTGATCCTCAGAGTATTCCAAAAAAAAAAATCCATCCTCTGGTAAAAACTTGGCAAATAGGCGCCTTGGATAAGTACCATAGTGAAAACCTGGCAAACAGGCACTATGTGTAGAGTCAGTACCCATCGTCTATCGAGTCTTGTTCATTTCTTATTGTCACAACACACTTCATCCATCCATCCATAATAAAACCATTGACCTTATTTGCATTTCCATCTCCCTATCTAGTATAGCTTGGAAATTTGTCAATGTCCACCATCATTATCCCACACCATGATCTGTGTCAGCAGTTATCACTGTCCTATCCTAGGTCAAGCTTTCTATTGTCTTTTGCATCAGTCATCCATGCAAATTCCTCTACTGGAATGGGGGCAGTTCCTTCCTGAACATAGATCTAGGAATGGTTCCTTGTTCATGGTTCACAAGCACTTCAATCGTTCCCCTTTCCGCAGATAACACCCTTTAATGGACACATCACTCCTACGATAAGGCTGTTATCTTCCCAATGCTTTTTCTACATCATCACACCAACCAGAACTACATATCATCTCTTCTCAATCTTAAGGTACCTTGATCCCATGGATATGGGTATGTAGGCAGTTTGGAATACAAAGGAAGTTTCCAGTACTCAGGTACATAAGATCTCCCCCTTTCACCTTGATCTATCTCATCACTCTACCCAGAACTACATCCTATCACATTCATCTTTCATCGTAATGTGCCTTGATCCAATGGATATAGGGTATGTAGGCAGTCTGGAATACGAAGGATGTATCCAGTACTCTGGCACATATGATTCCTCATTCTTCACCCACCCCAATCCATTGACATGTCATCTTTCTAGTCTTCCATTTGTCAAAATCTATTCGCCTCGACTTGACTAACTCAAGTAGCAAGCTAGCGCATCCTTTCAAAGAAAAAGTTCTTAGCAAACCTGAAGCAAAGCAGCTTTCTTCTAGATTCAACTACTGTCCTACTGTTCTGATTGCCAACATGGTGCAGGAGCACCTTGACTTCCATAGGAGTTTGATTAAATGATCCAATATTGTAATGATTCATCATTGTATAAGGTTAATCAATTCATTGTTATGTATTAGAGGTCACTAGGAAGTTCAAATATGCAAAATATTGCAAACCATGTAAAGGTTGTCAATGTAAAGTTGGAAAAAAAGATGTAGAATGAGGGAAGGTGAAGAGTCATTTGGCTCTTGGTTCATTCCAAGTAGTTGGAAACTGAAAGGTCATTTGTAATACCTTTAAAAAGGCCTTGTATACCTTTGAAAACTCAGAGGTGGTTGAAGATTGAGAATGGAATGGTAAAAAGCAATGTTTTTCTGTATTATACTTCAAAAATTTTCTATTTTATTGCATGGTATGGCCCAGTATGGGTAGGAGGACATTTATTTTTGATTTCAAATAAAATTATATTCAATCACCCTCCCTTTCCTTTTTGTCTCATCAAATTTTGTGCAATATTGAGGAAGTTATGACCATTCTAGTGACTGCAATTTCTAGAATTCTCCTATAACAGTCCTGTTGCAGCATTTGGTATGGTTCTATACAGATAGATATAGGAGAAATCCATATATGGTTGGAAAGAGTCTTGCGTCTAATTTCTATTTCTTTTTGTTGCATCAAATTTTATTAATATTTGAATAAGTTATGGCATTTTTATTGAGGGTAGGTCTGCAGAGTTTAATTTTTTGAAAATGCAGTCTAAAAATATGCATGGTACAACCTGGTACGGTCTCACATTGATGAATATAATAGATGGATAGAAAGATATGTGTTTATAGTTTACAATTATTTTGGTTTGGTATAATTTCATTAAGTTTTGTGAGAGATATTGCAATTTTGGTGAGGGCAGGTCTGAACACTGCCTAGGGTTTGCAGTTTTGGGAAAAAAATCATAACCTTCTCCCCTACCATTGGATCTTCATGAAAATTAGAGGAAAAATATGTATTAATATTCTCTTCAACCTGACCAAATCAATTGGATTAGTTCTTTGATTTGTTAATGTTATTGAGGATAGTTTTGGTCCTCCTACCTCTGCACCACAACATCAGCTAATTCCAGCTTAACCAAAGCACTAGATCAATAGGCTTGGCTTCTGCAGAGTGTTCCATTATCGAGACCAACACACGCATCTCCTGTGACATGTGGCATTTCCTGTAGCAAGTCTTTGTCTTTTTAGGTAGATAGGCCCCTTTAACGGACACATCGCTCCTATGATAAGGTTGTTATCTTTCCTATCCAATCTGTCCTAAGCAACCTCTTTGGCAAGAGAATATGTTGGCTATATGTTTACTTTATAAGTCAGTCAATTTGCTTTTTAGTTTATCTTTTGTTCCTATTCCTTTACCTATTCAAGGCTACCTTGATTTATCTATAATCTTGGTATGTTGCGATGCAGTATGGAGTGGGGGCATAGTCATTTCTTTTGTGTGCTGTGTTTGAGGAATGATCTTTAGCATCTTTTTTTAGCATTATATTTATCTTGAGTGTGTTGCGACCTAGCATATTACATATTTAATACTCTTCTTGCATTTACATGTATTGAAGTTTATTTTATGTTCAAGACTATGGCTCATTCACATGTACCAACAAGGTCATATTATGTCTAAGGGATCTAAGTTCAAACCGCTTGCTTGCAGAGTCAACGTCCATGCACTCAAATATCACAGCACCTTGGTCTTTTATACCTTGGTGGTGAACTATCCACGTGCTATATCAAAAATAAGGATTGCTCTTTATATACAATTATGAAACTAATGCAACAAGCTCATCATTCATCCATTCACACAATCCTTATATCATTTTCATTGCAATGTCTGATCAACAGTCTCTATCTTCCATCTCCACTTTTTCTTTTCTCTGGTGCATATCTGCAAAATCCACATGTTAGATATCACTAGTCATAGCATCTCCTCTTTTCTTCTCTCTAGTACATATCTACAAAACCCACATGTTAGATATCACCAGTCATAGTATCTCCTCTTTTCTTCTCTCTGGTACATATCTGCAAAACCCACATGTTAGATATCACAGGTCATAACATCTCCTCTTTTCTTCTCTCTGGTACATATCTGCAAAACCCAAATGTTAGATATCACTAGTCATCGCATCTACATCATGTCATCGCAAGTCATAGCATCTATATCATCCTACATCTATAAGCATCATGACATCTAGAAGCATCATATAAGCAATATATGTCATCACATAAATCCATAACCATACATACATGTCATCACATCCATGTCATCAAGAAGTGCATACACAAAAGCATGAACATCAATGAGCATAATAAGTCATCATATATCTCATGTGAAGGTCATCATATATACAAAATATCTGAGTCTATATCAATAGTCCATATGTATACATCCAAATATACATCAATATAGTACATCAAGGCTATCAAGAGCCTGCAAAATATACATCAGGATGCACACAGACATCAGTCCAAAATGATACTAAATGATACAATATACAAGAGTACATGCTCTAGTGTGTAGAGCTGCCCTCTTGCTATGGCCCCTGTCCTCCACCTGTGCTCGATGCAGGTCCCCCTGCTGGTCCTCCTCCCCCTAGCGGCACAAATGGTCCTCTCACTGAGGATAATGACTGCCTTGTCCTATGAGACCCAGATGCTTTGGACTTGCTCCTATCTCTGTAGCTCGGCTCTCACTGCGCTACTGGTACCACACCCACGTAGAGAGCCCTATAATACTCTACCTCTCTACCTACTGATACTAGCTCTCCCTGCACCTGGATGAGCTCACTGTATAAGGTCCTCTAATCGGCACCCAGTGCATGGCGTGCCTCATCTCTCTCCCACCTCACTCTCTGTAGTGTGGCCTCTGCTATCAGCCATAGTTGTGCCTCTACATCTCTCTCCCTTGTCACCTGGCTAGTTGCCCGTCATCCACTACTGGTGTGGCCTGTATCGGTACCTGTACCTGGACCTGTGCCTATGCTTGTGCTAGGGCTTCTTGTGCCACTGTGGCTATCTGTGTTTGCACCTGTGCTAGTGCCTCAGCCTGTCTCGCCTCTGCCCTGGCTGCATCCCTATCTCTCCTAACCCGCACCATCCGGAGCTCTAATCGAGTCCTCTAGGCTATCTCCTACTGTAACAACTGCTCGGCCCACTATAAGTCAGTCTCTACGACCGGGTCCTCTGCCTCCACCATCTCTACATTTGCCTTCTAGCCTCCAGCCTCTGCACCTGCCTATTGCCTGGCCTCTCTGGCCTGCCACCTCATCCTTACCTCAACCCCTGGACCAATACCTCCTCGACTGCCCCTGCCACACCTAGTGTCATCAGCCTCACTACCTGTGTGTCTGCCAGTACCTATCATACTCTGGCAGTGTCCCTAGATCTACCAAGCTTGAATCCCAATCCCATCTGATTGGTACCAGTCCCCATACCTCAGCCAAGGCTGTTGCCACTAGAATCTCTGCATCCCAGTCTCCAACCTCCCATCGTGTCCACGCATGTGTCACCTCTCCAGTTGGTAACCCCTGTGGTAGCCCAAATTATCTAAGTACCTGCTCTGGCAGGTATCTCTCTTGGTATCTATCTGCCTCCCAAATAGATATTGAGCCTGGCGGCAGTACATAAGCTCCTAGTGCTCATCCTCCCACTCCTCATATAGTAACCAAGGCCTCCAATCAAATATGTCCATCTCATCAATTTGTCACCTCCAGTGGCTAACAGATCCCAACCTCTGGTGTGTGACGACTCCCTTGTACAGAAATGCATACAGCTCTCCCCTCTCCCGCCAGTGCTGTGCCATGGGTCTAATCATAGGGATATGCTCCCATGCCCACACCTGTAGTAAAGTCACCCAAGCTGAGAGACCCCGGCCTCTCCTGTAGATGCAGTTGTGCATGTCTCGATATAGCTACCCTAATACACAAGGGCCCCATGCATCAGATCCTGTCATAGAGTCACGGGATGTCTGCCCACCGAATCTCACCATCATCTATCCTCAGGTCATCTGTGCAGAACACCTCTACCAAGCCTACCTTGTCCTGCATCAGGTCAAAGTCCACTCTCTCTATCAATACAAATCCTAAGGATGTGATACACATCCTCCAACGTCACTGTCGCCTCCCCTGTCAAAAAGTGAAACAAGCCTGTCTCATTGCGAAATCTCTCCACCACTACTATCACTAGGGCAAGATTCACCCTAATATGTGTCAAGTGCGCAACATGCCATAATGCCACGTACTCTAGGAATGCGTCCTCCTCCCACATCAGCTGTACTACCTCATGTGCTATAGGGTGGTGTCACTCTCGTGACATCAATGGTAGCATAGTCCTCTACATCCAAACAACCACTTGTCAGTTCTTTTATACCATATCCCCCAAACCCTACCTACATCTATTCTATACTATGAGCCCTCAGACCAACTCTCCCCTTTTCTAAACTAGGGTAGTCAACCCTTCGTTCAACCCTACCTATCGCATTCTTCTATCCAAACCAAAGGCACCTTGATTTCCACAAGAGCGCTACACTGTGTTACCACATGCACCTTACTAATCTGACGAAGGCGCTTTGTTTTCTGTGCCAAGCGCGACTTATTTTCAACAAGGGCACTTCACGATGCCTATAACTGCACCGCTCTGTGCTACCAAAAGTGACGCAATTTACCTCCTTCCCTACCAACCGTGCTTTCCTTCTAGACCAATAGCACTGCATTGCTCCACCAAGAGCACTGTGTGTTTATACCAATCACGCTTCAGAGTGCTACCCTAAAGCCAAAAGTGCTATTTTTTTTACCAAACGCATTGTACCTACCTACCAAACACATTGTGGCATGCCAAAAGCACCTTACCCGACTCCCAATAGCGCTACTCTATCTTAAAGCGCTTTTGGCTGACCTAAAAAACCTCCCTCAACCTAGCCCTAAACTACCCTAAAACGTCAAATTAAAATGAGGTTTTCAAACACTTACCACTGTCGGAGCTCCTATTAGCCTCCCATATGTCCACACTAGCTCCACCCAATGCCTGTGTGCTGAAATCGACATCTCTCCTCGTTGTCAATGCCTTCCACTCAACTCTCTCACCCTAAGTTTGGAGGCTCTACTCTCTAAATTTAGAAACTCTTAGGGTGCAAATGAGGAATGTGGTCCCCATGGAACCTATTTATAGCATCCCTCCCTCATTTTTTCTTCCCAACCCATTCTGCTTTTTCCTTCTAAACCTCATCACACATGTGTCTAGTCAAGCGTCAACCTAGTCCTTCTGTCATTTCCCTATCTTCCCACTTGAGGGGGCATACGCTAGGGCAACCAGCTACACTAGGGCATCAAAAATTGTATCATGTCTTCAACAATCATTTTCTTTGACACAACGCTATAAACTGCATTGCATCAAAGAGGGGCAAAATGTAGACACCCTAAAATGACCATGTCATCACACCACTTGCATTTCATCAATTCTTCTAATCACCTGTATTTCAAACATTAATTAAATAATCTAATTATTTATTTAATTTCATTAAATTCTTCTAAATCACATAATTGTGACATTAATTGAATAAATTCTCTTTATTTAATTAATTAAATTAAATTCCTCTATTATTCTTCCACAATTAAATAATTTCAATTATTTAATTAAATCATTATCCTTTTTCAAATTTCAAGTCCACATTAATTAAATAAATCCAATTATTTAAATTAATTCATCACAAATCTTCTCTTATCTACAATTAAATAATTTACATTATTTAATTAAATCAATTCTTCTTCTAAATTTAAATAAATCATGCAAATTTATTTAAATTATCTCAATCGTCTAAAAATAAATAAAATCAAGTATTTTATTTATAATCTTCATATTCCTCTATCATGCACAATTAAATAAATAAATTTATTTATTTAATTTCAGTTATCTTCCAATTCTTCTTAAAATATCTTGTTAATTCATGCACAATCAGTCTTATTTTTAGAACTCTAAAAAAGGCAAAATTACAAGTTGAGTTATCTATTCAATAAATTTTGTTTTCATCATATCTTACTAAAAGTATCCTTATGGATTGACACATGTCGTGTGCACATTCATCATGGTTATTTATTTTATTTCCTCTGTTGATTGATCTTCCTTGAAATCTATATAAACCCCCCTCATCTCCTTCACAAATCCTCTTTGATCACTTATTCTCAGGCATCCTTTAACAACACTTTGAACATACATCGCATTGATTGAGCAACTTTACGATCTTTTGGCATTGATCTTTGAGCACTTTACTTGCTTGTTGCAAACATGGTTTCGCAGCACTATTGAGCAATCCACATTCATCCAAAGGGAATAATACAAATCTTGGTAAAAGCTTTCATATTTCACTGATTTATTAGTAATGGCTTTTATTTAGATTCATTCTCTTTATGTTATTAGTTTTTGATTTTGTTAGTTTATCATAGTCAATTTTCCTCATACACAAGGGGATATGGACCTGGCAGTATGGTCAACAAGATTGGATAATGATAAGGACAATCCCATCCTGGATGGGGTGTATGTCTTAGGTATGTGGCATGCAGTTGGTTTTCTGTATGCTATAAATGCTCTAGAGCTGGTAGTAGAATGAGCCAAAAATTACAACCCTAAAACTAGATGGGTGGAGAAACATGGGAGGATATATGCGAACTTTTCAGTCAAAGGCATTACTGCCACTTTCAATTTTCCAGTTGGGAAGAAAGTAGTGAGTGTGGACCTGTGTAAATTGGAAACAGAGTATAAAAATAACAAGAAAAATGCAAGGAAGAGGATATATCAATGGAGATCAAAGAGTAGCACCTATGTCACCTTAGCAAGACTACCCGTGCATCTGTACAAGTTTGATTTTGATGATGAGTACCAATATATGATTGCTCTACTGAGCAGGATGACTGGCAGGCCTCATGTTGGAAATTTTGAGAACTAGATGTTTGGGATCATCTAGATGGTCTTGTATGTAGACAACCAACCCCTATGGGATAAGATCATCAATGACACATTAGATGAGGGAATGAGGAACCTAGGAGGACAAACATGCTTGTTTTACATGAATTCATATGTGGTGTACTCATGTGCATATAAATGAACTTTTGATGCTTTGAAGACAATGGGTAAGGCAGGTGGTGATGCTGATGATGCACACATATGGGATCGTTGTCCCCAATTGTAAAGGAAGGCATACCTCCTAGACTACAAACTGGTAAATGATATATTCTCCATGCACTTGGTCAGAACCATGGAGGAGGACAGGACTAAAAGGCTGAGCATGGAAGCCCAAGAAATGGTTTATCGGCATGGGGCATGGTTTATCCCATTTGCCACTTTCTCATACATTAGGATAGAAGGATTTGAGGGACAACCTCTTATGTTGCCAAGATACCCCACTGATGGGGTTGTCCTGATGGAATTTGTCAGGTAGGTATCCACAATAGTTGAAGCTTACAAGGCATAGAAGAAGATACCTCCAGTTTTATTTCTAGTATCCATGGGCTGGTACATGTGCCCAGATTCAAAGAGTATAAAGCATGTCATCGGGGGCTTAAAATTGATGTATTTATAGCCATTTCCCCTAGCCAGATCATATGATCCTTATGGAAGGATGCAGAAGATACTAGGGAAAACAATACATCAAAAGTATCTAGAAGATTTTTGGACCGATTGTGATGATGAGGCTAAGGTGAGAAGAAGGAAATATCAACGACTCACCTTGAATCAAATCAAAACCTTTGACTGCATCCCGGTGCCAGTACAGCTACATAAGGTTGATGGGAAAATCATGTCCAATTAATATAAGGACAAAAAGGTGTATAACAACACCATATTAGCCCCAGATCTTACACAACAAGAAGATATATCTTTAGATCAGCTGACAAGTGGGGTGATCTAGCTAACCCAGACCTGGGTAGATGAAGAGATATCCAGATTAAAGAAAAGGGGTGTTGCCCTTACAGTTGATACGAAGAAGAAGAGGTAGGAGGTATCTGATGAGGAATATGATGATTTCCTCATTGAAAAGAGAAAATCCAATGGGGAAAGATTGCCTATAGAAAAACAAAGGAGAGTTCCCCGTAAAGGTAAGAAAGGTGAAGATGAACCAAAGAGGGTGATAATTGAGAGGATTGCCATTGTGGCTGTGGGAACATCTACATTAGCTTAGGCATCTACGTCATCTACATAGCCTCTAATTGAAAAACTAAAAACCAAAAGAATTTTGAAGCCTACTGTTGAAGCTACAGAGATGCAGGTAGAAGGCCAGACCCTGCAGCAGGAGGTGGAAGAGGGAGTCCCTTTGGAAGAAGAACGGTTAAATAAGGAACCTGAAGGTGATGACTTGCTGATGGCTAGCAAGAAGAGGAGGGGGATGCCGTTGATGTCACCACCCAAGAAACAAAGAATAACCATGAGGGGGGATATTCGTGCTGACCCCATCATATTGAGAGGAGTCGGTGGTGAAGTTTTTAGGAAGGAACTACAGTATGATGTTCCTCTTCCCACCATAATTAAATTCAAAACTAAAAAAGTGAAAGAGCAGATAAGAGAAATGTTTAAAACAAGTCAGGGTGTTCCTTTCTCTTTGGAGGATACGGTAGATTTGTCTAATGATGAGGTGGTTCAGAATGTGGCCGCTCAACAAATAGAAACTCTGGTTTCCAACACTCACATGACCCCTCATGGAACTCCATTAGCACAGATGGCAGTATTGGAGGAAGTAAAGAAAATAGAAGAAATGAAATAAGATAGACCAGAGAGGGCAGCTCAATAGATAGGGCTCGATAATTTGGTTGAGAAGGTTACTAGCCCTGCAACCATAGATTTGACATATAGGGGTGACATAAGCCCAAGTAAAGAAACAGGTACACCTGGAGAACTTAAGAAGACTGAAGTGGTAGAGCATATAGGGAAGGATGGCACTGCTCCTGATCAGGGTCAGTAACAACATGAGACACCTACAGAACCAAAAATATTAGAAGTTCAATAGAAGAGTGGGGGTGATCAGGAAATATTAGACACTGGTGTTGTTCAGACTCAGGGAGATTTAGGAGAAGTCCCAAGAATAGAAGACAAATCAGGTTAGGAGGACCCTAAGCCACAAGATATCAGTGCATCAGGTGGAGTACAAGAAATGACCCATGATTAGGGTGATCCTGAAGGGCAAAATACATAGGCATCCAAAGATGTCAATATGCCATAGGATGAGAAAAATAATAAAGAAGATGAAAATCCAAAGGAGGGAGTACATGATAAATCACAGGATCAAAATGTGGAAATTCCACAGGATCCTCCTTTGCAGAAGGCAACCCCTCAACAAGGAGAACTCCAACAAGATCCCCCTCATGAAGAAATACATGAGGAAGAAATCAACAAGGGGCCTTCTCTACCAAGGATAGAAGCAGACACTGGAGAAAAGGGAAGACATGATATTGACAAAGGCCACCAAGAATTTGGAGGTGATGTACCTCATTGGCTAGAAAGAGAAATAGGTATGGAACAAGTGTCTGAAATTCAAGAGTTTAATGTTTCTACCTTGTTCGCTGATAAAATGATGAAGCCAAGGAGGAAGGCTAGATTAACATTTTCCATAAAAAGAGATCCAGCCACAGGTAGAAGAACTGCATAGATAGCACTTCCCATAGTTGAAAAGGAAAAAGGCAAAATTAGCCTGGAGGAATTCCAAATCACAACTATTGATATGGGTTTTGCCAATGAGGACCAAGAAGGTCAAGAAGGGAAGGATATTATTGATTCATTAACACAAAGGGTCAAGAAGGAAAAGGAGAAAAATAAAACCCATAAAGAGCACATTTCTCAACTACATTCTTTCATTAAAGGGTTAATTAACCCTGATAATGCACCAATTGATCCTGCAGTCCCATTAACTGTCATATCACAGGAAGAGGTCACCAAATTGGACCTAATGAAACACGAGGTAATGGTGATGGAAAAATTGATGTTTTTAGCTCTCATTGGGGCTAAAGATGTATTGAGAACCTATCTACAGAGGTTGAATTCTTTGAGTAGTCTAAAGAGGAAAGTAGATAAAATGTAGAATGATACAGGAAAATGGTCATTCCAATTGGAAATGGACCTAACTACTCTGAGTGAAATGAAGAGAATTGATTCACAAATTTTGATAAGAAATAAAGTATTGGATAATAATACTACCATGCTGATAAGTATATGGTATGAAGATATCAAGTTTGAGTGTGATGTCTTGAAGAAGTGTAGCGGCAAACTCAGGGATATTAGTGTTATATTACACAACATGATGGCGTATGAAGCAAAAATACTAGAGGCCTCGGAAGGGAAAATAGAGGGAAAAACTAAGAATCAGGATGCGGACTTTGCTATTAAGGCTCTGCATGATAATTTTAAGTCAGTAGTAGATGACCCTCTCACCCACTTGACAGAAGAGGTAATGAATAAAATTATGAGGACGAAAGTTAAAGTAGAAACATACAATGAGACATTAAATAGTAGGAAAGGTAAGTTGGAAGCTCTTAAGGCTAAATTCCAATCTCATAAACATGCAATAGCAAAAGCTAGAATCTAGGACGGGGGAGAGGTTGATAGAATAGTACAAGCATATGAACATATCAGGATAGCAGTAAAGGTCCACATACAAGAGGATTTGTGTCAGAGTGATAGTGATGGTGAAAGTGATGAAGATGAAGAGAATGATGAGAAAGAAGAAAATGAAGAAGAAGAACCTAAGGACTGAATGAAGATGCATCACTAAGTGGACATATGCATGAGGTACTCATAAATAGTGAGTCATACAGATGGTTGCCAACTGGCAACCTGTGCCATGAGAGAAAGTTGACTAAGTCACAGAAGAGTTGTCAACCGTTGATCTAAATTGATAAATCTTGACCATTGGTCAATTGTAGCTACCTCCTCACCTTATTCTATAAAAGGTGCAGAGGTGCAATCTTTTAGTCATTTGAAACTTAATTGAAATCTGATTGCTGAAGAATTTAGGACTTATTTCAAAGTTATTGTCAATATACATGTTTTGCATACTTAATGAAAGAGAAGCTATTTTGATTACAAATCATTATAAATCTTGAGTAATCTGTGATTGAAATTTGGATATATGCATTGATTAGTTGTGTCCCTTGGAGTGCTTTTTAGCCTGCATATATTATTTTCATTCCTAGTTCTTTTGAAGTTAGCATCAACCATATCTAGCTATGGAACGACCTGGTGACCTATGGTTTGATTTCTTCTCTCCATGAATGTATCTTGTATGTTTGTGATTCAATAACTAAAGGTTCACTAAAATTAGAAATATTCTTTTAAATTTCTTTGAATTTCATTACAGATCACCTCCATAATTGCAAATAACACACAATCAAAAGCAAACAAAACATGAAATATGTAGATATCTCATAGGCATTTGAAAATATAGAGCATATTTGGAGTAAAAACATGTCAAATTGATAAACATCATGCAAATTTAGATAAATATCCATGAAATATGTATATAAATATCCACTTAGAGACACATCATTTAAATAGCTATGTAGTGTAGAAGGAGTAAGTTCATAATGATCAATGATCAGAAGAATTGATCAAACTTACAAATATCTCAGCAATCTTTGAAAACAGAGTAGAATTGACCTCTCTGTGGAGTGAATTTACAAAATACAATACAATACCGATCACCTAAATCAATTTAATGTTGGAAAGAGACACTGTGTGGCTTCATGAGTGTTGTCATTAATGGCAACAAAGTCCATCCCACACATCCGCAGGACATGGTATGACTATACTGAAAGTCAGATTGAAGAGTATTTTGGTCCAGTGAGTAAGAACAGAGCATGCAAAAAGGTCTGACAATCAAGTCTGGATCTCTCAGAGGAAGTATCTCAGCAAAGTGTGGACTTGGGGAAGTCAAGAGGAGTACCATGACTGATACATTCTAGAGATTGAGCCTCTGGTGATGAAAGAGTGAAAAGATATGAGCACCTAAGTGTTGGGTTCCTATTTGGCAGAGTAGATTGAGGAAGAACTAACCAGTAGAGCATCAGATCTTAATCTGGATGAGATATTGATGGTGATCAAGTTTCTTGAGGGATCATTCATGGTTAGCTGACATGATTGATAACTCTATAAGTATCTCTTTGATACGCATCACTTAGTAAGCAAGGATTCAACCGACAGACCAAAATTTGAGAAAATATTGAGTATTTTGGATGTCGACTAGAAACATGTTGAAATCCTTTGTATGGATATATATACCTAATGGATTTCGATGTGAAGGTGTGTGTTGTGTATTGTGAATTGTGAAGAAAAACAAAGAGCAGTGTGGAAGCAGTAATACAGGTGCGGTATGTGACAAAACAACAACACTAAAGCAGAGGAAGAATGAAGTGTAGTAGATAAGTATATTGAGCCTAATTGGAACTGAACCTAAACATATATGGATGCTTCTCATCAGTTCAAGTACTTGGTTTCTTTCTATAAACTATTGTAGGCAGTGAGCCTCTTATGAGCAGTGTGCTCAGGCAGTGAGCCCTAATTGGCAAGTGCCATTTTGTATTACCTTATTCTTTTAACTGAGAATATAATCTTGGGTTAGTCACCCCATGGTTTTTCCCTTAACAGGGTTTTCCACGTCAAAATCATTGTGTTATGTGTATTGATTTTATTTTTGCTTTCATGGTTATGCATGCTTATATGATTTAATGTTGCACTAGTTGTTAAAGAAGAACATAAAGTTAAAATAATTAAGATAACTGATTCACCTCCCCTCTCAGTTATCAACAATTGGTATTAGAGCTAAGTTCCTCCAAACAGGGCCTAACAACTTGAGGAAGATATGGGAATCTCAATGGATATGTATGGTATGAGGGAACAACTTCATTCTACCCTAGATGATCTTGAACACTCTCACTCTGAAGTCAATAACTTGAAGGAAACACTCAAACAAGCTAATGATTTCATAAATGAACTAAAAGAGAAATTGAGTATCTCTATGAAAAAGAGAAAGCAACTACTTCAACAATTGGCAAGTCAAAGTGAAGCCAATAATATTGATGAAGATCTGAATGAGAAGAGCAAGTTATGTGAGAAGCTATCAAAAGAGGTCATTATAGTAAGACATAAAATGGAATCAGGGGTTATGAAGTTCACCCAAGAAATTGAAGAGAAGAGAAAAATTGAAGATAATCTAAAACAATCTCTCAAGGAGAAGTCAAAAGACTACCACAAAATGGATAGAATAATCAGGCATCTGGAATCTGATCTTGAAGAAGCTAGAGATAATGAAGAACAACTTAAGAATCAGATAGACACTCTTAAAAGGGATCTTCAAACAACAAATGAATACAAAGAGAAATTTAAGATAAGATCTGCTCAACTTGAAGTTCTTCTTGAAAGCCAAAAGAGGGTAGATGACAAGAAAGGCTTGGGGTATGAGAAAGGTGAAAGCTCCAGATCTGGTCAGAAGAACTCTGGATTAGGAAATCCAAGGAACATGCCTAGAAGACCTCCGGTATGGCAACCAAAAGCTCAAAGATATCCATCCTTCAATGGATACTACCACAATTGCAATAACTTTGGTCATAAAGCAAATCAATGCAGAAGAATGAATCAAACTAATTCATCTTTCTACGGACAATGTTTTAACTACAAAAGGTATGGTCACAAATCTCATGAATGTAGAAGTATGCAAGTAAGAAACTCATTCAATGGTAGATGCTTTGCATGTAATAGAATGGGACATATGGCTAATCAATGCAGATCTAGAGGATATTAGTCAAATATGCAAAGAAATACTATTTTCTACAATTGCAATAGATCCGGTCATATTGCCAAATTCTGCAGAAGTAAGATTCAGGACAAAAAGGGTTTGGTACATCAGAATCAAAATAGAGACAAAGGAAAAAGAAAAATGAATGCGGATGAAATTTGAAGGAAGATGAACAAGATTTGGGTGAAGAGAAGTACAAAAAATGTTGGGGATGGATCCGCACCAGAATCTAGTGCTGATATTCCTTTTGGAAATTGAATAGATGAGATCCAGCTCAGGGGGAGTCACAAAGGAAAATAAAATTCCCCTAGCTAGTCAATAGGTGCCTGAAATTGGCACATGGAAACTTGTGGATTAAAGGGTTTTTAGAGAAATATCTAAATAACCCCTGGTAAAAATATGAAAGATCCACATGTCTTGTCGAAACCATGATGGCAAATGCTGATTTGTCTTAGTTACATCAGAGTGAATAACGTATTGAAGAAACAAAAAGGAAGTTCACCGAAGGTTGAAGTCACGCCGATGAGTGGTTGGTCCATCGGTGCTTCAGATTAAGTTGGTAAGTGTTCGCTGATGATAAGGGTCACAACAAAGAAAGAAAGTGATCGTGTATCGAAATTAACAAAATGATGGTTGTCGATAGTATAGAGTCTCATCGAAGACAAATGTCATTGGCATATCGGTGAAGTACAATCCAAAGTAGCGGATAGATCTTTTCTTGTCGATAGGTTTGACAGTCATCCAGTAAAAGCAGGACTCTCATAGTTAGATCTGGTATGATTCAAAATTGAAATATCTTGATCTACGGATAGATGAAATGATTGGAGAAAGGAAGATAGATTGTCAATAATCACCAAGAATAACTCTAAGTGTATCTCAGTGATCTGGAAAGTCTCTCTTAGGACAAGGAGAACAAAGCAACCAAAATGACTTAAGTTGTGCATTTATTGCAAAATGGAATTAGGGTTTGCACAGAAATATAAGGGTTTGTTTGTTCATCATTTGCACATTTGTATTCAAAAAGAAGAAAGAAGGAGCTCTGCAACAAGATTATATCAAACCTCTCGAATATCAACTGCAGAAGTTGATTCAACCAGCAATCTTATCTGGCGCATATCGTGAACCCTAGAGGCGTAAAAAGGTATTTTCACTCTTGAATATTTCTCTTTGAATCTTTTGAAAGATGGCTACTCTGAATGTTGTCAAAATCACTAATAGGCCATGCCCTAAGTTCAAGAAACATCCTTACAAATCTCTAGAACTTGATCCTTTAGGCATCTTCTCTAGCATTTTGCATGGAGTTTTGCATGTGGAAGATGTGAGGGCATACATTCATGCAAATATTGAAGAATTTGGGGAATACAAGATGATGGATGTCTATCACAAGAAGTTAATAGATGGATCTTTTGAACTCAAACCTTAGTACAAGGCCATCTAGGATAAGTATTTTGGACATTGCATTCATTTCCCCTATTTTGCTGAAGATGAATGGGTCCGGTATGTTCTAAGCAGAATGCATGACAACTTCATGTGGTTCATAAGGCTGTTTAAGATCACTAAAGATGCCATTAGGGTGGTAACCAAATTGCACTTATCTGGTGGGTTGCTTTCTCTCAAATCAGTCAAAAACCAAACTGTAAGTGAGGCTACCGGATCAAAATTTGACAAGAGGGCAATGACAATAGAAGACATTATAGATCCGGATATCAAATTTGCTTCTATGATAATTGGTTACAAAATCTATCATTCTAGTAGGGAAAACTTGGTATCTGAAACTACCATATATACTGCATATGAAATGCTAAGAAAAAATGCTGACTATGATCTTTGTGAGCTTCTCCTGAACCAACTATTAGAGAACTTACAGAAAATCAAGAAGGACAAGAAGAACTCATTCAAGTATGGTGGGCTAATATTGTGTTTATTCTTTTACTTTATGAATGAGCTACCTGGATCCAATGGTTGGGTATGGCAAAATGATAGGCCGGTTACCATTCAAATCAGAGATTACATGCATGGGCTTGGTGATGCCAAGGCTCAAAATATAGCACTCTAGGAATACTTCAAGAACTTTCAAAGTATGATGCAGGCCAGAGAAAGAATCCCCCAATCATTGGTTGAGAAGTACAAGGATATAGTGTGCTTTATGGTAGACACTGATTAATGTCTAATGGAGGCAGTGGAGCCAAGGATAGTTTGGATTATGCCAATGGGGTATGAGGCAGATGATAAAATTCTAGAACTGCATATCCAACACCTACTAAGTCAGCCTAAGGACCCTAAGGCAGAAAGGTTTGGAACCTTCCAAGAGTTGAGTGTAAAAGTTCATGTTGAACTAAGACAGCCTGAGATCCTGAGAAAAGTGAGAAGGGAAGTAGAAGAATTTGCCAAGAGACATGGAATATCGAAGGAGGTAGTTGATGCCAATAGAGAGAAGGTGGAAAGGGTAGAGAAAGAAAGGCAAGAAATAGAAAAGGAAAGTGCTCCGGTGCAAGCCCCCTCCTGAATTAGATCCTCAAAGAGCTCTGCACCTGCCACTTCTGAGAGCCAAAAAGCCTCTAAACCAAAAGCCAAGACATCTAGAAAGGGTGAGAAGAGAACAAAGAAAAAGGCCACAAGGTCTTATACAAGTCAAAAAGATGATGAAGAGATAGAAACAGATGAGGAGGTTAAGAAAATGAAGAAGAAAAAGAAAACTTCTATGGAATCCTCTGTCGGTGAAAACAAGGAAGAAGAAGCAAAAGAATTTGCTAAAAGGTCCACTCCCTCTATTGATAATGTTGTCAAGGTAGTCACAGTGGATGGAAATCTGCAACCATTGACAGATTTCTATGATGAGTATAGTGACACAGATAAAAGGATCTTGGAAGAAGCTATAGTTAAGTACTTAAAGTTATACAATAAAGCATTCATTGAAATTATCTCTCTAATCCCCAAGAGTTTAGAGAAAGTACTTGAACTCAGAAAAGACAATGCTAGAGAAAAGGATTTGGAGATCTGGGAGCAGATTGCTATCCAACTCTATCCTTCCATTACCCCTCAACAAATGAACATGATCTTCAAGGACTGCAAGGATGAGTTTCAGAGCAAAGCAAGAATGAACCAGCGTATGCTTGGAGAGACTAACCAAGTGGCAAAAGAAATAGAAGATATCCTCCAGAATGCATTTAAAAGATTGAATCTTCCTATTATAGAGGACTTAGGTGATGAACCTTCTGACATAGATGTCGAAGGATTAAGTGTCTCAAAGGAAGATTCTACTGAGAAAACTGTAGAAAAATCAAAGGAGATAGGTGAAGAAAAGACTAAGAACTTGGATTCCTCTGCTCTGGAAGAGGAAGTCCCTGAAGAAGTAAACATCTCTCTTCCAAATTCCCCAGCAGACTCCAGATCTAAAGGAGAAGAAAGAATAGAGGAGAAAATTAGTCAAGAAGAAGAGGTCAAGGGAAGAGAAAAGGATCAAATAGAGAAAACCCCAAACGACAGTTTTGAAGCTACAGAAGGAAAGAAGACTCTGTCTCCAACAAGAGACACTGCATAAATAGGTAAAGATTTCCTGACAAATGAAATGATGGAATTAGATGAACCAGAGCTACTTCAAGGACCATTCAATTTTGATTCCCTCTCCCTAGTTCAGACTATGAAGATAGCATCCTTTGCCCAAGCAAAGGAAAAAGAAAAACTTCTGAAGTCTCACATGGAAGACTATGAGCTGATAGAGATTGCATCCGGTGTATTGGAGAAAATCATGCCATCCTTTCAGAAGGATCTTTCAGTCTCTTCATCCGGTAATCTGAAATCTCTTGTTAATTCTATTAGTACACATTTTGATTCTTTGGAGAAAGTAGCAGAAGAGAAAGTCTAGAAAGAGTTTTTGGGTAAGAGATTCTCTGAGGTACAAGGACTTATAACAAATGATAGGAGAAACTTGGATATTGGGATAAAGAGCTTAGAAAATGCTCTTAAAGATGGCAAAGATCTATACAAATTTTGTCTGTCTTGGTCCACTGTGACAACAGATATTACCAAGAAGGTGGAAGAACAAGAGAGCAAACTATCAAGTTTGTCCCAAAGTTTTGATCCTCTTACCTCTTCCGTAATAAATCAAGAATGTTAGACTATTGTAGCTATAAATGCAATAAAGAAGCTTGAGAAGGAGAAGAAAAATAGAATAAGCAGGTTAAGTGAACTAAGAGGGATAATTATCCCTAAGTTAGAGGCAATGCATGAGGCCCTAACTGATGCCTAAACCATAGCCCAGACCAGTGATTTGACAGATTTAAAGAGGGTAGAAGCTTTTGCATTTTTTCTAAGTGATCACATCTCAATTTTGGACAGGATGAAGAAGAGCTGGGTGATAGAAGTGGTACAGTTGAAGACCACCTTTGTAGATATACTTTAGTATATGTAAGTATAACATGTATATATACTTATGCGGCTAAGTATACATTGATTTTTAGAAATTTTGGTGTGCAGATTCTACCCTTTGCCATTGATGTCAAAGGGGGAGTGAGGAGTAGTGAAAAATGTGGAATCTAGCTAAGGGGGAGTTCTGGAAAATTGTGCATTAGAATAGAGCATCAGCCAAGGGGGAGTGTAGTATGACACTTAGTCATTTTTCACTAAGTGTTTCCATCAATGCCAAAGGAGGAGATTGTTGGCAAGACACACTGTGTGGCTTCATGAGTGTTGTCATTGATGGCAACAAAGTCCATCCCACACATCTACAAGACATGGTATGACTATACTGGAAGTCAGATTGAAGAGTATTTTGGTCCAGTGAGCAAGAATAGAGCATGCAGCAAGGTCTGACAATCAGGTCCAGATCTCTTAGAGGAAGTATCTCAGCAAAGTACAGACTTGGGGAAGTCAAGAGGAGTACCATGACTGATACATTCCAAATATTAGGCCTCTGGTGATGAAAGAGTGAAAAGATATGAGCACCTAAGTGTTGGGTTCCTGTTTGGCAGAGTAGACTGAGGAAGAACTGACCAGCAGAGCATCAGGCCTTAATCCGGATGAGATATTGATGGTGATCAAGTTTCTTGAGGGATCATTCATGGTTGGCCAACATGATTGATAACTTCTATAAGTATCTCTTTGATATGCATCACTTAGTAAGCAAGGATTCAGCTGATAGACCAAAGTTTGGGAAAATATTGAGTATTCCAGATACCGACTAGAAAGATGTTGAAATCCTTTGTGCAAATATATATACGTGATGGATTTCGAAGTGAAGGTGTGTGTTGTGTATTGTGAAGTGCGAAGAAAAATAGAGAGTAGTGTGGAAGCAGTAATACAGGTGCGATATGTGACATAACAACAGCACTAAAGAAAAGCAAGAATGAAGCGTAGTAGATCAATATATTGAGCCTAACTAGAACTGAACCTTAGCATATGTGGATGCTTCTCATCAGTTCAAGTACTTAGTTTCTTTCTATAAAATATTGTAGGCAGTGAGCCCTAATTGACAAGTGCCGTTTTGTATTACCTTATTCTTTTAACCAAGAATACAATCTTGGGTTAGTCACCCCGTGGTTTTTCCCTTAACAGGGTTTTCCACATCAAAATCATTGTGTTATGTGTATTGATTTTATTTCTACTTTCATGGTTATGCATACTTCTATGATTTATTGATGCACGAGTTGTTAAAGAAGAACATAAAGTTAAAATAATTAAGATAACTAATTCACCCCCGCTCTCAGTTATCAACATGTAAGACCATTGAAAATGGAAAACATGTCACATCAACCTTATGCGTAACATCAGATGATCATGACCTGATCAACAGAGACTTGGAGTCATCAAATTATACTAAGCTGATTATACTTTACAAGATAATAAAGGTTTGTTGTGCAAAATTTTATGCATGTTGTTATGACTAACAATCATCATCAACAAGTACCTTTACCAGAACTCGAAAACCCTAGTAAAACTTGGTGTCACAATGTAAGATCTCCACAAGGTTGATGATGGAGAAAGAAGCTTCCTCTAGGACCTACAATAATGTCATAAATCTACAATAGAGAGCTTCACATAAATATGCATAACATTCACAATAGAGAGTTTTGATTTATCACTTGCATATCACTTGAAATCCTAATGTTTCTTAATCCCTTTTAATGTGAGAGGTAGACTTGTTTATATATGCATTCCAATTCATTTTCAAGATAACCTTTTGAGAAAAGCCCATAAAGTACATGGGTTAAAGCACAAAGTTGAGTATACATTTCGTGGAAGTCTCCTGCAGATGAAAAATGCCGCTTGGAACAGGTACCCATTTTGAAAAAAATGGATACTCGTTTACGAATGGGAGCCTAAGCCAAAATGGGTGCCCATTATGAAATGGGTTCCTGTTTATGATCGGGCACCTGAAGCTAAAATAGGCACCCATTATGGAATGGGTACCCATTTTTGAAAAGTACAATTTTTTTAGAAAACAAGCCTGTAGGTTCATTTTAACAATTACATGCCACAGAAGACAAGGGAGAATGGCGCCAAGAATGGGTACCTACATTGGCTGACCCCATCTTCCACCTCCAAAACATCCCTGCCTCCTCAGATTGATTAAGGAGTGCCCCATGTTGGTTGCCCATCCATTTATACCAATTTTCGTTGTTTTTTGCTTTATATTTTGTTGTTTTTGCAATGTTAAACTATATATATTTAACCTCAAATCGAAAACAAGTGGTAAACCTTGATGCATAAACTATAAACCTTTAATTTAGAAATGGTAAACCCTAATTCATAAAGACTAAAATGTAAAACCCTAATTCATAAACTAGGGTTTCATAAACTAAATTGACCTATTCTTTAAAACCTAAACCTAAACCTAAAACCTAGAAACTTCACTTTATTATGTTTAAATCTTTAATTTAAACATATGGACATATATATAATATTTGTACAAATAGTTATGGCCACATGACAATCCCTCCATGAACTACCTATTTTGATAGAACTTAGATAGTGTTTCTATCATATAGGCCTAACAATAAACCTTTAGGAATGATATTTCAAAATCATTTGAACTTGTTTAGGGGAGAGTACCTAGTAGTTGAGGACCCTAACTTCCAGCATTTCAAAATCATATGTGGCAATTTTGAATCACTCCAAAAAATTTACAGTAGCTTACTTGGCAAGGCCCATGCTCATAAGGTTTCAGGGGCACATCATCAAATATTATGCCACATCAACACATGTAATGGCATGATTCTTCAAATTTATGACCCCATTCTTCCATGCTGTGTAGTGAAATTGTGTGATGAAATGTGATGCCATAATTAATAGAAAATTGTTAAAACTCTATGAAGACATGCTAACCTCCTTTATTATGCTAATGAAATTCAATCTTTAATCCATTTTCATCCTTTAGTCCTCATCCATTTAGGAGACTATAGCAAATATACTATTGTTTGCGTTCCATGTATCTCTTCCTATCTAGTCTACTTCCTCAAATTATAAGCAATGATTTGATAGTCTAAGGATAGCATGTCTTTGTCATCATTATTGACCATTAGACTTGCCACCTTTGTAATTGAAAGGAAGATAGGTGTGCGGAAATCACTTCCTACACTAATCTAAAGAGGAGAGATGAGTGCAAATTTATTTTAATCTTTACAGTTACAGAGTTATGAACTGGTGCAGGAGCACCCCTACAAGACAGGATATAGGCTCATTGTCCGCATGACAGGACATTAATCTATTTTTAGCATGTTTGACTTCATGATGTAATAAGGTCCATTGGACCAATGCATATGTATTAGATCAGCCTAGGAGAGTGTGCAGGCAGTTAGAGTTCGTGATCAGGTAGAATGAGCTGTCCTCTCCCAGCCGCTTGGAAGCTCCCAGCCGCTGGGAATCGAGTTGGTAGTACTCGTAGGATATTGCTATAAATAACTCAGATCAGTTAGGGTTTGAGATTAGAGAATATCATATAGAGAAGAGAGTAGTAGAGAGTAGTAGTTATGTTATGTTGTACTGGTGATTGAGTGAAATCCAGTGATCAGTCCTGACATTGTGAAACATTGTTGTAGAAACAGGACATTTGTGTTTCATCTAAATAAGATCTCATCAATTGCATTATCTGGTTTATCAGCTGTTTATGTTTTGATTTCTATTTTGATTACAAGTTGATGGATTCTTTCAACCCTTCCACCAGTTGATTCTGTGAATCGGTGGAATGGTCATGCATGTTAGTTTAGGTTGTATTTTAGTTTTCTATTTATGCATTTCATTGTGTGGGAGATCGATTGGTAGCATGCTGTGAATCAACCTAGCATCCTCATGTGCTAGGATTTAGGAAGATAAACTGTTAAGTTTTGATCTGAAGGTGATCCGGCCCGATCATCATGTTTTCTTTGTAAAATTGTGCGGTTCTGTGAGTTTGCATGCAGCTGACGGATATACAGGGATCTGCATGTGCTTTTCCAGACGGAGTGAATCGCATCGTCATCTGTGAGTATATCGCTATCCAGATCGGGTTATAAAGCTGACGAAGACTGTATGTTTTGAATGCATCAGGATGATATAAGTCGGATATATACTCAGTGTGTATATCGTCGTCAGGATCATCTTTTGTGTGTACCCATCATCCGCATATCGCTATCGTATGCGGGAGGGAAAAATCATTTTTTGGCTAAGGACAGGAGGTTCTTAAAAGTCGTCATCAGGATCTTAAAGGTCATCATCAGGATATGTATAATATCACCCGACATTTTATTATCATGCTGCGGAGGATGTAAGAGTCTTATAACCGGGTGACATCATCATCAGGTGCATGTGACGTCATCGTCATCAGGATATTGCGAATATCACCCGATGCAAATTTATCCTGCTGACATTAAGTGTTTCAGCATCAGTAGGAGTAATAGCGTCAGGGAGACCTTTTTCGGCCTGGCCGATAGAAGAAGTGTTACCGATAGGCAACCTGACCGATGAAAAGAGATATCGGGGTGATATCGGACATCGGGACAGAGTGTTGGAGTCCGGCCGATAAGCCAAGTCTGGCCGATCGGTATACGACCGATATATTCATCGGGGTGACATTAGTCATCAGGGGTAAGACATTTCCCCTTGGCCGATGAACCATCTCTCGCCGATAGGCGATAAGGAAGTGAACAGTGGTCAACAGGAGGATATTTCATGCCCCTTCGAAATATGATGATGCTGTCTGTGTTAGCAAGAAATATGATGATGATGATAAGCCGATAGGATTTTAACATGCTGGTTGTGTTAATGACTCCTCCTTCCCATTTGTAAGCTTCTGTTGCGTTTACCTCTACATCATAGTGGTATCAGAGAAAAGGAAGGATCTTCTGGAAAAGATCAGGATATAGCAGGATGTCAGGTGACGAAGGAACATCGGAGGTTCCGGCAAGGATGACCAACGTTGAGTTGGTAGTTCTGGTGAAGAAACAGATTGCAGAGAGCAAGGCCATTAAGGCTCAAAATCAGGAATTAAAGGATGAGTTAGCGAAGTTGAGGAGCAGAGTAGGTTCTGGTAGAGGAGAAGATAGGGAAGAAGAAGAGATCCCTAGTTGGAACGAGGAGGTCGTTCCTGCAGACCAAAGACCACTGTTGAACGCCCTCAAGGCCATGGAGAGGAGAACCATGGATGTGAAACTGGATTTGCCAGTGTTTACAGGAAAGATGGAAACTGATTCAGTGATGGAGTGGATAGACTCCTTGAACAATTTCTTTGAAATAGAGGAGATACCAGAACAACAGAGGGTGAAAATAGCCCAGTCAAAAATGAAAGAAGCTGCCTTGACATGGTGGAATTTCGTCCAAGATGATAGAGTACAGGAAGGAAAGCGTAGAGTCGCTACATGGAAGAAGATGATGGCATTAGTAAAGGAAGCTTATGTCCCATTGGATTACAGTATCCAATTACACAAGAGGAAGCAAAACCTGAAGCAGAAGGAGCTAGATGTCAGCTCATATACAGAAGAATTCATGAAACTTTGTATGAAAACAAAGGTAAAGGAAAGTGAAGAAGAGAAGGTAGCCAGATACCTTAATGGATTGAGGTTCAATATTCAAGAAGATTTAAGTCTACATAATCCAGATACAGTTCAAAAATGCTTTCAGTTGGCATTGAAAGTGGAAGAGAAGTTAAAGAGAAAACAAGAACAACACAATAGAGGAAGAGGAAGACAACAAAGGGGTGGAAGAGGTCCTTTTAGAGGTCGAGGACATGGACATGGATATCAAGGAGAATCCAGTCATGACAATAGTAAGGGAAACAATAGTCAGAACCAGAGGGAAAATTATAGTCAGCAAGGAAACTTCAGAGGTAGAAGACCTTTCAGAGGAAGATCCCAGGGCAGAGGATCCATCAGATGTTATAACTGTAACAAAGAAGGCCATATAGCCAACAGATGTCCAGAAAAGGCCACAAGCTCAACAGGAGAAAGGAGAACAAATCTGGTCCAAGAACCTGATAATCAAAGTATGACAGGCTCTAATGCTTTTCAGAGTGTGAATGCTCCTGATAATTATGGATACCCAGAAAGTGGAGAGTCTCTAATGATGAGAAGAACAATGACTACCATGAAGGTGCCTGACAAAGAATCCCCTCAAAGAAAGTCTCTTTTCAGGACTATTTGCAAAGCAGGAGGTAAGGCATGTAAAGTTTTGATTGATTCTGGTTCTACTGAAAATTTTGTGTCTGAAGAAATGGTGACAAAGCTTAAGCTTAGGAGATTGCCTCACCCATCCCCATATAAAGTCTCATGGCTTACCCAAGGTCAGCAGACAATTGTAGAAGAGCAAGCTTGGGTAGAATTTCATATTGGAGCATATAAGGATAAGTTGTTGTTTGACATTACCACGATGGATGCTTGCAATCTTTTATTTGGTAGACCATGGCAGTATGATTTGAAGGCACAACATGATGGTATTAGAAACACCTATACAATCACTAAAGATGGTAAGGTTATAAAGTTACTACCATTGACAGAGGAGGAGAAATCTAAAGGAAAAGAGGTGAAGGTAATGCTGATGGAAGGTAAACAGTTCATGAAAGAAGTAGCAGCAGAAGGTGCAGTTGCATATGCCCTAATCCCATGTATGAGGGTGAATACAGAACAGCAGCAAGAAGTCAAGGAAGAGAAGAAGCAAAGGTTCATAGACCCAGCTATCCAAGAGCTATTGGATAAGTACAAAGGTATCATCTCAGAAGGAATGCCAAGATCCCTACCACCTGTCAGGGATATTAGTCACTGCATAGACTTAATTCCAGGGTCAACACTTCCAAACAAAGCAGCCTATAAGCTAACTCCAGAACAGAATGCAGAAGTAGCCAAACAAATTGAAGAATTATTGGATTCAGGTCTGATTGGGAAAAGTTTAAGTCCATGTGCAGTACCAGCTGTACTAGCACCAAAGAAGGAAGGTACTTGGAGGCTTTGCACAGATTCCAGAGCTATTAACAAGATCACAATCAGGTATAGGTTTCCAATCCCTAGGATAGAGGATTTACTTGACTGTTTAGGAGGTGCTAAGTATTTTACAAAAATAGATCTAAAGAGTGGATATCATCAGATCAGGATTAGACCAGGAGATGAATGGAAAACAGCATTCAAAACTAATGAAGGGTTATATGAGTGGAAGGTTATGCCTTTTGGTTTATCTAATGCACCTAGTACCTTTATGAGGTTGATGAATGAGGTTTTGAAAGAGTTCATTGGTAAGTTTGTCATAGTATATCTAGATGACATTCTGATTTTCAGCAACACAAAAGAAGAACATCTCAGACACATAGATTTGGTTCTTAAGAGGTTACATGAAGAGCAGCTGATGATAAATTTAGACAAGTGTTTGTTCATGCACGAGGAGATCACATATTTGGGTTTTGTCATTTCACAAGGAAAGTTACAAATGGATAAGGAGAAGGTAAGTGCCATATTGTCTTGGCCAACCCCAAAGACTATGAATGATGTCAGAAGTTTCCATGGGTTAGCAACCTTCTACAGGAAGTTTATAAGAGGGTTTAGTCATATTTGTGCACCCATGCTTGATAACATCAAAGGAGGACAGAAGTACAGATTTGTTTGGACTCAAAGAGCAGATGATTCTTTTGAAATGTTGAAGAAGAAGGTGGCACAGCAGCCAGTCCTTGCACTTCCAGACTTTAACAAAATCTTTTAGGTGGAATGTGATGCCAGTCACATGGCCATTGGAGCAGTACTCAGCCAAGAAGGTAGACCTATTGCATTTTTCAGTGAGAAGCTCAATGATGCTAAAAAGAGGTATTCCTCATATGATTTGTAAATGTATGCTTTAGTCCAGTCACTCAAGAAATGGAGGCATTACTTGATGCCAAAGGAATTCATAGTATTCACAGATAACCAGGCTCTGAGTTTCATAAACAGCCAGGAAAAGCTGAACCACAGACACATGAAATGGGTAGAAACCTTACAAGCTTTTACTTTTACATTGAAGCATAAGAAAGGAGTCAAGAATAAAGTTGCAGATGCTTTGAGCAGGAGAGTTCTAACAGTCAACCAGATTCAGTTAGAAAGTGTTGGCATTGATTCACTAAAGACCATGTATGAGACTGATGAAGATTTTGGGGAGATATATCATGTATGTACTTCTTTTGGAGAGAAATATCATGCTGAATTCTCTGAATTTTTGATTCAGGATGGATTGTTGTTCAAAGGTGGACAGTTATGTATTCCAAGGTGTTCTATGAGGTTAAACATCATTAAGGAGAAACATTGTGGAGCTATGGCAGGTCATTTTGGTCTAGATAAGACTCTTGATCTTGTCTGAAGATATTACTTTTGGCCTAAGTTACAATAAGATGTCAGAAAGTTTGTAGAGACATGTGTGATATGTCAGAAAGCTAAAGGCAGGCCGACTAATGTAGGTTTATATCAGCCCTTACCCATTCCTTCCAGACCATGGGAAAGCATAAGTATGGATTTTGTCTTAGGTTTACCAAGGACAAGGAAAGGGTTTGACAGTGTTTTTGTTGTAGTGGATAGATTCAGCAAAATGGCACATTTCTTGCCATGTAAAACCACTGCTGATGCTTCATACATTGCAGATTTATTTTTCAGGGAGATTGTCAGAATCCATGGATTGCCATTGAGCATAGTGTCAGATAGGGATGTGAAGTTTATTGGTCACTTCTGGAGAACTCTTTGGAAGAAACTTGGAACAAATTTGTCTTTTTCCTCTGCATATCATCCTCAAACGGATGGACAGACCGAAGTAGTGAACCGTTCCTTAGGAAATTTGCTTAGATGTTTGACAAAACAACATGGAGAAAAGTGGGATAATATTCTATCTCAAGCTGAATTTTCCTATAATGATACTGTCAATAGGAGCACAGGGAAATCACCTTTCCAGATAGTTTATGGTATGCATCCAAGAGGAATTTTGGAATTGAGAGATCTACCTACAGTAGACCCTGTTAGTGCAGAAGGAGAAGCTTTTGCAGAAGCCATCAAAGAGGTTCATGATCAAGTCAAGACCCAACTGCAGCAAACCACCTTGAAGTATAAGGAATATGCTGATAAAAAGAAGAAGGATGTTCAGTTTGATGTTGGAGATTTGGTATGGGCTCATTTGAAGAAGGACAGACTTCCTAAGGGAAAATATACTAAACTTATGCAAAGAAAAGTTGGACCATGTCAGATCTTGCACAAGCATGGACAGAATGCTTATGAGATACAACTCCCCCCTGATCTTGGTTTGTCCCCTATATTCAATGTATGTGATTTAACTCCATACAAGTCTTATCCAGATGTAGATCAGGAACTCCTACAGGATACAGTCCATGATAACATTCCCAAGCATGATCCTCCACAGTTGCAGAAGGTTTTGGACACCAGAGTGGTCAAACAGACCCGGAACAAACAGTACTTGGAGTATCTAGTCTCTTGGAAGGGAAAACCTAATTCCGAAGCAGTATGGATGACTGAAGAGCAGATCCAGAAACATGGTGCAGATCTTCATACTCTCATCTCAAGTGGACTTGAGATTTCTTCTTCTGGGGAGTATGGTGCAGGAGCACCCCTACAAGACAGGATATAGGTTCATTGTCCGCATGATAGGACATTAATCTATTTTTAGCATGTTTGACTTCATGATGTAATAAGGTCCATTGGACCAATGCATATGTATTAGATCAGCCTAGGAGAGTGTGCAGGCAGTTAGAGTTCATGATCAGGTAGAATGAGCTGTCCTCTCCCAGCCGCTTGGAAGCTCCCAGCCGCTGGGAATCGAGTTGGTAGTACTCATAGGATATTGCTATAAATAACTCAGATCAGTTAGGGTTTGAGATTAGAGAATATCATATAGAGAAGAGAGTAGTAGAGAGTAGTAGTTATGTTATGTTGTACTGGTGATTGAGTGAAATCCAGTGATCAGTCCTGACATTGTGAAACATTGTTGTAGAAACAAGACATTTGTGTTTCATCTAAATAAGATCTCATCAATTGCATTATCTGGTTTATCAGCTGTTTATGTTTTGATTTCCGTTCTGATTACAAGTTGATGGATTCTTTCAATCCTTCCACCGGTTGATTCTATGAATCGGTGGAATGGTCATGCATGTTAGTTTAGGTTGTATTTTAGTTTTCTATTTATGCATTTCATTGTGTGGGAGATCGATTGGTAGCATGCTGTGAATCAACCTAGCATCCTCATGTGCTAGGATTTAGGAAGATAAACTGTTAAGTTTTGATCTGAAGGTGATCCGGCCCGATCATCATGTTTTCTTTGTAAAATTGTGCGGTTCTGTGAGTTTGCATGCAGCTGACGGATATACAGGGATCTGCATGTGCTTTTCCAGACGGAGTGAATCGCATCATCATCTGTGAGTATATCGCTATCCGGATCAGGTTATAAAGCTGACGAAGACTGTATGTTTTGAATGCATCAGGATGATATAAGTCAGATATATACTCAGTGTGTATATCGTCGTCAGGATCATCTTTCGTGTGTACCCATCATCCGCATATCGCTATCGTATGCGGGAGGGAAAAATCATTTTTTGGCTAAGGACAGGAGGTTCTTAAAAGTCGTCATCAGGATCTTAAAGGTCATCATCAGGATATGTATAATATCACCCGACATTTTATTATCATGCTGCGGAGGATGTAAGAGTCTTATAATCGGGTGACATCATCATCAGGTGCATGTGATGTCATCGTCATCAGGATATTGTGAATATCACCCGATGCAGATTTATCCTGCTGACGTTAAGTGTTTCAGCATCGGTAGGAGTAATAGCGTCGGGGAGACCTTTTTTGGCCTAGCCGATAGAAGAAGTGTTGCCGATAGGCAACCTGACCGATGAAAAGAGATATCGGGGTGATATTGGACATCAGGACAGAGTGTTGGAGTCCAGCCGATAAGCCAAGTCTGGCCGATCGGTATACGACCGATATATTCATCGGGGTGACATTAGTCATCGGGGGTAAGACATTTCCCCTTGGCCGATGAACCATCTCTCGCCGATAGGCGATAAGGAAGTGAACAGTGGTCAACAGGAGGATATTTCATGCCCCTTCGAAATATGATGATGCTGTCTGTGTTAGCAAGAAATATGATGATGATGATAAGCTGATAGGATTTTAACATGCTGGTTGTGTTAATGACTCCTCCTTCCCATTTGTAAGCTTCTGTTGCGTTTACCTCTGCATCATGAACACAATAATAGAGATATTGCTACAAAACACACACACATAAAGTAGACAGGAGAGAGAGAGAGAGATACATGGGGAAAACCCTTACGGATGAAAAACCCCACACTCCAAAACACAGCTCAAATGTATTCCGGTAAACAATGAAGGTTACAATACAGTTTCAATGTCAATGCTCTTGTAGGAGTCTTCGACACTCATATCTGGAGACAATCTGGAAGCATAACAGTACCTGTCAATCACATAATACATCTCCACTCCAAGAACCTACTTAAATAGAAGTTAACAAGGCAAAAATGAACCTTTCTTGGAATGGGCATCCAACTTGTCCTCATGGCCCAAAACCCACGCTTAGGGACACTTGTCCAACACTACAGCATGGTGATGACACTTGTCACATCACCCCATCCCAATATGGGTGCCTATTCCCAAGTTGGGAAGTGATAGATGCTCTTACGCATCTTATGATTATCATAGAATCCATCATAACTGACAGTACTTACACACAGCTGTAAGAGAATCTATCATAACTGACTAAAAATAACATATTTTTCTTACAACACATCATCACCCTCCTTCAGGCACCCAAAGATCCCTTCTTCCAAGATGCCTTTTGACACATGTCTTCATCTATCATAGAACATTCCATTTACGACTCTTACGCATCATAGATTCTGTAATAGGAATCTGTCATAACCGTTTCGGTCAAGATTCACTTACACACTAGTCAAAGTGCCAACACATGGAAAAATACCTCTACCATTAAGTGGGATGCCTATCTCCTCATGTGAGAACAAAATTACATGTGGTCACCTTCCACGTAGGATGACACATCACCATGCCAACTCCCACAAGATGAAGAAATAGGACTTGCATCCAAAATACCTTAATAGGCAATAAATAAATATATACAATAAATAAATGCAAGTAATCACCAAGGTTGAGACACCTTAATTCCCAACATTCTCCCACTTTTAGAACACTTTAATTCAAATTAGAAATCATATTCTTACCATTCCCAATTAACAACATATCGTCAACATACAATGCAATAATGAGAATGCGATCATTGTCAAATTAATAATACACACAATGATCTAATTTTGATCTCAGGAATCTAATCGACAACACAAAGGCATCAAATTTCATATACCACATCCTAAGAGACTACTTCAAACCATACAAAGACTTCTTCAATTTGCAAACCAAATTCTCTTTACCTTTCTCTATGTAATGCTCTGGTTGTGACATGTAAATCTCTTCCTCCAAATCACCATGAAGGAATGTTGTCTTTACATCCATTTGCTCTACCTCTAAGTCATAAGTTGCTACAAGAGATAACAAGAACCAAACAGATGTCATCTTTGCAATGGGAGAGAAAATTTCACCATAATCAATTCCCTCCACTTGTGAGTACCCCTTCACAACCAATCTAGCCTTGTACTTTTCAACACTTCCATCTGCACCGAATGTCTTCTTGAACACCCATTTGTATCCAATATGTTTTTATCCTTTAGGCAAAGGCACCAAGTCCCAAGTCTTATTCTTCTCCAAAGAAGCCATCTCATCTTCCATGGCCTCCTTCCAGGAACCTATATCTTTCATGCCCATAGCCTCTGTCACAGTTCTAGGCTCATTAGTGTTAGTAAGCAAGGAAAAAGCACAACTAGAATCAAGCAATGAATAACCAAACCTATCAGGTTACTTCCTTATTCCTGTATACCTCCTCAAAGGCTAAGGTTAAGGTTCTACTTCTAAGCTTTTAGAGCTTCTAGAGCTCTCCTCATCATCAGGTCTCATAGGGTTTGTCAGTTCAGTCTTCTTAGGGGTAGAAGGAAGCTAAACCAGATCTTCTTTCTTTTCTTTCTCTTCTCGCTGTAGAACAACGAAAAAAGGTGTTAGCTCTCTGAAGATAACACTTCTTCTATACAACACTTTTTCAGCCACAGGATCCCAAAGCTTGTATCCTTTCACACCGACACCATAACCAATGAAAATACACTTAACAACCTTGTAATCCAATTTTGACCTTTTCTCCCTAGGCACATGTGCATATGCCTCACAACCAAAAACATGAAGATGTCTAACTGAAGGATTCTTACCAAACCACACCTCCATAGGTTTCTTACCAACAAGAGCTGATGTAGGAGACCTATTTACCAAGTAGCAAGTAGTGGCTACAACTTCATTCTCCACTAAGCATACTCCTAGCCTTCTCCATTAGTGTCCTATTCATCCTCTCTGCAACTCCATTTTTCTGCGGGGTGTATGGAGTTGTCTTATGTCTTTCAATCCCATGTTCTTTATAGAACTTATTAAACTCTACCGAACAAAATTCACCACCGTTGTCAATCCTTAAACACTTAATCTTTTTACTAGTCTGATTCTTAACAAAAGATTTAAACTCTTTGAACCAACTAAAGACTTCAAATTTGCTTCTAAGAAAATAAATCCATGTCCTTCTACTATAATCATCTATGAAAGATACAAAATATACAGATTTAGAGATCGAAGGAACACTAACTTGACCAAACACATTAGAATGAATAAGATCCAACACACTAGAAGACTTGTGAGAACTAGAGTAAAACTGAACACGGTTTTGCTTTCCATATATACAATGTTCATAAAAGTCAAACTCGAGATTACAATCATTTAACCCCTCAATGAGGTTTTTATTTTTCAGGGTTCTAAGACCCTTCTCACCAATGTGGCCGAATCTCTTACGCCATAACATTGTCTTTTCAACAGGAAGCTTAACTTCCAAAGCATGACCACCCTTGGGTACCCAAAATGCACTACCATCAAAATTTGATACAATAGACTTTTTCACTGCCAATTCCAATGGTGGGGATGAAGTGACTGCAACTCTTTTCTTCGAGTTAGAAGAACAATTGCACTATGAAGTGCATGCCTCCAGCTGAAATAGAGTACCTCTCCGAGTACCCTTTGCAAGCACCATAGATCCACTAGTCATCTTGCATTCATCCTTCAAAAAGGCAACTTGCACACCTGCATCATTCAACTTACCTATAGAAAGTAGGTTTCATGCCTTGGGATGTGCATGACCCCAGTAATCCTCTTCACTTATCCATCAGGGAATCAAATTGAGACTCTAGCACAACCAACAATCTTTAGATGAGAATCATCACCTAGGTACACTCTTCCACCATCGAACTCTTCATACTCCATGAACCAACTTCGATGTGAGGTCATGTGGAATGATGCACCAGAATCAATCAACCACACATCATCAGATGCATGGGTAGTGAGTGCTGCGATGAAGGCATCACCATCATCTTGTGACTTGTCAGAATATGAGTTTGGGACATTCTTCTTCTTCTTTTTCTTTTCCTCTTTGCATTCCTTTCAAAAATACCTAGTTTTACCATAGTTCCAATAGAGAGCCTTGGACTTTCCAATAGATTTGGATCTTCCATGAGATTTGGATCTACCCTTCTTAGTTTTCTTGTCCTTCTTTTTCTCTTTCTCCTTGGGTCTTCCACGAACTACAAGAGCCTCATTGGCTACTTCAAAGGACTTTCTCCACATCTCTTCAGATAACAACGAAGATACCACTTCATCCATTTTGAAAGTGGATGTGGTACTCCCAATAGCGATAACAAGATGATCCCCTAATTCTGGCAAAGAATAAAGCAAGGTCATACAATGATCCTCCTTCTCCATCTTAACACCAACAGAAGTCAATTGTGTAACTAACATGTTGAAAGCATTCAGGTGATCTACAACAAATCCTCCATCTTCCATCTTCAGAGAATACAACTTCTTTCTCAGAAAAAGCTTGTTCACTAGGGATTTGGCCTAATAAACATCTCCCAGCTTCTTCCAAAGTTCTTTCGTGGTCTTCTCCTCATGGACATTTAATAGGACAGAATCAGCTAGACTAAGTCTTATAAGACCCTTAGCCTTCCGATCTTTGAGATCCCAATGATCTTGTGCCATTGCAGTTGGTTTTACACTGGAAATAGTTTCCCATAGGTCTCAATCAACAAGCATGTCTTCCATCTTAAGTTTCCATAACTCAAAATTTGTGTCATTGAACTTCTCCACCTCTATTCTTTTGGATGTGCCTACCATCTCCTTCCTGTAACAAGATTATATAATACTTTGCATAGACTCCCACTCAACCTAAGATTAGCTAAAAAAACTTGTACCTTGCAGCTAGAACCAAAATTGACTAGGCTCTAATACCAACTGAAAGGAAGCTAGGTGTGCGGAAATCACTTCCTACACTAATCTAAAGAGGAGAGATGAGTGCAAATTTATTTTAATCTTTATATTTATAGAGTTATGAACACAATAATAGAGATATTGTTGCAAAACACATACACACAGAAAGTAGACAAAAGAGAGAGAGAGAGAGAGACAAGATATACGTGGGGAAAACCCTTACAGGTGAAAAACCCCACACTCTAAAACACAGATTAAATGTATTCCAGTAAACAATGAAGGTTACAGTACAATTTTAAAGCCAATGCTCTTGCAGGAGTCTTCAACACTCATATCTAGAGACAATCTGGCAACATAATAGTACTTGTCAACCACATAATACATCTCCACTCCAAGCACCTACTTAAATAGAAGTTTACAAGGAAAAAATGAACCTTTCTTGGAATGGGCATCCAACTTGGCCTCATGGCCCAAAACCCATGCCTATGGACACTTTTCCAACACTACAGCATGGTCATGACACTTGTCACCTCACCCCATTCCAATATGGGCATCTATTCCCAAGTTGGGCAATGACAGATGCTCTTACGCATCTTACGATTGTCATAGAATCTGTCATAATTGACAACACTTACAGCTGTAAGAGAATCTGTCATAACTAAATAAAAATAGCATATTCCTTTTACAACACATCATCACCCTCCTTGGGGTACCCAAAGATGCCTTCTTCCAAGATGCATTGTGACACGTCTTCACTTGTCATAGAACATTCCATTTACGACTATTACATGTTGTAGATTATGTAATAGGAATTTGTCATAACCGTTTCGGTCAAGATTCACTTACACACTAGTCAAAGTGCGGACACATGGTAAAATACCTCTACCACTAAGTGGGATGCCTATCTCCTCATGTGAAGACAAAATTACATGTGATCACCTTCCATGTAGGATGACACATCACCATGCCAACTCCCACAAGATGACGAAACAAGACTTGCATCCAAAATACATTAATAGGCAATAAATAGATACATGCAATAAAGAAATGCAAGGAATTACCAAGGTTGAGACACCTTAATTCCCAATAGTAATCCTAGACCTAGAAGCATACAATCTAATAGACAAAAGAGTTATATTCTTCTCATGCCAAGGAGCTTCAATCATCACCAATATGGAAGACATATTCTTTGAAAATTGTTTTATGGTCTACTTTCTTTTTTGAATGTTCACATAAAGCTAGGTTGGAACCAAGGAATTAGATGGATCTATAATTTGTTTTCATGAGGTGGTGGGAAGGCCTGTTCTTCTTGTTGCTCTACTAGATCCAACCTATTAGACAATTTCCCCATTTCCTCCAATAACTTCTCCCCTTTAATTATTTCTTCTATGGTGATAGGATTGATAACATTGGCTTTCTCCTCTTTATCCTTTTCATGGGGAGATCCTTTGGCTTTTTCCTTTTCAACACGGGCCTCTTCTTGGTTATCCCTTAGATGAATTGTTCCTTCATGTTGCTCTTACTCCTTAAGAAAGTTATTTTCTTCACTCTTCTCCATATCTTTCTTCTCAAACTATTCTTCTATTAAATCCTTAACAAATTTTTCAATGTTGGAGAGGGAGGGTGGAGAGTTAGGAGGGGAAGAAGGAATAGACCTTGGAATAGAGGGAGTTAGAGAAGCTAGTTCTATAGTTCCTTCCTTATTAGGTGAAGGCATGGAAATTGAATGAATAAGCATGGTTGAGTCAATTGGAGGTGTAAGAATGGTTCTAAAAGAATGAGATTGGATAGGAATAGTAGATTTGGAAGCTTTGGGAATAGAGTCTTTCTAGACTAACATCCTAACCTTAGTGGAGATATGAATAACTGGAGGAAGAATGGGCTACATGGTTGGATCCTTTCGCATAGGAAGAGAGGATGGGAGTTCAAAAGAGGAAGGTTTCTAAGGAGGTGGCTTGGTTGTCCCTATCATCTTCTTCCTCAAAGGAATTCCTTCTTCCTCCACATCTCCTTTTGCTCCTATAGTTTTCCTCTTATATGTTTTCTTGGCCTTTTGACTAGGAATAAATTTCTTCCCTTTAGAGGCCTCCTTAAAATATCATGACTATTCTCAGCATTATCTAGTCTTTGAATATGAAGAACACTTCATGTCTTTTTGATGTTGTGGAATGAAAGGAACTCTAAATAATCATCTATTAAGACCCTTAAGACTTTATAGCTTATAGTGGGTAAAGATGAAACTAAGTTCTTATTGTTGAGGTGTCAAATAGTTCCCCCAAAAAAAGGGTGGACCAATAGGTGGGCATTAAGTCATGTTTTGTTGGTGGGATGATACAAGATCATTTATGATTGGTTATTTAGTCATTAAATTTTTAGTAGTTATAGTACAACACTAACAAGCTTAAAGTCAGAACTACTCTACTAAACTTTTAAAAATATTGGGCATTAAATGCACATATATTATCTCACCTATTAGGTCTTTTCCCTATATCTAGACCTTGAACTAGTTATACATGCTATAGGCTTATTCTTCAGTCTTCATGGCTTTTAATGTTCCTAATGAGTCTCATAGTCCTAATTTAACCATTTATAAAACTCTTTTCATGAAGCTAAAAACCTACTTAAAACCTACAAAATAGACAGGATAGGACCCTAATATCTTTTTGTAGATCTAACCTAAATGACTTATTAAACCTAAACCTAAAACCTAGAAGTCATTTTATTATGTTTAAATCTTTAATTTAAAAATATCCATATATCTATGACAACTTGATGCTTAACAAAGGGATAAAGGGGACAACAACAATGGAAAAAATTTAAAATAATGTTGAGTGTACATAGGATGGTTTCAAAGACTGAATAAAATGAGACACTTAGGAATGATAAACATGGATTAGGAACAAAATATGATTTATGGTAACATGGCTAGATGGAATGACATTTAGGCTATATATAATAAACTTCATCAAATGGGATCTTATTTTGTACAAATAGAACATTAACGATGTATATACCATTACTAATTTCACCTTAACATAAATGACATATACCTTATGCAAGATTTTATGGAAACATACATTTTATATATCCATTTTGCAAGTGAATAGAAGAAAGGAAATCATTACAATATTAAACATGCATATATAAAGACCATTATATTCATAAAGACCTATCTCTAGACTAGATCCCCACCTTCTATGCATGAATGATTTTCTAAGTCCTTCTTTGTCACTTAATCCAAAATTATAGTCATAACCAAGGTTTATAGTATACCAACTAGTTTTAAATTGCTTCAAAATTTGTTTGCTAAAGCCAAGTAAATTAAGACCAATCCCTCAATCCATGCTTCCATTATGTTCTTCACCTCTGAGTCAAATCCAACCATGGGTTCAATGAAAATTTAATTCAGCATGTACATAGCAAATAGGGAGTCAAATCCAATAGTGAATCGATCAAATTCAAGTTAACTTAAGAACGTACATACTTACATGTTGTACATACATACATACATATACATGCATATGAACTTATTTCTTGGATATCCTTTATAGTGTAAAAATTAATAGTTTAGGTTTGAAAAGCTCTCCTAATTCAATTATATATAATTTTCCAAACATCTCTAGATATCAAGTTGAAATTTTTATATTGTTTATAAAGTCCTATTAGTATGCTCAAATCTTGTACTTTTGTATATAATGTATAAATGGAATCCCATACATAAGAATGTAATTTATTGTGTTCATCTTTTGGTGCATATATGTAAATATTTATTATCTTCTCAATTCGAGTCTTGTAGGTGTAGTTGTAGCCAATAGGTCGACATGAACTTAGTGACATGTTTAGGAGTTTGAATGTAATACATGAGTGTGTTTGTAAACAACCTAGTTGTTATTGAAGTTTTCTCTTTAATTGTCATCTTTTAAAAACCTCAAGAAAACATTTCTGACTAAATTGTTCACTCATTAATCATAACCTCTAGGATTAGGACTTCTATTGATATTCAGGGTTTGTGGACATGCAATATATTAAGTAACAATAGCCTAACTAGTTAATTATTTTTAGGATTTTGATTTCTATGAAAATTGCACAAATTTATAAGAAACAAAATCAACTTAAAATTTACCTGGTGCAGGAGCACCTACCTGACAGCTGGTCTGGATAAGGCAGTTAGTAGTTTAGGTCTGGTTTATGTTTCCTAGAAGGTCTGTTAGACCGAATGCATGTAATAAGGTCATGCTGATCATGATAAGATCATGCTGACCGGGCTTTTGCTATTTTTAGGTAGTTAGTTATAACAGCTGTCATGATATATGTTCGGTGGGATCTCCCAGCCGCTTGGAGAGTTCCCAGCCGCTTGGAGTCGGGTCAGTAGTACTCGTAGGCAAATCTTTATAAGCATGAGATCGGTTGATTGTAGATCATCGATCAGCAGTATAGTCTTGCATCAAGCAGAGGAGTTCGAGTGTGCTGTGTGAGCAGCAGTATATTGTATTTACATCTTTTGAAATCGAATAAAGAGATCCTGTTATTGTTCATCCTCTGGTGAATTCCATTTCTTGTTTGATTCGCTGGTTTGGTGGCCATATGGATTTGCTGATCCATTCCACCGGTTGATCCGTCTGATCGGTGGAATGGCAATGTACAGTAGGTTAGTAGTTAGTTTGTTTTCCATTTGTATGCAGGTGTGCAGGATCGCGGTCGACAGATGTTGAGGAGCCTAGCATCCTCATGTGCTAGGTCAAGTTGAGAAGTTCAAGTTGAGAAAGATCACCCTAAGACTGGATCGGGTCATCCCTGGAGGATCGGCGAAGTGAAACTTCGCAAAAGCTGAAAGTTCGGTAAAGACGGCATCATCAGGATATTTCTGCAAATATCCTGCAGTCGGGTTAGGCATCGTCATCCGGATAAGTGAAGGAGAGCATGATGTTGTCGATTGCATGAAGTGCGAGTTCGTCGGGGTGATCATCATTAGGAGTTGCCGAGGAGGAGTGCATCGGCATCAGGTAGAAGATCGGGTCATGAAACTGTTGGAGTTTTCATGTTGCGAGTGCATCAGGATGTTTAGGTCGGACATAGACTAAGTGCATGTATCGGCATCAGGATCATCATATCGGGAGTGCCAAACATCCGCGTATCGCGAGTAGATGCGGGATGAAAGTTTGTTTTTTTGACTAAGTGTTGAAGAGGTCATCAGGATAACGGGTGACGTCATCATCATCAGGATATGACGTCATCGTCATCAGGATATTGAGATATCCCCCCTGTGCGAGTTTATCCTGCCGTTGTTAAGTGGTTAAGTATCGGCATCGGCAGAAAGTGTATTAGCATCATCAGGAGGTTTCGAAGAGAACCGGATAAATTATATCATGATGCTGTTGCTTGTATCGTCGGGTAGCGGAGCGTCGAAGGTAAGCTGCTGAAGGCGATCGTCATCAGGATATTTGAACAACCGGATATTGGTTATCCTGCTGACGAAGGTAGTGTTGAAGATCATGATGAAGACGTTAGAGTTCGGAGCCCGATGAACAGTGCAACCGGAGGATGTGTGCGCCCGCTGAACATCATGATGATGATGTTAGGAGGAAAGCGGAGGTGAATAGTGGTCGGCAGGAGGACAATTGCGATCGTCCGAAAGATGATGATGCTGACTGTGTAACGCGAAACATGATGCTGTTGGTGGTTTTAGGAAATATGATGATGATGGCGAAGATGATGATGATGAGGTTGGTCTGCAGACATTCATGCTATATGCGAAGGTTATAGTGTGGATGCCTCTGCATCATTACCCAAATCTAGGAAATGATAACATGGCCCTATATGGATTGACATTTAGGCTATACATTAAACTTTTAAGAATGATATATTAACTAAGATCATTTGAAATTGTCTAGACATACATACATACATACATAGTAAAATAAGATTATAGGACTCAAGACAAAATAATGTTGACTAGATACTAGGACATAAATTTTGATTCATGTCATGATTCTTAAATGTATAAATTTTGATTTTAAACATTTTCTAACAAGTTTAAATTTTGAATTCATGTATATGTTAAATTAAATGTTTTAATATATTTTTTAAAACACACAAATTTATATATTTCCAAGTTTTCAATTTATATGTATATGTATATTTAAACATATGTTGTGCATGCAATTTAATATATATTTTCAATTCCTAATTTGATTTTAATTATTTTTTGTAATTGCAACTCTACTTATAGACCTTATTTGTACACAGGACCCCCCCCTCGCCCCCCCACCTGAACCCACCCCCCACCACCACCACCACCATTGTATGATGAGGCTCATTTTCGAGCAACAATTGATGAAAATATACAAACATTGCAAGAAAAAATCAATTTCTTGCAAAGCCAAATCTAAACCCCTCCACACATTTCATGGTTTGCATCTATGATGCAAACTATTATTGATTTAGTGAGAGCTATCCACACAGATCTAGACACATTCCGCTCATGGCGGGAAGAGAAGAGGCAATTTTATGCAAAAGGTCTCTCATATAAAGAGATCAATGATTTATATATTACCAAAAATATAATTGCCCCATATTTTATTAATCCCTCCATAGGTGAACAAGTACAACCAAATAAAAAGAGGATTTCAATCAAATGGTGCACACATCAACAGATAGCTGATAATTTTTGGGAGCGATGGTGGATGGTCTTTGACCATCCACCTCATGCTAATTTTGAGGTTCCCTTTTATTTTATGAAAAAAATTTATGGGTGGAGTTTGAGATGGGTAAAAATCCCAATTATTTTGATATGAGATCATTTTAGGGCGTGGGTGGTGGAATGCCACAGCATAGACCAGGGGCACGTGTCGATCCAAATCGACATTTTCCCCCTGCACCTATTGTCCCTTCTCCACCCTCTATTTATGTGCCCTTTCACCAGCAGACAGTCGTCTCAGCACTCAGAGTGTTATCATTGCTCTCAGGAAACTTAACTAACCAAGCTACCCACTTGGCAGATGAAGTTAATCCTGGAGAGCCTGCATAGCCTAGAGGAGCATCTGATGATGGTCCTAATGCATCACCTAGATTGACACCATTGTGGTCCACACCGTATTATTGTCAGAATTATCATCATCCATGTTTTGGTCCTACATCTACTTTGGAGGAGTCCTTTTTGGCTACATTATTCACTCCTATGGACTTGGTATGTATGCCACATTTAATAAAATTAAAATTAATACAAATTATTATAGATTTGGACAAGTATCAATTATCAATCTTTTAAAAAAAATTTAAATATATATTAATAAATATATGTTCATGTTGATTGGTACAGATGACTCCATCAGTTGCTGCCACTTGATCACGGCTGGACCATTTAGTGTCAACAGTAGTAGAGTTGGGTAGACTTTATACGGTCGAGGTATAAAAATTAGGACCTCCAAAGATTATTTAATTAGATATATCTAAACTAATAATATATAATTTAATACAGAAATGTGTCATTTTAATTTAAAGCAGATGGGAGGTCCTGGCACTTTTGTGTCAAACCAACCTAGTCATCCAGGACTAGTGGTAACATCATCTATAGAGGATCCTGCTTCATATGCCATGGTTTGTATCTTAAAATTGTACATTTTTAGTTTAAATTTGAATTTCTAGTGTAATTTTATGATTTTAAATTCATGTCTTTAAAGTTGAATTTATATATACATGTACACATATATATGCAAGATGAGATTAGTTTAGGTGTAGGCTCAATTAATCCTATCATTGATTAGACGACATAGATGCATGAGTCATCTCTCATATTTTAGGTCCTATAGTTAAAACCCTATGTGATTTCAAATTCTTTTGTATCATTCAATATTGCATTTTGTATCTATACTCTAGAGCCTAGAATTCATGTGTTTTATTGAAATACTGGAATTAGCGACACAGACATTTAATTTATCATCTGAATCAGCACCATCTGTTGTACAAGAGCATGGCAGGAGAGATGATGAACTTGTTGTGGAATGCTTAGAAATTTTGAAGTTTAGATTTAAAAATTTAATTTGATAGTTTGGTTTTAAATATTTGATTTAAATTTAATTAGGATGTAATTTTGACATTAAAATTGATTTGAAGCTTCTTTTTCTTGTACATAGCATGAGTTGCCCTCTCAGTCACATGGGACCAAAAGGTATCTTGAAATGGATGATGATCAAACTTAGTGTGCACACATGTTTTAGATTGATGGATGGATGATGGATGCACATGGTGATGATGTATTAGATTGTTTATTTCATGAGGATTTTATGACTATTTTAGTATTGACTAGACATATATATTTTGTGACTATTTCACTATTTTTACATGGACTGTTATTATGTCAGTATTTATTTCTCATAGACTATTTCATCTAGACTAGATTTTTCTATTTATTGGATTTCCACTATATGCATCTATAGTCAAACTTTAATTTCATATATCTCATATTTAACACTTCAAATTAAATGACATGTTTAATTACATAGAATTGTAAAACACTAATTCTAATTAGATAAGGGAAAATTTTCAATTGATTTAATTTATTAAACATTTATTAGATATAGACTCTAGGTTGGATATTTATATACTAAATGTACCTGCCTTAAATAAATTAAAAAAATAAAATAAAAATTAACTTTGTTGACCTAGAATGAATATGTTTGGATTTACATGAGTCAAATGTTGGGACAATTGTTAAGTTTTAATCGAGTTAAATATTTAGGAAAATTTTATTGATTAGATTTGTCAATCTAGTAACCATGTTTAATCAATTTATTTTTAAATCTAGATTAAACATTTCATAGATCAATACCTTCCCTATAAATTTACAAAAAGAATTTAAAGAAAATTAGAGAAATACATGTACCTTTTAAATTTACAATTTAAGAAATTTAGAAGATTAGAGAAATTTAAGTCTACCCTAAATTATATCAAAAGAAAAATAGAGAAAGTTATAGGTAACCTAAATATCAAAAGAAAAATAAACAAATACCTATAACTTTGAATTGTTATATATAAATTTGATAAATAATACTTGGTTCTATCTATTGACATTTCTTCTGAATCAGCATTAGGGTTTGCCACTTCTAATGCACAGGCAGATTCAGGCCAACTGAATACAGGAGGTTGCGTGAGCTCCTCCCCTTCACTTCTGGTTCTGCCGCACCAAGGGGGGTATCCCTATAACTCAAGATGTAACCTTGACTAGCTCAAAGATAGAAGGATCTAACTTGACAACAACAGGCAGAATACTCTCATGTATGGACCAAGATCTGTATGATAGATCACAAGGCTGGCAACATTCTTGGACATGATGTCTGGTTGGGTATGAGAGCATGCAGGGGGTTCCTAATCCTACTCCTACAACTAACAGGTGGAAGTATGAAATGGTTTGATATGAATTTGGATGCAAAGCTGGACATGGTGTATAACACAAAAACACAGCATGATTGGTGCCTATCCAGGGCTTGGAGTCGGTAGACATACACCTGTGAATGATCAGCATGAATAGCTAAAACTGGATTTCAGGGGGATACACATGATATCTGCCCTACAGATATCTTCCAATATAGAGTGTTGAGCTATCTCTACTTATGGCATCCCTACTGCAGTATACCCTTCCCAATGTTCAACCTGAAAACAGTTTAATCTGCCCCTTGAGCAGAGGTTAAAAGATCAGACATTCAACATAGGAATTCTATGCTCTAGAATCTAAACATAAGCAAACATCCAGATCCAGAAGAAGGATACATGCAATACTGGAGACAGAATTAACACAACACATGCTAAGATAGCATTACTCATACAAGATCAACCATGAAATCAGTGGATTCATGCCAAGTCCTACAACAGGAGATACATAAACTCACAAGATCAAGCTGTACAGAGCAACCAGATCAGCTGGTTTTGGATTACAGAGCCAAAAATCATCAACTTTCAACAACCTTTGAAATGAGCAACACCACCCGCTTATAACAGCCAGGTAGGTGCTCAGCAATTAATTACAATGTTGACCAAAATCTCGCCAGATACACGGTATCATGAAAATGGCGCTCAAACACAACCAGATTGGCGCCCAAACTTGAATGCAACAGGTAGGGGAGGAGACAGGAAGATTTCTCGAGCCCTGCGCCATCATCCGCTGATTGACACCTTCAGTCGGGTACCAGATCAACCCACGCCATCACCCATACCTCTGCAACCTTCGCCATTAATGGCGCACCAACCCGCGGCCTCGGGAAGAACATCATACAGACTATCGCAAGCATTTCCCGCCGAGATTCATCATCATGATATTTGAAAATGCAGGATAACAATATCCCACATGCACCCCGCGATGACCTCAATAACACTTTATATACTAGGTCATGAGCATATATCATGTCGGTGCTTTTGCTCCTGACGACATTAGTATATAACCTCATCATCATCATCCCTCAGCAGCATGATATCCGGTTGTTCGAAATATCACCCTGACGTCATCATGATATTTGAAATATAACCTGCATGATAATCGGCACAACCTGATCCATCGGAGGAACATCCTCCTGCTGAGCTTATACCAAAAGTCTGGTCGATGATCATCCTGATGACGTCATCATCATATCCTGCTGACGTCATCATCATATCCGCCTACTGCGCACCTCCTCACATCCGGATGATGTCATCATCATGTTTGCAAATATCAGGAGGTCTCTTCAAGATGATCAGTTGTTAGAAATATGACCCCCGCGGACCTTGATGACGTCATCATCATATTAACATCATCATGATATTCGGAAGACAACCGGATATTCGGAAATATCCTCCTGACGTTCGAACATCAGGTTGCACTGTAGCTCCTCTATAAGATCGGGGCGATAACTGAATATGATGATGCTGCTTGAAAAGATCACCCCCAATAGATAACACGCGAAACCAGCAGGCGGATATCTCCTTGATATCAACATCATCATGATGTTCGAACAAACAAACATATATCCGGGTGATATGAAAATATCACCCCCTCCTTCGCGAATATCATGATGCAGATAGGCAGAAAGAAAAAGATATCACCCTGAGATACGGATGACGTCAGCATCATCAGGATGAGAAACAAAGAACAAGAAGTGATACAACATCATCAGGATGATATTGACTAAGATCATCCTGACGTTCCAAAATATGATGACCCTAGTGAATATCGGGTCGCAATTACAACTCTTCAACAACATCATCAGGATGATGTTAACCAAGATCACCCGATGATAAAAATATCACCCCGGCGAAAATATCATGAAGGCAGAAAAATATGATGACCTCCGCAAGCAGCAGGATGATAACTGGAAATATGATGATGAACACGACCCTTAGGAAAAAACAAGTTAGGTCGAGCAATTCAAAGAATAAGCAACATCATCATCATGCTCGCGCAAGGTGATAAATGGAAGATCACCGGAGACTTTGAAACATCACCCTCGCAAGCAGATGAGGGCGCACTGTAGCTCGGCAGCATCATCATGATAAAAACCAAACATCACCCGATGACTGAATATGATGATGATGACGATGAAAAACCCAGTCGATGAAGAACATGATGATGCAGACCATCGAAGACAAGATGATGATGATGACCTCCTCCTCAGGAAAACATGATGCTGCAGTTGAAAAATGCTGAGGAGGCCCAACACTTAGAAAAAATGGGCAAGAAGATAAAGGCTTCAAATGAAGAAACCTCCTGATCATGACAAATCAACCCCTGGTCAAAATGAGTGTCAACACTATCTACTAAAACTTTTGAGATTTGCTTCTAGAATTTTGTAAAAAAATAAAATTATAATTTTTAAAAAATATAATAAAATTAGCATTTTGTATGTAATTTCATGAAGAGCACTAAATAATAACTTAATCAATGCATTGATTGGTTTTTCATAACTTCTATGTACAAGAAAAAGAGCTTCCCTTAGATTCAAGAAATATAAATATTCTATACCCATAAGGCCAACCACGTGAAGGTGGAAGCTCATGTGGCCTCACCTAAGACCAAAGACACATGTATTCTAGTTCTATGTAGGACACCTAAGACACATATTGTATAGTATGTATCTAGATAAATTATATATAGACATATATAGTCTTTATACGTTATCATAGTCTAGAGCTAAGTCACCTAGACACCTAGATTATAGTTCTACCTAGTTGACATATAGTATACCTAAGACATAGGTAGAGACACCTAGAAACCTGGTTTATAGTTCTACCTAAGACACATGCTCTAGACACCTATTATATGGTAGACCTAGATGACATATCTAGTATCTACCTAAGCCACCTAGATTGAATTATACCTTATTCTAGTCTCTAGACAAGTAGTTGATATATAGTATCTACCTAAGACATGCCTAGATTCCATTTTATATCTCTAGATAGGTAGTTGATATATAGTATCTACCTAAGACACCTAGATTAGATTAAATGTCTTTTTTTAGTCTCTATCTACCTAGTTGACATATAGAATACCTAAGACACAGGTAAAGACACCTATTATATAGTTAGAACCCGAGACACCTAGAGACACCTAGATTTTATACAATGTTATTCTCTAAGTCTAGATCATCTAAGATTGTATACTTGACACCTAGAAGTTGAAGACTCTAGTTATGAAACATGTGTAGAGATCATACTTGTGCAACAAGAAACAATAGATTTGAATCCTTTCAACACTACATGTGAAATTGCAAAAACAAATCTAGAGGTCAAACCATGATGAAACATATATAAAAATTTAGGTCTCTAGAGATCATTTTATTTAAAGATAGAATTTGTTAAGAAGTTCCATTGAAATTATAATGAAAGGAAAGAACTATTGAAGCATAAATTAAAATAATTAATAGTATAGGTCTAGTGAATACCTGAAATAAAGTGTAAGTGAAATTTAACACCTTCTATGTTTCCATCCTCTATTATGACTGCAAAAAACATCTCCTGCACCATGTAATTAAATGTAAAAAAGTTAGAATGTGTCATGATCTTTAATAGAATTAGGAATATTAATATGAAGGCTTAAGGGGAGTTAAGAGGATGGCTTTAGGGGAGATGTAATCAATTAGGGGAGATGACAATTTACCTAACTTATAGAAGGTAGCTAGGGTATGGCTTAAGGGGAGTTAAGAGGATTGCTTAAAATGGGAGTTAAGAGGAGATGGAATCAATTGTAGTATTTAAATGGTAAGGGCACATACACTAACTTATATCATTTAGCTAGGGGATGACTTAAGGGGAGTTAAGAGGATGTCTTAAGGGGAGATGGTCCAATCAACTATAGTATTTTTGGTAAGGGTACATGCACTAACTTATATCATTTAGCTAGGGGATGGCTTAAGGGGAGTTAATAGAATATCTTAAGGGGAGATGGTCCAATCAACTATAGTATTTTTGGTAAGGGTACATTCACTAACTAATATCATTTAGCTAGAGGATGGCTTAAGGGGAGTTAAGAGAATTGTTGTGTGCTTATACAACATGCCCCATTTTGCCTTAGCAAAATAGACTAGCCTTTTGATTTTTGCTTCTACTTGTGTGTTTCCCTACTTTGGGCGGTAATGGTAAAAGCAGCATCAACTAGTATGCATAAGTTTTGTCATATCTTAGGCATGTTTGGATCTTGAAGTATGAAGTCAAATTTCCAAAGTATAAGTTTTCCCTCAAAAGGCCTACCAAATGAAAGAATGGAATTCCAAGCAGGTTTGCCTTTTGAAGCACCCCAAAATTCCTTAAAACAACGAAGATACAGCCAGTCAAAGTTTGGTCAATAGGTCAACCAGATATTCACATTGCATGTCATCTGGATATTAACTTAATATCTTGGCACTCACTAATATCCAGATGTCAAATTTAAGAGAATTATTAGGTTAAACGTCATATGCGGGATACTAGTTAACATTCCGATCTTACACAATGTCCTGACCGAAAAGATCCACATCCAGATGACTTACGTCATCTTAATCTTGCAAAGGACCCTGTGCACACTCATGTCATCCAAATATTAACTTAATATCTTGACACAAACATCTATGGTGCTTTCTCACGAGGAAGCTTTTTGAAGATGTTGATTCTATGTAGGGTTACGTGATGTTGCCACGTGGTCATCCCGACAATGTGTCCCGAATGACTTTTCAACTAGATCCTGACTATGAACATTATGCTTAAAAACTTAGTGTCCTGACCAAAAATGTCTATGACTAGATGACATCATGTCATCTCAATATTACAAAGAGCTCTAATCATGTTGACATCACCCAGACATTAGAATGTCAGGATATTAACTTTGCTAATATCCTAATCTTATCTTGACATCCCCATCCTGATGACATCATCTTATTTGTTATGATGAAGTACTTCCACCCTAATGATGTCATGCAATATTTCAACTGGATGGATATTTTGTACTTATAATGTCTAGACCTTAGCCCAATATCCATGACCCAGATCAGGCGATAGCACATCCTCGCGAGAGAATCTTGTCATCAGGAAAGATTCTCTGTGCTACTACGAGATGATGGCATGTGTTCACCTGATACCCTAACCTATTCTAAATGAAATTGAAGCCCAATAAGATTCATTCGATCAATGATGGCTGACCCGATCATCATACTAACATCATTAGGATACCTAGATATCCTGACATTTACATATGGACATCCATGTCTCAATATCTTGATTTAATATATTGAACCCAATAGTCATATCCAGATATCCATATTTGGGCCTCCTCTTACACTTAATGTTATGCTCAATTTCATACATGTTTATCAAATGATTGTGTTTAATTCCTATATGTCTATTTTAGGGTATTGGAGCCAAGTAAATCTTGGAGATGATGTTGTGCAGAATATGCAATAGAAGAGGAAGACTAAATTTTTGAAATTATGGAAGGCTAACTAGATGAGATTGAAGACATTGAAGGATTGAACCAAAATTAGAGGATATCACTGAGTATGCCATCTATCGGCTGGAGGGTGGACTGATTCAAAGATGTTAGAATATTCTTTGCCAGTTATATGATTGCCAACTGGAAATCATGTGCTATCCATATGGACCATTGATTATCATGAGAGGATCCTGATCATTGGATCAATGTAACCATTTTCTGGCCTTTGTTCTATAAAAGGGCCATGAATTGTCAAAAAAGAGGGGGGTCAATCATTTTCATATCTAGCAAAAAAGAGAGCCAATTATTTTCACATCTGGCCAAGAGATCAAATTGTTGTAAACTTAATAGGAGATCAGATTACTGAGATTAATGGAGAATGAATTGTTGAAATTATGGGAGACTAAATTGTTTCAATTCTGAGCACAAGTTGTGATGTTCTACAACTCGGTGAATTCTCTCACATGGTTCTTTCTTCAGATCACTGTAAAGGTACTTGTTCTAAAGCATATTGGATGGAGATGAAGCTACAAATTACATCCTGATTGTAAACTTTATGTAATCTTCAAGTTAATTTCTGGATATGTAATGGTGAAATGTTGCATTCAATAGAAGTGCTTTCATTTTATTGCATATTGTTGTCAACTTTTCCTTTGAAGATTCATACTGGATCATGCAAATTTGTGGAATGTCCTGGTAAAGTATGATTTAGTTTATTTCTCTTCATTACTGTACCGAAACATGTATGTGGATCAGTGGTCTTAGTTAAGTAATTTTGGGAATCTCATTCTCTAAACTCTATTTTCTCATTTTCATTTCATTGAATCACTATCATCATAACTACAATATATAGATAAATGAAAAGTAGAACATAAAATATGTAGATACCCGTAGACATATGAAAATCATTAGCATATTTGAGCTAAATACATGTAGAATTGAAAATATCATGCAAAGAATTACAAATAATGGTAAGAATCATGGAAATATCAGCTTATAGGCACAATATTTACGTAAATTCATTTTGTAGAAGTAGGATCAAGTAAAGATTAGTTTAGTTTCAAGAAAATTGAGATAGTTGCAGAGGAACTAATTGGAAATCATCAAGGTCATTACAAATAATACTGATCAGAGTGGAGATTAACATAAATATACATAAATATTTGCATGTTCAGGTTAGATACAGTAAGATTTAACCTCGTTTGTTGAGAATTTAGAGAGAACAGGTGAAAACATAGCATATTAGGATACAAATCATCTTAAAAGAGTATGTAAGGCCCCTAATGGAAAATAACATATCACATCAACCTCTAAGTAATGTTAGACGATCATGACCTAATCCATGGAGACTTGGAGTCATCAATTCATCCTAAATTGATTGTACTTTTCAAGATAATAAAGGTTTATTGTGTAAACTTTTATTCATGTTGTTTGACTAACATCATCATCAACAAGAATGTATTAAGGGGAGATGGAATCAACTCCAATATTTTGGTAAGGGTGTGCTAAGTTATATCAATTAACTATATTGAAGTTATTAAACTAAATCCTAAGTTTACCTAACTTATGGAACATATCTAAGGGATGGCTTAAGGGGAGTTAAGAGGATGTCTTAAGGGGAGATGCAATCAATTAGTTAAGTTATCAATCATATTAATCCTAAACTAACATCCTAGACAAAGATTAAAAGTTTAAACATTTCTACATACATGTTAATAATTTAAAATATTTACTCCATTGTACCATCTGCATCCTCTCTTTTTTATAATGCATCTATGATTGTCTCATGCTCTTCCATAGAAAGTGTCCATAATTCTTTTGTGACAGGTCTCCCTTTATATCTCACTAATTGTATATTTGTTGCCACAATCAGATGTGAGTAGTACAAAATTTTCTTATGTCTTTCATAATCTTCAAATATAGGTATACCATTCCTCCTTATCAAATATTTACGTAGCCAAGTGCCAGTAACAACCACAAAACCTATTAGATACTCGAATTTATCATCATCTACTCTAGGTTGTAACAACTTATGTTTTGCCTCAACACACTGAGCCAACCAATACTTTGTTTGCTCTTCATTACTCTTGGGTGCAACAACAACATACACAAGTCCTGCAAAAAATTTTCAAATTCAATAAGTCACAAAAATATACATACATACATATGTATGATTAAATATATACTTCCAAAAAAATGTATCAAAAAGAAATATTGAATGAATGTACCTTCTTGTACAAGGTCTAAAATACACCCATAGTCATCTGATGCTTGCAAATGATTATCCTCCTCAAATGTTATCTCATTTTGATCATGTATTTGTAAAGGTGTTAAAGACTTTTGTTGTCATTCTTCAACTCAATCTGTATTTTCACATGCTTCACAATCACCTGCAATACAAAACTAACAAAAACATCTGAGCTCACTAGCCCATAGAGTCCATGTGCTTGCATTTGAACTCTTAAATGAATGCCATATACAATCAAATCAGGGAGGAATGTTTTCTTCTTCAACTAACCAAAACAACCGTTGAACTTTAGAGTTCTCACTTGATCCTATAGTCAATTTTGCATTATACCAATCCACAATTGCATGTGCATCTTGAAACTTTGTTGCATCATAAAATTTTAGTTTCTCCCTAGCAAGAGCCCTTTTCATACATGCTCCAGCTCCATCATGTTCTCCTTTACCATGTCCAGCTTCAAAGAAACTCCAAATATGTTGGATATTATTTTCTTTATGGGCCCTACTTAACTAGTAAAAAATTTGAGAATTTTTGAATTGTCCTGTACAATTGTCTGACCATATGAAATGTTGTGTCATCTAGATTTGTCTTTCTTTTAAGTTGTCATTAAATACTTTGAAACAATACTGCACAAATTTTGATGAATGTAACCGGTTATCACTCACATAGAAATGGTACTCTCTCAAAAAATTTATGTCATCTTCTGTACTATCAACTACATGTCTGTATACAATATGAACAAATATGGCCACCTGTACTGAGTTATAATATTGTGACTGAATCTCCTCTTGCGGAGCAAGTGTATAGTTTTCTACAAAGTCAACCACTGAAAGTATAGTTCCAATTGGAAATGTGTTCTTACAACTGCATAATTGTTCATCAAGCCATTGAACATATTGAGAATGTTTCACATATTTATACACAATTTTATTCTTGAACTCTGTGATGAATTCATGTACACTACTTTGTTTTGTGACTAACTCACAACGTTTTCTAGTTTTTCCATCCTTTAATAGATATTGAACATTGGTGAACCTCTTCACATCCACTAATTATTGTCCAAAATCATTTGAACTACTTTCATGCATGCATTCTCCTAACAACGAAAGGTTACCACATCTATCGCATTATCTAAAAAACACATGGTTTTAAAAAATAGAATTACCCATTAGTTGTTTCACAAAGTATACTTGTTATAAAATCCTTAACTATTGTAGGTGGCATATTAATACCACATTCCTATATAATTTGGTTAGTATGCAAAGTACAATGTATATATCAAAAAATATCATAAAAATAATGAAATTGCACATGAGTTTTACAACAACAAGAGATTCATTGCTTATTAATCTTGACATACCAAGGTTTTCATTTCTCAAATGATCTTTGACTTATACTAAAATTTTCTATAACTGAATCATCTAGAAATTTTTTATATAATTCTGTTTGAGTGATGTCTAAAAGATGTTTTGGATGAGGATCATGATTTTTTGACCCCACCCATAATTTCAAAACATCTCTAGCATTTGATGGAACCCTTGTATTATCATGTCAATATTTTTCAATTAAAGACCTAATTTTATTGTTTAATTTCATTTCAGACCTTTGGAGTCTACCACTAAAAGTCCAACATTGGTTGATTGGATCCTCTTCAATACTTACTCTTCTCTTTGTTTCTCTTTTTAAAGTTACAACATGCACATTTAAATATCCACTTGTCTTATGTATCAGTCTTTTTCTCACAACTGATTTATTAACTAAAGTAGTTGTTATTACTCGATGTACTACATTTTTATCCATAGATCAACTACTTTTTCTATAGAAACAATAGCATTAGCAAAACTAGACATAACTTGTTCCATTGGTTCATCCACCTTTTTGGGTTTTACAAAAATGTCTAATTTTTTCATTACTTTTCTCATTTTTGACATTCTCATCAATTGTAATACAAGTTGGCATTGAAATCCAAGAGTTTTTCTATAAAAAAATTGTTTGTACAATCTATTTGCATGTGTTTGAATTTGTCTCCAAAATATCTTACCATGAAGATCCTTCAAAACATTACTTTCAATTTAAAAAAAAAACATTTTCATTTTCATGCATACAAGGTTTTTCATTTTCATTTTTACTGTCGTGTTTGTAGTAGAAGCATTTATCTCATCAATATTATATCTAGCTTGCTTTAAATCATTAATCTCATTATCATTCAAGGGATTCAAAAACATACCTGGATTCATTCTTATATTTGCATTTTCCATGTTCTTGACCTCTTCTATATTTGCATACTCTACATTCACTTCATCCAAATTGGTCTCTCCAATATTCTCCTCTTCAATGTTCTCCTCCTCAATGTTCTCCTCTTCAATAGTCATCGAACTGGATGCTACATCATTCTTTATTTTTTAATCTTCTCTCTTCTATCTCTTTGTCATTTTGCCTCTTTTTCTTGATGTGCTTCAATTTCTTCAATTGTCATTACCTTCCTCTTCTTTTTTTGTTGATGTTTATTTGATCCCATGGTTACCAAAATGTGTTAGATCCCTTCTTAAAAATGTATGAAATACAAGTAGAAATAGATCCTTTGTTCAATATGATAGTTGCTTGATATTTGTTTGATCTCTCCAAGAAATTGAATCCTTCTAAAAAATAGATTTCCTACTTAATTCCATTTGAAAATTCTCCTTATGATTGAATCCTTGTAAAAATTGCATAAAATATTTCCTCTTGAGAGCTCGAATTAACACTTTGCATATAAAGAAGTCACAAATTCATCATTGTCGGTGTATTGGTAAAAATGAATGTCTCTCCAAGAAATTGAATGCCTGTAAAAAATAGATTTTCTACTTCATTCCATCTGAAAATTCTCCCTATGATTGAATCCCTATAAAAATTGCATAAGATATGCCTCGTTGAGAGCTCGAATCAACACTTTGCACATAAAAAATCAAAGAATATGTCGCTCGGTCATACTGGTAAAAGGGAATGTTGTAGGGTTTTAGTCGTACTACCAATTTATGAAAAAAATAATGACTAAAATAGAAATGGGTGTCCGTTTTTAAATGGGTACCCATTCTAAAAAATAAGAAACAGGTACTCATTCTATAAAAAATAAATATGAACAAATACCCATTTGTAACGGGCACCCGTTACGAGTGGGTACCCATTTAAAAATAGATGCCTATTTCTTGTTTTTTCAAATACGACACCCACCAATTTGCATTGGTTTTAGGCTTGGTAAAGGCTTGGAAACCGGAGCCTAATCCTTGGACCTACAACTAAGAAGCCATGAAAACAATGGGAGAAAAACTATTTTCACCACTGTGGCTGACGACTTTTTTTTTCAAAATATTTTAACAAAATTAAAACCCATTGTAGATATAAAAGTCTAGTTTTCAATTATGTAATTTTTTTTTACTATTGAACATAATTTTCTATTTACTAATTATTTTCTAAACAAACTAGTTCATAAAATTGAAATAACATAGCTTACTATTTTTTTAATAACTTTTGATTTTAAAAGTTTCTTGAAAAAAAATTATGTCTAACCAAACTAGACATCATTCTCTACATGATAAATTTTTTTTTTATTGAATTGTTTAGTTTAGGTCAAATTATGTTGGCCATACATGAGGGGTTTTAAAAAACACTAATTAGGGCCATTAAAAAATTAATAAAAAAATATTTATCAAAAAATTACAGAAACTATCTTGACCAAAATTCAACATCCTGAGAATCTTTCCACAAAATTAATTAGAAAAATACATTAATTTAGGTCAAATTATGTTGACCGTACACATGCATGCTTTTGCAAAAAATATGGGACTTTTAAAAAACCACTTTTTGTACATCCAATAAAAAACCATCTTGCATCATCTGGATATTAGAAAAAATTACATATTTGAAAACTAGAAATAAAATCCTACATTTCTTATTTTTACATCATCTTAATATTTTATGTACAAGTACTTCAAATTGTCACTCCAAGTACGACAAAATTTTAAAAATAGGAAAAACACTTCCACTTTTTGGCCAAAAAGTGTACTCATCTTCTTGCACTTACCTGCATCACCCGGAGCAACAAGATCAACACCCAAGGCCACACAAACTTTTATTTTTACAAATATCAAGGACACTAGTACTTGGGCGCTAGTGTCTAGGTGTTTAGGATCTTTTCAGGGGTTGTTTCTAGAGGATAACACTTGGAACTAGCATCTACTTCAGAATTCAATCTTCTTTCAACAGAGTTCTACACATCAATCCACAAGGGTGCTAAACCTAGTGTGAATTGCCGGTGTCGATAATTTATGACAAGTTACATAGGGATAGGAGGAACAAACAGAACCCCCAAATGTTGGGAAACCATGGGGGAAGGGGTAGGATCTTGCAACACAAGATTCTTTTCTCATGCCACTGAAGAGGTAGGGGGAAGAAGAGCAACCACTGAAGGTCAGGGAACCACAGGAGGAGGGGGAAGAGAACTCAACATTAGTTGATTTCTTCGTATTGTTGAAGAGATGAGAGGAACAAAAGTAACCATTGAAGGCTAAGAAGTCTCAGAAGCATGCAACGCATGAGGTTGTATCAGAGGTGGACCTCTAGACCTCGAATAGGAGATTGAAGGTGGTACTATGGAGTACAAATCAGAAGCATAGGAATAAGGAGGTGTACACTATATGGGCTATGTTCCTTGAACTACTAGAGGGGTAGTAGAAGGAACAACAATAGCCTCTGAAGGTGTACTCCTCAAAATGTGAATCAAGCACAAACACGATAAGTCAATTTTAATATAACATATGATCCCTCTCCTTGCTGATGGTGACCTCCAAGTCACTATCACTCTCATGGAAAAAGCTAGTTGAGTGGAGGCATAACCTGAGGGTAGTTCTATTCACATGGAAGTAAAACATCATAAAGAGCAAGTGGTTGGTCTTGGGGCCTAGTCTGTGTCAATGTTTGTTCTATATTGGAGATAACCCTATGACTTGAGTGGTCACTAGTTGTCAATCTCCTATTTGAATTCCTAAGGTTCCAATGTCTAGTGGTTAGATTGTTCTTCTCATTGATGAGCCTAGAATTTTGTAACCTTTCTTTGTTAGCTTGTATAATTTGTTTACGATGTTTTCTTGTCATATGACCGTAAGTGTGTGTTCGTGTTCTTGAGTATGTTGTGGTCTTGGGTCTATTTCCTCAAGGATATGATGCAGGAACATCTAGAGGCATAAGGGCAATCTTGGATCACCCAAAAATAATGTTGATTCAAAATTGATGTCTTTATTTTCATTTCTTTTCAAAATGTGTGTTTTTCAATACCTATTTGCTTGAATAATGATTCAGAACCTTCAAAGTTTCCAACAGTGCTAAGGATACTAGAATTTACTATTTTTAGTAAGTCTTTATTAGAGAAGCAATTGAGTCCAAAATTTTCCCCAAAGCTTTGAAATAGTCAAATAAGCATTCTTGGTAAATTTTAGCTCAAGATCATGTCTGGATTTCAAGATATTAAAGTTTCAATTTTGTGAGGTCCCCTAAAAAGTTTTGAAAGCAAATATGAGGCACTAAAACATCCCATAACACCTTAAAAAGTTTATGGAAATCTGTTTAGTGATTTCTGGCATGATAGTTCACTTCGTGAGCTTTTCGGTGCTTCAAACAGTTCGTCAATTGGACACCCAAATCAAAAGTTATGCTTCCCAGAAGTTGACCTATTTTTGGAGGGACTTACAAATTTCAAAATTTTGGCTGGAGGCCACCAAAATGGCTATTTATGGCTATTTTTGGGAACCCTACATAATAGTAGAGATAAGGGGGAAAGTTTAGAGTCAAGAGAAAAGGAGAACAGAAACCCTAGCTAATTTGGGGTTACAGGAGGTAGAAGGTTCCAGAGTCTAGAGATAGGAAGTTGTAATGTGTTGCAGCCTGTGGAGGATTCATCTTCTGATTGTATTTGAGTTTCTATAATGTAATGGGTTGTCCAAATTGTTGATGGGTGTTTTTGTACTCAACAACATAGGTATGATTGATGGTATCACACCTCTCTTGAAAAAGGTATCCTATCTAAGATAGGACTGCCCCAAGGATAATACAACTAGGTCTTAGCTTGCTTGGAATGACTTAATGGTATGTCTAGTTGTACCAACAAGGGGTCTTACGTAAAACCCAGGGTTTATGAAATATGGCAGCAATGGATATGCAGAAACCCTAGATGCTTCAAACTGTGAAGTCTAAAATTTTAGCAGATGATCAATGTAATGCTGCTCAAATCCTAAATCTACCAAACTTTATGTAAATAAAATGCAAAAGGAAAAGGGAGAGAGAGAAGGGATAAGAGATCCTAAGTGACAGTCACAACAGGGTAAAATGTTGTAGATAGACAAATACTTTCAATAAACTTTTCCCTATTTCACCAAGATTGGAAACCCACAATGTTGCAAGAAATGATACAATCTTCAAAGGATCCCTATGATTTTCAAATTGCATTCACTCATTAAACACTCAGACAATGGTACAACTTAACTAGTGGAATGCAACCAAACTATATTCAATGACATGGCCCAGGCTAACTATACACAACAACTTACCATCAACAAGTACTAATAGTATGGACCAAAGCATTCATCAGATATCTTAACATTTACCCATCATTACAAAAGCACAACTAATTAAATTCAGATTGATATGAACCATGAAAAGTAAAGAGGATAACACAAGAACACAAATTCCCAGCAACCTGCAAAACTTGCTTTGTATTGATCACAATTTGGTAGAATCTCAATAATTCATTATCAAATCTTACTTACAAATGAGAGAAAAGGATGGACCTTTTATAAACAAGGCACCATACCGAGTTTTTAATGGACGGTGGAGATTAACTCAACACCAATGGTCCAGATTACATGGCATTTAATGAAGTACAATAGTTTGTTACATTTTTGGATTTGCATTTGTCCTTTAGGAAAAAGACAAAATACAGCTTGCAAATACATTGAATCTAGACAAAATGGATACCCATTTGGTGGTATATGATGAAAAGTCAAATTTTAAGGCCTAATAAAGCCAAAATAGAGTCACATGACACTTAAAAACTTGAGCTGATGTGGATTCATGGGATTCCAAGTGTTGACTGGATCAAAGGAGTATTTTGGTGAAGGTATATGCAACTAGATGCTTGCTTGACTGATTCTTGATGATTGGACTGCTGGGACAGTTGTATGCATGTCTTGGTGATCAAGTCTAAGGTCATTTGAGTGGTATTTTTGGGAAAATATCAAAAATATATTTTTGGTATTTTCTACATCGCAGTAAATTGCATTTTTGAAGGCCTTCAAAGTGGAATGGGGGTTCGAATCTTCATCACTTTAGAAACTGAGTAGCTCAAACTAGATAATTAGTTTATCTTTCCAACGAGTCTAAGAAGTTTAAATTCTGATAAAATAGCTAGGAGTTATGACCCCTGGACTAGATCACTTAGACATTGGACTGGATCTGCAGGAACAACAATGAAGTAGACTTGATCTTTTATATCTTTAGCTCCTATATCTCATCTCCATCATCTTGGACATCATACTAACTTCCTTTTGCATGTGCAGCAGCAATTTGGTTGATAGAATGTCGATTCCACAGTTCTAGGTCAGTACTGCATCTCTTGTGTGTTCACCTTCCAAGATGGCTCCAATTGGCTCTTTTATCCTCTTAGACCTACAATCAACAAGGCAAAGCATCAATTTCATCTTAACAAGTTATTTTCTATCATTTTGATTCAGAATATGTCCATTTGCAGCCATGGATTAATCTAGGACAACTCACTGTCAATGTTGCTTCCTTATAGACAACTTCATAAATTCAGTGATTTTTTCATGATTTTCTAAGTTATTCATCATTTTTTAGTACCCATTTGGCCAATATATTGATCTAGGAAGCTTTTGTGGTCATTTGAATATATTTGGAGACTTTTATTTCATGTTTTTCTAGCCTATTTTTGCAAAAAGTAAGATTTTTGGGGGTCACGAACTTTTCATGTGCAGTAGCATTAATTATCGTAAAACATGCCAAAAATCAACACAAACTTGGTAAAATGTTCATCATGATATGACAAATGATTGTGCAATTCAAATCCATCAAGAAAATTTAATTTGCTCCTTGAAAAACTCAATTTTTAGGCCAAAATATTTAAAAAAGCACTGATTTTGGGGGTCACTAACTTAGGGGGATTTCACCTCCAACTGACCTAGTAGGGATTTCACCTCCAACTGACCTAGCAGGGATTTTGGCCCCATCTGACTAAAGTCAATGAAGGTCATTTTTAATGCAGGTCCGTGAGGTGCAATTCTAGTGCAAAATAGTTTTGGCGCTAATTTGGGGTCTGACCAACCTTAGCGGTAGTGTGGAAAGAAGTAAGTTGGAGGTCAATTTGGCACAAGTCAGCATCATTTGTTTTTAGTGCTAAGGGTAAAAAATGTTCTTTTCTGTATTTTAGCGCGAGTTTGGATGATGGCCAACCAGCTCAATTTTGAGAGGTGACTGACCAAAGGTCAGTGGAAGGGTATTTTTATGCAAGTCAGTAGATTGGTAATTTAGCGCTAGACTAAGGTTAGCCATCGACGGGGATCTTAGAGGTTGTTGACTTTAGCAGGACTTTTAATGCTATCCGACCAAAGTTAGTGAGGACCGATTTCAGTGCTAGGTCAGTAACTCAAGATTTTAGCACTTAGTCGATTCTTTGGGTTCCGGTAGGATTTTTTGAAGTAACTGACTGACTTTGTTCTTTTGGGGTCGATTGAGGGTGCTTTTAGCGCAAAGTTGGAAGGCTCAATTTTTAGTGCATAGAAACTTAAATGGATATCAGGCTCCTTCCTTTGCAATGTTTTGTGCGGATCTCGACACCTTGGGACTTAGCATGAAATTTGGTGATCATGGACCTAGTCGAAAGATCGGCTTTATGGCGCTTAGTCGATGACTATTGATTTTAGCACTGGGTAAGTGGACTTGCATTTTAGTGCTTGGTCAATTAGGTTTGATTTTAGCACAAAAGATTGTTTTGACTTGTTTCTAATGGAATTATGACTTGACTTGAACCCTTAGGAAACTTAGCAACTCATGACTCACCCTTTTCAATGCAAAAGACTATAAACTAACTCCAATCAAGTAAAATACTCAAATTTGGAGCAAATCTTGCATTCTAAGCACAAATTCACCTTCTCATAATCATAAGTAACAAAGGTTGAGACTCCAAGCCAAAGCAAAAGAGAGGGTCTCCATTTGGCAAAATGGGGCGTGTGTGCAAGGCATAACACAAATCAATAAAAGAACATTCTATTTTCTATGTGCAATTTTTATTGTTGTGTGTTTTGTGATTTACCCCTTCATCAAGTAGTATTAGAGCAAGGGTTCCTAAGTGTGTAGATAGATCACCAACCATGAGGTAGTTTGTACTAGGACCAGAGGTTGTGGGTTTACTATGGAGATCAAAATGCCTCCACAGAGAAACCATGTTGGGAGAAATGCCTTGATGGAAGATGGTTTTAGAGCCATACAAAGGCAAATCGATGCATTGCAAGAGGAGTTGTGAAGAGGGTTTGAGCTGAGAATAAGAGAAGAAAGCGAGGATGAAGCTGGAGAAGAGCTATCTGAGGAAGAACAAGAAGATGCAGTAGACTTTGTAGAAGTTAGGTTGTTGAGGGTCATTTCAAAGATCAAAAAGAGGCCCAGGATCAAAGTTTCTACCTATTCTGGATATTTGAGTCCAAAATAGCTTATTGATTGGATTAATGACATGGAGGAATATTTTAAGTATGAAGACATGGAGGACCCAGATTGGATCAATTTGCAAAAACAAAGTTGAAGGGCCATGCTAGTATTTGGTGGAAGGAGGTCCAGTTAGAGAGAAATAGAAGAGGAAAAGGAAAGATTACCAGATGGGATCGGATGGTGGACAAATTGAAGAAGCAGTTCATTCTTGTGGACTATGAGATGGAGTTGCTAAAGAAATTGCAAGGATTGAAGCAAGGTAACAAGTCTGTCAAGGAGTATACAAAAGATTTTTATAAGATTACTATTAGGATAGGCTATGCAAAGGCCAACAAGGAGAAGGTAGCCCATTACATTAATGGGTTGAGGCCAGGTATTTAAGAGGAGATGAGTCTAGTCAAAATGACCACCATATAAAATGCGTACCAATTTTTCCTAAAGGTGGAAGAGAAGCTGAATAAAATATTCAATAGTAAGCAAAGGGTAAGAGGTCAAGGTGGAAGGACTGGTGGAAGATCCTATGGAGGCTGTAATGATGATCAAAATAAATGTGAAGAAGTTGGCACCAGTCAAAATCAAAGAGGAGATAATTCCTACCACCCTCATGACCAAAACAATGGTGAGAAAAGAGGAAGAGGCCAACCTGGGAAAGGACATGGAAGAGGAGGTTTTAGAGGAACCTATTTCCAATGTGGAGAAGAAGTGCACTGAGCATATGAGTGTCCACAACATCAAGGAAGGATTAATAGAAGACCTAAAGATAATGCACGAGTTGCACATGTAGATGAAGATGTACATGCTGAACATTCTGAAGATGTTGAAAGGGGAGAAACCCTAGTTGTCAGAAGAACCTTGTTGAATGAGAAGAAAGAACCAAATTAAAGGAAGAGTTTATTTCACACAAGATGCAAGTGTGAAGGTAAGTGTTGTAATATTATTATTGATAGTGGAAGCACTGACAATTTTTTTCAGAGGAGATGGTTAACAAGTTGAAATTGACAAGAAGAAAGCATCCACAACCATATCAGATTGCATGGTTGCAGAAGAACTATAGAGCTTTGGTCAATGAATAGTGTTTAGCTGTTCAAGATTGGGGACTACCATGATGAGGTGTTGTATGACATCATATCGATGGATGCATGTCATATGCTATTGGGAAGACTGTGGCAGTATGATAGGTGTGCTATCCATGATGGCCATGCAACCACATATTCCCTAACAAAGGATGGAGTTCATCATAAGTTGAAGCCCTTGAAGGAGGTGGAAGAAAAGGTATGTAGTACTACTAGAATTTGATTGGTAGATGGTAGGAAATTTTTGGAGGGTATGAAGCATGAGCGTCATTACTTTGCATTGATTCCTTAGATCAGTCAAGAGAAATGTGAAGATGTACCAGCAGAAGTCTCGGATTTGTTGGAAGAATTTTAGGATATTATCTCTAATAATGAACCAGAAGGTTTACCACCAGTGAGGAAAATTAGTCATCAAATGGATTTAATACTAAGAGTTAGATTGCTAAATAAGGCAGCCCACAGAATGACTCCAACACAGAATGAGGAGTTGAATAGACAAGTTCATGAGTTGTTAAGGGACTGATAAGGTAGAGCCTAAGCCTATGTGCCTGCAATACTAGCACCAAATAAATATAGAGAGTGGAGAATGTGTACAGATTACCGAACGATCAACAAGATCACAATCAAGTACAAATTTCCATTGCCAAGAATTGATGACATAATGGATTGTTTGAGTGGAGCCAAGTACTTCATGAAGATTGACCTGAAGAGTGGGTATCACTAGATTAGAATCAGAGAAGGAGATGAATGAAAGACAACTTTAAAGACAAAGGAAGGTTTGTATGAGTGGTTAGTCATGCCATTTGGGCTTACCAATGCACCAAGCACATTCATGCGGCTCATGAACAAGGTATTGAAAGAGTTTTTGGGAAGTTTTGTTATTATTTATTTAGATGATATTTTGATTTTTAGTAAGACTTGGGATGAGTATCTGATGCATATCAAAAGAGTTTTAGAGAAGCTGAGGGAAGAGAAGTTGTTGATTAATCTGAAGAAATGTAGTTTTGCAAAGGAGTTAGTATACCTAGGATTTGTTGTCTTAGAGGAAGGTCTTACGATGGACCCAGAAAAAGTAAGGTCTATCATTGAATGGCCTACACCAAGGAGTGCTATAGAGGTATGATCTTTTCATGGTTTGGCAAGCTTTTATAGAAAATTTATTAGAAATTTTAGTAGCATTTGTGCACCCCTAACTGAGACAATGAGAGGGGATAGAAAAGAGTTTAAATGGACTACAAGAGCAAACATGAGTTTTGATATATTAAAGTAGAGAGTTACTGAGAAACCTATTTTGGCACTTCTAGATTTTAATAAGGTATTCCAGGTAGATTGTGATGCTAGTGGCAGTGCTATAGGAGTTGTTTTGAGTCAAGAAGGTAAGCCCATTGCCTATTTTAGTGAGAAGCTTAATGATGCCAAGAAAAATTTGTTGGCAAGAGACACTATGTGGCTTCATGAGTGTTGTCATTGATGGCAACAAAGTACATCCCACACATCCGCAGGACATGGTGTGTCTCTACCGGAAGTCAGATTGAAGAGTATTTTGGTCTGGTGACCAAGAATAGAGCATGCAACAAGGTCTGACAATCAGGTCTACATCTCTTAGAAGAAGTATCTTTGTAAAGTGCGGACTTTGGGAAGTCAAGAGGAGTACCATGACTAATATATTCCAGAGTTTGAGCCTCCAGTGATGATAGATTGAAAAGATATAAGCACCTGATTGTTGGGTTCCTATTTGGCAGAGTAGACTAAGGAAGACCTAACCAGCAGAGCATCAGACCTTAATCCAGATGGAATATTGATGATGGTCAAGCTTCTTGAGGTATCATTCATGATTGGCCAACATGATTGATGACTTCTTTAACTATCTTTTTGATACACATCACTTAATAAGCAAGGACTCAGTTGACAGACCAAAGTTTGGGAAAATGTTGAGTATTCCAGATGTCAACTAGAAAGATGATTGAAATCATTGATGCGGATATATATACCAGATTGATTTCGATATGAAGGTGTGTGTGTATTGTGGTGTACGAAGAAAAGGAGAGAGAAGTGTGGAAATAGTAATACAGGTCCAGTATGTGATAGGACAGCAACACCAAAGAAGAGGAAGAATGAAGTGTAGTAGATCAGTGTATTGAGCCTAATCGGAACTAAACCTCAGCATGTGTGGATGCTTCTAATCAATTCAAGTATCTTGTTACTTTCTTTATAACTTGTAGATAGTGAGTCTCTTGTAGGCAGTGAGCCTCTTGTGAGCAGTGTGCTCGGGCAGTGAGCCCTAATTGGCAAGTGCCATTTTGTTCTTCTATTCTTTTAACAGAGAATACAATCTTGGGTTAGTCACCCCATGGTTTTTCCCTTAACAAGGTTTTCCACGTCAAAATCATTATGTTATGTGTATTGATTTTGTTTCTACTTTCATGGTTATGGATGCTTACTTGTTTTGATGTTGCACTAGTTATAAAAGAAGAACATAAAGTTAAGTTAATTAAGATAACTGATTCACCCCCCTTCTCAGTTATCAACAATTGGTATCAGAGCCAATTTCCTCCAAACAGAGCCTAACAACTTGAGGAATATCTGGGAATCTCAATGGATATGTATGGTATGAGGGAACAACTTTAGTCTGCCCTAGATGATCTTGAACAATCTCACTCCAAATTCAATAACTTGAAGGAAAGACTCAAACAGGCTGATGATTTCATAAATGAACTAAAAGAGAAACTGAGTATCTCTATGAAAAAGAGAAAGGAACTTCTCCAACAATTAGCAAGTCAAAATGAAGCCAATAATACTGATGAAGATCTAAAAGAGAAGAACAAGTTATGTGAGAAGCTATCAAAAGAGGTCATTATGGTAAGACATGAAATGGAATCAGGTGTTATGAAATTCATCCAAGAAATTGAAGAGAAAAGAAAAATTGAATATGATCTAAGATAATCTCTCAAGGAGAAGTCAGAAGACTGCCATAAAATGGATAGAATAATCAGGCATATGGAATCTGATCTCGAAGAAGCAAGAGATAATGAAGAACAACTTGAGAATCAAATTGACACTCTTAAAAGGGATCTTCAAATAGCAAATGAATACAAAGAGAAATTCAAGATAAGCTCTACTCAACTTGAAGTTCTTCTTCAAAGCCAAAAGAGGGTAGATGATAAGCAAGGCTTGGGATATGAGAAAGGTGAAAGCTGCAGATATAGTCAAAAGAACTCTAGATCTAGAAATCCAAGGAACAGACCTAGAAGACCTCCGATAAGGCAACCAAATGCTCAAAGATATCCATCCTTCAATGGATACTACCACAATTGCAATAATTTTGGTCATAAAGCAAATCAGTGCAGAAGAAGAATGAATCAAACTAATTCATCCTTCTCCAAATAGTGTTTTAATTGCAAAAGGTATGGTCACAAATCTCATGAATGTAGAAATTTGCAAATAAACAATTCATTCAATGGTAGATGCTTTGCATGCACTAGAGTGGGACATATGGCTAATCAATGTAGATCAAGAGGATTCTAGTCAAATATGCAAAGAAATGTTGTTTGCTACAATTGCAATAGATCTGGTCATATTGACAAATTCTATAGAAATAAGAATCAAGACAAAAAGGGTCCGGTGCATCATAATCAAAACCAAGACAAAGGAAAAGGAAAAGTGAATGCGGATGAAATTCAAAGGGAGATGAACAAGATATGGGTAAAGAGAAGTACAGAAAATGTTGGGGATGGATCCACACCAAAATCTGGTGCTGATAATTCTTCCAGAAACTAAATAAGATGAGCTTTGGCTCAGGGGGAATCAAGAAGGAAAATAAATTTCCCCAGCCAGATAATTGGTGCCTGAAATTGGCACAAGGAAAGTTGTGGATTAAAGGGTTTTCAGAGAAACATCTAAAGAAAGCTTGGTAAAGATATAAAAGATCTTCAAGAAGATTTGAAGAATCTAATCTTCCAAGATTGATCCGGTCTGACAGTTTTCTGGTAAAAGCTGGATTTTTACAGTTTGATCCAGTGTAATTCTAAACTGAAACATCTTGATCTGCAGATAAAGGGGATGATTTGAGGAAAGCAGATAAATTGAAATTCTTCACTAAAAATAGCTCCAAGTCCATCTTAGTGGTCCAGAAAAATCTCTCCCATGATAAGGTAACCGGAATAACTTAAGTTGAGCATTTATTACAAAATGAAATTAGGGTTTGTTTAGAGATAAAAAGGTTCATTTTCTCATCATTTGCACATTTGCATTCGAGAAGAAGAGAGAAGGAGCTCTACAACAAATTGTCTCAAACCTCTCAAAGATCAACCATAGAAATTGATTTAGCCAGCAATTCAATCCGACTCATTTCATGAACCCTAAAAGCATAAAAGGTATTTTCTGTTCTTGTAATCTCTCTTTGAATCTTTGAAAGATGGCTACTCTGAATGTTGTGAAGATCACTGATAGGCCACGCCCAAAATTTGGAAAACATCCCTATAAATCCCTAGAAGTTGATCCTCTAGGCGCATTTTCTAGCATTCCGCATGGGGTTTTGCATGTTGAAGATGTTAGGGCATACATTCATGCGAATATTGAAGAATTCAGGGAATCCAAGTTGATGGACATATATCATAAGCAGCTAATAGATGAATCATTTGAAGTCAAACCTCAGTACAAAGCCATCAAGGACAAGCATTTTGAATAGTACATTCATTTCCCCTATTTTGCAGAAGATGAATGGGTCCAGTATATTCTGAGCAGAGTGCATGACAACATCATATGGTTAATGAGGCCATTTAAGATCACAAAGGATGCCATTAGGGCGGTGACTGGATTGCACTCATCTAGTGGGTTACCTACTCTCAAATTAGTCAAAAATCAAACTGTGAGTGGGCTACCAGATCTAAATTTGATAAAAGAGCAATGACAATTGAGGATATCACAGATCTGGATATCAAGTTTTCCACCATGATAATTGGCTACAAGATATATCACTCTAGTAGGGAAAATTCTGTATCTGGAACAACAATTTATACTACTTATGAGATGTTAAGAAAGAATGCTGACTATGATCTCTGTAAGATCATTCTGAACCAACTTTTGGAGAATCTACAGAAGATAAAGAAGGATAAGAAGAATTCTTTCAAATATGGTGGGTTGATACTCTGTCTATTTTTCTATTACATGAATGAGCTACCCGGATCTAGTGGCTGGATATGGCAAAATGACAGAACTATTGCCATACAAATTAGGGATTATTTGTATGGGCTCGGTGATGCCAAGGCACAAAATACAGCACTGTGGGGTTACTTCAAAAACTTCCAAAGCTTGATGCAAGCCAGAGAAAGAATCACCCAATCATTAGTTGAGAAATACAATGATACAATGTGCTTTATGATAGACACTGTTCAATGCCTAATGGAGGCAGTGGAGCCAAGGACAGTCTGGATCATGCCAATGGGGTATGAAGTAGATGAGAAAATGGTAGAGCTACATGTTCAACACATGCTAAGTCAACCCAAGGATCCTAAGGCAGAAAGGTTTGGAACCTTTCAAGAATTGAGTGTGAAAATTCATGTTGAACTAGGACAGCCTGAAATCAAGAGAAAAGTGAGAAGAGAAGTGGAAGAATTTGCCAAGAAACATGGAATAGCAAAGGAGGCAGTTGATGCCAACAAAGAGAAGATGGAAAGGGAAGAAAAAGAAAAAAAGCAATAGAAAAGGAAAGTGCTCCGGTGCAAGCTCCCTCCTGGACCAGAGCCTCTAAGATCTCTGCATCTACCACCTCTAAGAGCCAAAAGACATCAAAATCGGAAGTCAGGACATCTAGAAAGGGAGAGAAGAGAACTAAGATAAAGGCCACAAGGTCTTACATCAGTCAGAAGGATGATGAAGAGACAGAATCTGATGAGGAGGTCAAGAAAATGAAGAAGAAGAAGAAGAAAGTATCCGGTGAATCCCCTACATGTCAAGACAAAGAAAAAGAGGTAGAATAATTCATTGAAAGACCTACTCTTTGCATTGATGATATCATCAAATCAGTTACTGTGGATGGGAATCTGTAACCAATTGTTGAATTTTATGATGAATATACTGAAGTTGATTAGAAGATATTGCAAGATACCATAGTCAGGTATCTAAACATCTACAACAAAGCATTCATTTAAATCATATCTCTGATTCCCAAAAGCTTAGAGAAGGAACTTGAAATAAGAAAGAACAATGCCCAAGCAAAAGACCTAGAAATCTGGGAGCAGATTGCTATTTAGCTCTATCCATCCATTACCCATAAACAAATGAACATTATCTTCAAGGATTGCAAGGATGAGTTCCAAAGCAAAGCTAGAATGAATCAGCTTATGCTTGGAGAAACTGACAAAGTGGCAAAAGAAATAGAAGATATCCTCTGGAATACTTTTAAAAAATTCAATATTCCTGTTATAAAGGACTTAGGTGATGAACCCTCTTCCATGGATGACAAAGGAGAATCTACTGAGATAGTTGTAGAAGAGACAAAGGAAGGTGAGGAGAAAACTAAGGATCTAGATTCCTCTGCTCTGGAAGAGGAAGTCCTTAAAGAAGCAAACATCTCTCCTCTGATTTCCCTAGCAGACTCTAGATCTAGAGGAGAAGAAAGAACAGAAGAGAAAATTAGTCAAGAAGAAGAGGTGAAGGGAAGAGAAAAAGGTCAAACAGAGAAGACCACAATTGACAGTGCTGAGGCTGCAGAAGGGAAGAAAACTCTGTCTCTGGCAAGAGACACTGTAGAAGTAGTCAAAGACTTCTTGACAAAAGAAATGATGGAATTAGATGAACTAGAGCTACTTCAAGGATCATTTGATTTTGATTCCCTCTCCCTGGTTCAGACCATGAAGATAGCATCCTTTGCCCATGCAAAGGCAAAAGAAAAACTTTTGAAGTCTCACATGGAAGACTATGAGCTAATTGAGGTTGCATCTGGTGCATTGGAGAAAATCATGCCATCCTTCCAGAAGGATCTTTTAGCCTCTTCATCTGGTAACTTAAAATCTCTTGTTAATTCAATTAGCACACATTTTGATTCTTTGGAGAAGTCAACTAAAGATAAAGTCCAGAAAGGATTTTTGGGTAAGCGATTCTCTGAAGTACAAGGGCTAATAACAAATGATAGGAGAATTATGGATATTGGGATAAAGATCTTAGAAAGTGATCTTAAATATCGGAGAGATATATAAATTTTGTTTATCCCAGTCTAAAGTGATAATGGATATTGAGAAGAAAGTGAAAGAACAAGAGGATAAACTGTCAATTTTATCCTAGAATTTTGATCCTCTTACCTCCTCCATAATAAATCAAGAGTGTCAGATTATTGCAGTCATAAATGAAATTAAGAAGCTTGAGAAGGAGAAGAAAAATACAATAAATAGGTTAAGTGAACTCAGAGGGATAATTATCCCTAAGTTAGAGGCCATGCATGAGGCCCTAACTGATGCTTAGACCACAGCCAGGACCAGTGATCCGATAGATCTAAAGAGGACAGAAGCTTTTGCATTCCTATTGAGTGGTCACATCTCAATTTTGAATAGGATGAAGAAGAGTTGGATGACAGAAGTGGTACAGTTGAAGACCACCTTTGTAGATATACTTTAGTATATGTAAGTATAACATGTATATATACCTATGTGGCTAAGTATAGTTAAAATTTTGGAAATTTTGGTATGCGGATCCTACCCTTTGCCATTGATGTCAAAGGGGGAGTGAGTAGTAGTGAAAAATGTGGAATTTAGCTAAGGGGGAGCTCCGGTAAAATATACATTAGAACAGAGCATTAGCCAAGGGGGAGTGTAGTGTGACACTTAGTCATTTTTCACTAAGTGTTTCCATCAATGCCAAAGGGGGAGATTGTTGGCAAAAGACACTATGTGGCTTCATGAGTGTTGTCATTGATGGCAACAAAGTCCATCCCAGACATTTGTAGGACATGGTGTGTCTCTACCGGAAGTCAGATTGAAGAGTATTTTGGTCTGGTGACCAAGAACAGAGCATGCAACAAGGTTTGACAATTAGGTCTGGATCTCTCAAAAGAAGTATCTTTGTAAAGTGCAGACTTTGGGAAGTCAAGAGGAGTACCATGACTAATATATTCTAGAGTTTGAGCCTCCGGTGATGATAGATTGAAAAGATATAAGCACCTGAGTGTTGGGTTTCTGTTTGGCAGAGTAGACTAAGGAAGACCTGACCGACAGAGCATCAGACCTTAATCCAGATGGAATATTGATGGTGGTCAAGCTTATTGAGGTATCATTCATGATTGGCCAACATGATTGATGACTTCTTTAACTATCTTTTTGATACACATCACTTAATAAGCAATGATTTAGCTGACAGACTAGAGTTTGGGAAAATGTTGAGTATTCTGGATGCTGACTAGAAAGATGATTGAAATCATTAATCTGGATATTTTTACCAGATTGATTTCTCTATGAAGGTGTGTGTGTATTGTGGTGTATGAAGAAAAGGAGAGAGCAGTGTGGAAACAATAATATAGGTCCGGTATGTGACAGGACAACAGCACCAAAGAAGAGGAAGAATGAAGTGAGGTAGATCAGTGTATTGAGCCTAACCGGAACTGAACCTCAGCATGTGTGGATGCTTCTAATCAGTTAAAGTATCTTGTTACTTTCTTTATAACTTGTAGAGAGTGAGTCTTTTGTAGGCAATGAGCCTCTTATGAGCAGTGTGCTTGGGCAGTGAGCCCTAATTGGCAAGTGCCATTTTGTACTTCTATTCTTTTAACAGAGAATACAATCTTGGGTTAGTCACCCTGTGGTTTTTCCCTTATCAAGGTTTTCCACGTCAAAATCATTGTGTTATGTGTATTGATTTTGTTTCTACTTTCATGGTTATGGATGCTTACTTGTTTTGATGTTGCACTAGTTATAAAAGAAGAACAGAAAGTTAAGTTAATTAAGATAATTGATTCACCCCCCTCTCAGTTATCAACAAAATTATTATGTTTGTAGATACCTAAAAGTGTCCTCAGATTGCAAAACACCAATCTCTTCCACATTCTACTATTTTCCCCTAATTTTCCTCTATGGTTAAATAATTAATTTTAATTGATTAATTATTTAATTATTCACTATCCCCTTTCTCCCTTTAATTTAAATAAATGAACATTCATTTAAATTATAAGCCTTGTTCTAATTAAATAGGTCTCACATATTTAATTTAATCCCATCGCATTATTCCCTTTCTCAAATAAATTAAATGAATATACACCATTTATTTAATTTTAAAATTACATTACACCTCACCATTTCTCCCAATTTTAAATTATCCCTTATCCTTTAGTGGAAGGGAACCCTAATCAATCATAGCCCTTCATTTCATCCAAAAGTCAAAATTGAATCAGACCCTCCATTCAAATAGGCTCTTCTATAAAACACCTTCTCTAGCTCATTTTCAGCTCTCTTAGTTCATTTTTCATCTCTTAGATCACTTAATCCTCTAATCTGATGTATACTCTCTTTGATAGCTTGCTATTCATGTACATGAGCTTCTCTAGATTGTTGCAAAAACATGTAAAATCTAAGAACATATTGCAAGGTTAAGGAGGACAATGGAGATAGGTCAAATGTTAGCTTAGATTCTTGGTTTATTTCATGTTTATTTGACTATTTTCTAGGCTAGTTTACACTCCATTAGGAGCTAGGGTTAGGTATGATTTCATTTCTACATGTTTGATAGCTTTTCCCTTGACTTCATCTAGTGAACCTGATGTGAAATCAAGTGTTTTTATTGACTTCTAAAAGACAAATTTCACAGGTGGCTTCCTAGTCTCAAATGGATCTCACCATTGAGTCTGGGAGGCTCTTTTGGCAAACAATGACTATAAATTTGACTTTTTTTGTTCATTGTGAAATTTTTTGATTTTTTTGAAAAAAAAAATAGTACAAATAGACATTACCATTTGTTGCAATGTGCTAAGTGGTGTCTGTTTGCAAGAGAAGGTCTTTGGTTGCAAGTTTAATGTTTTTGATTATAGGATTCAAGTTAATAATTGTTTGCAGGTTAATCTTTGTTCACTATAGACTAAATTTTGTTGCAGGGTCAATTTTTTTATATGTTGTAGGTGATTTTTGTAGCAGAGTTGAGCTTGCATTTCCAAAAATCCTAAGCACCAAGTGGTGTCGCCTGTGACTCATCCATGTTGGCAATAGACATAGTGTAGCTTCATGAGTGTTGTCATTGATGGCAGCAAAGTTCATCCCACCCATCCATAGGACATGGTGTGCCTATACCAGAAGTCAGATTGAAGAGTGTTGTGGTTCGATAAGCAAGAACATAGCATGTAGCAAGGTCTGATAGTCAAGTCTGGATCTCTTAGAGGAAGTATCTCAGTAAAGTGTGAACTTGGGGAAGTCAAGAGGAGTACCATGACTAATATTGTCTAGAGATTTAGCCTCTGGTGATGTAAGAGTGAAAAGATATGAACACCTAAGTGTTGGGTTCCTATTTGGCAGAGTAGACTGAGGAAGAACTGACCGGCAGAGCTTCAGACCTTAATCCGGATGAGATATTGATGATGATCAAGTTTCTTGAGGTATCATTCATGATTGGCCGACATGATTGATGACTTCTATAAGCATCTCCTTGATAAGCAAGGATTTAGCCAACAGATTAGAGTTTGGGAAAATATTGACTATTCCAGATGCTGACTAAAAAGGTATTGAAATCATTAGTGCAGATATATATACCAGATGGATTTAGATGCGAAGAAGTGTGTGGTGCATGTGAAAAGTGTGTGAAGAAAAGCAGAGAGCAGTGTGGAAGCAGTAATACAGGTCTGGTATGTGAAAGGATAGCAGCACCAAAGAAGAGGAAGAATGAAGTGTAGTAGATCAGTATATTGAGCCCAACTAGAACTAAACCTCAGCATATGTAGATTCTTCTCATCAGTTCAAGTATCTTGTTACTTTCTTTGTAACTTGTAGACAATGAGTCTCTTGTAGGCAGTGAGCCTCTTATGAGCAGTGTGCTTAGGTAGTGAGCCCTAATTGGCAAGTGCCATTTTTGTATTTCTATTCTTCTAACAGAGAATACATTCTTGGGTTAGTCACCCTGTGGTTTTTCCCTTAACAGGGTTTTCCACGTCAAAATCATTGTGTTATGTGTATTGACTTTATTTCTGCTTTCATGATTATGGATGCTTATTTGCTTTGATGTTGCACTAGTTGTTAAAGAAGAGCAGAAAGTTAAATTAATTTAGATAACTGATTCACCCCCCCTCTCAGTTATCAACAATTGGTATCAGATCCAATTTCCTCCATACAGAGCCTAACAACTTGAGGAAGATCTGGGAATCACAATGGATATGTATGGCATGAGGGAACAACTTTAGTTTGCCCTAGATGATCTTGAATAATCTCACTCTGAGGTCAATAACTTGAAGGAAGGACTCAAACATGCTGATGATTTCATAAATGAACTAAAAGAGAAATAAGCATCTCTATGAAAAAAAGAAAGGAACTTCTTCAACAATTAGCCAGTCAAAGTGAAGCCAATAATACTAATGAAGATCTGAAAGAGAAGAACAAGTTATGTGAGAAATTATCAAAAGAGGTCATTATGGTAAGACATGAAATGGAATCAGGGGTTATGAAATTCACTCAAGAAATTGAAGAGAAAAGAAAAGTTGAAGATGATCTAAGACAATCTCTCAAAGAGAAGTCAGAAGATTGCCATAAAATGGATAGAATAATCAGGCATTTGGAATCTGATCTTGAAGAAGCAAGAGATAATGAAGAACAACTTGAGAATCAGATTGACTCTCTTAAAAGGGATCTTCAAACTACAAATGAATACAAAGAGAAATTCAAGATAAGTCCTCAACTTGAAATTCTTCTTCAAAGCCAAAAGAGGGTAGATGACAAGCAAGGCTTGGGGTATGAGAAAGGTGAAAGATTCGGATCTGGTCAGAATAACTCTAGATCTAGAAATCCAAGGAACAGGTCTAGAAGACCTCTGGTAAGGCAACCAAATGCTCAGAGATATCCATCCTTCAATGGATACTACCACAACTATAACAACTTTGGTCATAAAGCAAATTAGTGTAGAAGAAGAATGAATCAAACTAACTCATCCTTCTCTGGATAGTGTTTTAACTGCAAAAGGTATGGTCACAAATCTCATGAGTGTAGAAATATGCAAATGAACAATTCATTCAATGGTAGATGCTTTGCATGTAATAGAATGGGACATATGGCTAATCAGTGTAGATCAAAAGGATATCAGTCAAATATGCAAAGAAATGTTGTTTGCTACAATTGCAATAGATCTGGTCATATTGCCAAATTCTGTAGCAGTAAGAATCAGGACAAAAAGGGTCCAGTGCATCATAATCAAAACCAAGACAAAGGAAAAGGCAAAGTGAATGTAGATGAAATTCAAAGGGAGATGAATAAGATTTGGGTGAAGAGGAGTATAGAAAATGTTGAGGATGGATCTACACCAGAATCTGGTGTTGATATTCCTTCCAGAAACTAAATAGATGAGCTCTGGCTTAGGGGGACTCACAAAAAGAAAACAATTTCCCCCAGCCAGTCAATTGGTGCCTAAAATTGGCACATGGAAGGTTGTGAATTAAAAGGGCTCTTAGAGAAACATCTAAATAATCCTTGGTAAAGATATGGAAGATCCGCAAGAAGCTTAGAAGAGCTTAATCTCTAAAGATTGATTCGGTTCAATAGTCATCTAGTAAGAAGCAGGATTTTCACAGTTAGATCCAGCATGATTCAAAATTGAGAAATCTCGATCTGCGGATAGATCAAATGATTGGGGAAAGGAAGATAGATTGTCGTTAACCATAGAGAATAACTCTAAGTGTATCTCAGTGATCTGGAAAAAGATCTTTCTCAGAATAAGGAGAACAAGGCAACCAGAATGACTTAAGTTGTGCATTTATTGTAATGTGGAATTAGGGTTTGCTTAGAGATAAAAGGGTTATTTTGTTCGTCATTTGTACATTTGCATTTGAGAAGAAAAGAGAAGGAGCTCTGCAACAAATTATCTCAAGCCTCTCAAGGATCATCCACAGAAATTGACTTATCCAACAATTCGATCCAGCTCATTTTGTGAACCCTAAAAGCATAAAAGGTATTTTCCATTCTTGAATATCTCTCTGTAAATATTTTGGAAGATGGCTACACCAAATGTTGTGAAGATTACCGATAGGCCGCGCCCTAAATTTAAGAAGCATCCCTACAAATCTCTAGAAGTAGATCCCTCAAGTGCATTTTCCAGCATTCTGCATGGTTGTTTGCATGTAGAAGATGTTAGGGTTTACATTCATGTGAATATTGAATAATTTGGGAAATCCAAGCTGATGGATATCTACCACAAGGAACTAATAGATGACTCATTTGATCTCAAACCCCAATACAAGGCCATCTGGGATAAGCATTTCAGTCAATTCATCCATTTCTCCTATTTTGCAGAAGATGAATGGGTCTGGTATGTTCTAAGTAGAATGCATGACAACTTTATGTGGTTAATGAGGCCCTTCAAGATAACTAAGGATGCCATTAGGGCAGTTACCAAATTGCACTCATCCGGTGGGATACCTGCTCTCAAATCTGTCAAGAATCAGATAGTGAGTGAGGCAATCGGATCAAAATTTGACAAGAGAGCAATGACTATAGAAGATATCACTGATCCAGACATCAAGTTTGCATCTATGATAATTGGCTATAAGATATATCACTCCAGCAGGGAGAATTCAGTATTTGGAATAGTTGTGTATACTGCTTATGAAATGCTAAGGAAAAATGCTAACTATGATCTCTGTGAACTTCTTTTGAGCCAACTATTAGAAGACTTACAAAGGATCAAGAAGGACAAGAAAAACTCATTCAAATATGGTGGTCTAATATTGTGTCTATTCTTTTACTTTATGAATGAGCTACCTAGATCCAGTGGTTGGATGTGGCAAAATGACAGACCAATAGCCATACAAATTAGAGATTATTTGCATGGAATTGGTGATGCCAAGGCATAGAATACAACACTCTGGGGGTACTTCAAGAACTTTCAGAGTATGATGAAAGCCAGAGAGAGAATTCCCAAATCACTAGTTGATAAATATAAGGACATAGTATGCTTTATTGTAGAAATTGATCAATGCCAAATGGAGGCAGTGGAGCCAATGACAATCTGGATCATGCCAATGGGATATGAAGTAGATGAGAAAATTGTAGAGCTACATGTTCAAGACATGTTGATTCAGTCCAAGGATCCCAAGGTAGAAAGATTTGGAACTTATCAAGAGCTAAGTGTAAAAGTTCATATTGAACTTAGACAGCCTGAGATCAAGAGAAAAGTAAGAAGGGAAGTAGAAGAATTCACCAAAAGGCATGGAATATCAAAGGAGGTAGTTGATCCAACAAAGAGAAGATGGAAAGGGTAGAGAAAGAAAAGGAAGAAGCAGAAAAAGAAAGTGCTCTGGTAGAAGCCCCCTCCCAGACCAGATCCTCTAAGAGCTTTGCACTTGCCACTGCGAAGAGCTCAAAGGCATCAAAACCGGAAGCAAAATCATCCGGTAAAGGAGAAAAGAGAACAAAGACAAAGGCTACAAGATCATACACAAGCCTCAAAGGTGATGAAGAAACAAAGATAGATGAGGAAGTAAAGAAAATGAAGAAGAAGAAGAAAACAACTAGTGAACCCTCTACCGGTCAAGACAAAGAAGAGAAAGCAGAGGAATGTGTTGATAAACCTACTCTCTGCATTGATGATATCATCAAATTAGTTACTATGGATGGGAACTTACAACCAATGGTTGAATTTTATGATGAATATAATGAAACTGATTAGAAGATTTGCAAGATGCCATAGTCAGGTATCTAAACATCTACAATAAAGCATTCATTGAAATTATATCTCTGATTCCCAAAAGCTTAGAGAAGGAACTTAAAATAAGGAAGAACAATGCCCAAGCAAAAGATCTATAAATCTGGTAGCAGATTGATATTCATCTCTATCCGTCCATTACCCCTAAACAAATGAACATTATCTTCAAGGACTGCAAGGATGAGTTCCGGAGCAAAGCTAGAATGAATCAACTTATGCTTGGAGAAATTGACAAAGTTGCAAAGGAAATAGAAGATATCCTCTGGAATGCCTTCAAAAGATTCAACCTTCCTATTATAGAGGACTTAGGTGATGAACCCTCTACCATGGATGACAAAGGAGAATCTACTAAGACAATGGCAGAAGAGGCAAAGAAGATAGGTGAGGAGAAAACTAAGGATCTGGATTCCTCTGTTCCGAAAGAGGAAGTCCAAGAAGAAGTAAATATCTCTCATCTGGATTCCCTTGCAAACTCTGGATCTAAAGAAGAAGAAAGATTAGAGGAGAAAACTAGTCAGGAAGAAGAAGTAAAGGAAAAAGGAAAAGACCAAATAGAGAAGACTCCAGGAGACAGTTCTAAGACTGCAGAAGGGAAGAAGACTCTGTCTCCGACAAGAGACACTGCAGGAATTGTCAATGATTTCTTGACCAAAGAGATGATGGAGTTTGATGAACTGGAACTACTTCAAGGACCATTCAATTGTGATTCCCTCTCCCTAGTTCAAACCATGAAGCTAGCATCATTTACTCAAGCAAAGGTAAAAGAAAAACTTCTGAAGTCTCACATGGAAGACTGTGAGCTCATAGAAACTACATCCAATGTATTGGAGAAGATCATGCCATCCTTCCAAAAGGATCCTTCAACCTCCACATCTGGTAATCTAAAGTCTCTTGTAAATTTTGTCCATACACATTTTGATTCCTTAGAGAAGTTAACAAAAGAAAAGGTCCGGAAGGAGTTTTTGGAAAAGAGACTCTCTGAGGTGCAGAGTCTAATAACAAATGATAGGAGAGTTATGGATATTGGGATAAAGAGCTTAGAAAATGCTCTTAAAGATGGTGGAGATATATATAAATTTTTGTTTATCTTGGCCCAAAGTGACCAAGGACATTGAGAAGAAAGTAAAGTAGCAAGAGGATAAACTGTTAAGCTTATCTCAAAGTTTTGATTCTCTTTCCTCTTCCATAATCAATCAAGAGTGTCAGACTATTGTAGTCACAATTGAAATAAAGAAGCTTGAGAAGGAGAAGAAAAATAGAATAAATAGGTTAAGTGAAATTAGAAGGATTATTATCCCTAAGTTAGAGGCTATGCATGAAGCCCTAATTGATGCTTAGGCAACAACCCAGACTAGTGATCCGTCAGATCTAAAAAGGGCAGAAGCTTTTGCATTCATGTTGAATGGTCACATCTCAATTTTGGACAGGATGAAGAAGAGTTGGGCGATAGAAGTGGTATAGTTGAAGACCACTTTTGAAGATATAACTTCAGTATATGTAATTAAAACATGTATATATGTGTTTGTGGACAAGTATGGATTGTTTTTGGGAAATTTTGGTGTGTGAACCCTACCCTTTGCCATTGATGTCAAAGGGGGAGTGAGGAGTAGTGAAAAATATGGAATCTAGCTATGGGGGAGCTTTGGTAAAGTGTACATTAGAATAGAGCATCAGCCAAGGGGGAGTGTAGTGTGACAGTCATTTTTCACTAAGTGTTGCCATCAATGCCAAAGGGGGTCATTTTTCACTAAGTTTTGCCATCAATGCCAAAGGGGGAGATTGTTGGCAAGAGACACAGTGTAGCTTCATGAGTGTTGTCATTGATGGCAACAAAGTTCATCCCACCCATCCGCAAGACATGGTGTACCTATATCGGAAGTCAGATTGAAGAGTGTTGTGGTCCGGTAAGCAAGCACAGAGCATGTAGCAAGGTCTGACAGTCAAGTCTGGATCTCTTAGAGGAAGTATCTCAGTAAAGTGTAGAATTGGAGAAGTTAAGAGGAGTACCATGACTAATATAGTCCAGAGATTTAGCCTCTGGTGATGTAAGAGTGAAAAGATATGAACACCTAAGTGTTGGGTTCCTGTTTGCCAGAGTAGACTAAGGAAAAACTGACCAACAGAGCTTCAAACCTTAATCTGGATGAGATATTGATGATGATCAAGTTTCTTGAGGTATCATTCATGATTGGTCGACATGATTGATGACGTCTATAAGCATCTCCTTGATACACATCACTTGATAAACAAGGATTCAGCTGATAGATCAGAGTTTGGGAAAATTTTGACTATTCCGGATGCTGACTAGAAAGGTATTGAAATCATTAGTGTGGATATATATACCAGATGGATTTAGATGCGAAGAAGTGTGTGGTGTGTGTGAAAAGTGTGTGAAGAAAAGTAGAGAGTAGTGTGGAAGTAGTAATACAGGTCTGATATGTGAAAGGACAACAACACCAAAGAAGAGGAAGAATGAAGTGCAGTAGATTAGTATATTGAGCCCAACCAGAACTGAACCTCAGCACATGTAGATGTTTCTCATCAATTCAAGTATCTTGTTACTTTCTTTGTAACTTGTAGATAGTGAGTCTCTTGTAGGCAATGAGCCCTAATTAGAAAGTGTCATTTTTGTATTTCTATTCTTCTAACAAAGAATACCTTCTTAGGTTAGTCACCCCATGGTTTTTCCCTTAATAGGGTTTTCCATGTCAAAATCATTGTGTTATGTGTATTGACTTTGTTTTTGCTTTCATGATTATGGATGCTTATTTGCTTTGATGATGTACTAGTTGTTAAAGAAGAGTAGAAAGTTAAATTAATTTAACTAATTCACCCCCCCTCTCAGTTATTAATAATCCATCCACCACTCCAAAATTCACAGTCGCTACCACTAAACCCTAAACGTCACTACCCGTCTAGACATAGTCATCACCTCCATTAAACCATCACCGCCACTTTTTGATCATAGTCAACGCCTTGAAACCCTAAGCACCACTGCTAATGCCAAAATCCTGAGCTCATTTCCAAATACTCATCGCCACTAGAAGGGTCTTTGTCACCACTGAAACTATGATGTCCTGGTATTAGGGCATTGTTTAAATTAAAGATTTAAACAACATGATAAAGAGTGACGAAGTTGCTTTTGTAAAATATAAATTCAAATGATAGAAATAATTACATATAGATATATATTATTAATATAAATACTATTTAATAAATAATATTATTATATGAATAGCTTAATATAATTAAAATATAATATATTGTATTTTTTTTGATAGATAAGTGCTACCGTAGGGGGTAGCTCCCTTTCATTAATAAAAACAGAGATACAAAAGCCTACTCCATGGAGCAGCATAGAGGTACCATAGCTGGCTAGTACATTTAGGAGTGCCATAGCACTCTTAGTCCATCTATTACTTCGTTAGCCCTTTCCACTTGCTGTGGAGATAGGAGGTCACCATACTGGCCTATGAAATAGGTGAAGGTTTCCATATTGTTTCTTATGATCCCTTCATGGAGGAGGACCAAGGCTTGGGCGGAGACGGTTGGTGGATCTTGGTCATTGTTGACTGTAGCCACACTGAAGATCCCTCCTATCGATCCCCTGGTTGGTCGTTTGTTGAAAGCCGTGATAGCTACGTAGGCAGTTTCTTTCATATCTTCCTTTACCAGTGAGTTAACCAGAATGCGTCCCCTTGTCTTCCTCCCAAGGATGAGTGCACAAGTGGATAGGAATTCCTTGTAGAAAATTGCATCATGAACGTGGCCTTCAGGCAGGTTTGCTTCGCCAATCACCTTGAGGATTGCTTCAGCAATGGCGTCGTCAGCTGAGAAGAGTCATTTGAGCTGGGCTATTCTTGATTCCTCTTGTAGCTCGTTGTCACCCTCCACTGCTTCTTCCTCATCACCTTCGATGTTCTCTGGACTCTCCACTTTCTTCTCGAAAATGCACTCGCATTTGATCTCCATCTTTTGGATGGATCAGGTTTCGACTCACCTTAAATAAACGGTCTTCGTGATTTACTTCGAGTTGGGACACTACCATTTTTTGAAGCTAGTACGCCGCCATCGCAAGAAAAGGATTGATAAGATCTTGGTGATGCGAATCTGCTATTCAAGTTGGCTATCATGGGTCATTCTAATGGTAGTCCTGGCCAAGGAGCACATGAGTCTGCCACAATCTCGTCCTGATCCTGTACGCAGGCCCAGTTTGCTAAGAAGTCTACAGCTTTATTCCCTTCTCGGTATGTGTGGGTGAAAGACACATTCCCCATCTTTTCCAAGCATTCCCAGATGGCCTCCGCCAAGTATTTCAATCTCCAGCTCGAGGTGTTTTTAGTGGTAATTGTTCTTATGTAAAGGAGAGAGTCACCTTCTACTTCTAAATCCACAATGTGGTGTTCTTTGCAGAAGCGAAGGCCTGCTAGCAAGGCTGCAAATTTTGCTTTGTTATTTGTTCCGACGGGTAGCTTTTTCAAGAGACCCCAAATCAACTGTCCCTGGTGATCGCGGATGATGACTCCTGCGCCAGAGGTGCCCAGGTTGCCCTTTGCAGCCCCGTCATAGTTTAGTTTCAGCCTTCCCGGGGGTAGGGCTAACCATTTAGTGAGGGATCGTTTTCTTTTCCTTTCCTCCATTTTCTTAGTGTCCTGGCAATGGTTCGGAATTGTAAGATCTGGCCATCTCTTCCTTGCTTCCCCGTCCCATGCAAAAAATGATGTCGGGGATAATATATTGTATTTATAATAATAAAGATAAATACAAATATAAATATTATCAATTTAAATATTATTATAATTATAATAATTACAATATAATATATTATTAAATATAATATATAATATATAAATATAATTATAAAATATAAATAATGACAATATAAATATTTAAATGTAATACCTATTTTACCTCATATAAGGTCAATGATCCCTAAAGTAAAGTCAAATTACTAAATAAAAGATAGCAGTCAATAATAAGACTTTAATTCATATTCTTAGAGAAAAGACAATGAATGACTAAGGACAACAATAACTAACTTCAAACAGCCAACATGCTTATTTGAACTGCGATTAGTTTATGAAAAAGGCAACAAATAATATACAATTCATATGGCAACTTAGGTAACAATCAACATATGCATAATATGAAAATGTTTAAGGGAGTAATTAGAAGTGTAGCTATTTACATGAAGGGATGCCTCCCTTTATAGAATCACCTCTTTTCATTGAAGACATCAAGATATAAAATAGAATGGGGGGTTGGACATAATGGAATGGGAAGGGAATAGATTTTCAAAATATATAACATCTGATTTAAATACACAACATCTATTATCATCGAATCATATATTGGAATATATCAGCTCATCCCCAATGAAGACAATGATTCTAAGGAAGAGACTCAGAAATCCTTCAATCAATCAATCATTACAGAATTTCATCCTTCATCAACAACATCAGCCATAAATCAGGAAAACATAGATCTGCACAAGAGAATTAAGGAAACTCAAAGGTTTGATGTATTTAATTTTGTTTTATTATGATGAAAGTATATATTAAGTAATGGATAGATTATCATTATATATATATGCATGCTATCAACCATTTAGTAATTGTATAAGAACAAGGACACCATATAAAAACATTCCAATTGGAGACACAAATGTCTCTATTCATGCACTATAATGATAAATAGTATAATAGAATTCCATCTATAGTACAAGGGGATATTGAATAAAGGATCATATTTCTAATAGCCCTTATTACTTCATCTAATGAGGAATGGTGGGTGTTGTAGGGAAAGGTAAAGTAATTCCATCCCTTGTATAGACCCTAATGGCTAGGACATAGTTTCCCAAAGCCAGGTCAGAGATCTCATATCGATCTCAATGACTGGGACATAATTTCTTGAAGCTAGATCAAAGATTCCGTGTATAGACCCCAAGGGTTGGGACATAGTTCCTGAAGCTGGGTCGGAGATGGTTTCAATGTGCCCTAGTCATGTAAAGCCTAATTCCTTGATGAAGAATAAGAGGGGAAGATATGGATCTTGAAGTTTGTTTAATATCCGCCCTAATGTACTTATGGAATATATTATAGAATAGTCATCAATAGTGAATGACAAGAAGGAAATGAATAATCCTTTAACAAAGAATGAAATATTTATATTATCATTGATCTTATTAGATATTATCATTGAAATTTATTGATCTCTAATGTTTCTAATGTCTCTTTGAGAATCACTTTGAATATAGATTCAAGGTTAAGTGTTTCCACTAGAAAGGAGACATTACAAGTGGTATCAGACCAGTCATCCTGCCATCTTGTGTGTGTCTTACATGTATTCAAGTGTATACTTTGTGATTTATGTGTATTCAATTGTATTTAAAGGTTTACTTTGTGACCCATGTGTATTCTTTGTAACATATGTTCATGTGAATACTTTGTGTATTACATGTATTCGCGTGTATCCTTCATACTCATGTATATACTTGATGACCTTGGGATGGTGGACGGGTCCATGGTGTAGTATGGGATGCACCGAATCCCCTTCCCAATTGTCTGACGGTATACTTCATGACTATGTATTCAAGTGTACTTGTATTCGAGTGTATACTCTATGACTTTGTATTTGTATTTGAATTCAAGTGTATACTTCATGACTATGTATTTGAGTGTACTTGCATTCAAGTGTATACTCTATGACTTTGTATTTGTATTCGAATTCAATTGCATACTTCATGACTATGTATTCAAGTGTACTTGTATTCGAGTACGTACTCTACGAATTTGTATTTGTATTTGAGTGTATACTCTATGACTTTGTATTCAAGTACTTCATGAGTATGTATTCGAGTATACTTTTATTCAAGTGTGTACTCTACTACTTTGTATTTGTATTGGAGTGTATACTCTACAAATTTCTATTCAAGTACTTCACGACTATGTATTCGAGTGTACTCTATGACTGTAATTATATTTGAGTGTATGCTCTATGACTTGACTATGTATTTGAGTGTATGCTCTATGACTTTGTATTTGTATTTGAGTGTATACTCTATGGTGCAGGAGCACCCGCACATGATCAGGATATAGGTCCGCATGATGACATACATGATCAGGATATAGGATAGTTATCAGCATGATGACAGGGCAGTAGGCTATTTTTAGTATGTTTGACTTTATCATGTAATAAGGTCCACTGGACCGATGCTATGTATTAGTTCAGCCTAGGAGTATGTGTAGGCAGTTAGAGATCGGGATAAGATAGTCTGAGTTGTCCTCTCTCCCAGCCGCTTGGAAGCTCCCAGCTGCTGGGAAGTGAAGTTGGTAGTACTCGAAGGATTTGTTATATATACCTTCAATCTATTAGGGTTTAGAGACATTGAGTTCCTATTGACAGTTCATTTTGATTTTGATAGTTGTTATGTTCAGGAGAGTAGTACTGGTGATATGCTGTACTGGTGATCAGTCCAGATATTGTGAAGTAGAATTGTAAAAGCAGGACATTTGAATTTCAATTGAATAAGATCTCACCTTTGCATTATCTGATTGTATCAGTTGTATCTGTTTTGATTTCCTTTCCGTTTTGCAAGTTGATGGGTTCCTTCAACCCTTCCACCGGTTGATCCTGCAAATCGGTGGAATGGTCCTGTATCATAGTTTAGTTTGCATTTGTGTTTTCTGTTTATGCATTGCATTGTTCAGGAGATCAGTTAGGAGCATGCTGTGAATCAGCCTAGCATCCTCATGTGCTAGGTCTAGAAGATAAGTTGTTAGATTTTGGTTTGAAGGTGATCCGGCCCGGTCGTCACATGATCTTTGTGAAATAGAGTGGTTCGGAGTGTTTACATGCAGTGGAAGGATACACAGGAGTCTGCATGTGCGTTTCCAGTCGGAACGAGCCGCAACATCATCTGCGAATCCATCGCCATCAGGATCGGGTCATGAAGTTGTTGAAGTTTGCATGTTGCAGGTGCATCATGATGTTTTGAGTTGGATATATACTCAGTGTATATATCGCAGTCAGGATCATCTCTCGGGGAAGTCCATCATCCGCATATCGCTAACGGATGCGGGTGTGAAAGTTAAGTTTTTTTGGCTAAGTGTTGAAGAGTTCATCAGGATGATGTGTGACGTCATCGTCATCAGGATATTAAGAAATCCCTCAATGCGAGTTTATCCTGTTGTCGCTAAGTGGTTAAGTATCGGTGAAGGCAGGAAGTTGTATTAGCATCATCAGGAGGTTTCGAGGAACCGGATGAACAATATCATGATGCTGTTGCTTGTATCGTCGGGCAGTGGAGCATCGAAGGCAAGTTGTTGAAGTGGAACGTCATCAGGATATCGGGAGCAACCAGATATTTGGATATCCTGCTGACGACGGTGATAACGAATATCATGATGAGGCCGCTTGTATTTGGCACCCGATGAACAGTGCAACCGGAGGATGTTTGCGCCCGTTGAATATCATGATGATGATGATAGGCGACAAACGGAGGAGGTAAATAGTAGTCGACAGGAGGATATTTGCGATCATCTGAAATATGATGATGTTGTTGAAATGTGATGATGTTGTTGGTGTCTCTAGGAAATATGATGATGATGTTCAGCCGATAGAGAATTTTATCATGCTGTTTGTATTGTTGGCTACTCCTTCCTGTTAGTTAGCCTCCGTTGCGTCCCACTCTGCATCATAGTGGTATCAGAGCAAAGGTTAGGATCTTTTGGAAAAGATAAGCAGGATGTCAGACGAAGAAGGAACATCTGAGGTTCCCGCAAGGATGACCAACGCTGAGTTGGCAGTTCTGGTGAAGAAACAGATTGCAGAAAGCAAGGCCGTGAAGGCTCAGAATCAGGAGTTGAAAGATGAGTTAGCAAAGTTGAGGAGCAGAGTAGGTTCTGGTAGAGAAGATGATAGGGAAGAAGAGGATATCCCTAATTGGAGCGAGGAGGTCGTTCCTGCAGACCAGAGGCCGCTGTTGAACGCCCTCAAGGCCATGGAGAGGAGAACCATGGATGTGAAGCTGGATTTGCCAGTGTTTACAGGTAAGATGGACCCTGATTCAGTAATGGAATGGATAGATTGTTTGAACAATTTCTTTGTAACAGAGGAGATACCAGAACAGCAGAGAGTGAAGATAGCACAGTCAAAGATGAAAGAAGCTGCCTTGACATGGTGGAACTTTGTTCAGGATGATAGAGTGCAGGAGGGAAAACGTAGAGTTGCCACATGGAAGAAGATGATGGAATTGGTAAAGGAGGCTTATATTCCTTTGGATTACAGTATCCAGTTACACAAGAGGAAGCAGAACCTGAAGCAGAAGGAGCTAGATGTCAGCTCATATACAGAAGAGTTCATGAAACTCTGTATGAAGACAAAGGTGAAAGAAAGTGAAGAAGAAAAGGTAGCCAGATACCTTAATGGATTGAGGTTTAATATTCAGGAAGATCTCAGTCTGCATAACCCAGATACAGTGCAGAAAAGCTTTCAGTTGGCACTGAAAGTGGAAGAAAAGCTAAAGAGAAAACAAGACCAAAACAATAGAGGAAGAGGAAGACAACAACGAGGTGGAAGAAGTCCTTTCAGAGGCAGAGGACATGGACAGGGATATCAAGGAGAGTCCAGTCAGGACAATAGCAAGGGCAACAGTAGTCAGAATCAGAGAGAGAATTTCAGTCAGCAAGGAAACTTCAGAGGCAGAAGACCTTACAGAGGTAGATCCCAGGGCAGAGGATCCATCAGATGCTATAACTGTAACAAAGAAGGCCATATAGCCAGCAGATGTCCAGACAAGGCCACAAGCTCAACAGGAGAAAGGAGGACAAATCTGGTCAATGAACCTGATAATCAAAGTAGGACAAGCTCTAATGAATTTCAGAGTGTGAATGGTCCTGAGAATTATGGATATCCAGAAAGTGGAGAGTCCCTGATGATGAGAAGAACAGTGACTACCATGAAGGTACCTGATAAAGAAGCCCCTCAGAGAAAGTCCCTTTTCAGAACCACTTGCAAAGCAGGAGGTAAGGCGTGTAAGGTTTTGATTGATTCTGGTTCTACTGAGAACTTTGTGTCTGAAGAAATGGTGGTGAAGCTGAAACTTAGGAGATTGCCTCATCCATCTCCATATAAAGTCTCATGGCTTACTCAAGGTCAGCAGACAACTGTAGAAGAGCAGGCTTGGGTAGAGTTTCAAATTGGTGGATATAAGGATAAGTTGTTGTTTGATATCACCAAGATGGATGCTTGCAACCTTTTGTTTGGTAGACCATGGCAATATGATCTGAAGGCACAGCATGATGGTGTTAAGAACACCTATAAAATCACTAAAGATGGTACAGATATAACGTTATTCCCATTGAAGGAGAAAGAGGAGAAGTCTAAAGGCAAAGAAGTGAAGGTCATGCTGATGGAAGGCAAACAGTTCATGAAAGAAGTAGCAGCAGAAGGTGCAGTTACATATGCCCTGATCCCCTGTATGAGTGTGAATAAGAAACAACAGCAAGAAGCCAAGAAGGAGAAGAAGCCAAGGTTGATAGACCCAGCTGTCCAGGAGTTATTGGATAAGTACAAAGGTGTTATTTCAGAGGGAATACCAAGATCCCTACCACCTGTCAGAGATATCAGTCATTGCATAGACTTGATTCCAGGGTCTACACTTCCAAATAAAGCAGCTTATAAGCTTACCCCAGAACAGAATGCAGAAGTAGCCAGGCAGATTGAAGAATTGATGAATTCAGGTCTGATTGGGAAGAGTCTGAGTCCATGTGCAGTACCAACTGTACTAGCACCTAAGAAGGAAGGCACTTGGAGACTTTGTACAGATTCCAGAGCCATCAACAAGATCACAATCAGGTATAGGTTTCCAATCCCCAGAATTGAGGATTTACTTGATTGTTTGGGAAATGCTAAGTACTTTACTAAAATAGACTTGAAGAGTGGGTACCATCAGATCAGGATTAGACCAGGTGATGAGTGGAAGACAGCATTCAAAACAAATGAAGGTTTATATGAATGGAAGGTTATGCCTTTTGGTTTGTCTAATGCCCCTAGTACTTTCATGAGGCTGATGAATGAGGTTCTGAAGGAATTCATTGGTAAGTTTGTCATAGTCTATTTAGATGACATTCTGATTTTCAGTAACACCAGAGAAGAACATCTCAGGCATATAGATCTGGTTCTCAAGAGGTTACATGAAGAGAAGCTGATGATAAACTTGGACAAGTGTCTGTTCATGAAACAGGAGATCACATATTTAGGTTTTGTCATCTCACAAGGAAAGCTGCAGATGGATAAGGAGAAGGTGAGTGCCATATTGAATTGGCCAACTCCACAGACCATGAATGAAGTCAGAAGTTTCCATGGGTTAGCAACCTTCTACAGAAAGTTCATCAGAGGGTTCAGTCATATTTGTGCACCCATGCTGGATACCATCAAAGGAGGACAGAAGTGCATGTTTGTTTGGACTCAAGGAGCAGATGATTCCTTTGAGGCATTGAAGAGGAAGGTGGCACAGCAGCCAGTCCTTGCACTTCCAGATTTCAACAAGATCTTTCAGGTAGAGTGTGATGCCAGTCATATGGCCATTGGAGCAGTACTCAGTCAAGAGGGTAGACCAATTGCATTTTTTAGTGAAAAGCTCAATGATGCTAAGAAACGGTATTCATCATATGATCTGGAAATGTATGCTTTAGTTCAGTCCCTAAAGAAATGGAGGCATTATCTGTTGCCAAAGGAGTTCATAGTCTTCACAGACAACCAGGCTTTGAGTTTCATCAACAGTCAGGAGAAGCTGAACCACAGACATATGAAGTGGGTAGAGACCTTACAGGCTTTCACTTTTACCTTGAAGCATAAGAAAGTTGCAGATGCTTTAAGCAGAAGAGTTCTCACGGTAAATCAGATTCAGTTAGAGAGTGTTGGTATTGATTCACTCAAGACCATGTATGAGTCTGATGAAGATTTTGGAGAAATATATCAGGTCTGTACTTCTTTTGGGGAGAGATACCATGCTGAGTTCTCTGAGTTCCTGATCCAGGATGGATTGCTGTTCAAGGGTGGACAGTTGTGTATCCCAAGGTGTTCTATGAGGTTGAATATAATCAAGGAGAAACATTGTGGAGCCATGGCAGGTCATTTCGGTCTAGACAAGACTCTTGATCTGGTCAGGAGGCATTATTTCTGGCCTAAGTTGCAGTCAGATGTCAGGAAATTTGTAGAAACCTGTGTAATTTGTCAGAAGGCTAAAGGCAGGTCAACTAATGCAGGGTTATATCAGCCCTTACCCATTCCTTCCAGACCATGGGAAAGTATCAGTATGGATTTTGTTTTAGGTTTGCCAAGGACCAGGAGAGGATTTGACAGTGTCTTTGTTGTAGTGGACAGATTCAGTAAGATGGCACATTTCTTGCCATGCAAAACCACTGCAGATGCCTCATATATTGCAGACTTATTCTTCAGGGAGATTGTAAGAATTCATGGGTTGCCTTTGAGCATAGTTTCAGACAGAGATGTGAAGTTTGTGGGTCACTTTTGGAGAACCCTTTGGAGGAAATTGGGAACCAATTTATCTTTTTCCTCTGCATATCATCCTCAAACGGATGGACAAACTGAGGTTGTGAACCGTTCCTTGGGGAATCTACTTAGATGCTTGACAAAACAGCATGGGGAGAAGTGGGACAATATTCTGTCTCAAGCGGAGTTTTCATATAATGATACTGTCAACAGGAGCACAGGAAAATCGCCTTTTCAGGTAGTGTATGGAATGCATCCCAGGGGAATTTTGGAGCTGCGAGATCTACCTCCAGCAGATCCTGTTAGTGCAGATGGAGAAGCTTTTGCTGAAGCAATCAAAGAAGTTCATGATCAGGTTAAGACCCAACTCCAGCAAACCACTTTGAAATATAAGGAATATGCTGACAAGAAGAAGAAGGATGTTCACTTTGCTGTTGGAGATTTGGTTTGGGTTCACTTGAAGAAAGACAGGCTTCCTAAGGGGAAGTATACTAAGCTCATGCAAAAGAAAGTTGGACCATGTCAGATTTTGCAAAAGCATGGACAGAATGCTTATGAGATCCAACTCCCACCTGATCTCGGTTTATCTCCTATCTTCAATGTATGTGATTTAACTCCATACAAGGCTAATCCAGATGCAGATCAGGCTATTCTACAGGATACAGTTGCTGAAGACATTCCTCAACATGATCCTCCATAGATACAGCAGATTTTGGACACTAGAGTGGTCAAACAAACCAGGAACAAGAAGTACTTGGAGTACCTCGTCTCTTGGAAGGGACAGCCGAACTCTGAAGCAGTATGGATGACTGCAGAACAGATAAAGAAGCATGGTGCCGACCTTGATACTCTCATCTCAAGTGGACTTGAGATTTCTTCTTTTGGGGAGTATGGTGCAGGAGCACCCGCACATGATCAGGATATAGGTCCGCATGATGACATACATGATCAGGATATAGGATAGTTATCAGCATGATGACAGGGCAGTAGGCTATTTTTAGTATGTTTGACTTTATCATGTAATAAGGTCCACTGGACTGATGCTATGTATTAGTTCAGCCTAGGAGTATGTGTAGGCAGTTAGAGATCGGGATAAGATAGTCTGAGTTGTCCTCTCTCCCAGCCGCTTGGAAGCTCCCAGCTGCTGGGAAGTGAAGTTGGTAGTACTCGAAGGATTTGTTATATATACCTTCGATCTGTTAGGGTTTAGAGACATTGAGTTCCTATTGACAGTTCATTTTGATTTTGATAGTTGTTATGTTCAGGAGAGTAGTACTGGTGATATGTTGTACTGGTGATCAGTCCAGATATTGTGAAGTAGAATTGTAAAAGCAGGACATTTGAATTTCAATTGAATAAGATCTCACCTTTGCATTATCTGATTGTATCAGTTGTATCTGTTTTGATTTCCTTTCCGTTTTGCAAGTTGATGGGTTCCTTCAACCCTTCCACCGGTTGATCCTGCAAATCGGTGGAATGGTCCTGTATCATAGTTTAGTTTGCATTTGTGTTTTCTGTTTATGCATTGCATTGTTCAGGAGATCAGTTAGGAGCATGCTGTGAATCAGCCTAGCATCCTCATGTGCTAGGTCTAGAAGATAAGTTGTTAGATTTTGGTTTGAAGGTGATCCGGCCCGGTCGTCACATGATCTTTGTGAAATAGAGTGGTTCGGAGTGTTTACATGCAGTGGAAGGATACACAGGAGTCTGCATGTGCGTTTCCAGTCGGAACGAGCCGCAACATCATCTGCGAATCCATCGCCATCAGGATCGGGTCATGAAGTTGTTGAAGTTTGCATGTTGCAGGTGCATCATGATGTTTTGAGTTGGATATATACTCAGTGTATATATCGCAGTCAGGATCATCTCTCGAGGAAGTCCATCATCCGCATATCGCTAACGGATGCGGGTGTGAAAGTTAAGTTTTTTTGGCTAAGTGTTGAAGAGTTCATCAGGATGATGTGTGACGTCATCGTCATCAGGATATGACGTCATCGTCATCAGGATATTAAGAAATCCCTCAATGCGAGTTTATCCTGTTGTCGCTAAGTGGTTAAGTATCGGCGAAGGCAGGAAGTTGTATTAGCATCATCAGGAGGTTTCGAGGAACCGGATGAACAATATCATGATGCTGTTGCTTGTATCGTCGGGCAGTGGAGCATCGAAGGCAAGTTGTTGAAGTGGAACGTCATCAGGATATCGGGAGCAACCGGATATTTGGATATCCTGCTGACGACAGTGATAACGAATATCATGATGAGGCCGCTTGTATTTGGCACCTGATGAACAGTGCAACCGGAGGATGTTTGCGCCCGTTGAATATCATGATGATGATGATAGGCGACAAACGGAGGAGGTAAATAGTAGTCGACAGGAGGATATTTGCGATCATCCGAAATATGATGATGCTATTGAAATGTGATGATGCTGTTGGTGTCTCTAGGAAATATGATGATGATGTTCAGCCGATAGAGAATTTTATCATGCTGTTTGTATTGTTGGCTACTCCTTCCTGTTAGTTAGCCTCCGTTGCGTCCCACTCTGCATCACTCTATGACTTGTATTTGTATTCAAGTGTATACTCTATGACTTGTATTTGGGTGCTTCCACAATAATGGGTTACACTTTCTGGGAGATCCTATTTTTGCTGAAATCACATATTTTTAGAAAATATAATGATTTAAGCCTTGAAAGGTTCCATTTAAAGGATTTTAATTGAAGAGGGTTTGATCAAACCCCCTTGGATAGAACCCCGCTAATTTTAAACCATACCTATAATGGAGTCTCCTCTACACCTATCAAAATGCTGATAAAAAACCACTTTTGATTTACCTTTTGGAGGATCAAATGAATTCATTTAAAATTTATGTTTTGTAAGTATGAAGTCCTTATTATAAGCTTCCCAAAAAGTATAATTTTAAATATACTTAATTTGATTATTATATTTATTTTTTATTTCTTGTGAATGTAGGTTTTTCACCGAACATCAAGTTCTCTATTCTACAGACATGGAAAATTAGTAAATTAGTGAAAAAAATTTCTAAAAAATATCTATGCCCTAGATATTGATTTCCTTGTTTCAACAAAAAAGAAAAATTGAATTTCGATACATACATAAAAAGTTATGTTTTACAGAATACGCCTATGTCTAAATTATAATTGGTTTGACTTGAAAACTTAATTAAAAAAAAGGTCAAAAAAACATTATGAAACCAAATGCATGCCTTATATATTGATGTTACCAATCTAAATTCAAAAGAATCAGAATTTTAGCCTTTGTAGAAAAAAAGTTATGTGCTACAGAATACACATCACTTTAAAAGAATATTGTTTACTATTAAAAACTAGTTATCAAAGGAGACACAAAATTTTTTACAATTTAACTCCAAATTTTAAAAAAATATATATTAGAATCTACAAACAAAATATCACAAATCACTAGTTTGCATTATCTTCAAATTCCTAACGATTTAGCGGCTATAGGTGTCGGAAAGTTCAGATTTAGTTCAAAATGTTGATTTCAATGTCAAGTTTGGCCAAAATGTGTAACCCATTATTGTGGGATGACCCATTTGTATTCAAGTGTATACTCTATGACTTTGTATTTGTATTCAAGTGTATACTTTGACTTATGTATGTTCAAGTGCACACTTCATGACTTACTTGTATTCATGTGTATACTTCATATTTGGGTATTACGTGCATATACTTTGTGTGTTACTTGTATGCTTCATGCCTCATGTATTACATGTGTATACCTTGTGAATTACATGCATGCTTCATGCTTTATATGTTACATGTGTGTATTGCATGTATGCTTCATTCTTGTGTATTACGTGTGTATGCTTTGTATGCTTCATGCTTTGTGTATCAAGTGTATGCTATATGTTTCATGTATTACATACATATACTTGTGTATTACATACTATGTTCATGCTTCATGCATTACGTGTATTTATGCTTTGTGTTTTGCATGTATACTTCATATATCACATGTACAATTCATGCTTCATATATATTTGTGTGTGTATATTTTGCATATTCTGCGTATCTATGTATATGCTTCATACGTGTATACTTCATGTATCACGTGTACTTATGTGTATGATTCATGCCTCGCATGTATTTAGGGGTATACTTAATGTCTTACATATCATGTATGCAACATATATTATGTATATCTATATGTGTGCTTCAAGTCTAATAACAAGTTTAAACAAGAGAAACTCATCTCAAACATCACTAGTAACCAATTCGTGTTGTTGAGAGATATTTGGAAATACAAATATGTGAACAAAATGGAATGACAAATTACCTCATACTTTGGAGAATGCTAACGTTGACAATTGGATTGAGACAAGAATACTAACAACAATTCTCGAAGAGATAGATTTAGGACCCTGATGGTTATGATTGCTTAAGGACAAGCAATCTTGGGCGAGGTGGACTGTGGTGTCCTGGTATTAGGGTGTTCTTTAAATTAAAGATTTAAACAACATTATAAAGAACAACAAAGTTACTTTCGTAAAATATCAATTTGAATGATAGAAATAATTACGTATAGATATATATTATTTAATAAATAATATTATTATATGAATATCTTAATATAATTAAAATATAATATATTGTATTTATAATAATAAAGATAAATACAAATATAAATATTATCAATTTAAATATATATATATTTTTAACAAAAAGTGGTAAACACCACTGAAATATATTAATAATAAGGAAAAATACAAAATGCCGGATTCAAGGAGGCATACCGGCAGGAAAGAATCGACAAAGAAAACCTCTGGTTATAGCCTATTTATGACAAAATATAGCAAAAATCAACTCAGAAAGAAGAGTCGATCTAGTAGTAACATTTTGTGACTCAGTTTCTTAACAGAGTACATACTAATAACAATAAATATTTACATGCAGCTAGAGGAGTCAACCCTTAATAGAGCAGCAAAAAAAACTTAATGCTAAAAACCAAAACATGAAGGAAGTCCCAATTAGTCTACAATTTCTATAACCTGCAAGACACGATCCTCTTCTTGATCTTCATTTTCTACAAGCTGAGGAGGAGGAGGCGGTGGAGGAGGAACATAATTCAACAAAAAGTGCAATGCATTAAAAAATTTTGAGGCTTTAATTGATAAACGATTCCCCAATTCGTGCCTGTGACAGTGAATAGAGTTCTAAAAGGAAGCCACACAATTATTTCGGAGACCATGCATAAACGCATTGAAGAGGTAGTGGAGTTTAGGGGTACGAAATAGCAACTTGCAATCAAATAACCCTCCCACAAGAGCAGAACCTTCATGCAGATCATAATCTTCTAAAGCAACATTAAATATATCAACAGAGAAATGAACATTCTGAACAAACATTATACCCAGATCCCTTACCCTATCTCCACTTTGCAAAAGGTCCATCGCATTAGAGAGAAAATGAGAGGCAGCTTGAGATGGATAAATAGAAACTGGAGAGTGTAAAACTTGTAAGTCACAAACCTGAGTGATCGCCCTTCCAACAGAGTCCTTATAATATAATATATGAAATATAATATATAAATATAATTATAAAATATAAATAATGACAATATAAATATAAATATAAATATTTAAATGTAATACCTATTTTACCTCATATAAGGTCAGCGATCCCTAAAGTAAAGTCAAATTACTAAATAAAAGACAACAGTCAATAATAAGACTGCAATTTGTATTCTTTTAGAAGGGGAAACGAATGACTAAGGACAACAATAATTAACTTCAAACAGCTAATGTGCCTATTTGAACTGTGATTAGTTTATGAAAGGAAGCAAATAATATACGATTCATATGGCAACTTAGGCATCAATCAACATATGCATAATATGAAAATGTTTGAGGGAGTAATTGGAAGTACAGCTATTTACATGAAGGGATGCCTCCCTTTGTAGAATCACCTCTTTTCAATGAAGACATCAAGATATAAAATAGAATGGGGAGTTGGACATAAGGGAATGGGAAGGGAATAGGTTTTCAAAATATATAACATCTAATTTAAAGACACAACATCTATTATCATTGAATCATATATTAGAATATATCATCTCATCCCCAATCAAGGTAGCGATTCTAAGGAAGAAACTCAGAAATCCTTCAATCAATCAATCCCTACGGAATTTCATCCTTCATCAGCAACATCAGCCATAAATCAGGAAAACATAGATATGCAGAAGAGAATTAAGGCAACTCAAAGGTTTGACGTATTTAATTTTGTGTTATTATGATAAAATTATATATTAAGTAATGGATAGATTATCATTATATATATATATATATATATAATAAAATTTGCTTTCAACTATTTAGTAATTGTATAAGAACAAGGACACCATATAACAACATTCCAAGTGAAGACATAATTGTCTCTATTCATGCACTATAATGATAAATAGTATAATAGAATTTCATCTATAGTACAAGGGGATATTGAATAAAGGATCATATTTCTGATAGCCCTTATTACTTCATCCAATGAGGAATGGTGGGTATTGTAGGGAAAGGTGGAGTAATTCCATCCCATGTATAGACCCTAATGGCTAGGACATAGTCTCTCAAAGTTGAGTTAGAAATCTCATATCGATCCCAATGGCTGGGACATAGTTGCTGAAGCTAGGTCAGAGATGGTTTCAACAAGCCCTAGTCATGTAAAGCCTAATTCCTTGATGAAGAATAAGAGGGGAAGATATGGATCTTGAAGTATGTTTAATATCCTCCCTAATGTACTTATGGAATATATTATAGAATAGTCATCAATAGTGAATGACAAAAAGAAAATGAATAATCCTTTAACAAAGAATGAAATAATTATATTATCATTGATCTTATTGGATATATCATTGAAATTTATTGATCTCTAATGTTTGTAATGTCTCTTTGAGGATCACTTTGAATGCAGATTTGGGGTTAAGTGTTTCCACTAGAAAGGGGACATTACAGAAACTATCCTTTCTATCGCCTGAAACCCTATGGGCACCCTGTTGACATCCATTCCATGCTGAGTCACCACCATTTCTCTGCCATATTACATCCCTTCTGCCTCATCCAAGCGCTCGCTACTCTTTAACTATGTTTTTATTGCTATCGACCACTGGGTCAACATTTATTTCCAACCCACTTTCATCAGCCCTAGACCTCCCTATGTAGAAACATCTATTGCCACCTCCTTCAAAGATTCTCCCCATTCAAGTAGTGGTTGCCTCCTTAAATTCCCTATCGCAGGCTTTAGCCTTAGTCGTCATTGTTGCTATCATTCGCCTCCTCAAACAATGGCCTCTTCTAATCCCTAACTATCGAGGTTAATAGCCGAACTCATATTCCTTTTTATTGTTTAGCTATTTTAATGTGCTTTGGCACCCGATCACTACTATGATTGAGGGGTGGGCTCTTAGCCCCCTTTCATTTTTTTTTTGTTTTGGGTTATCCCCTGGTTATATGGATGACCAATGGCATGACTAACTTAAACCACCTAGATAACCACCAGTCAGACTAACCACGTCCATATGACTAGTGCATCTAGATAGTTAGCAGTTTGTGTCAAACAGTCAGCCTACCCCATTGCTTCCACATGCCCTAATTGGGTAATTTTTTTTTCAAACATTCATAACTTGGTCATATGATATCAGAAGTTCATGAAATTTGTAGTGTTGAAAAGGGGATTCAGCCAGCTTCATAGTGACAAGGTTAGTTTTAGGTAACAACATCATTTTATTAGCTAAAATTTTAGACAAAGTCAATGTTCATTTCAAACTTCAAATGAGCATAACTAGTGCAAATTTGATCAAATTTTAGCGAAAGTTTTTTTCAAATTGCTTAGAATTTCATTTACTTTCTGATTCTGCTATTAGTTTTTCTACAACTAATCAATCTTTTTAGATATTTTCTGGATTACATATTTTCAGCTTTTTGATTTGGTGGCTTGAAAAAGGGGGCGTCTACTTGATGATTCATGTTTTCCACACTTGATAAGAGATTTTATGCTACTAATATCTGCTTTGTAACTTGTGGATCTTGTTGGGAAAAGATTACAAACTGAAACTACTAACGAATTTGTTGTAGGGTTTGCTCCTTTCATGTGCATGTTCTTGGTTATCATAGGAACACTTTGATTTTTGTGCATTAAAATTAATATTATCTTGTTGTTTTCACACTTATTTTGTGGCTTAAAAAGAATTAATGTCTTCTTTTCTTGGTGATTTTATTGGTGTTTTGAGGTGTGTATGCTCTTCCCTCATGCGTTATGTGATCTTGAGAATCGAAAGCATCTCTCAACACTTTCATAATCACACCACACATTTAAATTTATAAAGGTTAATAAACATTGTTTAGTGTGATCAAACATGTGTATGCTATCTCCTCACATCTTCGTATGACCTTGGAGATCAAAAACATGTGCGTGTATCACTTTTTTCTAAACCCTTAAAAGTCCTACCTCCTGATTTGTGAGAGGGAATGACCCAAGAGGTACTTTCATTTCGGTTTGCTATACAAATAATCATGGTTGTGATGAAAGTCATCAATCACTTGGTGCCACTGTTCTATACCGATGGAAGTCTCCCTCAGTATCCAAGTGATGTGTACAAACCCTTTTTGAGGGTTGGGAGGCCTCTTAAATGAGAAAACTACAACATGTATAGACACTAGTGTATCCTAAAACACTGATTAAGAACCATTTGTGCTAGTGGCCAAAAACCCTTTTGACTTGTTGGTGTAGGAGGTCAGACCTCCCAAGCCACCCACATGTACTATTCATTATAGAGATAGGAATTCCCTCCATCCCTAGGATCGAAGGGTAAGAGGTTTAGTGTGCCTGTGCTGTGTAAGGGGGAGCCATTGTCACCAAATTCTCTAGTTGTCTGCCTTGTCATAGTATTTGGAGAAATCTGAGTGAGGACTCAACGAGTAGTATCCTCTTTCTAGCCTGGATTGTACATGTTTACAAGTGTTTTCAAACTTGTCAAGAGTCACCAAGTACAACCAATCTGATTTCCAAGTGTCTTCTATGATTGATGTGTGTGCTTTCTTAATCATCACCCTTAAACATTATTTCCAACCCATCCATTCCAAGTCATCATATCATCATCACATTCTTATCATATCCTCATCATTCAACCTTCGTATCCTAATCACTCTCCTAAGCCAATCAATTTCATCATAAACATTCTGATCATATCCTAATCATCTCCTAATCACATCATCCAACCATCAACATCTTGATCATCCTACTTGTCCTATCCTAATCACATCCTTATCATATCATCATCATTCAATCACATCCTAATCATATCCTATTCATCATTCCTAATCATTACACCTCATCCTAATCATATCCTATTCATCATTGCTAATCATATCCTAATCATCATTCCTAATCATTACACATCGTCATCCTCATCCAATCAACATCATCCTAATCATTCTCGTAATCGTATCCAAGTCATCCTTATCAAACCCTAATCACCTCTTTCATCTAATCACCATCATCTTAATCATCCTAGTCAAAACCCTAATCATCTTCATTCACAATCCAATCAACTTCATAACAATCATCCAAGTCCTCTAATCTTATTTCTACACATAATCATCTTCATTCATAATCCAATCAACTTCATCACAACCATCCAAGTCATCTAATCTTATCTCTACACATAATCATCTTCATTCATAATCCAATCAACTTCATCATAATCAATCCAAATCATCTAATCTTACCACTACACATAATCATCTTCATTCATAATCCAATCAACTTCTTCCTAATCCATTGAAGTCCTCTAATCTCATCACTACACATCATCATCTTCATTCTAATCCAATCAATCACATCCTAATCATATCCTAACCATTCATTCCAATACAATCAATTTCATCCTAATCACAATACACCACAATTGTAAGGAAACCTTTGAGCATCTACCCTCCCTATCAAATCTAATTGTAACTATGTCAAAACATTATAGACCTGTTGGTTCTATTCACCCACTACATATTCAATTTCATTCATCCTTTGACATCTATAGAGGTTCCCAAAAAATAGTCTTCCTAAAGTTGAAACATAGAGAGAAACTATCAAAGTGTGACTGTATCACAAGTATAAATCTGGACCAAGAGACCTTGACATCTTTTTTAAATCAATCACAACTTGGGCTTAATACCACAAGGCTAGTTTAAGTCCATCCTTCCAAGTAAATTCTAAAACTTATGGGTTCACTTTAATCAATCATTTCTTCCACACCTCAAGGTCTTAATAAATCCAATTTATAATTTGACAAGGTCATTAGTAGACAAGAGTACCCTCTTGGATCTAGACTTTTGAAGACTAATATCCATTAGCCTCTATCATAGTCTGGGCCACATCACCTTGCATTGACATCCACATAGAATCCCACAATTCACAAGTCTCATTTGGTAGAGACACGGTTGCAAAAAGAAGAGAAAGGGAGTAAATCCTCCTAGTCATCCCTATAGTGAACACAAACACATCATTCACAACATTCTCACCAATGCATTCATCATCCTAATCACAACCCTAACCATAACCTAATCATCCATAATCACCTATTTAATCATCCAATTAATCTCATACTCTATCACATTCCTAGTCATTCCACCTTATCATTACCCTAATCCTAGTCAAGCACTTGTCATCATGTTCCTAATTCTTAGCGATCCTATGAACAAACCAAGGCCTAAACTTGTCCTTCAATGGGCCCCTCCTCCAACTTCCAATGATGACAAGACACATATTGCATGCCTTGAGACACAAGATGACATAAAATAATATGAAGACATGTGGCATTACATACAATCCTAGAGAACAAGGTTCCAACACCCCAAGCCTCTTCACAAGCCTATCCAAGTCCACCTTGGTAACAAGACAAAGTGCCTTCAGATTCTCATTCTACCTTTGACAAGGGGAACATAAGTCTACCTTATCCATCCTATAAGTATATTCTACCACCGCACTCTAATCCTACATCAACTCCATGTACTAGAATAAAACATTACAAAAGCAAGCCTAAGGGCTTGTCTATATCCACCAATCCATTCAATCCCTTTGACACTCCGCCTAATCAAAGTCTAAACCCTAATCCTACAGTACCATCCATCCCTCTTATCCTAATCCTAATCACAAGTCCACATCATCTACCCTCATTGTCCATCCACTATATTATCCTTCCACACATGCACTTGCAAAGGATGTGATCCAATGGCTACTAGCTAGGAACAACCTATCCTCATGTCAAACACCTATCTTGGTACCTATCAAAGAACCTTTTAATTCCATGCCTATTCCTCCAACTCCATCATGTGGTCCGCAACCTATGGATCCTATATGTCTAAGTCAAGTCCATCATGCCCCCATGTTGTTGATCACAAAGAACATACCAAGCCTCTTCTAGAGTCTTCCACTTCCATTCCAAGTCAAGAGCTATGTCAAGAGAACAATCCTAAGAACACGGAAACATTAATCCCTCATCTAAATAAAGATCAAAGCACTTCTATCTATGATCAAATTCCTATGTATGATCAAGATCCCCTCTGTGATCAAGAAGACCATGATGATCCCCTTAGCCAACTCTATGCACTCCATGGTCAAGAGCTTATCACTCCACCTATTCATCATCCACAAATGCCCACTCTCCATGATGAGACAGACGGCTCCCAAGCATGCATAGATGATCAAAATAATAGCGTGGACCTTGGTGAACACAATGCTAGTTAAGATCCTACTGATCCTTCTTCATCCATCATTGATCCCATTTCAAATCCACCATCATATCATATTGGTCTTACTACCTTCATCCATGAATGTGCTTCCTTCAAAAAGCAACAACCATTATCCACTTCACCTTCTCCATCAAATAAGGAACTCATGTCTAGTGTTCAAAACACACCTAGTCCCATCACCCATCACATACTCCAAAACATGAATTATCATGGTAAAGGCCCAGGCCTTCATGAACAAGGAATTTTGGATCCCATTCATGTCAAGGTCCCTCCATGCTCATATGGCCTTGGATATAAACCCCAAGGTAAACAATCCAAAGATGTTGGTATTTCCTTCATGCATCCTAAGTCCACCACTTTCCATCACAAATCCTATCATACACCCAAAACATATGTGGCCATTCCACCTCCATCTTCCTACAAATGTCAAAATCATGTGACCATACACCTTCCATCATCCAATTTACCTCCACTTCCTCTAACTCCACATATCCCTCCATCCACTTTGCCACCATTGCTCCCAACACCCACTTATCCACTTATTCAAAAACACATTCATAATCATGACCAACAAATGCACACATTGTTTAAGCATGAAGCTTCCACTCATTCCATCAAACCTATGCGATTCAAAAATAAACATTTGGATGCCTACACTCATAAAGCTAAAAATCCTAAGGGTCCTAATGCCTTAGGACAAAATTTCAAAAAGTTAAAGAAAAATACATTCAAAAAGATATCCAAGCCCATACCTTCAAAGTAAAATCCAAAAACTAAAATGGTATGGGTCCCTAAACAAAAAATAAAGTCAAATGAGGCATCCACCTCTCAAAAATCCCAACCATCCACTTCCATTCAAAAATGCCACTCCATTCAAAAGTTTCAAATTCCTCCATCCCACAAATCAAGCAAAAATCATAAAGACTCTAAGTCTATGTGAGTCCCTAGATGCTTACACCAATCATCTCCTAAGAACATCACCATTGCTTCCTACACGTCCTTCCAATCAAAAGCTTCAATGTCTATCACAGTGTGTGCAACCATTGGTCATGGTCCCCTTCCATTCTGCAACATTCCCACATATCTCCATCTCCCCACCTTTCATTCATTATCCTACATATTTCACCCGTCACCTTCATATAGTCCATGCTTTTACATAAGCCTTTCATTCATCCTTGCATAAGTCTTCCATAATCCACTATCATTCCCTTCATAATCCACTACCTACCTACTCCATCTCACTTTTATGCAACCTCTTACCAACATCTTAGGCATAATGACATTTGTCATGGTCCATGTGATGACATCCATCTCTAATGGGACCATCATCTTTCATGGAACTAGACACTTGAGTCCCTTCCATCCATATTCCACCTATCCAGATATTCCAAAAAGTCAAAAAATTAAATATATATATATATATATATATATCAAAATAGTAAAGAGAAATCATTTTGTCCAATGGTGAAAACCATCCTTGGTGGCACCTTAGATAAGTATCATGATGAAAACCTAGCAAACAAGTGTCATGTGTAGGTTGATCTTCTATGTCACTTACACTTGGGGGTACCTTGTCTCATCCAACCTATCATTTTTCATCCTATCATTTCCTATCCTATCTTATCATGCCATTTCCATATACCCACCTACATATACCTATCACATTGCATCCATTCATCCTTCATTCCTCTTTTGATCTTGATAAAGATTGGGGGCAAAATGTTGACAAAATGCTTTGGTTATCTCTTGATATACCTCATCCTTTCCAACCATTCCTATCATGATCCTATTGTCATAAGCTTTGTCATGAAAATCCTAAGTACTATACCAAGAATGGGGTATGTTATTCCTATGCGACATAGCCTTTGAAGATCACATCCTTGCTCTCTTATGCATACATCCATCCCATCCATTATATCCATCTCACTTACCTTCTTACACCTAGACTTGGTTCCCCCTTGTGATTGGTATCTAGCACAAAGGCTATCAAAATTGTAATCCAATGCCATCCCAAAACATTCAATAAACTAAAAAAATCAAATATTCCAAAAAGGCCAAAAAAAAAATCAAAACATTTCAAAAACACAAAAAAAAATCAAAACATGTCAAAAAACCCAAAAAATCAAATATCCTCAAAAATACAAAAAAATCAAAACATTTCAAAAGTCCAAAAAAATCAAAACATTTCCAAAATACAAAAAAATCAAAACATTCCAAAAAACACAAAAAACTCAAAACATTTCAAAATCCAAAAAAATCAAAATATTCCCAAAACACAAAAAAATAAAGTATGCAACAAAAATCCAATCACTCAAATCAAACCAACCATCACTTCATCCAATCATCAATTAATCACATCATTAACAATCAAATCAATTCTTCCAATCAATCAATCAAATCATCAAGTCAAACCAATTATTCAATCATTCCAATCAAATCAATTCATCCTCATAAAATCAATCCAATTCCATTCTATTATCACAACTTCAAATCAATTCATCATCATTATTCAACTCATCAAATCAATTAAATCAATTCTTCAAAATCAAATCACTTGTTCAAATCAAGTCATCTAATCATTCAAATTCATCTAATCAATCAAATGAATCCAAGCAATGATCCAAATGCAAATCATTATCAATCCATACCAATCAAGTCGATCAATCTTGCCAAATTATCCAATTACATCAATGGTCTTGACCCTAGCCTTGACGTAAACCAAATCAATCAATCAATCAAATCCTAGTGTTGCTCGCATGGTGAACAACACTAGTGTCAGCCATATCCATTATCTTACATAGGATGTTGCATTGTCGAAACCAAACCAGGCATCTTAGATGACATGTCTCATTTCCTAAAACCAAACATCATCATTATCACAATAATCAATCAATCACTTAATTATTGGTTTACAGCTTGACAAGGGTAGTACCTTGTTTATTTTTGAATTGTTTGTGCATGCTTGCTTACTTGCTTGCATGTATTATTGTTTATCTTGCATTTGAATCAAACCCATCAAAACTTTCCAAAAATACAAAAAAAATCAAAACATATCAAAATCCACAAAAAAAATAAATATTGTCATAAATCCAAAAATATCAAAAAAAAAAAATCAAATAATCAACCAAAAAAAATCCCAAGCAATAAACTGTGTCAAAACCACCCTGGTCGAACTACAATGCCTCTAAGCTTTGACATAGGCAAGACCATCTTTAATGAGCCCCCAAGGCATTAGGTCACTCCCTTAGGACCCATCGAGTCAACTTTCATAATAATTCATCCTTTAACGAGATGGACACTTCGATCAGACTAAAGCAATTAGTCTTTCGTACTTGAAAACAATCCCAAACAACAAATAGACAAACTACCCAATAAGCCTTCAATCAAACATGATCATTTACCTAATCATGATCATTCACTATCAAATAACCTCCTATCAACTACCACTTGTCTTATACAGGATGCGGCATCATCAAAACCAGACCTAGTGTCTTATACAACATGCCTCATTTCTTGAAACCAGACACTATCATCTATCAATCATCAATCTTAGAGAGATTGCTGCACTCTCAAAACAAGAATAGGTGTCTTATACGAGGTGTCTCATATATGAAACGATAATTAATCATCTCATTTGCCTTATATAGGTGGTTGCATTTTCAAAACTAGACTTAATATCTTATATGACATGCTTCCTATCTTGAAACCATACCTCCATAACTAATCAAACAAAGCAAACACATATCACTTGGCAAAAGATTCAAATGGCTGTTGACTCTGCTGGTCTAGTTTGTCTTATCTTTTATTGGATTGTTGTTTGGTCATGTTCTTATGCTTCTCAAGGCAATCCTTAAGTGATGAAGAGAAGCAAGGATAAAGCAAAACCTTTTTCTTCAATTTATGTTTGTGGTTTGTCTTGGCAAGCTAATTGGGGCAACTTGGTGCCTTGCATGTGATTAGGATTGCATTGGGTGTGAATCAAAGACATCCTATGCATAGGAAAGAATAAATGCTTCCTTCAATAAGGATTTGCATACCTCACGGTTATCTCATCGCATGTTCCAACAAGGTACTATAGTTACTAGTCTGAGTTAGGCATTCCTTGTCTATCATGTGCCTGTTTTGCAAGGGATCACATTTTTGCACTTTGGCTCTGTCACGCCATTGTGTTTATCGTCCTTTCACATAATAAGTTCTATGATCATAAGCATAAAAATTGCAAGTGAGAAGCTTAAAAATCTATCAAAGCAAGATCTCATTCCCATTCTTCTATCCAATTTTTCATTCCTCCACCATCTCTCTCTCACATCTTCATTCCTCCACCTTCATTGTAGCTTAACATATCATTCATTTCTTCTATACATTCCCCTATCTTTCTTCCTTGACGAATCCATTCAATTTCGAGAGCATACCCGTGTTTGTCCAACCCACCTATCCTCTCGAGGGGACATCATTATCCTCTCTTTCCATCATCATCCTTTTCCTCTATCCATTTCTTTATCTTCTTTGAAATGATGTTATGTGACATAAATCTCATCATTTCAAACATTATCTCAAAGAGGGGCAAAATGTAGACACCTAAAAGTGCCCTTATATTGCAAAACACCAATCTCTTCCACATTCTACTATTTTTCCCTAATTTTCCTCTATGGTTAAATAATTAATTTTAATTGATTAATTATTTAATTATTCACTATCCCATTTCCCCCTTTAATTTAAATAAATTAACATTTATTTAAATTATAACCCTTGTTCTAATTAAATAGGTCTCACCTATTTAATTTAATCCCATCACATTATTCCCCTTCTCAAATAAATTAAAAAAATGTACACCATTTATTTAATTTAAAAATCACATTACACCTTACCATTTCTCCAAATTTTAAATCATCCCTTGTCCTTTAGTGGAAGGGAACCCTAATCAATCATATCACTTCATTTCATCCAAAAGTCAACATTGAATCGAAGCCCTCCATTCAAATAGGCTCCTCTATAAAACACCTTCTCCGGCTCATTTTCAGCTCTCTTAGTTTTTGATCTCTTAATCTCTTAGTTCATTTTTCATCTTTAGATCACTTAATCCTCTAATTTGTTGTATACTCTCTCCGATATCTCGTTATTCATGCACATGTGCTTCTCTATATTGTTGCAAAAAAATTCAAAATCTAAGAACATAATGCAAGGTTAAGGAGGACAATGGAGATAGGTCAAATGTTAGCTTATATTCTTAGTTTATTTCATGTTTATTTGACTATTTTCTAGGCTAGTTTGCATTCCATTGGGAGCTAGGTTTAGCTGTGATTTCATTTCTGCATGTTTGATAGATTTTCCCTTGACTTCAATGTTTATGATCAAGAGTTTTATGCTATAGTTTAGGCTTTGAAGAAATGGAGACATTATTTGTTGCCAAAAGAGTTTGTTTTATATATTGATCATCAAGCTTTGCAATATCTTAATAGTCAAGGCAAGTTGAACTAGAGGCACTTAAAATAGGTTGTGTTTTTGTAGAGTTATACTTTTGTTTTTAAACACAGGAGTGGGAAGTCCAATAGAGTTGCAAAAGGCAAAATTTGTTGACAGAAATGAATATAGAGGTTGTTGGGTTCAATGAGCTCAAAAGTTTGTATCCTGAAGATCCAGATTTTGTAGAGGCTTGGAAAGCTTGTTCAGAACCTATTACTTGGGACAGGACAAAATGGTTGAATTTCATAATCCAAGATGGCATGTTGTTTAGGGGAAGCCAGTTGTGCATTTCGAGGAGTTCCATGAGAGAGAACCTGATTAAGGAGAAGCATAGTGGGGATTAGCTTGGCACTTTGGTCGAGATAAGACCATTACTATTGTTGGTGAGCATTATTAGTGGCCACAGTTGCAACAAGATGTAAGGAATTTTGTGCAGAGTTGAAAAGTGTGTCAAATGGAAAAAGGAACAAGTCAGAATATAGGTCTATATCAGCCATTACCTGTACTAGAGAAGCCATGGGATGATATTAGTATGGGTTTTGTTCTTGGTTTACCAAGGACACAGAGAAGACATGGTTCTAATTTTGTGGTGGTGGATAGATTCTTGAAGATGGCATATTTTATTCCTTGTAAGAAAACAAATGATGTTGTACATATTGTAGAGTTATTTTTCATAGAGGTGGTGAGACTACATGGTCTACCTAAGAGCATAGTTTCAGACCGAGATACGAAGATTGTTGGTTATTTCTGGAAGACATTGTGGAAAAAGTTGAAAACATATTTGAAGTTCAGTTCTACACACCATTCATAGACTGATGGATAGACAGAAGTGGTGAATAGGAGTTTGGGTAACCTACTACAATGCTTAGTAGGAGATAAGCCCAAGGGATGGGATTTGATTTTACCATAGGTAGAATTTGAGTACAACAATTCTATCAATAGGAGTACTGGTAAATCATCATTCAAGATTATATATGGGAATAATCCAAGAAATGCTTTAGCATTAAGGAAGATGGACAAAGGTGAAAAAACAAGTGTTGAAGCCAAAGACTTTGTAGAACAGCTGAAGAATTTGCATGAAGAGGTGAGACAGCACATTAATAAGATTAATATTCAGTACAAGGCTAAAGCAGATCAGAAGAGGAGATATAAATAATTTCAGGTAGGAGATGAAGTCATGGTTCACTTGAGAAAAGAGAGGTTTCCAGTTGGAACATATAATAAGTTGAAAATGAAGAAATTTGGACCATGCAGGATTCTGAAGAAGCATGATACAGGAAATGCATATGAGGTAGAGTTGCCAAGTCAAATCAACATTTCCCATGTGTTCAACATTTTTGATTTAATAGAATATCATGAAGGTGGAACAGAGGATGGACCAACAAAAGAACAGTGGAGTATTCCAACATCTACTTTAGAAAAGGAGGAGATAGAAGAAATTTTGGATAGCCATATAGGTAGAAACACAAGAAACAGGCAATATGAAGAGTACCTAATTAAATGGAGAGGAAGGCATGTTGAAGATTCATACTGGTTATCTAAGGCTGAGATTAACCATCTTGGTTTTCCTCTAACTCCTGAGAAGTGACGGGGTCACATCTCAAAATTACCCTATGTGTCTGATGTAGGAGCATCCAGAGCTGTAAGGGAAATCTTGCATCACCTAATAATAATGTTCATTCAAATTTTTTGTTTTTGGATACCCATTTGCTTGAATAATGATTCAGAACCTTCCAAGTTTCCAACAGGGTAGAGGATACCAGAATTTACTATTTTTCGTAAGTCTTTATTAGTGAAGCAGTTGAGCCCAAAATTTTTTCCAAAGCTTCGGAATAGTCAAATAATCATTCTTGGTAAATTTCAGCTCAAGATCATGTCTAGATTTCAAGATATTAAAGTTTCAATTTTCTAAGGTCCCTTGAAAAGTTTTGAAAGCAGAGATGAGGTACTGAAACATCCCATAATGCCCTGAAAAGTTTACTAAAATTTGTTTATGGATTTTGAGCATGATATATCACTTCGCAAGCTTTCTGACGCTTCTAATGGTTTGTCAATCAGACACTCGGATCAAAAGTTATGCTTCCCAGAAGTTGACCTATTTTTGGAGGGAGTTGCAAATTTCAATTTTTTTGCTGGAGGCTTCCAAAATGGCTATTTATGACTATTTTTGGGAACCCTGGACAGTAACAGAGATAGGGGGAAAGTGTAGAGTCAAGTAAAGGTGGGAGAATAGAAACCCTAAATGATTTGGGGTTACAGATAGCAGAAGGTTCTAGAGTCTAGAGATAGGAAGTTGTAATGTGTTGCAGCCTATGGAGGATTCATCCTATGATTGTATTTGAGCTTCTGTAATGTAATGTGTTGTCCAAATCAATAAAAGAACATTCTATTTTCTATGTGCAATTTTTGTTGTTGTGTATTTGTGATTTACCCCCTTCATCAAGTGGCATCAGAGCAAGGGTTGCTGAGTGTGTAGATAGATTGCCGACCGTGAGGCAGTTTGCACCAGGACCTGAGGTTGTGGGTCTGTTAAGGAGATCAAAATGCCTCCATGGAGAAACCATGTTGGGATAAATGCCTTGACAGAAGAGGGTTTTAGAGCCCTACAAAGGCAAATTGATGCATTTCAAGAGGAGCTATGAAGATGGTTTGAGCTAAGAACAAGAGAAGAAAGTGAGGATGAAGCTGAAGAAGAGCTATCTGAGGAAGAACAAGAAGCTACAGGAGATCCTACAGAAGTTAGGTTGTTGAGGGCCATTTCAAAGATCAGAAAGAGGCCTAGGATCGAAGTTTCTACCTATTCTAGAGATATTGATTAGATCAATGACATGGAGGAATATTTCAAGTATGAAGATGTGGAGGACCCAGATTAGGTCAAGTTTGCAAAAACAAAGTTGAAGGGCCATGCCAGTATTTGGTGGAAGTGTTGCAAGTATGTGCCTAACCAGTGTTGTCATTGATGTCAACATATCAGTGTTGTCATTAGTGTCAACTATGCTCTTGTTTTGATGCTTTCTTGTAATGAGTTAGATGCTTTGTATTTTCCTATGTAAGTATTGGAGATCCTGATATTGAGGATATTGAGAAAATTTGTTTCTCCAGTGGAAACAATGTGTTGTAGAATATCTTTGTCTATAGAAGAACAGTCTAACAGATTGCTCTGCATTCCCTATAGAATGAATATCTTTATCTACGGTTTGGAATTTATTTAGAGACATGTCTAAAGATACTATATCTCAAGTTTGAGCCTCCGATATGAATATTTGAATTAGTTATGTTCACGAGAGTGAAAACTACGTTTTCTATATATTTGGTGGTGACAGGGAGAATGTGTTATGCTCCGTATTCCTTTGCAGTTAAGTATTTTAGTATACGGTTCTAGAATCAAGTTTGTAATGATAACAAGTACCTTCAACTCCAATGGTTCATGATTTGGTGGTCCGCAAACAATCTTTTCTTTATGACAATGGCTGATTGTGTTGTTTAAGTGCTCCAGTTTAAAGAATCCTCCTGACAAATTGGTTTAAGTTTGTGTGGATGTTCTTGGTGATTACAATGTGCTTGTGGATATATCCTAATCATGTTCCTACCTTTGGATTGGTCCACAAAGAGAAATTTGGATCGTAGATGAAGACTGTTCTTAGAAGATTTAGTGTTAACACCAGTCTTGGCCAACCTAGTTGTTTTTGTTATCAAAAAATTGGAATGATTATCAATAGTATCAAAGTAATCCAATAAACTCAATGGAAAAGGAAATAATCAAGATTCAAAAAAAATATAAACCTTGCAAACCTCAATACTTCATAGCTTCCATTGTTCACCTATTGTAAATGATATTGTGTATGAATATGACCCTCAGAAGGTGCACTTCATTGCTATTTTCTAAGATGTCAAGTGGGAATGGCTATGATAATTCTTGTAATGAAGATGAGCTTCACAACAATGGTAATGGTAACAAGATAACAATTTGATCACAAGCAATGGAGGAATTTGGTGCCAAAGGCGCGCTGTGATTCCTGCAGAGTAAGGGTACTAAAAGCTTGGATGATAGAAATGGAAGAATAGGGTTCAATTTATAGACTCATGAGAGAGAAGATCAATGGTATAGAAAGAATAAGAAGATCAACAGTTGAGAAACCTTGAGAGGATGTGCACGAATAGAAAGAAGACAAGTGTCACACAAAAAGTTGTTTTGTTTGAGTTAACTCATTTCTTTTATAAAGATAAGATTTGATTTCATAAATTAGAAAGTTTTTTTCTAATTTAAGAGTTGATAAAAACAAGATAGAATAAATCAATTAACTCAACTTGTGATTTGCTTTTTGCATGATTTGAGAGAAATTAAATAATAAATTATTTAATTCTGTGTGCATGAAGAAGATTTATTTTTAGAAGATTTGGAAATTTTTGAGGAATTTAAAGATAAGAAAACAAATTAAATAAATAAATTTATTTAATTGTTTGTGCATGCTTTGGAAGAATAAATAAAATATTTGATTATATTTTATTTTTAGAGATTGAGATAATTTAAATAAATTTGATTGATTTATTTAAATTTGGAGGAATAAGTGATTTAATTAAATAATGAAAATTATTTAATTGCTTTGAAGAATAAAGTTGACTTCGATGAAATTAATTAAATAAAGGTAATTTATTCCATTAATGGGAGGAATATGAACCAAATAAATAAATTTATTAATTTATTTATTGATAGAGGAATTTAGATGGGATAAATATTAAGAATATTTATTTATACAGAGTCGTGTTATTTTTAGGTGTATACATTTTGCCCCTCTTTGATGCAATGTACTTTATCACATTGTTTCAAAGAATAAGAATTTTCTGATAATGATACATGTCTCAGTTTGCCCCTGGTATAGGTTTATAATGCTAGGATGCTCCCTCAGGAGATTGGATGGGAAGAAGGGCAGAAGGACATGAGATGAACAATCTCATGATGAAGAAGGTGAAAAATAGGTTAGGTTGAAGAAAAATAGGTCACAGTTTAGAGAAACAGAAGGAAACAGGCTTGGGAAGTAGTCAGGGTTGTCACATAGCCAGTTATGGTTCACTTGCTATATATAGGAGCTGGGTCCACAATACTAGTCATTTGCACACTTGGTTTTTGTTGATTGGTCCCTCAGGGCTTAGGAGAGCATAGGAGCTAGAGCAGTTGGTATAGATATGGATATTCCACGCAAGGAGCACCACTTTGAGTGTGTTCGATGGTTCGAGTGGCCAGCTGAGGTAGGACCACTAGTATGTAGTTCGACAAAACTCATCTAGGATCATTTATTAGGCTAATAAATTCTAGGGAAAACTTGCTTGAATATATGCACTGAATTGTGTTTTGGCACATATGCGCTCCAAAACCGTGCATACATTATGTTTCAATGCATATGCTAAATGTAGTTGTGCATATAGTCAAAGTGCGCATTTGATATGGGAACCGATGCATATGTTATTAAACTGCGCATTTGTTATGAAACTACACACATGCTTAATGTTTCGGCACATTTGTCAGAAGTGGTGCATTTGCTGTGAAATGGTGCATTTACCTTTTAATTCAGCGCATTTGTTTTACATAGTCAGTTACTTAGTGAAATTGACTTGATTGGCATTTTGATTGATGCGTCAATTGACAAGCTATCTCTGAGATTGTGAGAAATCTAGTCAAAAGATGTTATGCTTGGTTTTGATCAATTTGATATGTTAAGTAAGTGATAGGACACTTTGATAGGTTTGAGTAGTTTTGCAGTTGATGTAGTTTTGGTTGACTCCTTGCTTTGCTTGATTGCAGGAGGACATTCGTGATGTACTCATGTCACAGGAGTAGTTTCCCTTGCTGATGTTGCATTAGTATATGCTCATAGAGATGGATCAAGAGGCACTCGATGCGATGGGTTTGGACTTTGTTTTCTTTATGCCTAAGGTTCATGTGAACCTTGATTTGCTGACTGCTGTAGTGGAGTGTTTCCATAGTAAGGATGGGATGTTCCATCTACCTACTGGCGAGATGGCTATTACTCTGGAGGATGTCTACAAGATCTTGCACTTACCGATCCATGGTGAGCTCATGGAGTACGAGTCTCTGCATGATGCCAGACTAGCGGAGTGCAGGCATGTCTTTGATGATCTAGAGCTAGAGGGTCAAGTGATCTCATGGTAGGATATACATGACTACTATGACTACTTCCCAGGAATAGAGGTAGGACTGATTGGGGGTGTGGTATGCCCCGACAGGAGGTTGCATGGGTTCCCCATTGGCTGGGGCAGGACTTTAGAGAGGATGGTTATAGAGGGTACCCACTTTGCATGGGGTGTCTATGTTTTGGCTCAGTTGTATCATGACATGCATCAGGTGGTCTACCATAGAGGAGCCATTTTGTCTGCTGGCATCTCATTGTTATAGTTCTAGTTATGGGAGCACATAGACATCACTCAGCCCATTTGTGTGTTTTCTAGGAAATGAGGGGAGCCTTACTCATATAGTTATGTAGGTGTTATTTCCTACCATAAGTTGGGAAAGCTTGAGTAATGGAGACATGCACTGGATAATGTGGATTCAGTTATTTGGTGCCCTTACCTAGATTGTGAGCAGTGGGATGACGTGGATGATGAGCTCCCATATTGCTTTCAGACTCGGTTGTTGATTGGGCAAACACGGTACATTTTGGAGAGGCAGATAGTGAGCTGGGTATAGAGATAGTTTGGGAGAGTGCAGGGTCAGCCACAGGGGTAGGCACAGTTTGCTAAGACACACATAGAGCAATTGAGATGGCGCCCAGTTGCTTCCTCTGAGGAGGCTAGAGAAGATTTCCTTCAGATACCCTACCAAGCTTGGTTGATGAGGAGGGAGGTAGTGGATGCGGGGATGACTCCTAACTATAAGGAGTGGTTTGCAACCCACCCATTCCTAAGGTACTTAGGACCTGGAGAGTTGGTTCCTCACCTGGAGGAGGTGGATTCAGATGATGAGGATGATGGAGGCAGGAGGAGGAGATGGAAGAGGGGGAGAGGAGGATGGGGAGATGGAGATGATGGAGCTGATGGAGGTGGAGGAGGGGATGGTGGAGATGAAGGTAGATAGAGACAGAGGAGGAGAGTTGGGGAGGGATCTTCCCAGTAGTAGGTAGAGCAACAGTAGGATACATAGTAGATACAGGTGTCAGCACAACAGCAGGTGCCCTAGTAGGTAGTTGTATAGCAGTAGGCACAGGTACAGGTTCCATAGGTTCCTATCCAACCTGACCTACAATAGTAGGCTATTACTACGTTGTGGGGTTAGGTCAGACAGCTCAGGGCACAACTTAGGGTGGCAGAGTCCCAGAGGGAGGTAGATGCAGGGATCATGTATGGTCTCACTATTGAGCAAGACACAACACTAGTGAGGGTGCGGGCTCTTAGACTAGAGAGAGATTTAGCCCTAGCTGCTTTGGGTACTAATGGGGCCACTACATTTTTAGCTACTTAGGTGCAGCAGACTCAAACGTAGCTTGCTCAAGTTTAGGGTGAGCTTGCTAGAGCACAATCCCAGACTCAGTATTATAAGAGTCTATATCACGAGGCTGTACCAATGGACCAGAGGGCACCTAGCTATAGGAGCCAGTCTATGGCAAGCACATCTCAGAGGGCAGGGGGTTCACAGTCTGCAGCGTCTGCTATGGGTCCATAGCAGTCGGGGGCTAGCAGAGGAGGGGATGGAGAGGGAAGTGCTGGGAGCAATGTCCCATAGTAGTAGGGCTAGCCGTTACACTTGTACTAATTTTTTCTTATGCATACACATTTTTGATGGCTCTTGGATAGCTTGATATGTATATTTATCTTACTTTGTACTATTACCAAGACATGTATGGTTATTTTTGTGATGTATACACTTTATGTGATTCTGACTCATAGATGGACTTTGATATTGTACACTTGGACATATTTATGTTATACTTATACGATGATGCAGCGTTTTGGTGGTCTACATGCATTAAGTGATGTCTAATGTATGCCCCTTACTTTTGATGTCTATATGGATGCACACTTTACTATTGATGTCTATATGATGATGTAGTTTATGATTCTACACTATAATGCATATGTATGGTGTTATGATGATATAATTCAAACTTAGATGATTTTTGATGATCTAACATGCAAATGTGAATGTTATCTATATGATTATGCTGTTTTATGAGATGATCTACATGTATTTGTCTATGTTTTTTGGATTTTTCTGTTAACACTATGTTATGCTAATGCAAATGTATATGGATGATCTAATGCACTATTATGTATGCAAATGATTTAATCATGTTAATGACTATCTCATGTGATATGATATGCAAACTATGCCATGTTTTTGTTATGTCCAAGTGTACACAATCAATGTAGAAATGACACAATGATAGATAGAAGACTGACTGATAGAAGAAATGTGAATGGAAGGATCACAAGCTTTTATTTGTAAACATTGATACTCTGAATAGGATTTTTATTGCATGGGATATGGATGCTTTTGTGGATGCTTTTTGGATGTGAATGGTTTTGTTATCTTGATATTGTAAGTATATTGAAGTGCTTATTTCATCATTGGGCTTTTTTTTTGTGTGTGTTTTTTGAAATGTTGTAAGAAAATACAAGCATCTAGGTATAATTAAACCATGATGACCTAAGTATCGCTTACATGGGTTTTGATTTAGCAAGTTAATACAAGCATCAAGGTATAATTGAACTGAGATGACCTGAGTATTTCTTGTGTATCAATAGACAAGGATTATACATGTTTCATGTTAGTCCTCTGATGTCCTCGATGATCATTTGAGTTGATCATGTCCTTAGACAAGGATTCACATTACTAAAGATAAACCCACAAGCAGTAACCAAAGAAAAGAATTGTGCCCCCATCATAGTATCTCTAGCTTTTGGCATCCTTGAGTAGCATAGGAAACATGATAACAAAAAAGAAGACTTTAAGACATAACTAATTGAAACAAAACATTCTTGCATTAGATGTATCTTTCTTGCCATAATTTAGATAGAATCATTTGGATTGTTTTGCTCTTATTTTTGCTTTGCTTTGGATAGGTTGATGTCTTGCATCAAGATTTTTGTTTAAAAGCGGGCTTTGTTGTGCTTGCATGTCTGGTGAAAGGTACCACAATCCTTATTGTTGTCCTTGGTGAACAATGTGGTAGTACAGAATACAACACCTTGGCCAGGTTGAGGACTTGTCCCTAGTCAAGTAGAGGTATCTAGCTTATTATGGATGGACTAATAATGGATACAAAGAAACAAACCCTAAGGGATTGACCTAGTGCCTTGGGGGCTCATTGCTAAATGGCCTTGCCTACGTGATGAAGCAGAGGCAACGTAGTTTGGGGTGAACCCTGATGGACCTAAGACCTAGGTGATAGGAAACTGTGTGGACTTAGATAGATAGAAGGATAGACAACACATGATGGAATGGATGACAAGTGGAGCCTCGGAGGCACATTGATAATGGCCTTGCCTATGTGATGACACAGAGGCAATGTAGTTTGGGGTGAACCCTGATATTGATGATGGACACTAAGATATGCTGACACTATGGATATGGTACTTTGACAACCTTAGGTATTAAGGTGACAATGGTTATAGAGTATCAAACCATGATAGGTCATCATTTTGTTATGCAAGGTGTTTATTGTGAAATTGGCATAATTAGATAATGGATAATGGCTTAAGAATGGATAGAAGGTGACTGGTTTCCCAAAGATGGAGGAAGCGGTTTGCATCATAGAGAGTGCCTGTTTGCTAGGTTTTCACTACTTTGCTTTTATTACACGGGAGTCAAATTACACATGACGCTTGTTTGCCAGGTTTTCATCATGGTATCTATCCAAGGTGCCTGTTTACCAAGTTTTCACTAGAGGACAATTTTTTTGTTATTTTTCCATTATTATTTTTTTTTATTTTTTTTATTTTTTTATGTTTTTATGCCCCCCTTACATTGGGGTTCTCTAGGTATAGAACCAGCGAAGATGCATACTATTAATTGGGTCATCAAACAACTCACCTTCTGAAGTAGCTAACTGATATGCTCCTGATCCATAAGCAGCAATGATTACATAAGGACCAAGCCAGTTGGGTTCAAATTTTCCTTTCTTTTCCTGATCCTGTTGATTGTAGGGATTTTCCTTAACCACTAGATCACCAACATTGAAGACCCTGTGGTTGTAGCTTCATGACATCCTTTGTTGGTATGCCTTGAGATGGTTGAAGGCATTCTTTTGTTTCTCCTCCAATAGTTCTAACTCTTGCAATCTGGAAACTATGTAGTCTTCATCAATAATAAGGCCTTTTAACGACACCCTTAGAGATGGTAACTCAACCTCGATGGGCAAAATGGCTTTTGATCCATAAACAAGGGTGTATGGGGTAGCACCTATGGGAGTGTGTATACTGGTTCTATAGGCCCACAGAGTAGGATTGAGTTGTATGTGCCAATCACGGCCGGCATCATTGACTGTCTTCTTGAGGATTTTCAAGATTGTTTTGTTGGATGCCTCTGCTTGGCCATTGCCTTGTGGATAGTAAGGTGTTGAGAAGCCGTGTTGGATTTTTAATTTTTTGCAAAGCTCTTGGACATCCTAGTTTTTGAAAGGTCTTCCATTATCCATGACTATGGATGAGGGAATTCCATATCGACAAATGATGTAATTGAGGATGAAGGAGGCAATCTGTTTGCCTATGACATTGGTGAGTGGAATGGCTTCAATCCACTTGGTGAAATACTCGGTGGCGGTTATGATGAACTTGTGGCCGTTGGACAAGGGAGGGTGGAATTTACCCACAAGGTTGAGTCCCCACTGACAAAAGGGCCAAGGTGTCATTAAAGGTCGTAGTTCTTGAGCTGGTGCATGCACAAGGTTTCCATGTATCTAACATTGCTTGTACTTCTCAACAAAGTGATAGGAGTCCATTTTCATGTTTAGCCAATAGTATCCCAAACGCATGCATTTTTTGGTTAAAGTAGGACCACTAGAGTGTGATTTGCATATTCCTTCATGCACTTCTCACAAGGTGGTTTGAGATTCCTCACTTTCAAGACATCAGAGTAAAGTACCATCCAGACCTCGGCGGTATAGGGTATCGACAATAATAGTGTAACGGGATGTTTGTTGAATGAAGGTTTGCAATTGGTTATTTGATAGGTCAGGTGGTAAGGTGTTGTCCTTGAGGTAAGTGTAAATCTTACCATACAAGGGTGAATCAGATCTGACGAGAAGGAAAATGGATTGGGTTTCAGGTATATCATAAGCTGGCTGCGTGACTGTCTCCACCAAGAACTCAAAACGTGACTCATTCTCTGGTATGTTGAGGAGTGAGGCAATGGTTGCCATGGCATTTGCTTCTTTGTTTTCAATCCTTGGTATTTGTTCAAAGGCGATGATCACAAAGTACTCTTTAAAATCATCCACCATACACTTGTAGGGAATGAGCTTGTCATCTTTTGTCTGATAGTCATCATTGACTTGATTGATGACGAGTTGTGAATCCCCATAGACATGAAGTTCTTTTACTTTCCATCCTACTACTAGTTTGAGACCAATGATCAAAGCCTCATATTCTGCTATGTTGTTTGTGCATGGAAAAAATAGACGATAAGACTTAGGTATTGTGGCACCCTGAGGAGTGACAAACAAGATGCTTGCCCCCAATCCATGGTTTGTATAGGAGACATCAAAATAGAGTGTCCATGACTGTGTTGTGATAGTGAAGATTGATTCATCTGGAAACTTGAACTTCATTGGAGTGGTATCTTGTAATGGTGCCTCGGCCAACTGATCAACAATGACTTGACCTTTGATAGCTTTACATTCTACATACTTAATGTCATATTCATTTAGGAGCATTACCCATTTAGCTAGGTGACCTGTGAGAGCTACTTTTCTTAATAAGTATTTCAAGGGATCTATCTTTGTAATACACTTGATGGAATGTGCAATCATGTAATGTCATAGTTTTTGGGAAGTAAAAACCATAGCAAGACAAGATCTTTCAATTTGAGAGTATTGTAGTTCATACCCCACCAATGTGTGACTGATGTAGTATATGGGCCCTTCCTTGCCTTCATTATCTTGTTGTGCTAGAAGGGCACCCAGAGCTGTCTGTGTGGCAGATATGTAAAGTAATAGCGGCTTGCCTTGTATAGGAGGCATCAAGATAGGTGGATTCATAAGATACTCCTTGAGTTTGCAAAATGCTTCTTCACACTTCTCATCCCATCTAAATGGAATGTTTTTATGGAAGAGATGACTAAAAGGTTGGCACTTGTCTGCCAGTTGGGAGATGAATTAGCAGATTGCTTGTAATTTGCCTTGCAATGACCATAGTTGGGTGATGTTCTTTGGTGGAGGCATCTCCATGATAGCCTTGACTTTTGCAGGATCTACCTCAATCCCGTTTGCTAATACTATGAAGCCTAAGAGTTTGCCAGAGGTGACCCCAAACACACACTTTTTTTGGATTCAATCTGACTTTGAACTGTTCCAGTCGCTGAAAGACTTTATCTAATACATCTAGATAAGACTCCCTTGTTAGTGATTTGGCAAGGATGTCGTCCACATAGTCTTCCATTGTTACATGCATCATATCATGGAAGATAGTAGTCATAGTACGTTGATATGTTGCTCCTACATTCTTTAACCCAAAAGGCATGACGCACCAACAGAGAGTACCCCATGGACAAGTGAATGTTGTCTTATGTTGATCCTCGTGTGCTATCCTAATTTGATTGTATCCAGAGAAACCATCCATAAGAGAAAGCATTGTATGCCCAGCTGTTAAGTCCACAATGATGTCTATGTTTGGCAATGGAAAATCATCCTTTTGGCAGGCCTTGTTAAGATCTTAGGAATCATTACAAATTCTAACTCTTCCATCTAGTTTGGCAATAGGTACAATGTTTAAATCCACTCAAGATAGTCTATTGGTCTGATAAACCTGACATCTAGCAACTTCTTGAGTTCTTCTTTGACTAGTAGTGCAACATGAGGATACATTTTTCTGAGTTTCTGCTTTACAGGTTTTACTCAAGGATCTAGTGGCAAATGATGTAAGACCAAGTGTGGATCTAGACTGGGCATATCTACATATGACCAAGCAAAGTTGATCTATTTCCTTGTGAAGAAGGGTACAAATTTTGTCTTTTCTAGTGGAGATAAAGATTTAGCAAAGTGTATGATCTTAGGATTACCCTCTATGCCAATGTCCACTGGTTTTGTTGGTTCTACCACAATCTGTGACTTCTCCTAATACATGTTTTTGGGGAGAGTGTCAAGCCTTCCATCCTCTGGTGCCTCACAGAGGTTTTCACCATTCAATGCGTCCTTTATTTTTACCTTTTTGGGATCTGATACTGTCACAGAGTGATTTTCACCATCAGATCCATTTTTTATTTTTATGTTTTTGCGATTGGAAGGCTTGGCACCCTCTCTGAAGTAAGCTATAGAATTGAGTTCTATGGCACAACTAGCTTTATGATCTCCCATGGGTAAGTGGTCTCTTAGTTCCATTAAGTCAATATAGGCATTGCCATTTTGGAATATGTCAAGTTGAGGGGTTCCTCATAGATCCCAATCGATAAGCTCAAGATGCACTAGGGGGAGGGGGTTGATATATTTATCTGATTTAGTGGGTGTTATGGTAAGGATGGATATGTTGTTAGGATGGGGAGTTATAGGGACAAGGTCTGATATGGTACTTTCTTCAAGATTTTTTATCTTGTGCGAATTCTGACCTTCCTCGTAAGTTGTGCTCTCAGGAATAGGAGAATCACACTCTATCAGTTTATGCTTAGGCATTAGTCCCTCACACTAGGGGCTGTAGGTTCAAATGGTATTGATTTCCTTGTCTTCATAGGAATGTTCTAAGAGTTCATCCCATTCATATTCATTGGAATCTGTGTCACTATCCTCTTGGAGATTATGGATCATTTCCACAAAACAAGTGGTAGCCTTAGCTTTGCCTTTGCCTTTAGCTTTTTCTTGGTATCCTAGCCCTATTATGTTTCAAGTCGATGAGGATGAAGAAGGTTGAATGGGTTTGATGATTCCTTCCTTTCTTAAGCTAATGGGGCCTTGTCCTTTGTAACCCATTCTGTGTAAAATAGATTGTCCACGCCCATAGATTTTTTTTGGGAGCTTAGGTTGTTGGTCTTGCTATGTGCCTTTTTCATCAATGTAGAGCCATTGTAAAACATCTCTTTCATCACTTTCAACTGACAAGGTACCCCACTTGACAAAGGGAGCAGTAGGAGACTCAGGCGTTGTAGATGGCTTTGGGCAGGGTGAAGTTCATCCAAAGGATTTTGGAGATAGAGGCATTTTGGATAGACAAAGGCTGTGCTCGATGGAGTATTCTCCTACCCTAGTTTCTTTGATCTTAACTTTTGCTCGTTGACCTTGGATGTGGAAACTTGGGAGCTATGGTCCCATTGGGAGATGGAGGAGGTGGAAGTTCTCTAGTTAGGGATGATGGTTTCAGGTCTTGATTGGATGGTGTTGCAATGTTGGAAGGGATTGGGGTCACCTTGAATGGTAATCTCTTAGTTGTTGTAAGGGAATTTGATGCATTGGTGGTAGGTAGAAGGCACAAGTTTCATGGCATGGATCCAAGGTCTTCCTAGGAGAATGTTATAGGCGAGGTCACTATCAAGGACTTGACACACAACTTCTTTCACTACTGGTCTGTCTCTTAGTGGTAACACTAGAGTTCCCTTGGTAGTCTATTATTCCTCATCATAGGCTTTGATTGTAATCTTTTTCCTTGGATACATTGTATTTTTTGAGAACCCCAATGTAAGGACTAGTTTTAGTGTGCAAATATTCAAACCTACCCCTCCATCAATGAGAACCCTTTTGATGTGGTGTTTGTGGATGAATGCTTTGATATGTAGGGATGTGTTATGGGGTTGCGACACAGATAGATCATCCTGCTCAGTGAATGAGAGGACGTTGGATGAGGTAAGGTGACCTACCATGGCTTCAAACTTCTCTTGGGTCAAATTGGTGGGGACGGTAGTTTCCACTAAGGCTTTTTCAAGAGTTTCCTTGTGTGCTGGTGATAGACGCAACAACCCTAGTATAGAAATGTTGGTTGGAGTCTTCCGTAGTTGGTCTATGACATTGTATTGGTGGGGGTAGATGATGAGGCTGAGAACCTTGGAGGAAGTGTGTGTAAGGTAGTTTTTCCACTATGGGTAATGATGGTGCAATCAAATTTGGTGTTTGGATCTGATTGTTCATTGAATGTGAGCACATTGATCTACGAGATATGCTTTGTTATGCTATTAATGGTGTACTCGAATGGTATGTTTGTGTAATTTGCATTGTTGTTTTCGTTATTGTGGTTCTTCTGATTATTGTTGTTGTTGTTATTGTTATTGTTATGCTGTCTGTTAGGGTTAGGGAGCAGATCCTTGTACACCACATGTGATTTGTTATTTGTATGATCTCTTGTGTTGACACAGTTTTTGTCTAACATGTCTTGAATGACATTTTTTAGATGAATGAATTCATTAGTTTTGTGTCCTCTTCCTCTATGGTACTCACAATAGTGGGTATCATTCCACTAAGGAGGTTTTACTTGGGGTTCGTAGTCAGTTGTGGAGGGAATGGTGATCTCATTGTTTGCTAACAACTTTCTCAAGACAGACTCAAGTGATTCTCCCAAAGGTGTAAACTTTCATCTAGAACAGAAATCCCATGGTGATTGTCTCTACTCATTTAGTGGAGATTTGTTGGGTGTTGTGTTGCTTGAAACTCCTTTGAGATTGAGAATCGGTTGTTTAGGAGCCATTGCTTTGGCATCAACCACTCCATCGTTGACTATGTTTTCATTCTTAGTCCAAAATTTTGACTTGTCCATGGTGTAGTTAGAGTTAGGATTGTCTTTGAACAACTTTATTTTCCCTTTTGCGATCATAGCTTTTTTGATAAATAATCCCATCTCAATCACTTTCGTGAATGTGGTAGGACCTTGGATTTGTATTTGGTAGCTAAGATCGGGGTTGAGGTTGTGGACAAACATTTTTGTCATTTGTTTCTCTGGTATATGATGAGGGCATTTGCTTTCTAGTTGTCTCCATCTTTGTAGGAAATCAGCAAAGGATTCACAACTTTTTTGTTTCGTGTTGCATAGGTCTAGCATAGATACCTCATGTTCGATGTTGTATGAGAAATGTGTGATGATGATGCAGGAGCATCTAGTGGTGTAAGGGCAATCTTGCATCACCCAAAAAGAAGTTAATTCAAAATCATTGTAGTTGTTTTTATTTCTTTCCATAATTAGTGTTTCTGGTTCCATAATATCCAGAATAATAATGTAGGACTTTCAATTTTTCCAAAACTGCTAAAAATAGCGACCTGCCTAATTAGGAAGGTGTACCTGCTATTTTTAGAAAGTTTGTATTTGGGCACGTAACGAAGCAAAAACTTCTAGAAAGTTACATAATGGAAATATAAGACCTTTGGCAAAGGAATCAGGCAAAGATCATTTGTGAGTTGAAAGATATTAAAGTTTTTATTTTTTGAAAAGCCCCTGAAAATTTCTAGAACGAGATATGGCACTGAAACTTTCCATAACGTCCTAAAAAGTTGATGGAAATCCATTTATGAATTTCTGGCATGATAGTTCACATCATGACCTTTCTGGCGCTTAAAATGGTTCGTCAATCGGACACCCAAATCAAAAGTTATGCTTCCCGAAAGTTGACCTACTTTTGGAGGGAGTTGCAAAATTCGAAATTTAGCTGGAAGCCACCAAAAAGTGCTATTTATGACTATTTTGGGAACCCTGGGCAGTAGTAGAGTTAAGGGGGGCTAGTGTAGAGTCAAGAATAGGTGGGAAAACAAAAACCTTAGCTAATTTGGGGTTACAGAAGGCTGAAGATTCTAGAGTCTTCAGGTTGGGAAAGTTGTAATGTGGCAGCCAATAGAGGATTCATCCTCTGATTGTAATTGAGCTTCTGTAATGTAATGAGTTACCCAGTTCAATAAAAAAAAGTTCTATTTACTGTGTTTAATATCTGTTATTGTGTGTTTTGTGATTTACCCCCTTCATCAAGTGGTATCAGAGCGAGGGTTCCTGAGTGTGTAGACAGATCGCCGACCGTGAGGCAGTTTGCACCAGGACCTGAGGTTGTGGGTTTGCTGCGGAGACCAAGATGCCTCCATGAAGAAATCCTGTTGGGAGGAATACTTTGACGGAAGAGGGTTTTAGAGCCCTACAAAGGCAAATTGATGCATTGCAAGAGGAGCTACGAAGAGGGTTTGAGCCGAGGACAAGAGAAGAAAATGAAGATGAAGTTGAAGAAGAGCTATCTGAGGAAGAACAAGAAGCTACTGAAGATGCTGCAGAAGTAAGGTTGTTGAGGGTCATTTCAAAGATCAAAACGAGGCCCAGGATCAAATTTTCTACATATTCTAGAGATTTGAATCCAGAATAGCTTATTGATTGGATCAATGACATGGAGGAGTATTTTGAGTATGAAGATGTGGAGGACCCAGATCGGGTTAAGTTTGCAAAAATAAAGTTGAAAGGCCACACCAATATTTGGTGGAAGGAGGTCCAATTAGAGAGGAATAGAAGAGGAAAAGCAAAGATTACCAGATGGGATTGGATGGTGGAGAAACTGAAGAAGCAGTTCATTCTTGTGGACTATGAGATGGAGTTGCTGAAGAAACTGCAAGGACTAAAGCAAGGTAACAAGTCTGTTAAGGAGTATACAGAAGAGTTTTATAAAATCACTATCAGGACAGGCCATGCAAAGCCAAATAAGGAGAAGGTAGCCCGTTACATTAATGGGTTGAGGTTGAGTATTCAAGAGGAGTTGAGCCTGGTCAGAATGACCACCATAGAAGATGCGTACCAGTTTTCCTTGAAGGTGGAAGAGAAGCTGAATAAAAGATTTGACAGCAAGCAAAGGGGAAGAGGTCAAGGCGGAAGGAGTGGTGGAAGACCCTATGGGGGCTGAAATGAAGATGCAAAGAAAAGTGAAGAAGCTGGTCCCAGTTGAAATCAGAGAGGTGATAATACCTACTGCCCTCATGACCAGAACAATGGTGAGCAAAGAGGAAGAGGAAGAGGTAGACTTGCGCAAGGACATGGAAGAGGAGGTTTCAGAGGAACTTGTTTCCAATGTGGAGAATCGAGCATACGAGTGTCCACAACATCAAGGAAGGATGAATAGAAGACCTGAAGGTAATGCACGAGTTGCACATGTGGATGAAGATGCATAGTCTAAGTGCTCTAAAGATGCAGAAAGGGGAGAAACCCTAGTTGTCAGAAGAACTTTGTTGAATGAGGAGAAAGAACCCAATCAGAGGAAGAGTTTATTCCGCACAAGGTGCAAATGTGAAGGTAAGTGTTGTGATATTATTATCGACAGTGGAAGCACTGATAATCTTGTTTCAGAGGAGATGGTTGACAAGTTGAAGTTGACAAGAAGAAAGCATCCACATCCATACTGGATTGCCTGGTTGCAGAAGGACCATAGAGCTTTGGTCAATGAACAGTGTTTAGTGAAGTTCAAGATTGGTGACTACCATGATGAGGTGTTGTGTGACATCATACCAACAGATGCATGTCATATGTTATTAGGGAGGCCGTGGCAGTATGATCGAAGTGCTGTCCATGATGGCCGTGTAAATACATACTCCCTAACAAAGGATGGAGTCCGTCATAAGTTGAAGCCCTTGAAGGAGGTGGAAGAAAAGGTATGCAGTACTGCTAGAATTTACTTGGTAGATGGTAGAAAGTTTTTGGAGGGTATGAAGCATGAGCGTCATTGCTTTGCATTGATTCCTAAGATTAGTCAAGAGAAATGTGAAGATGTACCAGAAAAAGTTTCAGATATGTTGGAAGAGTTCCAAGATATTATCTTTGATAATGTACCAGAAGGTTTACCACCAGTAAGGAAGATAAGTCATCAAATGGATTTGATACCAGGAGCCAGTTTACCAAACAAGGCAGCCCACAGAACGACCCTTGAAGAGAGTGAAGAGCTGAACAAACAAGTTTAGAAGTTGTTGAGGAAGGGACTGATAAGGGAGAGCCTAAGTCCATGTGCAATACCTGTAGTACTAGCACCAAAGAAAGATGGAGAATGGAGGATGTGTACAGACTCTCGAGCCATCAATAAGATAACGATCAAGTATAGATTTCCATTGCCAAGAATGGATGACATCATGGACTATTTGAGTGGAGCTAAGTACTTCACGAAAATTGACCCGAAGAGTGGGTATCACCAGATCTGTATCAGAGAAGGGGATGAATAGAAGACAACCTTCAAGACAAAGGAAGGTTTGTATGAGTGGTTAGTCATGCCATTTGGGCTAACCAATGCACCAAGCACATTCATGCAGCTCATGAATGAGGTACTAAAAGAATTTTTGGGAAGTTTTGTTATTGTTTATTTGGATGATATTTTGATTTTCAGTAAGACTTGGGATGAGCATCTGATGCATAGAAGAAGAGTTCTAGAGAAGCTGAGGGAGTAGAAGTTGCTAATTAATCTGAAGAAATGTAGTTTTGCAAAGAAAGAGTTGGTATACCTGGGATTTGTTGTCTTAGAGGAAGGTCTTAAGATGGACCCAGAAAAAGTAAGGGCTATCATTGAGTGGCCTACGCCAAGGAGTGCAATGGAGGTAAGATCTTTTCATGGTTTGGCAAGTTTTTACAGAAAGTTTATCAAGAATTTCAGTAGCATTTGTGCACATCTAACTGAGACAATGAGAGGGGATAAAAAAAAGTTTAGATGGACTAAAGGAGCAGATAAGAGCTTTGATACATTAAAGCAGAAAGTCATAGAACAACCTGTTTTGGCACTTCTAGATTTCAATAAGGTATTTCAAGTAGATTGTGCTGCTAGTGGTAGTGGTATAGGAACTGTTTTGAGCCAAGAAGGTAAGCCCATTGCCTATTTTAGTGAGAAGCTTAATGATGCCAAGAAAAAGTATTTTGTTTATGATTAGGAATTTTATGCAATAGTTCAGGCTTTGAAGAAATGGAGATATTATTTGTTGCCAAAAGAGTTTGTTTTGTATACTGATCATCAGGCTTTGTAGTATATTAATAGTCAAGGGAAGTTGAACCAAAGGCACTTAAAATGGGTTGAGTTTTTCTAGAGTTATACCTTTGTTTTGAAGCACAGGAGTGGGAAGTCTAACAGAGTTGCAGATGCCTTGAGCAGAAGGTAAAATTTGTTGACAGAAATGAAGATAGAGGTTGTTGGGATCGATGAGCTCAAAAGTTTGTATCCTAAAGATCCAGATTTTGCAGAGGCTTGGAAAACCTGTCTGGAGCCTGTTACTTTGGATAGGACAAAATGGTTGGATTTCATAATCCAAGATGGCATGTTGTTTAGAGGAAGCCAATTGTGCATTCCAAGGAGTTCCATGAGAGAGAACCTGATTAAAGAGAAGCATAGTGGAGGATTGGCTGGACACTTTGGTCAAGATAAGACCATTTCTATTGTTGGTGAAAATTATTATTGGCCATAGTTGCAGTAGGATGTGAGGAAGTTTGTACAGAGTTGCAGAGTATGTTAGATGGCAAAAGGAACAAGTCAAAATAGAGGATTGTATCAACCATTACTTGTACCAGAGAAGTCATGGGATGATATTAGTATGGATTTTGTTCTTGGTTTACCAAGGACACAGAGAGGGCATGATTCTATTTTTTTGGTGGTGGACAGATTCTCAAACATGGCACATTTTATTCCTTGTAAGAAGACTAATGATGCTATTCATATTGCAGAGTTATTTTTTAGGGAAGTGGTGAGACTGCATGGTCTACCAAAGGGCATAGTTTCAGATCGAGATACCAAGTTTGTTGGTTATTTCTGGAGGACATTGTGGAAGAAGTTGAAGACAGATATGAAGTTTAGTTCTGCACACCATCCACAGACTGATGGACAAACTAAAGTAGTGAATAGGAGTTTGGGTAACCTGCTACGATGCTTAGTAGGAGATAAGCCCAAGGGATGGGATTTGATTTTACCACAGGCAGAATTTGCTTACAGCAATTCTGTCAATAGGAGTACTGGTAAATCACCATTCCAGATTGTATATGGCAATAGCCCAAGAAATGCTTCTGAGTTAAGGAAGCTGGACAATGGAGAAAAGACAAGTGCTAAAGCTGAAGACTTTGTAGAACATCTGAAGAATTTGCATGAAGAGGTGAGAAAGCACATTAATAAAATGAATATTCAGTACAAGGCTAAGGCTGATCAGAAGAGGAGATATAAGGAATTCTAGGTAGGAGATGAAATCATGGTTCACTTGAGAAGAGAAAGGTTCCCAATTGGAACATACAATAAGTTGAAAATGAAGAAATTTAGACCATGCAGAATCCTGAAGAAACATGATTCAAGAAATGCATATGAGGTAGAGCTGCCGAGTGGGATCAATATTTCCCCTGTTTTCAACATTGTTGATTTATCACAATATCATGAAGATGGAACAAAGGATGGACCAACAAAAGTGCAGTGGAGTATTCCGGCATCTACTTCAATGGAGGCGATAGAAGAGATCTTGGATAGCCATGTGGGAAGAAGTACTCGGAACAAGAAATATGAAGAATATCTGGTAAAGTGGAAAGGAAGGTCTGTTGAAGATTTTTGTTGGTTGTCTAAGGCAGAGGTTGACCATTTGGGTTTTCCTCACACAAACACATGAGACGTGACAGGGTCACTTCTCAAATTACCCTGGGTGTCTAATGCAGGAGCATCCAGTGGTGTAAGGGCAATCTTGCATCACCCAAAAAGAAGTTAATTCAAAATCATCGTAGTTGTTTTCATTTCTTTCCATAATAAGTGTTTCTAGTTCCATAATATCCAGAATAATAATGTAGGACTTTCAATTTTTCTAAAACTGCTAAAAATAGCGACCTACCTAATTAGGAAAGTGTACCTGCTATTTTTAGAAAGTTTGCATTTGGGCACGTAATGAAGCAAAAACTTCCAGAAAGTTACATAATGGAAATATAAGACCTTTGGCAAAGGAATTAGGCAAAGATCATTTGTGAGCTGAAAGATATTAAAGTTTTTGTTTTCTGAAAAGCCCCTAAAAATTTTTGGAACGAGATATGAGGCACTGAAACTTTCCATAACATCCTAAAAAGTTGATGGAAATCCATTTATGAATTTTCAACGTGATAGTTCACATCGCGAGCTTTCTGGCGCTTAAAACAGTTTGTCAATTGGACACCCGGATCAAAAGTTATGCTTCCCAGAAGTTAACTACTTTTGGAGGGAGTTGCAAAATTTGAAATTTAGCTAGAAGCCGCCAAAAAGTGCTATTTATGACTATTTTGTGAACCCTGGGTAGTAGTAGAGTTAAGTGGGGCCAGTGTAGAGTCAAGAATAGGTGGGAAAATAGAAACCTTATCTAATTTGGGGTTACAGAAGACTAAAGATTCTAAAGTCTTGAGGTTGGGAAAGCTGTAATGTGGCAGCCGATAGAGGATTCATCCTCTTATTGTAATTGAGCTTCTGTAATGTAATGAGTTACCTAGTTCAATAAAAGAAAGTTCTATTTGCTATGTTTAATATCTGTTATTGTGTGTTTTGTGATTTACCCCCCTTCATCAAGTGGTATCAAAGTGAGGGTTCCTGAGTGTGTAGACAGATTGCCAACCGTGAGGCAGTTTGCACCAGGACTTGAGGTTGTGGGTTTGCTACGGAGACCAAGATGCCTCCACGAAGAAATCCTGTTGGGAGGAATGCTTTGATGGAAGAGGGTTTTAGAGCCCTACAAAGGCAAATCGATGCATTGTAAGAGGAGCTATGAAGAGGGTTTGAGCTGAGGACAAGAGAAGAAAGTGAAGATGAAGTTGAAGAAGAGCTATCCGAGGAAGAACAAGAAGCTACCGAAGATGCTGCAGAAGTAAGGTTGTTGAGGGTCATTTGGAAGATCAGAAAGAGGCCCAGGATCAAAGTTTCTACATATTCTAGAGATTTGAATCCAGAACAGCTTGTTGATTGGATCAATGACATGGAGGAGTATTTTGAGTATGAAGATGTGGAGGACCTAGATTGGGTTAAGTTTGCAAAAACAAAGTTGAAAGGCCACGCCAATATTTGGTGGAAGGAGGTCCAATTAGAGAGGAACAGAAGAGGAAAAGAAAAGATTACCAGATGGGATCAGATGGTGGAGAAACTGAAGAAGCAGTTCATTCCTGTGGACTATGAGATGGAGTTGCTAAAGAAACTGCAAGGACTGAAGCAAGGCAACAAGTCTGTTAAGGAGTATACAGAAGAGTTTTATAAAATCACTATCAAGACAGGCCATGCAGAGCCAAATAAGGAGAAGGTAGCCTATTACATTAATGGGTTGAGGCTAAGTATTCAAGAGGAGTTGAGCCTCGTTAGAATGACCACCATAGAAGATGCATACCAGTTTTCCTTGAAGGTGGAAGAGAAGCTGAATAAAAGATTTGACAGCAAGCAAAGGGGAAGAGGTCAAGGTGGAAGGAGTGGTGGAAGACCCTATGGGGGCCGAAATGAAGATGCAAAGAAAAGTGAACAAACTGGTAACAGTCAAAATCAGAGAGGTGATAATACGTACCATCCTCGTGACCAGAACAATGGTGAACAAAGCGAAAGAGGAAGAGGCAGACTTGGGCAAGAACCTGGAAGAGGAGGTTTTAGAGGAACTTGTTTCCAATGTGGAGAAGAAGGGCATCAGGCATACGAGTGTCCGTAGCATCAAGGAAGGATGAATAGAAGACCTAAAGGTAATGCACGAGTTGCACATGTGGATGAAGATGCATAGTCTGAGTGCTCTGAAGATGCAAAAAGGGGAGAAACCCTAGTTGTCAGAAGAACTTTGTTGAATGAGGAGAAAGAACCCAATCAGAGGAAGAGTTTATTCCACACAAGGTGCAAATGTGAAGATAAGTGTTGTGATATTATTATTGATAGTGGAAGCACTGATAATCTTGTTTTAGAGGAGATTGTTGACAAGTTGAAGTTGACAAGAAGAAAGCATCCACATCCATACCGGATTGTGTGGTTGTAGAAGGACCATAGAGCTTTGGTCAATGAACAGTGTTTAGTGAAGTTCAAGATTGGTGACTACCATGATGAGGTGCTATGTGACATCATACCGATGGATGCATGTCATATGTTATTGGGGAGGCCGTGGCAGTATGATCGGAGTGCTGTCCATGATGGCCATGTAAATACATACTCCCTAACAAAGGATGGAGTCTGTCATAAGTTGAAGCCCTTGAAGGAGGTGGAAGAAAAGGTATGCAGTGCTGCCAGAATTTGCTTGGTAGATGGTAGAAATTTTTTGGAGGGTATGAAGCATGAGCGTCATTACTTTGCATTGATTCCTAAGATTAGTCAAGAGAAATGTGAAGATGTACCAGCAGAAGTTTCAGATATGTTGGAAGAGTTCTAGGACATTATTTTTGATAATGTACCAGAAGGTTTACCACCAGTAAGGAAGATAAGTCATCAAATGGATTTGATACCAGGAGCTAGTTTACCAAACAAGGCAGCCCACAGAATGACCCCTGAAGAGAATTAAGAGCTTAACAGACAAGTTCAGGAGTTGTTGAGGAAGGGACTGATAAGGGAGAGCCTAAGTCCATGTGCAGTACCTGTAGTACTAGCACCAAAGAAAGATGGAGAATGGAGGATGTGTATAGACTCTCGAGCCATCAATAAGATAATGATCAAGTATAGATTTCCATTGCCAAGAATGGATGACATCATGGACTGTTTGAGTGGAGCTAAGTACTTCACGAAAATTAACCTGAAGAGTGGGTATCACCAGATCCGTATCAGAGAAGGGGATGAATGGATGATAGCCTTCAAGACAAAGGAAGGTTTGTATGAGTGGTTAGTCATGCCATTTGGGCTAACCAATGCACTAAGCACATTCATGCGGCTCATGAATGAGGTACTAAAAGAATTTTTGGGAAGTTTTGTTATTGTTTATTTGGATGATATTTTGATTTTCAGTAAGACTTGGGATGAGCATCTGATGCATATCAGAAGAGTTCTAGAGAAGTTGAGGGAGGAGAAGTTGCTGATTAATCTGAAGAAATGTAGTTTTGCAAAGAAAGAGTTGGTATACCTGGGATTTGTTGTCTCAGAGGAAGGTCTTAAGATGGACCCAGAAAAAGTAAGGGCTATCATTGAGTGGCCTACGCCAAGGAGTGCAATGGAGGTAACATCTTTTCATGGTTTGGCAAGTTTTTACAAAAAGTTTATCAGGAATTTCAGTAGCATTTGTGTACCTCTAACTGAGACAATGAGAGGGGATAGAAAAGAGTTTAGATGGACTAAAGGAGCAAACAAGAGCTTTGATACATTGAAGCATAAAGTCATAGAACAACCTGTTTTGGCACTTCCAAATTTCAATAAGGTATTTCAAGTAGATTGTGATGCTAGTAGTAGTGGTATAGGAGCTGTTTTGAGCCAAGAAGGTAAGTCCATTGCCTATTTTAGTGAGAAGCTTAATGATGCCAAGAAAAAGTATTTTGTTTATGATCAAGAATTTTATGCAATAGTTCAGGCTTTGAAGAAATGGAGACATTATTTGTTGCCAAAAGAGTTTGTTTTGTATACTGATCATCAGGCTTTGCAGTATATTAATAGTCAAGGGAAGTTGAACCAAAGGCACTTAAAATGGGTTGAGTTTTTGTAGAGTTATACCTTTGTTTTGAAGCACAGGAGTGGGAAGTCCAACAGAGTTGCAGATGCCTTGAGCAGAAGGTAAAATTTGTTGACAGAAATGAAGATAGAGGTTGTTGGGTTCGATGAGCTCAAAAGTTTGTATCCTGAAGATCCAAATTTTGCAGAGGCTTGGAAAGCTTGTCTGGAGCCTGTTACTTTGGACAGGACAAAATGGTTGGATTTCATAATCCAAGATGGCATGTTGTTTAGAGGAAGCCAGTTGTGCATTTCGAGGAGTTCCATGAGAGAAAACCTAATTAAGGAGAAGCATAGTGGAGGATTGGCTGGACACTTTGGTTGAGATAAGACCATTTCTATTGTTGGTGAAAATTATTATTGGCCACAGCTGCAGCAGGATGTGAGGAAGTTTGTACAGAGTTGCAGAGTATGTTAGATGGCAAAAGGAACAAGTCAAAATACAGGATTGTATCAACCATTACCTGTACTAGAGAAGCCATGGGATGATATTAGTATGGATTTTGTTCTTGGTTTACCAAGGACACAGAGAGGGCATGATTCTATTTTTGTGGTGGTGGACAGATTCTCAAAGATGGCACATTTTATTCCTTGTAAGAAGACTAATGATGCTGTTCATATTGCAGAGTTATTTTTCAGGGAAGTGGTGAGACTAAATGGTCTACCAAAGGGCATAGTTTCAAATCGAGATACCAAGTTTGTTGGTTATTTCTGGAGGACATTATGGAAGAAGTTGAAGATAGATTTGAAGTTTAGTTCTACACACCATCCACAGACTGATGGACAAACTGAAGTAGTGAATAGGAGTTTGGGTAACCTGCTACGATACTTAGTAGGAGATAAGCCCAAGGGATGGGATTTGATTTTACTACAGACATAATTTGCTTACAACAATTTTGTCAATAGGAGTACTGGTAAATCACCATTCCAGATTGTATATGGCAATAGCCCAAGAAATGCTTCTGAGTTAAGGAAGCTGGACAATGGAGAAAAGACAAGTGCCGAAGCTGAAGACTTTGCAGAACATCTGAAGAATTTGCATGAAGAGGTGAGAAAGCACATTAATAAAATGAATATTCAGTACAAGGCTAAGGCTGATTAGAAGAGGAGATATAAGGAATTCCAGGTAGGAGATGAAATCATGGTTCACTTGAGAAAAGAAAGGTTCCCAATTGGAACATACAATAAGTTGAAAATGAAGAAATTTGGACCATGCAGAATCCTGAAGAAGCATGATTTAGGAAATGCATATGAGGTAGAGCTACCGAGTGGGATCAATATTTCTCCTATTTTCAACATTGCTGATTTATCAGAATATCATGAAGATGGAACAGAGGATGGACCAATAAAAGTGCAGTGGAGTATTCCGGCATCTACTTCAATGGAGGCGATAGAAGAGATCTTGGATAGCCATGTGGGAAGAAGTGCTCGGAACAAGAAATATGAAGAATATCTGGTAAAATGGAAAGGAAGGCCTGTTGAAGATTCTTCTTGGTTGTCTAAGGTAGAGGTTGACCATTTGGGTTTTCCTCACACAAACACATGAGACGTGATAGGGTCACTTCTCAAATTACCCTGGGTGTCTGATGCAGGAGCATCTAGTGGTGTAAGGCAATCTTGCATCACCCAAAAAGAAGTTAATTCAAAATCATTGTAGTTGTTTTCATTTCTTTCCATAATTAGTGTTTCTGGTTCCATAATATCTAGAATAATAATATAGGACTTTCAGTTTTTCTAAAACTGCTAAAAATAGCGACCTGCCTAATTAGGAAAGTGTACCTGCTATTTTTAGAAAGTTTGCATTTGGGCACGTAATGAAGCAAAAACTTCTAGAAAGTTACATAATGGAAATATAAGATTTTTGGCGAAGGAATCAGGCAAAGATCATTTGTGAGCTGAAAGATATTAAAGTTTTTGTTTTCTGAAAAGCCCCTGAAAATTTCTAGAACGAGATATGAGGCATTGAAACTTTCCATAACATCTCGAAAATTTGATAGAAATCCCTTTACAAATTTTTGGTGTGATAGTTCACATCGTGATCTTTCCGACGCTTAAAACGGTTCGTCAATCAGACACCCGGATCAAAAGTTATGCTTCCCAGAAGTTGACCTACTTTTGGAGGGAGTTGCAAAATTCAAAATTTAGCTGGAAGCTGCCAAAAAGTGCTATTTATGACTATTTTGGGAACCCTAGGCAGTAGTAGAGTTAAGGGGGGCCAGTGTGGAGTCAAGAATAGGAGGGAAAACAGAAACCTTAGCTGATTTGGGGTTATAGAAGGTTGAAGATTCTAGAGTCTTGAGGTTGGGAAAGCTGTAATGTGGCAGCTAGTAGAAGATTCATCCTCTGATTGTAATTGAGCTTCTATAATGTAATGAGTTACCCAGTTCAATAAAAGAAAGTTCTATTTGCTATGTTTAATATCTGTTATTGTGTGTTTTGTGATTTACCCCCTTCATCAGACGAACTTGTTTACTAACTCATCAAAAGTTTTCACACTCAGGGGTAGTTGAGAGAACCATTCCATGGCCTGTCCTCCTAGTGATTGAGGAAAAAGTCTCATGACGAAAGTTTCATTGTGGGCTACCTCTAGACATGCAGCACTAAATTCTTGGATGTGGTACCTGTTGGAACCTAAAAATTATCACAAAATTTTAGGTACCTGTTGTGATGCTCACAACACGCCCCATTTTACTCCTTAGCAAAATGAGGACCCATGTTGTGGCTTTGCTTTTGTTTGTGTATGTGTGGGTCTACTTGGTGGTAAAGGGAAAAGGGAGTGAAAAGTACAAACCTTGTTGAAAATAAAGAAAAAATAGCATTAAGTACCAGAGCTGAATGTGGGTGAATTCATTGTCAAAAATGAGTGAGGGTTCCTTTTGAACCATTTTGAATTTCCCATTATTTTGCAAGATATGTATGTTTTTGGTAAAATGTACTATAGGAGGTTTGTATGATACATATACAAAGTCATTTGTATGTTATGTCGTTGTATGATTTGCAGAAGGGAGCAGTCAGGTTTATTAAATCATTATACTTGTATCCATTTGGCTAATGCTTTATTTTTACATACAAGACAGACCTGACAGAGTTAAGAGTTTAAATAAATAATTGGTCAAGTCTATTGGATGTATTTTGAGTTTGTATGTTTGGCAAAGGGAAACATACAAGATGATAAACAAAGCTATATGCATGTCGCAGAACCGAAAAGATTATCAAATGAGGTTTTATTGTTGTATGTTTTGTACATTGTATGTATGCTTTAGGTTATACATTTCAATATACATACAATGCGGAACTCAAGAAAGGTTGAAATTTGGTTAAAATGATGCATGATGACTTAAAGTATAGCAAAAGATGCATTGCACTTTATATACATTACGGAGCTGAAAAGTAAGTAAACTGTGGTTTATAAAAATGATAAGTCCGAAGAGGTGGTACAAAGGAGTTTGTATGTATTTGGCTTTGTATCTAAAAATTGGATACAAGTATTGTTGTATTTCAGAAGATACAATCAGATAAGTGATGTGGGCTTCACCGTTTACATATCGGGCTTGTATAAATAACAATGTATATCTTCGATATACAAGCTAATATACAAGTTAAAAGGATGCAAATAAGAGATACAAACTAGATGCAAAAAGAAAGTTAAATACTGAAAAGTCTTTGTATGTTCGGGGTGGTTGTATGTTTATAATATACATACCCGATATACAAAGGAATAAAAAGCATCACTGGGGATAAAAGGTAAAGAGAGGGTTTGTATAAGATGCTTTGTATGTGCGCTTATACAAGATAACATACAAACGACAATATACAAAGAAAATATACTAGAGAATAATATACAAAACCTGACATAATTGGAGATTTGAACATTATATACATTAGGTGGGGACCCCATATGTATGTTGGAGATATATGTATACGATATGCAAGAAAGTAATACAATAGGATATATACAAAGGTAGATCTGAAGATAATTTCAATTTATTTCATAAACCCAATAAAGTTCACGCTTCTATATGAAAGATATGTATTTGATATACAAGAAGGTGATGAAAATCCAAACTTGAAGGTAATTCAAAGGGCTATTTTATAAAACTAATGGGGCCCGCATTTGTATATATGTTCCAAATTCATATGATATACAATATACAAATGCAAAGATTGAAAGGAAGGAAATTTCAACACAATATAGAGGCCAACCACATATGCCTATGTATATGAGATACATAATGATAAAACTTGCATATACAAGTCCCATAGTTAGCCAAAAATGAATCCGATATTAAAGGACAATTGTCCAATGTTCTTAAAATCCAACCTGGTGGTGTATCTACTGAAAAAGTGAAATAGACATATACAAATGCATCCGGTGCATATTTAGAATATTGTTATCTTCAAATAGAGATTACAGAACATTTTGAAGACAAAGAAGGTTAAAATTAAAATGTTTTAATCTGTTGAAGATAATTATTTAAGTGAAGAGTTGCATCGAGTGGTTGTCTCAAGGGTCACAACCCTTGAAAGTGCAATGTATATATGAAAGATGAAATCAGTAGTAGAATAGAATAAAAAAAAGTTTATAATGTTTCTCAAAGACCATGTTGCAAGTATCTTATTGAAGAAGTAAATTGAAGTTCTCTGATTCAGTGGTTTTATTTTGGCATCAATTGTTTGTTGAAGTTACTCAATTGTATGGTTGTCTCCATTTCAGTATTTGCTTGTTATTCAAATTAATATATCAAGTATATAGTTAATTTGTCAATACACATTTGTTGTATCTATGTGATTGAGTTAATTGGTTTCCATAGAGGAATTAAAATCCTTTTGATCAGTCATAGTAACCTAGAACTATTAGTTTGGATTACTAAGAAGAATTATATAATTAGGATTGCCATTGTGTCTCTAAGTTGATATTATATGTTATCTTGCATATTTCATTCAATTGGTTCTTTCAAGAAAGGATTAAATTACCTTCTAGTGAATAACAAGAAATTTGATTGTATTAATTGGATTATTAAAAAGAGTTTGTCAGTCATCTCCCTGCATGTTTATACAAGTTATAAACTAAATATTGTTTAGAATTATTACCCACTATGAGCCACTAGTCTTAGTCCTTCATTTGACTTTGTTTACCCAACAAGGCACTGGTCTTATTTCAATTTATCATTTAAACTCTTTTATTTACACAATCATAAAATTCACCTTGATATTGCTTATACAATTTATACCAACCATTCATCAGATATTAGAATTAGTTAGCAAGCTTTCATCTATCCTACACCATATTCCACTATAGATAGATCTATTTAGTCAAAATATTTACCCTCAACCTACTTTAATTTTCAAGGTTCACCCACCTAGGTTTAGTAGGACCTAAAGTGCAGGGAATCATCAAACCCTAAAGGTTGATTTTGTCGCGTTAGTTCAAAAACATTGCAAATCTAAGCATAGAACCTGGCATTCTCTTAGGATTAGCAACCTGCATTTTTTAGACCTAACAAATTGGTGACTCTACTGGGGAATAAATAAAGGAACTTAGTAACAAACCATTCTTTTTATAGAGTCATTTCAGAAACTTTAAATTTGGTAACTCTGCTGGCAAGAAGAATCCAAAAAGATAAATTTCAAACTGTTTCCTATTTACAAAATAGGTAGCAACTCTAGTGATTGTTATAACAGAAAATTGATACCAAATGGATGGTAGGAGATCCAAGATGGAAGGCAAGAAATTGCAATCATCTCCACCAATTAGAAACATCTCCAAAAGAAATGGAACATCAAATTATTCTCACCAGAATAATAACCAGGAAGCTCAAGAGGATAATGCAGAGAAAACTCTTGCAATTCACAATAAGTTCACACCTCTGCATGATTCAAATGAAAATCTCAACAGAGTAATTGATGACATATTGGCAAAATATAGACCTGATCCTCAAAAATAGCTTGAGTGTGAAGCACGAGCCATGAGGGAAATCGATCAAAGACAATCTGAATATGATTTAAAGATGTCATTACATCAGGGAGAAGGTGTAAAACATGGATTCTCAACTCAATAAATAAATGAAAGCCCAAAGGCTTCAGGAGTTATGAATCAAGCACAACAGGATCTGCTTAGGCTCTAGGAGGAACTTGAAATGATTAAGATAGAGCAAACTAAGATGTTGTTGCAACAAGAGATTCAACAGATAAAGAGTAGGGATAAAATAGCCCCCCCAAAATATGTACCTCCACATAGGGAAAACACTTCAAGGAATCCACAACAAAATTTACACCAAAATATAGGTGGTGCTTCAAATTCACAAGTCTCTGAAAGTCATCAAAATGCCATTCCTAAAGTTCCTAGACCACCTCCCATACACAACACCTCTCAACATATGGCTAATCCTTACCCGCCCCCTGGTCAACAATATTATAGACCACAAAATCCTTACATAAATCCCCACATAAACCCACAGCAACAATATGCCTATTATCAGCCTCTAGGTGGATATAATTACTATCCTAATCCACCACCCATGAATTTTTGACGCCAAACCTCACAAACATATGTAGCTAATTTGATCTGACTAGATATCAGTTGTATCCATATCCTATGGATAGTAATTGGAGAAATATAGTTCCCAAGTTCACTGGGAACAATGTAATATCAGCTGAAGATCACATTAGAGCCTTCAATGCTTTCGTACAAGATATTGGTATGGACTCTGAAGATGTTAGAATGAGATTATTCATGATGTCCCTAACTGAAGATGCAAGAGACTGGTTCAACAGCTTACCTGATGCCTCAATCAGTTTAATAACTAATTTCCATAATCAATTTAAGGAGCAGTATGGTAATCAGTATGCCCCTAAGTTTGCATTACATGAATTGATAAGTATCCAGAAATGCCAAAATGAATCAGTGTATGACTTCAATCTAAAATTTTCCAAATTACACAACAAGGTACCACATGGATCCAAACTATCTGATCCAGCAACATTGAGCATTTATATGAAAGCATTTGATCCCAAGATAGGGTACGAACTTAGAAATTGATGCCCTATGACCCTGGTTGAAGCACAAAAAGTGGCCTTAACAATTGAAAACAATAGGAAAGTTGTAGGTATGGCTAGCAAGAGGGATAACCCTAGAAATCCTCAGAACCCAAATGTTCAACAAACTAAACAAGAAGGTCAACATAGGCATGAAATTCCCAGGTTGCATGATATGTCGTATAATACAAATTGGAAAGATGGGAGACCCATTTATAATAGCAGAAAGCAACACTATGGCAAGGATACCCCTGACCCTCTAAAAAGAAATATGGCACATATGGTAGAAGATAAACCTTGGTGTCTGGTATGCAATTTACCACATTCACCTGAGTATTGTGAGGTGGCTAAAATAGTACAATAAGAAGAAATGTTATACAATTATAATAGAGACAATCACACCATAAACATGATGCAAGATACACCATATTTGCTGACTGAAGACTATTCTTCTACAGAGGAAGAGGGATATGAATATGATGTGGGAAACCAGAGACATCATATCAATATGGGATAACAAGAAGTGTTCTCAAATCAGGAGGATGGTTATGAGGAACCTACTTATTATAACAATCAACCATATGATCAATGGAGAATCCCACTGAAAATGAAAGAGAAGCTCTTACAATAGCTGCAATAGCTCAAGCTAAAAATGCTTATGACTTAAGGAATAGGATAGTGAATATTGAACAAGGAACACCTGGGAGTGTATTCATAAAAGATCAGAATTACAAAAAGAATAATGTAAAGTCATCATTCAAAGAACCAAAAAATGGTGGTAAGAGTAAAATGAAAGAAAAATCTCAAAATCAAGAAAAAGAAAATATAAAGACAGAAAAGAATGATTAGACTATGGCCCATTCTTTTGACATTGCTCATGCAATATCTCAGGTAAAAATATCAGTTCCACTTTTAGAAATGATGAAGATGGACAAATATAGGAATACAATAGTTAAACTAATTTCAGATATACCAAGTCAAAAACATAAAGGATCTGAAAATAGAACAAACAATGCTCATCAAGAAACATTCCAAATGCCTGAGGTATACCTAGGTGATACATTGACAAAGAATCCCTCATAGGTGGACCCTTTCTACACTACATTATTGATCAAAAAAAGGATAGTGAGGAACTGCATGATTGACTCAGGTGTTGCCATGAACATCATTCCAATAGTAGTTATGAAAGAACTAGGAATGTGGGTTGATACTACATTTGGTACGTGTTATGCAATGGATAATAGATCCATCCCAATCGTTGGTATTATGAGGGATGTGGAGATAAAACTTGCCTCATACCCTGAAGCAAATTATAACATTGATATTACTATAGTTGACATCCCACCATATTATGGAATGCTTCTATCAAGACAATGGGCTGCAATGGCAGGAGGGGATGTCCAATTGGACTTATCATATGCCACAATACCAGTTGGAGGTAAAGAAATCAAGCTATGCAGGCACCCAAGGTAATAAAATATTATAGAACACTTGGATCAACATCAAATAAATTTCTTTTGTGATACAGATTTGGGAGCCTTCAAGATTGAGAAAAGTCAACCAGAATTGTAGAATACTAATCCAATACATATTGAATCTAAGAAAGAAGAAAATGATGTATGGAAGATGTATTTTGATGGTGCATACAACAAAATGGGAAATGGGGCTGGAGTAGTATTTATTTCACCAGGAGGTAAAAATTTCAAATACTCTTTTCTATTAACATTTGAATGCACAAACAATGTAGCAGAGTATGAAGCTTTACTCATTGGTTTGAACATAGCCACCAAGCATAAGATAAAAAAATTAGTTGTATATGGCGATTCTGAATTGGTTACTTCCCAAGTAAGAGAGAAATACCTATCAAAAAATAAGAGGTTGAGACAATATAGAAATGCAGTATGGGATGATATTGAGTTATTTGATGCCTTTTCAATCAACTGGATTGATAGGTCAAAAAACATTATGGCAGATTTTCTAGTGAATATCACATTGAAAAGAGATGATGTCACATTGGGAGGTATTACAAAAGTTGACTTCAAAACCAAACCCACTATCCCAGATAACGTACATAATTGGCAAGTATTTGACAATGATGTTGATATAATCAACTTCCTGCATTGTGCTAACTATTATGAAAATCAAGAGATTGATTTCAATGCATTTATAGAAGAACATGATGGGAAGGAAACCCTTTTTGGTCAAGAGATAGTTCAGTTGAAAACAAATAAAATACCTAAGGGACTCATAGCATTGGAAAAGGCATTTTATGGACATGATAGATTCAAAATGAAAGCAAAATGACCTTGAAGAGATTAATTTGGGGACACAGGCAACCCCAAAGAATGTATATATTGGAAAGAGTCTTAACCCCAAAATCAAGAACATAATCATCAACCTACTTAGGAAGTATAGACATGTATTTACCTAGTCATATGATGATTTAAAAGCATATAGAAAGGATTTGTTTTAGCATGAAATACCACTAAAACTAGATGCTAAACCATTCAGACAAAAACAAAGGCCTATCAATCCTACATTAGCTCCTAAGATGCTAGAGGAACTTACAAAATTAAGGAATGGAGCTATCATTAAACCCATCAGACATTCCTCTTGGGTTTCTAATTTGGTGCCTGTTAGGAAAAAGAATAGTGATATTAGATTATGTGTGGACTTTAGGAATTTAAACAAGTCTTCTCTTAAGGATAATTATCCCCTCCCTAATATGGAAGCAATATTACAAAAAGTTACTGGATGTGAACTGTTGTCAATGATGGATGGCTTCTCAGGTTACAATCAGGTGAAAGTCAAAGAATCAGAGTAATTTAAGACTGCATTCACCACTCCATGGGGAACATATGTATATTTAAGGATGCCATTTGCACTCACTAATGCTGGAGTAACATTCCAAAGAGCAATGGATGTGGCCTTTGTTGAATTGTTTAATAAAATCATGATAGTATACCAAGATGACTTGATAGCGTATTCCAAAAAGGTTGAGGATCATTGTGCACATTTAGAGCAAATATTTATTAAAGCCTTAGAATATGGGATTTTATTGAATCCTAAGAAGTGCCATTTTGTAGTGACAGAGGGGAAGTTGCTTGGTCACATAGTCTCAAAAGATGGAGTGAGAATAGATCCTAAGAGAGTAAAAGCAATTGACCAAGCCCCTATCCCTAAAAATGTGAAAGCTATATATTCATTTTTTGGCCAAATTAATTTTGTCAGGAGGTTTATATCAAATTTTGTAGAAATTGTTACTCCCATATCAAGGATGTTGAAAAAAACTCAGAAGTAAAATGGACAACATAAACAATAGAAGTATTTGACACTATCAAGAGGGCAAGAAAAGAAGCCCCTGTCCTAATATCCCCTGATTTTAGTAAACCATTCCAACTATTTTCATTTGCCTCATATCATATAGTTGCAGCAGTATTATTACAAAAAAATAATGAAGGACATGAACAACCCATTTCATTTTTTAGCAAATCCCTTCAAAATGTAGAATTAAAATAAAACTGTTGTCTCTCAGATTTGTACCCTTGCTGCAATTGTGAAACTTTAGCAATCTGGAGAAACATGGGAATGATCTCAAAGTGTGGGACCTTGTGAAATGAGATCAGGGCTCCAGAGAAGGCCGGCTTCCTTGACTGGTTATCACCTAAAACTACTAAATTTTCAGAGGAAAAGGGAGAAGAAATGCTTTTAAATGAAAGACGAAAACAAGAAAACTGAAAGTAAGGGTGATGTACCAGATTGATTAAAAGAAACTTTCATAGAACTGAGAAAATGCACAACATAACCAGATACAACAAGTAGACATACATAGATTCAAATGATTTTAGCAGAGGTGAGAAACAAGAAGGTTGAGAGGAACAGAATGTTCATAGACAACCATATGCAAGTTCACACTAAACTAGAAAAAATCAATAAAAGAGGTAAAATAACTTTCATATATTCAATAAGAAGGCACAGTTATAGTAGCAGAAAGCTCTGTTTGGAAACAAATAGACTAAAACCTAAAAATCTCCAACCATATTTACATCTCACTCTATGCATATATAGCATTTCAAAAGACCTAAGTCGGTTACAATAAAAACGCCCCATGGGCCATATCAGGAAAATATATGCCTGAAGGGACATCCACCTGTAGGATGTTATGGGACAAAAGATCTGGGACCGGTGCAGATGGGAGATATTTTCAGTCTTCAATGTAAGCTGCTAAATCATCGATCTACACCCATAAATGCAAAAAATATCTACATTTGTATCCTACCAAAATGACCGCTGAAATGTCTAGCCGATAAAGCATGCAAATCCAAATTCAAAATTTGAAAGTGAGAATATTCTGGTCAAAGTCCGCCAAATGAAAGAGGAGGCAAAAATAAACACTTTTGCCTTTTGAGTCATGTAAAAATTTGCTAGGATGTGGAAGATACATGCAGTCAAAGTTGTGGTCAAACTCCACTTATATATTGCCTTCATATGCAAACTGCTTTGTATGCATTAGGCTGATGTGGAGAAAAAGAGTTAAGCTACCAATAAGCTTGGTCTTGCCAAAATGTTCATTGCATGTGCTTTCATTCGGCATCTGAATCGGCCTTTGAAATGCCTTTGTATGTTCATTTGTATGTCGCCTTACATATACAATACAATGGCTACATACAAGAGCAGGCCCCTTTACTTTTGTAACACCTTTTGCATGTATACCCCTACCATGTGTCATCACCTGATTGGTTGTTGAGCTGATCTTTGGGCCCATCGCTAAAAAACTGCATCTTTTTATTGGCCATCAGAATGAATAAAAATAGAGCGGCCGATGCACTTTATTACACCGAAAACCATTGTATCACCCTTTGTATGTCTGATTGTATATCACAAACACACAATGCAAATATACATACAATGTGGAACTCAAAAGATTATCCATCGGAATGAAACTTTGAAATGGGTCCGGCCCTTGTATTTTTTCTCTTTGTATATCAGCATATACAATGCACTCAATATACAAGTTGCAGACCTCACCTTTGAATTTGCCAAAATTGACTTCCGAGTCAGGTCTAGCTTGTATATTGCCTTTGTACCTTTGCCTTGTATATCGCATATACAAGGCGAATATACAAGAAAAACTGTATACAATCACTTATATATTGCAAACACTTGACTTCGGCATATGCATGTAACCTTTGTATGTCGCATTGTATATGACCCTTTGTATGTGCGAACATACAATGTGAAATATACAAAGGAAAACTGCATACAAACCCTGCATACAAACATGCATTTGAACTTGTACCTACCCCTTGTATGTGCGCTTGGTGGGCCCCAGGCTTTGTATCTCTTTGCTTGTGTATAGACTTGCATCTCCTTTTTTGTATCTTCGATTGTATGTACAAACATATAATCGCATAAATATACAATTGGTGGACCCCACCTTTTGTATTTGACCTTTGCATATTTCCTTTGTATGTGCCTTTTGCATATCACTTAATTGTCGGTTGTCGGGGAGACCCCAGAAAGAGCCGCTAATGGCATGTATCTTGTCGATGTGTCTTTTGTACCCTCCTCCTTGTATGTTCACCTTTGTATGTTGGCGTTGTATCTTTTCCTTGCATATGCATTGGCCCATCGGAGAGAGCTTTGAGTTGACTGCCGATAGATATGGTCATGCTGAAGAAGAAAAACCTCGTATGTCTGCCTTCGCATATTTCCTTTGTATGTGTGATTGTATATATGAACATACAATGCGAAAATACATACAAAGAAACATACAATGCATATTCATCTAAAAATGACTAAGTATAGAACTAGGAAATGTTTACAGTGGAAGGCACTTGAAGCCAAAAAATTTCTAGGTTTTTTTGGGTTTTCTGCAAAGATTCTCAAGGTGAGATTTTTGGGAAATTGGCAAGGTATAACATGAGTATTTGAAGGATTCAATCCTTTTGGGATGGCTTCCTAAAGGATTTTCAAGGAGTATACAAGGTGAACTATTTAACTCTAGACAGAGGAAAATAGGTCAACATATTGGTGACCTCTATGGGGTGTTTGTCTGCTAAACAATTAGATCAGTGGCCTTAAGCATCCATTGTGCATGGAGTCACATAGAGACTAAGATATACCTTTGATAAACAATCCTAATCATTAGTAACTCAGCACATCAGCAATGAAGAACACTAGGAAGATCAAAACCAAAATAAAAATGCTACAAGCAACCTCGAACTATGCTAGACAACACTTAGGGAAAACAAAAGGGATCTAAACTATTGTTCAGCAGCACTTATTGAAAGCAAGAAACCTAATCTACTGCTTTACAAGGTAAGTCATACCTCAAAACACCTCTTTCGGTGTATCCCATTAACCAGGATAGGCAAATTTTCTCCGTCCATGTTTGATAACTAAAATGCATTGTGTTCCTTGCATTTAGTAATGATAAATGGGCCACTCCACATGCTATCAAACTTGGAGTGTTTTCTTGGCCTGCTTTTCAACTCATCCCATTTGAGTACCATATCACCCTCCCTAAAGATTCTAGGAGTAGCCTTCTTATCAAAATTTCTTTTTGTCTGAAGCTGATGATATTCCATAGCTTTCATAGCTTTATCTCTAATTTCTTCAAGCTCCATAAGTTGAGCATAACTGATAGCCATGGGGTCCTCTGCTTCAAACATTTCCAGCTAATTCATGATATCAAGTGCTAGTAGCTCCACAGATATAGGCAATCTTGCTTCCTTCCCATAAACTAACATATATGGGGAGTTTCCAATAGACTTCTTGGCAGTTATTCTATCTACCCATAAGGCATATTTTAGATCAGTGTTCCAGGTCCTCTGGTTGTCCTCCATTGATCTTTTAATAATCCTTATGAGGTTCTTATTTGTCGGTAATAATTTGATGAAGTATTCAAATAGATCCCATTCTTAACATCCCAGTCAATTATCCTTAATCCAACAAAGGCTAAAGCATTGTCTGAGATAATTGACTCAAGCACCCCAAATCTGGATACCAAATCATGATAAAAATTCAAAACAGTATTTTCATTAGATTCCTTCACTTTAGTCCACCTTGTGAAATAGTCTGTAGCTGTAAGTATCCACCTGTGGCCTTCACTTGATGGTGGGTTAATGGGACCTACAAAATCAATGCCCTATCTCATGAAGGGTTGTTCTACTTGAATTGGCTACAGAGGTACAGCTGACAGCCTTTCTTTGCTTGCAAAAATGGCACATCTTACACATTTTCTAGCCCATGCATGGGCATCCTTGAATAAGCTGGGCCAGTAATATCCAGCTCTCATTATTTTCCAAGTAGTAGTCTTTGGGTCAAAATGACCCCCTGTTGTTCCATCATGAAACTCATGTAGCACCTTGTCAGCCTGATCATTATCAATGCATCTTAACAACACACCATTAAAATCTTTTCTAAAAAGGATGCCATTTATTAAGACATATGGAATGGACTGTAGCCCAAAATACCTTCTCTTGGTTCTATCTAAAACTATTGGACATTCACCAGTTTGCAAAAATTGAGTCATGTTATTAACCCAACTTGTGCCCACTACTGCTGTATCATCTTGATGTGCATCTTCAATGGTCAGAAGCACCTCCTCTTCTTTTTCTATTTCGTTCACAGAACTGGTAGCAAGTTGTTCACTGAGTCCTCTGCCTCTGACGAGCTTGGTTATCTTGATATCTACGTCATATTCCATGACTTTGGTGATCCAACCAGCCCTTTTCTCATTAACATCTTTACCTAATAGGAACTCTTTCATGCTAGGGTGAGCAATCATCAAATGTATCTTATAATTAGAAATAAGATGCCTAAACTTCTTGAGGCTCCTTACCACTGCAATGGCATGTTTTTCAATGAAGCTATACCTCTACTCATACTCCTCCAATCCCTAACTAAAGAAAGCAATCGGTTGCTCAAAGCCTTCACCTTGCTATTGTACCAGAATTACAGAAATTGTATCCAGACCGCCATAAGCATACAAGATAAAATCTTTGGAGAAATCAGGATTTACCAGAGTTGGTGCAACCAATAATACCTCTTTTATGGACTCAAAGCTAAGTTTGGCCTCTTTTGTCCAACTAAAAACTGTATTATTCTTTAACATAGACGTCAAAGGCTTTAATAGATTTGCAATGTTAGGTACAAATCTTCGTAGAAAATTAATTCTGCCAATAAAACTTTGTTGTCCCCTCTTGTGTCTGCATAAAGGTAGCTCCAAAATAACCCTTACTCTTTCTACATCAATGGTAATTCCCTCTTTTGACACAATGTGCCCTAACAGCTTGCCTTCATGCATAGCGAAAATACATTTCTTGGGATTGAGAGATATCCCAAACTCTTTACATCTCTTGAACACCTGCCTCAAGTGGAGTAAATGCTCAGATGCATCCTTGGAGAAAACCGTTATGTCATCAAGGTACACTAGCACCAATTTATAGAGAAAAACCTTAAAAGCCATAGCCATAGCTCTCTGAAAAGTAGAGCTAGCATTTGACAGACCAAAAGGCATCCTTTTGTATGCCATGGTACCCCATTTGGTAGTAAAAGTAGTTTTAAACTGATCTTCCTCCTTGACTAATACTTGATTATAACTAGAATATCCATCAAGTAAGGAAAATCTTTCTAAACCAGCTACTACTTGCATAATTTGCTCCATTGAGGGAAGTGGGTAGTGGTCTTTTAGGGAGGCTCTATTAAGGTCTCTAAAGTTGACACACAGCCTAATCTCTCCATTCTTTTTTCTCACAAGGATAAGGTTGGAGACCCAAGAAGTATGTTTGATCGAAAAAATGATTTTTCCCTCGATCAGCTTGGTTAATTCTTTAATCATCAGAGGGTCAAGCTTTGGATTTAAGGGTCTTTGTTTCTACCTCACAGGTTTTGTACCTGGTTCTAAGTCTATGGTATGTTGGGCAATATGAGGGTCAAACTTCTTTAAGTCTGAGTATTCCTAAGTAAACACATCTTCAAATTCTTGACAAAGAGCAATAAAAGCTCTCCTATCCTCAAGTGAACAGATTTTACCAATTTTGAGAAGCTTACCTTTAAAAATTTTCAGCTCCTCATAATGTTTCTCTTTGACCTGCATACTGTTTTTGCTCTTCTTCAGCTAATCATTAGTACCAAAAATAGATTCCAAAGTTACCAATCCTTCGGGCAGCTTGTTTGTCCTTAACTGAACAACCTGTTCATCATCATATTGGTGTTTGAGTTTATCCTGATTCATCACAGAAAACTCATCCTCTTCTAACAGGAACCGTAGAATCTACTCATCACTCTCAAAAACTTGCCAATGAATATTATTGTTAGGGATAGAGGGCTTGTTAACTATTTTTACATGAGGTTGTACCTTCTCTCTTTGAATATCACTGGGGATGTCAAACTGAGCTCCAATCGCAGCTAACCTATCTGCATGATAGTTCTAATCTCTTGGAATAGAGATCAGATTGAAAGCATCAAACTCTTCAATCATGTCCCATACCCTATGTTTGTAGCATTTCAAAACATCATTGTTTGTAACATGCAGTCCCCTTACCTAATTTACAATGAGTTCATTGTCACCATAGACCTACAAACAACCAATTTTTCTTTTTCTTGCCCACTACAGACCTTGAATCAACCCTTCATATTCAGCAGTGTTATTTGTACATGAAAAGGCAAAACGAAAAGAAGAAAAATATCTATCACCTTGTGGAGACACAAGTATTGCACCACCACCAGATCCATTCCTATTCCTAGAGCCGTCAAAGTACATCTTCCATACCTCATCTTGCTACTCTACATCCTTTACCAGGCTTGGAATTGTTGTTTCAGGCTCATGTAGTATGTAAACCCCCATACCAGTTTCTTGAATGTGTCCCTTAGGATCATCAACAACATTTTCTGAGGCCCACTCCTTTAACAATACTTCTAGTATACTTTCAGCTTGTAGTTCTTGAGCAACAATAAGCTCAGGATCATCAAAAACAATGCAATTTGCATTAACGACACTTGGGACATAAGGCTCTATGTGATATGTGGCAAGTAACTCAGATCTTAGGGTCACCTTTGTGCCATATCTGGTCCTAAAAAACATGTGGGACGAGTCCAAGGATAAATATCCTCCTATCTTGGCTGTGAACTCTCTTGACAAACACATGGCAAAATAAGGAGGTAAATCTATGATGAACACCTCCTAGGAAATGGAAACATTTGGGTAAGTGTGCAAAGTGAGACCTAGATCTCTTATCACATCCATAGTATTAACAGCTGTGCCATCTATCTGGAGTACACCCTTCTCTAGGGGTTGATACTTCAATCCTAATTAGTCTGCAATCTGTTTTGGCATCACAAAACTACTTGCACCACTATCCACCATGCAGTTATGTACTAACTTGTCTCCAATTATTAATGACACATAAAATGGGAGTGGTTTAGTATTTTTGTTTGGTTGTTTTCTATTGTCCTAGGATGAATTGGTAAGGATAGCCCTAGTTGGGCCAACAGTTGTATCATTAGACACTTTTAAATTAGATAAGGCAGATTGCAACATGCCCTTTTGGCCTGGGATGGCTAGGGAATCCGACATAGACATTGTCACATTCATCTTCTTCATATTTTCAATAATATTGAAAGGTGGAGTGACATTTACCTTTTGATGAGACCTTGTAGCAATAATGTCATCCTGTAAATGAGGCATTTCCCTTGCTGTTGCTGAAGTATTTCTTTGTAAAATATGGTGAATATGGGATGTAGAAGCATCAGCATGTCCTTTTCCTTTGTTTGTTGCTTGATCTACCTCATAACCCCTCTTTTTAGCTCTTGTATTTGCTGCAACTGAGGCATCATCTCTATTTACACCACAAAATTCACATTCCTGCCAATTTATGAAGGTGAAATCATTTTGAGGTTGCTCTTGTTACTACACAGCCCCATCATTAGGTGTGTTTGGATATGAGACTACAATGTTTTGTACCATTAGAGCCTAGTTTATCACTCCATTTGAACAGGCTACCTGGCTGTGTGGCTGATTGCATAGAAAACACCATTCATACTCAGCTACAAGGTTATTCTGAATAGGGACAAGGTCCCTAATTGTATTAACGGGTGCCAGATTATAAGGCTGGAAAGGCCTCTGATTCACATTCTACCTGGGACCCTGATAATTGCTTTGATAAGGTGGCCTATTAGCTTGATAAGGTTGATTTCGCCCTTGATAAGGTTGATTTTGCCCTTGATTGAGTGGCTGATAAGGCTATCTGTTTTGGGACTGCTGTCTTTTGATGTTCACCAGGTCATTCCCAAAAGTTTGTAGGATGCTCTCTATTTTCTGTTGGCTATTTTTAATCTCTCTTAACTCTTGTGATGAGCTAGGAGCAGTACTTTTAGAATTGGAAGTACTTGGCAATGTTGCAGTAGCAGGTAAAGGGGCACAACATGGGATTGGCAAAGGCATTGAAGCTTGAATCTCAGGAAAAATGGGCACTGGTGGTCTAGGTGCTATTTTTCCAGCCTGAATCAGGTTGTTCTCTACTCTAATAGCTATTTCGTATGCATCAGGTGGGCTTGTACCTCCCAATGTTTGAATCATTACTGAAATATCACTATTTAGGGCTTTCAAAAAATATAGAAAAGCATATTCTGATGGAGGCCTTACCATGGCAGGAATTCTGTCCCATGTCTTCTAGAATCTGAAGTTGAAATCCATCATTTGCTCTTGGGGAGCTCTCTTTATTGTAGTCATCTGTTCAACCAATGATAGGTTGTCTAACTTATCTTGAAATTGCTAGTTTAATTTATCACCTAGATCATCCCAGGTTCCTATGGTCTACACCGATAAACTCCTAAACCATTGTAATGCTTTTCTCTTGAAAGAGGTAGCCATCAACCTGATGGCTACATTCTCTTGGGTTACATGATGAACACCGCATAGAGAAGCTATGTCTCTAATGTGCTCAATTGGGGTAGTTTGATTCTCCCCTATGAAATAGGGTAGACTCTTCAAAGTTGGCATGGGTATGTTGTCATGCACTATCAAATTCAATGGTCTCCCCCCATCAAAAGCCACAAATGGCTAATTACTTGCCATCAGAATAGCTAGAGGTAGGTTTGCTTGAGCTGGTGCAAGAACTACAGGTGCAATTGGCCTAAAATTTGGTGGAGTTGATTGTATTCTTTTAGAAACTAGAGTTCTTACCACAGCTCTACTTTGTCTTCTAGGTGGAGACAACTGCAAGTAATCAAATGAACTCAAACTCTGAGTTTGAATCTTTCTCATAAAATGTAACAGCAGCACTGATATGCTTGTCTTTCCTTAGTATGAGTCACTAGATATGCAAGTTTTAACCTCTTACAGGTCTAAAAATCACTGGCTGCACATCAAAACCAACAATAAAATTGCAGGGTCCTACCGGGGGTGCTAGAAATTGTTGTCTCTCAGATTTGCACCCTTGTTGCAGTTGTGAAACTTTAACAATTTGGAGAAACATGGGAATGATCTCAAAGTGTGGGACCTTGTGAAATGAGATCAGACCTCCAGAGAAGGTTGGCTTCCTTGAATGGTTATCACCTAAAACTACTGAATTTTCAGAGGAAAAGGGAGAAGGAATGTTTTTAAATAAAAGATGAAAATAGGAAAACTAAAAGTAAGGGTGATGTACCAGACTGATTAAAATAAACTTTCATAGAACTGAGAAAATGCACAACATAACCAGATACAACAAGTAGACATACGTAGATTCAAATGATTTTTGCAGAGGTGAGAAACAAGAAGGTTGAGAGGAACTGAATGTTTACAGACAACCATATGCAAGTTCACACTAAACTAGAAAAAATTAGTAAAAGAGGTAAAATAACATGCATATATTCAATAAGAAGGCATAGCTACAGTAGCAGAAAGCTCTGTTTGGAAATAAATAGACTAAAAACTAAAAATCTCACACCCTATTTACATCTCACTCTATGCATATATAGCATTTCAAAAGACCTAAGTCAGTTACAATAAAAATGCCCCATGGGTTGTATCAGGAAAATATCTACCTAAAGGGACATCCACCTACAGGAACTTATGGGACAAAAGATCTGGGACCGGTGCAAATGGGAGATATTTTCAGTCTTCAATGTAAGCTGTTGAATCATCGATCTGCACCCATAAATGCAAAAAATATCTGTATTTGTATCCTACCAAAATGACCGCTGAAATGTCCAGCCGATAAAGCATGCAAATCCAAATTTAAAATTTGAATGTGAGAATATTCTGCTCAAAGTCCACCAAATGAAAGAGGAGGCAAAAATAAGCACTTTTGCCTTTTGAATCATGTTGAAATTTGCCAAGACGCAGAAGATACAGGCGGTCAAAGTTGCAGTCAAACTGCACTTATATATTGCCTTCATATGCAAACTACTTTGTATGCATCAAGCTGATGGGGAGAAAAAGAGTTGAGCTACTGATAAGCCTGGTCTTGCTGAAATGTTCATTGCATGTGCTTTCATTTGGCATCTAAATCAGCCTTTCAAATGCCTTTGTATGTTCATTTGTATGTCGCCTTGCATATACAATACAATGGCTACATACAAGAGTGGGCCCCTTTACTTTTGTATCACCTTTTGCATGTATGCCCCTACCACGTGTCATCACCTAATTCACTGAGTTGATCTTTGGGCCCATTGCTGAAAAACTACATCTTTTTATCAGCCATCGGAATGAATAAAAATAGAGCAGCCGATGCACTTTGTTATGCTAAAAACCATTGTATCACCCTTTGTATGTCTGATTGTATATCGTAAACATACAATGCAAATATACATACAACGTGGAACTCAAAAGATTATCCATCAGCATGAAACTTTGAAACAGGTTCGGCCCTTGTATTTTTTCTCTTTGTATATCGGCATATACAATGCACTCAATATACAAGCCGCAGACCTCACCTTTGAATTTGCCAAAATTGACTTCCAAGTCGGGTCCAGCTTGTATATTGCCTTTGTACCTTTGCCTTGTATATCGCATATACAAGGCAAATATACAAGCAAAACTGTATACAATCACTTATATATTGCAAACACTTGACTTCAGCATATGCATGTAACCTTTGTATGTCGCATTGTATATGACCCTTTGTATGTGCGAACATACAATGCAAAATATACAAAGGAAATCTACATACAAACATGCATTTGAACTTGTACTTGCCCCTTGTATGTGTGCTTGGTGGGCCCCAGGCTTTATATCTCTTTGCTTGTGTATAGACTTGCATCTCCTTTTTTGTATCTTCAATTGTATGTACAAACATACAATCGCATAAATATACAATTGGTGGACCCCACCTTTTGTATCTGACCTTTGCATATTTCCTTTGTATGTGCCTTTTGCATATCACTTAATCATCGGCTATCAGGGAGACCCCAGAAAGAGCCGCCGATGGCACGTATCTTGCTGATGTGTCTTTTGTACCCTCCTCCTTATATGTTCGCCTTTGTATGTCGGCGTTGTATCTTTTCCTTGCATATGCATTGGCCCATCGGAGAGAGCTTTGAGTTGACTGCTGATAGATATGGTCATGCTGAAGAAGGAAAACCTCGTATGTCCACCTTTGCATATTTCCTTTGTATGTGTGATTGTATATATGAGCATACAATGAGAAAATACATACAAAGAAACATACAATGCATATTCATCTAAAAATGACTAAGTATAGAACTGAGAAATGTCTGTAGTGGAAGGCACTTGAAGCCAAAAGATTTCTGGGTTTTTCTGGGTTTTCTGTAAAGATTCTCAAGGTTATCTTTTTGGGAAAATGGCAAGGTATAGCATTAGTATTTGAAGGATTCAAACCTTTTGGGATGGCTTCCTAAAGGATTTTCAAGGAGTATACAAGGTAAACTATTTAACTCTGGACAGAGGAAAATAGGTCAACAATGACATTGTTGAAAAATAGGCATATGCATTAGTGAAGGTAGTTAAATCTTTTAGGCCATACTTGGTGGGAGCTGAAATCATAGCATATGTGCCTAATGCTACAGTAAAAGATGTATTGGTCCAAACTGAAGTCACAGGTAGAAGATGCAGATGGATCAATAGAATTCAAAAGTTCAATATTGAAATCTAGATCACTAAACTAGTGACAGGACAGGGTCATGCTAGGTTGATGGATGAAAGTAATCATGAAGTGTCCTAGATATGTAGTACTAATGATGTTGATAATACAAGTTCTAGCATTGAGCATACTTCGTGGTATATAGATATCATATATTATCTAAAGCACATGAAATGCCCTGAGGGGTATGATGATAATAAAAGGACACTTAAATTGCAGGCCTCAAAATATGTATTTATTGATGGAGATCTTTACTGGAAGAATAGGGATGGTATCCTATTATTATGCCTAGATGAGCATCAATCAAAACATATCATGAAAGAGTTACATGAGGGTATGTGTGGAGATCATTTTTCAGCAAAGACTACAGCCCACAATATCATAAGGGCTGGATATTATTGGCCTAGAGTTTTTAATGATTCATATTATTACACTAGGAAATGTGAGGCATGTCAAAAGTTCTCAGGAAAGTTGAATTATCAAGGAGCATTACCCTTGAAGCCCATGCAAGTGGAGGCTCCATTCTATCAATGGGGTATTGACTTTATAGGAGAAATTGTGGAGAAGTCAAGTGGTGGACACAAATGGATTTTAGTGGCAACAGATTACTTCACAAAATGGGTGGAAGCAATCCCAACTAAGCAAGCAACAATCAGGGTGGTGATTAATTTTCTGATGGAAAATATTATATTCAGATTTGGCACCCCAGTAAGGTTAATCATAGACAATGGAATGTGTTTCAAGTTTGATGAATTCAAAAATTTCTGTAGTACACATGGCATCACTGTGTCCTATGCTGCCCCATATCATCCATAAGAAAATGGACAAGCAGGATCCAGCAACAAAAGCCTTCTGAAAATCATAAAAAGAATGTTGCAAGGAAACAAGAAAGCATGGGACTCAAAGTTAAGAATGGTTGTATGGGCTGATAGGATTACTGTAAAAAGAGCAATTGGGAGATCTCCTTTTGAACTAGTATATGGAACCCAAGCAAGAATACCATTAGAAAATCTCCTACCAGTTTACAAATTTATTCTTCAAGAAGATTTAAACATTCTCGAACCAATGGAGGAAAGATTAGAACATCTTGGAGAGCTTGATGAAACAAGGAGACTAGCCCAAAGGAAGAATATTAAGTTACAATCACAAGTGAAATACCTCTTTGACAAAAAGGCCAAAGATAGGAAGTTTGAAATAAATGATTTAGTACTAATGTGGAATGCCAGGTGCCAGGACAAAGGAAAGCATGGAAAATTTGAAGCTTTATGGTTAGGTCCTTTTGTTATAACTAGCAAAGGAGGTGATGATTCTTACTATTTGCAAAACATGTCCAGAGAAGAGCAAGAATTGCCTATGCATGGGCAATATTTGAAACCTTTTTTTTCATAGAATATAATGCATAAAGAGAATTAAGTGTTGCCAGTGCATGGACAACCCTTAAAATTCTCAAAACAATTTCATTCCATGCACAGTAGTTTAGGGAAACCAAAAGAGATTAGGATCTGCCAGTACATGGATAGTCCTATCAATCTCTATATAAAAATTAAAAAAATTAAAATTAAAAAAAAAAATCTTTTCCATGTACAGTAGTATAGGATCATTCCCGTTCCCCATCATTATCACCCCCATCCCCCATTCTCATACAATTATGTGAAATTGCAATCTTGAATAAATAAAACATATGGTCTACTCCCCAGAGATCTGGGATCTTGTTATGCTCACAAGGGGCATACATCCCCAATAAGAGCCACTGTTGGAACCAAAACATTATGGCAGAATTTTAGGTACCTGTTGTGATGCTCACAATACACCCCATTTTACTCCTTAGCAAAATGAGGAACCCCTGTTGTGGCTTTGCTTTTGTTTGTGTATGTGTGGGTCTGCTTGGTGGTAAAGAGAAAAGGGAGTGAAAAGTACAAACCTTGTTGAAAATAAAGAAAAAATAGCATTAAGTACTAGAGCTGAATATGGCTGAATTCATTGTAAAAAATGAGTGAGGTTGCTTTTTGAACCATTTTGAATTTCCCAATATTTTGCAAGATATGTATGCTTTTGGTAAAATGTACTATAGGAGGGCTTGTATGATACAAATACAAAGTCATTTGTATGTTGTGTCATTGTATGAGTTGCATAAGGGAGCAGTCGGGTTTATTAAATCATTATATGTGTATGCATTTGGCTAACACTTTATTTTTACATACAAGACGGACCCAACAGAGTTAAGAGTTTAAATAAATAATTGGTCAAGTCCGTCAGATGTATTTTGAGTTTGTATATTTGGCAAAGGGAAACATACAAGATGATAAACAAAGCTATATGCATGTCGCGGAACTAAAAAGATTATGAAATGAGGTTTTATTGTTGTATGTTTCGTGCATTGTATGTATGTTTCAGGTTATACATTTCAATATACATACAATGTGGAACTCAAGAAAGGTTGAAATTTGGTTTAAATGATGTATCATGACTTAAAGTATATCGAAAGATGCATTGCACTTTATATACATCGTGTTGGTTTTTCTTCTGAATCAGCATTAGGGTTTGCCACTTCTAATGCACAGGCAGATTCAGCCAACTAATACAGGAGGTTGTGTGAGCTCCTCCCCTTCACTTCTGGTTCTGCCGCACCAAGGGGGGTATCCCTATAACTCAAGATGTAACCTTGACTAGCTCAAAGATAGAAAGATCTAACTTGACAACAACAGGCAAAATACTCTCATGTGTGGACCAAGATCTATATGATACATCACAAGGTGGGCAACGTTCTTGGACATATATGTCTGGTTAGGGATGAGAGCATGCAAGGGTTTCCTACTCCTAATCCTACAACTAACAGATGGAAGGGAGAGATGGTTTGAAATGGTGTTTGGATGCAAAGCTGGACATGGTGTATAACCTCAACACAGAGCTAGATTGGTGCCTATCCAGGGCTTGGAGTCGGTAGACATACACCTGTGAATGATCAGCATGAATAGCTAAAACTGGATTTCAGGGGGATACACATGATACCTGCCTTACAGATATCTCCCAATACAGAGTGTTAAGCTGTCGATACTTATGGCATCCCTATTGCAGGAAGAAAGATACATGCAAAACTGGAGACATAATCAGCATAACACATGCAAACATAGCATTATTCATATAAGATTAACCATGAAATCAGTGGATTCATGCCAAAACGTACAACAGGAGATACATAAACTCACAAGTTTTGCTGCACAGAGCAACCAAAACTAGTTGTATCTTATTACAGAGCCAAAATGTCCAGTTTTCAACAACCTGAAAAATGGTAACACAGTCTGCTTATAACAGCCAGAAAGTGTACCACAGCAATTAATTACATGGTTGACCAAAAATCCCGCCAGATACACAGTATCAGAAAAATGGCACTCAACGCATTACCAGATTGGCGCCCAAACATGAATGCAGTAGGTGGGGAGGAGACAGGAAGAAACCTCGAGCCCTGCACCACTGTCCGTTGATGTACACCTTCAATCAGGTACCAGATCCGTCCATACCTCTGCAACCTTCGCCATTAATGGCGCACCAACCCGCGGCCTTGGGAAATGCAGAAAACTGTGCGTCGCAACCATTTCCCGCCAAGATACATCGTCATGATATTTGAAAATATGCAGGGTCGAATTATCCCACATGCACCCCGCGGTGACCTCTTTAACACTTTATATACTAGGTCATGAGCATATATGATGTCGGTGCTTTTGCTCCTGACGACACTAGTATAAGACTTCATCATCATTATCCTTCAGCAGCATGATATCCTGTTGCTTGAAATATCACCCTGACGTCAGCATCATCATCGCAATATCACCTACATGATAATCGCCTTCATCGGCACAACCTGATGCATCGGAGGAAGATCCTCCTGCTCAGCCGATACTAAATGTCTGGCCGATGAACATCCTGATGACGTCACCGTCATATCCTGCTGACGTCATCAGCATATCTGCCTATCGCGCACCTCCTCATATTCGGATGACGTCATCGTCATGTTTGCAAATATCGGGGGATCTCCACAAGATGATCAGTGTTAGAAATATGACCCCCCCGGACCTTGATGACGTCACCATACATCGGCATCAGGATGATATTCGGAAGATAACCAGATATTTGGAAATATCATCTCGATGCACACATATCATGCTGCACTGTAGCTCCACTATAAGATCAGGGTGATATATGAATATGTGACTAATATTTGAAATGATCACCCCCATTGGACAATGCATGAAGCCAACAGGCGAATATCTCCCTTCGAAAATATCATGATGCAGACAGGTAGAAAAACGGATATCACCCTGACATAAGAATGACGTCAGCATCATCAGGATGATAAAACAACGAACATGAAGTGATAAAACAACATCAGGATGATCTTGACTAAGATCACCCGATGTTCAAATATGATGACCCCGATGAAGATCAGATCATACTTAGGACTTTGCAGCAACATCATCAGGATGATCTTAAGTAAGATCACCCGATGTTAGAATATCACCCCAGCGAAAGATCATGCTGACAGAAAATATGATGACCCTCGTAAGCAACATCAGGGTGATGTCTGGAAACATGATGATGATGACCTCCTCCAAAGAAAATATGATGCTGATGTTAAAACATGCTGAGGAGGCCCAAAGACTTAGAACTTTTTTGGATTTTTTGGGAAGGTGCCTGCATGAAAATTGCTAAAATAACTGACAGTGAATTCAGGCACCAACACATCGCAGAGCTGAAAAGTAAGTAAACTGTAGTTTATAAAAATGATAAGTCCGAAGAGGTGATACAAAGGATTTTGTATGGATTTGGCTTTGTATCTAAAAATTAGATACAAGTATTTTTGCATTTCAGAAGATACAATCAGAAAAGTGATGTGGGCTCCACCATTTGTATATCGGGCTTGTATAAATAACAATGTATATCTTCAATATACAAGCCGATATACAAGTTAAAAGGATGCAAATAAGAGATACAAACTGGATGTGAAAAGAAAATTAAATACTGAAAAGTCTTTGTATGTTCGGGGTGCTTGTATGTTTATAATATACATACCTTATATACAAAGGAATAAAAAACATCATTAGGGATAAAAGGTAAAGAGAGGGTTTGTATAAGATGATTTGTATGTGTGCTTATACAAGATAACATAAAAACAACAATATATAAGAGAATAATATACAAAACCCAACATAATTGGAGATTTGAACATTATATACATCAGGTGGGGACCACATATGTATGTTGGAGATATATGTATATGATATGCAAGAAAGTAATATAACAGGATATATACAAAGGTGGATCCGAAGATAATTTCAATTTATTTCATAATCCCAATAAAGTCCACGTTTGTATATGAAAGATATGTATTCAATATACAAGAATGTGATGAAAAGTCGAACTTGAAGGTAATTCAGAAGGCTGTTTTATAAAATTGATGGGGTTCGCATTTGTATATATGTTCCAAATTCATATGATATACAATATACAGATGCAAAGATTGAAAGGAAGGAAATTTCAACACAATATAGAGGCCAACCACATATGCATATGTATATGAGATATAGAACGATAAAACTTGCATATACAAGTCCCATAGTTAGCCGAAAATGAATCTGATATTAAAGGACAATTGTCCCATGTTCTTAAAATCCAACCTGGTGGTGTATCTACTGAAAAAGTGAAATAGACATATACAAATGCATCCGGTGCAAATTTAGAATATTGTTATCCTCAAATAGAGATTATAGAACATTTTGAAGACAAAGAAGGTTAAAATTAAAATGTTTTAATCTGTTGAAGATAATGATTTAAGTGAAGAGTTGCATCAAGTGGTTGTCTCAAGGGTCACAACACTTGAAAGTGCAATGTATATATGAAAGATAAAATCAGCAATAGAATAGAATAAAAAAAAGTTTATAATGTTTCTCAAAGACCATGTTGCATGTATCTTATTAAAGAAGTAAATTGAAGTTCTTTGATTCAATGGTTTTATTTTGGCATCAATTGTTTGTTGAAGTTACTCAATTGTATGGTTGTCTCCATTTCAGTATTTCCTTGTTATTCAAATTAATATATCAAGTATATAGTTAATTTGTCAATACACATTTGCTGTATCTATGTGATTGAGTTAATTGATCCTTCTAATTAGTCACAGTAACCTGGAAGTATTAGTTTGGATTACTAAGGAAAATTATATAATTAGGATTGCCATTCTATCTCCAAGTTGATATTATATGTTATCATGCATATTTCATTCAATTGGTTCTTTCAAGAAAGGATTAAATTACCTTCTAGTGAATAACAATTGTAGACACCTAAAATTGGCTTAGGTTGAATTAAGTAAATATTCTAATATTTATCTTAATTCATATTTTCTTTTGTCAATTAAATAAATATTATAAGTTTATTTGATTGGTTCATTACCCCATAATTAAATAAAATTATTTTATTTAATTAAATTCCCCAAATTCTTCTAATGTCTCAAATCATAAATCCACCTCACAAAATCCAGCTCATTAATCCACCTCATCTTTCCACCTCATTCCTTCCACCTCACCATGTTGCACATATAATTAAATATTCTTAATATTTAATTAGCTAATATCCTCCATTATCCAAAAATGAATCTTTAATTCAATTGTTCCCCACTATCCTCCACTATTGAATCTTTAATTCAATTGTTCCCCACTATCCTTGACTATTGAATTCTTAATTCAATTGTTTCCCACTATCATCCACTATTGAATTCTTAATTCAATTGTTCCCCACTATCATCCACTATTGAATTTAAAATTCAATTGTCCCCCACTATTCTCTACTATTGAATTCTTAATTCAATTGTCATAACCCACTATCCTCCACTATTGAATTCTTAATTCAATTGTCATAACCCACTCTTCTCAAAAAAGAATTTTTAATTCATCCATTATGAATTAAAGATTCACAAAAAATGAGGGCCATTGATCTCATCTTTTGATCCTCACCCTCCATTGCCTTTTCAGAAAATCTATAAATAAGACCCTTCTCTAAGCAATTAAGAGGGGACTTCATTCTTACATCCTTATCATGCCCAATTTCTTCTGGGGAAATCTTCTTCTTGCATCAAATCCATGCCCAATTTCCTCTGGGGACTTCTTCTGGCATCCTTATCATGCCCAATTTCCTTTAGGAAATCTTCTTCTGGCATCCTCATAATGCCCAATTTCTTCTCTCTTCTCCTCTTCATTCCCTCCTAATGCCAAATTCATTCTAGCCTATCCATATCAGTTGAATGCAGTGAATTTATCCATCCCATTATCCTTCATTGTCCCTGTGTTTGAAGTTCATCTTCAACACAACAAGTATCACAGCTGTTCCGTTCTTGTCACCATCAACAAGCAAGGAAGCAAGCTCCCTGATGGCCAATCTTCTTCATCATCAAGGTTGAAAACAGATAGGCGAGCAATGGAAGTCAAAAGGTAAAGGTTGTAAGTATCACTTGTTTGTTATTTAAATCTCCTTTTCCTTCATATTTCATTGATGTATTGGGTTATTATTATTTATTGATCAACCTATTTTTCCCTTTAACATTTTGGCGCCCACCCCTCCCTCCTCCCCGCCACCACACCCCACACCCCACCCCCTGCCCTTCCCTTCCCCCATGCCCCCTACAGATCCACTCCCTTCCCCTGCCACCCCCCATCTCCCTCTTCCTGCCTCCCATCTCCCTTCCCCCTCGGTCCCCAAACATCCCCTCCCCTTCCCCTGTTCTCCCCCCTACGCCACCTCCCAGCCTCTCCCTTCCTCCCGCGCATCCCCCGCAAAACCCTCTTCACCCTGCCACTCCCTGCTCTCCCCCCCACACTCTGCATGCCTCCCCCTCCTAAATCCCTCCCCCTGCGACCAACCCTCACCCTGCCCCCTGTGTACCCCAAGCCCGTGTGCCCTTCCCCCGACTTAGCTCCGCCACCCAACCTCTGTGCCACCCCTCACCCTGCCCACTACTCTGCCCACCCAATCTCTGCACCCCTCCTTGGCCTTGCACCCTACCCACCGTGCCACCCAATCCCCTCCACCCCTGACCCCCAATCCCCAGCTTAGCCTCCCTCGCCGCCACCCACCTCTACCCACACCACGCCACCGCTCACTCCGCTTCCCTACCCATCTCATATCTTGTCATCTATCCTCTAGTCCATCCATGGTCCAAGCCCCGAACTACATTGCCTCTGCGTTGTCACATAGGCAAGGCCATTATCAATGCACTCCCGAGGCTCTGCTTCCCTGTCCATCTCATAACTTGTCATATATCCTCTAGTCCATCCATGGTCCAAGTCAAACTACGTCACCTCTGAGTTGTCTCGTAGGCCAGGCCATTCTTAATGTGCCCCTGAGGCTCCAATTTCCCATCCATCCCATGTCTAGTCCTTCTATCTAACTGAATCTACTCCATTTCCTATCCATCCCATGTCTTATCATCTATCCCTTTACCCATCCATGTTTGCACCTTTCTCTAGACAAACAAGAGTAGTAAAGTAAGCTACCAAAAAAACAAAAATCTTGATGTAAAACATCAACCTGTCCAAGAAAAAATAGCGCACCATACCGAAACACTCAAGCTAAATCTCATATCAATTATGGCAAAAAGACACATCTAAATGCAAGAATGTTTTGTGTTGGTTAGATTAAGAGTCTTGATTTATGCTATCATGCCTTCCTATGCTACTCAAGGATGCCAAAAGCTAGAGATGCTATGATGGGGGTATAATTTTTTTCTTTGTCTACTGCTTGTGGATTAAACTTTAGTAATGTGACGACTTTTGTCTAACAACATGATCAGCAAAAGATCATCAAGGACTCCGAGGTCTAAACATGAAAAGGGACAATCCTTGTCTGTTGAAAAATGCAAGAAATACTCAGGTCATCTAGATTCAAGTTTGACTAGATGCTTGTATTAACTTGCTATATCAAAATCCATGTAAGTAATACTCAGATCATCTCGGTTCAATTATACCTAGATGCTTGTATTTTCTTACAACATAATAAAAGCCCAATGATGAAAGCACTTCAAAATACTTGCTATATCAAGGTGACAAATATCCATATCCATATCCATATCCATACCGTATCCAACTGTAGTTCTCCATATCTATACCATATCAAATTGCGTCTCATATCCATATCCATACCGTATCCAAGTGCAAGTTTATCTTTAATCCATGCCAATCAAGTCAAATCAATCTTGTCAAATGATCCAATCACAATCAATGGTTTTGATCCTTGTCTGGTCGTAAACCAACTCAATCAATTAATCAATCGTCTTATACAGGATGTTGCATTATCGAAATTAGACCAACACACGTGTCTTACACGACATGCTTCATTTCTTGAAACCAGACACTATCCTTCATGTTGCTCTAGGGATCCATCATTCCCCGCCATGACAACATGCCTGCCGTGTTGGTCTAGGGATATATTGTTCCCCACCATGACAACACCATCGTATATTATTATCATATCAAATGTCTTAGACAGGATGTTATATTGTCGAAACCAGACCCGGAGTCTTATATGACATATCTCATTCCTAAAACCAGACATCATCGATCCATATCATTGGTTTACCACTTGACAGGGGCCATACCTTGTTTGTGATTGTATCATTTGTACATACTTGCTTACTTACTTGTGTGTGTTATCATTTTTATCTTGCATTCCATATCATTCATCCCTTTCTTCTGCATTCAACCATTTCATCTCCTGTCAACATATCTCATCGTGAGATTGTCCATCTCACGCCTGCCGCCTTCTCCCCGTCCAATCTCCCGAGGGGGCATCCTATCATCATAATCTGTACCAGGGGCAAACTAGGGCATGTATCATTATCAGACTATTTATTCTTTGAAACAACGTGATAAAACACATTGCTTCAAAGAGGGGCAAAATGTAGACACCTAAAATTGGCTCAGGTTGAATTAAGTAAATATTCTAATAGTTATCTTAATTCATATTTTCTTCTATCAATTAAATAAATATTATAAGTTTATTTGATTGGTTCATTATCCCATAATTAAATAAAATTATTTTATTTAATTAAATTCCCCAAATTCTTCTAGTGTCTCAAATCATAAATCCACCTCACAAAATCCAGCTCATCAATCCACCTCATCCCTTCCACCTCACCATGTTGCACATATAATTAAATATTCTTAATATTTAATTAGCTAATATCCTCCATTATCTAAAAATAAATCTTTAATTCAATTTTTCCCCACTATCCTCCACTATTGAATTCTTAATTCTATTGTTCCCCACTATCATCCACTATTGAATTCTTAATTCAATTGTTCCCCACTATCATCCACTATTGAATTTAAAATTCAATTGTCCCCCACTATTCTCTACTATTGAATTCTTAATTCAATTGTCATAACCCACTATCCTCCACTATTGAATTTTTAATTCAATTGTCATAACCCACTATCCTCCACTATTGAATTCTTAATTCAATTGTCATAACCCACTCTTCTCAAAAAAGAATTTTTAATTCATCCATTATGAATTAAAGATTCACAAAAAATGAGGGCCATTGATCTCATCTTTTGATCCTCACCCTCCATTGCCTTTTCAGAAAATCTATAAATAAGACCCTTCTCTAAGCAATTAAGAGGGGACTTCATTCTTACATCCTTATCATGCCCAATTTCTTCTGGGGAAAGCTTCTTCTTGCATCAAATCCATGCCCAATTTCCTCTGGGGACTTCTTCTGGCATCCTTATCATGCCCAATTTCCTTTAGGAAATCTTCTTCTGGCATCCTCATAATGCCCAATTTCTTCTCTATTCTCCTCTTCATACCCTCCTAATGCCAAATTTGTTCTAGCCTATCCATATCAGTTGAATGTAGTGAATTTATCCATCCCATTATCCTTCATTGTCCCTAGGTTTGAAGTTCATCTTCAACACAACAAGTATCACAGTCGTTCCATTCTTGTCACCATCAACAGGCAAGGAAGCAAGCTCCCTGAGGGCCAATCTTCTTCATCATCAAGGTCGAGAATAGATAGGCAAGCAATGGAAGTCAAAAGGTAAAGGTTGTAAGTATCACTTGTTTGTTATTTAAATCTCCTTTTCCTTCATATTTCATTGATGTATTGGGTTATTATTATTTATTGATCAACCTATTTTTCCCTTTAACAACAATAAATCTAATTGTATTAATTAGATTATTAAGAAGAGTTTGTCAGTCATCTCCCTACATGTCTATACAAGTTATAAACTAAATATTGTGCCAAACAGTTAGAATTAATACCCACTATGAGCCACTAGTCTTAGTCCTTCATTTGACTTTGTTTACCCAACAAGGCACTAGTCTTATTTCAATTTATCATTTAAACCCTTTTATTTACACAATCATAAAATTCACCTTGATATTGCTTATACAATTTATACCAACCATTCATCAGATATTAGAATTAGTTAGCAAGCTTTCATCTATCATACACCATATGCCACTGTAGATAGATCCATTTAGTCCAAATATTTACCCTCAACCTACTTTAATTTTCAAGGTTCACCCACCTAGGTTTAGTAGGACCTAAAGCACAGGGAATCATCAAACCCTAAAGGTTGATTCTATTGCGTTAGTTCAAAAACGTTGCAAATCTAGGCATAGAGCCTGACATTCTCTTAGGATTAGCAACCTACATTTTTGAGACCTAACAGTACCTAGGGTCACCCTTTCCTCTGTATTTATCAAACTTAGGAACTTCAAACTGAAAGGGGAAGGGTACCATGTTCAAGCTTTTGTCAAAGGGATATGGCGAGATATTCTCTAATGAATAAGTATTAGTGGACATCCCTGTTTGGAGGTCCTTAAATTTCTATTGTAAGTTCTGAATTTGCTTTGTTAGTGTGTCTATAGGTATATTTGGGTCTGTTGTTTTCTTTCCTTTGTCTTTGTCAAGGGAGCTTTCCTCATTTGTGCTCTTTTCATGAGTTCTTTCCTCTCCTGGTTCTTTTAATGCATTGACGTCAAAGTTAGCAGGGAGTTTAAGCCCTTGGTTTGCTAGGTAGAGGAAGAATTGATGCAAAGCATCCAACACTAAAACCCTAACATACAATTATTAATGTATGTTTATGCATTTCCAAATATGCACACAAACTTTAATTTCTAAAGTCCCCTTTTTGTTTGCCATCAGCAAAACATCCTCCATCAGCTTCACAAAATACCTAATCCTGATCACTGTAGCACTTGCACATACAAATGCTTACCTGTCGAACCCACGGTCCCTTTGTATCTGTCGCTTCCTTTACATAGAACATACAAACTCTGACCCGTCAGTGTTGGTTACCTTCACCCAATCTATCGGTTGCTGCTTGCACATAACCCTTTGTATCGTGGAATGTATATTCCAATATACATTTGTAATATACATACAACTCACAACCTGCTCTTCCGGTACCCTTACCTCCTACCACCAGTTGCACCTTGTATCCGTAGTCAAAAGAACCTTCCAACATACATTCGGGCTACCACCCTGACCAGTCACCTTTTGCATCAACCCGATGCATCTATTTCGTTATATCTTTACCACATACAAACCAAAATTACATTCGCCGAATATTCCTTTGGATATGCCTCCGATGTATGTTTGACCCGCTAACTGACTTTGTATATTTTCGATGTACATGCCCGATGTACATTTAACACATACAATCCACCCGATACAATTGACGGATACGCAGGAACTATATCCAACATACAAAAGATGGATACTCACAAGTTGCATAACCTGATATACATTTGCAGTATATACAAAAATTGTATATTCAAACTTGTATCTCCTTAACATGTATTTTCAAATGTATCTTTGACCAACCCTTGACTTCTTTGTATGCCGATAGGGATCTTGACCTTTCTCTCTCCTATGTATATGCGATAGACTTGTATATCCTCATATATGTTTCAACATACAACAGCGATGAAACAAAAGTGATATACCCATGATATACGAAAGTGATATACACACAGATTGTATATCTCACATACAAAAGTGATATATACACAATTTGTATATTTTTGAGAACTTCACGGATCTTCACAGTGTTATCCACGCAATCTCCAACAATGGCCTGATCCATTTCTTGGGTGGCTTCTCAAACTCTTTTGACCTGGACAACCTAGCACATACCCATGCTAGGGTTCTCAACACCTCTAACATGTGATCCTGCAAACATGCATGCGAACAGAAACAGAAAACACAACTAAAACCTAAACTATTGTACATGACCATTCCTCCGATTTGCAGAATCAACTGGGGGAATGGATAATCAAATCCATCCAGCCTCAATGCAGGAAATCAATTACACAGTGAATTCAAATGCAACGGGATCTTATTAGCTTTCAAAAGATGCGATTACAGTACTCTGTTTTCCAACAGCACAATTCAACTGATTGATTTCAGCTACTACAAAACCTAGATGCCTTCGTCTATCAAATCCCAGGGTATTTATCTAGTTACCACTGGTAGTACAGACTTGGATTCCCAGTGGCTGGGAAATCTCTCCAAACGGCTGGGAGATACAAATGTCTTAACGACTAACAAACTTCCTACCAAACTATCTAAAAATAGCATAAGTTGGTCAAATAGACCTTATTACATTTAATGTCCAATTAGGACCTTACTGAAAACATAAAACTAAGCATAAAACAACTAAATGCCTCATGGAGGCCACTTTGGGTTAGGTGCTCCTGCACCATACTCCCCAACAGAAAAAGAACTCATGTCCCATGAGTTAGCTTTTGGAAGAATTCCACCTTTACTCTTTGTCATCTCAGTGTACTGACCTGTTCCAGCTTGATACTCTGCTGTCCCTTGCTTGTTCCAAGATTTCTGAACTGCAACTTGTTGGCTTGCAAGTAAATTCTCATGCCTGTGAATGTAGGCTCTGTTCATACATACCCTGTGTTTGCCAGTTTGTCTTACCAGCACCTCTGTTTGAATACCTGATTGAATAACCTTAGGAATTGCTTCTTGAACTTCTGCAATGTTCAAAGTTGTCTTCCTTTCAACTTTTATAGGACAAACAATAGTCCCAACTACAATCATATCCTTGTCTTGCCAATTAATTTGTGTCTGTTCATAAACCTACTGTTTGGTCTATGGCTGGCCTCTGTCAGTCAAAACTGAACCTTTCTTCAAACTGTTGTCCTTAACAACTTCTTTCCCTACAGTATCCTCAACTTCCTTTATGTCTGCTGCTGTAGGCATCTTCACAAACTCCTTCTCTCCCACTAAAATGATTTTTGCTGCCTTCTATGCTACAGTTTCCTCCTATAATGGTATCAACACAATAGTTTTCCCATCTTTCTTGATGGTGTAGGTATTTGCATACCCATCATACAATACTCTCCTATCAAATTGCCATGGCCTACCCAACAAGAGGTGACAACATTCCATGGGCAATATGTCACACAAAACTCTATCATGATAATTCCCAATTTGAAAATCAACATATGCCTATTCATATACCAAAAGTGATTGACTATCACTCACCCAAGATGCTTTGTAGGGATTTTGATGTGGAATCCTTTCTAATTTTAGTTTATCCACCATTTCCTCAGATACCATATTATCTGTAGAACTAGAATCAATCACAACCTTACATATTTTACCTTTGCTCTTGCATGTGGTCTTGAAAAGAGCTCTTCTTTGCATCATATCCTTTAATGTCTTCAAGATTGTCCTTCTTAACATCAATGCTTCTCCCTCCTCTAGATAACCATAATTATCAAGAGTCTCCTTCACACTTTGCTGAGTATTTGAGCTGCTTGCACTTTGTTTATCAGATTCTTGGATCAGATTTGCCCTCTTTTCTCCTCCTAAACTCGTTGTTTTTGTTGTACATTTGAAAGATGTATGCCCATATTCACCACAAGTGTAACACTTACTAGAAAATGTAGTAGACCCTCTACCACCTCCAAATCTGCCTCTGGTACCTTTCCATCCACCTCTAAAATTAGACTGCTCTTGTCCTTTACCAGTGTCTTCTTGACTCTCATTGCCTTGTCTTGTTGTATGAGCTGATCCTCTTCCCCTCATATTGCTACCTCTGCCTCTCATGGACTTATCCTGCCTTCTTTTCATCTTTTCCTCAATCTTGATTGCCATTTGATAACAATCTTCTACACTCCTAGGGTTAGCTAAAACTAACTCATCCTGTATGTTCAATCTCAAACCAGCCAAGTATCTAGCCACCTTTTCTATCTCATTCTCATGATGACCAGATCTCATACTCAACTTGTAAAACACCTCAGTGTATGCCTTCACATCCATTTCTTTTTGCCTTAAAAATTGTAGCTTCTTAAACATCTGAATCTCATAGTCCTTGGGCAAGAATTTACCTTTGATCCTTGCTACCATTTTATACCATGAAGTGATCTTTGACTTTCCTTGTTTCCTTCTCTCAGATTGTACATAATCCCACCATAACAAAGCATGACCTCCCAACTTGGTCTTTGCAATCTTTACCTTCTGCTCCTTAGGAACATCTTCACATTTGAAATGATTGTCTAATGCAGCAATCCAATCAAGTAACTCATCTTCATCCAGACTTCCATTATACTTTGAAACATCAACCTTTACCTTAGGTTTCTCACTCTACACTGCCTTTAATAGTTTTGCAAATCTCTGATCTTCAGCTACCTCTTTAAATTCTTCAGCATCATCTTCATCTTCTTCTAATTCACTATCTTCTACTTCCCTCTTTTTGTTCTTCTCCAAGGCTACAAGCATGGCTTGAAGTGCTTCAACAAGCTCCTTCATCTTTCTCATCTCTCTGGCATGTTTTTCCTTTATCTCCTGCAACTCCCTTGCAGTACCATTACCTTTAGAAGGCATCTTGTCAACTTCTCAATCCTCTACTTCTGCCTTCTCAGTGACAGAATCAACACACAACAGCCCAGTCCTTTTGCTGAGCTCTGATACCACTATAATGCAGAGCATCCAACACTAAAACCCTAACATACAATTATCAATGTATGTTTATGCATTTCCAAATATGCACACAAACTTTAATTTATAAAGTCCCCTTTTTGTTTGCCATCGGCAAAACATCCTCCATCAGCTTCACAAAATACCTAAACCCGATCACTATAGCACTTGCACGTACAAATGCTTACCTGCTGAACCCGCAGTCCCTTTGTATCTGTCGCTTCCTTTACATAGAACATACAAACTCTGACCTGTCGGTGCCGGTTACCTTCACCCGATCTATCGATCGCTGCTTACACATAACCCTTTGTATCATAGAATGTATATTCCAATATACATACAACTCGCAACCTACTCTTTCGGTACCCTTACCTCCTACCACCGGTCGCACCTTGTATCCATAGTCAAAAGAACCTTCCAACATACATTCGGGCTACCACCCTGACCAGTCACCTTTTGCATCAACCCGATGCATCTATTTCATTGTATCTTTACCACATACAAACCAAAATATACATTTGCCGAATATTCCTTTGGATATGCCTTCGATGTATGTTTGACCCGCTGACTGCCTTTGTATATTTTTGATGTAGATGCCTGATGTACATTCAACACATACAATCTGCCTGATACAATTGACGGATACACAGGAACTATATCTAACATACAAAAGATGGATACTCACAAGTTGCATAACTTGATATACATTTGCAGTATATACAAAAATTATATATTCAAACTTGTATCTCCTTAACATGCATTTTCAAATGTATCTTTGACCAACCCTTGACTTCTTTGTATGCCGATAGGGATCTTGACCTTTTTCTCTCCTATGTATATGCGACAGACTTGTATATCCTCATGTATGTTTCAACATACAACAGCGATGAAACAAAAGTGATATACACACAGATTATATATCTCGCATACCAAAGCGATATATACACAATTTTTATATTTTTGAGAACTTCACGGATCTTCACGGTTTGATCCATGCAATCTCCAGCGATGGCCTGGTCCATTTCCTAGGCGGCTTCTCAAACTCTTTCGACCTGCATGACCTAGCACATACCCATGCTAGGGTTCTCAACACCTCTAACCTGTGATCCTGCAAACATGCATGCGAAAAGAAACAGAAAACACACAACTAAAACCTAAACTATTGTACATGACCATTCCTCTGATTCACAGAATCAACCGGGGGAATGGATAATCAAATCCATCCGACCTCAATGCAGGAAATCAATTACACAGTGAATTCAAATGCAACAGGATCTTATTAGCTTTCAAAAGATGCGATTACAGTACTCTATTTTCCAACAGCACAATTCAACTGATTGATTTCAGCTACTACAAAACCTAGATGCCTTCATCCATCAAATCCCAGGGTATTTATCTAGTTACCACTAGTAGTACAGACTTGGATTCCCAGTGGCTGAGAAATCTCTCGAAACGGCTAGGAGATACAACTGTCTTAACGACTAACAAACTTCCTACCAAACTATCTAAAAATAGCATAAGTTGGTCAAATAGACCTTATTACATTTAATGTCCAATTAGGACCTTATTGAAAACATAAAACTAAGCATAAAACAACTAAATGCCTCATGGAGGCCACTTTGGGTTAGGTGTTCCTGCACTAAGAATTTTGAAGGGTCTCAGTTGATGATTTTGTCGATCATGCATTGGAATTTCCTGTCTTGGAGGGCTTGTAGCTCATCTTGTGAAATTTCCTCATCACTGTCGTGAGGGGATACAATCTTGTCTGATGTTCCATCCATTTCAAGTTGTTTTTGTGTCTAGGATCTAGTTAATACCATGCGGTGCAGTTTGGGATGGGATGTTATGAGATTGGATGCTTTGACAAGGTGAGTTTGAAGGTTGCGGTGAAGGGGATACTTGTGGTGAAAAGATTTTGACAAGAGTTTTCTTTGATCTATGTTTTTAAATGAATCGGTTGATACAAAATGATAGCCACAAGTAAGGATGTTAGTAATCCATTTACTTGATAGGGACTAGTGTTGAACCAACACAACTAGTGAAAAGTTTTGATAAAGATGGATGATGTATCTTGATAGTGGAGACTTTACCAATGGTTGTTTGGGTTTGATATGATCTAGAATTATCTTGTCATAACCTAGTTTGATACTTTTGACTCAATTTTTGGGAAGATTTGGACGAGGTGAATGAGATGACTAATAGGAGAAGTGACTGCACGTTAAATCTGATCTCTAAAACTAGAACAAGGCTAAAATGGGTACGCATAAAGGTTGAAAATTTTCTCTCAAAAGACTGGGAAATGCTTACTATTGTGGATGCGTAGCTACAAATGCACTGGAACAAAAGGTAAATGTGAAGGAAGTCAGAATATATGCGCAGCTATGGTAAATCACAAAAGTGCAAGAACAGACAATAAATGTGCAGTAGGTTGAAATATATGCACAGTAGGTCGAAATAAATGTGTAGCTCTGTAGTACAAATGCACAGATCTAGGTTTTTGATTGATTTTGCAATGTTTTTGGCATGTTTCTTGATGTTTTTGATTTCTTGGCTGAAAGTTGGTCTTTTTGATCTGATTTCTTCAACTATGGCAAGAAGACACAACAAACACAAAGAATATTTTCATGATTTTGATTTTTTTTGGTAATTTTTTGGACTCTTTTTTACTAAAAAACAAGTACAAATCCTAGGCTGACAGGGACAATATAAACCAAATTCTCACTATTACGTGAGGCATCTTCGGGAGTGATAATCACCCTTCCCAGCATCAGTTTATAGAGGATTTTGGCTTCTAGAATAATGGATAATTAGTAATTGTAACCGTTCGAGTGGTTATACATGCAGCAGTGCTACTTTCCATTATGGAGTCTCCTAGCCTTCAAGGGTTATGCCTTGGAGGGTTTTGGGGGAGGTTGGTTGTCAGTATAACTTAACAACACTCATTGTTTGAAACTTCACTCTAGACACAATTTATTTATAGTGGCTAGGTAGAGCTTGGCTTTAGCTTTTTACCACTTAAGGTCATTCCCACTTGGATGGAAGGATGGGCAGGCCTCTCTAAAGGAAAAACATGTGAAATGATATGTTTGGAATTTTGGTCACCCAAAAGAGGGGAGAGCATAGGCCTAGTATCATTCCAAATACATGGAAGACAATGGTTCTTTTCCCCTAGTTAAAATGAAAAAGACTAAATGAGTTAAGCTACTTGGGCACACACATGATTTGTTAACTTTGAAAGAAACAAGATAGCAATGGTTCAATTTTATCCTCCTAGCATTGGGACTATATTCAAGTTGTTGATGCAACAAAATCAAATTACAATCCTCCTAGTTAGAGCTAAATGAGATTTACATGAACATACATTTACTTTCCTTGCTAAGTAGTTTTAGAGATGAGTAAACAAATGCAGCTATATGACTAAACCAGCCCCTAACCTGCAAGTATATCAGAGAATATTCTTGCGAGAAGTGTTAGCATTTAACAAAATCACAAGAAAAGACTCAAAAGTCACTGTCAGAACATATGCGTAGCTACAGAGATCATATGCGCAGAAACAAAAATCATATGCGCAGGATTACAAATTCACTGAGATAGAGGTCAAAAGCACAACATTAGAGAGTATATGCATAGTTTTAGTAAATGTGTCGTATCAGAGGTCAAATGCACTGAAACAGAGTATGGATGCACCAATCTATCAAATGCATGGAAACAGATCTCAGATGCATGTTAGAAATGATTAGATGTGTAGAATCCTCCTATGTATAGAACCTCACGCATAAAAACTAAGTTTTGAGGTTAAATTGGGGCAGGGCCCCACAGTGGGCACTAAAAATGTTATTGGAAAATTGGAATGATTATCAATAGTATCAAAGTAATCCAATAAACTCAATGGACAAGGAAATAATCAAGATTCAAACCAACAAATATAAACCTTGCAAACCTCAATACTTCATAGCTTCCATTGCTCGCCTATCTCAAATGATCTTGTGTATGAATATGGCCCTTAGAAGGTGCACTTCCTTGCTATTTTCCAAGATGTCAAGTGGGAATAGCTATGATAATTCTTGTAGTGAAGATGAGATTCACAACAATGGTAATGCTAACAAGATAACAAGTTGATCACAAGCAATGGAGCAATTTGGTGCCAAAGGCGCGCTATGATTCCTATAGAGTAAGGGTACTAAAAGCTTGGATGATAGAAATGGAAGAATAGGGTTCAATTTATAGACTCGCGATAGAGAAGATCAACAGTTGAGAAACCTTGAGAGGATGTGCGTGAATAGAAAGAAGACAAATACCACAGAAAAAGTTGTTTTGTTTGAGTTAACTGCTTTCTTTTATAAAGATAAGATTTGATTTCATAAATTAGAAAGCTTTTTTTCTAATTTAAGAGTTGTTGATAAAAACAAGATAGAATAAATCAATTAACTCAACTTGTGATTTTCTTTTTGCGTGAATTGAGAGAAATTAAATAATAAATTATTTAATTTTGTGTGCATAAAGAAGAAGATTTATTTTTAGAAGATTTGGAAGATTTTTCAGGAATTTAAAGATAAGAAAGCAAATTAAATAAATAAATTTATTTAATTGTTTGTGCATGCTTTCGAAGAATAAATAAAATATTTGATTATATTTTATTTTTAGAGATTGAGATAATTTAAATAAATTTAATTGATTTATTTAAATTTGGAGGAATAAGTGATTTAATTAAATAATGAAAATTATTTAATTGCTTGGAAGAATAAAGTTGACTTCGATGAAATTAATTAAATAAAGGTAATTTATTCAATTAATGGGAGGAAAATGAACCAAATAAATAAATTGATTTATTTATTTATTGATAGAGGAATTTAGATGGAATAAATATTAAGAATATTTATTTAGATAGAGTCGTGTCATTTTTAGGTGTATACAGTTTTCACTTCTTGCAGAGATGCATCAAAGATTGTGAAAGCATGTCGTGGCATGGAAGATTGCATTTGAATCCCAACTAAGGCATAACATGATCCGCATACACTTTTTCCTTAGCTAGTTTTGCTTAGGTCCAGACCTATTTCCATGTATGTTTGTAATGTCGACCTTGGAGATTGTTCCAATGGTTGATGAATGTAATGCCAACCTTGATGTACATTCCAAGGTTGATGTCTTACAAGGAGGCTCTGCAGTTTGATGGAATGAATTATGTGACCTGGAAGATACGCATGAAAAGCAATCTACTTTGTATTGGTTATAGAGTATGGAAAGCAACAGAAACTAAATATACCATGCCTCCAACTGGTCTGGCAACTGAAGATGAAATCAAAGAATATGAGCTAAATACAAAAGCTAGAGATGCTCTATTAAGTGCATTGACTGACTCTGACTTGATAAAAGTCATGGATTATGAAACTACTCAAGAAGTCTAGGAAAAGTTGGAAAATCTGTATGAAGGAGATGTATCTATAAAAAGTGCCAAATTGCTGGGATTGAAAGCTAAATATGAAGGTTTAAAGATGGGCGAAGATGAAAACATAACATCCTACATGCAAAAGATAGATGAACTTGTCATTGGAATCAAAGCTATGGGAGGAACTATTGAGGAGAAGGAAGTTGTTATGAAAATTTTTAGGTCATTACCTAAATCCTACAATCACAAGATAGCTACAATTGAAGAAGTAATGACCGTGAAAGAGGTCACCAAGGATCATCTACTAGGAAAGCTTACAACCTTTGAGATGAGAGAACTTGGTGATGCTCTACCAAAGATTGAGACTACTTTCAAATCCAGTACTTCAGAGAAGATCTCCAGAGTTGAAAAGTACAAGGTGGAACCTGATGATGAGTTTGATGAAATTGAAGCAAACTTTGTTGACAGACTGCAAAGAGGTTTTGGTAAGTTCAAAGGCAAATTACCTTTCAAATGCTTTACATGTGGTAAGGTTGGTCACTATGCTTCTAGATATCTTAAAAGAATTGAAAGGAGTAGAAAAAGATTTGAGAATAGACCTAGGGTTCCAAAGAAATGCTATTATGTTAGAGATCTTGATGATGAATGTGTGACAAATGATGAATTTGATGATTCTAGTACTAGTGCACATAAATGCATGTTTATTTCTATTAAAGAAGAACCTGTATCTACTAATCCTACTAGCTATGTAAAGGAAGAAAATCTAGAAGAGGAAAGTGCTTTGGTTGTTCAAGTGGAGAAAGATAAGGATTAATGTATTATTGATAGTGAATGTTCACATCACATGACCGGTGACAAAAGTAAGTTTGTGAGTTTGGAAAAGTATGATGGAGGACTGGTTAGGCTTGGAGATAATGTACTTGGTAAGATTTGAGGGAAAGGATCTATTTCTTTTTATGGAAAGCACAACACTGATAATGTCTTATATGTCAATGGTCTAAAGCAAAATCTTTTGAGTGTTGGTCAGATGTGTGACAAAAGATATGATCTAATATTCAAAGCTAATGGGTGCAAAATCATGGAAAGCTTCAAAACAATGATTGCTATCGGTAAGAAGACTAGAGGTAACATTTACTAGTTAAGAGAAACTAATGATTATTGTTTATTGGCCCAAGCAAATGAGTGTTGGTTGTAGCATAGAAGGATGTGTCATATAAACTTTGACAGTTTAGTGAAGATAAGTTCAAGTCAGGCTGTGAGAGATTTACCAAAGCTTGTGAAACCCACAAATACCATTTGTAAGGAATGTCAGTTAGGGAAGCAAACAAGAACCAATTTCAAGAGCGAAGAGCAATTTTCTATTGGTTTGTTGGATCTAGTGAATACGGATCTCTATGGTCCTCTAAGGGTGAGAAGTCTACAAGGCGATAAGTATTTCATGTTGCTTATTGATGATTATTCTATAATGACTTGGGTTACTTTTCTAAGAGACAAATTACAAGCTCTAGAGAAGTTCAAATCTTTCAAGGCAATGGTGGAGAATGAAATAGAACTAAAAATCAAATGATTGAGGTCTAATAGAGGAGGTGAATTCACATCAAATGAATTCAACATTTTATATGAAAAGTAAGGGATAAATAGACAGTTATCTGCACCTAGGACTCCTCGGTAGAATGGAGTTGTGGAAAGAAAGAACAAGATAGTTCAAGAGGCTGCTAGGACAATGATGAAGGAAGGAGATCTACTAGAAGTTTTCTGGAAAGAAGCTATACATACTACTATCTACATTCAAAATAGGGTCCAAGTGAAAGGTAATGGTACTAAAACTCCTTATGAATCATGGTACAGAAGAATTCCTATAGTAAAATACTTCAAAGTTTTTTGAATCAAATGCTATATCAGAAGAGATGAAGATCTAGGGAAGTTTGATGCAAGGTGTGCTGAAGGAATCTTCCTTGGATACTCTACTAAGAGTAAGGCCTACCGGTGCTACAACAAAAGGCTGAAAAAGATTGTTGAGAGTGTAAATTTGAAGGTTGATGAAGATAAAGGTAAACTTTCATATCTGAGTGGCTATGAATCAGATGAGCCTGTTTCTATAACAAATGAAGAAAAAGTTGATCAGGAAGATAGTCAAGATGAAGAAGAAAAGGCTCTGAAAAGCACTGCCAGGACTCCTAGGTATGTAAGAATTAATCATTCTGAAGATGAGATTATAGGAGATAAAAGAAAAGGGGTATTAACAAGGAAAAGAGCTGCAGAAGAACAAGTGAATTACTATTTGCTTTCAAAAATTGAACCTAAAACTATGAATGAAGCCTGCAATGATGAAAATTAGGTAAAATCCATGGAAGAAGAGCTGATGTAGATAGAAAAGAATCAAACTTAGGAACTTGATCCTAGACCTATAGATAAGAACGTGATTGGCACAAAATGGGTTTTTAGAAACAAGATGAATGAGAATGGAGAAGTAGTAAGGAACAAAGCAAGATTGGTATGCAATAGATACTCTCAAGTTGAAGGAATAGATTTTGAGGAAACCTATGCTCCTGTGGCAAAAATTGAAGCAATTAGAATGTTTTTGGCATTTACAGCATTCAAAGAATTCAAAGTGTATTAAATGGATGTCAAATCTACATTTTTGAATGGTGAGCTAGAAGAAGAGGTCTACATTGAGCAACTGAAAGGATGTCAATTATCAAAACAAGGTGATATGGTGTGCAAATTAAAGAAAGCCTTGTATGGACTGAAGCAAGCCTCCAGAGCCTAGTATGCAAGGCTAGACAAGTATTTGTTGCAATTAGGATTCAGTAAAGGTACTTCTGATAGCAACTTGTATTTCAAAATCAATGATAACCAGATCCTGATTGTTGTGGTCTTTGTCGATGACATTATCTTTGGAGGTAATGAAGGCATGTGATGGGTTGAGTTATTGACCTCTTTTTATGTTGTTTTTATATGCTTTTAGAACTTTTCCATATGATCTTCTAGACACTTTACCAACATCACAATCATTATATGTTGTCTTTTTATATATTTTGCAAGACTTTGAACCTATGTTATTAATATGGAATATGGTGATGATATTATCAATTGAATGATTTAAATATGAGTATGCATGCAATATAGATGGAATCCTATGGTTTAGTCATGAAGGTTATTTGTATGCATATGTCTTGTGAGTTAACCCCTATGCAGCAAGAATGTGTCATCAAGGAAATGAGCATTTGCAGCGAAGTTGAAGATAGGAGAATTAAAGGAAGTGAAGTTGGACGCCAAACGTGCAAGCAGATCGAGGATGAATGTGAACCATCATGGACAGAAATAAATGCAGAAGAGGAAGAAGACTTGTTTCAAACACAGCTTATGTGTGTTCTTCATGAGATCCATTGCATAAGAGTTCTTGTTGGGATAGGACTCTGCTTCCTCTATTCAGTTAGATTAATAAATTGATCTCAAACCTGTATCCTAGTATCTAGGAATGGATTGATGGTTGAAGTTAGTTAGTAGTTGCATAAAACTCTCTCATTTCTGTTTAAGTAAGGAGGGATGAGTTAGATATCAAGTTAGTTACTTTGTTTGTTGGTTACTCAGTTGTTACTCTATTTTCTATAATGGAAGATGCAGACATGTTTTATTAAAGAATGTCATTATTGAATACAATCTGAAAGAGATTTTGTTTATAATATGAAGTGAATGAAACCATGTGTTATGAAGATGCATAAGAATCTGAATTAGATTTGATTTCCATTTAAGTGAGTTAGTCCCCTGAGTTGGCCACTCAAGGTACTAATCCTCACTTCCATTATTTCCTTGTTCCTTTATGCATTCATTGTTAAATCTACTTTTCATTTGCATATAGATATATCACGAGTCACTTAGATTTCTTTGATTGTCAAATCACAAGTAGTATGGTTTATGAACAAGTGCATGATTTATCAACTTTAAGTCCTCTGGAGGTTAGCATCAATTCTCTTATCAATTTGAATGTTTTGAGTTAATTCTATAATTTCATGTTGATAACAGTCATCTACAGTTTATGCTGCAGGTACCCGTAGCCACTAGATTCTATAGATATTTTTATTATTCTTGCATTTTTGTGAATTCCAGTAGAGTAGAATAGCCTGAACATGTTTAGATAAGATAGTTTACGAAGAATATGAACCCTGAAGGCACATATAGTGCAGTGCCATCATAAGCTTACACTCCTTGGTTGATAATTTAATGTAGGAATGCAATGATCAAGTGGACTGTTCAAATAGGTTTACCCCTAAATTATGTTAAGTCTACAACACATTAGTTTTGCTCTACATTTTTGGTGTCATTGTCGGGGAGAGTGCTACCTTCATAGGTTTATTTTTACATGCTTTCATAGTTTAAATTTTGATTCCAGCATTAGCATTAATAAATTCACTTTTCAGTAAACACCATAAATTGTACTAACATTGTGCATGACCACTAGAATATAAAGCCAAATTCACTGTATGCAGAGGTAGAGAGATAACCGAGGCAGATTCCTCCCTTCAAATTTTTAGGATAGTGAAGAAATAGCTGACTTTATCAATTATACAGTAGAAAGTGTTGAAGAAGAATTTCCTCTTACATCTTCATCAACACCTTCTACATCTTCATCAGCTTCTTCCACAACTATAGAAGGGGCCTTCAGAACCATGGCAAATGCTACGGAGGAGGATCCACCAAAGAAAGCAACGTTTGAGTTTCCTATCATTGATCAGGAGAGGGCTATAGTGCTGAAAAATATTACACCATCAACATTACCAGCCTTCTATGGCCTGGTGACAAAGGACCCAGATACATTCCTATTTGAGTTCGATATCTTGTGTAGGAGTTATGACTATACCTAGATGCTCACAGGTCTAAACTATTTCCTACTACCCTTAAGGATGCAGCTCTGAGATGGTTTATGGGGCTAGGAAAAGATGTCATTCTAGACTGGGATACTATGAAGGAGAAATTCTTTGAGAAATACCAAGATTACTGCTGAGGACATGATAGGAGGAGAGATGACATATTCGAGATGTCACAAAAGGAGGACGAACCACTTGAAGATTATGTTGAAAGATTCCACTTTGCTCTGAAGAAGAACCCCCAAAATAGATTATTTGAAGAATCATTAAAACTGGTTTTATTGAGAGGGGTTAAGGATGATTTGCATGGATGCTTTGAATCTCATTGGGCAAGGTGATATTTCTCATCTACCTTTTGAGTCAATTTGTAAAGTCTGCTGAAATTATTCAAGGACTTTGACTAGATGACCAAGGGGAGAAAGGACATCAATTACAAACAAGGCAACCAATGGAGTTTCAAGAGTAGAAATCAGTAATTTGCTATCCAACATGAAGGAGGACATAATTAACCATATGGCTACATAGTTGGACACTCTTCACATCAAGAATAAACAAGAAGAAGTTGATGCAATGCTTACTAAGTACTGTCTCAATTGTAGGTAAAGGAAGGTTAGTTGTAAATGCAAAAGAATAGCAAGCATCCAGCAAGAGAAGGTTGAAAGGCCAGAATTTCAGCCATTTGAAGGAGAAGATGGACAATTGTTCTTCATAGCTCAAAGGAGACCCTGGTAGGAAAGACAAGGTATGTCCTTTGATCAACTAAATTTTATTTCACCCTTTCCTACTGCAAACCAAAATTTCTCTACTTGGAACACTCAGCCATGGCCTAGTAATCAAAATCTTTAGTAGAACCCACAATGGCCTACTCCACAACCTGGTTGGAACCAACATCAGCCAAACCCATGGCCCCAACAAGGTTTTCAAGGTTCCAACTATAATCCACAGTGGCCTACACAACGACCTCAATAGAACAAGAACCAACAATGGCAGCAAAATACAAATTAACAGCAACCTACGATTCCATCTCAACCACAGCAACCAGCCATAATCCTTCCATCAACACCTCAAAATCCACCTCTTATACCTACCCAAATCCCTACCCAACTTGCACCTAACCCTAAAAACAAGCTTGTTCAACAGGATTATACTAACGATGTGATGTAATACCCCACTTATGGGGTAGAAGTGAGTAATGTTCATCTCAGATTAGGGAAGCAACTTGCGGGCCCTTCATCTCCCCAAATTATAGAACTTGAAGATGAAGAACCCATAGAGGAATCCTCAAATAAACCACCTTTGGAACCTGAATCAACTCAAGAACCTCAGACCATTTCACGTCCTAAGCCTCCTTTCCCTAAACACTTGGCTATCCAGAAACAACCAACATAGTCTAAAAATGACCTCATAGTCCAATTGCAAGATATAAGCATAAAGATTCCCTTGATCCAAGCTATCAAAGATATTCCCATCTACGCTAAGACTATCCAAGATATCTTCATAAAGAAACTAGGAAGAAAGAGAATAGACCCAAAGATAGTTCATGTTTTGGGTAACCTAGATGACATAATGTTGGGGAATATAATTGTTCCCAAATATACAGATCTGGGCAATCCAGTGGTGGATGTCAAAATCAAATGGACTCTGATTAAGAATACTCTGATAGATTTAGGTGTTGCAATTAATGTAATGACTAAGGAGACAATGCAAACACTCCACTTGAGCAACCTTAGGCCTACTTAGATAGTCTTGCAATTAGCTAATAGGTCTATAGTCAAACCTGAAGGAGTCATTGAGGATTTGGTCATTGCATTAGATTCTTGGGAATAGCTTGTTGATTTTATAGTCCTATAGCCAAAGGTTAATCTTGCTGGTTATCCTCTTATACTAGGTAGACCATGGCTTACCACAACAGATGTATTTATAAGTTGCAAGTCTAGTAACATGATCATATCCAATGGGACTGTGACCAAGAAATTGGTTCTATACCCACCATCCCAACCATACCATGAGCTTGAGTAGACCATTTGGCCTACCTTGGAAGATGAGGACTTCTATCCCCTACAAACCTTGATGACTATTGAGTGCAGCCCCTTACTGGATATTCAAGATGAAGATGAGTTGATTGCTCACATTGTACAAAATGACTGTGGAAGGCATTCGCAGCAACAAGACTATTTATCTTGCTTACAAGATCCCTTAGGAAGCATAATACCTACCAGTTCCTTAGAGGAAGTATCTCAAATATTTTGTACTTTGTTACCATAGCAATGCTTACCAGTAATACCTAGCCTTGATTTGTCCTCTATGCAAGAAATGTCTAAGCCATTAGAAATTAAGCCAGGAAAAGTGTTGATTTTTAATAATGCATTGATTGATGAGCAACAGTAATCCTTGCATGCAGTATTACAAACCCACTCAACAATGTTTGCATAGGATTATAGTGACATGAAGGGCATAAATCCTACTTAGTGTATGCATAAAATTTCCATTGATGATGGCCACATGCCTATAAGATAGCAACAAAGACACACAAATCATATTCTCAGAGAGCTAGTGAAAGTAGAACTTCAAAAGATTTTAGATGCAGGGTTCATATACCCCATTTCAGACAGTGAATGGGTTTCACCATTGGTCATAGTTCCCAAGAAAAGTGGAAAATGGAGAGTTTGTATTGATTATAGAGAACTAAATGTTGCCACCAGGAAAGATCATTTTCCATTGCCCTTCATTGATCAAGTTCTTGACTCTTTAGCAGGTAAGAAATATTTCTCATTTCTTGATGGTTTTATTGGCTATAACCAAATCAAGATTGAACCAGAGGATCAAGATAGGACAACATTTACAAGCCCCTGGTAGACCTATGCATATTTTGTCTTGCCTTTTGGTTTGTACAATGCTCCAGCCACTTTTCAAAGAGCAGTCCTTAGTATTTTCTTTGATTTTGCCCATGACAGTATGGAAATTTATATGGATGATTTCACCACATATGGTGAAACCTATGATGAAGCTTTACAAAACTTAGAGAAAGTTTTGAAGAGATGCACATAGCACAACCTATCTTTGAGCAAAGAAAAATGTTTTATGATGATGACACAAGGAATAGTTTTGGGACATTTTATCTCAAGTGCAAGCATACAAGTTGACCCAAAGAAGATTGAAATTATCTCTACCCTACCTATTCCATAGAGATAGAAGGATGTAAGGAGCTTCCTGGGACATGCAAGTTATTACAGGAGATTCATTCAGGATTTTAGCAAAATTGTTGCACCTCTGTTTACTATGTTGACAAAGGATAGTGAATTTAAATGGACACCAGATTGGCAGAATTCCTTTGAAAAGCTAAAAACATCCTTGACACAGGCTCCAGTTCTAAGAGGTCCAAATTGGACACTGCCTTTTCACATCCACATAGATACATCAAACTTTGCCATTGGAGCAGTCCTAGGCTAGGAAGAAGGAACTAAGGAGTATGCAATTTACTATGTAAGTAAAAACCTACAGGGAGTTGGGTTGAACTACACTGTGACAAAAAAAGAAATGTTGGCAGTTGTTTATGCCATTAGCAAATTTAGATACTACATTACTAGTTATAAAGTGTTCATACATACAAATCTGCAGCAATTAGATATTTGATGAATAAGCCAATAGAGGGTGGCAGACTTGTCAGATGGTTGTTGTTACTACAAGAATTTGACATAACAATTGTTGACAAACTAGGGAAAGCTAATGTAGATGCAGATTTTCTGTCTAGACTACCCACACAATCATCAGAAGGAGTGGTTGATGACTCTTTTCCTGATGAGCATCTATTTTCTCTAACTATACACACTCCATGGTATGTAAACATAACTAATTATTTGGTTTTAGGACAAATTCCAGGTTACTTTTCTCTAAGGGAGAAGAGACAGCTAGTTCACAAATATTTTCCTTATTCTTGGATTTCTAGATTCCTGTTTTATACTGGCCTAGATAACATTATGAGAAGATGTATCAGAGAGGATGAGGTGTTTGATATATTGAAGGCCTATCATGATGAACCCTGTGGGGGACATTTTGCATCCAAAAGGACAACCTTCAAAATATTGACAACGTGATATTACTGGCCAACACTTCATAAAAATGCTATCAAGTATACTAGAAGCTGTGATATGTGCCAAAGGATGGGGAGACCTACATGAAGTGATGAAATTCCTTTGCAACTACAAATCTCATTAGGTCCTTTTGATAAGTGGGGACTGGATTTTGTTGGTCCTATCTCTCCTACTTCAAATAACAAGGAATATATCGTGGTATGTATTGATTACTTAACCAAATGGGTGGAAGTTAAAGCTTTACAATTTGCTAGAGATGGCAATGTGGTAAAATTTGTGTATGAGGGCATCTTCAATAGATATGGTGTACAAGGGAGATAGTGACTGATCAAGGCCCACAATTCACATCATATTTAATCACCAGACTGGTGGAGGAATATCAGATTAAACACAAGAAGTCCACTCCCTACCATCCTTAGGCTAATGGTCAGGTTGAAGTCACAAACAAAAAACTTGAGAACATATTGACAAAGATAGTACAGATTCATAGAAGAGATTGGGTTTCTAGGTTACCAGAAGATGTTTGGGTATATCAAGCTACCTGGAAGACAACTACGGGGTTTACTCCTTATGAATTGGTCTATGGCAAGACAACTACGGGGTTTACTCCTTATGAATTTGAATACAAAACCCTAAGGACAACAGTAGAATTAGGGATGGATTTGATAGAATCTTAGAAAGATAGACTACAACATTTGAATTCTCTTGATGAAATCATATTAGAATCCATCCACCACACAGAGGCTATACAGAAACAAAGAGTTCAATGGCATGACAAGTATATCAAGACTAAAGAATTCACTACTGGTGATTGGGCACCTCTCTATGATTCAAGATAAAAAGACTTCAAGGGCAAGCTTCAATCCCAGTGGTTGGGACCATATGAGATTAAACAAGTATTCCCTAATGGTGCAGTCCAATTATAGACCATTGATGAGGTCTGGTTTCCATGCTAGTAAATGGACACAGGCTGAAACTATATAAGAAATCACTTCAGAAGGATGATTTTCTTATTTCTCTATCCACTCAATATGGTACTCCTGGCACTCCTGATGAAGGTTCTGTGACACCAACTGATACACCGTCAAAAGATGATCCTCTAATCTTGTCTAGTGATGCAGAGGTTGAGTTGCAATACTCAACCCCTATCGCTGAGACTTAATTTTTCATGCTTTACAATTCACATGCACACACAACACACTATCCAGTATGACCACAGTCAACTCTAGAGGGACCTATTTTTCACTTTCAGTTTGGACCTGTTTCAGTTGGGACCTGACATATTGCATAGGTAACTATTCAGTCGAGACCTATGCTGAGGCACCTATAGCAACTCTCGTCTACAGATATCTTCACTACTTTGGCATATAGTACACCATTTTTCCTACTCATTCCAAATCATCTACACATTGCTTCATTCATCATGCAATAACTCTAGCACCACTGCAAAGGTATCAACTCAAGCTAGTGAGTTGTTTATTCCCGCATTGCACGATGTCACATCAAATCAACTCTACAATACCTGCCACCTTACTATTCCTCTGCATGCATGTCATTCTTCTTATATCAAATCAAATGCTGAGTACATGTTCTCAAATTTTGAGGTGAGCTGATCATTTATTCCATGATGTGTGTACATAAGGTAATTTTCAATGATTATATTTAGCTTTCTTTTTATATTCATTATTACTTCTTATTTATTTCATGCATGAGAAAATGTTTATCACCATTCCAATTAATAATTTCTCTTCTTTTCCTATCAATTGCCACGTGAAGTGAGGTCACTTCACAGTTTAGTTGGGGGGAGGGGTTTAATTTTTTGGTTTTCACCATTTTTGCTATCTTTATTTTTTTGAGATACCATTCTATGTCATTTTCTAAAACAATAAATCTTCCCTGTTTCGCCAAAATATGAATTTGTTACCCTCATAAAGTTGTAGTGGGAAGAATAGAAAAGGGGCAATAAACTATAGGTTGGTTCTCTTCAAGGTGGTAGAATTGGAGTTTAGCATAAATTGATAAATTGAGACTTCAAGAGATTGTAGAGTATAGAATAAATTGTAGAATATAGACATAATTGGGGGGTGATGCAGTACGGTGAGAGCCATCTACACATAAAGAAATATTAGAGGATGTGTTAGTGCTACCACTCTTTACCAGAGTAGGATGGTTGGACTACTTTTTGAATTTGACAGAGTATGATAACGAAATGGCAAAGGAATTTGTAGTCACACTACAGTATGATGAGGCAATGGTTAGGGGATTGATAGTAGATGCTTCAGAGATGGCCATTGCCCAAGTCATAGGATTGTCATGCATAGGGTCCGAGTATCCAACTCGTGCTGATGAAGCCACAGTGAGGGAGGAATTTTGTGAGAGAGGAGAGCATTTGGACTCGATGACACAAGGTACAAAAAGATTATCTCTTCCATTTTTTGGGGGAAATTGTGCTTCATACATCATTAAATACATTACCTATGATGGCTAGCATAATTTGTTGTATAATGTACATTTTAAGTTGCTTAATCATCTCCACTATGATAAGCTAGTCAACATCCCCAATTTCCTATATAATATGTTGAAAAGGATGGTGTCTATGTCACGTCTTGTTTTTATGAATAATATAATTACTCTATGTTAGTGAACAATTATTGTGATTGACTTTACCTTAAGTAATTTTGCATATGTGAAGGTAATTATTATGAGTTTATATTGAAGAGAATTAGAAATTGATTTAAATGTTAAATATTGTAGACATGATTACAATGATTTGCCTCAGCTATGTTTTTGGAGACACTAACCTATTGACGTCCAGTTGAGTGCAAATGGATGCAAGTACTTGTCGAAGATGAGAGCATGGTTGAGGTAGAGGTGTTCTAGCCACTTGGCAAGAACTGACGGATGGATTACCCTAATGCAATCACACACACCACGTAGTTTTCATATGCATTTTGAATAGTTTTCTTATGCTTCTCTGTGTGGAAAATAAGTGTGATTGATTATTTAAATAATTAGAAAATACTGTGTTTAAATTTCTACAATAGTTTATATTAAATGTATTATTTAATTTAATGTCTTTTTCAAATTGTGATTAAAATAGGTATTGCAAAATAAATAAATGAGATATATATGTTTCTTTGTAGTTTTTATTAAAATAAATAATAAATATTATCTTTATTTACCTAATTTTAGATGTTTGGAAGACAATATGGAAAATAGAATTAATTAAATTATATTAAATTATAATTAGATATTTTTATATTATTGTATTATTATTTTTATTATTTCTTGATTTATTAAATTAGATATGTTTTAGTTAAATAATTAAATAATGTTAATTATAGTGTTATTATAATTAGATATTTTTAAATAAATATACAAGAAAGAGTTTAAAAAGCAGCTTCCTATTATACAGGCCAAATTTGCACTACATAACAGTAAACTCCACAGAAAAAATATTTAATTGTTTTAAATAGAATTTTTCTCTAATTCTATTGGTGGGATTATCATGCAAAGAAAATAATAACTTCAGTTCTAAATTCTATATTCTTGAGATTTCAAACCTAATTCATGGTCGCCAAAAATAAGTGAGGAGATTTTTTTGTTAAAAGAAGACTTCTTGGCAACAAAAGAAACACCATGACTTGTAGCAATAGGAACCCATGATCTGTAGCAAGAAGAAGGTGATTTGAGCAGTAAAGAACTTGATTTTATTAGCCTCAACAGTAGCTTCAAACTCCATCAACAATCACCTTACTTTTACCAGGTTTTTATTATGTTTTTGCCTTCTTTAAATCATGTTCGGATGTTGTAGAAATACTTAGAGATTATAGATGTATGATGGTGTAAGCTTTGGCTATTCCTTCTTGGTTGAACGTGGCTTTAAATCATATTTTTACTATTGTTTAATCTGCCTGAAACAAAATCATTATTCCCAAATTTTTTATTATTAAGATTGAATGGAAGCTATTAAAACTAATGATAAAATCTTCGTACGGTTGCCATAAACATTCCTTGTAGACCTATTAAGACTATATTTTCTTTTATTTTTTTCTGATTGAAACTTTCTATTTGATTAGAAAATTGACCCATTATTTTAAACTCTCAAAAATTTATAAAAGGGCAGACAAAACCTAGTTCCCGTTATGGATTGTTTTTCAGTGTATTTTCCTTTACATTTCTAGAAAATAACAATAAGCTATGTATTCACTATTATTTTATTTTTCTTTATTTTCTGTAGTTCCTGTTATTGAGAATAGAAAATAACAAAATAACAGGAAGTTGTTTTAATTTTCTATATTTAAATTTACTACAACAACAGAAAGTTTAAATTATGTTTTTATGAATTTCCATCACAAATTTGATAATAAATAATAATAATAGTTAGATTGCATATGATTTTTGAGGAATTATGATTAAATAAATTGATATTAATATTAGCTAGAATTCATATGATAATGGAATTTTTTTTTTTAAAGATAATGCACCTGGTAAACTTTTTAACGTGACCAGTGACTGATGCAGAGACATGGAGGATTCACCCAAACTCACAAACTTCCACTATGCTTTGATGAGAGTAGCAAATAAGGTAAATTCGACATAATTTTCAGAATACAACTCAAACCTATGATCTAAAAACTGATTTGGATACCCATTATCCTCTTACACAACATATCTCACATGCAACATAGGTTGTTTTTTAAAGTTTTCTTCAAAAATGGACTGTTATAGAGATGGAGACCCTAGTAGATTTCAGACCTGCCATCACCAAAAATGACATAACTCACTTAATTCTTAATAAAAATTTTCCAAATAAAAAGAATATGAAACTAGACTCATATCCCCATATTTTCCCATTGGTTTCAAATCTGTACTTGATCCGTACAAGCCGTACCATTTCAAACAAGATGACTGTTACAGTAAACAGAACTAGAAGTATCAATCACTAAATTCATCATATATTTCACAAAACATAATAAAAATTGATGTAACCAATGCCAAAAGAAATAAGACTCTGAGATCTTTCCAAAAAATCTAATTTTATGTCATTTAGATTCTATACATGTCCATACCAGCCTCAGGAATAGCAAAAAATTGTCAAAAAAATGCAAAAAACTAAACTTTTATTTCATTTCTCTTCTCTAAACTTCATCTCTCCTCCATCTCTCCTTCATCTCTGCCTCTTGCATAAAATTTTAAGGCATAAATAATGTCTTTACATCTATATTTTTTGTTCCATCACTCCACTCTCTTTTACATGCAAAAAGAAGAGGCTAAAAATAGCCAAACCACTAACACTACTCAACTTAGAAAGTACTAAACTTGAGCAAACTTAAAGCTCCACTACCTAATGACCTATAAATACATAAGAGTGGTCTTACATAGACCTTTATTACAACAATAATGAAATAAAACTCCTCCAATGTGAGAAACTACATATTAAACTCCCTATGACCCTTCATATTCCTCTTTTGTTTGCCCTTTTTGCACTTTTGCAATATTAACAATTTTGCAATTTTTGCAATCCTTTACACAATAACTCCAAATCCCACTAGAACCTAATCAAATGCCTCTAATACATTGCCAATGGTCAATTAATGACCTTATTACATCATTAAAACACCAAAACTAGATTAAAACCAAAAGTTGCCTCATGGAGGCTTAAAGCTAGTAAGGTGCTCCTGCACCATATTCCCGGAGAAAACAAAATTCAAGTCCTCTTGAATGCAAGTCAACTCTTTCTTCCTAGTTCTCCAATTCTTCTGCAACATGTCCTTCATCTTTTCAACTATCCATGGGTCCTTCTTCTTCTTCTTTTTCTTATGCCATCTCTTATTCAGCATTTTCTCAACTTCTAGGCTCCAAAATTCTATTTCTTGTGTATATACCTCAGTAATATCAACTATGTCTTCACTGGCAACATATTCATTTGAAAAGGAAATCATTTCCTCAAGTGTTTTCGCAACATCTTTTTCATCATCATCTTCATACATTGTAGGCACTTCTTCTTGTTCTTTATAACCTGCACACATAATCTAATGAAATATTAGAAATAAAATATTGAGACCTTGAGGTCTCCTCCTTGCTTCCCTGCACCATGCACTCTACTTCAAACTTGTCCTCCAAGGGTTTCCTTTGATGAACAACATCTTCTAATTCCTCCATCATAGTTATTAATTGCTTAGGACTTTCATATACAAAGTAGTATTCCTCTTTGTCCAAACTTGTCATCTCCTACCAAAGGATTTGATCAATGTCTTGTTGATGCGCTTCAGGGCTGCATTCAATTTGTCCTACTGCTGCAACTTCCTCTTCCATAACTATTCTTTGTTTTCTTCTTTGAAATATCTTCTTAATAGGCCATGATACTTTCTTTTTGATTGTCAAGTGCCAACTAAGTGCTCTTTTGAGCAACTGCTCCAACTCATCTTCCATCCTTTTGCTCATCTCTTCCATAGCTTGCCTCAGTTCTCTTATCTCTTTCTCAACCTCTATTTGCCTCATATTTTCCTCTTTCCTCTTCCTCTCTTTTTCTTCTTTCTTCTTCTTTTGTGAACCCTCAGCCTAAAAGTACCTTCTAAACAAATCCTTCTTTCCTCAAGCAAGTCACTTTCACCTTGCTTCTTCTTGTCTTTGCCTCACCTAGGTCTCTTCTCTTTTCCTCTACCTAGTCTTTTGGCAACCAAGTTCTTTTTTCAACCTGCACAAACAAAAACTCACAAACACCAAACTCTCTTGTCTAGACCTTCTGAGCTTTGATACTAATTTGATGCAGAGACATGGAGGATTCACCCAAACTCACAAACTTCCACTATGCTTTGATGAGAGCAGCAAATAAGGTAAATTCAACATAATTTTTAGAATACAACTCAAACCCATGATCTAAAAACTGATTTGGATACCCATTAGCCTCTTACACAACATATCTCACATGCAACATAGGTTGTTTTTGAAAGTTTTCTTCAAAAATAAACTGTTATAGAGATGGAGACCCTAGTAGATTTCAGACCTGCCATCACCAAAAATGACATAACTCACTTAATTCTTAATAAAAATTTCTCAAACCAAAAGAATATGAAACTAGACTCATATCCCCATCTTTTCCCATTAGTTTCAAACCTATACTTGATCCATACAATCTGTACCATTCCAAACAAGATGACTGTTACAGTAAACAGAACTGGAAGTATCAATCACTAAATTCATCATATATTTCACAAAACATAATAAACCTTGATGCAACCAATGCCAAAAGAAAGAAGACTCTGAGATTTTTTCAAAAAATTTAATTTTATGCCATTTAGATTATGTACATGTCCGTACCCACCTCAGGAATAGCAAAAAATTGTCAAAAAAATGTAGAAAACTAAACTTTTATTTCATTTCTCTTCTCTAAATTTCATCTCTCCTCCATCTCTCCTCCATTTCTCCTTCATCTCTACCTCTTGCATGAAATTTTAAGGCATAAATAATATCTTTACATCCATATTTTTTGTTCCATCACTCCACTCTCTTTTACATGCAAAAAGAAGAGGCTAAAAATAGCCAAACCACTAACACTACTCAACTTAGAAAGTACTAAACTTGAGCAAACTTAAAGCTCCACTACCTAATAACCTCTAAATATATAAGAGTGGTCTTACATAGACCTTTATTATAACAATAATGAAATAAAACTCCTCCAACATGAGAAATTACATATTAAACTCCCTATGACCCTTCATATTCCTCTTTTGTTTGCCCTTTTTGCACTTTTTGCAATATTAACAATTTTGTAATTTTTGCAATCCTTTACACAATAACTCCAAATCCCACTAGAACCTAATCAAATGCCTCTAATACATTGGCAATGGTCAATTAATGACCTTATTACATCATTAAAACACCAAAACTAGATTAAAACCAAAAGTTGCCTCATGGAGGCTTAAAGCTAGTAAGATGCTCCTACACCAATGACGCTGGTGCAACACGCCCTCCGGCTCCAAACTAACGCTTTTGCCTGGACTGATGAACCGGTGAGGCCACGACATGGGGGACCTCATCCCCAAGAAGGAACACTTCAAACCTATGAGCTCGTTGGCCCAGCGAAGGTGTAAAGCTTGCGAGCTCATTGGCCCAGCGGGGGTTTGAACTCTGGTGGCCACTACTACAACCGAGCAACTTAACCACTGAACCACGCCGTCATCGGCTTGATAATGGGAAATTTTGATTAAATAATGGATAAGAATTATATCAAAATATTATATCAAGTTGATAAACTTGTGAATGAAATTTTGTATGAAATGATGATTTATTGCTTGTGGAAATTATGATTTTTTAAATGATGTTTTGGGAAGAGATTTTTATTGATTTATTGAAAAACTTGACTCTTTTAATTTATTATTTATTTTCTTGCTTCTTGGGGAAAGAAGTAGATTTTTATTTAGGAATGTAAATGGGTTGCTTTCTAGGCTAGGATGCTAAATGTGGATTTATTAGAGATGGCTTTTCCTTTGTTTCAGGAATTGTACCAAGTTACTTATAGAGGATTAGATCTAATCGAGATGACATTGAAATAGATGTTTATTGTCAAGTAAACTTGTTTATTGATATCTCTGCCATATCCTATTTGAGACAATTTGCTTTTCATTATTTATAATTGCACATTTAGACATCAGGGTTGCATCGGGTGTTTCCTCCTACCAGTTGTTACCAGGTAGCTAGACATTTCATGCAAGGCTGGGGTTCCTTCATTTCATGAAGGGATCCAGGGAAGTGTAAATACTTCATGGTTGGGTGGAAAAAGCACCTGGGCCATGTTCCCGTCTCTTGGCTCGCATGTGGTGGACCACTTGGTTCATGTGATTAATGAGAGTATTGATTCATTATTCTTGTTGTACATGGTTATTATACTTGATTGAATGTATTATGGCATGCTTGCCAATGGATTATGTATATTATTTTATAGTGCTTGTTACCTCGATTAAGCACACGATTTTGTAAGATTTAATGACATTGTGATTTCCTATTTATGAGATTATCTTTTATTTGAGATATTGTAATTAATTAGATTAATTACATCTTTTATCTTTTGAAATGTTGTATTTCAGTGGATTATTTACATCTTTTTGTTTTGGATTATTGCAATGTTGTATTTAAGTGGATTAATTACTTCATTTGCTTTTGAGTTGGTTTTATGGCTTTTACATGTACTTGTGAGGCTTTATAGTCTGAATACCAGAAGAAACAAGCAGACACCACATTGTCCCATCATTGTTTAATAGCCTTATTGATAAAGAGGAGCCTAAGAATTCAACACCCTCAGGTTGATTGGGAAGCTTTTAAACAATGTGTAGATATCACAACACTATTAGAAGAACCTGAAGCAGAGAATGAACCCCCATATGAGTCTGAACCTGAAATTGAGCCTAAGCAAGAGAGGCTACAAGAGGACAACACTCCAAAGGATAGGCCGGTAACAATAGAGGAACCCTCATCTTCTAAACCTAAACCTATGAGAGGCACTGATTCAACACCTGTTAAGAAAAAGAGAAATAAGAAAAGTGTTGAGAAGCCTAAGAGCACTAAGAAGGGAGAAGATGTAGGGGAAAAGAAGGCGAAGAGGACTAAAAAGAAAAGGAAAGGTGAAGCCAAATAGGAGACCTCTACTCCAAGGTGCTTAGGAAGGTTAAAGAGGTAGAGTGTGAAGGAAAGAACTGTTAAAGAATAAGGGCAGGAAAAAGGTGAAGGACAACAACATTATGATTCAACACCAGTGAATTTAGATTTAGATAAAGGAGGAATTACCCTCGATGATGTTCCTACTGATGTTCCTGAGGATGTCTCTACTGCTGCTTGTGAAAATGTTAATGTATCTGCCAAAAAGAGAAGGTATGTTTCTTTGACTTTTGATTCTGATATAGAGGATCCATTTATTGCAAAGAAAATGGGAAAGTCAGTTCCTAGCAATTCTACTAAGGAAGTTTTTGATATAACTAGGAATGATAATGATGAATGTCTAAATTTTGAGAAAGAAAAAGAATTGTTGGAGGATAGAGACATAAGAAAAGAACTGCGAGAAGCTCTTGATAGATTAAAACACTTGGAAGAACAGGTGAAAGGATATGAAGAGAAGGAAAAAGAAAAGGAGAAAAGAATACAACAGTTGGAGGAGAGGATTTAGACCTATGGCCATGGAACTAATTTAGATTTGTTAGCATAGATGGTTGTAAGTAAAACAAATGCTGAAGAAAATGAGGTACTCACTCCACAACCTCCTATAATAAGAACTCTAGTATACCACACTACTTTGTCTTTAGTTTTTGAGTTAATGAAACTCGCACATGAATTCAAACAAGAAAAGGAAAACTGGGAGAAGGAAAAATAGAATCTCAATGCATCAATAGAAGATAAAAATTTGGTGATAAAAAGGTTGGAGGATAAGCTAACAGAGGTAATTGACAGGGCTATACAGATCACTGGGTATAGACCTCCACCAAGGGTATATGCATTGTTTTTGAAAGAAAAGTTTCTTAGTTTTTAGTTTAATAGGTTCATTAATAATTAACCTGCTTTACATTCAAGGCATATTTTCTACAGCCATTTTAAAGAAGTCAATTTAGAGAAGCAAGACCAATTGTGTGAATATTGTTTGCATAATTACTTAATGGAAGAGGACATAGAATGGAACCCTTCAATGTATGTTGGGGATTTGTAGGTTAGGGCACTATTATCATACCTCAAGAATGAAAAGCTCAGAGGGGAGTTGATGGATAGGTATGAGGAACAAGAAATAGTGACACTACAGGTCAAAAGGGAAGCACTAAATCTTAATGTAATCCTCACTCAATGGTTAACACTCCTCTCACACAAACACCCAAGTAAAATAATTATGGATTTAAGATTGCAAGATCACAAGAGGATACAATAGTTAGCAGGGCCTATGCTTCAAAATTGTCTTAGGTATGTGCAAGATAGATGGAATAGTCTGACTCCAGCACTGTAGAGGAAAGAGCCTCATTATTTTCACAATTTTATGAATATGTTTGAGAGACTGCACAAGTATATCTGGATTTCAGAGCAAATAGGAGTAGGATAGCTACCACTTACATTTCATCCTCCTATTCTCCTTTATCCAATATCACATTGGAAAGGGAAAAAGGGTGATGAATGTAGGAATACAGAATCAGTCAGATTGGATAGGCTTGCTTGTTACAATGGTTTTTTTATCTTAAGAAGGGTTTAGGAGTCAAAGAAATAATGGACTTGAGGCAGATTACTTTGTGTGTTGGGTAGAAATTGACAAGATCAAACAAGAGAGAGATCAAATTCAACCTAAACTCAAGAAATCAAAATCCCAAAAATGAAATAAAGACATGCAAACCAAAATGATATCACATGGGTTGAACGATTCCTTGTTGAAAATGTGGGTTGCTTATAATCTGCAGCATGACGGTGATAGTGATTTGATGGGATTACGATTGATAGTGGAAAATAGGTAGGTGATGGATGAGGAGGAAATTTGGCATAGTGATGGTACTTGAAGATTCATCCATGCAAATGGCATGAAAATGAGTGAATTTATAGGCAAGATATGCGAGAAAATGGAAGGATAAACATTCCAATTTGCAAGTGATAATTGAATTGGAAAGTTTCTATGTAACTTGGGAGAGAGAATGGAAGGTAAGTGAATTAACTAGAGAGGATTTGGGAGATGAAAATGGTAAGTGATTTTGATTAATTAAAATAAAATTTTAATTAATTAAGTGACATGCATGAATAATTAAATAAATAGTAAATATTTATTTAATTATAGGATGAAAGGTGGGATTAAATATATAAATAAAATTTATTTATTTAATAAAGTGAGAGATGGGATAAATTAAATAAATATTATATTTATTTAATCTATTAGAGGAAAATGGTAGATTAGGTGACAATATGGGGCATCTAGGGCAAAGATGCTTCAAGATGCTTAATTGATGTGATGTTACGACAAGTGGACAATTTTGGGTCTCTACATTTTGCCCCTCTTTGAGATGATGTTCAAGATGATGAAATTTGTGTCAAGCAACATCATTTCAAATAAGCTAAGGTGTGGATAGAGGAAAAGGATGATGAAGGGAAGATAGGATGAGGATGGGATGATAGGATGATGATGCCCCCTCGAGAGGATAGGTGGGTTAGAAGAACATAGATAGGCTCTCGAAATGAAAGGAATTGATCAAGGAAGAAAGATGGGGAAATGGATAGCAAAAAAGGAAGGATGCGTTATGCTATACTGAAAGTGAACAACCATATGTTTAATTTAGCACAAGATGTTATGCACCAGGGTATAAGGACCAAGGTGACGATGTGTCCCATGCCCTAGTGTAATACAACCTTGTCTAGGTATAAGATATGAATATTAGTTGGGTAGATACTGATGCAAATACAAGATAAAAATGATAACACACAAAAGCAAGCATGCACAAATGATTCAAAAACAAACAAGGTATTGCCCCTGTCACGCTGTAAACTAATGATTGATTGTTGATTGATGGATTGATGATGATGGTGAGATTAATGATTGATTGGTTAATGATTGGGTTTACAACAAGGCTAGGATCAAGACCAAGGATTCTGATTGGACAATTTGACAAGCTTGATTGACTTGATTGATATGGATAAATGATGACTTGCATTTGAGTTTATTGCTTGGAAGATGAGAAGAAGTGATTGAAGAATTGATTGATAAAGATTGATTGGAAGAATTGTTTTGAAAGATAGATGAATTGATGAAGATAGATGATAGAAGAAAATGATGAGAGAAGAAAGAGGAATATCGTCTATGCCTGAATCTGGGCACTTCCTTTGTACTCCAAACTACCTACATATTCGTGTCCACAGGATCAAGGTACGTAACAATAGAGATGGGATGTAGTTCTGATCTTGTTTTATTGATGATAATGATGATTGATGGTGGATTGATTGATAGATTGATTTTCTTTGATTTGATAGGTTGATTTTGATGATTAGATTTTGATGTGATGGATTGATTGGATTTGATTTGATCTTGATGATTTGGTTGCTGATTTGCTTTTGATGGATTGATAGATTGACTTGATTCAATTTGATTTTGATGATTTGATTGATTAAATTGGATTTTTGTTTGATTTTATGATTTTTTTGTATTTTTTAGGAATATTTTTAAAAATTGTATTTTTTTCAGGGCATTTTATGAAATTTTTGGATTTTTTCAGGACTTTTTATGATATTTTGGATTTTTTCAAGTCATTTTATGATTTTTTGTATTTTTTCAGGGCTTTTTATGATTTTTTTGGAATTTTTTTAGCATAGTTTATGATTTTTTTTGGAATTTTTGGAATATTTTGATTTTTTTTGTTTTTGGATGCCAATGGATTTACACTTTGGGTAGCCTTTGTGCTAGATACCAATGACAAGGGAGGACCAAGTCTAGGTGCAAGAAAGGATATAGGATGGATTAGGATGAATGGATAAAAGGATGGGCAGCAAGGGATGGAAAGGAAAACTCATGATAAATGATTGGATAAGAGGATAGGCAACATTAGATGTATGCATAAGAGAGCTATGATGTGATCTCCAAAGGCTATGTCACATTAGAATAACATGCCCCATTCTAGGTAGGATTTGACATGACAAAGTGTATGACGATAGGATAGTGATAGGAATGAGCTTATGACAATGGGATAATGATAGGATGATATGATGGATTGGAAGGGATAAGGTACATCAAGAGTTTTTTCCAAGCATGTTTCAACATTTTAGCCTCAATCTTTATCAAGATCAAAAGATGAAGGGTGGATAGATGGACTTGATGGTATAGGTATGTGTATAAATGTAATGGATAAAGATGGTAGGAAATGGTATGGTGGGATACAATAGGATGGGAAATGTTAGATAGGATGAGACAAGGTACCCCCAAGTATAGGTGACATAGAAGATCAACTTACGCATGATGCCTATTTGCTAGGTTTTCATCATGCTACTTATCCAAGGCACTTGTTTGCTAGGTTTTCACCATTGGATGAAGGGATTTCTCTTTAGTTTTTTTTCATTTTTTTCATCATTTTTTTTTATTTTTTTAATTTTTGATTTTTTTTGTTTTTTGACTTTTTTAAAAAAAATTTGACTTTTTTTTTTCTTTTGGATACTTGACAAGAAGAAGGTGGATATGGATGAGAGGGACTCAAGTGTCTAGCTCCATGAAAGGTGATAGTCATGCTAGAAGAATGTTGTCGCATGGACCATGTCAAGTGTACTCAAAGATGTTGGTAGGGAATTGCATGAAAGATTTAGATAGAGATGGAGTAGTTAGATAGTGGATTATGGAAGGTGTGATAGTAGATTATGATGTGGATTATGGAGGGAAATAGTGGACTATGATGTGGATTATGGAGGGAAAATAGATGGAAGGCTTAGCCAAAAGCATGGACCATAGGAAATTGATGGGTGAAATATGTAGGATAATAGTTGAAGGATGGGGAGATGGAGGTCGATGGAATTGTTGCAGGATGGAATGGAACCATGACCAACGGCTACACACACTATGATAAACATTGAAGCTTTTGATGGGATGGTGGTGTGGGAAGTAATGGCGTTGTTCACTTAGGAGATAGATGATGTAAACATTTGGGGACCCACGTAGAGTCAATATTTTTATAATTTTTGCTTTTCATGTGGGATGGAGGATTTTGCTACTTTTGGATGGAATGGACAGAAGGAGATGGTTGGGATTCGCGAGAGGTGGATGCCTCATTTGAATTGATGGCTTCTTGCTTGGGGACCCATACCATTTTAGTTTTTGACCTTGCTTGTGGAGGTATGGGTTGGGATATATGCATCTTTTGTGCAGCTTTTGAGGTAATTGCTTGTTGCTTGGGGACCCACACCTTTTTCACTTTTGCTTGGAGGTGTGTGGGTGTATGTAGCTTTGGGGATGGATTTTTCTTTGATTCTTTGCATTTGTGCCCAAAAGCATTAGGATTTGTAGGATATTTTGCTTTATGGGTAGAGGCATCCAAATTTTTGCTTTGGAATCCCATGGGTATGGTGGAAGTGGGGTTGGTGGAAGCTCCTTGTTTAGACAATATGTGCATTTGTTGGTCATGATTAGGGTTTTTAGAGGGATTATGGATGGATGGATAAGGTGTTAGAAGTAATGGAGGTAGGTTCGATGGACGAATATTAGGAGTTGGAAGAAGCGGTCCTAAAGTTGATGGTGGGAGGTGTATAGTCACATGCTTTTGTGATTTGTAGGATGATGGAGGTGGAATGACGACATATGTTTTACGAATATGATAAGGTTTGCAATGGAAAGTGGTGGATTTAGGATGGATGGAGGAATTACCAACATCATTAGATTTTTGACCTTGAGGTGTGTATCCAAGGCCATGTGAGTGCGGAGGGATCTTGACATGGATTGGTTCCAAAATACCTTGTTCAAGAAGGCCTAAGCCTTTACCTTGATAGTTCATGTTTTGGAGGATGTGATTGACAATGGGACTAGGTGTAGGTGGAACACTAGACATGAGCTCCTTATTGGATGGAGAAGGTAAAATGGATAAGAGTTGTTGGTGTTCTAAGGAGGAACACTCATGGATAAAGGTGGATAGGCCAATAGGATAGGATGGTGGATGTGAAATAGGGTCAATAGTGGATGTGGAAGGATTATTAGGATCTTGCTTATGTTCATTATGATCCAAGGGATTTGTTTGATCTTCTATGCTTATGTGTTCTTGGGAGGCACATGTCTCATTACGAGAAGTGGAAGTTTGAGGATCATGAGTAGGTAGAGGATGGATAGGAGTAATTTGGATATCTTGATCATGGATGGGTATGGGAGAAGGGATAGATGGAGTGATAACCTCTTGACGATGAATTGCATAAAGTTTGGCTACGAGGCTCATCGTGGTTTTCATGATCACATATAGAATCTTGATCATAAAGGTGAGCATAAAAAAGATTAATTTAGCTACGAATGGGATACATTTGCTCATGAATAGGGTTATGATCATAAGTAATATCTTGATCGCATAAAACGTATAGGTCATGGATAGTTTGAACTTAGAGATGCTTTGACCTTAATTCAGATGAAGGCTTGGTGTTTCCACATGCATTGGATTATGCTCTTTACATGGCTCTTGGATCACTTGGATGGAAGGGGATGACTCTTGGATAGGATTTTTTTCAATAACATTAGGGTATGATAGGTCTCGATGTCGACTCACGGGAGAAGTCTTTTCAACAAGCTCAATGGTTTGTGGACCACATGGTGGAGTTGTTGCAAGTATGGGCCTAACCAGTGTTGTCATTGATGTTAACATACTCTTGTTGCATTAATGATAAGGATTGGATGAGCTGTGTGCTGAGGATATTGAGAAAATTAGTCTCAACCAGGAATAGTGAAGAATAGTGATGACAGTAAGGTAAAAGTCCAAGATAGGATGAAGATCAAAGGATGCGGTTTAAAGGGTTTGTAGATATGTGTCTTAAGGTGGTCCAGTAGAGATTTTAGAGGTCCGCATGAAGATCGAAAGAATTTGTGGCTGCTCAAGTAAAACTGGTTCTGGTAGATGTTCAGTAGTGACAAAGTGATAAAGATAGGTCTATTGAGATCCAGAAATGCAGTATCCTATTCTGGGGATTTGAGGGAGTGTTAAGGAAGTCTTTGTGAAGTATCAACTTGATTGGTTCATGGTTTGAAGGTCCGCAAGCATCTATTCCTTTATGATAGTAATGACAGACTGTGTTCTTGAGGTTTCAGATGAAGGGGAGAAGGAATTCAGTAAGCAGATGAAGTTTGGATGCTCTTGGTGATTCAGGTAAGCTTGTGGAGGTCTTTGGATCATGTCCAGTTCATGTTGGTGGTCTGCATTGAAGTTAGAGCTTAGAATTGAGGAATAACTTCTGGATGATGGTGTTCTTCTTGAGATTGGCCGACTGGATGAGTTACACATCCTACAGATGTTCTTGTTGATGTTTGCCGACTTAGATGATCATTCCTAAGTTGATGTCTTGTATAAGTAAGGGATTGCAAAGTCATTTCAAAGGTATCCTCGTGAGATGAGTGTGTGGTAGTGAGGGGGAGAGCGAAAGGTAGAGCAGAAATATTGGGCTTAAATGGAACTGATTCAAGCATGGTGAAGATGCTATTCTCTAGTTCAAGTATGTGATACTTATTTCTTTATAGACAGTGTGTCTCTTGTAGGTAGTGGTCCTCTTGTGAGCAGTGTGCTCAGGAAGTGAGCCCTAATTGGCATGTGCCATTTGTTCTTTCTATTCTTCTAACAGAGAATACAATCTTGAGTTAATCACCCAGTGGTTTTTCCCTTAATCAGGTTTTCCACGTCAAAATCTTGGTGTCTCATGTGTTAATGTGTTTCTGCTCCTGATTCATTGCATTATGTTTCCATGATTATTATGTTGTTGAATTACAAAGTGAAGTTAAGTGTTTAATCAGAAGAAGGTTTTGTACAACTGATTCACCCCCCCTCTCAGTTGTCTGCTCTAAATCTAACAATTGGTATCAGAGCCAAGCTCCTCTAAAAGGAGCTTAACCACTTGAGGAGATCCAGAATGACGTCTTACAAGAAGGATAGTCTAAATTTTGATGGAACCAATTTTATTCTTTGGAAAGGTCACATGAAATGTCACTTGCAATGTATGGGAATGGTGTACTGGACCTTGGTTACAACAAAGTATACACATCCACAGGGTGGTTTGAAAACCCCAAATGGAATCATAGATGCTGAAAATAATCTACTGACTATAGAAGCTCTTCTAAGCACATTATCTGATTCAGAGCTCTCAAACGTTATTGACCTACCAACTACTTTTGAGATTTGGGAAAAAATGGAACTTCTGCATGAAGGAGACAAGTATGTTAAATGTGCAAGGTTACAAAGTCTGAAAGGAAAATTCAAAAATCTAAAGATGAGAGAAGATGAAAATATCACTACTTTTATGCCAAGAGTAAATTAGCTTGTTTGTGGAATTATAAATGCTAGTGGAGTCTTGGATGAAAATGAGATTGTTGGAAAAATTCTTAGATCCCTTCCCGCTTCTTATAAAATCAAGTTTTCTGCCATTGAAGAATTCAGAGCCCATACAACTGTCACAAGAGATCATTTGGCTAGCAAATTGGCTACATTTGAAATGACCGAGTTTGGAGATGACCCCCCCAAGACTGAATCTTCTTTCAAAGCTAGTGCCTCTGTAAAAGGTAAACAAAGGTTTGATCTAGGAGAGAACTCATCAAAGAAACTATCATGGTATGAAAAAGCAAGAAAAGACCTGGAAGAAGAAGAAGTTGAAACTACTCAACTTGAAGCCCTTATTACAAAAAGACTGCCAAGAGGATCTAGTAAGTATGAAGGAAAATTGTCTTTTGATTGTTTTAACTACAATAAGATTGGTCATTTTGCCTCAAAGTGTCTAGAAAGATTTTCAAGTCCAAATCCTAACAGATCAAGGTTCCAAAAGAACTATTACTATGTACATGAGGAAGATGATAATGAAGGAGTAATAGATGATGAATCAGAGACAGGAAACAAATCTGGAAGTGATTGGGTGTGTATTGCCATCAAGGAAGAAGAACCATTGTCCTCTAAATCTGTCAATCATGAAGTTGTAGAAAGGGCTCTAGCTACCCAAGTTGAAGAAAAGGATGATTGGGTCATTGATAGTGGATGCTCTCACCATATGATAGGTGACAAAAATAAGTTCATAGATTTGGAAAGGTATGAAGGAGGAGTGGTAAAGTTTGGTGATAATTATGTTGGTAGAATTAGAGGAAGAGGAACTATTTATTTTGATGGAAGGAACAAAACTGGTAATGTACTATATGTTGAAGGATTGAAGCACAATCTTCTCAGTGTTAGATAGTTGGTGGACAAAGGCTATGATCTTTCATTCAAGAATGGAAAATGCAAGATTTTTGAAAGTTTCAGAATAGAAATTGCATCCGGTATGTTGGTTATTTCCTTGACTGGATGCTCATTCCCAGATTTCCCTACAAGGTAGCCATCAGTGATCAACATGATCTCTGGGCCAGGGGCCAACAGTGTAAGAGATAGACTCTATTTTTATCTCCTCTTCTTCTTCAGGCTCTGCAAAACCTAGGGGGTATTCCCTATTCAACACCCATGAGAATATGCTTGTGGGTTGGCTTGGGATGTTGATACAAAGCAAATAAATCCTCCTGTGTGAAGACCAAAACTGTGAGATAAGTACAAAGGGGCTAGCTTTGGGCTAATGTTCAGTTGTGAATCAAAGGATCTTGGTCCTAAACTACTTCTAAGGTCCTAATGGTTTGAATTGGAAGTATGAGTTTGATTTATGTGTTTGGATGCAAAACTAGGACCTAGTATGTAATCTCAATGCAGAGCTAGATTGGTGCCTATCCAAGGCTTGGAGTCAGTAGACATACACCTGTGAATGATCAGCATGAACACTAAAACTAGATTTCAAGGGGATGTTGTGGTATCTGCCTTACAGATACCTCCCAGAATAGAGTGTTAAGTTATCTCTACTTATGGTATCCCTATTGTAGTATATCTTTCCCAACACTTAGAAAACAATTTAATCTACCCCTTGAGCAGAAGTTGAAAGATCAAGCATTCAATACATGAATTCTATATTCTAGAATACCAGACATCCCTTAGATATCTAGATTTAGAAGAAGGATACATGCAATACTGGAGACATAATAACACAACACATGCAAATACAACATTACTCATATAAAACCAATCATGAAATCAGTAAATTCATGCATGAGACATACAACAAGAGATACATAAACTCACAAGGTCTCCTACATAGAGCAATCAAAACTAGTTGTATCTTATTACAATGCCGGATGTGTCCCGTTTTCAACAACAACAAAATGAGAAACACAACCTGCTACAATACAACAAGGAAGGTCCTTAGCATTAATTACATGGCAGATCAAAATTCACCAGATACAGTACATTGAGAAAATAGCGCTCAACGCATTGAATGTAGCAGGTAGGGGAGGAGACAGGGGGAGTCTCGAGCCTTGCACTGCCACCTGGGAATCTACATCTTCAATCGAGTGGTTTGACCATTCACTCCATCGCCCATACCTCTACAACAACCGCCATTAATGGCATACCAACTCGCGGCCTTGGGAAATGTAGAATATTGTGCATCACATCCTTTCCCACCAAGAAAAATCACCTTGATATTTCAAATCATGCAGGACATCAATTATCCCACATGCACCCCGTGGTGACCTCCTCATCACTTTATATGCATGACCACGAGCACATATAATGTCGATGATTTTGCTCCTGACGACACCTAGCATATACCCTCACCATCATCATCCTCAGCATGATATCCAGATACTCAATATCACCCTGATGTCAGCCTCATCATCTGCATGATAACCTTACCTTCAAGTGAAAAATCATCCTGATATACAGCTTCATCGGCACAACCTGATGCATCAAAGGAAGATCCTCCTGCTTTGCCAATACCACACGTCTGGCCGATGAACATCCTACATGTCCACAAAATCCTGATGATGTCATTGTCATATCTGCATACCACGCATCTCCGCATATCCGAATGACGTCACCATCATATCGGCGCCGGGGTGATATTTGGAAGATCACCAGATATTTTGGAATATCACCCCCCGCAGAAATATCAGGGTGCACTGTAGCTTCATTGTAAGATCAGGGTGATGCATGAATATGACTGATACTTGGAAATATCACCCCCTTCCTTGGAAAATGATGAAGCCACGAGACTTAGCCAATATCACCCTGATGCATGAATGACGTCAGCAACATCCTGGTGTGAAACAAACATTAGGTGATAAAATAACATCAAGATGATCTTAACAAAGATCACCCGATATTTAAATGTGATGACCCTCCAGAACATCGGGTCATACTTAGAAATTTCTCAGTGCCAACATCAGGATGATCTTGACCAAGATCACCCAATGTTAAAATATCACCTCACACACAAAAGTTAGGTTAGCAAAACATGACAACCCCACAGGATAGCCAGTCAAAATGAGAAATGACCCTCACAGAAATATCAAGGTGATTTTTCAAGAACATGATGATGACAACAACCCCCTACTTCAGAATATTATGATGATGCTGAAAAACACTGAGAAGGTCCAACACTTAGGAAATTTTCTAGATTCTAGGGAGGTGCACATCCTGTAACCCTAAACATAAATTATTACCAACATAGGCTCCGATTGGGGACATGCAAGTGCAAGACTGCAGAGAGAACCAGACTTCTCCAGGGCAGACCAAACAAAACCCAAAAATAAAACAAGACCGACCACACAAGGTATGTACAAAATATTTACAACTATTTTACATTGTGCACACAAGTTACTCATTTATGTGAAAAAGGTTTTAAGGAATTTACTGTGCACCGGCAATCCCATTAGTTCACCATTTAGGGCTTGAAGAAAGTAGGAGTCTCCTCCATAGATATTGCTAATTTGATATGGGCCTGTCCACAAGGGTTTAAATTTGCCATGTTTACCCTTATCTTGGTTCCTTGCATTCCACATAAGGACCATATCACCTATCTGAAAACCTCTCTCTGTAACCCTTTTATCAAACAAATACTTCATCTTTTGTTGTTTCTTGATGTTTATTTTTTGTACCTCTACCCTGATTTCATCTAGCTCAACCAGCTGATTGATCCTTTCAGTCATTGAATCATTAGCCTCCCCATCATTCTCTTGTACGAACTTGTAAACCGGTAGGAGGTTATTCACAGGCAATCTAGCTGCTGCACCATACACTAATTCATAAGGTGACCTTCCAGTGGCTCTTTTCATTGTCACCTTATCAGCCCATAATGCTAACCTCAGTTTTGAATCCTAGGATTTCTTATTTTTATCCATTATCCTCTTGATGATTTTCATTAGGCTTTTGTTGCTTGATTCTACTTGACCATTTCCTTGTGGATGGTATGGTGATGTGTGAGACAAGTCAATTCCATATTTATTGCAAAAATCAACAAATTCACCTGATCTAAAGCACATTGCATTATCTATGATTAGCTTGACTGGTACCCCAAACCTGATAATAATATCCTCCAGGATAAAATCCATCACCACCTTACTTGTAGCCTTTTTACTAGGGATAGCCTTAATCCATTTAGTGAAGTAGTCAGTGGCAACCAGAATCCAACTATGCCCTCCACTAGATTTCTCTGAAATTTCCCCTATGAAGTCAATTCCCCATTGTTGAAATGGAGCTTCCACAGTTATAGTCCTGAGGGGCAATGCACCATCATATCTTAGCTTTCCTCAGAACCTTTCGCAAGGGTCACACTTTTTTATCATTCTGTGAGCATCTAAAAAAAGAGTTGGCCACCAGTAACCAGCTCTGAGGACTTTGTGGGATGTTGAATAAGCAAGATAATGTCCACCACACACTCCATGGTGCATGTCATTTAGAATGTCCTTAGCCTGGTTTTCATCCACACATTTGAGTAATACACCATCATGATTTCTCCAATACAGTTCTCCTTGAACAATGATGTATTTAATAGCTTGCAATTTCAAAGTTCTCTTCTGAATATCACTGAGGTGGGAAGGACATTTCAAATTTTGCAAATAATATACTATGTCCATGTACCACTCAGATTCTAGCATATTTATAACTTCATTGTGCACTTCATTCACTTGGCATGCCTCTAAGTTTGACTCTGCCATCAATTTTGCTAAGCCTTGTCCTCTTACCAACTTGGTAATTTGTATCTCTATGTTGAATTCCTGTAGCTTGTTTATCCATCTGCATCTTCTTCCTGCTACCTCCTGCTGAGTGAAAATATCCTTGACTGCTGCATGAGGCACATATGCAATTATCTGGGATCCTACCAGATATGGCCTGAAACTCTTGGCTGCTCTGATTAGTGCATATGCTTGTTTCTCCATGATGTCATACTTCAATTTTGCAGCCTGTAATGACTTACTAAAGAAAGCTATAGGCTGCTCAAAACCATCCTCATTTTTTTGTAGCAGACATGCAGCAACAGTATGGAAAGAAGCAAATGAAAACAATTGAAATGGCTTAGAAAAATCAGGAGATTTCAGCACAGGAGCCATCTTGATTGCTTCCTTGATGTCTTGAAAAGATCTACTTGCTTCATCCTCCCATGTGATAGTTGCACCTTTCTTCAACATCTTGGAAATTTCTCTTATGGTTTCTGCAAAGTTAGGCACAAATCTTCTAACAAAGTTAATTTGTCCAAAGAAGGACTGAACACCTTTTACTATCTTAGGGATCTGAATTCTGTCAATTGCTGCTACCCTTTCATGATCAATCTTGACTCCATCTTTGGAAACTATGTGCCCTAGGAGCTTTCCTTCAACTACCCCAAAAGCACACTTCTTTGGATTTAGAGAAATGGCATACTCTAGTGCTCTTATGAAAATATGCTCTAAGTGCATACAATGTTGCTCTTCCTTCTTAGAATAGGTAGTCAGATCATCCTGATATACAGCCAGAATTGAGTCAATCAACCCTGCAAAAGCAACATCCATTGCTCTTTGAAATGTAGCACTTGCATTTGTCAGTCCAAATGGCATTCTAACATATACATATGTTCCCCATGGACTAGTGAAGGCAGTCTTGTATTATTCTGATTCCTTTACCTTCACCTGATTGTAACCTGAGAATTCATCCATCATGGATAGGAGTTCACAACCAGTCACTTTTTGCAACATAGCTTCCATATTAGGCAATGGATAATTATCCTTTAAGGAGGATACATTCAAATTTCTGAAGTCAACACAAAGCCTAATATCACCATTCTTTTTTCTGACTGGGACAAGGTTAGACACCCAAGTTGAATGTCTAATTGGCACAATTATTCCAGCCTCCCTAAGCTTCTTCAGTTCTTCTTGCATTTTTGGAGCCAAGGTGGGATTGATAGGCCTCTATTTTTGTCTAAATGGTTTAACTCCAAGCTTCAAAGGGATTTCATGTTGGAATAGTTCTTCTCTGTAAGCTTTGAGGTCTTCATATGACCAAGCAAAGACATGCTTATACCTTTTCAACAATGCAATCAACATGCTCCTGATGTATGGCTTAAGCTATTTGCCAATGTATACCTTCTTGGGGGCCTGAGCTGTCCCCAAATTTATCTCCTCTAAGTCATCTTTATTTGTTGGAGATGTCTTTGTGATCAATTGGTCTCTATTGTCAAAAGCTCTTTCTAAAGCTACCAACCCTCTAGGGATTTTGTTAGTCTTCAGCTGAATTACTTCTTTCCCCATAAGAGTTTCTTTTCCATCTACAATTTCTACAAAATTTTGAAAATCAATTTCTTGGTTCTCATATTCATCTATGCAGTACAAAAATCTCAACAAATCCTTGTCATCATCAAACACCTGCCAACTGCATATTTTCTCTGGTACTGCAGGTCTGATTTTAACTTCAACATTTGTAACACTTGATAGAGTGATATCATCTGGTCTTATTGCTACATTGACTAAGAAATCTGCCATGACATTTTTTGATCTCTCTACCTAACCTATTGAAAATGCATCAAATAGTTCAATGGTATCCCAGACAGCATGCTTGTATTGTTTTAATCTTTTGTTCTTTGAGGCATACCTATCTCTAACTTGGGACACAATCAATTCAGAATCCCCAAATACTCTCAACATCTTAATTCCATGTTTGAGGGCCATATTTAAGCCTAAGAGTAAGGCTTCATACTCTGCAATGTTATTTGTACAGGCAAACTTCAGCAAGAAAGAGAACTTTAGGAGTCTACCAGTTGGAGACAGGAATACAACTCCAGCACCAGAGCCTTCTTTTGCACAAGCTCCATCAAAATACATGGTCCATAGACCTTGTTGGTTAGACTCTTGAATGCACTTGTCTTCCTTTTGGTTTTCTTGATTACTTGAGACAACTCTGAAATTCTCACAGTCAGTGTCTACAAAATAGATGTGTTCTTCTAAATCCTGATCTTCAACCAACTCCTGTGATCTTTCTTCTCTGATCAACTTGACATCTTTGCCATTCATTGGGATCATGGCATATGACAGGTCTAGTTGCATACTTCCACCAATCAATGTTGCCCATCTCCTTGATAACAACATACCATATTGTGGCTTGATATCAACCACTGTTATATTCATCTTGTATGTTTTCTCTGGATATGCTGCCAATCTGAAATCTACATCCTTCATGATTCCAATAACAGGTACCTCTCTAGCATCCATAGCATAACATTTTCCACATGCCTTGTCTATTTTTAATCCAGCTTGTTGCATGATAGCCAATGGCATGATGTTCGTGGATGCTCCAGAATCAAGCATACAATTTCTGATTACTTTTCCATTTATAACCAGGGATACATAAAATGGCTCCACTTGTGAAGGGCATTTTGTCATGGTCATCCCTAAATACACCTCAAGGACTTCATCCTCTTCATTGCACAAGACCTACTTCTTACCTTGGGCCTCATCATTTTGCTTGGCTTGACAAGGCACCCCAGAAATTAGGGATACTGTCCTATTTTTGATCTCCTCAACCTTCATCAATTTCATTAATGGGACAAAAACCTTTACCTGAGAGAGAACCTGAGCTATATCAAAAAGAGCACAATTTTGTACCACAGTTGTAACTTGTGTTGTGGCTTTGTTTCTATCTTGAGATAAGTAAGCTTTAACCTTCATAGCCCCCTGACCATTATTCCTGTTTTGATCTTCAACATGGGGAATCCTATTTTCTGGTCCTTGAGAATCATGACCTGTTTTCTGCTTGAAATTGTGCTTGTTATTACCCCACTATTTCCTTTGTGGTTCAATCACCTTATGACTATGCACTGGTTGATTTGCAAAAGTACTCTCTGGTTGATGTGAATTACTTACCTGAGCTTTGCCCCTGAGTTTGTAGTTGCTCTTGACCTGGGCAACTGCTGCAGCAGTGAGAGCCCTAATCTCTTCATCAGAAGGTCTTTGTAGGTTACTCAAAAAATTGTGTGAGCCCTGAGCAAATACATAATTATCTTCATTATCTTCATCATAGAAAACCTATTGACAGGCCTAAATCCCATCATCTATACTCTCATCTGTATTACGAGAAGGATGCGCCTACTTATGGACAACATATTAACATCATCATTTTGTACATAATGTGGCTCATTGCATTCATCACAAGAAACAACATTGTCATACAAAGATTGAGCAATCATGCATTGTGACTGTGAATGTGGCATCTGACAGATTATGCACCATGGAGTATCATCAGCAATATTTATAGCTTTCTTCAAAGGATCAGGAGTTTCCTTGGTATGTTGAGCTCTCTGATTTGTGTTGTTATGTGGCAATACAGGCCTACCATTATGCCAATTGGTATTATATGGCATATCATGCAATGATGGCCTTTTTTCCTGCCTTTGGTAGACTTGCCTATCAGGACCTATCCCTTTTTCACTTCTAGCCAATCTATAGCTTAGGTCCTTAACAACATTTGCCAGTTTATCAATTTTATCTTCAGGGGCAGATGTACTGCCTTGAGTGTTTTGAGGTTTATTTGGATTCTACAGAATTTTCACATCATCCCTTCTGTTTGTCTTGCCTGATGCTTTCCTATTATTCTTAATATTTATTGCTATCTTGAAAGCATCCCTGAGAGTAGCAGGACCTTTATCTCTTAACCCATATGCTGTTTTGGCATCAAAAGCATTAATATATAATATTATGCACATTGGTTTATTTGGCCTCATGTGATGTGGCAATTTGTTCAACACTTTAGTAAACCTTGCATTAAAATCTGTAACCTGCTCATTTGACCCTTTAGTGATACTAGTGAATTTATTTATAAAGAAGCTAGGGTCAGTTTTGTCACCATATTGCTCCTTAAACATCCTTTTGAAATCATCCCATGATGAAATGCTCTGATCAGGCAAATTCTTGTACCATTCTCTAGCCTCATCTACTAAAGACTGCATAAATGACTTCATAAAGACATCCTCATGCTCAACCTCAAATTGTCCATGACATTTTGAAAAGCTTTCAAATGATCCTCCCCTGACATAGTGTTATTTCCTAGAAATTTTGTTACTTGAAGCCTTAGATGCTTGTTAATGGGGTTAGGATAACCAGGAATACCATTAAACACCAACTGCCTAAATCTATCTAGCTGCATGGGTTGTCTATCAAACTGATTAGCATTAATATTTCTATTTGCATTCTCATTTCTTACATTATTTAATGGTATTCTAGCATCATTTAAATTTTGTCTTTGATCATTATGCTGATGTTGTACCTCATTTCTGCATTGGTTTCTCTGCATATTTGCATTTTCAAGGGTAGGGACTGAATCATTCTGAGCAATCCTTAAAGCTTGCACTTTCTGTCTCATGTCATCTCTGACTTTCATTGCTTGTAAATATTCTATTTCTGCTCTTAGGCTTTTGATTTATTCAGCTAACCATTCTTCTTTAGGCATGGAGGTAGATGGTCTCATACCATTCTGGTCATCATCTTCATCATCCCTCAGAGATTCTGCCTCTTCAAATCTTTCACCAGGGTCTAAGAAAGGGCGTTCTTGGAACACCTCTGACCTCATCCTTATGCCACCACCTTGTTGCCTCTCATATGCATCTTGGATATCAGCTTCTGCATTTGAAAAATAAGGCACATGTTGTCCTGAGTATCATCATTATTCCTAGGGGAACCCTCATGACTGACTGAGATGGTTCCTTTTCTTCTATACATTATCCTTCTTTCTACTAGTAACTCTTCAAATAAAGGATTACGTTGGGATCTTCTCCCCTGCATATAAATTTTACTTTGACCAGTTGGGAGATTACTTCGGAGTCGCCACCTATGACTAGGAACTGTTTTCTTCTAAATCAAGGTTCTTTCACTTCATATTCCCCAGCGGAGTCACCAATTTCTATTGGTTATTTCCCTGACTGGATGCTCATTCCCAGATTTCCCTACAAGGTAGCCATCAGTGATCAACAAGATCTCTAGGCCAGGGGCCAATAGTGTAGGAGATAGACTCTATTTTTATCTCCTCTTCTTCTTCAGGCTCTGCAAAACCTAGGGGGGTATTCCCTATTCAACACCCATGAGAATATGCTTGTGGGTTGGCTTGGGATGTTGATACAAAGTAGATAAATCCTCCTATGTGAAGACCAAAACTGTGAGATAAGTGCAAAGGGGCTAGCTTTGGGCTTATGTTCAGTTGTGAATCAAAGGATCTTGGTCCTAAACTACTTCTAAGGTCCTAATGGTTTGAATTGGAAGTATGAGTTTGATTTATGTGTTTGGATGCAAAACTAGGACCTAGTATGTAATCTCAATGCAGAGCTAGATTGGTGCCTATCCAGGGCTTGGAGTTAGTAGACATACACTTGTGAATGATTAGAATGAATACTAAAACTGGATTTCAAGGGGATGTGGTATCTGCCTTACAGATACCTCCCAGAACAGAGTGTTAAGTTATCTCTACTTATGGTATCCCTATTGTAGTGTATCTTTCCCAACACTTAATTAGAAAATAATTTAATCTACCCCTTGAGCAGAAGTTGAAAGATCAACCATTCAATACAGGAATTCTATATTCTAGAATACTAGACATCCCTTAGATATCTAGATTCAAAAGAAGGATACATGCAATACTGGAAACATAATAATAAAACACATGCAAATACAACATTACTCATATAAAAACAATCATGAAATTAGTAAATTCATGCATGAGACATACAACAAGAGATACATAAACTCGCAAGGTCCCCTGCATAGAGCAACCAAAACCAGTTGTATCTTATTACAATGCCAGATGTGTCCCATTTTCAACAACAAAATGAGAAACACAACCTGCTAAAATATAGCAAGGAAGGTCCTCAGCATTAATTACATGGCAGATCAAAATTTGCCAGATACAGTACATTGAGAAAATGGTGCTCAACGCATTGAATGTAGCAGGTAGGGGAGGAGACAGGGGGAGTCTCGAGCCTTGCATCGCCGCCTAGGAATCTACATCTTCAATCGGGCGGTTTGACCATTCACACCATCGCCCATACCTCTGTAACAACTGCCATTAATGGCATACCAACCCGCGGCCTTGGGAAATGCAGAATACTGTGCATTGCATCCTTTCCCACCAAGAAAAATCACCTTGATATTTCAAATCATGCAGGACATCAATTATCCCACATGCACCCCATGGTGACCTCCTCATCACTTTATATGCATGACCGCGAGCACATATAATGTCGATGATTTTGCTCCCGACGGCACCTAGCATATACCCTCACCATCATCATCCTCAACATGATATCCAGATACTCAATATCACCCTGACATCAGCCTCATCATCTGCATGATAACCTTACCTTTAAGTGAAAAATCATCCTGATATACAGCTTCATCGGCACAACCTGATGCATCGAAGGAAGATCCTCCTACTTTGCCGATACCACACATCTGGCTGATGAACATCCTGCATGTCCACAAAATCCTGATGATGTCATCGTCATATCCGCATACCGCACATCTCTGCATATCCGGATGACGTCACCATCATATCGGTGCCGGGGTGATATTCGGAAGATCACCAGATATTTCAGAATATCACCCCCGCAGAAATATCAGGGTGCACTATAGCTTCATTGTAAGATCAGGGTGATGCATGAATATGACTGATACTTGGAAATATCACCCCCTTCCTTGGAAAATGATGAAGCAACGAGACTTAGCCAATATCACCCTGATGCATGAATGATGTCAGCAGCATCCTAGTGTGAAACAAACATAAGGTGATAAAATAACATCAAGGTGATCTTAACAAAGATCACCCGATATTTAAATGTGATGACCCTCCAGAACATTGGGTCATACTTAGAAATTTCTCAGCGCCAACATTAGGATGATCTTGACCAAGATCACCCGATGTTAAAATATCACCTTGCACACAAAAGTCGGGTTAGCAAAACATGACAACCCCACACGATAGCCGGTCAAAATGAGAAATGACCCTCATAGAAATATCAAGGTGATTTTTTGAGAACATGATGATGATGACAACCCCCTACTTCAGAATATCATGATGATGCTGAAAAACAATGAGAAGGTCCAACACTTAGGAAATTTTCTGGATTCTAGGGAGGTGCACATCCTATAACCCTAAACATAAATTATTACCAACACGGTACTCAAACTAAAGGTAATATCTTCCATTTGGTTCATACTGGTAAAAGTTGCTTATTTGCTCATGTTGATCAGAGTTGGTTATGGCATAGGAGGATGTGTCATGTGAATTTTGATAATATCATCAAGATAAGCAGTACTCAGGTTGTAAGAGATCTTCCAAAATTGGTGAAACCTACTAATAGCTTGTGCAAAGAATGTCAGTTGGGTAAGTTGACCAGAGTCACACTCAAAAGTAAGGAACTGTCTTCTACCAGATTATTGGACTTAGTTCATACTGATCTTTGTGGTCTGGCAAGAATCAGGAGTGTGCAAGGTGATAGATACTTCATGTTACTAATTGATGACTATTCCCGGATGAAGTGGGTAAATTTTCTGAAAGAGAAATCAGAAGCTCTTGAGAAATTCAAAATATTCAAAGCTATGGTAGAGAATGAAACCAGATTAAAATTGAAATGTCTGAGGTCTGATAGAGGTGGAGAATTCACATCTAGTGAGTTCATAGATTTCTGTGAGAAACATGGAATAAAGAGATAGTTGTCTACTCCTAGGACTCCAGAGAAAAATGGAGTTGTTGAGAGAAAGAACCGAACCATCCAAGAAGCATCTAGGACCATGATGATGGAAGCAAATGTTCCTCAGATCTATTGGAGAAAAGTTGTTAGCACTGCAGTCTATACTCTCAATCAAGTTCAAATCAGAAGCAATACCAGTAAGACTCCTTATGAATTTTGGTTTGGCATCACTCCTACTGTGAGGTATTTCAGAGTTTTTGGTAGAAAATGTCACATTAAAAGAGATGAAGATCTAGAAAAGTTTGATGCTAGAAGTGATGAAGGAATATTCTTGGGTTACTCTACTCAAAGCAAAGCATATCGGTGTTATAACAAGAGACTAAGAACGATGATAGAAAGTACAAATGTGAAGGTTGATGAGGGAATTGAGAAACCCTCAAGGTTTTATGAATATGATGAAGATGATCAGAATGGTGTTCTGATTCAAGAAGCCCAAGCCTCCTTTGTAAGTCAGATCCAAACTAATCTAGTAAATTAGGAAGAAGAGATGAGTTTCAATGAGCCTGATCAAGAATCAGAAGTGCAAGAATTTCCCAAAGTTCCTAGGTATGTAAGACTAAACCACTCTAAAAATTAGATCAAAGGTGATAAAAGCAAAGGAGTACAAATGAGAAGGAGAATTGCTCAAGATTCAGAAGAGTATTGCCTGATTTCAAAGATCGAACCTAAGACAGTGAATGAAGCTTGCAATGATGAAAAATGGACTAAAGCAATGGAGGAAGAGCTGATGCAAATTGAGAAAAATCACACTTGGGATCTTGTTCCCAGACCTAGAAATAAGAATGTGATTGGAATAAAATGGGTCTTCTGGAACAAACTAAATGAAGTTGGTGAAGTAATCAGAAATAAAGCTAGATTGGTCTGCAAGGGTTACTATCAAATAGGAGTTGATTTTGAAGAAAATTTTGCTCCAGTGACAAGAATTGAAGCAATCAGATTATTTCTTGCCTTTGCTACCTTCAAGGATTTCAAGGTATATCAGATGGATGTCAAGTCTGCCTTCCTGAATGGTGACTTGGAAGAAGAAGTGTACATAGAGCAACCGGATGGATTTCAATTGTCTAATCATGGTGATATGGTCTGCAAGTTGAAGAAAGCACTATATGGACTGAACCAAGCCCCAAGAGCCTAGTATGAAAGATTAGATAAGCATCTTTTGAAGATTGGTTTCAACAAAGGTACTACTGATAGTAATTTATATTTCAAAATTGATCATGAAAACATCTTGATTGTTGAAGTATTTGTTGATGATATCATTTTTGGAGGAAGAGATAGTATGTGTAAAACTTTTGCAAATCAAATGAAAAGTGAGTTTGAGATGTCCATGCTTGGTGAAATAAATTTTTTCTTGGGTCTACAAATCACTCAAACAAAGAAAGGAATCTTCATTTCTCAGACCAAATATGTGAAAGAATTGTTGAAGAAATTTGGGATGGAAGACTCAAAACTAATGAATACTCCCATTGCAACTAGATATAAATTGAGCAAAGATGATGACTCTCCTAAAGTTGATCAGACAAAGTATAGGTCAATGATTGGAGGACTGTTGTATCTCACTCAAACTAGACCTGACATTATGTAGGTTGTTGGTCTTGTTGCTAGATTCTAGGCTGATCCTAGAGAATCTCATGTCATGGCAATCAAGAGGATTTTTAGATATCTAAAAGGGACAGTTGAGTATGGTCTGTGGTATCCTAGAGATCATGATTTCTCTCTTCATGCTTATACAGATGCGGATTGGGTAGGAGATGTGGATGACCGAAAGAGTACCAGTGGTGGAGCATTCTTTTTGGGGAAGAGATTGGTTTCTTGGTTAAGAAAGAAACAAGAGGCAATATCTCTATCTAAAACTGAAGCAGAATATATTGCAGCAGCAGGTAGTTGCACTCAAGTTTTGTGGATGAAGCAGATGCTAAGAGATATCAAAGTGGAGTATGAGGAACCTATCACAATCTTCTGTGATAATTCAATTGCAATAAATATATCTAAGAATCCAGTGTTGCATTCAAAGACTAAACACATATCCATCAAGTTTCACTTTTTGAGAGAGTAAGTGAACAAGAATGAAGTCAGATTGGAGTTTGTGTCTTCCAAGGATCAGATTGCAGCCATCTTTACTAAACCTCTACTAAGGACTCTTTTGAGTATCTCAGGGAGAAGTTAGGGGATATTGCCCCTCCAGTGATGAACTAAGGTGCACTGATGTGCATCAATCTAGTGGATATCATGGTCACATCTTGTGGTACGGATTGATGATGGGGAGCTACTACTCAGGGGGAGCAGCAGGTATGATTCTTAAGTGGTGGAATTGCAAGTATGTGCCCTTTGCCATTGATATCAAAGGGGGAGAGAAGACATGTGAAAAACAAGTGGTTGCTGATCAAAGGGGGAGCAGTAAAGGGAGAGAAGACATGTCAATGGTTGTTGCTGATAGGGGGAGTTGTGACAGTGAGGAGAAGTTCTTGTCTTGATGGTTAAAACAATTTTTCACATCATATGTTGCCATCAATGACAAAGGGGGAGATTGTTGCAAGTATGGCCCTAATCGGTGTTGTCATTGATGTCAACATACTCCTATTGCATTAATGATAAGGATTGGATGAGCTGTGAGATGAGGATATTGAGAAAATTAGTCTCAATCAGGAACAGTGAAGAACAGTGATGACAGTAAGGTAAAAGTCCATGATAGGATGAGGATCAGAGGATGTGGTTTAAAGGGTTTGTAGATATGTGTCTTAAGGTGGTCCAATAGATATTTCAGAGGTCCACATGAAGATCAGAAGAAGTTGTAGCCACTCAAGTAAAACCAGTTCCGACAGATGTTCAGTGCTGACAGAGTGATACAGATAGGTCCGGTGAGATCTGGAAATGCAGTATCCTATTCTATGGATTTGAGGGAGTGTTGAGGAAGTCTTTGTGAAGTATCAACTCGATTGGTTTGTGGTTTGAAGGTCCACAAGCATCTATTCCTTTATGACAGTAATGACAGACTGTGTTCTTGACATTCTGAATGAAGGGGAGAAGGAATTTAGTAAGCAGATGAAGTTTGGATGTTCTTGGTGATTTAGGCAAGCTTGTGGAGGTCTTTGGATCATGTCCAGTTTGTGTTGGTGGTCCGCATTGAATTTAGAGATCGCAATTGAGGAATACCTTCTAGATGATGGTGTTCTTCTTGAGATTGGCCGACCGGATGAGTTACACATCCTGAGGATGTTCTTGTTGATGTTTGCTGACTTAGATGATCATTCCTAAGTTGATGTCTTGTATAAGTAAGGGATTGTGAAGTCATTTCAAAGGTATCCTCATGAGATGAGTGTGTGGTAGTGAGGGGGAGAGCGAAAGGCAGAGAAGAAGTATTGGGCTTAAATGGAACTAATTCAAGCATGGTGAAGATGCTACTATCCAGTTCAAGTATGTGATACTTATTTCTTTGTAGACAGTGTCTCTCTTGTAGGCAGTGGGCCTCTTGTGAACAGCATGCTCAGGCAGTGAGCCCTAATTGGCATGTGCCATTTGTTATTTCTATTCTTCTAACAGAGAATACAATCTTGGGTTAATCACCCCATTGTTTCTCCCTTAACTGGGTTTTCCACGTCAAAATCTTAGTGTCTCACGTGTTAATGTGTTTCTACTCTTGATTCATTGTATTATGTTTCCATGATTGATTTATTATTATGTTGTTGATTTACAAAGTGAAGTTAAGTGTTTAATCGGAAGAAAGTTTTGTACAAATGATTCACCCCCCCTCTCAGTTGTCTTCTCTAAATCTAACAGGAGTTAGAGGAATAAGCAAGGTATTGGGAGATTCTTTGATAGGCTCATGAATGGTACTTTGATGATATGGCAATGATTTATTCCTCACTAATAGCCAATGGATCGCATCCTTTGCTAAGGTATGGGTAAATGGACAATATGGGGGATGGATGATAATGGTAGATGGAGTGATAGGCTTAGGAGTAGGATTTGGATCGGATAGAGGGATAATGAAGTTAGATAGGTTGGGATTTGGATTGGATGAAGGGATAATGAAGTTAGATGGATTGGTATTTGGATTGGATGAAGGGATAGTAGGGCTAGATGGGTTAAGATTGGATGGAGGAATGTTAGGGTTGGATGGAGGGATAGGTGGGTTGGATGTATTAGGATTAGGATTAGATGGAGGTGCCAAGATAGGGCTGGATGGATCACATGGTTGGCAGTTCAATAGACTAGGAAGGGGATCACATGATGGTGTCAAAATGGGACTAGTAGCTCATGTGTTGGCATGCGATCGGATGGTGATGGAGGGTATTCATAGGATGCAATGACTAGATTGGTATCTCCCTTTTCAAAGGATATTAAGTCTTGTAGCATAGGAAGAATTAATGATGCTTGGTTTATGTACAAAGAGTCACTTAGACTTGAGTCAAAGGTTATTAGGTCTTGTTGCTTAGGTGGACTTAAGTCTACTAATTCTTGTTGCAAAAGTGGACTTGGGTTCGCTTGATTTACGTATAAAGAGTAACTTGGACTTACATGTTCATGTTGTGGGGGCCATTGATAGTCTTGTGAATGGGTTTGATGAAGAGATGAAATGGTAGGATGTGTAGGTAAAAGATCTTGGGGTACGGGTTGTTGTGGATAATGGTAGATATTGGAATAAATAGGGTATAGTGATGTGGCATTGTTATGGGAAACTATAGGATAAGGTGATGTGACATTGTTATGGGAAGATGTAGGATAAGGTGATGTGGAAGTTGATGCAGGAGCATCCCTAGTTCAAGAGTAATCTTGCATCAACCAAAAACATTTGCATTTCAATTTGTTTAATTTTCAATTCTTTCATTTTTTTTCCAGTTCCATTCAGTCAGTAGTAGTTTTCAACTTGTGGTTTGGTTTTGGCATTTCACATCTTGCAGATCTAGACTTGGCATCTACATTCATTCCTTTACATCATATCAAGAATTTAGAGCATTTAGATCATTTACTAGAAAGTTATCACTATCCGAAGGTTAACTATTTTCTCAGTGCAGAGCATTCTAGTAGTTCCTGATAATCAGCTAAAGGAGAAGGCTTGTGGATTATTCCTTGACTTATGAATCTTAATGACACATAATTCAATGTCCTTTGGTTCATGGCCAACCTTCCCCAAGGGTCTGCATGTTGTTCCATTCATTTGAGGAAGTGTTCTATTCATTTAGGCCTGACCTATCTGTGAACATGTTACAACTCTTCATTGGAGTTTGTGACCTTCCTTGGCTGATGCAGAGGAATCTATTGATTTGGAAATGATATATATTGATGTAATACATCCTTAGGAAGTAGTTATAAAGTTAGCAATTGATTCATATTCCATAGTTTATATTTTGTGTGAAAGAGTTTCAAAGCCTTATCTTGTGCATGTATGTAATCAGGCCTATGAGCCCTACTTGTAAGCCCACATGTTGTCAGCCAGATTGTATTTGAATTCTTTGATATACTGAATGATTAAGTCTGCATTTGTTCTATTTCTTTGAGTTGTTTCCATTGTGTTTACTCTTGCTACACTGTCCGGATAGTTCATTATGTGAACCCTCCTACCATGACTATACCAAGTGGTATCAGAGTGAAAGTTTGAATCTTGGAGAGCGAATTGAGAAAAGTTGTTGAAGGAATTCCATAAGATCTTTTTGTAAGCAAATCACCGATCCAAGGTAGGTTACTTGTGCACAATCAATCAACAATTGAGAGGTAGTTGTCGCTTGTAGCCCGATCACCGAACCTGAGGTAGTTTGCACTTGATCCTAGGAAGATGCCACCGTAAAGAGTTCCTCCTATTGGTACAATGGCAAATAGAATGGATGAGATGATGGAATTGATGAGAATAATGTGAATTTGTTTGGATGTTGTTGAAGAAGATAGGCAAAGAGGATTGACACCTAGACCTAATGTTGAAAGTGATGATGAGGAAAAATTTCAATCTATAAAACAAATTGGCAAAACCCTAGAAGGCAATGAAGAAGAAGAATTAGATCAAACTATTTCAAAGATTGGAAAGAGACCTAGAGTTGATGTGTCGAACTATACTGGTAATTTAAATCTTGAAGAATTGATTGACTGGATAAATGACATGGAAGAATATTTTGAATATGAGGAAATTGAAGATCTGAAGAAGGTGAAATTTGTAAAGATAAAGTTGAAAGGACATGCTGCTATATGGTGGAAAGAAGTTTAGTTGTAAAGAAACAAAAGAGGAAAAGAAAAGATTACAAAGTGGGACTGGATGGTGACAAATTTGAAGAATCAGTTCATACCTGCTAAGTATGAGTTGGAATTGTTGAAAAGATTGCAAAACTTGAGACAAAAGGAGAAATCTGTGAAGGAGTACACTGAAGAATTTCATAAGATGATCATGAGGACAAGACATAGTGAAGAAAGCAAGGAAAAAGTGGCTAGATACATCAATGGACTGAGAGTGAACATTCGAGAAGAACTAAGCTTGGTAAGGATGGCATCTTTGGAAGAAGCATATCAATTTGCCCTGAAAGTTGAAGAGAAGCTGAATAAGAAGCATGATCAGAAACATAGAGGTAGAGGAGGTAAATTTTAGAGAGGTAAAACATTTTCCAGATATGATAGATCATTTGTGGAGTAGAACAAGTTTGACAGCCCATCTAAGAAGGATGACAAAGATAACAATTCTTACCGGAGAGATGACATAAACTTTTACCCGAGAGGAAACCCTAGTGCATACCGGAATGAAGGATATAGAAGAGAAGGAAGAGGATATTTAGAGGTACTTGTTTCAAGTGTGGAGGTGAAGGACATAGAGCATTTGAATGTAATCAGGGTAGTACAAGTAAGAGGATAGAAAATAGTGGAAGAGTAGCCTATGTTGAAGAGGAACCTGTTGAATCACCTAGTTCTTTTGGTAAACCTGAGAAAGGAGAATCCTTGGTGATGAGGAGAGAACTATTTCAAATGGAGACAAATGAGGAACCATCACAGAGGAAAAGTCTGTTTAGAATTAGATGCAAATCTAGAGGTAAGTGTTGTAAAGTTGTAATTGATAGTGGTAGTTCAGATAACTTAGTTTTAGAGGAGATGGTGACTAAGTTGAAATTGGAAAGATTGAAACACCCTAAGCCCTATCAGATAGCATGGATTCAGGATGATCATAGGGTACTAGTGAGTGAACAATGTTTGGTGAAATTTCATATTGGATCTTATCATGATGAAGTCTTGTGTGATATTATGCCTATGGATGTTTGTCATGTCTTGTTGGGTAGACCTTGGCAAAATGATAGAAAAGATATACATGATGGGAGAAAGAATACATTTACTATAACAACAAATGGGAAAAGAATTACTTTGATTCCTTTGGAGGATGATCCTAAAGATGTGGTGTGTGGAAATGCTAGCGTTTGTTTGGTAGATGGAAGAAAATTTTTGGATGGTTTGAAATAGGAAAGTATGTGTTATGCCTTGATTCCTAAAACACCTGAAGTAGTGAAGAAAGAAACTGAACCGGATGATATAAGAGAGTTGCTGATAGAGTATGAAGACATCATATCAGACAATGTACCTAAAGGATTACCACCTATAAGGAGTATCAGTCATCACATGGATCTTATACCAAGAGCAAGTTTTCCTAATAAAGCAGCACATAGAATGACACCAGCAAAGAATAAAGAATTGAATAGACAAACACAAGAATTGTTGAGGAAAGGTTTGATCAGAGAAAGTTTGAGTACTTGTGTAGTACCTGTAATGCTTACACTAAAGAAGGATGGAGAATGGAGAATGTGTACTGATTCCAGAGCAATAAAGAAGACCATAGTTAAGTATAGGTTTCCTTTACCTAGGATGGATGATATCATGGATTGTTTGAGTGGAGCAAGATATTTCACAAAGATAGACTTGAAGAGTGGATACCATCATATCAGAATCAGAGAAGGTGATGAATAGAAGACTGCTTTTAAGACAAATGAAAGATTATATGAGTGGTTAGTGATGCATTTTGGATTGAAAAATGCACCAAGTACTTTCATGAGGTTGATGAATGAAGTCTTGAAGAAATTATTGGGTAAGTTTGTTATTATATACTTGGATGATATTATGATTTTCAATAAGACAAAGGAAGAACATTTGTGGCATATTAGACAAGTTTTGCAGAGACTAAGAGAAGAGAAATTATTGATAAACATCAAGAAGTGTAGTTTCATGAAGGAAGAATTGGTATATTTGGGATTTGTGATTTCTGTGGAAGGATTAAAGATGGACCCTGAGAAAGTGAGCAATTATTGAATGGCATACATCAGAGAGCATTGGAGAAGTTAGATCATTTCATGGATTGGCTAGTTTCTACTAGAAGTTCATCAGAAATTTCAATTCAGTTAGTCAAGCTAAGTTGAATCAGAGACATATGAGATGGGTAGAGTTCATGCAGAGTTATACTTTTGTGTTGAAGTATAGGAGTGGCAAATCAAACAAAGTTGTTGATGCCTTAAGTAGAAGAAGAAACTTGTTGATAGAGATGAGAGTGGAAGTGTTGGGTTTTGATGAATTAAAAAACATGTATGAGGGAGACACCAATTTTTTAGAACCTTGGAAAGAATGCAAGGAACCTGTTGTGACAAGAAGAAGTAAGTGGTTGGACTATTTCATTCAAGAAGATATGTTATTCAAAGGAAGTCAGTTGTACATACCTAGAAGTTCAATGAGGGATAATTTGATCAAAGAGAAGCATAGTGGTGGATTGGAAGGACACTTTGGCATTAACAAGATGGTGGCTTTGGTAAGTGAAAATTACTTTTGGCCTTAGATACATAAGGATGTTTAGAGATTTGTGCAAATTTTTAGAGTTTGTCAAGTTGCAAAAGGGAGTAGTTAGAACACCGGATTGTATAAACCTTTGACAGTACTGGAGAGACCTTGGGAAGACATAAGCATTGATTTTATAATAGGATTGCCTAAGACACAGAGAGGACATGATTCAATATTTGTAGTGGTTGATAGATTTTCAAAGATGGCTCATTTCATACCTTGTAAGAAGACAACTAATGTAGTGCATGTACCTGGCCTATTTTCCAAGGAGATTGTGAGATTGCATGGATTACCTAAGAGTATAGTTTCAGACAGAGATACCAAGTTTGTTGGATACTTTTGGAAGACACTTTGGAAGAAAATGAAGATAGATTTGAAGTTCAGTTCAACTTTTCATTCACAGACAGATGGACAGACAGAGGTAGTGAATAGGAGTTTGGGAAACTTGTTGAGATGTTTGGTTGGAGACAAAGCCAAAAGTTGGGATTTGATTCTTTCACAAGCAGAGTTTGCATACAATAATTAAGTAAATAGGAGTACTGGAAGAACACCTTTTGAGATTGTTACCGAAGTGAATCCTAGAGGAGTTGTAGAATTAAGGGATATCAGTACAAAAGAAAAGAGGAGTGTAGAAGTAGAAGAATTTGTAGATCATATGAAGACAGTGCATAATCAGGTGAAGAAGCATTTGGAGAATATGAACAGTAAGTACAAAGAGAAGGCTAATGAGCAAAGAAGACATAAGGAATTTGAAGTTGGAGATAAAGTAATGGTGTACTTGAGAAAAGAAAGATTTTTAGTTGGGACTTATAACAAGTTGAAGATAAAGAAGTTTGGACCTTGTCAGATACTTAGGAAATTTGATTTAGGAAATGCATATGAAGTGGAATTACCGGAGACATTGGGTATTTCACCTATTTTCAACATTGCAGATCTTTATCAATATCACGAAGCAGAGTTCAGTAATAGCATGGAAGAAGACTTGAAGAAGCAATTACCACAACAAGCATCAGAGAAGATAGAAGACATTTTGGATAGCAGAGTTGGACGCAGCACTAGAGGAAGACAATACAAAGAATATCTTGTGAAGTGGAAAGGTAGATCGGAAGAAGATTCATCATGGATTTCTCAGGCTAAGGTGGACCATCTTGGTTCTCCCCTAGCCCCAGAAAAGTGAGGGAATAACTTTTTCAATAACCCCAGATGTCTGATGTAGGAGCATCCCTGGTTCAAGAGTAATCTTGTATCAACCAAAAACATTTGCATTTCAGTTCTTTCATTATTTTTTCCAGTTCAATCAGTAGCAATTTTGAGCTTGTGGTTCGATTGTGTCATTTCACATCTTGTGGATCTAGACTTAGCATCTACATTCATTCCTTTACATCATATCAAGCATTAAGAGTATTTGGATCAGTTATCGGAAAGATATCTCTATCAGAAGGTCAATTGTTTTCTCAGTGTAGAGCATTCTAGCAACTCCTGATAATCAGCTAAAGGAGAAGGCTTGTGGATCATTCCTTGACTTGTGGATCTTAATGACACACCATTCAATGTCCTTTGGTTCATGGCCAACCTTCCCCAAGGGTCTGCACATTATTCTATTCATTTGAGGAAGTGTTATATGCATTTACGCCTGACCTATATGTGAACATGTTACAACTCTTCATTGGAGTTTGTGACCTTCCTTGGCTAACACAGAGGAATCTATTGGTCTGGAAATGATATATATTGATGCAATAGATCCATAGGAAGTAGTTAGGAAGTTAGCAATTGATATATATTCCATACTTTAGATTTTGTGCAAAAAAGCTTCAAAGCCTTATCTTGCACATGTATGTAATCAGGCCTATGAGCCCTACTTGTAAGCCCACATGTTGGCAGCCAGATTGTATTTGAATTTTTTGATATATATTGAATGACTAAATCTGTATTTGTTCCATTTCTTTGAGTTGTTTCCATTGTGTTTACTCTTGCTGCATGGTCTAGATAGTTCATTTTGTGAACCCTCCTACCATGACTGCACCAGGAGTGATTTGAAATATGGATGGATTAGATTGGTGGGGAATAAGATAAGGTGATGTGGAATTATTATGATGTGTGGATAGATTGGATTGGTGTGAAACAAAAGGAGATGTCACATAGGAATGAGGTGGAATTGTTTGGTGTTGAATGGATAAGGGATGATGATGTACTTGTGGGATTTGGCATGTGTCCAGGAGGTGCTGGGCTTGTGCTATAAGATGTTGCATATGAGGTGATTGGTCTGCTTGAAGTTGAAGTTGTTGAATTATGTTATGGACATGTTGAATCATTTGTTGGCTTAGGGGTGATTGTCTTGTTTGCACTTGGTGAAGTAGGTCAATGAGGTCATGTGCTAAGTCTTCTAGGGTTGACACAGTGGAAAATGGTATGGATTGGACTTATGCGACAAAGTTGAGACTCTTGGATTGAGTGGTTTTCTTGATTGATTGATGAGATTGGCTTGGTTGATTAATTGGATTGGTTTGATCAGTTGATTGATTGGATAAGATTATCTCCCAAGAGATAGACTCATGAACTCAAGGGTAGACAAGGTTGGTTGATAATGCTGATATGATCAAATGCTAGATAAGGACCAAAGCCAAAGGACAATGTTGGTTGATTGGATTGATGTTGGATAGCTGATGTAGTCTCAAAAAGGATGTAGGGCTCAAGAAGTCCAATGACCAGACCAACTTGAATAGGCAAGTGAATAATCCCTTCAATATCTCTCTCAGTATCATCATATGCTTTGATAGTAATGACCTTGGAAGTGTCAACATCTTTCTCAGAATATCCCAATTGTTTGATTAATTTTAGGGAACATATATCAAGACCAGCACCACCATCCACTAAGATTCATTTGATACGATGTTGGTTGAAAAACACTTCTATGTGGAGGGCTTCATTGTGTGAAGGATGAATGGAGGGATGAAGATCTTTGTCAGAAAAGGTGAGATGACAAGGGTCTATAATTCTAGCTATCATTGATTGGAATTGTGTGGTATCAATATCATTGGGCACTGAAGATTCCTGTAAGGCTTTGTCAAGTATGGCTTTGTGGGAAGGGGATATGTGAAGCAACTCAAGAATGGAAATATGTGTAGGTGTTTTGCCAAGGTGATCAAGGATGTTATAGCTAGAAGATGGTGGAGGAGGATGGATAGGTGCTCCTTGAATGGTAACACGACCTCTTCGGGTAGTCACAGCACAGTCAGGTGCTTTTGCTTGGATAGTAATGGTAGAAATGTGAGCATGGTCAATGCAGCCAATAGTGGATGATGTTGGCAAGAGACACTGTGTGGATTCATAAGTGTTGTCATTGATGGCAACAAAGTCTATCCCACACATCCGCAATACATAGTATGCCTACACCGAAATTCAGATTGAAGATTGTTTTGGTCTGGTGAACAAGAATAGAGTATGTAACAAGGTTTGACAATTAGGTTCGGATCTCTTAGATGGTGTAATTTAGTAAGTTGTGGACTTGGAAAAGTCAAGAGGGGTATCATGACTACTGTATTCCAGAGATTTAGCCTCCGGTGATAAAGCATGAAAAAGATATGAGCATCTAAGTGTTGGGTTCTAATCAGGCAGAGCAGACAGAGGAAGAACTGACCGACAGAGTATCAGACTTCAATCTAGATGTGTAAAAGGTCTTGATCAAGCAATTTGTGGGTAGTATGCCTCTTGTGAGCAGTGTGCTCAGGTAGTGAGCCCTAATTGGCAAGTGCCAAAATTGTACTCCTTATTCTTTTAATAGAGAATACAATCTTGGGTTAGTCACCCCGTGGTTTTTCCCTTAATAGGGTTTCCACGTAAAAATCCTTGTGTTATGTGTTGATATCATTTTTTAGTTCTTATGAATATCTTTGCTTCCATGTTTTGATAGAGCACTAAATGTTAAGATAAGAAAAGAAAGAACGAAAGATAAAAGTTATAAAATAACTTATTCACCCCCCTCTCAGTTATTTACATTGTTCCAACAATTGGTATCAAAGCCAAGTTCCTCTGAACAAAGCCTAACATCTTGAGGAAGATCTGGGAATCTCAATGGATGCATATGGTATGAAGGAACAACTTCAGTCTACCCTAGATGATCTTGAACAATCCCACTCTGAAGTCAATAATTTGAGAGAAAGACTCAAACAAGTTGATGAATTCATAAATGAGCTAAAAGAAAAACTTAGTATTTCTATGAAAAAGAGAAAGGAACTACTTCAAAAATTAGCCAATCAGAGTGAAGTCAATGCTACTAATGAATATCTAAATGAGAAAAATAAGCTATGTGAGAAGCTGTTAAAAGAAGTCATTATGGTAAGGCATGAAATGGAATCAAGGGTTATGAGATTCACCCAAGAGACTGAAGAAAAAAAAAAGATTGAAGATAATCTAAAACAATCCCTCAAGGAGAAAACAAAGGAATGCCACAAAATGGACAGAATAATCAGGCATCTTGAATTTGATCTTGAAGAAGCTAGAGACAATGAAGAACAACTTGAGAATCAGATGGACACTCTTAAACAAGATCTTCAAACTGCAAATGAATACAAAGAAAAATTCAAGATAAGCTTAGCCCAACTTGAAGTTCTTCTTGAAATCCAAAAGAGGATAGATGATAAGTGTGGCTTGGGATATGAGATAGGTGAAATCTTTGGATCCAGTCAGAAGAACTTTGGATCAGGAAATCAAAGAAATGGGCCTAGAAGACATCCAGTAAAGTAACCAAATGCCCAAAGATATCCATCCTTCAATGGATACTGCTTCAATTGCAACAATTTTGGTCATAAAGCAACTCAGTGTAAGAGGAGAATGAATCAGAATAATCCATCCTTCTTCAGACAATGTTTTAATTGCAAAAGGTATGGTCACAAATCTCATGAATTCAGAAATATGCAAATAAACAATTCATTCAATGGTAGATGCTTTACATGCAATAGAATGGGACATATGGCTAATCAATGTAGATGAAGAGGATATCAATCAAATAAACAAATAAATGTTGTATGCTACAATTGCAATAGATCCGGTCATATTGCCAAATTCTACAGAAGCAAAAATTAGGATAGAAAAGATCCGGTGGAACATGATCAGAAATAAGATAAGGGCAAAGGTAAAGTGAATGCGGATGAAGTTCAAAAGGAGATGAGCAAGATTTGGGTAAAGATGAGTACAAAAAATATTAGGGATGGATCTGCACTGAAATCTGGTGCTGATATTCCTTTCAGAAACTAAAAAGGTGAAATCTAGCTCAGGGGGAGTCAGAGAAAAATAATTTCTCCCAGCCAGTCAGCTAGTGCCTAAATTTGGAACATTGAATAAACATCTAACACTGCAGATTAAAGGGTTCTCAGAAAAACCTCCAAATAACCTTCAGTCAAAATGTAAAAGATTCGCATGGAGTTTTACAAGGCTTATAATCGCTCAAGTTAATCCAGTACTGACAGCTATCTAGTAAAGCAGAATTTCACAGACAGATCTAATATGATTTAGAATTGAAATGCTTTGATCTGTGGACCCATGGCATAATTGAAGAAAAGAAGATATGTTGTCAATCCTCACTGACAATGATTCTACGTTCGGTGCAATGATTCAAGAAGATCTCTCTCAAAATAGGGCAACCAGATAACTTAAGTTGTGCATTTATTACAAAAGGAAATTAGGGTTTGTGCAAGGATAAAAGGGTTCTTTCACTCATTATTTACACACTTGTACTCACAAAGAAGAAAAGAAGAGCTTTGCAAAGAAGATTCTGCAATTCACTCAAGATCAACTGAAAATTGAATTCAACCAACAATTTGTTCCGGCTCCTACTTCAAACCCTAAAGTGTGAAAAGATACTTCCATTCTAAAAATCTCTCTCTGAATCTCCTACAAAATGGCTACTCAAATGGTTGTCAATATTTCTGATAGGCTGAGACCTAAATTCAAGAAACACCCTTACAAATCTCTAGAAGTTGATCCCTTAGGTGTGTTTTCTAGCATTCTGCATGAAGTGTTGCATGTAGAAGATGTTAGGGTTTATATCCATGCCAACATTGAAGAATTTGGAGATTCAAAATTGATGGACATTTATCACAAACAACTAATAGATGAAAATTTTGAACTCAAACATGAATTCAAGGCCCTCCGGGACAAACACTTCAGACATTGCATACATTTTCCATGTTTTACAGAAGATGATTGGGTCTGATATGTTCTAAGTAGGATGCATGATAACTTTATGTGGTTAATGAGGCCATTCAAGATAACTAAAGATGTCATCAGGGCAGTGACCGGACTACATTCATCTGGTGGGTTACCGACACTTAAATTTGTGAAGAACCAAATAGTAACTGAAGCCACCGGATCTAAATTTGACAAAAGAGCAATGATCATAGATGACATCATAGATCCGGATTTCAAGTTTGCTCAATGATAATCAGCTACAAAATCTATCATTCGAGCAGGGAGAATTCTGTGTCTAGTACAACAATCTATATTGCATATCAGATGTTGAGGGAAGATGCAAATTATGATCTATGTGAGCTTCTTCTAAATCAGTTGTTGGAGAACTTGCAGAAGATCACAAAGGATAAGAAAAATTCCTTTAAATATGGTAGTCTAATACTATGTATGTTCTTCTATTAAATGAATGAGCTACCTCGATCAAATGGCTAGGTCTAGCAAAATGACAAACTAGTTGCAATTTAGATCAGAGATTACATGTATGGACTTGGTGATGCTCAAGCCCAAAATATAGCTCTCTGGGGTTACTTCAAGAACTTCTAGAGCATGATGCAAGCCAGAGAGAGAATACCACAGTCCATAGTTGAGAAATACAAGGACATAGTTTTCTTTATGCTTGACACTGATCAATGCCTAATGGAGGTAGTTGAGCCAAGAACTGTGTGGATAACACCTATGGGATATGAGGTCGATGAAAAAATCTTGGAGCTACACATTCAATACCTATTGAGCCAGCCTAAGGACACTAAAGTAGAAAGGTTTGGCACCTTTCAAGAGCTAAGTATAAAAATACATGTTGAGTTAAGACAACTAAAGATGAAGAGGAAAGTAAGAAGGGAAGTTGAAGAAATTGCCAAAAGATTTGGCTTATCAAAGGAGGCTATTTATGCAAATAGAGAGAAAATGGAGAAGGCTGAGAAAGAGAGACAAGAAGCAAAGAAAGGAAATGTTCCAGTGTAAGCCTCCTCCCAGACTAGATCTTCCAAGAGCTCTGTACCTGTCATTCCTAAAAGTTCAAAGGCTACTAAACCAGAAGTCAAGCCATCTAGAAAAAGTGAAAAGAGAATGAAGACCAAAGCCTCAAGAACATATACAAGCCATAAGGATGATGAAGAAATAGAATCAGATGAAGAAATCAAGAAAATGAAGAAAAAGAGAACATCTAGAAAGTTCTCTGCTAGCAGAAATGAGGAAGAGAAGGCAGATGAATTTGTTGAAAAGCCCACTCTTTCCATTAATGACATCATCAAGGTAGTTACTATGGATGGGAAACTACAGCAGGTGACTGAGTTCTATGATGCATACAGTGATGCTAACAAGAGAATTCTAGAAGATACTACTGTCAGGTACTTGAACATTTACAATAAAGCTTTCATTGAAATTATATCATTATTCCTAAGAGCCTAGAAAAGGTACTTGCGCTAAGAAAAGAGAATGCAATGGTTTAAGACTTAGAAATCTGAGAGAAAATAATGATTTAGGTTTACTCTTCTATCACTCCAAAACAAATGGACATGATTTTCAAGGACTGTAAGGATGAGTTCCGGAGTAAGGCGAGAATGAATAAACTCATGCTTGGAGAAACTGACCAAGTAGCAAGTGAAATAAAAGATATCCTTTGGAATGCTTTGAAGAGATTCAATCTTCCTATTGTAGAGGAAATAGATGAAGAACCTTCTACCATGGATGTTGAAGGATTAAATGTAATCAATGAAGAATTTTCTGACAAGGATGTAGAAGGATTCAAAAAAATAGATGAAGAGAAGTCTGAGGACTTAGATTCCTTTGTTCTGGAAGAGGAAGTTCATGAAGCAATGAACACAGGTGACATATCTCCTCTGGATCCCACTATAGCTATGACAAACATTCCAGACTCTAAAGCTGAAGGAGAAGCTAGAAGAGAGGAGAAGAAGAGGTTAAGGGAAAAGAAGAAGAACAAGCAGAAAAGACTAATGATGACTCTTTTGATATTTCAAAGAAGTTTCAATCTCCAGAAAGAGACACTGCAGAGATAATGAAGAACTTCTTAGACAGAGAAATGATGGAACTAGATGAACTTGAGCTATTTCAACGACCACTAAATTTTGACTCTCTCTATTTGGTTTAGACAATATAAATAGCATCTTTTGCTCAAGCCAAAGCAAAAAAAAAACTCTTGAAATCTCACGTGGAGGACTGTGAACTATTGGAGATTGCACCCAGGATACTGGAGAATATCATGCCATCCTATCAAAAGGCTCCTTTGGCCTCACCATCTGGTAACTTGAAAAACTTAGTAAATTTTGTTAACAGTCATTTTGAATCTCTAGAGAAATCATCAGAAGAAAAGGTCGAAAAGGAGTTTTTGGGGAAAAGATTCATGGAGATGCAAGGACTTATTGCAAATGATAGGAGGACTCTAGATATTGGAATAAAGAGCCTTGAAAATACTCTCAAAGATAGTGGGGACCTATTCAAATTTTGTCTAACTTGGCCTAAAGTGACAAAAGATATTGAGGAGGAACTAAAAGAAGAAGAAAAACTGTCAAGCCTAGTTCATAATTTTGACCTGAATCAAGAATTCCAGGCTATTGTTATAATAAATGAAATAAAGAAACTGGGTAAAAAAAGAACATAATGAACAGAATGGGTGAACTCAGAGGGATAATTATCCCTAAGCTAGAGGCAATGCATGAGGCCTTGACAGATGCTCAGAACACATCCCAGACCAGTGATCCAGCAGATTTAAGAAGGGCAAAAGCATATGCATTTTTGTTGAGTGGTCAAATCTCCATTTTGGATAGGATGAAACAAAGCCGGGCCACATAGTTTGTATAGCTAAAGACTACTTTTGTGGATATACTTAAGTATATGTAAGTATAACATATGATTTATGTATACTTATGCAACCATGTATAGAATAATTTTTGCAAAATTTTGGTATATGGATTATGCCCTTTGCCATTGATGTCAAAGGGGGAGTGAAGAGTAGTGAAAAATGTGGAATCCAACTGTAGATTAGGAGATCAAATTGAAGTCAAAATACAAACCAAATGCATAAGAAACAAATACTTATACCTAAAACATGAAAACCCAATCTCATCAAGGGAGAGGAGAGCTTGCACCCAAGAGCTCCTAGGACATGATAATCCCTAGATAAGTGATTCAATGTGAAATGCTATCCTAATTATACAACGCATAAATCTAGCTCAAGTGGACATTTGGACATGGTAACATGACTTAAAGATTGGATCCCCCAAAATGGGTTGAAGGAGGTTCTATTTATAGACTTTTGCAAGGGATTTTGATCCAAGGGTGGAGATTGATTTGGAAGATCAATGGTGGAGGATAAAAGTGATGTGGAGGGCCTAGATTAGATCTTGGAGGAATGGAGGGCTATGAATACAAGTGAATCTTTTATTCATTTTGGGGAAAGAAGGAATTAAATGAGTATGGGTGTGAGGGATTATTTTTGAATTAAAGATTCACATGGGGAATGTAAAATGAATTAAAAAATCATTTGGCAATAAGTGGAGATAAATGAAGTATGAGGATGTAAGAGGAATTAATTGTGATGTGGGATGTTTTGAAATAAAAAATTGACTTATGTGGATTTATTTCAATTTTTTATTTGGAGGATGTGGGGAAGGGTGTTAAACTAGGTTTGACCACCCAAATGAGAGGTTAGGATTAAGTAAACATAGGTTTTATTTAATTAATCCTAGGGCTAGGATGAGGTAGGCTAGGGTAGGCAATTAAATAATAACTATTTAATTGTTTAGGATAGGGATAGGTTAATTAATAGGCTGAATTAATTAGTTAAGCATGGTTTAGCTAATTAATTGGATTTAGTGAGGAGAGGGAAATTGAAATAATAAATATTGTATATTTATTAAATCAATTGGCTACGGCTTGAACTATTGAATTAATAAAATTAATTCAATTGTTGGGGACAAAATGATAGGAAATTGGGTGATGAAGGGATAATTAATTAAATAAAAATTTAATTAATTGAATAGAGGGGAAATTGATGTGTTTAGGGATGTCGGAAGTTTATTTGGTGGTCGAGACATTTTTAGGTGTCTACCCCAACTAAGGGGGAACTCTGGTAAAATAGTGCAAAAGATAGAGTATCAGCCAAGGGGGAGTTACTGCGACACTTGCCATTTTTCACTAAGTGTTGCCATTAATTCCAAAGGGGGAGATTGTTGGCAAGAGACACTATGTGGCTTCATAAGTGTTGTCATTGATGGCAACAAAGTCTATCCCACACATTCATAGTACATAATATGCCTACACCAAAAGCTAGATTAAAGATTGTTTTGATCCGGTGAGCAAGAATAGAGTATGTAACAAGGTTCGATAATCAAGTCTAGATCTCTCATATGGTGTAACTCAATAAGTTGTGGACATGGACAAGTCAAGAGGGGTATCATGACTACTGTATTCTAGAGATTTAGCCTCCAGTGATAAAGCATGAAAAAGATATGAGCATCTGAGTGCTGGGTTCCAATCAAGTAGAGTAGACAGAGGAAGAACTGACTGGCAGAGTATCAAACTTCAATCCAGATGTGTAAAAGGTCTTGATCAAGCCATTTGTGGGATTATACATTGTTGGCCAACATGATTAATGACTTCTATGCTTAAGATTTTGATATGCATCACAAATCAAGCATGGATTCAACTGACAGCTCAATAACTTACAAATATCTTGAGTGTTCTTGTTGCGGACTAGAAAGTTGATGAAAATCCTTGATGCGAATATATATACCAAATGGATTCTAGCATGTAAGAGTACATGTTGAAGATGTGAAGAAATAAGGTGCAAAGAAATGCAGGGATAAGTGTGAGAACAACAATTCAAGACTGAACAACAACATTGAACAGAGGAAGAATAAAGTGCATCAGATCAGTATATTGTGCCTAATCAGAACTGAACTCTTGCATTTGTAGATGCTTCTCATTAGTTCAAACACTTGATTATCTTCTGTAAGTTTTGTAGACAGTGATTCTCTTGTAGGCAGTGTGCCTCTTGTGAGCAGTGTGCTTGGACAGTGAGCCCTCATTGGCAAGTGCCAAATTTGTACTCCTTATTCTTTTAACAGAGAATACAATCTTGGGTTAGTCACCCTGTGGTTTTTCCCTTAACAAGGTTTCCATGTAAAAATCCTTGTGTTATGTGTTGATTTCATTTTTCAGTTCTTATGATTGTCTTTGCTTCCATGTTTTGATAGAGCACTAAATGTTAAGATAAGAAAAGAAAGCAAGAAAGCTAAAAGTTATAAAATAACTTATTCACCCCCCCCTCTTAGTTATTTGCATTGTTCCAATAGATGATTCATAGTTATATCGAATTGCATTCCCAGTGTGAGGGCTACTTGGTTTGTCATGAGATGGAAGTGCATTCTTGAAAGCATCTAGATCATAATTCGATGTCAGTTACTGTGTAGGTTGTGATGTTGGAGGTGTGATTTTAATTAGACCTTGATCGATGCAATCTTGAATGACATGCTTTAAGCACATACAACCATTTGTTTTGTGTCCTTTGACTCTATGGTAATCGCAATACTCATTTTATTTGTACCAAGGAGCTTTGAAGAGCAATTCACCGTTGGGTAATATGATACTTCCCTCTTGGAGAAGCTTTCAAAAGACAACTTCCATAGGTTTCGCTAATGGTGTGAACTGTCACCGAGGATTTGAAATTTGTCATTGTCGAGTTCGTTGAAAAGGTTGAGTTGTTGTAGAGGCAGCTTGAATGTTGATAGGACCATTCATTGTTTGTATGTTCTTTGCATCTACAACACCATCATTGAAAACATTCTTGTTCTTGTTCCAAAAGTGAGACTTATTGTTGGAATTTTGAGGATAGTCTTTGTTATCACGAAAAATCTTGATAGTGCCTTTAGCAATTAAAGCACGTTCAATGATGGTTCCTTTGGAAACAAGTTCATCAAAGGTGCTAGCACTTTGCAATTGTAGTTGGAATGAGATCTGAAGATGAAGATTTTGGACAAAGATATTGAGTTGTTGTTTCTCAAGTATTTCCCATGATAGTTTGCTAGCCATATTATGCCATCGTTGAGTAAATGAAGAGAAAGTTTCACCATTGCGTTGTCAATTGTTGACAAGGTCGTTCATGTTCACTTCATGTTCAATGTCAAAAGTGAAATGTGATAAAAATTTATTTGCTAATTCTACAAAAGATTTATTGCCTAGAGGTAAATGAGAACCATTCAAGAGCTTGTCCCGCTAACCTTTGAGGAAATAATCTCAGAAGATATGTATCATCTTGAGCAACATCGAGACATGCCACAAAGAATGCTCTAAGATGGTCTTTCAGATTTCCTTTTCCTTTGTATTTATCGAATTGTGGAATTTCAAAGTGTGGTGGAAAAGGTGTCATATGAAGTGACTTGTCAAACGGATAAGCGCATATGTCTTCTTGCTTTGTCCTGCCTCTTTGATAATCATTTGTTGAACATTTGTTGGAGATAATTGTTGTTGTTGCAAAGGGGGTGGTTGGTTGGGATGCGAGGTGTAATATGATGTATATTGAGGTTACTGTTGTGGGATATATGAAGCCATGACCATTTCTTGAGGTTGCGTACTCACAGTATATGCCAAAGGATTAGTATGCGACACATATGTGTTGGAGGATTGTTGTCCTTAAGACACAAGCGGTGGTTGGATATATTGCAATGAATTAGTACCAAGGTTTTGCATAACATGGGAAGTAGAGGATGGATTAGCATTGGTCAATGGTTATGAATTCGACATTGGATTTGTAATATGGTAAGTGATGGAAGGATTGGTGGATGCAGAAGAAGGATGGACATTTGGGTTTGTATTTTGGACAACATGACGATTGGTATATGTCATGTATTGGGTGATGATGGGTAATCCTTGAGTAGTATAGGATGGATTGATGGTTTGCAAAGGATTATAGGAAGATGGAGGATTTGATGTAAATTGATCAACATAAGAGACTGTAGTACTAGGATTAGCTTGTGAAACAATAGGCGGGTCACTCATGTCAATGAGACTAAAATTGGGATTGTATAATGTGTTGGATGGATCCATGGAGATCGTGGAGACCATATTAGCAATGATAGGAATATGGGATGTGGTGTCCACATGTGATGCAATGGGAGTAGAGGATTGCAATGGTTGTGAAGCTTGGACAGTTTGTGTGGTTTGGATAGCTTGGGAAGCTTGCGGAATATGGGATATGGGGATAGCTTGTGATGTTTGAGGAGCTTGCACTTGGGCAACATGGATAGCTTGTGTTACTTGAGGCATAGATATGGTCATGGTACAAGAAGGAGTATGTTGGGAAAAGGTGGAATGTTTAGATTTTGTGAGAGGAAAGGGAGTACATTAGTTGGATTTATCAAAGGTTCTAAAGTGTACTCCGAGCATGGTGGGTCGAATGAAGTAACAATAGGCAATGAAAGAGATGGGTTGGAAGATGGATTTTGTAGCATGGTATGCGATGGTGTGGCTATAGTGGATGGTCCCTTTGCAACAACAACAGGAGTGCTTGGATCATGCTCTTGAATAGTGGATATGTCAAAGTCTCTTGGTAGTTTGGCTCCCATATGGGCAAGTTGCAAGAAGTAACGATTAGGATCAGATAAAACAAGCTTCTCAACTTGGTCCCATACATGTGTATCTTGATAGTCAAATAAATCCTCTTGGGAATGCTCTTCATAAGTCGCAGTGAAGGGGTGTGATTGCACTTGATGTGATGACTCACCAATGGTGTACCCATGGGACACAAACATGTGAGAAGGCATGCCAGTTGTAAATTGAGTTGCATCTCTAAGGGGTGTTGATTGTGATTGTTGCATCTTGGCTTCCATCCCATCTCGCAGTTTTGCTTCCATTTCAGCTCTATATTGTCTCCTAGTTTGAGGCATGATGGTTGATATTGAAAATTGGACTTTAGCTTGTCAAGGTTTGAGACCCAAAAAGATGATGGTTTGCTGATTTGGTTGTTTATTGTTGTGCTAGTTTGTTGTTTACTTTGTTATTGTTGGGTTGCTTGGTTGTTGGTTGCTAGTTGTTGGTTTACTTGGTTGAGCTTCCCTAGAGAATAGCTCACACACTCAAGGGAAAAGCTATTTGTTAAGGTTGTTGTTTTGCTGATGTTGCTAAGGCTAAAGCTAAAAGATGATGTTTTGCTGATTGATTGGGTCGATTGTTTGATGTTTGGTTTGTTGGTTTGGGATCTCAAGAAGATGGAAAGTTCATAAAGTCTAATTGTTTGGTATTCTCAAAGTAGGAGATAAAGTTCAGGTATCTACAAATGATCATAAGTAGGCGTGAAAGATAATGTTGAAGCTAAGAAAGCTAGAAATGTAGGAGATTCGGCTGAGTTACTAAGATTTGCTGGTATTTAGCCATAGGCAACAGGTAATAGCTCAAATGCGACTCAGAAAATGGCAAAGTGACTAATAATAGCTTAAAAGCGATCTAGTTTTGTTTCAAGTAACAGGCTACAGTATTAACCAGAGGTGAGCCAATTTACTACATGTGAATAGTTTTAACTTAGAAGTGATTTACTGTTGATCAAAGGTGACTTAGTTTAGACCAGAGGCAAGCAACTGTTGTTCAAAAGTCATTCAGTTTATGAAAAAGGTGACTAACTGCTAGTTAAAAGTGATCTGTTTGTCTGTAAGTGGGCAGTTAAAGCTCAAAAGGGGTCTGTATCTATCAGGAAATATGTCTGAATTGTGTTTTTAACAAGAAAATAGTAATTTCAGTCACTCACACTCACAATAATCACAAACTTGTGCAACCTAGGCTAGGAAAGGACTGTATTTGTTGAGTCCCCTAGCTATGCTTATTCAAAGTGGATAACTTTAGGATCTTGGTAGCATCAGCTTCTCTCCACAACACACACTTCTCATGCATACCAAGATCTAGGTTTCCCAAGGCTTGTCCCCCACCAAACCTTAAGATTGTCCCTGCTATCTCTATTAAGAACCACATGCATCAGGGTAGCTTTAAAGTTCCCACCTTTTGCGTCAACAAATAGAAGGTTTTTGGATACTGCACAAGATTGCTAATAAGGGCATCTGTTCAGGTGGCTATACGTGCGACATCGCTACTCTCTGTTATGTAGTCTCCTAGCCTTCAAGGGTTATGCCTTGAAGGGTTTTGGGGGATTTTAGCTATCAATATAACACAACACTCGTTCTTTGTGGCTTTCAACACAAACACTTTTCTTATATAGCAGTTTGGAAGGACTTGGCTTTAGCTCGTTACCGCTTGGGTTGTACCCCTTCTCACACTAGGAAGGCAGGCCCTCTAAAGATAATAACAAGTTCTCATTCACCCAAGATCTATTTGATAGGCAAGGGGAGAGGATACTTTTGCTATTAAATTTGGGTTACAAACATGCACATGCAAGCAATCAAGAAAGATAAATCAAGCATGGAGCAAGCAATGATTCTTTTTAAGCACCAACCCCAAATGTTCCTAAATTAGTGAAAAATCACAAGTCTTGGACCGATCAGAGCTACAATAGATATGTTAGTGGTTTGATAACCTCCTTTTCTTGGACAATTGATAAGATGTTACACAAATACCCAATTAGTAGCCAAGAAAATTGAATTGTAAATGATAAACACTAAAAGTGACACAGTTACCAGAGGCGATCAACTGTTGATTAGGAGCAATCTGTATTCTATTGCAAGCAAAATGTTACAAATCAGAGGCAATGCTAGTAAAGCCAGATGTGAAATGATAAGGCTCATAAGAGATGCAAAAAGGCAATAGGTGACTACTTACAGATCATAAGTGACCCAGATCTGTGAAAAAAATAAAAATAAAACAAAAAACCCTAGTTTCACAGAAAACGATCTAAAAAGCTAAAAGCAATCATTGTAAGATTAAAAGTGATGCAAATAAGAACATAAGCGACCACTGTTATCTTGTAAGTGATGCAAAAAAGGTAATAAGCGACTACTGTTCACTCAGAAGTGATCCAGAAAATTCTGTAAGCGGCTGATTTCAACTTAAAAGTGATGCGTATAATCAGACAATGACTGGTTTTTGCTTAGAAGCGACTGGAACTTGCTGTAAGTGCTCAGAAAATATGATCTTCACAAAAACAACTTTAAAAACCAAAGTTAATCAAGGACGTGAGTCCTACCGGGCGTGCCAAAATGTGATAGGTAAAAATTAGGTTAATAAGATCAAGCATAGCCATGAAAACCTAACCCTACCATCATCAAAGAAATCTAATCCAAATGAAATCAAAAGCATGCAATTCAAGAACAATATCACCTAGATTGTATGATTCCTTGTTTATGATGTGGATTGTTTCTTCAACAATGAACAATTATGAAGATAAAAGATGCCAATGTAGATGGATGATAATGATAAAATGTTTAAATGGATGCTAAAATGCTCAATATTCTCAAGATGATAATGTAGACGCTATATGAATGTTGGATAGATGTATTATGGAATGGGAGGGTGTTTATATCGAACTCAGCCAAAATCAATCAACGGTGGAGATTTGGTGGCTATGTGAATGACTAGGATTAAAAGATGAAAATAGATGAATGTGTAGATGACAAGTGGAAGGGAGATAAGGCTTATGTGTGATCGTGTACATAAAAAGTACTACATATGAAAGATATTAAATAAAAGATGTAGTACAACTTGTCTTTTTTAAATGAAAGAGGCACACATGTCAGCTCATGAAGATAAATGATAAGAGAAATTAATTAAATAAATAAAATTTATTTAATTAATTGGAAAGTGGATTTTCTGAATGGATTTTTAATTAAATAAATAAAATTTATTTAACTAAAAATAGATAAAATGAAGATAATTAAATAATTAAAGATTATTTAATTATAATTTAGAGAAAACAAAAGAAATAGTTAATGAATTAATTAAATAAATATAAATTTATTTAATTAATAGAAGAAATAAGTGTTAGGGAAATTGCTCAAGTGTGTTAGACAAATGCAAATGAATATTTTGATGCTAATGATAATTACGTCAATTTTAGGTGTCTATAAGTCTAATGATATGATATGGTCAAACTAGATGGGATAGTGTAGAATGGTGTGGTTAGATGACTTGGGTCAATTAGGATGGGGTTGATTGGGATGTGGAAGGATTGGATGACTAGGATGACTTGGTTTGGAAGGATTGGAATGAAGTGTAATGATTGGGAAATGTGTTATTACAAGTAGGCTAAGGATGATGTGGCAATATCAAACATAAGATCTCACATACACATGCATGCACACCAAACACAATGATCAATGCATACACCCTAGGCTAGGCAAGGACAATATCTATTGGGTTCCCACTTGGTTTTACCCAGCCACACCTACTTATGGTGTACAGCTCTAGGAACTTGGGGCACGAGCTCCCCCTTACAGTGCACTCACTTCTTAGGCACACCAAGTTCTAGGTCCTCAACACGCGTAGATCTTGAGGTACCTTGCTATCTCTGCCATAAGCCGTGAAAATGTGGGATGGCTATCAGAGTTTCCTCCTGTACCAATAGATAGGGGTTTTTGGATGCTACACAAAGGTTTCTAGTTAGCATTTCTGTTCAAATGGCTATACATGCAGTGATTCACTCGCTTAAGGAGGATTCCTAGCCTACAGAAGTTAGGCTCTACAGGGTTTTGGGGGAAGCATTCGTTGGTATAGCAGAACAACACCTGTCATTTGTGACTTTCATCACAAATGCATTATTTATATAGCGACTTGGAATGGTCTGGCTTTGACCTATTTCCGCTTGGGTCGTACCCCTTCTCACAATGGGAAGGCAGACCCTCTAGAGTTGGGAATGATTTCTTGTGCACCCCAGATCTATTGGTTAGGCAGGGGGAGAGGATAGTTTCATTGCCATATTGGGTTACAAATAGATTTAGCAAGCAAAGAAATGAAAAGAAGACATAGAGTAGACAGAGTTAATTTTAATGCCCAAAACCAAATGTGCCTACTTTAGTGATAAATGATTGTTCTTTGACCACTAGAATCTGCAGAAGATAGATAAGTAGTTTGTTTTCTCCATTTTTTGACATGCATGTTTTATAAGCTACACAGATAAAATGTTGGCTGTCAAAGATATGATCAGATAAAAACTTTAAAATGATGATCTGATATATTGATGCAGAGCAGAAACCAGAGGTCCAGTTGGTGTCACCAAAAGTCCTGGGGAGGGAGGCGAGAAAGGACTCCTAGGTGAGGGACAAGAGTGTTGGTGCAGCATTGAGGGTGGACTTATGTTTGGAGCAGCATCTGGAGGAGCAGCCAGTTAAACTCCATTGATAGAAGGCACAGTTGAGGATAAAGAGGAAGCAGCAGAGGCATCCAGTTAGTATTGAAGACATCAAAGCCAAAAGATATTGCAGGCTTTTCACTGAGCATTTCCATGGGACATGGAAAATTTTCAAGTCTGGGAGTATGGTGCAGAAGCACCTCGAGACATTGAGGATCTAGAGGATCCCTCGTATTTTCTATTGTGTCCAATGTTACATTGTAAGGCCTTAGTGCCATGTCGAACCTTAGTTGGCCGAGTAACGGCATAATGTTGAGTTGTCAAGGAAAGAATTGTAACCGAACTGTAGTTTTGTAACTGTTCGACAGTGGTGGTTCGTTTCCATCTTGTATAATTGTCGCAAGAGTCTTTTAATAGGTGGTCTGTAGACAGAGAGGCAGACAGAGAAGAAGAAAAATCTGTATTAATATTTAGAAGAAGGAAATAAAGAGCTTCTATTGTTTTCGTGTAACCCTGGGATGTAGTACGGAAGCATTCCACTAGTTGAGGTTTCTTCGAAACCAGTGGAATGTCTTCCTTAGAGTAGGTTGTTTTTCTGTTACGTAGTTTTAGTGTTTCTGTGTGTTCTGTTCAGTTACAATGTGCAGAGAAGGAATTAGCATTCCATGTGTATACGTTCGTTGTATGTCGGAGCAGTTTGTGCATATACTGTGTTTGTATGAAGATACAATTTGTGAGTATCTGTCATTTGTATGTCGCAAACAATATATGTGTATCCAACAATTGCATTTCATGATTGTATGTATGAGCGAATGTACATTGTTAATGTACATTGGGGTAGATACAAATGTTTACCGGCAGTAGCGGTCGCAGCGGAAGGAAATACAAAAGAGTTACCGGAAGTAGGAGGTCATGTATTGTGTGGCCGAAGTCATCGGCAAAAGAATCATCATCAGAGGAACTAAAATCGGCTGACCCGACGGTGAAAGTCTCACCGATGATTGCCTTGACCTAAGGCATCAGGGTGAGAAGGAGTGTCGGCGGAAGAGCCTCAGGTCTGACCGAAGAAATGTATCTGACCGACAACGAAGTCTCGTTAATGCATCGACAAGAGTAACCACATCGGGAGACTCACTAAATGTTAGGCCGACAGTATCAGTCTAGCCAATGGTTCTAACCATCGGGGAGAGGAGACTTATCAGCGAAGGAATTCATGAAGTGGCCGATGATTTATGTCAAGCCGATTGGGGTGAGATTTGAGAAGTTTCGCCGATGGATGGTTCATCGGTGAAAGATGTGTTGTCGGGGGATGCGGAAAATATATTCCCGATGGTTCAAGTCTTACCGACAGATAGAATGCTCATTGGAGTGAGAGTTGCGGGATCTGGCCGATGGTAGACTCGTCGGGGAGAAATATGTATCGGCGAAAGTCTTTTTCGTTTGACCGATGGTGTACAGTCTTGCCGATAGGCAAGAATATGGATATTTCGGTGTGACTTCTACCTTGTCTTGCCGATATACACTGTAAAGGTTATTTTGTGGGCTTTTCGAGGATTCTTCAACCTGTTTTATATGTTAACTGGTTTCTGCTCTGCATCATATATCCAAATAGACAACAAAAATAGAAAGTTCAAACAATTCTACACAATTTTAAAAAAAATTCGTTAAATTTGGATGTGTTTTGCTCAAGTTATCATGTGTATTTTAAGTTTGAAAGAAGACTAAACTTTGATAGAAAAATTACCTACCAAAATGGTAGAATTACCTGAAGATATTGATGCCACTATGGATTTTGCAAAGTCATCTTTCCAATGCCTATAAAAATGCAAAAATCTGATATGATATGCAAAAGTTATGGTAGTTTTAAAAAAGAAAACTATTTTAAGCTTTAAAACACTATTCACGACCTGAAAACATTGTTCACAGCCTGAGAAGTACTGTTCATCGCCAAAAATACTATTCACTACCAAAATACTATTCATCGTCAGAAAGCAATGTTCACCGTCAGAAACACTATTCATCACCGGAAACCACGGTTCACTCTTGGAAACACTATTCATCACCGGAAGCACTGTTCACTGCCAAAAGTACTATTCATTGCCAGAAGTATTGTTCATCAACAAGGGCTCTCCATCTTTGTAGATAAGTAGCGAAACTCTCACCACTTCATTGTTTGGTGTTGCAAAGGTCGAGCATAGTGATCTAATGTTCTACATTGTATGAGAAGTGGGTGACAAATTTCTCTGAAAGATTAGCGAAATTGGATATGGAGCCATAAGATAAGTGCACGAACCATTCTAGGGCTTGTCCTCCTAGGCTTTGTGGAAAAAGATGAAGGAGGAATTGGTCATCATAGGTGACTTCTTGGTTGAGGTTTTGGATGAAAATATGGACTAGTTGTTTTTCGGGGGTTGACTAAGGTAGCCTACTAGCAAGGGCTCTCCATCTTTGTAGATAAGCAATGAAACTCTCACTGCTTTGTTGTTTGGTGTTGCAAAGGTTAAGCATAGTCATCTCATGTTCTACATTGTATGAGAAGTGGGCAAAAAATTTATCTGAGAGATCAGCAAAATTGGATATGGAGCCATAAGGTAAGTGCATGAACCATTCTAGGGCTTGTCCTCCTAGGCTTTGTAGAAAAAGATGAAGGAGGAATTGGTCATCATAGGTGACTTCTTGGCATGCCATGAAGAACTCCTTGATATGGTCATGAGGGTCTCCTTTTATTGTTGACAGAATATCTCAATATGATGAAGTTCCTTGCATTTCCATCTACCCTAGTAGCCTAGGCACTAATCTCCACCCCTCCATGGCCTAGACACCAATCCATTAGCCTAGGTGCCAATCCATGAGCCTAAGTGCCAATCCCCACCCCTTCATGGCCTAGGTGCCAATCCATGAGCCTAGGCGCCAATCCCCACCCCTCCATGGCCTAGGCACCAATCTCCACCCCTCCATGGCCTAGGCACCAATCCATGAGCCTAGGTGCCAATCCCCACCCCTCCATGGCCTAGGCGCCAATCCATGATCCTAGGCACCAATCTCCACCCCTCCATGGCCTAGGGTCTCCTTTTCCTTTGTATTTATCAAATTTTAGCATTTCAAAGTGTTGAGGAAAAGGTGTGACATAGAAGATCAACTTACGCATGACGCATGTTTGCCAGGTTTTCATCATGGTACTTATCCAAGGCACCTATTTGCCATGTTTTCACCATTGGATGAAGGGATTTCTTTTTACTTTTTTTTATTTTTTTCATCATTTTTTTATATTATTTTATTTTTTATTTTTGATATTAAATAAAGGATGTAGTACCACTTGTCTTTTTTAAATGAAAGAGGCACACATGTCGGCTCGTGAAGATAAATGATAAGATAAATTAATTAAATAATAAAATTTATTTAATTAATTTGAAAGTGGGTTTTGTGAATAGATTTTTAATTAAATAAATAAGATTTATTTAATTAAAAACAGATAGAATGAAGATAATTAAATATTTAAATATTATTTAATTATAATTTTGAGAAAATAGAAGAAATAGCTAACGAATTAATTAAATAAATATAAATTTATTTAATTAATAGAATAAATAAGTGTTAGGGAAATTGCTCAAGTGTGTTAGACAAATGCAGATGAATACTTTGATGGTAATGATAATTAGGTCAATTTTAGGTGTCTACATTTTGCCCCTCTTTGATACAATGTTTGTTAGAGCGTTGTGTCAAAGAAGATATGATAATCGCTTGATAAACAAGGTTATGCCTTAGTGTAACTGGTAGGTGATGTCCCCTCGAGAGGTAAGCCAGGCTAACTAGGAAGGGTTGGGTTGGCTCGCAATAAGATGAAAGGCTAGAAAATAAGGTTGACACGAAGAAAACAGGGGTTGGGTGGGGTTAACTGGGATGGTTTAGAAGAAAATAGGCTTTGGTATAGAAGAATTAGGGTTTGGACAAGGGCTACAAGTAGGTCCCTCAAGGGCAAATAGGCTCATTTGTGCTTGTTGTGAGTAGAAATCTAGAGCTTAGGAGTGTACAAAAGTTTGGAGTTCTGAGAGCTTTCAAGATGGTTATTCCACACAGTGATCATCATGTCAAGCGAGTGAGGACACACGGGCGACCAGCAGGAGTAGGTACACTGCTATGTTTCGAAACTTTTGCTAAAAGCGTGAGTTTTTAATGTGAAAAGTGTAATAAATGCACACACGTCACCAGAAGAGACTAGGGTTTCGGATAGGCCATGCAAGTCGCTAATGTAGGAAAAGGGGTCACTTAGGGTAGTTGAGGTTGCTTATAGTCTCAAAGGGACCACGTATGGCAAAATTAGGTCACATGTAGTCAGCTAGGCAAATAGATAGGTAGAATGCACATATAGTTAAAAGCAAGTTGCTTATGGGCTAAAAGTAGGTGCATGTATCATTATAGCTCGCTTAGAAAGAACACATGCTCACGTATAGAAAATAGATCATGTATGGTCAAAAGGTATGTGCATATAGGTGTTTAGCTTGCTTTTAATCAATAGACAGGCGCATATGAGAAATAGATCACATGTAGGCTAGAAATAGGTGCATATAGCAAAATGGAACGTGTGGGATCAACAGATGGTCGCATCTAGAAAAGTGAGTCACTTGTAGTGGATATAAGCAGGTAGAACAAGAAACAATCAGTTTTTGTCTGTTGTGTGAAGCACAAGAGACTGATATGATGAACGAAATGATGCAGAATGTACTACCACCCTTGTTACCATGAGAGCCACATCCTAGAGATTTGCAGTTGGTGAGATTACTGGATGCAGAGGAGCGACTAGTGTTAGAGATCTTTGGGTTAGAGCATGTGTTGAGGCTAGAAACAGTGCAGGTGCATCGGGGGCTGATGACATCAATGGTGGAGTGATGGAGGAGCGAGCATAGTTCATTCTTGTTTCCGATGGGAGAGACCATGATCACACTAGAGGATGTGTTCCACATTTTACGCATTCCTATTGATGGAGATAAGGTGGATTATGATCCTAACTTGGGTCCAGCAACGTTCAGACAATTGTTCAGGACTCCAGATAGTGGGGCTGAGGGCTCAGAGATTCCTATGGTGAGGATGGAGGAGCTATGTGATAGGCTGTAGCGAGTAGTTGTAGCTATTATCAGATGGTTAGTGGGTGATAGATGAGCGAGAGGATTTCCAGTCGGATGGGGGATAGTGATGGAGGGGATGTTCTCCTATGGGATGAGATATGCATGGGCAGAGTGTGCTTAGACAGCTCTATTATTATCTACATGACTGTGCATATATGTTTGAAGCGAGTATGTCTGCAGGAGTCACAGTTTTGTACATATGGGCATATGAGCATATTCCAGTGATGAGGCCAGATGGATGGGTGGTGAGAGCAGCGGGAGAGCCTTATGCGAGGACGTATAGAGGAGCTTTGACATATCGGCAGTGTAGAGGACTAGTGTACTAGCGGCAGATATTGGATGAGGTAGACATGTTTATATGGAGGCCATGGCTGGGATGAGGAGGACAAAGAGCTTATTTATGCTAGGCAAGCGAGATATATTTTTGGACACGGGATATATATTATAGAGTGCTATTTGCCCAAGAGGGTTTTGAGATAGTTCAGGTTGCCACAAGCAGTACCAGTTGGTGACGCCATTTTTGGGAGGACTCAACAGGAGGTTTTTGATTGGGGGCTAGAGGTAGTGGTTGACACGGCTTTGACGGAGAGAGAGGGGCTACAGCTAGTTGTATGGTAGTGGGGACAAGGTCATGTAGATCCAAGCACACTACCAGATTATGATGCATATTGGGTGATAGCGAGACTGATGCGGCTGACGAGGGTTGGAGAGATAGGAGAGGTGGGGATGGAGAGACTAGTCAAGAGGAGATGACGATGGCCTCCACCAACACAGGCTATTATGCCAGTAGTTCTAGGGATACAGGTGCAGTGACAGGCGCAGGGGCAGCCTCAGATACTTGCACAGCCTCAGGGTCAGATAGTAGGAGGTGATGATGTTGGGATTTAGCAGTTGTAGAGGAGGATTAGAGAGGAGAGGAGATGGAGATAGAAGGCTCAGATGAGGCTAAGGAGAGTGGATTTAGACAAGCATTAGGAGGTGATAGGCTTACGGCATGAGAGGGCACAGGCTTAGACATACCAGGTACAACTACAGGTGGGAGCACAGGGAGGTGATGGATAGGATGATGGTTCACTTGCTAGAGTGATAGGGGAGAGAGATACAACTAGGCAGAATGAGTAGATGATGAGATTAGAGTGAGACACTACCATACAGCAGATGCAGGTGATGAGGGATGAGAGAGATAGTCTGTAGATAGAGAGGGATATAGTTGTTCAACAATTACAAGGGATGACTGGCGAGTGGGATAGAGCAGTGGCTACATTGGGTACAGATGGGGCTACTATGTATCTAGCCACACAGCTAACACAGACACAGGGAGAGCTAAGGAGGGCATAGGGTGAGGCTGAGTATTATAGGGGCATATACTATGGGGCCATGCCCGTAGAGTAGAGACAACCTAGCTTCAGGAGCAGGTTAGGAGCTTCTAGTTCACAGAGGATAGGTGGGTCTCAATCTGTAGCATTAGTGATGGAGCCACAGAGAGATAGGGGGCTAGGTACAGGACCCAGTGGTGGTGTCAAGGTGAGGGAGTTGCTAGTAGTCACTAGGGCTACATTGTTGATGTATATTATGTTGTATCATGATGAGGCCTAGAGCCGATTGTACATACATTTTTGATGGCTCAGCTTGTACATATGGACACTTGTATATTGACACATTTATGTATATATAGGATGGCATTGATTATTGACATGATGTTGTAATGGATGCACATATGATATTATGATGGTTATGCATGTTATAATTGTATTTTCATGGATTATAAGGATGTTTATGCAAATGATATGTCTATACAAATCAAAATAATGGAAATGTATTATGTTAATGATAATGCAAATATGTAGATGGTAATGATATGATATGTCTAACACACTTGTTTTACAGGATAAGAGATGTGGAAAAGGACAATAGAGAGAAAGATGGATCTTGGTTCAGAACTACATAGGTGTATGATGGAATGGATACATGAAGTGGCAGCTTTTTAAATTAATTGCTCAAAATTTAAAAAGAAATAAAATCCTTATGTTTGATATAGCATATGGATGTTATGCACCAGGGTATAGAAGACCAAGGTGTTGAAATATCCAATGCAAAACTAACATACTACAATCTTGTCTAAATGTATGAGGTTAAGATGTTGAGCCAACATACACAAGATATGAATAGTAGCTAGTGTTCTGAGATGGACTTTGATGCTACAAGCAATGGTTTGAGCTTATCTCCACTACACATAATGATACCTTGCTGGTTATATGTATGGAGCTAGTTCTTAACATAGAATAGTGTCATGTGCATAAGAGACTGTTTAGCTTCTCAGATGCTAGAGATATTGATATGCAAGATGCTAATCCCAACATGTACAAGATACTAATAAGCATAGGAAGAGAATAAGATCATCCCACAGACACAACATATGAAAGCAATATGACCATGCCCCATTCCTCACTTCATTGGAACATACCAGGATATAGATACATCAAGGCAGTCTTGATTAGGCATAGAAAAGGGACAAAATATAAAACAAAAGATAAAACAAAAGATACTGGCATCACGTTCTCTTGCCAAATTTAAGTGCTCTTGGATGGGTTTAAGCTGGCACCTTATTAAGAGGAAAGTTGCATCCTGTTGAAGGCTAAAGATGTTGATAAAATGTTATAGCAAAAGTTGGCTTAAGACATGCAGACAAATAGCTTCTAGCTTATTCTTGATTGGTTAAAGTGCTTGAGCTTTTGCTAGTACACATAGTCTGCTTCCCGCTTGAGCTAGTCAAAGAGAAGAAGATGGAAAATGAAAAAAGATACAGATGGGGTGGATCATCTGTGCTTGAGTACTGGATACTTCCTTCATATTCCAGATTGCCTACATACCCTGTGTCTATAGGATCAAAGCATATTTATGATGATGATGAGACATGATGAATATGTAGTTCTGGGTTTATTGATGATGTAAGCGATGATGAAAGATAGAAGAAAGGTGAGATGACAGATTGAAGGATGATGATTAGAAGAAAGATAAAAGATGGATGATGAAAAGGGAGGCTATCATCTTTGCCTGAATCAGAGTGCTTCCTTCACATCTCAGATTACCTACATACCCTGTATCCACAGGATCAAGGCTTTGATGATAGAGATGAGATGTAGTTCTTGCTTATTGTGCTGGTGGTTGATGTCAAAAGATCAACTTTATTGCTTGAAGATTTTGGATGTTTTGTTTTTTTTTTTTGGATTTTTGATGTGTTTTTGGCATTGTTTGAACTGATTGCAAAGATGTTGATCCTAGTTCCAAATTTTTGCAATGTTTGAAGTTAGATGTTTTTCTATATTTGAAGGTGAAGTTAAAAGGTTGTTGTGTTATGAGCTTGGGTGGTTACTATATTATGAGCTAGAGCTGTAGATATCCACTTCCAAATAAGGCTTGACAAGTGCCCCCAGTGTGGGATGAGGTTTTATTATGGAGAAGCAATGATGGTTGTGTGTGTGTCGACAAGATGCTAAGGTGCCAAATGATATAGTTACCCCAACGAAATCCAAACTACAAATGCTAGGATAGTAAAGGCTGGGGATGAAAAAGACTTTTATTATAGATGGATGGATAACGATGTGTGTACAAGGTGAAATGTGGATTATGATATGGATTATGTAGGTAATAGGGTGAAATATGCTATGAAAAGTTGTGATCAAACAAACTAAGCAGATGATGGGAACTGATCGCTACATATGGCGCTTGTTTGCAAGGTTTCCACTATGGTACTTATCCAAGGTGCCTATTTACCAAGTTTTCACTAGAGGATGAATTATTTATCTTGTACTACATATTTTTTTGTTATCCAAAGTGCCACAAAGTGGTTTTCACTATTGGATGGATTTTATTTTAGAATTGCTAAGATTCATGGATAGAATTTCTTGAGATGGATGTTGTTGATTGGTTCATCCAAGGGAATGCCTTCAGGTTTTAAGAGAGTGTATGCACCTACTCCATAGACTGTTGTGATGACAAAAGGACCAAGCCAATTAGGTTCAAACTTGCCCTATTTCTCATGATGTTGATTCCTTTGATTTTCTTTAAGGACAAGATCTCCAACTTGAAATCTGTGTTCTCTGATCTTTTTGTTGTAGCTGCAGCATAGATGATTTTGATGGACTTGGAGATGGTTGAGTATTGTAAGATATAATTCATCTAGTAGCTCAAGATCATGGAGTCTAGATACTTGATATTCTTCATCTGAGATAGTATGTTGTAGAGATACTCACAGTGAGGGGATCTCAACCTCAATAGGTAGGATAGATTCAGTACCATATACAAGGGCATAGGGGGTAGCTCTAGTGGGAGTTCTAATACTTGTTCTATATGCCCACAATGCAAGATTAATTTGTAGATGCCAATCACAAACAGCGTCATTGATTGTCTTTTTGAGGATCTTGATGATTGTTTTGTTAGAAGCCTCAACTTGGCCATTACTTTGAGGATAGTACGGTGTAGAGAATCTATGTTGGATATGAAACATGTTACAAAGATCTCTAACCTCTTGGTTCTTGAAAGGAAAACCATTATCAGTGACAATAGCTTGAGGAACTCCATACCGGTAAATGATATAGTGTAGGATGAACTTAGAGAATTGCTTGCCAGTAATATAATTCATTGGTATGGCTTCCACCCACTTTGTGAAGTACTCAGTGGTGGTAATAATGAACTTATGACCATTTGATGAAGTAGGATGGATTTTACCTATGAGATCAAGTCCCCACTACGAGAAGGGCCATGGAGTAGTGATAGGCTAAAGTTCATGTGTTGGTGCATGTATTAGATCCCCATGTTTCTAACATTGTAGACATCTCTTTACAAATTGTTGTGCATCTTTCCCCATAGTTGGCCAATAGTATCCAGCTCGTAGAAGTTTCTTAACAAGACCAAGACCAGTGGAATACAATCTACAGACACCTTCATGTACTTCACATAAGGCCACTTTTGTTTCCTCAAAATCAAGACATCTAAGAAGGATACCATCAAGACTTCGGCAATAAAGGGTGTCTCCTAAGGTAGTGTAACGAGAGGCTCGATGGTGTTGGAATGGAAAGGTTTGATCACAGAGATACTCATATATGTCCTTATACCATGGTGAATTGGGACCAACAATTTCACATATAAGCTCAGGCTGTGGTACTTCAAATGCTGGAATCAAAAGCTATTCAACCAGAAACTCACACTTGTGTGTATTGGACAGCATGTCTAGAAGAGATTGTTACATCCCCTTTTTGGATTCAATATTACTATTTACTTTTTCTTAACTAGTACAGTTATGTGGATATGTTTTAACATCATAGGAACTAATGAAATGAATAGAGAAGGTTAATTTTATGAAATTATGGAATTTGCTTGATTATGATCAATTTGATGTTATGAATTTCGATAGGAAAATGAAATGATTTGATATAAATATGTTTTGATTAGAACATTGGTACTCTGACCACAAATTGTATGTGAGATTGTCAAAAATAGGAATAGATGGAACATATTCACCAGGAAGAAAGAAGAAGAGAAAGTATCTTTGAGAAAGAGAGAATAGACCCTAGAATAACCCATGGGTGCTTGCCACTGAAAATGAAAATCAGGTAGAAAAACCTAGATGCTTTGAGTTCGGGCTAAGTCAATTTTAGTCATAATGTTGAGGTTTGCAAGAATAGGTCCTTCTCCTTTCGTAAGTCATCGTATTGAGTATGGGAAATCAACATCAATGTCGTAATACTCTGAATTGTGTTGTCAATTATGAACAACTGATATATTGTTTATACGTTTATATGTATATAATTGTGGTTGAGTTGTAAGTCTTATCTTGTTTTTGGTTCAGCGCAAAAGTCAAAAATTGTGCGTAAGTTGGTCCCAAACCTTGTTTTGGCATTTGCGCTTAATTCCTCATTATCATCGTAAAGCACTACGAGCATATGACGTAAACATCTCCTTGCAAAATTCAACGGATGTTGAATTGTTCTTTTTTGGGCTATTATCGAATACTAAAGGGTTTAAATAATGTTTTAAAATCTAGAGACCATGGTGTGTAGTACCCTTGGTCGTATGGTATTGGAATATGTAATATTATTGTTAGTTATAATTTAAGTGTCGTTTTGAGATAATTCCTTTATTCTTGAGTGATGTCGGTAATTGGAAAGAGGCTCGAGAGGGACACATTTAAGTTCTTTCTATGATGTCTTTTAATTCAAAATAGTCTTTTTGCCTTCAAGCTTTAGAAATCTTGTTGATTGTCAGTATAGCTTTTAATTCAAAACCTTTGCATTGATTTATACTCATAGCAGATATGAGTAGTAAGACAGTTGGTTAAAACTACCAACCGCCACCTCGCCTAAGTTGAGCTCCATCTTGGAGAATGATCACAGTTTTTGTGGAATGGCCAAACCAATTTCTAGTTGAGGTCACATAAGGTGGAAAATGTTTGGCATGCTAGATAAGATACCCTTATCAATAGGCATGGTCAGGGAGTGGAGGAGACAATTATTCCTACGCAGTTACACGGGGGAGAAATAGAGTAGTAAGGGTCAATTTTTAGAAGACAGAACGCGGAGGAGAAGTAAAACAAGTCTGTGTAAGGAGAAACAAGTGAATGGATGAGAGAATAGCAAGTGTCGTGGACCAGTTTGTAAGTGAACTCAAGAGACTACCTACAGGTTCTCTTCCTCCCTTCGCTGCGCAGTCATAGTTTTCTTATTATGAGTAATGTCTTCACTAGCATTTCGATGGAACATAGAATTTGCATGAAGATACAAAGTGTTATTTGTTAATAACTCTAGCATGTGTGTTTTTGTCATCATCAAAATAAGAGCAATGTTTATGTCTTCTACACTGCACTACACCGCACCAAAGATGTGAAACCCACAGTTTATTGTATTGTTCGACGAAGGTCGAGAATAATTGTGAAGTCATTGGTTTTACTTTAGAAGGTTTATAGTTCTATGTAGGGTGCAAATCTGAGTAAGTGAAGGTCATTAAACATTTCACCACTATTACAAACCGCAGAGGAAAAGCCTTCGATGACATAGACTAAGATCATTTTTGGACAGTCGAATGCTATTGTTTGGCTCTGTCAAGTTTAAAGGTCAGCTTGTATAAAAGTAAAAGATTTGTTTGTGTCAACCATCAATAGAGGGTTACCAATAGTGAAGAGGTACAAGTCGTAACATGCAAGACTTCACTGTCATCCTCTTTTACTAAGTTTAAAACTGGTCGGTCGACCATGGAAAAATTACTGACCTAGCTACAAATTAATAACAAGCTTTAGTCTATTGCCTTTGTAAGTAATTCTTTTACTACTAAAGTATTTAAACTATTGTGTCCCCAAGAGAAGACCTTACAGTCATACCAATTAATAATATGAAGTTTTTCAAACAATGTAATGAGTCTTTTGTCAAGTTTCAAGCTTAGACTTGCATGCAATCGTATTGCTAGAAGAAATGATATGATAGGGTTTTCTAATGTTTAGATCAACAAAGTTTAAGCTAAGTTGAAGATTTTGACACGTCGAAGTAGTATATTGTGAGTGTTAAATTTTAACATAGGGTTTTTGAGCATTGTATTCTTTAAATTGGATTTTAGAGAAACCCTTCCAAAATAAACAAAGATGAGTTCAGTGACCACTCTAGTGGATAAATAAAGTAGTGGGCTAGCTTAGAGAACATTGAAATAACTTTTAGCATTATCTGAATAATCGATATGCTAGGAAACCATTCTTTTATCATGAAGATGGAGAGGTTTCCATGAGCTTGTAGAGAGAAAGTAAACCTCAATGCCATGCATTAATGCATGATGAATTTCAAACACCTTGAGGTTATCGAGGTTGTTATATAGAACTTATAAATAGGTAACTATAGGATTGCGATTAATTCGAGTTGAGTGGGGTGGGTGAACTTATTACATGCATTACTACAACGCTAATTATATTCAAATCCTTTGCCCAAGGTAATGCATGATCCTCAAGTGCATTGATTGTTCACTGTGACTGGATGGCTTAGCTTATGGAGTGGTCATGCTGGACTAGAGGGTATCTAGGGGATTGCATGATAACAAGTCACATAGGTCACAATACCAGAACTCAGATGGCAAACACCATTGGTTATCCTAAGTCTATCCTCTTTGAGTAGGGTAGGGCCACTTCCGGTTAGGAAGGAGTGTAGGAGACAAATGGTCTGTGGTTGGAGGTTAAGCTCCTTGAAGATACTTTCTCTTATTAATTCTTGAGGATTGCCAAGACTTGAATTTGGATGGTTGACAATTGAGATGCAGTGACATTGGTAAGTTCCTATTTTGGATTTGTTCTAAGTAACTTTTAACAGCATATTGTTTAAATGTTATGGATGATTATTTCCTTTTGTTTTAAGATATATACTCGTGATTATGGTAAGTCGATGGATGTTCTTCTTGGTTATAAGAATTGGAAACAAATTACTTTTCTATTTTAAACTTTCAAAACAAAATTATTATTACCTTTGGTTAAAAAATTAGTTTTTAGGGTGAAATCAGAACTAGGTGTTACAGAGATCCAACCATAGCCATAGCCATGGCATCTGCTACTTTGTTTTGTAACCTTGGGATTTGTTCAAAGGTGATATTGTCATAATACTTTTTAAAATCATTAAACATTACCTTGTATGGAAGAAGCTTCTCATCTTTTGTTTGATATTCATCTAAGACTTGTTTGATAACCAATTGAGAGTCGCTAAAGACTTGTAGCTATTTGATAGCCCATTGTACTGCCATGCGTAATCCTGTGATTAAAGCTTCATATTATGTAATTCTGTATGATTTTGGGATACAATCTCCCTGGGGGGTAACAAACAATATCCCTGCTCTTGATCCATGTTGTGTGTAAGATCCATCAAATCATAGTTGCCACAATGTTGGTGAAGTTAGATTGAACAATCCTTCATCAGGGAACTCTAGACGTATTGGATGAATATCTATGATGGGTGTTGCAGCTAACTAATCAGCAATAACTTGTCCTTTTATGGCCTTTCAATCCACATATTGTATGTCAAATTCACTTAAGATCATAACCCATTTTTCTAGTCTTCCCATAAGAATTGCTTTGGAGAGAAGATATTTGAGTGGATCGACATTGGATATGAGCTTTGTTGTTTGGTTCAACATATAATTTCACAACTTTTGGGAAGAAAACACCAATGCTAAACATGTTTTTTCCATAGATGAATAGTTTGTAGGAGTCTAGGACAACACTGAGAGGGGGGGTGAATCAGGGTTGTATAAGTTTTTCAAAACTTTTACAACTTTTAAAATACAAAACAAATAGAGAGGAAAACATTAATGATTTTTTGAGCTCATATGCACAAAACTAATAATGAAAGGTGTGAACAAAATTTCATGAGCAAAGCATTAATATACACACATAGAGGAAAATAACATGAAGCACGACACAAGTTCTTCATGAGTGGAAAACCCTCTTGGGGTAGAAAAACCACTCAAAACTGCCTCACTGGCTACATATAGGTCTCACTGACCAAGGAAGCATCACTGGCTACAATATGCCTCATTGCAAATACAATCACCATTAGAAGATATACACAAACTCAGAGGGTTACTCTATTTCTAGACAATTCATTGTTCTATCTCTACACCATTCAATTCATCTATAATTTCATCTTTTACCTTGCCTTCAAAAATTAAAATTGCTATCTCTATGTTTATGTCTTCAAACTACATCTGCATACATGCTCTGCCATCAATTAATTTTCAATTACCTTCTGTATTGGATTCATCTCAACTCAAAATCTCATTCTCATCATTATTTTATTTTTCTGCCATCACATCCCTTTTATCTCCATATGTCATTCTTTTATTACATTTTTTCAAGCACCTATAATAAAATGATAAAAAGAATGTATTTTGATATTCCTCTCCTTGGCAAAACAACTTCCATCCATTTCAATTCATGAAGAAATTGTAAAACTAAAAACATATTCATCTTCTTGAGTCTTCATTTTCCTCTCTGCATTCATCTTCTCTGCCAATCTAAAAATCTTTGTTCCCAAATGACCCTTCATATTTTTTCTTTCTTTATAAAATCCTCTGCAAACTCCAATCTGCAAAAACATAAAATTGTCTTGACATGAAAATATCATTTCATCTTGGAATTTCCTTCAATCTACAAAATTAAATCATCTGCAAATAACACCAATTTTTTTTCTCTTAATTTGCCTCCATTTATAATGCACAAAAAAATAACCCTTCATAATCTATAATCTTTGTTCATAAAAATCCTCCTGCAAAAATCTTTTCAATTCTTCAAGGCGTGTCTACATTCTTCCTCCATAAAAAATCTTTTCTCTACTTTGATAATAACCAAATCTATAAATAAAATATTTTCATTTTCATCTATGAAAATATACTTAAAAAATCTTACATATTATTCTCAAGAATAATATCTAAAAAAGAAACTTTCCCCTTTATAAAAAAATATTATATCATAAAAAACTCCTCCTTTACCTTTTAGTGCCTCAAAAGACTCACCAATAAAATCATAAAAATAGAAATGAATCTTCCAAAATTTTCTTATGAAGATATCACCATCAAAAACTCTAAGGCCACGAAAGAGGTTAAAAATAGAAAAAGATCTTTTAAAAAATCTTTTAAAACTCATGGAAATCTCCTCTAATGAAAGAAGCTAAAATTAGCTTTAAAATCTCCTTTTCAAAGAAGTCTAAATTTTTATTTTTTTTCTTTACCCACACACATTCGTACCCCACTCAAAATAGCCTTTTATGATTTTTGGTGCTTTTTCCATGACTTATTTCTTTAGACATTGAATAAGGAGATAAACATAAAGTTTTTTTAAAATTTCAAACCATAAATATGGCATAATTCACACTCCTTAAAAGCCTTCCTTCTTGGCACTCAATGTATATTTAAACATAGTCTTTTAATGGTTTTTTTTTTTTTATCACTCATAAATAAGAAGACCCATGATTATTGTTATTATTTTTTAATCATATGATAGTCTATTCAAGGATTTTATTAGATGATTATTTAAGGTATATTTAAACCATTTCTTTGACTTATGACATTAGTCAATTAAATGAATACTTCTGCCAAGAACATTTTAGTCTTTGCCATCCTCTTATACAATGAATGTGTCATGAAATAACAATACCACTGATCTCTATAATTATGATGAAGACATATTGAAGGCATCCATTCAACATTACTCCTCCAAAGCAACATATCAACAACCTTAACCTTGAGCATGACTTGAGATCCTTTGAACTAAGATAATCATCATGATTCCATCTTATACCTTTGTTATGTAACTTACCAAAGACACATTGTACTCTTGTATCCTTGAAAATACATTCTCAACATGAAGCATGATCATAAAGAAATGAACTTTATCTTAAACAACCTGCACTTTGAGTGTGAGTAAACAAACTGAAAACAACTTGTCACGTGTGAGTGACCAATACAAGTGTTCATGTTCAACCTTGAAATATGAACATTTACCTTCACATTTACCTTTAACAACATATCTAATCTCAACCTGATAAATACATCAGCAATAATGGGCGATCAAATACAAGAGGTACTAACACAGGAGGTGTTGCCAAATATTCCTTTATTTTGTCGAAGGCCTATTGCCACTTTTTATCCCACTTAAAAAGTTCACCCTTGTGAAGAAGATGTTGGAAAGGATGACATTTGTCTGCTAGTTGTGAGATAAATCTACGGATGGACTGTAACCTTCCTTGTAGACTACAAAGCTACTTGAGATTTGCTGGTGGAGGCATTTGCATGATAGCTTTTACTTTGGCAAGGTCCACTTCTATTCCTCACCGAGACACAATGTATCCCAACAATTTTCTAAATGTTACACTAAATACACATTTCTTTGGGTTCAGTCTGACTTTATATTTCTCTAGTTGATCAAAGATTTGTGCTAATACCTGTGGATGTCCTTCTCTTGTCTCTGATTTCCCTAGGATATCATCAACATAGTCTTCCATGATAGTGTGAAAAAGGTCATGGAAGATAACTATCATGGCTCATTGATACATAGCTCCAGCATTCTTGAGACCAAAAGGCATTACAACCCAACAGTATGTTCCCCATGGACAAATGAATGATGTTTTTTCTTGATCTTCTTCTGCTATTCTGATTTGGATATATCCTAAGAATCCGTCCATCAAAGATAGCATTTCATGTCCAACTATGAGATCTACAATGTTGTCTATGCTTGGTAGTGGAAAGTCATCTTTAGGGCATGCTTTATTAAGATCTCTGAAATCTGTGCAACAACAAACTCGTCCACCAGGTTTTGCTACAGGTACCAAGTTTGAAACCCATTGTAGATAATCAATAGGCTTTATCAATTTTGCTTCTAGCAGCTTCTGAATCTCTACCTTAACCAATAGAGCTACTTGCGGATGCATTTTGCACAATTTTTGTTTGACAGGTTTTGCATTAGGAGCTACTGCTAAATGATGTACCACCAGTGATGGATCTAGACCTAGCATGTTAGTGTAAGTCCATGCAAAATTGATAGCTCTTTTTATGAAAAATGTTGTGAAGTCTCTTCTTTCCTACTCTAATAGAGATGCTGCCAAAAAGGTGATCTTTGGATTCTACTCTGTGCCCAACTTCATGTCTTGTGATTTTTCAACTAGCACTATTGATTTCTCATGATAATCAATGGCAATAGGAAGATCAAATCCCCCATCCTTAGGTGCCTCAGAGAGGTTTTCACCTTCGGATACGTCCTTTATTTTTACTTTTTCACGGTCAAGAGGTGCCTTTCGATTTTCACCTAGTGACCTATCTTTTTTGATTTTATTTATTTCACTTTTGCGACTGAAGGATTTGATACTTCCACCAAAATATGCTAGTTTAGGTAGATCCATCATGAAACCTGCTTTATGATCACCCAATGGAATGCCTTGTCATAATCCCATGAATTTAGCAATAGCTTCGTCATTCTCAAATGTATTCAATATCAGTGCCCACTATTGGTCCCAATCGATGAGGTTAGGATATATGAGTGAAAGGGTAACGGATGAAAGGTTATGGCTAGAGGAAGTTGTGGAAATCATGAAGATGGAGGTTTCATGAAAAAGGTCGGTAATATGAAGGGAGGGGTCATCAATGGTATCCGAACTAGAAGTCTCTCCTACTAAGGAAGGTCCAACCTCCATATCAAAAATACATTTAATGTCTTTGGAATGCAGTACCTCTGGCTGATAGCCAAGGACTTGCTTAATAAACTTCTTAGACACAACAGTGGGTTCAATAGGTCCTTGTTCCTGTGATCCCAATCCACCATGTCCTTTATAGCCCATGTTCTTAATGATGCAGAACCCATTGTTATACCTCTCTACTTCAAGTTGGACCTGGTCATTCTCATCAACAAATATCCAAGAGTTGATGTCATCGATGTCTTCATCAGCCAGGAATCCACCTTTAATGAATACTGTGGGTGGGGCTTTTATGATAGCTGCAGATGAAGATGGATTGGATGTAGAAGGTTTGCCATGAGATTTGGGAGACAAGGGAACAGCTCCAATACAACAAGATTATTACAATGTGTACTCACCTGGGCCATGTTTGGTGTACTTGATACGGAGATTGGAAGTGGCTTTGCTAGATGATGGATTGAGTAGGATAGATGGATCTACATATGATGAAGATGGATATGCTTTGTTGTTGATAGGAATGGGGTTAGGACTTTGATACTTAGCTTGAAAAGAACGGCAGAATTTAAATGGATTGGGATCAACATGGATAGTAATATCAACACCATTATGTGGAAATTTGAGACATTGATGGTATGTAGAAGGAACTGCTTTGAGGGCATGGATCCATGGACAACCAAGGATGATGTTATAAGGAAGCTCAATATCAAGGACTTGACAATGGGTGTCAGTAGTGACCAGCTGAACTTGGATAGGTAAGTGAATAATCCCTTCAGTATCTCTCTCGACATCATCATATGCTTTGATAGTAATAACCTTGGAAGTGTCAACATCTTTCTCAAAATATCCCAATTGTTTGATTAATTTTAGGGAACATATATTAAGACCAGCTCCACCATCCACTAAGATTCATTTGATATGGTGTTGGTTGACAAACACTTCTATGTGGAGGGCTTCATTGTGTGAACGATGAATGGAGGGTTGAAGATCTTTGCTAGAAACGCTAAGATGACAAGGGGCTGCAATGCTAGCTACCATAGATTGAAATTGTGTGGTATCAATATCATTGGGCACCGAAGATTCCTGTAAGGCTTTGTCAAGGATGGCTTTGTGGGCAAGGGATATGTGAAGCAACTCAAGAATGGAAATATGTGTAGGTGTTTTGCCAAGGTGATCAAGGATGTTATAGCTAGAAGACAGTCAAGGAGGATGGACAAGTACTCCTTGAATGGTAACGTGACCTCTTCGGGTAGTCACAACACAGTCAGGTGGTTTTCCTTGGATAGTAATGGTAGAAATGCGAGCATGGTCAATAAGGCCAATAGTGGATGATTCGTAGTTATATTGAATGGCATTCCCAGCGTGAGGGGTTACTTGGTTTGTCATGAGATGGAAGTGGATTCTTGAAAGCATCTAGATCATAATTCGATGTCAGTTGTTGTGTAGGTTGCAATGTTGGAGGTGTGATTTTAATTAGACCTTGATTGATGCAATCTTGAATGACATGCTTTAAGTGCATACAACCATTTGTTTTGTGTCCTTTGACTCTATGGTAATCACAATACTCATTTTCTTTGTACCAAGGAGCTTTGAAGAGGGGTTCACCATTGGGTGGTGCATTCGGTAATATGATATCTCCCACTTGGAGAAGCTTTCAAAAGACAACTTCCATAGGTTCTGCTAATGGTGTGAACTTTCATCAAGGATTTGAAATTTGTCATTGTCGAGTTCGTTGAAAAGGTTGAGTTGTTGTAGAGGCAGCTTAAATGTTGATAGGACCTTTCATTGTTTGTATGTTCTTTGCCTCTACAACACCATCATTGACAACATTCTTGTTCTTGTTCCAAAAGTGAGACTTATCATTGGAATTTTGAGGATAGTCTTTGTTATTGCAAAAAATCTTGATAGTGCCTTTAGCAATTAAAGTGCGTTCAATGATGGTTCCTTTGGAAACAAGTTCATCAAAGGTGCTAGCACTTTGCAATTGTCGTTGGAATGAAAGCTCGGGATGAAGATTTTGGACAAAGATATCGAGCTGTTGTTTCTCAGGTATTTCCCATGATAGTTTGCTAGCCATATTATGCCATCGTTGAGTAAATGAAGAGAAAGTTTCACCATTGCGTTGTTTATTGTTGACAAGGTCATTCATGTTCAATGTCAAAAGCAAAATGTGATCAAATTTTATTTTCTAATTCCACAAAAGATTTAATGCCTGGAGGTAAATGAGAGAACCATTCAAGAGCTTGTCCCACTAAGCTTTGGGGAAATAATCTTAGAAGATATGTATCATCTTGAGCAACATCGAGACATGCCACAAAGAATGCTCTAAGATGGTCTTCTAGATTTCCTTTTCCTTTGTATTTATCAAATTGTGGAATTTCAAAGTGTGGCGGAAAAGGTGTCATATGAAGTGACTTGTCAAACAGATAAGCGCATATGTCTTCTAAAGAAAATGTCTTCTTGCTTTGTCCTACTACTTTGTTAATCATTTGTTGAACATCCTCTCGAGATAATTGTTGTTGTTGCAAAGGGGGTGGTTGGTTGGATGCGAGGTGTAATATGATGTATATTGAGGTTGTTGTTGTGGGATATATGAAGCCATGACCATTTCTTGAGGTTGCATACTCACAGTATATGCCAAAGGATTACTATGCAACACATATGTGTTGGAGGATTGTTGTCCTTGAGACACAAGTGATGGTTGGATATATTACGATGAATTAGTACCAAGGTTTTGCATCACATGGGAAGTAGAGAATGGATTGGCATTGGTCAATGGTTATGAATTCAGCATTGGATTTGTAACATGGTAAGTGATGGAAGGATTGGTGGATGCGGTAGAAGGATGGACATTTGGTTTTGCATTTTGGACAACATGAGGATTGGTATATGTCATGTGTTGAGTGACGATGGGTAATCCTTGAGTAGTATAGGATGGATTGATGGTTTGCAAAGGATTATAGGAAGATGGTAGATTTCATGTAAGTGATCAACATAAGAGACTGCAGTGCTAGGATTATCTTGTGAAACAATAGGCAGGTCACTCATGTCAATGAGACTAACATTAGGATTGTATGATGTCTTGGATGGATCCGTGGAGATTGTGGAGACCATATTAGCAGTGATAGGAATATGGGATGTGGTGTCCACATGTGATGCAATGGGAGTAGTAGATTGCAATGGTTGTGAAGCTTGGATAGTTTGTGTGGTTTGGATAGCTTGGGAAGCTTGCGGAATATGGGATATGGGGATAACTTGTGATTTTTGAGGAACTTGCACTTAGGCAACATGGACAGCTTGTGTTACTTGAGGCACAGATATGGTCATGGTAGGAGAAGGAGTATGTTGGGAAACATGGAAACATGGAATGTTCAGATTTTGTGAGAGGAAAGAGAGTACATTAGTTGGAGTTATCAAAGGTTCTATACTGTACTCCGAGCATGGTGGGTTGAATGAAGTAACAATAGGCAATGAAAGAGATGGGTTGGAAGATGGATTTTGTAGCATGGTATGTGATGGTGTGGCTATAGTGGATGGTCCCTTTGCAACAACAGCAGGAGTGCTTGGATCATGCTCTCGAATAGCGGATATGTCAAAGTCTCTTGGTAGTTTGGCTTCCATATGGGCAAGTTGCAAGAAGTAGCGATTAGGATCAAATAAAACAAGCTTCTCAACTTGGTCCCATACATGTGTGTCTTGATAGTTAGAAAAATCCTCTTGGGAATGCTCTTCATAAGTCGTTGTGAAGGGGTGTGATTGCACTTGATGTGATGACTTGCCAATGGTGTACCCATGGGGTACAAACATATGAGAAGGCATGTCGGTTGTAAATTGAGTTGCAGCTCTAAGGGGTGTTGACTGTGATTGTTGCATCTTGGCTTCCATCTCAGCTCACAGTTTCACTTCCATTTCAGCTCTATATTGGGTCATAGTTTGAGGCATGATGGTTGATGTTGAAAATTGGACTTTAGATTGTAAAGATTTGAGACCCAAAAAGATGATGGTTTGCTAATTTGGTTGTTTGTTGTTGGGTTGCTTAGTTGTTGGTTGCTAGTTGTTGGGTTACTTGGTTGAACTTCCCTAGAGAATAGCTCACACACTCAAGGGAAAAGCTATTTGTTAAGGTTGTTGTTTTGCTAATGTTGCTAAGGCTAAAGCCAAAAGATGATGTTTTGTTGATTGATTAGGTTGATTGTTTGATGTTTGGTTTGCTGGTTTAGGATCTCAAGAAGATGGAAAGTTCATAAAGTCTAATTGTTTGGTATGCTCAAAGTAGGAGACAAATTCTAGGTATCTAGAAATGATCAGAAGTAGGTCTGAAAGCTAATGCTAAAGCTATGAAAGCTGGAAATGTAGCTGATTTAGCTAAGTTACTAAGATTTACTGGTATTTAGCCACAGGCGACAAGTAATAACTCAAATGCGACTCAGAAAATGGCAAAAGTGACTAATAATAACTTAAAAGTGATTTGGTTTTGGTTCAGGTAATAGGCTAAAGTATTAACCAGAGGCTAGCAATTGTTGTTCAAAAGCGATTCAGTTTATGCAAAAGGTGACTAAATGCTGGTTAAAAGCAATCTATTTTTCTGTAAGTGGGTAGTTAAAGCTCAAAAGTGGTCTGTGTTTGTCAAGAAATATGTCTGAATTATGTTTTTGACAAGAAAATAGTAATTTCAGTCACTCACACTCACAACAATCACAAACTTTTACAACCTAGGCTAGGAAAGGGCTGTATTTGTTGAGTCCCCTAGCCATGCTTATTCAAAGTGGATAGCTTCAAGATCTTGGTAGCACCGGCTCCTCTCCACGGCACACACTTCTCACGCATACCAAGATTCAGGTTTCCCAAGGCTTGTCCCCCCACGAAACCTTAGTATTATCCTTGCTATCTCTATTAAGAACCACGTGAATCAGGGCAGCTTCAAAGGTCCCACCTTTTGTGTCAACAAATAGAAGAATTTTGGCTACTACACAATGTTGCTAATAAGGGCATCCGTTTGGGTGGCTATAATGTGGCAGTGCTACTCTCCGTTATGGAGTCTCCCAGCCTTCAAGGGTTACACCTTGAAGGGTTTTGGGGAAGGTTGGTTGTCAGTATAATACAACACCCATTGTTTGTGGCTTTCAACACAAACACTTTTCTTATATAGCGGTTCAGAAGGCCTTGGCTTTAGCCTGTTATCACTTGGGTCGTACCCCTTCTCACACCGACAAGGCAAGCCCTCTAAAGATAGTAACAAGTTCTCATGCACCCAAGATTGATTTGGTAGGCAAGGGGAGAGGATACTTTTTCTATTAAATTTGGGTTACAAACATGCACATGCAAGTAATCAAGAAAGATAAATCAAGCACGTAGCGAGCAATGATTCTTTTTAAGCACCAAGCCTAAATGTTCCTACATTAGTGAAAAATCACAAGTCTTGGACCGATCGAAGCTGCAACAGATATGTTAGTAGTTTGATAACCTCTTTTTCTTGGACAATCGATAAGATGCTACACGAATACCCAATTAGTAGCCAAGAAAACCAAATTACAAATGATACACTGAAAGTGACACTGTTACCAGAGGCGATCAACTTTTGATCAGGAGTGATCTATATTCTACTGCAAGCAAAATGTTACAAATTAGAGGCGACGCCAGTAAAGCCAAATGTGAAATGATAAGGCTCATAAGTGATGCAAAAAGGTAATAGGTGATTACTTACAGATCAGAAGCGACCTAGATCTATGAAAAAAACAAGATAGAACAAAAAACCCTAGTTTCACATAAAGCGATCCAAATAGCTAAAAGAGATCATTGTCAAATTAAAAGTGATGCAAATAAGAACATAAGCAACCATTGTTAGCTTGTAAGCAATGCAAAAAAGGTAATAAGAGACTACTTTTCACTTAGAAGTGATCTAAAAAATTCTGTAAGTGACTGATTTCGGCCTAAAAGCGATGCGTATAATCGGACAGTGATAGGTTTTAGCTCAGAAGCGACTACAACTTGCTGTAAGCGCTCACAAAATCTGATCTTCACAAAAACAACTTTAAAAAGAAAAGTTAATCAAGGATGTGAGTTCCACCAGGGGTGCCAAAATGTGATAGGTAAAAATCAAGTTAAATTTGGATGTGTTTTGCTCAAGTTATCATGTGCATTTTAAGTTTGAAAGTACACTAAACTTTGACAGAGAAATTACCTATTGAAATGGTAGAATTACCTAAATATATTGATTCCACTACGTAGTTTACAAAGTTAGCTTTCCAACGCCTATAAAAATGCAAAAATCTGATATGATATACAAAAGTTATGGCAGTTTTAAAAAAGAAAACTATTTTAAGCTTTAAAACACTATTCACGGCCTGAAAACACTGTTCACGGCCTGAGAAGTACTGTTCATCACCAAAAATACTATTCACTACTAGAAATACTATTTATCATTGGAAAGCACTGTTCACTGTCGAAAACACTATTCATGACCGGAAAGCACTGTTCACCGCTAAAAAATACTATTCATCGTCGGAAGCACTGTTCACCGTTGGAAACACTATTCATCACCGGAAGTACTGTTCACTACCAGAAGTATTGTTCCTTATCAAGAGCTCTCCATCTTTGTAGATAAGCAGTGAAAATCTCACCACTTCGTTGTTTGGTGTTGCAAAGGTCAAGCATAGTGATCTCATGTTCTACATTGTATGAGAAGTGGGCGACAAATTTCTCTGAAAGATCAGTGAAATTGGATATGGAGCCATAAGGTAAGTGCATAAACCATTCTAGAGCTTGTCCTCCTAGGCTTCATGGAAAAAGATGAAGGAGGAATTGGTCATCATAGGTGACTTCTTGGTTGAGGTTTTGGATGAAAATATGGACGAGTTGTTTTTCGGGGGTTGTTTAAGGCAGCCTACTAGCAAGGGCTCTCCATCTTTGTAGATAAGCAACAAAACTCTCACCACTTTGTTGTTTGGTGTTCAAAAGGTTGAGCATAGTGATCTCACGTTCTACATTGTATGAGAATTGGGCAAAAAATTTCTCTGAAAGATCAGTGAAATTGGATTGGAGCCATAAGGTAAATGCATGAACCATTCTAGGGCTTGTCCTTCTAGGCTTCGTGGAAAAAGACGAAGGAGGAATTGGTCATCATAGGTGACTTCTTGGCATGCCATGAAGAAGTCCTTGATATGGTCACGAGGGTCTCCTTTTATTGTTGACAGAATATCTCAATATGATGAAGTTCCTTGCATTTCCATCTACCCCAATAGCCTAGGTGCTAATCCATGAGCCTAGGTGCCAATCTCCACCCCTCCATGGCCTAGACACCAATCCATGAGCCTAGGTGCCAATCCCCACCCCTCCATTACCTAGGTGCCAATCCATGAGCCTAAGCACCAATCGCCACCCCTCCATGGCCTAGGCGCCAATCCATAAGCCTAGGCACCAATACATGAACCTAGGTGCCAATCTCCACCCCTCCATGGCCTAGGCACCAATCCATGAGCCTAGACGCTAATCTCCACCCCTCCATGGCCTAGGGTCTCCTTTTCCTTTGTATTTATCAAATTTTGGCATTTCAAAGTGTTGAGGAAAAGGTGTGACATAGAAGATCAACCTACGCATGATGCCTGTTTGCCAGGTTTTCATCATGGTACTTATCCAAGGCACCTGTTTGCCAGGTTTTCACCATTAGACGAAGGGATTTTTCTTTACTTATTTTTTCATCATTTTTTTTAATTTTTTATTTTTTTTTGTTTTTTAACTTTTTTTTTGTTTTTTGACTTTTTTTTGGATACTTGACTGGAAGAAGGTGGATATGGACGAGATGGACTCAAGTGTCTAGCTCCATGAAAGGTGATAGTCCCTCTAGAAGGATGTCATTGCATGGACCATGTCAAGTGTACCCAGAGATGTTGGTAGGGGATTGCATGAAAGATTTAGATAGAGATGGAGTAGGTAGATATTGGATTATGGAAGGTGTGATAATGGATTATGATGTGGATTATGGAGGGAAATAGTGGACTGTGATGTGGATTATAGAGGGAAAATAGATGGAAGGCTTAGCCAAAAGCATGAACCATAGGAAATTGATGGGTGAGATATGTAGGATAACAGTTGAAGGATGGGGAGATGGAGGTTGATGGAATTGTTGCAGGATGGAATGGAACCATGACCAATGGCTACACACACTATGATAAACGTTGAAGATTTTGATGGGATGGTGGTGTGGGAAGTAATGGTGTTGTTCACTTAGGAGATGGATGATGTAAACATTTGGGGACGCACGTAGACTTAGTATTTTTATAATTTTATCTTTTCATGTGGGATGGAGGATTTTGCTACTTTTCAATGGAATGGACGGAAGTAGATAGTTGGGATTCGCGAGAGGTGGATCCCTCATTTGACTTGATGGCTTGTTTCTTGGGGACCCATACCATTTTAGTTTTTGACTTTGCTTGTGGAGGTATGGTTTGGGATATATGTGGCTTTTGTGCAGCTTTTGAGGTAATTGCTTGTTGCTTGGGGACCCACACCTTTTTCACTTTTGCTTGGAGGTGTGTGGGTGTATGTAGCTTTAGGGATGGATTTTTCTTTGATTCTTTGCATTTGTGCCCAAAAGCATTAGTGTAGGATATTTTTCTTTATGGGTAGCGGCATCCAAATTTTTGCTTTGGAATCCCATGGGTATGGTGGAAGTGGGGTTGGTAGAAGCTCCTTGTTTAGACAATATGTGCATTTGCTGGTCATGATTAGGGTTTTTAGAGGGCTTATGGATGGATGGATAAGGTGTTGGAAGTAATGGAGGTAGGTTTGATGAAGGGATATTAGGAGTTAGAAGAAGCAGAGCTAAAGTTGATGGTGGGAGGTGTACGGTCACATCTTTTGCGATTTGTAGGATGATGGAGGTGGAATGGCGACATATGTTTTAGGAATATGATAGGGTTTGTGATGGAAAGTGGTGAATTTAAAATGGATGGAGGAATTACCAACGTCATTAGATTGTTGACCTTGAGGTGTGTATCCAAAGCCATGTGAGTGCAGAGGGATCTTGACGTGGATTGGCTCCAAAATACCTTGTTCAAGAAGGCCTAAGCCTTTACCTTGATAGTTCATGTTTTGGAGGATGTGATTGACAATGGGACTAGGTGTAGGTGGAACACTAGACATGAGCTCCTTATTAGATGGAGAAGGTGAAATGGATAAGGGTTGTTGGTGTTATAAGGAGGAACACTCATGGATAAAGGTGGATAGACCAATAGGATAGGATGGTGGATGTGAAATAGGGTCAATAGTGGATGCGGAAGGATCATTAGGATCTTGCTTATGTTCATTATGATCCAAAGGATTTGTTTGATCTTCTATGCTTATGTGTTCTTTGAGGCACATGTCTCATTATGAGAAGTGGAAGTTTGGGGAACATGAGTAGGTGGAGGATGGATAGGAGCAATTTGGATATCTTGCTCATAAATGGGTATGGGAGAAGGGATAGATGGAGTGATAACCTCTTGACGATGAATTGCATAAAGTTTGGCTACAAGGCTCATTGTGGTTTTCATGATCACATATAGAATCTTGATCATAAAGGTGAGCATAAAAAAAATAATTTGGCTACGAATGGGATACATTTGCTCATGAATAAGGTTATGATCATAAGTAATATCTTGATCGCATAAAACGTATAGTCCATGGATAGTTTGAACTTAGAGATGCTTTGACCTTGATTTGGATGAAGGCTTGGTGTTTCCACATGTGTTGGATTATGCTCTTGACATGGCTCTTGGATTACTTGGATGGAAGGGGATGACTCTTGGATAGGCTTTTGCTCAATAACATCAGGGTATGATAGGTCTTGATGTGGACTCATGAGAGAAGTCTTTTCAATAAGCTCAATGGTTTGTGGGCCACATGGTGGAGTTGGAGGAATAAGCATGGTATTGGGAGATTCTTTGATAGGCTCATGAATGGGACTTTGATGATAAGGCAAAGATTTATTTCTCGCTAATAGCCAATGTATCACATCCTTTGCTAGGGTATAGGTAAATGGACAATATAGGGGATGGATGATAATGGTAGATGGAGTGATAAGCTTAGGAGTAGGATTTGGATCAAATAGAGTGATAATGAAGTTAGATGGATTGGGGTTTGGATTGGATGAAGGGATAATGAAGTTAGATGGATTGGGATTTGGATTGGATGCAGGGATAGTAGGGCTAGATGGGTTAAGATTGGATGGAGGGATAGGAGGATTAGATGGATTAGGATTAGGATTGGATGGAGGTGCCAAGATAGGACTAGATGGATCAAATGGTTGGTGGGTCAATAGACTAGGAAGGGGATCACATGATGGTGTCAAAATGGGACTAGTAGGCTCATGTGTTGGCATGCGATCAAATGGTGATAAAGGGTGTTCATAGGATGTAGTGACTAGATTTGTATCTCCCTCATCAATGGCTATTAAGTCTTGTAGCATAAGCAAACTTAAGGATACTTGGTTTATGTACAAAGAGTCACTTGGACTTGAGTCAAAGGTTATTAGATCTTGTTTCTTAGGTGGACTTAAGTCAACTAGTTCTTGTTGCAAAAGTGGACTTGGGTTCACTTGATTTATGTACAAAGAGCTAATTGGACTTACATGTTCGTGTTGTAGGGGCCATTGATAGTCTTGTGAATGGGTTTGATGAAGAGATGAAATGGTAGGATGTGTAGGTAAAAGATCTTGGGGTACGGGTTGTTGTGGATAATGGTAGATATTGGAAGAAATAGGGTATGGTGATGTGGCATTGTTATGGGAAAATGTAGGATAAGGTGATGTGACATTGTTATGGGAAGATGTAGGATAAGGTGATGTGGAAGTGATTTGAAATGCGGATGGATTAGATTGGTGGGGAATAAGATAAGGTGATGTGGAATTATTATGATATGTGGATAGATTGGATTGGTGTGAAACAAAAGGAGATGTCACATAGGAATGAGGTGGAATTGTTTGGTGTTGAATGGATAAGGGATGCTGATGTACTTGTGGGGTTTGACATGTGTCAAAGAGGTGCTAGGCCTATGCTATAAAATGTTGCATATGAGGTGATTGCCCTGCTTGAAGTTGAAGTTGTTGAATTATGTTATGGACACGTTGAATCATTTGTTGGCTTAGGGGTGATTGGCTTGGTTGCACTTGGTGAAGTAAGTCAATGAGGTCATGTACTAGGTCTTCTAGGGTTGACATGGTGGAAAAAGCTATGGATTAGACTTATGCAACAAAGTTGAGACTCTTGGATTGAGTGGTTTTCTTGATTGATTGATGAGATTGGCTTGGTTGATTGATTGGATTGATTTGATCAGTTGGTTGATTGGATAAGATTATCTCCCAAGAGATAGACTCATGAACTCAAGGGTAGACAAGGTTGGTTGATAATACTGATATGATCAAATGCTAGATAAGGACCAAAGCCAAAGGACAATGTTGGTTGATTGGATCAATGTTGGATAGCCGATGTAGTCTTAAAAAGGATGTAGGGCTCAAGAAGTCCAATGATATGATATGGTCAAACTAGATGGGATAGTGTAGAATGGTGTGGTTAGATGACTTGGGTTGATCAAGATTGGGTTGATTGGGATGTGGAAGGATTGGATGACTAGGATGACTTGGTTTGGAAGGATTGGGATGAAGTGTAATGATTAGGAAATGTGTTATGACAAGTAGGCTAGTAATGATGTGGTGATATCAAACACAAGATCTCACATACACATGCATGCATACCAAACACAATGATCAATGCGTACACCCTAGGCTAGGCAATGACAATATCTGTTGGGTTCCCTCTTGGTTTTACCCAGCCGCGCCTACTTATGATGTATAGCTCCAGGAACTTGGGGCACGGACTCCCCCTTACAGTGCACTCATTTCTCAGGCACACCAAGTTACAAGTCCTCAAGACACGCAGATCTTGAGGCACCTTACTATCTCTACCATAAGCTATGAAAATGTGGGACGACTATTAGAGTTTCCTCCTGTACCAATAGATAGGGGTTTTTGGCTGCTACACTAAGGTTTCTAATTAGGGTTTCCATTCAGGTGGCTATACATGTGGCGATTCACTCCGTTAAGGAGGCTTCCTAGCCTACAGAGGTTAGGCTACAGGGTTTTGGGGGAAACATTCGTCGGTATAGCAGAACAACACCTGTCATTTGTGACTTTCATCACAAACGCATTATTTATATAGTACCTTGGAATGGTTTGGCTTTGACCTATTTCTTCTTGGGTCGTACCCCTTCTCACAATGGGAAGGTAGGCCCTTTAGAGTTGGCAATGATTTCTCGTGCACCCCAGATCCATTGGTTAGGCAGGGGAAAGGATACTTTCATTGCTAAATCAGGTTACAAACATATTCAACAAGAAAGCAAAGAAATGAAAAGAAGACACAGAGTAGATAGAGTTAATTTTAATGCCTAAAACCAAATGTGCTTACTTTAGTGATAAATGATTGTTCTTTGATCACTCGAACCTGTAGAAGATAGATAAGTAGTTTGTTTTCTCCATTCTTTGACATGCGTGTTTGATAAGCTGCACAGATAAAATGTTAGCTGCCAAAGATATGATTAGATAAAAACTTGAAATGATGATCTAATATATCCAAATAGATAGCAAAAACAAAAAGTTCAAACAATCTATGCAATTTAAAAAAAAATCGTTAAATTTGGATGTGTTTTGCTCAAGTTATCATGTGCATTTTAATTTTGAAAGAAGACTAAACTTTGACAGAGAAATTACCTACTGAAATGGTAGAATTACCTAAAGATATTGATGCCACTATGGAGTTTGCAAAGCTTTTCAATGCCTATAAAAATGCAAAAATCTGATATGATATGCAAAAGTTATGGCAGTTTTAAAAAAGCAAACTATTTTAAGCTTTAAAACACTATTCACGGCCTGAAAACATTGTTCACGGCCTGAGAAGTACTATTCATCAACTGAAATACTATTCACTACCGAAAATAATATTCATTGCCGGAAAGCACTATTCACTGCTAGAAACACTATTCATCGTCGGAAATACTATTTCAATACGGGAATGCACTATTCACTGTTAGAAATAATATTCATTGCTGGAAGCACTCTTCACCGCTAGAAACACCACTCACTGCTAGAAGTACTATTCATTACTGGAAAGCATTGTTCACTGTCGAAAACACTATTCATCGTCGGAAAGCACTATTCACCACTGGAAACACTGTTCATCACCCTACAAACATTTGTTTAAATTTGATCTGCAGCAAAAATGGTCAAATTATATGTTTTTCTTCACCTCTTGGGCCTTTTGGATGCAACCGTGATGTATGTTTTAGGCCTAGAGATCACCTGTAATAGATCCTTGCAAAAACTCACAAACAAAGGTTAGATGAAAACGCAAATTTTTAAAGCAAAAACCTACAAAAACTAATGATTCAGTCCCATCGGGTGTGCCATTTTGTGTTGGGTAGAAATTGACAAGATCAAACAAGAGAGAGATTAGATTCAACCCAAACTCAAGAAATCAAAAACACAAAAATGAAATAAAGACATGCAAACCAAAATGATATCACATGGGTTGAACAATTCCTTGTTGAAAATGTGGGTTGCTCACAATCTGCAGCATGACAGTAATAGCGATTTGATGGGATTGAGATTGATAGTGGAAAATAGGTAGGTGATGGATGAGGAGGAAATTCGACAGAGTGACGGCACTTGAAGATTCATCCATGCAAATGGCATGAAAATGAGTGAATTTATAGGCAAGATATGAGAGAAAATGGAAGGATAAACATTCCAATTTACAAGTGATAATTGAATTGAAAAGTTGCTATGCAACTTGGGAGAGAGAATGGAAGGTAAGTGAATTAACTAGAGAGGATTTGAGAGATGAAAATGGTAAGCGATTTTAATTAATTAAGTGACATGCATGAATAATTAAATAAATAGTAAATATTTATTTAATTATAGGATGAAAGGTGGGATTAAATAAATAGATAAAATTTATTTATTTAATAAAGTGAGGGATGGGATAAATTAAATAAATGTTATATTTATTTAATTTATTAGAGGAAAATGGTAGATTAGGTGAGGATATAGAGTATCTAGGGCAAAGATGCTTCAAGATGCTTAACTAATGTGATGTTGCAACAAGTGGACAATTTCGGGTGTCTACACTTTGCACTACAATCTTCTCCCCTAGGTGTTCAATTCAATGGTTTTGCTTGAGGACAAGAAAAAGTCTAAGTTGGGGGGAATGATGGACTGAATTATTGACCTCTTTTTATGTTGTTTTATATGCTTTTAGAATTTTTCCATATGATCCTCCAGACCCTTTACAAACATTACCATCATTATATGTTATCTTTTTATATACTTTGCAATACTTTGAACCTATGTTATTAATATGGAATATAGTGATGATATTATCAATTGAATGATTTAAATATGAGTAGGTATGCAATATAGATGGAATCCTATGGTTTAGTCATGAAGGTTATTTGTGTGCATATGCCTTGTGAATTAACCCATGTGCAGCAAGAATGTGTCATCAAGGCAATGAGCATATGCAACGAAGTTGAAGACAGGAGAATTAAAGGAAGTGAACTTGAATGCCAAACATGCAGGTAACTGGAGGATGAATGTGAACCATCATAAACAAAAATAAATGTAGAAGAGGAAGAAGACTTGTTTCAAACACAGCTTATGTGTGTTCTTCGTGAGATTTGTTGCATAAGAATTATTGTTGGGATAGGACTCTGCTTCCTCTGTTTAGTTAGATTAATAAATTGATCTCAAACCTATATCTTAGTATCTAGGAATGGATTGATGGTTGAAGTTAGTTAGTAGTTGCATAAAAATCTCCCATTTCTGTATAAGTTAGGAGGGATGAGTTAGATATCAAGTTAGTTATTTTGTTTTCTAGTTACTCAGTTGTTACTCTATTTTCTATATTGGAAGATGTAGACATGTTTTATTAAGGAATGTCATTATTGAATACTATGTGAAAGAGATTTTGTTTATAATATGAAGTGAATGAAACCATGTGTTATGAAGATGCATAAGAACCTAAATTAGATTTGATTTCTAGTTAAGTGAGTTAGTCCCTTGAGCCAGCCACTCAAGTTATTGATCCTCACTTCATTTATTTCCTTGTTCCTTTATGCATTCATTGTTAAATCTGCTTTTCATTTGCATATAGATATATCACGAGTCACTTAGATTTCTTTGATTATCAAATCACAAGTAGTATGGTTCATGACCAAGTGCATGCTTTATCAACTTTAAGTCCTCCAGAGGTTAGCATTAGTTCTCTTATCATTTTGAATGTTTTGAGTTAATTTTGTAATTTCCTATTGATAACAGTCATCTACAACTTATGTTGTAGGTACACATAGCCACTAGATTATGTATTTGTTTTTACTGTTCTTGCATTTCTATGAATTCTAGCAAAGTAGAATAGCCTAAATAGGTTTGGATATTATAGTTTAGGAAGAATGTGAGCCTTGAAGGCACATATAGTGCAATGCCATCATAAGTTGCTTATGCTCCTTGGTTTATAATTTAATGTACAAATGCAATGATAGAATGGATTGTTCAAATAGGTTTACCCCTGAATTATGTTAAGTCTACAACACATTAGTTTTCCTCTATAGCATGTGCATGAAGTTTGTAGTTGAAATGCAAAATGAGTTTGAGATGTCTATGTTTGGTGAAATGAATTTATTTTTAGGTCTATAAATTAATCAATCAGATAAAGGAATTTTCATATCTCAGACCAAGTATGTGAAAGAGTTGTTGAAGTTGTTTGGGATGAAAGACTCTAAACCAGTATGTACTCCCATGGTAACTAGCTACAAGTTGAGAAAAACTGATGAATCACCCAAAACTAATCAAAAAAGGTACATATCCATAATTGGAGGATTGATTTATCTAACTCAAACCATGTTGAAATGCACTAGACAACTGAGAGGGGGGGTGAATCAGTTGTCCCTAAAACTTTGAACAATTATGAACATCATCTCTTCAAACACTTATTTACTATTATTCAGATTTAAGCATGAAAGCATGAAATAAGAAGCCCAACACAATAACACATGAGACACTAGATTTTTACGTGGAAATTCGTATAAGGGAAAAACCACGGTGGGTGTCAGCCCACAAGATATATAAGTTATAGCAATACCCAAATATAGAGGCTCATTGTTTTAGGTCTCACTGCTCGAATTGCTCACTGCAAATGTTGAGGCTCACTACTAAGAATGACTCACTACCAAGGATGACCCACTACCAAGAGGTGGCTCATTGCCAAAAGATGGTGAACTAATTTGGTAGCATCAACTCCATGCCCAGGTTTAGTTCCATTGAAGCACATTATAACTCCTCTACTCTACTCTTTTACACCTTCACACTTATCTCTTCATTTTCATTCAATGACATCTTTTTTGCAACTAAATTACATGCTTTTATACAATTCATCAACCTTGGAATGTACATCAAGGTCGACATTACATTCATCAACCATTGGAACATTCTCCAAGGTTAGCACTACAATAATACAAAGAAATAAGTCTAGACCTAAACAAGATTTTCTAAGGTAAATATGTATGTGGATCAGATTATGCCTTATCTAGGACTCAAATGCAATCTTCCATACTATGACATGCTTCCATAATCTTTAATGCATCTTTGCAAGAAGTGAAGACAACCAAGTCAGCCAAGACTAGTGTTAACACCAGGTCTTCAAAGAATAGACTTTATCCACAATCCAAATTTCTCTTTGTAGACCAATCTAAAGGTAGGAATACAATCAAAAGATATCCACAAGCACATTGTAATCACCAGGAACAACCGCACGATCTCTAACCACTCTATCAAGAAGATTCTTCAAACTGGAGCACAAGAACAACACTGTCATCCACTGTCATAAAGAAAGGATAGCTTGCGGACCACCAAATCATGAACCATTGGAGTTGAAGGCACTTATCATCATTCCAAACTTAACTATAGAACTACATATCATAATACTTAAATGCAGAGGAATGCGGAGTAAAATGCCTTTTCCTTGTCACCAGTGAATACTCAGAAAAAAGTAGTTTTTATTCTGGTGAACATAACTCACTCAGATCTTTATACTGATGGCTCAAACATGAGATATAGCATCTTCAAACATGCCTCTAAATAACTTTCAATCCACAGACAAAGATATTCATTCTACTAGAAATGCAGAGCAATCTACTAGATTGTTCTTCAGTAAACAAAGATACTCTTCCGCACACTATTTCCACTGCAGGAGCAAATTTTCTCAAAAGCACTTAGATACTCAATATCTAGATCACTTACTCATTTTCTCCAACACTTCCATGAGCCAATACAAAGCATCTAACTTATCAAATTAGAAGCATAGTTGACATCAATGACAACACAAATATGTTGACATCAATGACAACACCGACTAGGCACATACTTGCAACAATCTCCCCATTTCATTGATGGAAACATATGATGTGAAAATTTGAAAAGATCATCAAGACAAGATTCTTCCCCTTTCTCTTTACACATCTACACTCTTTCCCCCCATGAGTTTTTTACATGATTTCTTTTCCCCTTTGACATCAATGGCAAAGGGCACATACTTGCATTTTGTTGTTCTGATACAACTAAACTTTTCGTTGTTATCAACACTTTCTTTGTTAGGAACATCTAGTTGCTCCCCCTAAGAGGTAGCTCTCAAAACATCAATCCAGATCAATGATTGAGACTCTAGACACCACTGGATTGATGCATTCTTATGCATCTTAGTTTAGAGCAGGAAGGGTAATTACCCCTAACTTTTCTTTGAGGTACTCAAAGGTACCCTTAGGTAGAGGCTTAGTGAATATGTTTTGCAATTTAATCCTTTGTGGACACATATTCCATCTTTAATTCATTCTCTATCACCTTTTCTCTCAAAAAGTGATACCTTATTGATATATGTTTTGTTCTTGAGTGCATCACTGGATTCTTTGAAATGTTTATAGCACTTGTATTGTCACAAAAGATTGCAATTAGATCTTCATACATAACCCTTATATCCTTCAAAGTTTGTTTCATCCATAATACTTGAGTACAACATGTTGCTGCAATATACTTTGCTTCTGCAATTGACAAGGAAATTGAATCTTACTTTTTGCTCAACCATGAAACCAATTTATTACCCAAGAAGAAAGCACCTCCACTTTTACTTTTCATGTCATCAACATCTTCGGCCCAATCTACATCTATATATGCATTGAGAGTGAAATCATTGTCTTTTGGATACCATAAGCCATGATCTAATGTGCCTTTCAAATATCTCAAGATTCTCTTAACTGCCATCACATGAGACTCTCTAGGATCTTCTTGAAATCTTGCTACAAGACAAACTGCATGCATTATATTAGGTCTGGATTGAGTTAGATAAAGTAATCCTCTAATCATGGATATCTACCTTCTTTGATTAGTCTCGGGTGATTCATCATTTTTACTCAACTTGCAACCAATCACCATGGCAGTACATACCAGTTTAGAGTCATCCATTCCAAACTTCAATAACTCCTTCACATACTTAGTCTGAGATATGAAGATTCATTTATCTAATTGAGTAATTTATAGACCTAAAAAGAAATTCATCTCACCAAACATAGACATCTCAAACTCTTTTTGCATTTCACCAGCAAATTTCATGCACATACCTTCATTGCCTCCAAAGTTGATGTCATCGACAAAGACTTCAACAATCAAAATTTCATCACCATTAATCTTGAAATAGAGATTATTGTCAATAGTACCTTTATTGAACCCTAACTGCAATAAGTACTTATCCAACCTTGCATACCAGGCTCTAGGAGCTTGCTTGAGTCCATACAATGCTTTCTTGAACCTGCATACCATATCACCTTGATCTAATAGTTGGAATCCTTCTAGTTTCTCAATGTAGACTTCCTCTTCCAACTCACCATTTAGAAATGTAGACTTCACATCCATCTAATACACTTTGAAATCTTTGTGAGCTACAAATGCCAGAAATATTCTGATTACTTCAATCTAAGCTACTATAGTAAAAGTCTCTTCAAAATCTATTCCTTCAATTTGAGAATATCCTTTACACACAAGCCATGATTTATTCCTTACAACTTCTCCATTTTCATTCATCTTATTCCTGAAAACCCATTTGGTTCCAATAACATTTTTGTCAACAGGTATATGAACTAATTCCCAAGTTTCATTCTTCTCTATCTGCATTAGTTCTCCCTTCATTGCCATTACCCAATTTTCATCATTGCTAGCTTCATTCATAGTTTTTGGTTCAACTGTAGAAAGAAAATAGTAATTCACTTGTTCTTCTATAGTTGTTTTCCTTGTCAGTAGTCCTTTGTTTTTGTCTCCAATAATTTGATCTTTAGAGTGATAGATTCTTACATACCTGGGGGTCCTAGCAGCACTTTTTGGAGCCTTTTTCCTTCACCTTGACTATCTTTGTGTTCAACTTTTTCTTCATATGTTATAGCAGCAGGTTCATCTGATTCATAGCCATTTAGATCTAATGTTCTTCCTTTATCTTCATCCACCTTCACATTTGCACTCTCAACAATCTTTGTCATCCTTTTGTTGTAGCACTAGTAGGCCTTACTCTTGGTAGAGTATCCAAGGAAGATTCCTTCATCACATATTGCATCAAAATTCCCTAGATCTTCATCTCTTCTGATATAGCATTTGCTTCCAAAGACTTTGAAATATTTTACTATAGGAATTCTTCCATACCACAATTCATAGGGAGTTTTAGTACCATTACCTTTCACTTGAACTCTGTTTTGAATGTAGATAGTAGTATTGTATAGCTTCTTTCCAGAAAACTTCTAGTAGACCTCCTTCCTTCATCATTGTCCTAGCAACCTCTTGAACTATCATTTTCTTTCTTTCCACAAATCCATTCTGTTGAGGAGTTTGATGGAATTAGACCAGACAATTGAGAGGGGGGGTGAATCAATTGTCCCAAAATTTAACCTTTTCTTCCTTTTAATCTTCTTACACAATTTGCAAATTGATTAATGATGTAAACATTAAAGCATGAAACAACATCACATAAGAAGAAACATAATCAACACATTTGACACCAAGATTTTTGACGTGGAAACCCGGTTAAGGGAAAAACCATGGTGGGTGTTAGCCCACAAGATTTGTACCCTGTTAAAAGTACTTTAAAAGATTGGGAAGGCATTTGCCTTTAGGCTCACTGCCTACAAGAAATTTAAGTTTAACACAGAAAGAATTAACTAAGAAATAGCATCTACTTCATGCCTAGTTCAGTTTCATTGAATGTTCATAAAACTTTTGTTCTACTTCCAAACTTTTCTTCACTAACTCCTCACTCTATTCTACTTTTGTTCTTTTGCTTCTCCTCTTCTTTGTTCTGCTCCTAATCCTTTCTTCAGATTTATAATTTTCGCTCAAGGATAATTTTCCATGACTCAACTACACTCCTTTATATGCTTCATCAACCTTGGAATAAACATCAAGGTCGGCACACCAAACATCTTACTTAATGCGAATCACTAAGCTATTGGCCAAATATAGCTAAGACTTGAATCTTCTTTCAACAACATGCCATGCTCCAGAGAATTGCTTCTGGAACATCCACAATATACTTGAATCATCCGGTCAGCAGGACTAGGAAGAATAGTAATATCAAGAAGGAAATCTTCACCAACAAGTTCAAACTTCAATACAAACCTCCAACACAGCAGTCACACAATCCAAAGACCTCCACAAGCACAATGAATTTAACAAAAACATCTACACTCCTCTAAATCATCAGAATCACTTGCATCTTCATCTGAAACCTCAAGAATACTATCTTCCATGACTGTCATCTTAGAAAGATTGCTTACAGACCTCCAAACCACAAACCACTTGAATGGATGAAACACACTAACTTCCCAAACATGCCTCTAGATCTATAGATCATTATTTGACATATCTAAAAGGATCCAAACCACTTCTCTGTCACTCTGTCTCTTCTAAATATTGCAAAATTAGTTCTACTCAGATGGCCATAGTTTCTTCAAATCTTCATGCGAACCTCTCAAATCCTGACTAGAGCTGCTTCACTTAATCCTCTATACTTCCATATGATCCACATCGATTGATCTTTATTAATTTTCTCAATATCCTCAACATTCCAGTCTTCTAGTCAGGCAACAAGATAGGATATGGTTGACACCAATGGCAACAAGAATATGTTGACATCAATGACAACACCGATTAGGCACATATTTGCAACAATCTCCCCCTTTATCATTGATGGAAACATATGATGTGAAAAACTAATTCAACCATCAAGACAAGAGCTTCTCCCCCTTTCTCTTATCACTTCTACAACCACTATCTTCACTGCTCCTCCTTTCACCAGCAACTAGTTTTTCACATGACTTCTCTCCCCCTTTAACATCAATGGAAAAGGGCACATATTTGCAGTCTTTTCTCCTTAGTTTGTTTCAGACCAAACTCAAAAATTGCATGCAGACTACTTCCTCTGAGTAGTGCTTCCTTAACATCAATCTGGATCACAAGATATGACTGTGAATTCCACCAGACTGATGCACTCTAGTGCATCTTAATTCTGATCGGGAGGGGTAATAACCTCTAACTTCTCTCTGAGATACTCAAAAGTATCCTTGGGAAGAGGCTTAGTGAAAATATCCACAATCTGATTGTTTGAAGACACAAACTCTAACTTAACTTCATTCTCATTTACCTTCTCTCTCAAGAAATGAAACTTGATGGATATGTGCTTTGTCTTTGAATGCAACACCAGATTCTTTGAGATGTTAATTGCACTTGAATTATCACAAAAGATTGTAACAGGCTCCTCAAATACCACTCTAATATCCTTCAATATTTGCTTCATCCACAAAACTTGAGTGCAATTACTTGCTGCAGCTATGTACTCTGCCTTTGTAGTAAATGAAGATATTGCCTCTTGATTTTTGTTCAACCAAAAAACCAATCTATTTCCCAAGAAGAATGCACCACCACTAGTAATTTTCCTATCATCCACATCTCCTTCCCAATCAGCATCTATATATGCATGAAGAGTGAAGTCATTATCCTGTAGATACCATAATCCATAATCAATTGTCCCCTTGAGATATCTGAAAATTCTCTTGACTACCATAACATGGGATTCTCTAGGATCAACTTCAAACCTAGCAACAAGCCTAACTACATTCATGATATCAGGGCTGGTCTGAGTCAGATAGAGCAGTCCTCCAATCATTGATCTATACCTTTTCTAATTTACCTTAGGGGAGTCATCATCTTTACTTAACTTACATTTAGTTACCATGGGTGTACCCATTTGCTTTGAATCTTCCATCCCAAACTTTTTTAGCAACTCTCTCACATACTTGGATTGAAATATAAATATACCTTTATCTGACTAAGTGATTTGCAGACCTAAGAAGAAATTTATTTCACCAAACATGGACATCTCAAATTCACTTTGCATATGATCAGCAAATGTTTTACACATACTTTCATTCCCACCAAAAATGATATCATCAACAAATACCTCAACAATTAGAATGTGTTCATGATCAATCTTGAAGTAATGATTACTATTAGCAGTGCCTTTGTTGAATCCTATCTTTAGCAAATACCTGTCCAATCTTGCATACTAGGCTCTTAGAGCTTGTTTCAGTCCATACAGTGCTTTCCTCAATCTGTAGACCATATCTTTTTGATCAGGTGACTTAAATCATTCTGGTTGCTTAATGTAGACTTTTTCTTCCAACACTCCATTTAGAAAAGCTGAATTGACATCCATCTGATATACCTTGAAATTTTTATAAGTAGTGAATGCAAGAAATAGTCTGACTGCTTCTATTCTTGCCACCAGAGCAAAAGTTTCTTCAAAATCAATTCCTTCCACTTGAGAATATCCCTGGCATACCAACCTTGCTTTGTTTCTTACAACTTCACCATATTCATTTAGTTTATTCCAAAAGACCCACTTGGTTCCAATCATATTTTTGTCCCCAAGTCTAGGAACAAGATCCCAAGTGTGATTCTTTTCAATTTGCATTAGTTCTTCTTCCATTGCTTTTATCCAGTTTTCATCATTGCAGGCTTCACTTACAAATTTTTGTTCAATCTTTGAAATCAAACAAATCTCTTCTTGTTCTTTAGAAATTCTTCTCCTAGTTCGAACACCTTCATTTCTATCTCCTATAATCTGATCTTCAGGATCCAGTTCAGTCTTACATACCTGGGAGTTTTGGGATTTTCTTGAATTTCTATTTCTTAAACTTGTTCCTTAACTTTGGCATTATCCTCTGGATTTTCCAAATCAAATTGAATCTATGTTTGAGTTTGAACTTGTCTTCCTTGATTTTGACTTTCATATTTATCATCTAATTCATATCTGCAAGACCTGGAATGTCTTTCTTTGCTCTCATCAACTCGAACATTTGCACTTTCAACAATCTTTTTCAATCTTTTGTTAAAGCACCGGTATGCCTTGCTTTGAGTAGAGTAACCCAGAAATATCCCTTCATCACTTCTTGCTTCAAACTTGCCTAGATCCTCATCTCTTTTGATATAGCACTTACTACCAAAAACTCTAAAATATTTTACAGTAGGAGCATGACCAAACCATAGTTCATAAGGGGTCTTACCATAATTACCTTTGATTTGCACTCGGTTAAGAGTGTAGACAACAATACTCACAGCTTCTCTCTAATAGACTTGTGGAACATTTACTTCCATCATCATTGTCTTAGCAGCTTCTTGAATGGTCTAGTTCTTTCTCTCCACAACTCCATTCTGCTGAGGAGTTCTAGGAGTAGATAACTATCTTTTTATTCCTTGCTTCTCACAAAATGAATCAAACTCACCAAAGGTATATTCTCCACCTCTATCAGATCTCAGACACTTTATCTTCACACCAATCTCATTCTCCACCATGACCTTGAACACTTTGAATTTGTTAAGAGCTTCTGATTATTCTTTCAAGAAGGTTACCCACATCATTCGGGAGTAATCATCAATTAGCAACATGAAATATTTGTCTCCTTGTATACTTCTAATTCTAGCAAGACCACAAAGATTAGTATGCACAAGTTCCAACAATCCACTTGATGATTATTCTTTACTCTTGACTGAAATTATATTTTGTTTACCCAGTTGACATTCTATACACATGTTATCAGTAGGTTTTGTTGGCAAGAGACACTGTGTGTCTTCATGAATGTTGTCATTAATGGCAACAAAGTCTATCCCACACATCCGTAGGACATGGTATGTCTATACCAGAAGTCAGATTGAAGAATATTATGGTCTGGTGACTAAGAACAGAGCATGTAGCAAGCTCTGGCAATCAGGTCCAGATCTCTCAGAGGAAGTATCTCAGAAAAGTTTAGACTTGGGGAAGTCAAGAGGAGTACCATGACTGATACATTCTAGAGATTGAGCCTTCGGTGATGAAAGAGTGAAGAGATATGAGCACCTAAGTGTTGGGTTCCTGTTTGGTAGAGTAGACTAAGGAACAACTAACTGGCAGAGCATCAGATCTTAATCTGGATAAGAAATTGATGGTGATCAAGTTTCTTGAGGGATCATTCATGGTTGGCTGACATAATTAATGACTTCTATAAGTATCTCATTGATACGCATCACTTAGTAAGCAAGGATTTAGCTAACATACCAGAGTTTGAGAAAATATTGAGTATTCTAGATGCTGACTAGAAAGATGATGAAACCCTTGGTGCAGATATATATACCAGATGGATTTCGATGTGAAGGTGAGCATTGTGTGTCGTGTGTGCAAAGAAAAGCAGAGAATAGTGTGGAAGCAGCAATACAGGTCTGATATGTGACAAGACAACAACAACAAAGAGGAGGAAGAATGAAGTGCAGTAGATTAGTGTATTGAGCCTAACCCGAACTGAACCTCAGCATATGTGGATGCTTATCATTAGTTCAATCACCTAGTTACTTTCTTTATACCTTGTAGATAGTGAGTCTCTTGTAGGTAGTGAGACTCTTGTGAGCAGTGTGCTTAGGCAGTGAGCCCTAATTGGCAAGTGCCATTTTAAACTTTTATTCTTTTAACAGAGAATACAATCTTGGGTTATTCACCCTGTGGTTTTTCCCTCAACAGGGTTTTCCACATTAAAATCATTGTGTTATGTGTATTGATTTTATTTTTGCTTTCATGGTTATGCATGCTTATATGATTTGATGTTGTACTAGTTGTTAAAGAAGAATAGAAAGTTAAAATAATTAAGATAACTAATTCACCCCCCCTCTCAGTTATCAACAATTGGTATCAGAGCCAAGTTCCTCCAAATAGAGCCTAACAGCTTGAGGAAGATCTAGGAATCTCAATGGCTATGTATGGTATGAGGGAACAACTTCAGTCTGCCTTAGATGATCTTGAGTAGTCTCACTCTGAAGTCAATAACTTGAAGGAAAGACTCAAACAAGCTGATGATTTCATAAATGAACTAAAAGAGAAACTCAGTATCTCTATGAAAAAGAGAAAAGAACTACTTCAACAATTAGCAAGTCAAAGTGAAGCCAATAATTCTGATGAAGATCCGAATGAGAAGAACAGGTTATGTTAGAAGCTATCAAAAGAGGTCATTATGGTAAGACATGAAATGGAATCAGGGGTTATGAAATTCACCCAAGAAATTGAAGATGATCTAAAACAATCTATCAAGGAGAAGTCAGAAGACTGCCACAAAATGGATAGAATAATCAGGCATTTAGAATCTGATCTTAAAGAAGCTAGAGATAATGAAGAACAACTTGAGAATCAGATTGACACTCTTAAAAGGGATCTTCAAATAGAAAATGAATACAAAGAGAAATTTAAGATAATCTCTGCTTAACTTGAAGTTCTTCTTGAAAGCCAAAAGAGGGTAGATGACAAGCAAGGCTTGGGGTATGAGAAAGGTGAAAGCTCCGGATCCGGTCAGAAGAACTCTAGATCAGGAAATCCAAGGAACAGGCCTAGAAGACCTCTGGTAAGGCAGCCAAATGCTCAAAGATATTCATCTTTCAATGGATACTGCCACAATTGCAATAACTTTGGTCATAAAGCAAATCAGTGCAGAAGAAGAATGAATCAGACTACTTCATCCTTCTCTGAATAGTGTTTTAACTATAAGAGGTATAGTCACAAATCTCTTGAATGTAGAAATATGCAAATAAACAATTTATTCAATGGTAGATGCTTTGCATGCAATAGAATGGGACATATGGCTAATCAATGTAGATCGAGGATATCAGTCAAATATGCAAAGAAACGTTGTTTGCTATAATTGCAATAGATCCGGTCATATTGCCAAATTCTGCAGAAATAAGAATCAGGACAAAAGGGGTCCAGTGCATCATAATCAAAACCAAGACAAAGGAAAAGGAAAAGTGAATGCAAATGAAATTCAAAGGGAGATGAACAAGATTTGGGTGAAGAGAAGTACATAAAATGTTGGGGATGGATCCGCACTAGAATCTGGTGCTGATATTCCTTCCGTAAACTAAATAGATGAGTTCTAGATCAGGGGGAGTCACAAAAGAAAACAAGTTCCCCAAGCCAGTCAATTGGTACCTAAAATTGGCACATGGAAAGTTGTGGATTAAAAGGGCTCTCAGAGAAACATCTAAGTAACCTTTGGTAAAGATATGAAAGATCTACAAGGAGTTTGAAAAGGTTAATCATCCAGGATGAATCCTGTTTGACAGTCATCTGGCAAAAGCAGGACCTTCACAATTAGGTCTGGTATAATTCAAATATTTGGATCTGTGGTTAAATGGAATGGTTGGAGAAAGGGAGATACATTGTAAGTTATCATTCTAGGTGCATCTCAATGATCCGAAAAGATCTCTCTCAGAACAAGGAGAACAAGGCAACTAGAATAACTTAAGTTGTGCATTTATTGCAAAATGGAATTAGGGTTTGTACAGAAATAAAATGGTTCTTTTGTTCATCATTTTCACATTTACATTCGAGAAGAAGAGAGAAGGAGCTCTACAACAAAATTGTCTCAAACCTCTTAAAGATCAACCGTAGAAGTCAATTCATCCAGCAATCCAATCTGCCTCATATCGTGAACCCTAGAAGCATAAAAGGTATTTTTTGCTCTTGAATATCTCTCTTTGAATCTTTTGAAAGATGGCTACTCTGAATGTTGTGAAGATCACTGATAGGCCACACCCTAAATTCAAGAAACATCACTACAAATCCCTAGAAGTTGATCCCTTAGGCGCATTTTCTAGCATTCCGCATGTGGTTTTGCATGTAGAAGATGTTAGGGCATACACTCATGTGAATATTGAGGAATTTGGGGAATCTAGGCTGATGGATGTCTATGACAAACAATTAATAGATGAATCATTTGAACTCAAACCTCACTACAAGGCCATCTGGGATAAGCATTTTGGACATTGCATCCATTTCCCCTATTTTGCTAAAGATGAATGGGTCTGGTATGTTTTGAGAAAAATGCATGACAACTTCATGTGGTTGATGAGGCTGTTTAAGATCACAAAAGATGCCATTAGGGCAGTAACTGGATTGCACTCATCCAGTGGGTTGCCTACTCTCAAATCTGTCAAAAACCAAACTGTCAGTGAGGCTACCAGATCAAAATTTGACAAAAGGGCAATGACAATAGCGGACATCATAGATGCGGATATCAAGTTTGCATCTATGATAATTGGCTATAAGATATATCACTCTAGTAGGGAGAATTCTGTATCCGGAACTGCAATCTATGTTGCTTATCAGATGTTAAGGGAGAATGCAGATTATGATCTTTGTGAGCTTCTTCTGAGCCAACTATTGGAAAACCTATAGAAGATCAAGAAGACAAGAAGAACTCATTCAAGTATGGTGGGCTAATACTTTATTTATTCTTTTACTTTACGAATGAGCTACCTAGATCTAGTGGTTGGATATGGCAAAATGACAGACCAATAGCCATACAAATTAGAGATTATATGCATGGGCTTGGTGATGCCAAGGCATAGAATATAACACTCTGGGGCTACTTCAATAATTTTCAAAGTATGATGCAAGCCAGAGAAAGAATCCCCCAATCTGGTGTAGGAGCACCCAATCAACAGTGGCCTTAATGAGGCATTTAACTATTTTATGCTTATTTTTATGTTTTTAATAAGGTCCTAAATGGGCATTTAATGTAATAAGGTATGTTTGACCATTTCTATTATTGTAGGGACACTTGTCAATCTATAGATGACAAGGTTGTTAGTTTGTTAGAGGTTGTTATCTCCTAGCCATTGGGAATCCAATTCTGTACTACCAACTGAGGGTAGTTAAATACCCCAGCTCAGATCGATTTGAGGATATAGATACACAGACACAAAGACAAAGAGATAGGGAGTAGTAGTTATACTATGAAATCAGTTATTTGTATGCATTTCTGAGAGCAATAAAAATAAGATCCTACTGTGCTAATTTTTTGACTTTCGATTTTCTGGTGGAATCGATTTCCTAGTTTGCGGTCGATATGGGAACTTAGCCCATTCCACTGATTGATTTCTTCGTAATCGGTGGAGTGGCTATAAATAGTAGATTAGTTTTGTTTCTATTTTTGTTTGTTCATTTTTGGGCATGTAGGATCGATTGCAACAAACTGAGATGAACCCTAGCATCTGCATGTGCTAGGTTGGTGAGTTGAGAAATTTGTTCGATCGCGGGAGAAATCAATCTGTGTGATCACAATGGGTTTGAGAAAGTCTGTCTGCGAAGTGAAAGTGTTAGACTTCCTATGTTTGAACCAATTTTTAGAGGTTCAAAAGGTTCTGTGAGTTCAGCGCAGCCGAAGGAAGAAAATCGCCATCAGCATGTTTAAGTGTGGAGGAAAAATCTTTTTGTTGAACCTTTGAACTGGTTCAACGATTCAAGGTTCAATGGGGTTCGTTAGTGTAAGCAGCGCATGGGCTAAAGAAGTTAAGTGGCCATTAATAACTCTAGGAGTTAGTGATAGTTGAACCAATGGTTGAACTGGTTCAATGGTTCAGTGGTTCAAGGGTTCAGTAAGTAGCAAGTGTTCAGTGGGTGCGCCTGTTCAGTAAAGCCGATGGGTTCCTGCAGTTCAACTGTGCAACTGGGGGTTGCCGATAGTGATTTTACGCTAAGGGATTGAACCGATAGTTTTGCCTCAAGGGTTCAAGTGGTTTGAAGGTTCAACCACTGTGTCGATTAGGCTCATTTTGACTGTCAAAGCCGAATGTGTCTGGGAAGACTGTGGCATTGAAATAAAGTTAAAGGATGGATGCCGATAACAGTAATTTTTGCCGATAGGAGTAATTAAACTCCAGTTTATTTCCTGAGTGGGTTTCACACGCTTCCACAAGTGGCTCTGCATCATAGTGGTATCAGAGCTTAGCAAAAGGTTTGGGTTGTTGTATGTTTGGTTCTGTCACGGAGAAGGCAGAAGTAGAAGTATTGAGAGGTTGACAAGATGCCTCCAAAGGGTAATGGTATTGCCAGAGAATTGTAGGAGATGAAGGAAAAACATGCTAAGGAGATGAGGAAGATGAAAGAGCTTGCTGAAGCACTTCAAGCTAGGCTTACAGCCTTGGAGACAAACAAAAGAAGAGAAGTGGAAGACAGTGAATCAGAAAAGGAAGAAGATGATGCTGAAGAATTTGAAGAGGTAGATGAAGAACTGAATGCTAAAGATCAGATGTTTGCAAAACTGTTGAGGGCAGTTTAGAATGGCAAACCTAAGGTAAAGATTGATGTTCCAAAGTACATTGGAAGTTTGAATGAGGAAGAGTTACTTGATTGGATTGTTGCATTGGATAATCACTTTGAATGTGAGGAAGTTCCTGAGGAGCATAAGGTAAAGATTGCCAAGACCAAATTGACAGGTCATGCTTTGGTATGGTGGGATTACATACAGTTAGAGAGAAGAAAACATGGTAAGTCAAAGATTTCTTCATGGGACAAGATGATAGCAAGGATCAAAGGTAATTTTTTACCCAAGGATTATGAAGTTCAAATGTTTAAGAAACTACAATTTTTAAGACAAAAGGAAATGGATGTGAAGGAATATACTAAGGAATTTTATAAATTGAGTATGAGATCTGGTCATCATGAGAATGAGGTTGAAAAAGTTGCTAGATATTTTGCTGCTTTGAGATTGAACATATAGGATGAGTTTGTTTTGGCTAACCCTAGGAGTGTCGAAGATTATTATCAAATGGCAATCAAGATTGATGAAAAGATGAAAAGGAGATAGGACAAGTCCATGAGAGGAAGAGGCAGCAATACCAGAGGAAGAGGATTAGCTCCTACAACAAGGCAAACCAATGAGGACCAGGAAGAGACTAGTAAAGGACAGGAACAGTCTGATTTCAAAGGTGGATGGAAAGGTACAAGAGGTAGGTTTGGAAATGGAAGAGGTTCCAATACATTCTCAAGAAAGTGTTACACTTGTGGTGAATATGGTCACCCAGCATTTAAATGTCCAGAAAAAACAAGTTCAGTGGGAGACAGAAGGACAAATCTGATCCAAGAAATTGAATGTCCAAGTGTGCAAAGTTCAAACACTTATGAAAGTGTGAAGGCTCCTAGCAGTTATGGATATCCAGAGCAGGGAGAAGCATTGATGTTAAGGAGAACAATCCTGACAACATCCAAGGAGATTGGTGCAGGAGCACCCGCACATGATCAGGATATAGGTCCGCATGATGACATACATGATCAGGATATAGGATAGTTATCAGCATGATGACAGGATAGTCTATTTTTAGTATGTTTGACTTTATCATGTAATAAGGTCCATCGGACCGATGCTATGTATTAGTTCAGCCTAGGAGTATGTGTAGGCAGTTAGAGATCAGGATAAGATAGTCTGAGTTGTCCTCTCTCCCAGCCGCTTGGAAGCTCCCAGCCGCTGGGAAGTGAAGTTGGTAGTACTCGAAGGATTTGTTATATATACCTTCGATCTGTTAGGGTTTAGACAGTTCATATTGATAGTTCATATTGATATTGAGATTGAATAGATGTATTGGTGTTGTGTTGAGTTGAGCGCAGTTCAGACATTGTGAATCTGTATTCAGGACTTTTGAATTTCAATTGAATAAGATCTCATCTTTTGCAGGATCGGGTTGTATCAGTTGTATCTGTGTTGATTTCCTTTTCTGTTTGCAAGTTAATGGGCACTTTCAACCCTTCCACCGGTTGATCCTGCAAATCGGTGGAATGGTCCTGTATCATAGTTTAGTTTGCATTTGTGTTTTCTGTTTATGCATTGCATTGTTCAGGAGATCAGTTAGGAGCATACTGTGAATCAGCCTAGCATCCTCATGTGCTAGGTCTAGAAGATAAGTTGTTAGATTTTGGTTTGAAGGTGATCCGGCCCGGTCGTCACATGATCTTTGTGAAATAGAGTGGTTCGGAGTGCTTACATGCAGTGGAAGGATACACAGGAGTCTGCATGTGCGTTTCCAGTCGGAACGAGCCGCATCCTCATCTGCGGATCCATCGTCATCAGGATCGGGTCATGAAGTTGTTGAAGTTTGCATGTTGCAAGTGCATCATGATGTTTTGAGTTGGATATATACTCAGTGTATATATCGCAGTCAGGATCATCTCTCGGGGAAGTTCATCATCCGCATATCGCTAACGGATGCGGGTGTGAAAGTTAAGTTTTTTGGCTAAGTGTTGAAGAGTTCATCTGGATGATGTGTGACGTCATCGTCATCAGGATATGACGTCATCGTCATCAGGATAGTAAGAAATCCCTCAATACGAGTTTATCCTGTTAAGTATCGGCGTAGGCAGGAAGTTGTATTAGCATCATCAGGAGGTTTCGAGGAACCGGATGAACAATATCATGATGCTGTTGCTTGTATCATCGGGCAGTGGAGCATCGAAGGCAAGTTGTTGAAGTGGAACGTCATCAGGATATTGGGAGCAACCGGATATTTGGATATCCTGCTGACAAAGGTGATATTGAATATCATGATGATGCCGCTTGTATTTGGCACCCGATGAACAGTGCAACCGGAGGATGTTTGCGCCCGTTGATTATCATGATGATGATGGTAGGCGACAAACGGAGGAGGTAACTAGTAGTCGACAGGAGGATATTTGCGATCATCCGAAATATGATGATGCTGTTGAAATGTGATGATGCTGTTGGTGTCTCTAGGATATATGATGATGATGTTCAGCCGATAGAGAATTTTATCATGCTGTTTGTATTGTTGGCTACTCCTTCCTATTAGTTAGCTTCCATTGCGTTTCGCTCTGCATCAGAGATGATACAAAGGAGAGCACTTTTCAGGACCAATTGTAAAAGCAAAGGCAAAATATGCAAGGTAGTAATAGATTTTGGTTCTACAGATAATATGGTATCTTAGGAAATGGTGGATAAACTGCAACTAGAAAGGATTCCACATCAAAATCCTTATAAAGCATCTTGGGTGAGTGATAGTTAATCACTTTGGGTATATGAATAGGCATATGTTGATTTTCATATTGGAGAATATCAGGATAGGGTCTTATGTGACATATTGCCCATGGAGTGCTGTCACCTACTGCTGGGTAGGCCATGGCAATGTGATAGGAGAGCATTGTATGATGGATATGCTGACACATACACCATCAAGAAGGATGGGAGGACCATTGTGTTGATACCATTGCAGGAGGATGCTATAGCACAGAAGGCAGCTAAAATTATTTTAGTGGGAAAGAAAGAGTTTGTGGAGATGCCTACAGCAGAAGGCATAAATGTAGTTGAGGATATCTCAAGGAAAGGAGATCAGAGTTTGGAGAAGATTTCAGTTATGACTGACAGGGATCAGGTGGATCAGAAGAAGATCTAGAAGCAGGTTTGTACACAGCCACAGGCTGATTGCAATGACAAGGATGCAGTCATAGTAGGGACTATTGTTTGTCCCCTAAGAGTTGCAGGACAGACACATTCTGCCCTAGCAATTAATGAGGTTTCCCCTATCCATGTTCAGATAGAGATGATGAATGATCAACAAGATGTGAGAAGAGCCTACAGTGTTAGGTATGTGTATTTGATCCCATGGAAGTAGGTTATAGTACAGAGATCATGGGGCGGATTTGAAATAGCAGCAGCTACAGCTGGTTTCTATCAAAGACTCAACTCATGGGACATGAGTTCTTTTCAAATTGGGGTGTATGGTGCAGGAGCACCCAATCAACAGTGGCCTCCATGAGGCATTTAACTATTTTATGCTTATTTTTATGTTTTTAATAAGGTCTGTTTGACCATTTCTATTATTGTAGGGACACTTGTCGATCTGTAGATGACAAGGTTGTTAGTTTGTTAGAGGTTGTTATCTCCCAGCCGTTGGGAATCCAAGTCTATACTACCAGCTGAGGGTAGTTAAATACCCCAGCTCAGATCGATTTGAGGATATAGATACACAGACACAAAGAAAGAGAGATAGGGAATAGTAGTTGTACTGTGAAATCAGTTATTTGTATGCATTTCTGAGAGCAATAAAAATAAGATCCTGCTGTGCTAATTTTCTAACTTTTGATTTTCTGGTGGAATCGATTTCCTGGTTTGCGGTTGATATGGGAACTTAGCCCATTCCACCAGTTAATTTCTTCATAATTAGTGGAGTGGCTGTAAATAGTAGATTAGTTTTGTTTCTATTTTTGTTTGTTCATTTTTGGGCATGGAGGATCGATTGCAGCAAACTGAGATGAACCCTAGCATCCGCATGTGCTAGGTTGGCGAGTTGAGAAATTTGTTCGATTGTGGGAGAAATTAATCTGTGCGATCACGAGGGGTTTGAGAAAGTCTGTCTACAAAGTGGAAGTGTTAGACTTCCTGTGTTTGAACCAATTTTTAAAGGTTCAAAAGGTTCCGCGAGTTCAGTGCAGCCAAAGGAAGAAAATCGCCATCAGCATGTTTAAGTGTGGAGGAAAAATCTTTTTGTTGAACCTTTGAACCAGTTCAACAGTTCAAGGTTCAATGGGGTTCGTCAGTGTAAGCAGTGCACAGGCCGAAGAAGTTAAGTGGCCGTTAATAACGCTAGGAGTTAGCGATAGTTGAACCGATGGTTGAACTAGTTCAAGGGTTCAGTAAGCAACGAGTGTTCAGTGGATGCACCTGTTCAGTAAAGCCGATGGGTTCCTACGATTCAACTATGCAACTGGGGGTTGCCGATAGCGATTTTATGCTAAGGGATTGAACCGATAGTTTTGGCTCCAGGTTCAATTGGTTTGAAGGTTCAACCACTATGTCAATTTGGCTCATTTTGACTATCAAATCTGAATGTGTCTAGGAAGACTATGGCATTGAAATAAAGTTAAAGGATGGATGCCGATAACGGTAATTTTTTCTGATAGGAGTAATTAAACTCCAGTTTATTTCCTAAGTGGGTTTCACGCGCTTCCACAAGTGGCTCTGCATCGCAATCATTGGTTGATAAATACAAGGATACAGTGTGCTTTATGGTAGACACTGATCAATGCCTAATGGACGCAGTGGAACCGAGAATAGTGTGGATCATGCCAATGGGGTATGAGGTTGATGAGAAAATCCTAAAACTACATATCCAACACCTACTGACTCAGCCCAAGGACCCTAAGGCAGAAAGGTTTGGGACCTTCCAAGAGTTGAGTGTAAAAGTTCATGTTGAACTAAGACAACCTAAAATCAAGAGAAAAGTGAGAAGGGAAGTAGAAGAATTCTCCAAAAGGCATGGAATATCAAAGGAGGCAGTTGATGCCAACAGAGAGAAGATGGAAAAGGTAGAAAAAGAAAGGAAAGAAATAGAAAGTGCTCTGGTGCAAGCCCCCTCCTGGACCAAATCCTCCAAAAGCTCTGCACCTGCCACCTCCAAGAGCCAAAAAGCATCAAAACTAAAAGCCTAGACATCTGGAAGGGGAGAGAAGAGAACAAAGAAAAAGGCAACAAGGTCCTCTACAAGTTAGAAGGATGGTGAAGAAACTGAGACTAATGAGGAAGTCAAGAAAATGAAGAAGAAGAAGAAAACTTCTGATGAACCCTCTACCAGTCATAACAAGGAAGAATAGGTAGAAGAATTCATTGAAAAGCCTACTCTCTACATTGATGATATCATCAAATCAGTTACTGTGGATGGGAACCTACAACCGATGGGAACCTACAACCAATGACTGAATTTTATGATGAATATAATGAAGTTGATTAGAAGATCTTGCAAGATGCCACAATTAGGTATCTAAACATCTATAACAAAGCATTCATTGAAATTATATCTCTGATTCCCAAAAGTTTAGGAAAGGAACTTGAAATGAGAAAGAACAATGCCAAGGCAAAAGACCTAGAAATCCAGGACCAGATTGCTATCCAACTCTATCCTTCCATCACCCCTCAACAAAAGAACATGATCTTCAAGGACTGCAAGGATGAGTTCCCAAGCAAAGCAAGAATGAATTAGCTTATGCTTGGAGAAACTGACAAAGTGGCAAAAGAAATAGAAGATTTCCTCTAGAATGCTTTTAAAAGATTCAATCTTCATGTTATAGAGGACTTAGGTGATGAACCCTCTATCATGGATGACAAAGGAGAATCTATTGAGATAGTTGCAAAAGAGACAAAGGAGACAAGTAAAGAGAAGACTAAGGACTTAGATTCCTCTGTTCCAGAAGAGGAAGTCCATGGAGAAGTAGACACCTCTCTTCCGGAAGTCAAGGGAAGAGAAAAAGATTAAACAAAGAAAACCCCAAATGATAGCTCTGAGGCCATAGAAGGGAAGAAAACTCTGTCTCTAGCAAGAGACACTGTAGAAGCAGTCAAAGACTTCCTAACAAAAGACATGATGGAATTAGATGAACCGGAGCTACTTCAAGGACCATTCAACTTTGATTCCCTCTCCCCGGTTCAGACAATGACGATAGCATCCTTTGCCCAAGCAAAGGCAAAAGAAAAACTTCTGAAGTCTCACATGGAAGATTGTGAACTAATAGAGATTGTATCCGATGTGTTGGAGAAAATCATGCCATCCTTCTAGAAGAATCTTTTAGCCTCTTCATCCGGTAATCTAAAATCTCTTGTTAATTCTATTAATACACATTTTGACTCTTTAGAGAAAGCAGCATAAGAGAAAGTCTGGAAAGAGTTTTTGAGTAAGAGATTCCCTGAAGTACAAGGGCTAATAACAAATGATAGGAGAAATATAGATATTGGGATAAAGAGCTTAGAAAATGCTCTTAAAGAAAGTGGAGAAATATATAAATTTTATTTATCCTGGTCTAAAGTGACAATGGATATTGAGAAGAAAGTGAAAGAACAAGAGGGTAAACTGTCAAGTTTATCTCAGAATTTTGATCCTCTCACCACATCCATCATAAACCAAGAATGTCAGACTATTTCCATTCTAAATGAACTAAAGAAACTTGAAAAGGAAAGGAAGAATATAATAAGTAGGATGGGTGAACTTAGAAGGATAATTATCCCCAAATTAGAGGCCATGCATGAGGCCCTAATTGATGCTCAAACCATAGCCTGGATCAGTGATCCGATGGATCTAAAGAGGGTAGAAGCTTTTGCATTCCTGTTGAGTGGTCACATCTCAATTTTGGATAGGATGAAGCAAATTTGGGCCATAGAATTTGTCTAGTTGAAGACAACTTTTGCAGATATACTTTAGTATATGTAAGTATAACTTGTATATATAATTATGCGGATAAGTATAGTTGGATTTTTTTTGGGAATTTTGGTGTGTGGATTCTACCCTTTTTCATTGATGTCAAAGGGGGAATGAGGAGTAGTAAAAAATGTGGAAACTAGCTAAGGGGGAGCTCCGGAAAAGTGTACTTTAGAACAGAGCATCAGCCAAGGGGGAGTGTAGTGTGACACTTAGTTATTTTTCACTAAGTGTTGCCATCAATGCCAAAGGGGCAGATTGTTGGCAAGAGACACTGTGTGGCTTCATGAATGTTGTCATTGATGGCAACAAAGTCCATCCCACACATTCGCAAGTCATGGTATGTCTATACCAGAAGTCAGATTGAAGAATATTTTGGTCTGGTGACCAAGAACAGAGCATGCAGCAAGGTCCAACAATTAGGTCTAGATCTCTTAGAGGAAGTATCTCAAAAAAGTACAGACTTGGTGAAGTCAAGAGGAGTACCATGACTGATACATTCCAGAGATTGAGGCTCTGGTGATGAAAGAGTGAAGAGATATGAGCACCTAAGTGTTGGGTTTCTATTTGACAGAGTAGACTGAGGAAGAACTGACCGGCAGAGATCAGACCTTAATCCAGATAAGAAATTGATGGTGATCAAGTTTCTTGAGGGATCATTCATGGTTTGCTGACGTAATTGATGACTTCTATAAGTATATCCTTGATACACATCACTTAGTAAGCAAGGATTCAATCGACAAACTAGAGTTTGAGAAAATATTGAGTATTCCAGATGCTTATTAGAAAGATGATGAATTCCTTGGTATGGATATATATACCAGATGGATTTCTATGTGAAGGTGAGCATTGTGTGTTGTGTGTGCAAAGAAAAGTACAGAATCATGTGGAAGTAGGAATACAGGTCCGGTATGTGATAGGACAGCAACAACAAAGAAGAGAAAGAATAAAGTGCAATAGATCAGTGTATTGAGCCTAACCGGAACTAAACCTCAGCATATGTGGATGCTTATCATTAGTTCAATCACCTGGTTACTTTCTTTATACCTTGTAGATAGTGAGTCTCTTGTAGGCAGTGAGCCTCTTGTGAGTAATGTGCTCGGGAAGTGAGCCCTAATTGGCAAGTGTCATTTTGTACTTTTATTCTTTTAATAGAGAATACAATCTTGGGTTAGTCACCCCGTGGTTTTTCCCTCAATAGGGTTTTCCACTTCAAAATCATTATGTTATGTGTATTGATTTTATTTCTGCTTTCATGGTTATGCATGCTTATATGATTTGATGTTGTACTAGTTGTTAAAGAAGAACATAAAGTTAAAATAATTAAGATAACTAATTCACCCCCCCTCTCAGTTATCAACAAGTTTCACAAGTCTTGGAAGATCTCTTACAGCCTGAGTGGAACTTATCTTAACAATGTTATCAAAATTCACATGACACATTCTCCTATGCCAGAGCCAACTCTGATCCACATGAGCAATCAAGCAACTTTTACCAAAACTACTTAAATGAAAGATGTTACCTCTAGTCTGAGTACTGGATGTAATTTCAGTTCTGGAGCTTTCCAAGATTATGCATTTCCCATCCTTGAATCTGAGATCATAACCCTTTTCAACCAACTATCCAACACTGAGAAGATTATGCTTTAGTCCTTCCACATATAGAACATCATTAGTGTTATTCTTACCATCAAAAAAGATTGATCCTTTGCCATGGATTCTACTAGCTGAGTTGTCTCCAAATTTCACAAATCCACCTTCATATTTTTTAAATCTTACAAACTTACTTTTATCACCAGTCATATGATGAGAACATCCACTATCAATCACCCATTCATCAACAACTTGAGCAGCCAAGGCACTTTCCACATTTGTACAGCTAGCAGATTTAGTAGACACTAGATTTTCTTCTTTGATAGCAATGAACACCCACTCATTTTCTCCATGATCAAATTCATCATTTGTGACTCCTTCTTCTCCAGCTTCTTGAACATAGTAACAATTCTTCTGACTTCTATATCTGTTAGGGTTTGGATTTGAAAATTTTTCCAGACATCTTGAGGCAAAATGACCAATCTTATTACAAGCAAAACATTTGAATGGCAACTTTCCTTCATACTTACTGGATCCTCTTGGCATTCTTCTGGCAATAAGATCTTCAAGTTCTATAGACTCAATTTCATCATCTTCAAGATCCTTCCTTGCCTTAGAAAATCTATTTAATCTTCTTGAAGAGATTTCACCAGGATCATATCTTTGCTTCTCATGAACACTAGCTTTGAATGCAGATTCAAATTTAGGAAGAGAATCACCAAACTCACTTAATTCAAAAGCTGAAATTTTGCCAACCAACTGATCTCTTGTAACTTTTGAGACAGTCCTGATCTCCTCTATAGCAGCAACTTTTTGTTTGTAGGAATCAGGTAAAGATCTGAGCACTTTTGCCATAATCTCTAATTCATCCAAAGTTCCACCAGCACACCTAATACCACATGCAAGTTCATTTATCTTTTGCATGTAGATTGTGATGTTTTCATCTTCACTCATCCTTAGATTTTCAAATTTTCCTCTAACTTTGTAGCTTGGCACATTTGACATATTCATTACCTTCATAAAGATTCTCCAACTTCTTCTAGATTTGATGAGTAGTTTTTAGTCCAAAGACATTTGTCATTTTTGAATCAGTCAGGACACTCAATAAGGCTTCTTTACCTCGAAGGTTGTTTTCAACATTTTTTATTTCATCTGGAGTTGAAGGATTCTCCGGAGGAACATACTCATCCTTAGTTATCACCCAATAAGCACTACCCATGCATTGCAAATGGCACTCCATGAGATCCTTCCAAACAAAGTAATTTGTTCCATCAAATCTCATACTATCCTTGTAGGTTGACATCTTGGATCTCCTCAAGCAATCAAGCTTCTTTTAGAGGAACCGACTCTGATACCAATTGATGGAATTAGACCGGACAACTGAGAGGGGGGTGAATCAATTGTCCCAAAATTTAACCTTTTCTTCCTTTTAATCTTCTTACACAATTTACAAATTGATTAATGATGTAAAAATTAAAGCATGAAACAACATCACATAAGTAGAAACATAATCAACACATTTGTGTTAGATTCAGGACAGACAACTGAGAGGGGGGGTGAATCAGTTGTCCAAAACTTTCTTCTAATTTAAACACTTAAATTCACTTTGTAATTCAGTAGCATAATAATAATTCTATCATGGAAACATAATGCATTAAACCAAGAGCAGAAACACATTAACACATAAGACACCAAGATTTTGACGTGGAAAACCCGATTAAGGGAAAAACCATGGGGTGATTAACCCAAGATTGTATTCTCTTTTAGAAGAAGAGAAAGAACAAAAATGGCACATGCCAATTAGGGCTCACTACCCGAGCACACTTCTCACAAGAGGCTCACTGCCTACAAGAGACACACTATCTACAAAATAATAAGTATCACATACATAAACTAGAGAATAGCATCTTCACCATGCTTGAATCAGTTCCATTTAAACCCAATATGTCTTCTCTGCCTTTCGCTCTCCTCCTCACTACCACACACTCATCTCCACAAGATACCACTTGAAATGACTTCATAATTCCTTATTTATACAAGACATCAACTTAGGAATAATCATCTAAGTCGGCAAACATCTATAAGTACATCTGCAGGATGTGTAACTCATTTGGTCGGCCAGTCGTAGGAAGAACACCTTCATCTGGAAGTAATTCTTCAAATGCAAGATTAAACTCCAATGTGGACCACCAACATGAACTAGACATGATCCAAAGACCTCCACAAGCTTGCATGAATTACCAAGAACATCCACACTTCATCTGCTTACTGAAATCCTTCTCTCCTTCATCTAGAACCTCAAGAACACAGTTTGTCATCACTATCACAAAGGAATAGATGCTTGCGGACCTCGAAACCATGAACCAATCGAGTTGATACATCCAAAGGACTTCCTAAACACTCCACCAAATCCACAGAACAGGATAATGTATTTCTGGATCTCACCATACCTATCTTTATCACTCTATCACCTCTGAACACCTATCGGAACCGGTTTTACTTGAGCAGCCACAAATTCTTCAGATCTTCATGTGAACCTTTGAAATCTTTAATGGATCACTTTAAGGAACATATATACAAACGCTTTACACCGTATCCTCTAATCCTCATCTTATCTTGGACTTTTACTTTATTGTCTTCACTGTTCTTCATTGTTCCTGATGTGACTAATTTTCTCAATATCCTCAGCAAACAATTCATCCAATCCTAATCATTAATACAACAGGAGTATGTTGACATCAATGACAACACCAATTAGGCCCATACTTGCAACAATCTCCCCCTTTGTCATTGATGGCAACATATGATGTGAAAAACTATTTTGACCATCAAGACAAGAACTTCTCCTTACTGTACAACTCCCCCTTTTAGTAACAACCATTCACATGTCTTCTCTTCCTTTCCTACTCCCCCTTTGATCAGCAACCACTTGTTTTTCACATGTCTTCTCTCCCCCTTTGACATCAATGGCAAAGGGCACATACTTGCAATTCCACCATTTCAGAACCATACCAGTTGCTCCCCCTTAGTAGCAGCCCCCCATCATCAATCCAGACCACAAGATATGACTGTGAATTCCACCAGATTGATACTCATTAGTGCATCTTAGTTCATCACCGGAGGGGTAATAACCCCTAACTTCTCCCTGAGATACTCAAAAGAGTCCTTAGGTAGAAGTTTAGTAAAGATGTCTGCAATCTAATCCTTGGAAGGTACAAACTCCAATCTGACTTCTTTCTTATTTACTTGCTCTCTCAAAAAGTGAAACTTGATGGATATATGTGTTGGCAAGAGACATGTTGTGGCTTCATGAGTGTTGTCATTGATGGAAACAAAGTCCATCCCACACATCCACAAGACATGATATGACCATACCGGAAGACAGACTGAAGTGTATCTTGGTCTGGTAAGCAAGAACAAAGTATGTAGCAAGGTCCAACAGTCAGGTCCGAATCTCTTAGAGGAAGAATCTTAGTAAAGCATGGACTTGGGGAAGTCAAGTGGAGTACCTTGAATAATATATTCTAGAGATTGAGCCTCCGGTGATGTAAGAGTGAAAAGATATAAACACCTAAGTGTCGGGTTCCTGTTTGGCAGAGTAGACTGACAAAGAACTGACCGACAGAGCATCAAACCTTTTTTCGGATGAGTTATTGATGGTGATCAAGTTTCTTGAGGAATCATCCATGGCTGGCTAACATGTTTGATGACTTCTTTAAGCATCTTTTTTATACTCATCACTTAATAAGAAAGGATTTAGCTGACAAACCAGAGTTTGAGAAAATGTTGAGTATTCTAGATGCCGACTAGAAAGATGATTGAAATCATTGATGCAGATATATATACCAGATTGATTTCAATATGAAGTGTTGTGTGTTGTGTTGTGTTGTACGAAGAAAAGAAGAGAGCACTGTGGAAGCAGGAATACAGGTCCGGTATGTAACAGGACAACAGCACCAAAGAAGGGGAAGAATGAAGTGCAGTAGATCAGTATATTGAACCTAATCGGAACTAAACTTTAGCATATGTGGATGCTTCTCATTAGTTCAAGTACCTAGTTACTTTCTTTGTATCATATAGACAGTGAGTCTCTTGTAGGCAGTGAGCCTTTTGTGAGTAGTGTGCTCAGCAGTAAGCCCTAATTGGAAAGTGGCATTTTGTACTTCTATTCTTTTAACAGAGAATACAATCTTGGGTTAGTCACCCCGTGGTTTTTCCCTTAACAAGGTTTTCCATGTCAAAATCATTGTGTTATGTGTATTGACTTTATTTCTGCTTTCATGGTTATGGATGCTTATTTGTTTTAATGTTGCATTAGCTGTTAAAGAAGAACAAAAAGTTAAGTTAATTTAGATAACTGATTCACCCCCCCTCTCAGTTATAAACAATTGGTATCAGAGCCAAGTTCCTCCAAACAAAGCCTAACAGCTTGAGGAAGATCTAGGAATCTCAATGGACATGTATGGTATGAGGGAACAACTTCAGTCTACCCTAAATGACCTTGAATAGTCTCACTCTGAAGTAAATAACTTAAGGGAAAGACTCAAACAAGCTGATGACTTCATAAATGAACTCAAGGAGAAACTAAGTATCTCTATGAAAAAGAGAAAGGAACTACTTCAGCAATTAGCAAGTCAAAATGAAGCCAATGATGAAAATGAAGATCTAAATGAGAAAAACAAATTATGTGAGAAGCTATCAAAAGAAGTCATTATGGTAAGACATGAAATGGAATCAAGGGTTATGAAATTCACCCAAGAAATTGAAGAGAAGAGAAAAACTAAAGATAATCTAAAATAATCTCTTAGAGAGAAATTAGAAGACTACCACAAAGTGGATAGAATAATTAGGCATTTGGAATCTGATATGGAAGAAGCTAGAGATAATGAAGAACAACTTGAAAATCAGATTGACACTCTAAAAAGAGATTTTCAAAAAGCAAATGAATACAAAGAGAAATTCAAGATAAGCTCTACTTAGTTTGAAGTTCTTCTTGAAAGCCGAAAGAGAGTAGATGACAAGCAAGGCTTGGGGAATGAGAAAGGTGAAAGCTCCGGATGTGGTCAAAAGAATTCTGGATCAGGAAATCCAAGGAACAGGCCTAGAAGACCTCTGGTAAGGCAACCTAATGCTCAAAAATATCCATCCTTCAATAGATACTGCCACAATTGCAATAACTTTGGTCATAAAGCAAATCAGTGCAGAAGAAGAATGAATCAGACTAATTCATCCTTCTCTGGATAGTATTTTAATTACAAAAGGTATGGTCACAAATCTCATGAGTGTAGAAATATGCAAATGATCAATTCATTCAATGGTAGATGCTTTGCATGCAATAGAATGGGACATATGGCTAATCAGTGTAGATCAAGAGGATATCAGTCAAATATGCAAAGAAATGTTGTTTGCTACAATTGCAATAGATCCAGTCATATTGCCAAATTCTGCAGAAGTAAGAATCGGGACAAAAAATATCTGGTGCATTATAATCCAAACCAAGACAAAGGAAAAGGAAAAGTAGATGTGGATGAAATTCAAAGGGAGATGAACAAGATTTGGGTAAAGAGGAGTACATAAAATGCTGGGGATGGATCCGCATCAGAATCTGGTGCTAATATTCCTTCCAAAAATTAAATGGATGAGCTCTGGCTTAGAGGGAGTCACAAAAGAAAACAAATTCCCCCAGCCAGTCAATTGGTACCTAAAATTGGCACATGGAAAGTTGTGGATTAAAGGGTTCTCAGAGAAACATATAAATGAGCCTTGGTAAAGATATGGAAGATCCGCAAGAAGTTTAGAAGAGGTTAATCTTTCTAGATTGATCCGGTTTAACAGTCATCCGGTAAGAATAGGATTCTCACAGATAGATCCGGTATGATTCAAATTTGAAGTATCTTGATCTATGGATAAGTGGAATGATTTGGGAAAGATAGATAGTTAGCTAATAATACATACCAGTGAACCAGAAAAATCTTTCTTGGAACAAGGAAAAACAAGGCAACTGGAATAACTTAGGTTATGCATTTATTGCAAAATGGAATTAGGGTTTGCACAAAAATAAAAGGGTTCTTTGGTTCATTATTTGCACATTTGCATTTGGAAAGAAGAGAGAAGGAGCTCTACAACAAGTTATCTCAATCCTCTCAAAGATCAAACTACAAAATTTGATTCATCCAAGCAACTTGACCCAGCTTATATCGTGAACCCTAGAAGTGTAAGAGGTATTTTCTGATCTTGAAATCTCTCTCTGAATCTTTAAGATGGCTACTCTGAATGTTGTGAAGATTACTGATAGGCTGCACCCTAAATTTAAGAAACATCCCTACAAATCTCTAGAGGTGGATCCCTTAGGCGCATTTTCCAGCATTCCGCATGGGGTTTTGCAGGTTGAAGACATTAGGGCATATATTCATGCGAATATTGAAGAATTTGGGGAATCCAAGCTAATAGATCTCTACCACAAGTAGTTAATAGATGATTTATTTGAACTCAAACCTCAGTACAAAGCCATCTAGGATAAACATTTTGGACAGTGCATCTATTTCACCTGTTTTGTAGAAGAAGAGTGGGTCTGGTATGTTTTGAGCAAAGTGCATGATAACTTCATGTGGTTGAATAGACCATTTAAGATCACAAAAGATGCTATTAAAGTTGTAACCAGTTTGTACTCATCCAAAGGGATACTTGTTCTCAAATCCATCAAAAACCAAACTGTGAGTGAGGCTACCAGATCAAAATTTGACAAGAGAGCCATGACAATAGAAGATATCACTGATCCGGATATCAAGTTTGCCTCCATGATAATTGGTTACAAGATATAGCACTCTAGCAGGGAAAATTCAGTACCTAGAACTATAATTTACAATGCTTACGAGATGCTGAGAAAAAATGTTGACTATGATCTTTGTGAGCTTCTCCTAAACCAACTATTGGAAAATTTATAGAAAATAAAGAAAGATAAAAAGAATTCTTTCAAGTATGGTGGCCTGATACTTTGCCTATTCTTCTACTATATGAATGAGCTACCTGGAGCTAATGGTTGGATATGGCAAAATGATAGACTTGTTGCCATACAAATCAGAGATTATTTGCATGGAATAGGTGATGCCAAGGCATAGAATACAACACTATGGGACAACTTCAAGAACTTTTAGAGTATGATGCAAGCAAGAGAGAGAATCCCCCAATCTCTAGTTGAAAAGTATAAAGATATAGTATGCTTTATGGTAGAAACTGATCAATGCCTATTGGAGGCAATGGAGCCAAGGATAGTCTGGATCATGCCAATGGGGTACGAAGTTGATGAGAAAATTCTAGAACTGCATATTCAACACCTGCTAAGTCAGCCCAAGGACCTTAAGGAAGAAAGGTTTGGAACCTTTGAAGAGTTGAGTGTGAAGATTCATGTACAGCTAAGACAACTAGAAATGAAAATAAAAGTGAGGAGGGAAGTAGAAGAATTTGCCAAGAGGCATGGAATTTCAAAGGACGCACTTGATGCAAACAGAGAGAAGATGGAAAGGGCAGAGAAAGAAAAGGAAGAAGGAAAAAAAGAAAGTGCTCCAGTAGAATCCCCCTCCCGAACTAGATCATCTAAGAGCTCTGCATGTACCACTGCTAAGAGCTCAAAGGCATCAAAACTGGAAGCAAAATCATCTGATAAAGGAGAAAAGAGAACAAAAACAAAGGCTAAAAGATCATACACAAGCCTCAAGGATGATGAAGAGATAGAGATAGATGAGAAAGTAAAGAAAATGAAGAAGAAGAAGAAAACAACTGGTGAACCCTCTACCATTCAAGGCAAAGAAGAGAAGGCAGAGGAATTTGTTGAAAAACCTACTCTCCGCATTGATGATATCATCAAATCAGTTACTGTGGATGGGAACTTACAACCAATGGTTGAATTTTATGATGAATATAATGAAACTACTCAAAAGATATTGCAAGATGCTACAGTCAGGTATCTAAACATCTACAACAAAGCATTCATTGAAATTATATCTTTGATTCCCAAAAGCTTAGAAAAGGAACTTGAAATAAGGAAGAACAATGCCCAAGCAAAAGATCTAGAAATCTGGGAGCAGATTGCTATTCAGCTCTATCTGTCCATTACCCCTAAATAAATGAACATTATCTTTAAGGACTGCAAGGATGAGTTCCAGAGCAAAGCTAGAATGAATCAGCTTATGCTTGGTGAAACTAACAAAGTGGCAAAAGAAACATAAGATATTCTACGGAATGCTTTTAAAAGATTTAATCTTCCTATTATAGAGGACTTAGGTAATGAACCCCCTATCATGGATGACAAAGGAGAATCTACTGAGACAGTGGTAGAAGCGGCAAAGGAGACAAGTGAAGAGAAAGATAAGGACTTAGATTCCTCTGCTTTGGAAGAGGAAGTCCATGAAGAAGCACACATCTCTCCTCCAGTTTCTCTAGCAGACTCCAGATCTAAAGGAGAAGAAAGAGTAGAAGAGAAGATCAGTCAAGAAGAAGAGGAGAAGGGAAGAGAAGAAGGTCAAACAGAGAAGACCACAAATGACAGTGCTAAGGCTACAGAAGGGAAGAAAACTCTGTCTCTAGCAAGAGACACTGCAGAAGTAGTCAAAGACTTCTTGACTAAAGAAATGATGGAAATTGATGAACCAAAACTGCTTCAAGGACAATTCAATTTTGATTCCCTCTCCCTGGTTCAGACTATGAAGATAGCATCCTTTACTCATGCAAAGGCAAAAGAAAAACTTTTGAAGTCTCACATAGAGGACTATGAGCTAATAGAAATTGCATCCAGTGTATTGGAGAAGATCATGCCATCCTTTCAAAAGGATCCTTCAGCCTCCACATCCAGTAATCTAAAGTCTCTTGTAAATTCTATTCATACACATTTTGATTCCTTAGAGAAGTCAGCAGAAGAAAAGGTCCAGAAGGAGTTTTTGGGAAAGAGATTCTCTGAAGTACAAGGACTAATAACCAATGATAGGAGAAATATGGATATTGGGAGAAAGAGCTTAGAAAATACTCTTAAAGATGGCAGAGAAATGTATAAATTTTGTCTACCCTAGTCCAAAGTAACAATGGATATTGATAAGAAAGTGAAAGAACAGGAGGATAAACTGTCAAGACAATCTCAGAATTTTGATCCTCTTACCACATCCATAATAAATCAAGAGTGTCAGACTATTGCAGTCTTAAATGAAATTAAGAAGCTTGAAAAAGAGAAGAAAAATAGAATAAGTAGGTTGAGTGAAATTAGAGGGATAATTATCCCTAAGTTAGAGGCCATGCATGAGGCCCTAAGAGATGCTCAGACCACAGCCTGGACCCGTGATCCGACAGATCTAAAGAGGACAGATTATTTTACATTCCTGTTGAGTGATCACATCTCAATTTTAGATAGGATGAAGCAGAGTTAGGCAACAAAATTTGTCCAATTGAAGACAACTTTTGTAGATATACTTCAGTATATGTAAGTATGCTATGTATATATATTTGTATGGCCAAGTATAGATTGTTTTTTGAAATTTTGGTATGTGGATCCTACCCTTTGCCATGGATGTCAAAAGGGGAGTGAGGAGTAGTGAAAAATGAGGAATCTAGCTAAGGGGGAGCTCCGGAAAGTGTACATAACAACAAGAGCATCAGCCAAGGGGGAGTATACTATAACACTTAGTCATTTTTCACTAAGTGTTGCCATCAATGCCAAAGGGGGAGATTGTTGGAAAGAGATACGTTGTGGCTTCATGAGTGTTGTCATTGATGGCAACAAAGTCCATCCCACACAGCCGTAGGACATGATATGACCATACCGGAAGACATACTAAAGTGTATCTTGGTCCAGTAAGCAAGAACAGAGTATGTAGCAAGGTTCGACAATCAGGTCTGGATCTCTCAAAGGAAGTATCTCAGTAAATTGCAGACTTGGGGAAGTCAAGTGGAGTACATTGACTAATATATTCTAGAGATTGAACCTCCAGTGATGTAAGAGTGAAAAGATATAAACACCTAAGTGTTGGGTTCTTGTTTGGCAAAGAAGACTGATGAAGAACTGATCGGCAGAGCATCAAACCTTTTTCCAGATGAGTTATTGATGGTGATCAAGTTTCTTGAGGAATCATCCATAGCTGGCCGACATGTTTGATGACTTCTTTAAGCATCTTTTTGATACACATCACTTAATAAGTAAGGATTTAGCCAATAGACTAGAGTTTGAGAAAATGTTGAGTATTTCGGATGCCGACTAGAAAGATGATTGAAATCATTGATGTGGATATATATACCATATTGATTTTGGTATGAAGTGTTGTGTGTTGTGTTGTGTTATGTGAAGAAAAGCATAGAGCACTGTGGAAGCAGAAATACAGGTCCAGTATGTAACAGGACAGCAGCACCAAAGAAGGGGAAGAATGAAGTATAGTAGATCAGTATATTGAACTTAACCGGAATTGAACCTTAGAATATGTGGATGCTTCTCATCAGTGCAAGTACCTAGTTACTTTCTTTTTATCTTGTAGACAGTGAGTCTCTTGTAGGCAGTGAGCCTCTTGTGAGTAGTGTGCTCAGCAATAAGCCCTAATTGGCAAGTGTCATTTTGTACTTCTATTCTTTTAACAGAGAAAACAATCTTGGGTTAGTCACCCCGTGGTTTTTCCCTTAACAAGGTTTTCCACATCAAAATCATTGTGTTATGTGTATTGACTTTATTTCTACTTTCATGGTTATGGATGCTTATTTGTTTTGATGCTACACTAGCTGTTAAAGAAGAACAGAAAGTTAACTTAATTTAGATAACTGATTCACCCCCCCTCTCAGTTATCAACAATATGTTTAGTCTTTGAATGCAACACGGAATTCTTAGATATATTTATTGCACTTGAATTATCATAGAAGATTGTGATAGGCTTCTCATACTCAACTCTTATGTCTCTTAGCATTTGCTTCATCCACAAAACTTGAGTGCAACTACCTGCTGCTGCAATATATTCTATTTCTGTAGTGGATAGAGATATTGCCTCTTATTTCTTGCTTATCCAAGAAACCAATCTCTTCCCCAAAAAGAATGCTCAACCACTGGTACTCTTCCGGTCATCCACATCTCCTGCCCAATCAGCATCTGTATAGGCATGAAGAGAGAAATCATGATCTCTAGGATACCATAGACCATACTCAATTGTCCCTTTTAGATATCTAAAAATCCTCTTGACTGCCATGACATGAGATTCTCTAGGATCAGCTTGGAATCTAGCAACAAGACCATCAAAATTCATAATGTCAGGTCTAATTTGAGTGAGATACAACAGTCCTCTAATCATTGACCTATACTTTTTCTAATCAGCCTTGGGAGAGTCATCATCTTGGCTCAACTTACATCTGGTTGCCATGGGAGTATTCATTGGCTTTGAGTCTTCCATCTCAAATTTCTTCAACAATTCTTTCACATATTTGGTCTGAGAAATGAAGATTCCTTTCTTTGTTTGAGTGATTTGTAGACCCAAGATGAAATTCATTTCCCCAAGCATGGACATTTCAAATTCACTTTTCATTTGATTTGCAAACATTTTACACATACTATTTCTTCCTCTAAAAATGATATCATCAACAAATACTTCAACAATCAAGATATTTTCATGATCAATTTTGAAACACAAATTACTATCAGCAGTACCTTTGTTGAAACCAATCTTTAAAAGATGCTTATCCAATCTTTCATACCAGGCTCTTGGGGCTTGCTTCAGTCCATACAGTGTTTTCTTCAACTTGCAGACCATATCACCATGATCAGACAATTGAAATCCATCCGTGCTCAATGTAAACTTCTTCTTCCAAGTCTCCATTCAGAAAGGCAGACTTGATATCCATCTAATATACTTTGAAATCCTTGAAGGCAGTAAAAGCAAGAAATAATCTGACTACTTCAATTCTTGCCATTGGAGCAAAAGTTTCTTCAAAATCATCTCCTTCTATTTGAGAGTAACCCTTGCAGACCAATCTGGCTTTATTTCTGATTACTTCACTAACTTCATTTAGTTTGTTCTAGAAGACCCATTTGGTTTGAATCACATTCTTATTTCTAGGTGTGGGAACAAGATCCCAAGTGTGATTTTTCTCAATTGGCATTAGCTCTTCCTCCATTGCTTTAGTCCAGTTTTTATCATTGCAAGCTTCATTCACTATCTTAGATTCAATCTTTGAAATCAAACAATACTCTTTTGAATCTTGAGCAACCCTTCTTCTTGTTTGAACACCTTTGCTTTTATCACCTATGATCTGATCTTTAGAGTGATTCAGTCTTACATACCTAGGAACTTTGGGAGTTTCTTGCAATTCTGATTCTTGATCAGGCTCATTAAAACTCATCTCTTCTTCCTAATTTACCAGATCAGTTTGAATCTAAATTACAGAAGGGACTTGGGCTCCTTGAATCAGAACACCATTCTGATCATCTTCATCATATTCATAAAACTTTGAGGGTTTTTCAATTCCTTCATCAACCTTCACATTAGTACTTTCTATAATCTTTCTTAGTCTCTTGTCTTAACACCGGTAAGCTTTTCTTTGAGTAGAGTAACCCAAGAATATTCCTTCATCACTTCTAGCATCAAACTTGCCTAGATCTTCATCTCTTTTAATGTAACATTTTCTACCAAAGACTCTAAAATACCTCACAGTAGGAGTGATGCCAAACCAAAGTTTATAAGAAGTCTTACCAGTTTTCTTTCTGATTTGTACTCGATTGAGAGTATAAACTACAGTGCTAACTGTTGGCAAGAGACACTATATGGATTCATGATTATTGTCATTGATGGCAACAAAGTTCATCCCACACATCCGCAGGACATGGTGTGTCTCTACCAGAAGTCAGAGTGAAGAATGTTGTAGTCTGGTAAACAAGAACAGAGCATATGGCAAGGTCTGACAGACAGGTCCGGATCTCTCAAAAGAAGTATCTTGGTAAAGTATGGATTTGGGGAAGTAAAGATTACTACCTTGAGTGAATAGATTCCAAGGTTTTAGCCTCTGGTGATAGATGAGGCAAAAGATATGAATACTTGAGTACTGGGTTCCTGAGTGATAGTGTGAACAGAGGAAGAACTGACTGACAGAACATAAGACTACTTTCCGGATGTGTTACTGATGGTGTTAAAGGTTATGAAGGCATGAATCATATTTGGTTGACATGATTAATGATTTCTACAAGTATATGGTTGATCCGCATTACTTGATGTGTAATGATTTAGCCGACAAAATAGAGTTTGTGAGAAGATTGACTATTCCGGGTGCCGACTAGAAAGATAATGAAATCACTTGTATGGATATATATAAAGGATGGATTTAGTTGTGATAAGTATTGTAGTGATATGCAGTATGTGAAAAAAAAGGGCAGAGTAGAGCAGAAGCAGTAAGGAAGGTCCGGTATGTGAAAGGAAAGCAACATAAGAGAACAAGAAAGATGAAGTGCAGCAGATCAGTGTACTGAGCCTAACCAAAACTGAACTCTAGCATATGTGGATGCTTCCAATCAGTTCAAGTATTGTATAACATTCTTTTGTAGACAGTGTGTCTCCTTGTAGGCAATGTGCCTCCTTTGTGAGCAGTGTGCTCGAGCAGTGAGCCCTAATTGGCAAGTGCCATTTTGTATTTCCTTATTCTTCTAACAAAGAATAATCTTTGGGTTAATCACCCCGTGGTTTTCTCCCTTAACAAGGTTTCCACGTCAAAAATACTGTGTCATGTGTTTTTCCTTTTCATGGTAATGTTTTCTTATTTGAATTAATGTTGCATTGATTAATAAGAAAGTTCATAAAGAAGAAATAATTAGGATAACTGATTCACCCCCCTTCTCAGTTATCAACAACTGGTATCAGAGCTAATTTCCTCCTAACAGAGTCTAATAGTTCAAGGAAGATCTAGGAGTCCAAATGGATGCATATGGTTTAAGGGAGCAACTCAAGACTGCCCTTAAGGAAATTGAACAGTCAAACTCTGAAGTCAATGAATTAAAGGAAAGACTCAAACAGGCTGATGATTTCATGAGAGAACTAAAAGACAAATTAAGTCTCTCTATGAAAAAGAGAAAGGAGCTACTTCAGCAATTGGCAAGACAAGGTGAAGAAAATAATGCAAATGAAGAACTGACTGAGAAAACCAAGTTATGTGAAAAGTTATCAAAAGAAATCATTATGGTAAGACATGAAATGGAATCAGGAGTTATAAAGTTTACCCAAGAAATTGAAGAGAAAAGAAAAACTGAAGATAATCTAAGACAATCTCTCAAGGAGAAATCAGAAGACTACCACCAAATGGATAGAATTATCAGACATCTTGAATCTGATCTTGAAGATGCTAAAGATAATGAAGAAAAACTTGAGGATCAAATTGTCTCTCTAAAAAGGGATCTTCAAACAGCAAATGAGTATAAAGAGAAATTCAAGATAAGTTCTACTCAACTTGAAGTTCTTATTGGAAGTCAAAAGAAGGTAGATGACAAATGTGGTTTGGGATATGAGAAAAGAGAAAGCTCCAGATCCGGTCAAAAGAATTTTGGATCAGAAAATCCAAGTAACAGGCCTAGAAGACCTCCGGTAAGACAGCCCAATGCTCAAAGATATCCATCCTTCAATGGATACTGCCAAAGCTACAATCACTTTGGTCACAAAGCTAATTAGTCCAGAAAGAGAATGAATCAGACTAATTCATCCTTCTCCAGATAGTGTTTTAACTGTAAAAGGTATGGTCACAAGTCTCATGAATGCAGAAATATGCAAATGAACAAATCATTCAATGGTAGATGCTTTGCATGTAATAGAGTAGGTCATATGGCTAATCAATGCAAATCAAGAGGATATCAGTCAAATATGCAAAGAAATGTTGTTTGCCAAATCTGTAATAGGTCCGGTCATAATGCAAAATTCTGTAGAAGCAAGAATCAGGAGAAAAGAGGTCTGGTATATCATAATCAGAATCAAGATAAGGGTAAACAAAAGGTCAATGCGGATGAAGTTAGGAATGAGATGAACAAGATTTGGGTGAAGAAAAGTTCAAAGAATGTAAAGGTTGGATCTGCACCAGACTCTGGTGCTGATATTCCTTCCAGAAACTAAAAGTGAGCTCTGGCTCAGGGGGAGACACAAAGAAAACCTTGTTCCCCCAGCCAGTTAAGTGGTGCCTGAAATTGGCACATCAGAAGCTACGGAGAAACATGTAAAGAAGGTCAGATAAAGATCTGAGAGATCTGCAAGAAAATTTAAAAAGTTCAATTCCTTTAGAATTGGTCTAGTTAAGCAAGTCTTCTGCTAAAACAGGTTTCTCACAAGATTGGCCTGGTATGAGTCCAAATTGATACAGCTTGATCTGCGGATACATAAGATGATCAGAAGGACAAGTGGATATGATGATTCATCACTAACATCGATCACAAGGGAATCATAATGATCCAAATGAGTTTCTTCCTCCTTGAACAAGGAAAACCAGGCAAACTGGAATAATGTAGGTCAAGCATTTATTGCAATCTGATATTAGGGCTCGCGGAGCAATATAAGGGTTTTTCATTAATCACTCGTTCATTTTGCACTCAAGAAGAAACAAAAAGCGGAGCTCTGCAACGAAATTCCTTAAGTTCATCGAAGATCACTTGCAGAAGTCATTACTTCCAGAGATCAATTCAACCTACTTCGTGAAACCGATAGGTGCAAAAGATATTTTTCATTTTCAAATATCTCACTACAAATCTCTTGATAATGGGTACTCTAAATATTGTAAAGATTTTTGATAGACCTCACCCTACATTTAAGAAACATCCATACAAATCCTTGGAGGTAGACCCCCTAGGTGCATTTTCCAGTGTTCCGCATGGCGTTTTACACATTGAAGATATTAGGGTTTATATACATGCAAACATTGAAGAGTTTGGGGAATTCAAACTAAGAGACTTATACCACAAGTAGTTAATAGATGATTCTTTTAAGATCAAACCTCAGTATAAAAGCATCCGGGAAAAACACTTTGATCAGTTCATTCATTTCCCCTGCTTTGAAGAAGATGAATGGGTCCAGTATGTATTGAGTAGGGTACATGACAACTTTCTATGGCTGAACAGACCTTGCAAAATCACCAAGGAAGTAATTAGGACAGTAATTGGTTTGCACTCCTCCAGAGGAATACCTGTCCTCAAATCTGTCAAAAACAACATTGTAACTGAGGCCACCGGATCAAAATTTGATAAGAGGGCAATGACCATTGAAGATATTACTGACCCGGATATCAAGTATGCATCTATGATAATAGGATACAAGATATATCATTCCAGTAGGGAGAATTCAGTATCTAGAACTGCAGTATACACGACCTATGAGATGCTGAGAAAAAATGTAGAATATGATCTCTATGAACTTCTCTTGAGCCAATTAATGGAAAACATACAAAAGATCAAAAAGGACAAGAAAAACTCTTTCAAATATGGTGCACTAATAGTATGTTTATTTTTCTACTTCATGAATGAGTTGCCTGGATCAAATGGATGGGTATGGCAGAATGACAAACCGGTAGTAGTTCAGATTAGAGACTATTTGCATGGGGTTGGGGATGCTAAAGCAAGAAATACAGCCATGTGGGGATACTTCAAAAACTTTTAGAACATGATGCAATCAAGAGAAAGGATTCCTCAATCTCTTGTTGAGAAATACAAGGACACAGTCTGCTTTATGGTAGAGACTGATCAGTGCCTAATGGAGGCAGTAGAACCAAGGACAGTCTGGATCATGCCCATGGGGTATGAAGTTGATGAATAGATTGTGGAGCTGCATGTTCAACACATGCTGAGTCAGCCTAAAGATCCAAAGGCAGAAAGGTTTGGAACCTTTGAGGAGCTGAGTGTAAAGATCCATGTGGAACTCAGAGAACCAGAGATGAAAAGGAAGGTGAGAAAAGAAGTAGAACATATTACACAAGGCCTTGGGATCTCAAAGGAGGCACTTGATGCCAACTGGGAAAAGAAACAAAAAGCTGATGAGGAGAAGAAAGAGGCAGAAAAAGAAAGCAAGAAAAGTGCTCCGATAGAAACTTCCACCTAGACCAGATCTTCAAAGAGACCAACACCTGTCCCAGCTAAAAGCTCAAAACTGAAAGTCCAAGCATCCAGCAAAGGAGAGAAAAGGTCCAAGACAAAAGCCATGAGGGCTTATGCAAGTCAAAGAGATGAAGAAGAAACCGAATCAGATGAGGGGGTAAAGGAAATAAAGAAGCAGAAGAAGAAAGGATCCGGTCAGCCCTCCACAGGCCAAGACAAGGAAGAAATAGCATAGGAATTTGTTGAAAAGCCCACCCTATCCCTAGAAAGTGTAATTAAATTAGACACTGTGGATGGAAACCTTCAACCAATGGCTGAATTCTATGATGATTACAATGAGGCCAACCAAAAGATCTTGCAAGAAGCTACAATCAGGTATTTGAACATTTACAATAAAGCTTTTATTGAAATTATCTCTCTAATTTCTAAGAGTCTAGAGAAGGAGTTGGAAATGAGAAAGACCAATGCCATGGCAAAAGACTTTGAGATCCGGGAATAGATAGCTATTCAATTATATCCTTCAATTGATCCCAAGACAATGAACATGGTATTCAAAGACTGCAAGGATGAATTCAGGAGCAAAGAAAGGATGAATCAGCTTAATTAGATGAGGGGGTAAAGGAAATAAAGAAGCAGAAGAAGAAAGGATCCGGTCAGCCCTCCACAGGCTAAGACAAGGAAGAAATAGCACAAGAATTTGTTGAAAAGCCCACCCTATCCCTAGAAAGTGTAATTAAATCAGTCACTGTGGATGGAAACCTTCAACCAATGGCCGAATTCTATGATGATTACAGTGAGGCCGACCAAAAGATCTTGCAAGAAGCTACAATCAGGTATTTGAACATTTACAATAAAGCTTTTATTGAAATTATCTCTCTAATTCCTAAGAGTCTAGAGAAGGAGTTGGAAATGAGAAAGACTAATGCCATGGCAAAAGACTTTGAGATCCAGGAACAGATAGCTATTCAGTTATATCCTTCAATTGATCCCAAGACAATGAACATGGTATTCAAAGACTGCAAGGATGAATTCAAGAGCAAAGAAAGGATGAATCAACTTATGCTTGGTGAGACCGACAAGGTAGCCAAGGACACTGAAGAGATTCTCTAAAAAACCTTCAAAAGATTTAATCTTCCTCTCATAGAGGACTTGGGTACTGATCCTACAAATGTTATAGAAGAAACTCCTAAGAAAATGTCAGAAGAGGTGGGCCCCGAACAGACCAACATTTCCCCTCGGGTTTCCCCTACAGTCTCCGGATCTAAAGGAGAAGAAAAATCATAGGAGAAAGAAGCAGAGATGAAGAAAAAAGAAGGTGACAGTGCAAAGGTTGCAGAAGGATAGAAGACTTTAGCAGAGAAAACCACAACTACTAGTGGTGGGAACGTAGGAGAGAAAACTCCAAAGGATAGCTCCAAGGCTACAAAAGAGAAGAAACATCTGTCTCCAGCAAGAGACACTGCACAAACTATCCAAGAATTTCTGAGCAAAGAAACAATGGAGATTGATGAACCGGAGCTTCTACAAGGTCCATTCAATTTTGATTCTCTTTCTCCGGTACAGACAATGAAGATAGCTTCATTTGCAAATGCTAAGGCTAATGAAAAACTCCTAAAGTCTCATATGGAAGACTGTGAGTTGATAGAAGCTGCATCCAGAGTGCTGAAAAAGATCATACCATCTTTTCAAAAAGATCCCACAGCCTCCTCTTCTGGTAATCTCAAAACCTTAGTCAGCAGTGTTAGTACACATTTTGATTCTCTAGAAAAATTAGCTGAAGAAAAGGTCCGGAAGGAGTTTTTGGATAAGAGATTCTCAGAGGTACAAGGATTAATCACTAATGATAGGAGAAATATGAGTATTGGGATAAAGAGCTTAGAAAATGCTCTTAAGGATGGTGGTGAAATATACAAATTTTGTATCTCCTGGTCCAAAGTAATAGTAGAGATTGAGAAGAAAATAAAAGAGCAAGAGGATAAACTACTAAGTTTGTCTCAAAGTTTTGATCCTCTCTCTTCCTCCATAGTAAATCAAGAGTGTCAAACTATTGCAATCACAAATGCAATAAAGAATTTTGAGAAGGAAAGGAAGAACATGATCAGCCGGATGGGTGAACTTAGGAGGATCATTGTCCCTAAGTTAGAGGCCATGCATGAGGCCATAAGTGAAGATCAAATCATAGCCCAGACAAATGATCCAATAGATCTAAAAAGGGTAGATGCATTTGCATTCCTGTTGAGTGGGCATATCTCAATTTTGGACAGGAAAAAGCAAAGTTGGGCGACAGAAGTTGTACAGTTGAAGAACACTTTTGCAGGCATACTTAAGTATATGTAAGTACAACTTGTATATATATACTTTTGCGGCTAATTATAGTAAAATTTTTGAAAATTTTGATGTGTGAACCCTACCCTTTGCCATTGATGTCAAAGGGGGAGTGAGGAGCAGTGAAAAATGAGGAATCCAACTAAGGGGGAGCTCCAGAAAATGTATATAAAGATAGAGCATCAGCCAAGGTGGAGCATAGTGTAAACACTTAGTCATTTTTCACTAAGTGTTGCCATCAGTGCCAAAGGGGGAGATTGTTGGCAAGAGACACTATATGGATTCGTGATTGTTGTCATTGATGGCAACAAAGTTCATCCCACACATCCGCAGGACATGGTGTGTCTCTACCGGAAGTCAGAGTGAAGAATGTTGTGGTCCGGTAAACAAGAACAGAGCATCTTGGTAAAGTGCAGATTTGGGGAAGTAAAGAGTACTACCTTGAGTGATAGATTCCAAGGTTTTAGCCTCCGGTGATAGATGAGGCAAAAGATATGAATACTTGAGTACCGGGTTCCTGAGTGACAGTGTGAACAGAGGAAGAACTGACTGACAGAACATCAGACTACTTTCCAGATGTGTTACTGATGGTGTTAAAGGTTGTGAAGGCATGAATCATGTTTGGCTGACATGATTAATGATTTCTACAAGTATATGCTTGATCCGCATTACTTGATGTATAAGGATTTAGCCGACAGAACAGAGTTTGTGAGAAGATTGACTGTTCTGGGTGCCAACCAGAAAGATAATGAAATCACTTGTGCGGATATATATAAAGGATGGATTTAGTTGTGAGAAGTGTTGTAGTGATATGCGGTATGCGGAAAAAAAGGGCAGAGTAGAGCAGAAGCAGTAAGGAAGGTCCGGTATGTGAAAGGAAAGCAGCATAAGAGAAGAGGAAAGATGAAGTGTAGCAGATCAGTGTACTGAGCCTAACTGGAACTGAACTCTAGCATTTGTGGATGCTTCCAATCAGTTCAAGTATTGTATAACATTCTTTTGTAGACAGTGTGTCTCCTTGTAGGCAGTGTGCCTCCTTTGTGAGCAGTGTGCTCGGACAGTGAGCCCTAATTGGCAAGTGCCATTTTGTATTTCCTTATTCTTCTAACAAAGAATAATCTTTGGGTTAATCACCCCGTGGTTTTCTCCTTTAACAGGGTTTCCACGTCAAAAATATTGTGTCATGTGTTTTTCCTTTTCATGGTAATGTTTGCTTATTTGAATTAATGTTGCATTGATTAATAAGAAAGTTTAGAAAGAAGAAATAATTAGGATAATTGATTCACCCCCCCTCTCAGTTATCAACACTGACAGCTTCTCTCCAAAAGATCTGAGGAACATTTGCTTCCATCATCATGGTCCTAGATGCTTCCTAGATGGTCCGGTTCTTTCTTTCTACTACTCCATTCTGCTGTGGAGTCCTAGGAGTAGACAACTGTCTCTTGATTCCATGCTTCTCACAAAATTCTATGAACTCACTAGATGTGAATTCTCCACCTCTATCAGACCTTAGACATTTTAATTTTAATCTGGTTTCATTCTCTACCATAGCCTTGAATATTTTGAATTTCTCAAGACCTTCTGATTTATCTTTCAGAAAAGTTACCCACATCATCTTGGAATAGTCATCAATTAGTAACATGAAGTATCTATCACCTTGCACACTTCTGATCCTTGCCGGACCACAAAGATCAGTATTGCTTTTGAATGAGACTCTACTTTGTTTACCCAACTGACATTCTTTGCACAAATTATTTGTAGGTTTTACTAATTTTGGAAGATCTCTTACAGCCTGAGTATTGCTTATCTTGATGATATTATCAAAATTCACATGACACATTCTTCAATGCCATAACCAACTCTGATCAATTTGCACAAATAGACAACTTTTATGAGTACCAACTAAATGGAAGATGTTACCTTTTGTTTGGGTACCGGATGTAATCTCTATTCTAGAACTTTCAAAGATCTTGCATTTTCCATTTTTGAATATGAGATCATAGCCTTTGTCCACCAACTGTCCAACACTAAGAAGATTGTGCTTCAATCCTACAACATACAGTACATTACCGGTTTTGTTCTTTCCATCAAAGGAAATAGTTCCTCTACCTCTGATTCTACTAGTAGAATTATCACCAAACTTTACCACTCCCCCTTCATACCTTTCCAAATCTATGAACTTATTTTTGTCACTTGTCATATGGTGAGAGCTTCCACTGTCAATGACCCAATCATCCTTCTCTTCAATTTGGGCAGCCAGAGCTCTTTCTACAACTTTATGATTGACAAATTTAGAGGGCATTGGATCTTCTTCCTTTATGGCAATAAACACCCAATCACTTCCAGATTTGTTTCCTAATTTTGATTCATCATCTGTTACTCCTTCATTATTATCATCTTCATGAACATAGTAATAATTCTTTTGGAACCTTGATTTGTTAAGATTTGGCCTTGAAAAGCTTTCCAGACATCTTGAGGCAAAATGACCAATCTTATTGCAGTTAAAACACTTAAAAGGCAATTTCCCTTCATACTTACCAGATCCTCTTGGTAGTCTTTTTGCAATAAGGGCTTCAAGTTGAGCAGTTTCTACTTCTTCTTCTAGGTCTTTTCTTGCTTTTTCATACCATGATAGTTTCCTTGAAGAGTTCTCTCCTGGATCAAACCTTTGTTTACCTTTTACAGAGGCACTGACTTTGAATGCAGATTCAGTCTTTGGGGGCTCATATCCAAACTCGGTCATTTCAAATGCAGCGAATTTACCAACCAATTGATCTCTTGTGATAGTTGTATGGGCTCTGAATTCTTTAATGGTAGCAGCCTTGATTTTATAAGAAGCAGGAAGGGATCTGAGAACTTTGCCAACAATCTCATCTTCATCCAAGACTCCACCAACACATCTGATGCCACAAACAAGATCATTTACTCTTGGCATAAAAGTAGTGATATTCTCATCTTCTCTCATCTTCAGATTTTCAAATTTTTCTTTTAGACTCTGTAACCTTGCACATTTAACATATTTGTCTCCTTCATGCAGAAGTTCCAGTTTTTCCCATTTCTCAAAAGTAGTTGGTAGGTCAACAACATCTGAAAGCTCTAAATCAGATAGTGTGCTTAGAAGGGCTTCTATAGTCCACAGATTATTTTTAGCATCTGTGATTTCATTTTGGGATTTCGGGCCACCCTGTGGCAGAGTATACTTCATTGAAGCCATCTTCTAGTATTGCATTCACATACATTGCAAGTGACATTTCATGCGGCTTTTCCAAAGATTAAAATTGGTTCCATCAAACTTCGGACTATCATTTTTGTAGGACGACATCCTGGATCTCCTCAAGCGATTAAGCTCTTTTAGATGAACTTAGCTCTGATACCAATTGTTAGATTCAGGATAGACAACTGAGAGTGGGGGTGAATCAGTTGTCCAAAACTTTCTTCTAATTTAAACACTTAAATTCACTTTGTAATTCAACAACATAATAATAATTCAATCATGGAAACATAATGCATTAAACCAAGAGCATAAACACATTAACACATAAGACACCAAGATTTTGACGTGGAAAACCCGGTTAAGGGAAAAACCACAAGGTGATTAACCCAAGATTGTATTCTTTATTAGAAGAATAGAAAGAACAAAAATGGCACATGCCAATTAGGGCTCATTGCCCGAGCACACTGCTCACAAGAGGCTTACTGCCTACAAGAGACACACTGTCTACAAAATACTAAGTATCACATACATGAACTGGAGAATAGCATCTTCACCATGCTTGAATCAGTTCCATTTAAGCCCAATACTTCTTCTCTGCCTTTCACTCTCCTCCTCGCTACCACACACTCATCTCCACAAGATACCACTTGAAATGACTTCACAATTCCTTATTTATACAAGACATCAACTTAGGAATAATCATCTAAGTTGGAAAACATCTACAAGTACATCCACAGGATGTGTAACTCATCCGATCGGCCAGTCCTAGGAAGAACACCTTCATCCGGAAGTAATTCTTCAAATGAGAGCTTAAACTCCAATGCAGACCACCAACATGAACTGGACACAATCCAAAGACCTCCACAAGCTTGCCTGAATCACCAAGAACATCCACACTTCATCTGCTTACTGAAATCCTTCTCTCCTCCATCCGAAACCTCAAGAACACAGTTTGTCATCACTGTCACAAAGGAATAGATGCTTGCGGACCTCCAAACCATGGACCAATTGAGTTGACACATCCAAAGGACTTCCTTAACACTCCACTAAATCCACAGAATAGGATAATGCATTTCTAGATCTCACCGGACCTATCTTTATCACTTTGTCACCTCTGAACACCTGCCAGAACCGGTTTTACTTGAGCAGCCACAAATTCTTCAAATCTTCATGCGGACCTCTAAAATATTTACTGGATTAGTTTAAGACACATATCTACAAACCCTTTAAACCGCATCCTCTATCCTCATCTTATCTTGGACTTTTACCTTACTGTTCTTCATTGTTCCTGATATGACTAATTTTCTCGATATCCTCAGCAAACAATTCATCCAATCCTCATCATTAATACAATAGGAGTATGTTGACATCAATGACAACACCAGTTAGGCCCATACTTGCAACAATTTGACACCAACATTTTTGATGTGGAAACCCAGTTAAGGGAAAAACTATAGTGGGTATTAGCCCACAAGATTCATACCATGTTAAAAGTACTTAAAAAGAATGGGAAGGCACTTGCCTTTGGGCTCGCTACCCAGAGCTCACTGCTCAAAAATAGAGGCTCACTGCCTACAAGAAATTTAAGTTTAACACAGAAAGAATTAACTGAGAAATATCATCTACTTCATGCCTGGTTTAGTTTCATTGAATGTTCGTAAAACTTCTGTTATGCTTCCAAACTCTTCTTCACTAACTCCTCACTCTATTCTACTTTTGTTCTTTTTCTTCTCCTCTTCTTTGTTCTTCTCCTGATCCTTTCTTTAGATTTATTATTTTCACTCAAGGATAATTTTCCACAACTCAAATACACTCCTTTATATGCTTCATCAACCTTGGTATAAACATCAAGGTCAGCACACCAAACATCTTACTTAATGTGAATCACTAAGCTGTTGGCCAAACATAGCTAAGACTTGAATCTTCTTTCAACAACATGCCATGCTCTAGAGAATTGCTTCTGGAACATCCGTAATATGCTTGAATCATCCGGTCGGCTAGGACTAGGAAGAATAGCAACATCAAGAAGGAAATCTTCACCAACAAACTCAAACTTCAATGCGAACCTCCCACACAATAGTCACACGATCCAGAGACCACCACAAGCACAATGAATTAACAAAAACATCCGCACTCCTCCAAATCATCAAAATCACTTACATCTTCATCCAAAACCTCAAGAATACTATCTGCCATGATTGTCATCTTAGAAAGATTGCTTGCGGACCTCCAAACCATGAACCACTTGAATGGATGAAACACACTGACTTCCCAAACATCCCTCTAGATCCGCAAATCATTATTTGACATATCCAAAAGGATTCAGAACACTTCTCTGTCACTCTGTCTCTTCTGAATACTGCAAAACCGGTTCTACTCAAATGGCCATAGTTTCTTAAAATCTTCATGCGGACCTCTCAAATCTTGACTAGAGCTACTTCACACAATCCTTTATACTTTCATATGATCCCCATCCATTGATCTTTATTAATTTTCTCAATATCCTCAACATTCCAGTCTTCTAGTCAGGCAACAAGATAGGATATAGTTGACACCAATGGCAACAAGAATATGTTGACATCAATGACAAAACTAATTAGGCACATATTTGCAACAGAGTCCTAGGTGTAGACAATTATCTCTTTATTCCTTACTCTTCATAGAAAATATTGAATTTATTTGATTTGAACTCACCTCCTCTATCAGACTCAAGAGTTTGATTTTCAGCTCTATTTCATTCTCAACCATTTCCTTAAAGGAATTGAACTTCTCTAGGGCTTCAGATTTGTCTCTTAGAAAAGTAACCCAAGTCATTCTAGAATAATCATCAATAAGCAGCATGAAGTACATGTCACCTTGTAGACTTCTTACCCTTGTAGGACCACATAGATCTGTATGCACTAGATCCAGCAAACTAGCAGAAAATTGCTCTTTGCTCTTGAAACTTGTTCTTGTCTACTTCCCCAACTAACACTCCTTACAAATGGTATTAGTGGGTTTCACAAGCTTTAGTAAATCTCTCACAATCTGACATGAACTTATCTTTACTAGATTATCAAAGTTTATATGACACATCCTTCTATGCCACAACCAACTCTCATCTGTTTGAGCCAATAAATAGTAATTATTAGTTCCTATTAACTGGTAAATGTTACCTCTAGTCTTCTTACCGGTAGCAATCATTGTTCTAGAGCTTTCCATGATCTTGCACCCATTGTCTTTGAATCTTAGATCACAAACCTTTGTCACACATCTAACCCACACTCAAAAGATTATGTTTTAAATCCTTCACATATAGGACATTATCAGTGTTGTTCTTATCATCAAAAGAAATAGATCCTTTTTCCACAAATCTTACCAACTGCATTATCTCCAAACCTAACCAGTCCTCCATCATACTTCACTAAACTTACAAACTTACTTTTGTCACCGGTCATGTGATGAAAGCATCCACTATCAATAATCCATTCATCCTTATCTTTCTCAACCTGCACAGCTAGAGCACTTTCTTCCACTAGTTTTTCTTCCTTCGCATAGCTAGCAAGATTAGTAGACACGGGCTCTTCTTTAATTGCAATAAAGAAACACTCATTTACACTAGTACTAGCATCATCAGATTCATCATCTTTCACACCTTCATCATCAAGATCTCTAACATAATAGAATTTCTTTGGAACTCTAGATCTACTTTCAATTTTATTTCTATTCCTTTCAATTCTCTCCAGACACTTAGAGACATAGTGACCTACTTTACCACATGAAAAACATTTGAAAGGTAATTTCCTTTGAACTTATTGGTACCTCTTTGTAGTTTGTCAACAAAATTTGCTTCAATTTCATCAAGGTCATCATCGGGTTCCACCTTATACTTCTCAACTCTGGAGATCTTTTTTGAATTACTAGCTTTGAAGGCAGTCTCAATCTTCGGTAGAGCATCACCAAGTTCTCTCATCTCAAAGGCTATTAGCTTTCCTAGCAACTGATCCTTGGTGACTTCTTTCATAGTCATTACTTCTTCAATTGCTGCAACCTTGTGATTGTAGGATTTAGGTAATGACCTAAGAATTTTCATCACAACTTCTTTCTCCTCAATAGTTCCTCCCATATCTTTGATTCCAGTGACAAGTTTATCACCCTTTTGCCTATAGGATGTTATGTTTTCATCTTCACCCATTTTTAAGCCTTCATATTTAGCTTTTAGTCCCTGCAATTTGGAACTTTTTACAAAATCATCTCCTTCATACATATTTTCCAACTTTTACCAGACTTCTTGAGTAGTTTCAAGGTCCATGACCTTTATTAGGTCAGTTTCAGTTAATGCACTTAACAGAGCATCTTTGGCTTTTATGTTTAACTCATATTCTTTGATTTCATCTTCAGTTGTCAGACCATTTAGAGGTATGGAATATTTAGTCTTTGTTGCTTTCCATACTTTGTATCCAATACAAAGCAGATGTATTTTCATGTGTATCTTCTAGGTCGCATAATTTGTTCCATCAAACTATGGAGCTTCCTTCTTTAAGCATTCTAGATCTACCTCAAGTTGTTAGGCTTACCTCTGAGGAACCCTGCTTTGATACCAATTGTTGAAATGCACCAGACAACTGAGAGGGGGGGTGAATCAGTTGTCCCTAAAACTTTGAACAATTATGAACATCATCTCTTGAAATAGTTATTTATTGTTATTTAGATTTACCCATGAAAACATGAAATAAGAAGCTCAACACAATAACACAATCAACACGTGAGACACCATATTTTTACGTGGAAAACCCTATAAGGGAAAAACCATGGTGGGTGTTAGCCCACAAGATATATAAGTTATAGTAATACTGAAAAATACAGGCTCACTGCCTTAGGGCTCACTACTTGAATTGCTCACTGCAAATGTTGAGGCTCACTACTAAGGACGACTCACTGCCAAAAGATGGTGAACTAATTTGGTAGCATCTACTCCATGCCTAGGTTTAGTTCCATTGAAGCACAGTATAACTCCTCTGCTCTGCTCTTTTACACCTTCACACTTATCTCTTCATTTTCACTCAAGGACATCTTTTTTGCATCTATGGTACATGTTTTTATACAATTCATCAACCTTGGAATGTACTTCAAGGTCGACATTACGCTCATCAACCATTGGAACATTCTCCAAGGTCGGCATTACAATAATACAAAGAAATAGGTCTAGACCTAAACAAGATTTGCTAAGGTAAAGATGTATGCAGATCATGTTATTCCTTAGCTATGACTCAAATGCAATCTTCCATGCCATGACATGCTTCCATAATCTTCAATGCATCTCTGCAAGAAGTGAAGACAACCAAGTCGGCCAATACTGGTGTTAACACTAGGTCTTCAAAGAACAGACTTCATCTATGATCTAAATTTCTCTATGCAGACCAATCCAAAGGTAGGAACATGATCAGGAGACATCCACAAGCATATTGTAATCACAAGGAACAACCACACGATCTCTAACCACTCTGTCAAGAATATTCTTCAAACTGGAGCACAAGAACAACATTGTAAGCCACTATCATAAAGAAAGGATAGCTTACAGACCACCAAATCATGAACAATTGTAGTTGAAGGCACTTATCATCATTCTAGACTTTACTATAGAACTACAGATCATGATGCTTCAATGTAGAGGAATGCGGAGAAAAATACCTTCTCCCTGTCACCAGTGAATACTTAGGAAAAGTAGCTTTTACTCTAGTGAACATAACTCACTCAAATCTTCATACCGGAGGCTCAAACTTGAGATAGAGCATCTTCAAACATGACTCTAAATAACTTCCAATCTACAGACAAAGATATTCATTCTATTAGAAATGAGGAGCAATCTACCAAACTGTTCTTCAATAAACAAAGATACTCTTCCACACATTGTTTCCACCGAAGGAGCAAATTTTCTCAAAAGCACTTGGAAACTCAATATTTGGATAACTTACCCATTTTCTCCAACGCTTCCATGAGCCAATACAAAGCATCTAACTTATCAAATTAGGATCACAGTTGACATCAATGACAACATAGATATGTTGGCATCAATGACAACACCGGTTATGCATATACTTGCAACAAACTAGAACTGATATAATGCATGTAGTTTATCTTGTTGCAAGATTTCAAGCTGGTCCAAGAGAATCACATGTGATGGTAGTTAAGAGAATCTTGAGGTATTTAAAAGGCACACCAAATCATGGCTTATGGTATCCAAAGGATAATGATTTCACTCTCAGTGCTTATATAGATGCAGATTGGGCCATAGATGTTGATGACAGAAAAAGTACAAGTGGAGGTGCTTTCTTCTTGGGTAAAAGATTGGTTGCATGGCTGAACAAGAAGCAAGATTCAATCTCTTTGTCAACTATAGAAGTAGAGTATATTGCAGCAGCATGTTGTTGTATTCAAGTGTTGTGGATGAAGAAGACCTTGAAGGACATAAGAGTTGTGTGTGAAGATCTAGTTGCAATCTTCTGTAACAATACAAGTGCTATAAACATTTCAAAGAACCCAGTGATGCACTCAAGAACAAAGCATATCTCTATAAGGTATCACTTTCTCAGAGAAAAAAGTGATAGAGAATGAAGTAAAGTTGGAATATGTGTCCACTAATGATCAGATTGGAGATATTTTCACTAAGCCTCTGCCCAAGAATACTTTTGAGTATCTCAGAGAAAAGTTAGGGGTCATTACCCCTCCTACTTTGAATTATGATGCATAGGAATGCATCAGTCCAATGGTGCTCAAAGTCTCATTCTTTGATCTGGATTCTTGTTTTAAGGGCTACCTCTTTGGGGGAGTAGCTAGATGTTCCTGATAAATAAAGTGTTGATAACAGAGAAAGTTTAGTGGATCAGAGTAGCAACATGCAAGTATGTGCCCTTTTCCATTGATGTCAAAGGGGGAGAGAAATCATGTGATAAACTCAGAGAAGAAAGAGTGCAGATGTGTAAAGAGAAAGGGGGAGAATCTTATCTTTACAGTTTTTCACATCATATGTTGCCATCAATGATAAAGGGGGAGATTGTTGCAAGTATATACCTAACTGATGTTGTCATTGATGTCAACATATCAGTGTTGTCATTGATGTCAACTGTGATCTTGTTTTGATGCTTTCTTGTAATGAGTTAGATGCTTCGTATTTTCCTATGTAAGTATTGGAGATCCTGATATTGAGGATATTGAGAAAATTTACTTTTCTAGTGGAAATAATGTGTTCCAGAATATCTTTGTCTACAGAAGAATAGTCCAATAAACTGCTCCGCATTCCCTGTAGAATGAATGTCTTTTTTTGTGGTTTGGAAGTTATTTAGAGACATGTCTAAAGATACTATATCTCAAGTTTGAGCCTCCGATATGAATATTTGAATTAGTTATGTTCACTAGAGTGAAATCTACTTTTTTTGTATATTTGGTGGTCACAGGGAGAATGTATTATGCTCCGCATTCCTCTGCAGTTAAGTATTTTAGTTTGTGGTTCTGGAATCAAGTTTGTAATGATAACAAGTACCTTCAACTCCAATGGTTTGTGATTTGGTGGTCTGCAAGCAATTGTTTCTTCATGATAGTGGTTGACAATGTTGTTTAAGTGCTCTGATTTGAAGAATCCTCCTGACAAATTGGTTTAAGGTTGTATGGATATTCTTAGTGATTACAATGTGCTTGTGGATATCTCTTGATCATGTTCCTAACTTTGTATTGGTCCACACAAAAAAATTTGGATTGTAGATGAAGATTGTTCTTAGAAGATTTAGTGTTAACACTAGTCTTGGCCGACCTGGTTGTTTTCACTTCTTGCGGAGATGCATCGAAGATTGTGAAAGTGTGTCATGGCATGAAAGATTGCATTTGATTCCCAGCTAAGGCATAACATGATTTGCATACACTTTTTTCCTTAGCTAGTTTTTCTTAGGTCGATACCTATTTCCATGTATGTTTGTAATGATGACCTTGGAGATTGTTCCAATGGTTGATGAATGTAATGTCGACCTTGATGTACATTCCAAGGTTGATGAATGGTATAAAATCATGTAATGTGGTTGCAAAAAATTAATGGAGGGAGAAAAATGAAAAGATAAGTGCGAAAGTGTAAAAGAGCAAAGTAGAGGAGATATATTATGCTTTGATGGAACTGAACCCAGGCATGGAGTAGATGCTATCAAATCAGTTCACCAATCTTGGGAGTGAGCCAACCCTTGGCAGTGAGCCACCCCTTGGTAGTGAGCCACCCATTGGTAGTGAGCCAATCTTGATTGTGAGCCTAACATTTGCAGTGAGCATATTGGGTAGTGAGCCCTAAGGTAGTGACCCCTAAGGCCGTGAGCCTTTGTTTTTTGGTATTATTATAACTTATATATTTCTATGGGCTAACACCCACCATAGTTTTTCCCTTTTAGGGTTTTCCACATAAAAACCTGGTGTCTCATGTGTTGATGATGTTGTTATGTTAATTTTCTTATTTCATGCTTTCATGATTAAATATAAATAACAGTGAGCAAGTGTTTGATGTGGTAATATTCATTAGTGATAAAAGTTTTGAAGATAACTGATTCACCCCCCTCTCAGTTGTCTGGTGCATTTCAACAGGAAGGTAGTCCAGTTAGAGAGAAATAGAAGAAAAGGAAAGATTACCAGATGGGATTGGATGGTGGACAAATTAAAGAAGAAATTAATTCATGTGGACTATGAGATGGAGTTGTTAAAGACGCTGTAGGGTTTGAAGCAAGGTAACAAGTCTGTCAAGCAGCATACAGAAGATTTCTATAAGATTACTATCAAGATAGGCCATGCAGAGGCCAACAAGGAGAAGGTATCTTGATACATTAATGGGTTGAAGCCAAGTATTTAAGAGAAGCTGAGCTTGGTCAGAATGACAACCATAGAAGATGCATACCAATTTTCCCTGAAGGTGGAAGAGAAGTTGAATAAAAGATTCGGTAGCAAGCAAAGGGGAAGAGGTCAAGGCAGAAGGACTAGTGGAAGATCATATGGAGGTCATAATGATGATCAAAAGAAAAATGAAGAAGTTAGCACGATTCAAAATCAAAAAGGAGATAATGCCTACCGCCCTCATGACCAAAACAATGGTGAACAAAGAGGAAGAGGAAGAGGCCAACCTGGGCAAGGACCTAGAAGAGGAGGTTTCAAAGGAACCTATTTCCAATGTGGAGAAGAAGGGCATTGAGCATACGAGTGTCTACAACATCAAGGGAGGATGAATAGAAGCTCTAAAGGTAATGTACAAGTTGCACATGTAGATGAAGATGGACTGTATAAACATTATGAAGATGCTAAAAAGGGAGAAACCCTAGTTGTCAAAAGAACCTTGTTGAATGAGGAGAAAGAACTAGATCAAAGGAAGACTTTATTCTACACAAGATGCAAGTGTGAAGGTAAGTGTTGTGATATTATTATTAATAGTGGAAGCACTGACAATCTTGTTTCAGAGGAGATGGTTAACAAGTTGAAGCTGACAAGAAGAAAGAATCCCCATCCATATCAGATTACATGGTTGCAGAAGGACCATAGAGCTTTGGTCAATGAATAATGTTTAGTCAAGTTCGAGATTGGGGACTACCATGATGAGGTGCTGTGTGACATCATACCAATGGATGCATGTCATATGCTATTGGGAAGGTCATGGAAGTATGATAGGTGTGTTGTCCATAATGGCCATGCAAACACATATTCCCTAACAAAGGATGGAGTTCATAAGTTGAAGCCCTTGAAGGAGGTGGAAGAAAAGGTATGTAGTACTACCAAAATTTTCTTGGTAGATGGTAGGAAATTTTTGGAGGGTATGAAGCATAAGCGGCATTGCTTTGCATTGATTCCTAAGATCAGTCAAGTGAAATGTGAAGATGTACTAGCAAAAGTCTCAAATCTATTGGAAGAATTTCAAGATATTGTCTCTGATAATGTACCAGAAGGTTTACCACCAGTGAGGAAAATTAGTCATCAAATGGATTTAATACCAGGAACCAGTTTGTCAAATGTGGTAGCCCACAAAATGACTCTAGTAGAGAATGATGAGTTGAACAGACAAGTTCACAAGTTGTTAAGGAAGGGATTAATAAGGGAGAGCCTAAGTCCATGTGCGATAACTGAAGTACTAGTACCAAAGAAAGATGGGGAGTGGAGAATGTGTACATATTCTTGAGCCATCAATAGGATCACAATCAAGTACAGATTTCGATTGCCAAGAATGGATGACATAATGGATTGTTTGAGTGGAGCCAAGTACTTCGCGAAGATTGACTTGAAGAGTGGGTATCACCAGATTCTAAACAGAGAAGGAGATGAATGGAAGATAGCCTTGAAGACAAAGGAAGGTTTGTATGAGTGGTTAGTCATGCCATTTGGGCTAACCAATACACCAAGCACATTCATGAGGCTCATGAATGAGGTATTGAAAGAGTTTTTCAAAAAATTTGTTATTGTTTATTTACATGATATTTTGATTTTCAGTAAGACTTAAGATGAGCATCTGATGCATATTAGAAGACTTTTCGAGAAGCTAAGGGAAAAGAAGTTGTTGAATAACTGAAGAAATGTAGTTTTGCAAAGAAGGTGTTAGTATACCTAGGATTTGTTGTCTCAGAGGAAGGTCTTAAGATGGACCCAAAGAAAGTAAGGGCTATCATTGAATGGCCTACACCAAGGAGTGCTACAGAGGTACGATCTTTTCATGGTTTGGCAAGTTTTACAGAAACTTTATTAGAAATTTTAGTAGCATTTGTGCACCCCTAACTAAGACAATGATAGGGGATAGAAAAGAGTTTAAATGGACTACAATAGCAAATAAGAGTTTTGATACATTGAAGCAAAAAGTTACTAAGCAACCTATTTTGGCACTTCCAGATTTTAATAAGGTATTCCAGGTAGATTGTGATGTCAGTGGTAGTGCTATAGCAGCTGTTCTGAGTCAAGAAGGTAAGCCCATTGCCTATTTTAGTGAGAAGCTTAATGATGCCAAGAAAAAGTATTCTATTTATGATCATGAGTTTTATGCTATAGTTCAGGCTTTGAAGAAATGGAGATATTATTTGTTGCCAAAAGAGTTTGTTTTATATACTGATCATCAAGCTTTGCAGTATCTTAATAGTCAAGGCAAGTTGAACCAAAGGCAATTAAAATGGGTTAAGTTTTTGTAGAGTTATACTTTTGTTTTGAAGCACAGGAGTGAGAAGTCCAACAAAGTTGTAGATGCCTTAAGTATGAAAGGAAGCTAGGTGTATGAAAAATGCTTCCTACACTATTCTAATGAGGGGAGGAGAGTGCAAATTCAATTTTATCCTCACACTTATAGATATGTTAACCCACTAACAGAGATATTGCAGCAAACACATAAACAAGAAAGTATAACAGAAGAAGAGAGACACAAGATATACGTGGGGAAAACCCTTCTGGGTGAAAACCCCACACTCCAAAACATAGCTCAAATGTATTACATAAACAATGAAGGTTACAATACAACATAGAGCCAATGCTCTTGTAGGAGTCTTCGACACTCATATCTGGAGATGATCTGGTAGCATAACAGTACTTATAAAACCTATAGTACATCACCTCCTCAAAGCACCTATTTATATAGAATATACAAGGCAATTTTGGCTCTATCTTGAAATGGGTGTCCAACATCGCCTCATGGCCCAAAACCTATGCCTATGGACACTTGTCCAACCTTGTAGAATTTCCCTTACTCTTGTTAGGTCACCCCATCCCAAAGAGGTCACCTATTCCCAAAATGGGCTATGACAAATGCTCTTACGACTCTTACAACCATCATAGAATCTGTCATAGCTGTCATAACTTACGGCTATAAGAGAATCTGTCATACATAGGCTATAAATAGAATATTCTCTTACAACATGTCATAGTCCACCTTGGGGCACCCAAAGATGCCTTTTTCAAAGATGCTCTTCGACACATGTCTTCACCTGTCATAAAAACTCCTATTTCTGACTCTTACATGTCAGAACTTCATCATAGGAATCTGTCATGACCGCTACGGTCAATATTCCCTTACACAACATCCAAGATGCTGACACATGGAAAAATATTCCTACGACTAAGTAGGATGCCTATCTCCTCATGTGAGGAAAAAGATACATGTGGTCATAAGCCATGTAGGATGACACATCACCGTGCCAACTCCCACAATATGACAACATAGGATTTGCATCAAATTAATACAATAGGCAAATAATAAATAAATAAAATGTAAAAAAAAAGGAATTACTAAGGTTGAGACACCTTAATTCCCAACATTCTCCCACTTGTCGAACACCTTGTAAGAGCCAATAGAATCAATAGGATTTAACTACTATAGGTCGAAAGGCCCATAGACTCCGAATACCATCTGAACTTCTTTGTGCCCACTGGTTTCGTCAATGCATCTGCAACATTCTTCAAAGTATCTACCTTCTCCAAATTTACATTCCCATCCTCTACCATGTCTCACACCAAGTGAAATTGTACATCAATATGCTTTGTTCTAGGCATGGAAAGTTATATTCTTCGCTAGGCAAATCGCATTCTGACTGTCACAACTGATCGTAATCTAACCTACATCAACACCAATATCTAAACACAACCTCTTAAGCCCAATGGATTCCTTGCAAGCATGAGTTGCAGCCATAGACTCAACTTTAGTAGTGGACAAAGCAACCACAAGTTGTCACTTACTCATCCAACTAATTGCACCACCAAACATAGTGAACACATAGGCATTGGTGGATCTCCTATTGTCAATGTCACCTGCCCAATCAAAATTTACAAATCCATGAATACAAACTGAATGTGGAGGTCCTATAACATTACCATGATAGCATATGGAATACTTGGAAGTACCCCTCAAATATTAGAACACTCACTTAACTGCATCCTAATGTACCCGTCTAGGATTAGCCATAAATTGACTAAGGACTCCCACTGCTTGGGCAATGTCTAGTCTTATGCAGACCATAGCATACATCAAACTACCAACAACACTAGCATAAGGTACTCTGCTTATGTCCTCCACCTCACTAGGAGATTTTGGACAATCATTAAAAGATAACTTTGTCCCCAATGAAACAGGAACACACAATGGTCTACAATCTGCCATGCTGAACCTATCCAACACGGTCTTCACATAAAACTCTAGCTTAACCAAAGTTTTATGTTTCCTCTATCTCTTCTAATTTCCATTCCCAGAATGTACCTAGCTGCCCCAAGATTTTTCATCTCAAACTGTGCTGACAACTAAGACTTCAAATCAAAAATCATAATCTTATCATTCCTAATCAACAACATATTGTCAACATACAATGCAATAATGAGAATGTGATCATTGTCAAACTTGTAATACACACAATGATCTGATTTCAATCTCAGATATCAAATCAACAACACAAAGGCATCAAACATCAAGTACCACATCCTAGGGGACTACTTCAAACCATACAAAGACTTCTTAATCTTGCAAACCAAATTTTATTTACCTTTCTCTATGTAATGCTCTAGCTGTGACATGTAGATTTCTTCCTCCAAATCACCATGAAGGAAAGCTATTTTTACATCCATCTATTCTACCTCTAAGTCATAAGTAGTTGCAAGATATAATAGAAATCAAATGGATGTCAGCTTTGCAACGGAAGAGAAAATTTCACCATAATCAATTCCCTCCACTTGTGAATACCCCTTCACAACCAATCTAGCCTTGTACTTTTCAACACTGCCATCTGTACCAAATTTCTTCTTGAACACCCATTGGCAAGCAATGGGTTTTTGTCCATTAGGCAAAGGCACCAAGTCCCATGTTTTGTTCTTTTACAAAGAAACCATCTCATCTCTCATGGCCTCCTTCCAAGAACTTGCATATTTCATGCCCATAGCCTCTTTCACAGTTCTAGGCTCATTAGTGTTAGTAAGTAAAACAAAAGCAAAACTAGAATTAATTAATGAATAGGCAAACCTATCAAGTTTCTTTCTTGTTCATGTAGACCTCCTCAAAGGCTAAGGTTGAGGTTCTACTTCTTCTTCTGAGCTTTCGGAGCTGCTAGAGCTCTCCTCATCATCAGGTCTCACAGGGTCTGTCTATTCAGTCTTCTCAGGGGTAGAAGGAAACCAAACTGTATCTTCTTTCTTTTTTGTCTATTCTGGTTGTAGAGCAACAAAAGAAGGTGTTAGCTCTCTGAAGATAACACTTTTTCATCTAAAGGATCCCAAAGCTTGTATCCTTTCACACTGACACCATAGCCAATGAAAATACATTTAATAGCCTTATTCTCCAATTTAGACTGTTTCTCCCTAGGCACATGTGCATATGCCTCACAACCAAAAATATGAAGATGCCTAACTGAAGGCTTCTTACTAAACCACACCTCCATAGGTGTTTTACCAACAAGAGTTGATGTAGGAGATCTATTTACCAGATAGAAAACAATGGTAATAGCTTCATCCCAAAACTTTTGTTCGAGGCTTGCTCCACTAAGCATACTCCTAGCCTTCTCCATCAATGTCCTGTTCATCCTCTCTACAACTCCATTTTGTTGTGGGGTGTAAGGAGTTGTCTTATGCCTTTCAATCCATTGTTCTTTGTAGAACTTATCAAACTTTGTTGAACAAAACTCACCACCATTGTCAGTTCTCAAACACTTAATCTTTTTACTAGTCTAATTTTTAGTAAAGTCTTTAAACTCCTTAAATTGACTCAAGACTTCAGTCTTGCTTATGATAAATTAAACCCATGTCCTTCTACTATAATCATCTATGAAAGATACAAAATATACAAATTTTGAAATCAAAGGAACATTAACAGGACAAAACACATCAGAATGAATAAGATCCAATACACCAGAAGACTTGTGAGAATTAGAGTAAAACTGAACATGGTTTTGATTTCCATAAATGCAATGTTCGCAAAAGTCAAACTTGAGATTACAATCATTTAACCCCTCAATTAGGTTTTTATTTTTTAGGGTACACAAACCCTTCTCACCAATATGGCCATATCTCAAATGCCATAACATAGTCTTTTCAGTAGGAAGCTTAGCTTCCATAGCATGTCCACTACAATCGGAACTAGTTACAATAGATTTCTTCACTACTCCTTCAGATGGTGGGGATGAAGTGACTGCAGCTCATTTCTTTGAGTTAGAAGAACTATTGCACTATGTAGTGCATGCCTCCAGCTAAAACAGAGTACCCCTCCGAGTACCCTTCACAAGCACCATAGATCCTCAAGTCATCTTGCATCCATCCTTTGAAAAGACAACCTACACACCTGCATCATTCAACATACTTATAGAAAGTAGGTTTCGTGCAAGGCCTAGAATGTGCATAAATCCAGTGATCCCCTTCACTCATCCATCAAGGAATCGGATTGAGACTATTCCATGACCAACAATCTTTAGATGAGAGTCGTCACCCAGGTACACTCTTCTACCATTGAACTCTTCATACTTCGTGAATCATCTTCGATGCGAGGTCATGTGGAATGATGCATCAAAATCAATCAACCACACATCATCAGATGCATGGGTGACCAAGGCTGTAATAAAGGAATCACCATCATCTTGTGACTTGTCAGAATCTGAATCGAGGTATGATTTCATTTTCTTTTTCTTCTCTTTTTTGCATTCCTTTCAGAAATGCCCAGACTTGCCACAATTCCAATAGAGAGCCTTGGACTTTCTAGGAGATTTGGATCTCCCATGGGATTTGGATCTGTGCTTCTCATCTTTCTTGTCCTTCTTCCCTTTCTCCTTGGGTCTTCCATGAACAGCAAGAGCCTCTTTGGCTAATTCAGATGTCTTCCTCTGCATTTCTTTAGATAACAACAAGGACACCACATCTTCCATATTAAAGGTGATAGTGGTGCTTCCAATAGCCACGACAAGATGATCCCATGAATCTAGAAAAGAACAAAGCAGGGTCATGCAATGATCCTCCTCCTCCATTTTCACACCCACGAATGTCAACTATGCAACATTCATGTTGAAAGCATTCATGTGATCTGCAACATATCCTCCATCTTCCATCTTTAGAGTGAACAACTTCTTTTTTAGAAAAAGTTTGTTTACCAAGGACTTGGCCTGATAAACATCACCCAACTTCTTCCAAAGAAATTTTGTGCTCTTCTCCTCATGTACATTCAACAAGACAGAGTCAGCTAAACAAAGTCTTATGAGACCCTTTGCCTTCTAATCTTTGAGGTCCCAATCATCTTGTGACATTGATGTAGGTTTTGCACTAGATACAGTTTCCCATATGTCACAATCAACAAGTAGGTCCTCCATCTTGAGTTTCCACAACTCAAAATTAGTGCCATTGAACTTTTCAACCTCTAACCTTCCGGATGTGGTTGCCATCTACTTGCTACAAAAAGATATAGAATACTCTACACAACACTCCCACTCAACCTAAGATCAGCTCAAAAAACCCCTACCCAGTAGCAAGAACTAAAACTGGCAGGCTCTGATACCAACTAAAAGGAAGCTAGGTGTGTAGAAAATGCTGCCTACACTAATCTAATGAGGGGAGGAGAGTGCAAATTTAATTTTATCCTTACAATTATAGATATGTTAACCCACTAATAGAGATATTGCAACAAACACATAGACAAGAAAGTATGATAGAAGAAGAGAGACACAAGATATACGTGGGGAAAACCCTTACGAATGAAAAATCCCACACTCCAAAACATAGCTCAAATATATTACGTAAACAATGAAGGTTACAATACAACATAGAGCCAATACTCTTGTAGGAGTCTTCAACACTCATATCTAGAGATGATATGGTAGCATAACAGTACCTGTAAAACCTGTAGTATATCACCTCCTCAAAGCACCTATTTATATAGAATATACAAGGCAATTTTGGCTCTATCTTGGAATGAGCATCCAACACGGCCTCATGGCCCAAAACCCACACCTATGGACACTTGTCCAACCTTGTAGAATGTTCCTAACACTTGTCAGGTCACCCCATCCCAAAGAGGTCACATATTCCCAAAATGGGCTACGACAGATGCTCTTACAACTCTTACAATTGTCAGAATTTGTCATAGTTGTCATAACTTACAACTGTAAGAGAATCTATCATACATAGCCTATAAATAGCATATTCTCTTACAACATGCCATGGTCCACCTTGGGGCATCCAAAGATGCCTTTTTCAAATATGCTCTTCGACACATATCTTGACTTGTCATAGAATCTCATATTTCTGACTCTTACATGGTATAACTTCGTCATAGGAATTTAGCATGACCATTACGGTCGATATTCCCTTACACAACATCCAAGATGCCGACACATGGAAAATTATTCCTACCACTAAGTGGCATGCCTATCTCCTCATGTGAGGACAAAAATACATGTGGTCATAAGCCATGTAGGATGACACATCACCGTGCCAACTCCCACAATATGACAACATAGGATTTGCATCCAATTAATACAATAGGCAAATAATAAATAAATAAAATGTAAAAAATAAAAGGAATTACCAAGTTTGAGACACCTTAATTCCCAACAAAATAGAAGTTAAAATTTATTAACAGAAATAAAAATAGAGGTTGTTGGGTTTACGAAATTCTTAGTAGGAATGTTTGTAGTTGCATATATAAGCATGATTAGTGATTATTTGTAAACTAGAAGATGATTGTGAACTTTTAGCATACTTGTGATTTCAAGATATTCATTATCACAAGAGCAGAGCTTTGTTATTGTGTTTGTGATTATAGATTTGGCTTCATCTTCTCATGTGATTTAAGAGCCTTCATTTATGTGAGATCTACACTACAAGGTGATATCAATTGGTTTTTGCCTCTATCCTATAGGGATATGCAATCTTTATCTAACAACGGTGTTCAGAAGACTTGAATGTCCCTCTGATGCTTGATTGAGGCAAGCCTCTAAACACCACAACCCCCAACCCACTTTTCTGTGATTGCAGGTTACAGGTTTTAGGAGCGAAAAAGGTGGAGTTGTAGGAGAGTAGTGTAGAATGTCAGAATTGCAGATCTGAAAAGAAAACACAGACTTGGACTCGGGCACCCACTCATTAGTCCTCTAAATCCTGCAATAGTGAAATCTCTAGAACAACAGAATTGTGTTGCAGACAACATTCCCAGATCTCGACAAAAACTAAGGTACAAGACTAGGGTGCCCGCTCATTAGTCCCTGACTTTTCCACACACCGAACTTCAAAATATGGTATGTATTTGATGGTCATTTTATATCTCTGTGTATGATCATTTTCTGTAATTTATCCATTTGTTTACAATTTCATGAAATTAGGGTTTTGAGCATAATTATTCTTAATTAAACAATAAATTCATACAATTCCAATCTTCCCCTATGTTCCAAGTGATAGGAGATCTATAGTAGAGTTCTCTACTCAGTTGAATGTCCTTGAATGTTTAGTGGTGAAATGAGGAACATGGTAAACCCTTAAAAAAACCATCATCATATTTTCCCCTTTTTCATACAAAATAGGAACAAGTCAGAATATAGGGCTATATCATCCATTACCTATACTAGAGAAGCCATGGGATGATATTAGTATGGATTTTGTTCTTGATTTACCAAGGACACAGAGAGGACATGATTCTATTTTTGTGGTGGTGGACAGATTCTCGAAGATGGCACATTTTATTCCTTGTAAGAAAACCAATGATGATGTTCATATTGTAGAGTTATTTTTCAAAGAGGTGGTGAGACGACATGGTCTACCTAAGAGCATAGTTTTAGACTGAGATACCAAGCTTGTTCATTATTTCTAGAGGACATTGTGGAAGAAGCTGAAAACATATTTGAATTTCAATTTTGGACACCATCCATAGACTGGTGGATAGACAAAGGTGGTGAATAGGAGTTTGGGTAACCTACTATGATGCTTACTAGGAGATAAGCCTAAGGGATGGGATTTGATTTTACCATAGGTAGAATTTGCTTACAACAATTCTATCAATAGGAGTATTGGCAAATCACCATTCCAGATTGTATATGGGAATAATCCAAGAAATTCTTCAGAGTTAAGGAAGATGGACAAAGGAGAAAAGACAAGTGCTGAAACAAAAGACTTTGCATAACACCTAAAGAATTTACATGAAGAGGTGAGACAGCACATTAATAAGATGAATATTTAGTACAAGGCTAAGGCAGATCAGAAGAAGAGATATAAGGAATTTTAGGTAGGAGATGAAGTCATGGTTCACTTGAGAAAAGAGAGGTTTTCAATTGCAACATATAATAAGTTGAAAATCAAAAAAATTGAACCATGCAGGATTCTAAAGAAGCATGATTCAAGAAATGCATATGAGGTAGAGTTACTAAGTGGGATCAACATTTCTCCTATTTTCAACATTGCTAATTTAGTAGAACATCATGAAGATGGAATAGAGGATGGACCAATAGAAGAACAGTGGAGTATTCTGACATCTACTTCAGAAAAGGAGGAGATCAAAGAAATTTTGGATAGCCGTGTGGGTAGAAGCACAAGAAATGGGCAATATGAAGAGTACCTGGTTAAATGGAGAGGAAGGACTGTTGAAGATTTATACTGGTTATCTAAGGCTAAGGTTAATCATCTTGGTTTTCCTCTAACTCCTGAGACGTGATGGGGTCACTTCTCAAAATTACCCTAGGTGTAAGGGTAATCTTGCATCACCCAAAAACAATGTTGATTCAAAATTGATGTCTTTGTTTTCATTTCTTTTTAAAATTTGTGTTTTTGGATACCCATTTGCTTGAATAATGATTCAGAACCTTCAAAGTTTCCAACAGGGCTAAGGATACTAGAATTTACTATTTTTAGTAAGTCTTTATTAGAGAAGTGGTTGAGCCTAAAATTTTCCCCAAAGCTTCGGAATAGTCAAATAAGCATTCTTAGTAAATTTCAACTCAAGATCATGTCTGGATTTAAAGATATTAAAGTTTCAATTTTGTGAGATCCCCTGAAAAGTTCTAAAAGCATATATGAGACACTAAAACATCCCATAAAAACCTAAAAAGTTTACGATAATCTATTTACAGATTTCTGATGTGATAGTTCACTTTGCAAGATTCCTGACACTTCAAACGGTTCGTCAATCAGACACCTAGATCAAAAGTTATGCTTCCCAGAAGTTGACCTATTTTTGGAGGGAGTTGTAAATTTTAAAATTTTGGCTGGAGGCTGCCAAAATGGCTATTTATGACTATTTTTGGGAACCCTAGGTAGTAGTAGAGATAAGGGGGAAAGTGTAGAGTCAATAAAAGGTAGGAGAATAGAAACCCTAGTTGATTTGGGGTTATAGAAGGTAGAAGGTTCCAGAGTCTAGAAATAGGAAGTTGTAATGTGTTGCAGCCTATGGAGGATTCATCCTCTGATTGTATTTGAGCTTCTGTAATATAATGTGTAATGCCCCACCATGCAGCCCTAGAGAAAAGTCAACTAAAACAATAAAAAGGCTAATTTTTTTTAAATAGAATTAATGATAGGAAAATATAACCACCAGTTAACTAACATCTCTAGGGACAACATGATTGCATTACTAATTGCTAACATGATCTACTTAACAACCATGAATTGTACTAAATCCAAATGCACCAAATAAATACACACATGCACATTTATTAATGCCTACCAAGGAAGTATCCATAATGAGCTCAACAAGATGATAAGATGTCATACTACAAGATTTATTTTAGTAACCTTAAGTCAAAATCGGAGTATATAAATGTTCATCAAAAATGAAAAGTATAGTACAAATGTCTCAATGAGTTTATATACATTTATACACCTTTACCAATACCCACCAGGTAGCCATCTGTTCGCCAAATGGAGAGATACCTCCTTAGCTCCAGAGTCCTACATGGCTTATAGATCTTAAACTACACATCTAAGTAAACATCAGTCCTGCATAGTTATAGATTACAAATTTCAAATCTCGATCGTATGAAATGACAAGCCTAAGGCCCTAAGGGTCCAACCTAATATCTCGGGGGCTCATCCATGATGGCCTTGCCTACGTATATGTCGCAGAGACCTCATAATTCAAGATAACTGGTGTTGCAACCATAAGGTTGTTTCAGATATATTGACTCACAAGGGATCTAGATCATCACAAAATGTTTTCTAGAGAGGATAAGCAACCATTAGTTTATAATTTTTCGCTCACAAGATACAATAGAAAAATTTAACATCTTAATCATTCTCTAGTATCAAAAGCATAAATACTAAGGCAATTACCTAGATAGCAATAAGTAATTAAACTCTATTGGCATCATAAAAAAATAAACATCTTATAAACAAGATTGAAATAATATATATAGTATAGCACTTTTCTCAAAACTTACAAGATTTGCAAGCTTTATAACATCACATGCAAGGTCGAAGACCAATTAATGACTAAGGTAAGATAACAAGGTAATAATATATCAAACACCCCTTTTCTATTAAATGACAAGATAAATCATTAGTCAATATACTCATAAATCTAAAATCATAATATAGAAAGAAAAGACCATGTTAACAATAATGTTGAATTATGATTATTTCTTTACACACATAAACTAGAGTAGAATTCACTTGTCTCTTCCCTCATTCACTATCTTTGTATTAGATAGAAGAAACAATTATAAACTAGTTGTTTCTTTTTTAATAAAGAAAAACCTCATAATCAATCATAAATCAAACATTAAGTTTATCCATGAACTATTGTACCTAATTGAACTCTCTTAACAAGTTTCAAGGCAACAAAATTTAACCAGATTTTGGATATACCACAGTTAACTTTAACTTAGAGCAATCATATGAACACATATAATATCAAGATAAGGACACAACTAAGTCAAGGTTATGGATATACAAAACATAAAAAAAATATAATAAAATTTTAAAATAGTTTCTTCTTTGCAACAACATATCACAACAAAGGTTATTTTAGGATTTCAATTCTAGAAGTTTAAGTCATCTTCATAACGGGCTCTAATACTTAAGAGGTTAAATAGACTTGATTATATACAAATTATGCTTAATCAATCAATATTGTCCAAAGTGATTAATACATCAATGAAAGTTATCCATATATTGAAGATTATAAGTTCTAAGCTAAAAAGGATTTTGTACATTCATCAATACCTCTATTTTGCAATGCACATATTTATATCATTATTAAATCATATTTCAATTACCAACACGACATGAGTAATTATATTTCCATTACTAAAATACTTCCTCTTCTAACGAAACTGTCAGCCTAATAATCAAGTTTCATAGCAATTACATCTATAATTAATTTCTGATCATCTACCCAAAATGAGAACATGATGTAGAACATGATTTAAAACATCAATTACCTTTGAAAACTAACCGAAGTCTTTTAAACCGAAGGTCTAACGTCATTTATCCAAGACAAATAAGGATACCCATAAAAAGTTTCACTAGATGGTCAACATGAATTACTATAGAGCCACAGAATAAAATACTTGGGTCAAGTCATAGGTAAGGAGTATGAAAGCATTTTTGGAGACAAGGTAACACATTTACGTGGCTAAGTAAGCATGGTATAAGAGAAAACACTGGAAGTGATCAACTCCATGATTAAAAATATGCACCTCATACCTACCTCTTGCGAGGAGCCACAACCACCCACTCATATCTTATTTCTACAGCAAGCTTGAAAACACATTCTTAAACAGCAACTCACACAAGGCAGTGGCATCTAAAGGCATAAAACCACAAGTACACATAGATGATTGACGGATTCTAATACAAGATAAAGTTGCCACCAATTTGAGGAGTAAGATTTATGTATGAAGTGTTTTACCATAGAAAATAAATAAATTAAGAAAAACATCTGTAGATTTTGCTATACTCATTTCTCTGAAAAAAATTAGTCTCAGTAAAATACCCATAACTTTCTCATTTCTTAATGAAATCAAGAAATTCAAAATGTTCTGGAAAGCCTAGAGTGTGTAGAATAAAACCTAGAAGGCATTATGAAAATTTTGGTTTTATGAGTGAGCAATTTTATGTAGAAATGTGACGGGTTTGTAGATGCAAGATATTCAACATATGAACAAATAAGGCACAATTAAGGTATGCAGCACTAAAACATCATTGCAGGCAATATTGCAGCTTCAGAAACTTATATTATGGTTGAAAGGAAAAACTCAATAAATATTGAAGGACAAGCCCACAATTGATTTATGAAAATTCATAAGGAATTCTTCAAGGAAGAGTAAATCGGCAGGTGCAGGCTGAATTCCTTGCCTGCATACTTCTAAGTAGATGAAAAGAAAATTTACCTCTATAGTATTCCAAATCTACAAAAATATAGAAAGGAAGTCTTTTGATAATTCCAAGCATCACATAAGAGATTTCCAACAGAATTTCAACACCTAGAAGAGGGTCTCAACATAATTTAAACACCCAAAGGAACTCTGAGCATAGTCTCAATACCCCAGAAAGGATTTTCAATATAATTCCCAATACCCAGAAAGGATTCCAAAAATAATCAAAGTTAAGAAATCTAATACTACTGAAGGCCCAAAACCTATTAAAATCAAAGGCCTAAGTATGCATTAAACCTCATAAAATTTCTATATATATATATATATATATATATATATTCATCCAAGCTTAGAATCTATCACAAAAACTAGATGATCAATTCACAGAGGAAACATGCCGTACCAAAGAAATTTAAATGGCTTACAAGTTTAAAGGATTCTAGGTGCTCCAACAAAGTTCCAAGCATGAACAAATAAGGAAAAATGATCCACTGAAAGTAAAATTTTCACAATGGTAGCATCACCAGAAAAACATCCCTAAGGAATGTAATGGCAGTGGATTGCTCCCAGAAAATAGAGTGTTGTATAAAACTTTAAGTAAAGTGGATTGTCAAAGCTAGACCTCGTGCAATTTGCAAAATGAACACAATGTATCTATCTCTTGGAAGATTAAGCATTCAAACATATCACAATTCAAAATCTAAATTCCCATTATTTCATACCCAACAGAAGAAGATATAAAATTTTCTAATAAAAACACATACCTGTGTTTTACCCTATTTCCTTTTAATCCAAAATTTGTTCTTTCTACACCCCTAATTCTTCTTTGATACTACTTGCATGTCTGGGTGAAGGTTATTAGTAGGCCTAACACTAAATTCCATTGAAGATTAGATAATGCAAAATGAGAGAAAGACACTAAATCAAATACAAAAACACAAGAGATTATACCTCACATGCACAACCTAATCCCATCAAGGGAAAGAAGGAACCTTTGCACCCAAAAGAAGCTCCTAAGACTAAGATGATCCCTAGAATATTGATTCAAATGTGAAATGCTCTTCAAATATGCAAACTCACTATTAACTCAAAGGTGATTTTGGCATGGTAACTTTGCATGAGAATGGATGATGAAAATGACTTGTGAGAGGTTGTATTTATAGACTTTTGGAGAGGATTTTGATCCAAGGGTGGAGATTGATTGGAGAGATCAATGGTGGAGGATGAAAGTGAGGTGGAGGGCCTAGATTTGATCTTGGAAGATGGAGGGCTAGGAATAAAAGTAAATCTTTTATTCATTTTTGGGAAAGGGGTGAATAAATGAGGTTGGGTGAGATGGATTATTTGTGAATTAAAAATTCACATGGGGAAGGGTAAAATGAATTAAAAATTCATTTGGGGAAGAGTGGATATGACATGTGTAAGGGATGTGTAAGAGGAGTAAATGTGATGTGTGATTTATTTGAATTTTAAATTTGGGAGGTGTGGAGAGAAGTGCTAATGAGGATTTGACTTTCTTAATTAGGGTGATTAACCTAATTAATATGGCTGGAATAAACTAGTAGAGGGATTAGAGGGGGGATAAGATTAATTAATTAGTGATTTAATTAATTAATCCTAAGGCTAGGATGGGATAGGCTAGAGTAGGCAATTAAATAATAGCTATTTAATTGTCTAGGGTAGGGATAGGCTAATTAGTAGGCTGGATTAATTAGTTAACATGGTTTTAACTAATTAATTAGATTTAGGGAAAATGGGGAATTGATTTAATAAATTTTGCATATTTATTAAATCATTTGGCTAAGGTTTGGACTATTGAATTAATAAAATTAATTCAATTTTAGAAAATGAAAGGGGTGATTAATTAAATAAAAAATTAATTAATTAGTTGGAAAGGGAATTGGTAAGTTTAGGGATGTCGGGAATCAGTTTGGTGGTCGAGACATTTTTAGGTGTCTACATCCATAATAGAAAATCATGCATTTTTCAACAGAAATCATTTATTTTGCATACCTGGAGGCTTCTTTCTTTCCTATCTCATTTTTCCTTCCCAACTGATACGGCTCAAAATTCCCACTGTGAAATACAATTCAATCCCCCTTAAATAGAGGCCTTATTGTGGATATAAGTGATGGCACTATATTTGGCAAATCTGAGATATAGGCCTGCCCTATAATTCTGCACCGAGTGTTAGATTTCCAACATAACGGAAGAGGAATTTATTATAAGCATTAAATTTGCAAGTATTGTGGTAGCCATGCATACTCACCAACCAAATCACAAATCATCTAAATTAAAAGTGATATCCTCAAGTGCAAAGATAGCATGGTAAAGAATATATTGTATAAATGACATAGAGGCGTCTACATATGCACAATTTAACCTAATAACAATTGAGATTGCTATCTATATTAATACCTGTTCTATTAACAAATCTATTTTTCTAAAACTTCAATGCTTAAATCAAAACTCTAACACCTACACATGGATATGACACCTAATAGCATAAGGAGGCCAAACATGATTCAACATCCTAGTAGATAGTATATATGTAGCCGTAGTGCAATTAATTTAGAATATCGTGCGATGAAAGTAACAATAAAAGAATACCTTTCTCTTTATGCTCATCTGAGTCACCAAGGCTTATTTTCAAATTGAGAGCTTAAGCTCCCCCACCTACCACACTGCAATGAAATTTCAAGCACCCCGATTGATCTCCTAACCCCTCTCTAACACAACCAAGGTGAAACGGATGGGTACTACATAATGGATTATTCAAATCAATAAAAGAACATTTTTTTTTTGTGTGCAATTTTTGTTGTGTGTTTTGTGATTTACCCCCTTCATCAAGATAGCTCTAACCCACTCACCTCTAATTCCTGGGCACATTCGTATACTTGGATAAGAGTGAATTGACTAAAGTTGACCAAGGGTTGACCTTTTGTTTAACTTTGACTTTATGATATGACCAAAGTTTTTCTATGACTTGACCCTGTGATGATATCATGGAATTTTCAACTATGTTTTGAAATCGAGTTGCTGATGAAATCAAGGGTTTTATACACTTTCTTTATTTTGATTTTCTCTTTTCCTAATGTTTATTTTTTAATTTGATGTATGTAAACTAAATGAATGCAAAAAAAATCTTTTTCTGAATGAATAATAAAATGATTTAATTAACTAGGAATTTGAAATATGATTACAAATTAACATGAATTTTCACAAATGCAATCTAAGCTATGTTTTGTGCTTTTTGAGATGATTTTGAATCTAATCTATGAATTAAAAATACTTGAATGAAATCTAACCTATGAATTGCAATGAAACCAATTTAAATGATCCTAATCTAATCAACTAGAAAAAAATCTATTAAGGAAATTGTCATACAATGATTACTTTCTCCAAGAGCAAATTGTGATTTAATTAGCTATAAAAACATGAAAAAAAATGGATCCTTGTATGCATGATCTTCATACTATCCTTAGAAATCCTTGTATTTGGAGACCTCTTTCTCCTATGTAGAAGCACAATCTTCCTCTTGGCAGCAGGGAGGAAAGGAGCAATTGATTCAAAGTGGCTTGAGCTTTGAGAGCTGAAATTGAGATTGAAAGAGCTCAGGGAGAGCTATGAGTTCTATGAAAACTCTATTTGAGCACAATGGCTATGGCTTGAAAGAAAATTGAGAGCATATCAATGCTATAAAAGCTTTATAAATCTTGGAAAACTATCTTAAATATAAAATAAAAGGCACATGCATCCTACAATGAGCATAATAATGCTAATGGAGAGAAAAAGAAAAGATTTTCAAATGGCTACAACAATGGGTTTGCCTCCCCTATTGCTTAATGGAAGGAGGTATTTATAGTGTTAAAGATCTCACAAGAGGTGGGATTGACTGAGAAGTTAAATCCTTTAATTGAAGAGTTAACATGCTTGATTAATCAGAGAACTCAATTGATTAGATTGTGAACTAAGCGTGATAGATTATCACTCATGGAAGAAAGAGAGTTAGCATGAGAATAAGGTGAGATAAGAATAGATCAATGGGAGCTAATTATGGATGAATTGGAACAAATAATGGGCTAAGAATAGACTAGGCTTAGTTAGGGTCAAATTTGCATGCAAACTGGAGTCAAAATGGAGCTAATTTGGGCCCAAACTAAATAGGAATTCACATTCAAAATATGACTAGGTCACCCCTTTTGACAAGGTTGGATGTCCCTGGGGATCGAGGGTCACCTAGGGGATCAAGAAGTGGCAGGGGGTGACCCACAAGGATAGGGTCATGCATGTGGTTTTGAGGGCTAGAAATGGTTAGAAGGGGTTGAGGATGACATTTGAATCAGGAGATTGACTAGAAGATAGAGGGAAAGAGGGTCGCCCCTTGTAGTAGGACAAGTCGCCCCTAGGAACTATGGGTCCTCCTCTAGGGGGACCATGGGTCACCTTGGTGATCAAGAAATAATAGGGTTGACCTAGAAAGGAAGAAATGGGTGTCAAAAATGGTGAAGGGGGATGATTGGGGAGGTCAATTAAAGGCCTATAAAATGTTGAAATGGATGAAAGGAGCTCAAGGAAAGTGTATTTCCCATCTTGCAACACTAGAGGGCTAAATCAACAAGGTTGGAAAGTGACAAAAGCATAATGTTGACAAGGAGTGAAGGTTGAAGTCACAAGGCCTAGGAGAGTTAGCTAGGGGATTGGGCAAACACAAAAAAGATAGGGAACTTTAATCCACATGTCACTAAGAGAAATGATGTTGAAAGGGCATAATTACATTCTTACATGTACATGTTTAAGATTATAGCTCATCATTGGATCATCATGTAGGATCATGCATATTTTTAGTGCTTGCATATTTGCCTCCTTACCAATTTAGGCCTTACCTATTGTCATTATCATGCAATTGTACCTACAATAATATGAATAAGTTCAACATCTAAAATGTTTGAAATGAGTACTAAAATTGAAATGAGTGAATGTACCATTGATTTGTGAGTGGTAGGTATACCTGAGTTGCCTCATTTTGCCATGGGAACCTGCAAGAATGAAAGCATGCAAAACAAGGGCACAAGAGCACTACAAATACAAATTTACTCTCAAATACATCAAAATGAACTAAGATAGAGAAGAGGAGAGAGGAGAAATCGATAGAAACAAAGTCAAGCGGTGACGGAATTATGCATGGAAGTAGTTGACAAAGATCTTTCAATGAGGGGATCATGAAGGTGGCATCTAATATTCCTTCTGATGAGCATCGGGTACGTAAAATAAGAAAAAGCACTCTTATAACCCTATTTTTTATTTCATTGATTTTGCTCAAATGAATCTATTATTTTGTAGTTTTTTTGTTGCATTGTGTTAGTTTTACTATTTTAATTGTTTTGAAACTTTTTGTTTGTTGAAATTCAATCATTTTTAGTAGTTTCTAGGGTGATTTTACCCTTCCAAGGCATGGGGTAGGATCACCCCTTGTGATAGGGTTGGTCACCCCTAGGGACCAGGGTGACTTGGAGGATTTGCATTGGTGAAAGGGGTGGCCCACCCAGAGTGCTTTTGGATGGTGTCTATTGTGATTTGATGTTTCTAACACTCAATTTTTTCTATTTTTCTCTAGTAACCACTCTTGTTTATTATAAATTTTTAATAATATATGCTTTTTTACTAAGATTGTCATGTTTTAGGGGATCTAACTTATCATTCCTTGTGTGTGATAGGATGGACACATTCAATGGAATACAACACGTGAGTAGGTTGGTTTGCCAAAGCTTATGGGGCTTTGACTTCAAGGAATCATTTTATTCTTAGGAGGACGGGTTTGGATCTTATTACTCCAATTCAGATGGTTCATCTTCCTTCACTAATCTATTGTGACATTCTCACATACTGGGATGCAGATAGGAACACTTTTGTATTTCCTTGAGTATCAGGAGAGTGGACCATCACTCTTTATGGTGTGTATTGCATACTAGGTGTTTTCATGAGAGGAGAGCACATTTGACTCCTCAAGATCGAGCATGAGAAAGAGTGATAGTCCTATGCTGCTATTATGGGGGTTACTCATCTAGGCAAAAGATTAGGAGTCTAGCTCATTTCAGTTCCTAACCTTGATAGTTCACCTTTACAAAATGTTCTCATTAGATTAATCACTTCAAGGATATCAAGGGATAAGGGACCAATGAGACTTAGATGGTGATGGACACCAATCATTTAGAGGTTTGAGCAGGGTAGATTTTTCCATGGGGGATTGATATCCTTGCCATGGTCTATCGAGACCAGTATCATATTCTGAGGCAAGAGGATCTTGCCTTTAGTCATCCTTCTCTAATTATGTCATGGATTTATGAGTACATTATATCATATCAAAGAAATGTGTCTCTCCCAGACCCTAGACTACCAAGAGATATGTGATGGGGCCATATAGGTACCTCTTATACTTCTACTCTTGTTGTAGCTACCTTTCCTGATGCAGATTTCATTAGTGATCCTTATACTGATATGGAGGGTCAATGGCTATAGAATAGCCAGATTTGAGATTATTATCGAGGTGTACTTTACATATAATATAGAAATGGGTTGGTTGAGTCTCATTGAGTCACTCAAGTTCTTCAACAATCTAGCAATGATTTTCCAGAGGACTTGCCCCTAGTTTAGACATGCTATAGGTTTGCTCAGGAGATGGTGGATATACAACACAGGGCATCCTTCTAGACTACTTTGACTCTTGGTGTTATAATTATGAGGCTTTTTCATGGACTAGGATAGAGACATGTGAGGCCTTCCTCCGCTTAGGGGTTGGTGGTCATTAAGGAGGAGTTTCAGGACTCTTTGAATGAGATTATGATCCTGAGAGAGGAATTTTATGAGGTCAGTACTAGAGGAGACAGAGAGATTCCTTTTGATAAGGAGGTAGTTATACCTCCTACACATGGTCCTTTTCCTAATGATCCTACATGGAAAGCAAGGGATCCTTGTAAGAATCTTTTCTTCTCTTCTTCTTTTGCTTACTCCCTTGCTTTTAAGAACTTAACCGTTGTCCAACACTTCATCTTACTTCTTCTTAGGTACTTTCAAGGGATGGAGGAAGCTCTTTCATGACTCTTCATTGGATGTTCTACTCCTTTCCATGGCTCATTCATGAGACTCTCTTCTTTTTTATGCTCATCTTTATTCTCAAGTTGGTCATCACAGTGATATTCTTGATCCTTCGTATTATGTAGGTCAAGAGATCATTTTCCTATGAGATAGGATTTTCACACTTGATGTTGAGAATGTTTTTCTTCGAGAGATGCCTAACCTTGGGGTTCGTAGGTAAGCTTCATGAACTAATACAACTGGTCCTTAATGTGCTCCTATTAGGGTTCCTTCTCATTCCCATAGGACTCATAGAGGTTATGATGCCACCAGTATGTTAGGATTAAGATGCCATCAACCTTGAAAATCCTATGTAATTTATTATTCCTATTATTGTTTGTAAACCATCCATAAGCGATGAAAGGTTTCACCAGTAGTGATCTTGTTTTAGCTGAATGTTTATATCCTGTACCTAATGCTAATTTATCCATGACGAGGGGTCGCAGGGGGGTTTCCCCCTTGCGAGGGGTCTGGGGGGATCATCCCCCTAGCAACGGGTCTAGGGGCCATGCACCTCGATAGGGATTTAGGGGCAGCACCCTGAAACCACATTTTATTTATATTTTATCATTGTAAATCTAAACCATTCGTTATTAGGTCACAAATTTGACGGTCGATATTATGTCAGTTTTCTTTCCCTATAAGGCAACCCCCTTTTATAAGGATATTTGTACTACAATTTTTACAGAGTTGAGAGTAACAGGTGCCTCTAGATTGAAAACTAAAGAAGAAGAGGAAGTGCATGTATTGTGATCTCATATTTAAAGATAATACAACTTGGAGCCTGTTTTCTTGGTGGAGTTTTTTACCTGAAAGGGTTTTCTGCACGTTACATACTATGTTATGTGTAAAGTTCTTAATGCATGTTATTTCTGTGTAATGGGATTTATTTTTGTCACAATCTCCATTGATTCTACATTATTTAGAGGATATTAATAAGGTTTGAATCAGATTTCTATTTTGTGGTTTGCACCTTCATTTCTAACATTTTTGTATCAGAGCCTAGCTAGTTTTGATTCTTGGGTGGTGGTGTGAAGGATTTTTAGATACAGTGGGAGATTTGGTTATTTTTTGTTTGCAAATCTTGTGTAGATATCATGGTTTCATCCACTGTTGCTTCTACCTCTCAATTGGACATTGAAAAGTTCAATGGCATGGGGTACGAATTGTGGAAGTTGAAGACAGAGGATTTGCTTGAGGAAAGAAATTAGTGGTTGGCTGTTATGAAAGAAAAGAAACCTAATGATGTTGCTCAAGATGAGTGGGATAGACTAGATAAAAAGGCATGAGGTACAATTTGGCTATGTCTTGCATATTCTGTTCTATTGAATGTTGCGAGTGAGAAGTCTACATATAGCTTGTGGAAGCATTTGGGTGAGATCTACCAAGCCAAGAGTATGGTAAACAAGCTTTATTTAAAGCATAAATTATTTTCCATGAAAATGAAAGAGGGTGAATCAGCTGCAGAGCATTTGAATTCATTTAATTTGTCATTGAGTCAACCAGCATCTATAGATGTTGATGTGATTGAGGAAGATAAATGTATATTGCTTCTATGTTCTTTGCTTGAGTCATGGGATAATGTTATTTTGGCTATCACTGTTAACCTCATAGATTCATAGTTGGATGCTCTTGTTTTAGTTCTGTTGTCACATGAATTGAGGAAGAAAAGTTTGGATAGTTCAAGGGATGCTCTCAGTGTCAATGGAAGGTCTATGGAAAGAGGACCAAAAGGAGATCAGAAGGGGTCTAAAGAAAAGTCTAAGGTTCATTCTAAGACACCTAGAAAGAAGAATAGAGTCAAGTGTTGGAACTGCAAAAAGAGATGACATGTGAAAAAGGAATGTAGAAACTTGAAGAATTAATGGGATTCCGCTACTAATAAGTCTTCGAATGCAGGTGAAGAGGTTTTACTTTCTACATGTAATGTTGTTTCTCATGATCATTGGTTGGTTGACTCATGATGCTTGTACCACATGACCTTGCATAAAGAATAGTTTTCCACATACGAAGAGTATGATGGAGGAAATGTGTACATTGGGGATAACTCTACATACCCTATTGTTGGATGAGGGAAGATAATGGGGTGTTTCAATGATGGGAGAATTAAAACCCTCCCTTTGCATGTTCCTGGATTGGCTAGAAATTTTATTTCTATTTCAAAGTTGAATGATTTGGGAGTGCATCTAACATTTGATAAGTATGGTTGTAGATTGGTGAGAGGAAACTTGGTGGTAGCGAAGGGGAAAATATTGGCAACTCTTTTTAAGGTAGAAGCCACTACTGCTTGTAATGCTTCTTACGCATTTGAGGCTAATACTAAAAATACATGTATATTGTGGCACCAAAGATTGGGCCTCATAAGTTATTATGGTTTAAAGACTATCTTAAATAAAAAAATTGTTAGACAGTTTATCCTATTCTGATGAGAATTTCAAATTTTGTGAACATTGTGTGTTTAGAAAATAGAATAGATCTCCATTTTCTTTAGATAGTAATAAATCTAATGATAAATTGAAACTTATTCATTCAGATGTTTTTGGTCTAGTGGATGTTGAATCAATTGGAAAATCTAGATTTTTTGTTTCCTTCATTGATGATGTCTCAAGGTTTACCTAGATTTATTTTATGCATCACAAATCTAAAGTTTTCACTAAGTTTAAGGAATTTAAAGCTTTAGTTAAAAAGTAATCAAATTATGAGATAAAGGTTTTGAGATCTGACAATGGAGGGGAATACTATTGTAAGGAATTTGATGAAATCTGCAAGCATGCAAGTATTGTTAGATAGAAAACTACTCTGTATACTCCACAACAAAATGGAGTGGCAGAAAGGATGAATCAGACAATAATGGAAAGAGCCAGAAGTGTGTTGAGTGAATCATAGTTGAACAAATGCTTTTGGGTAGAAGCTATGTGTAATGTGAACTACTTGGTTAACAAATCTCCATTTAATGCTCTTGTTTCAACTCCTTATGAAATGTGGAAAGGTAAGAAACCTTCTATTTCACATTTAAGGGTATTTGGCTATGAGGCTTATGTTTATGTGCCTAAAGAAAAATGAACTAAGTTGGATCCAAAAGTTGAAAAGTGTACTTTCATTAGATATGGTGATAATATAAAAGGTTATAAGCTTTGGAATCCACTAACCTGAAAGATTATATATTCTAGAGATGCTATTTTCAAGGAACTTAGTGTTATTTCAGAACCTAAACAGCCAAAGGAAAAAGAAGAAAAGGTTAAGGGAGTGCATTTGGAATTAGAGCATGAAGATGCACCTCAGGAAGAACATAATGATGGATTGGGGAGTGAAGAAGTAGAAGAAGACTTGAGTGAAAGTTCTAATGAGGAAGAATCTATTGTGACAGAAGAAGTTGGTACAGATGAGCATTCAGAAGAGCCTGAAGAGTCTCTTATTCCACCTCTGAGAAAATCCACAAGACAATGGAACCCAATTGATAGGTATAGGCCACTAGATTTATGTTGTGTATTTGCTTTATTGAGTACTGACGATGAGCCTAGATCCTACACGGAAGCTATTCATGTAGAAGATAGTGTGTCTTGGTAGTTAGCCTTGTAGGAGGAGATGATGCCTTTAGAATCTTGTGATACTTGGGATCTTGTTCATTTTCCTGAAGGAAGAAAGGCCATAGGATGCAAGTGGGTCTTCAAGAAGAAGTTTGGAGCAGACAGTTCATTCAAGAAGTACAAGACTAGACTAGTATCCAAGGGCTACTCTCAAAGAGAGGGAGTTGATTTTGGTGAAATTTTCTCTCTTGTTGCTAAATTAACTTCTATTAGATTTCTTTTATCCATTGCTGCAGCTTTTGATTGGGAAATAGTGAAAATGGATGTTAAGACTATATTCTTGCATGGAGATCTTGAAGAGAAAATTTACATGCAACAACCTACAAGTTTTGAGGTAAAAGGGAAAGAACATTGGATTTGCAGATTGAAGAGGTCCCTTTATCAGTCCGCCAGAATGTGGTACCAAAAGTTTGACTCATTCACGTTGAAATTAGGTTTTGTTAGAAGTGAGGAGGATCATTGTGTGTACATTCATTGTATTGATAATTCTATTCTGATCATTGCATTGTATGTTGATGACATGTTATTTTTCAGCAATACTAAGGGTATGATCAATGAATTGAAAGACCAACTTTTAGGTGCATTCAATATGAAGGATCTTGGAGCAGCCAAGTATATTCTGGATATGGAGATTAGGAGGGACAGATGTAACAGAAAGCTTTGGTTATCTTAGAGTAAGTATGTGAATACCATTTTGCAGAGATTTAGTATGCAGGACTGTAACCTAGTTAGAGTTCCTTTACCCATTAGTACTAAGCTTTCATCAAATATGTTTCCAAATAATGAGGATGGTTTAGAAGATATGTCTAATGTGCCATATGCTAGTGTTGTAGGGAGTTTGATGTATGCAATGGTTTGCACTAGACCAGATATTGTCCAAGTAGTGGGAGTTTTGAGCAAATTTGTGTCTAACCCCAATAGATAGCATTAGAATTATGCATAGAGGGTGTTTAGATATCTAGCAGGTACTCCTGATTACTATTTGGTTTATTCTAGTACTAGCAGTGCTGACAAAACTTTAGACATATAGGGATTTTTTGATGCAGATTGGGTAGGTGACTTGGATAATCGAATGTCCACCAATGGCTGTGTTTATTTTGTTTCGCAGAGAAGTGAGTTGGATGAGAAAAAGGTAGCCCACGGTTGCTTTGTCCACCACCAAAGTAAAGTATATGGCTTCTACCCATGTCTCTAAGGAGGCAGTTTGGTTGAGGAGATTGTGTAAAGGTATTAGTTTTGATTGTAGGATCATTCAAATTGGTTGTGATAGCTAGATTGCTATTTGTTTTGTCAAGAATCCTATGTATTATGCTCAGACTAAGCATGTTGATGTATAGTATCACTTTGTTCAAGAAATGGTTGCAAATGGTAAGATTAAGATGAAGAAGGTAGACACTCAGGAGAATGTTCCAGATGCTTTGACCAAGCCTATGAGCATGGAGAAATTTGTTTGGTGTAGAGAGGCCATGGGCCTTGTTTCTAGTGCCTGATTATTTTATTGTTTTCCTATGGGTATTTACAATGTATGATGTCAAGTGAGAGAATGTTAGGATTAAGGTGCCATCAAACTTGAAAATTCTATGTAATTTATTATTCCTATTATTGTTTGTAAATCACTCATAAGGGATGAAAGGTTTCACCAATAGCAATCTTGTTTCAGCCGCATGTTTATATCCAATACCTGACGGTAATTCATCACAACGGCAAGTCACAGGGGGGTTTCCCCCTACAAGGGGTCTGAGGGGGTCATCCCCCTAGTAGGGGGTCCAAGAGCTACACGACCCAGTGGGGGTTCGGGGGCAGCACTCTGAAACCATGTTTTATTTATATTTCATCATTATAAATCTAGACCATGCATCATTAGGTCACAGATCTGACAGTCGATATTATGTTAGTTTCTTTCCCTAGAAAGCAACCCCCTTTTATAAGGATATTTTTATGACATTTTTAGTAGAGTTTAGAGTAATAGGCATCATTGGATTGAAGACTAAAGAAGAAGAAGAGGAACTACATGTATTGTAATCTTATATTTGAAGATAATTCAACTCAGACCCTCTTTTCTTGGTGGAGCTTTTTACCTGAAAGGGTTTTCTCCACATTACATACTATGTTATGTGTTCAATTCTTAATTTATGTTATTTCTATGTAGTGGATTTTATTTCTATTACAATCTCCATTGATTCTACATTATGTAGAGGATATTAATAAGGTTTGAATCAAATTTCTGTTGTGTGGTTTGCACCTTCATTTCTAACACAATAGTCATAGGAGGCCTAGGAGCCAAATCCCTGAAGGTTCAGTTGGTCAGAATCATCCTTGAGGTTCTAAAGAGTCTTGGATTTCTCTTTTTCCCCCTTGCATGGGGAGACTTACATGCTTGAATGTACTTTTATTCATGAACTCAGACTTATGTGATTCAGGTTAAGTTTAATGTCTCATGCTCCCATCTTCTATCTTTTGTGCACTTGGAATGTTTAAGTTTTTGGTTATTAACAAGACAATGATAATATAATGTTTTGGGTCTTTTTTGGAATATATGATGTATGATATGTAAGGATGCAAGGACAAATACAATTACCAATGTAACACACTTCTATTTCTATGCAATGCCATGAGCAATGACATGAAATTATTGCTTTTGATTTTCAATTTTTGGTATGTATGCATGTGGAACAAACAATGTGACTACTCTTAAGTAAGATTTTTTACCTAGGGGATTGCAAGTCAACTTGGTATAAGGAGACCTATTGATCTTGGGATAGAAATTAGGGACTCAAGTGGGGATGCAGAAGAGACAGAATGCTTCTAATTTTGGCTTCACAAAAGGCTAAACACTAATCTTTATCTAGACAAAACAATTTGGAAAGATTTCAACTTGGACAAGTAACAAATTTTATTAGCACCTTCTAGACTTAGATCAAATATGGCCAACAAGATAGACTTGGGGTAAAGTAAGGGCTTCAGAGCAAAAGATGCCCTTAAAGATAGCTAGACTCTTGCGTTTGCTCAGCCAGTGTGTGTGTGATTTATACCTTTCTTTTCTTATTTTCTCTGATAGATGTCACTCCTGTATCTTTAAGCTTAGATTTATCTCCACTCAAGAGTATGGACATCAGCAATCTTCTCTTCTTCACTCCTTTTTTGTATCTATTTTTTTGTATTTTTTATTTTTCTGTATTTTACAATGCCTTACTTGAATAACTCATTTTGATATTTTTGATGCCTTTTTTATTTTGTTGTTTTAATGATTCCTTCCTATGATTTCCCTCTTTCTCACACTTTTTTTTCCACTCTGTAACATCATAAAATGTCCCCTTGGGGGCTTTTCCCTCTTTAGGTTTAGTTCTTGGGTCTTTTGCATGCATTTAAGACATCTTACTTCATAATTTGGCATCCCGATGGAATGAGCCCTGGGTATCATGACAAATGGGACCTAGGATGACCCCTTGAGCTTGACCCTACCCCAAATAGGGGGGAGGGCTTGGGTGTCCATGCCCTAGTCCTACCCTATTTTGGGGCAGTCCCAAATTTTAAGTGTTGGCTTGTGATCGTTATTTAGGTCCTATGCCGACACGGTAAGTTTGAATTATGAAAATCTTGGCAGGAGTGTTTGTAGTTGCATATAAAAACATGTTTAGGTATTAATTTGTAAACTAGAGAATTACTAGATGATTACTAGCAAGATATTGTGTTCTCAAGGTGATTCAATGCTTTCATTGTGTTGTAAGAGCAGATTGGTGTGGTTTTATGTGTTTGTGTTTACAGATTTGAGCATCTTCTTCCCATGAGATCTTCACTACAAGGTGACATTATATTGTGTTTGTGATCATTATTTCATTTGGTTTTTGCCTCTGCCTCCCTAGGCACGCACTCTCTATCTAACAACAGTGTTCAAAGACTTAAGTGTCCTCTGGGGCTTGACTGAGGTGAGCCTCTAAACACCACCACCCCCTCCCAAAGTTTTCATGGTTGTAGGTTACAGGTTCAGGAGTTGGACAAAGTGAAGTTGCAGGAAGACATCTTGAAGTGTTGGAATTGTAGAACAGGAAGAAAATCTTCCCCCTGGACTTGGGCACCCACTCATTAGTCCTCCAATTTTCATGATGGAAAAATCTTTGAAATAGTAGGAAAGAGTTGCAGACTGAGTTCTCAGATCTGGATAAAAACTAGGGCCTTGGACTTGGGCGCCCACTCCTATGTCCCTAGCTTTTTTGCCTCGAAACCCCACAAATAGGTACTCTGTGATTTGTCATTTTACTTCCCTTAGCAAGAGTTTTTCTATAATTCATTTGTTTACTGTCGTATTTGCAAAATTAGGGTTTTAATGGTTAATTAAGCATAGGAGAAGGAAAATTGATAATTAAACACCCTAATCCAAGCTCCCCTACATTTGTAAGTAACCAAGGACCTGTTAGTGCTCTGCCACTTGATCTGAAGGTCCTTGAATGTGTTAGGTGAAAGGAGGATTTAAAAATTAAACTAAACTAAACTAAACAAATCCAATTTTCCCCTAAACATTTTGGTGAACGCATATTTTTTTAATTAATTGCAACTTGCTAAGTTTTTGTCTTTAGATTTGGATTGATTTCATTCATTCATATAGTCATTCATTTTAATGCATTGAGAAAATTACAAAAGAATTGAAATTTCTTTAAAAAATTGCATTGTTAGGCTTACTAATTTGCATCAATTCTTTCTAAATTTCCCTAATTCATGATTTTTGCATCAGATATGATATAAACTACAGAAAATTACAAAAATTTAATAGTTTTCATTGCATTTTTATCATATAATTGCTAGGGTTTTGTAGAAATTTTGACAATTTTCATATAACCTAGTAATTCCAAAATCTAGGGTTAGTAACCAAAATCTTATTTCAGATTTTTATACTGATTTTAGAGGATCATTAAAATTATAATTTTTTTTTAGTCTTTCATTTTAGTGTAAAGTTTCATTTAGATTTTAAATATTTGCATTTTTGCATAGAAAATTTCAACAAAAAACTAGCAATTTTCATGCATTTTCATTAGATTTGCATTGGCATTTTTCATGTTCAAGATTTTAAATCATTTTCAGATCTGAGATTATTTCATTTTCATCATGAATCAGACCTCAAAACACTCATATAACATTTTGTGTCAAGATCTCAAACCTAGGGCTTGAAAAACATCAATTTTCACTAGATTTGGCCTTATCAACTCTCTAAATTTGCACCATATGCATGTTGTGAAGGGTATTTTTGAACTAATTGGCTGTTATTAGGGTAATAATTTTCTTCCCCTCCTAAAAATCTTCACAACACCTTTTTATTGGGCTCTTGTATATTGAAAATTTGGTGAAAATTGCCTATTTTTGCTATTTTTGCCCTAGGGTTTGGCCTAGTTTGAACTCCAAGTGTGTTGTGACCAACTTTATGGATTGAGGTGATTGATATCATTGCTTTAATTTTCTTCACCTCCTAAAATTTATTACAACACCCCTTTTTCTAGGTCTTGGAAGTGAAAAACCGTGAAAAATAGCCTATTTTTGCTATATTTTCACTAGGGTTTGACCTTAAGTGGCACTAAACACATGTTGTGATAGACATTTTAACACTAAGTGGATTTTATAACTGATATAATTTGCTTTCCATCATCATTTTCCTCACAGCACCCTTTGTCATGCTCTTTTACATTAAGATTTGGTGAAAAAATTGCATATTTTAACATATTTTCAATATATTTTGACTTGTCGTCATTTTATATTCACATCAAGAGTGTGTTGTGAAGGATCTTATTGTTGTTTTGGACTGATATCAAACATATAATTTACTTCCCTTGATCAAAATCCTTACAACACCCTTTGTTTCATTCATTTGCATTGAAAAAGTACAAAAAATCAAGCATTTACAACATATCCTACGCCTAACATTTGAGCATATTGTTGCATGAGTCTAATAACTCGCTGCCCTAAGAGAAATATTCCTTTAAGAAGAATCATAAGACACATGGGATCTAGTTCTCTTGAAGAATTTGGCACAATGAATACCTTCTTCACAAAAGGAGAGACTCAAATGTTACAAGATATTACACCCATTACAAGTACAATGGAAGAACAAAATTTTCATGATGTTATTGATACTACTGAGGTGACGGGATATGTATTTGATGAGAAAATATAAAAATTGGATAAAGAGCTAGCCCAATTTCAATCATTTATGGAAAATGAGAGAATAGTTGAAGAAGTTGTTCCTACAATTCATAACATAAGAGAATTGATAAAAGAAAGACAAGATGGTGTTAATGCAATTCTTGGTCTAGCACGTATTGTACAAACTAACATTATGCCAATGACCGAATGTGTACAAGTGATAAATAACACTTTATCACCATCTCATACTCAAGTATCATTACCTATACCGACTACGAGAATATCTAGCTTTACATCAATGATCCTAACAACTGATGTGAATGCTTGTAGTAATGCTACCACTGGTATTGGAGTATCTAATGGCACTAATTACAAAGCCGCGGGATTTAATTATCAGAATTTGGTTTCTAAGGGGACCTCCTCTATGCATAATTGTTCTCAACCACCTATATATTCCACTCATTTCCAGCCACCTGTTACCTAGTCACAACCATCTTCCACCTCTCATTATGGCCAACCACTGTTGACATATTATTAGCCTCAGCCTATCATTTCTCAAGCTCAATCACCTCTGCACTTTGGTTCCAATTCCTCATAACAAACTACATCTCCAAATGATACCATCCTAAACCAGCTTTTACAGGGCCTGACTGCTTTACAACAAAAGGTAACAAACTTGAAAAATTCTTCACAACCTAGTCTACCAATATATCATCCCTGTAATCCCCTTTCCTATGCAATCTTGAGAACTCCTATGCCTGAGAGGTTTGAGACTCCCCGCCTTGAAAAATATGGTGGAAAAGGTCATCCTAATATCCATGTGGCAGCATTTACAGCTATGTGTAGTGATTTTTTATTTTGAAGAGGATTTGTTGGCAAATTTTTTCTCACGATCTCTCAAAGATATTGCTTTAGAATGGTTTTACTCTTTGCCTCTGAATTCAATACACTCCTTTTCACAGTTGATTGGTCAATTTTTACAACATTTTCAAGAAAATATTGGACCCCAAGTCACCCTCATTGACTTGGTTCAATGTAAACAAGGTCCAAAAGAAAAGTTGACTGAATTCATTAGTCAGTATCAAGGGCTTTATGCACAGATTCAATATCAGATGAAAGATGAGGATGTTCAGAAGATATTTATTACAAATCTACAACCTAATATTCGTGATAAGATCCTCTTGATGAAGTATAACTCATTTTAACATTTATGCACCACCCTTCGTGATTATCAACTTTTGTCTAGTCAATATGAAAACCAAAACTCATCAGCTCAAGTTGGTCAATCCACGGGTGGATCATCACAAAACAATTTTAAGAGGAATAATAATAATAACAGGAGCTTCATCAAGGTTAATGGACCAAATTTGAACAACTTTTGAAATGTTTCAGCTATCACTAATCCAAAGAAAGCATCATACCAACCAAGAAAGTTTACTCTAATATTTGAGTCTTATCACTCCATCATGAACCAAACTATGAGTAACAACATTCTGAAGCTTCCCTCGATCAAGCCTTTTAATCCTAGTAAACAAGGACCTTACTTCGATGGTAATGCCTTTTGTCATTATCATTGAATGCAAGGACATGACACTGAACAATGTATGTGTCTTAAACATGAGATACAAGACCTTATTGATTCAAATGTCATCCAGGTATCGAGTGTGAATGATAATGGAAACAAGTCAGTTGCTCTGCCAAATCAAAACTTACAAATCTTTACTAATCCTTTCCCTAAGCATACTGAAAACAATATGGTGGAACAAGGTTTAGTGGAAGTAGATGAGGATGATTACTTGGACTATGATAGCATCATGGGAATGATTGAAGTAGATAAGAAACAAGTGGACAATCCACCTTGTCCATGAAGAAATAGAATTTATGCTGAAGTTCCTCCTCTGTTATCCTTATATGGATCAGGAGATAATCAAAATGCATCAAAAAAGCAAGAACAACAACCAATACAGACGAGTAAGATGGTACAGGATGATTCCCATTACCATGCTAGAAAGATTCAACAACGAAAACTTGATAAAAATCAGAAAAGAGTCAGACAACTGTTAGTAGTTAGAAAAAATAGTGGTTCCCCCCCTCATAAGCAACAAAAAGTAATATTTGCACAAGGAGTTACAAAACAAGCATCATATGATAATAAACAACACTTTCATAAGAACCACTCAACTTTTGCATTAATCATGATTGAGTACCTCTCCAAGAGGTTCACGAATTCCAAAATCTAATACGAAGATCCTACAGGTAAGCATCTCTAACCCTTTATCTCTCTCATGATGTGCTTCCCCCATGATGTGTTATGTGTTGTTTAGGCCTCTTGGGATGACCCCTAATTCTCCCGTAAGGTCTTGGATACCTGGAGACCACCTCTGTTGTGACCTTCTATTTGTATCATCATTCTTCTATATTGCCTCTCTCTGATTTCATCATTGTGTGTTGTGTCTTACGGACATAGCGTTGCGGTTGGTGACACTGCGGCACCCTCCTACGTGATTGTCCCTAAGACACTTGTTTCTCCTCTCTAATTTATTGTTTCCCTTCCTCTAGTGTTTCCATCTAGCGGGCGGATGACGACAAACATTTATACTGATGCGGACCTAGTGTCCCTTTCGAGAGCAATCAAAAAATGGACTTAGTTCCTAATATGACGATGGGGTTGTATATTCTATCCGATGTTTGGCTAATGAAAGCACTCATTCTTTCCACATAGTGACTATGATGATGTTTCTATCTCATTTACAAACCGTAACAATATTGTTTCTCTATGCACCTTTGTTGGTCTTTGAATCTAGCCTCAATGGTGCTTGATTCAGAGAGCTTTGTGATGTAGCCCCATGGTTATCCTTGAACTCTAAATTTGTAGTATAAACTTGGCTCTTTGTGTGGTTAATCATATGCATTGTTGTTGTTTATCATGATGTTGTAGACACTAACATGTTTCTTGCAGGGATGTGTTTGTGGGAACATCTAGCAATCATGAAGTACATTTCACCTTCAGGGGGCATGAGCTTTGCGAAAGTCGGTGTACCCTTGTGTGTTTTCTTCCTACCTTAACGTGATTGATATCAATGTGTGATATCAACCACCTTAAGGTGGGGGCATATATAAGGTAAGCTGTCTGTTGTAGATGCTAGCTATGTGCTTGTCCTCAGATGCAGTTTAAAGACTAGCTCGATGAGTGCTTCCTACATCTTGAGTTTGTTTTCAATCAATCAATCAATCATGTAAGCCCTCTGCGGAGGTGGGATATTGCGTATATCCTTTTTATCTTAAGCCCTCTATGGAGGTGGGGATGGTGTATTTCTTGGAGTAGATTGCATCATCTTGTCATTTTCAAAAGTCCTCTGCAGAGGCAGGGAGTGGTTCTTTGACTAACTCAACCCTTAAGCATTTCTTTGGTGATTGTTGTGGCGAAGCCCAATTGTCGGTGTGTGCATGTAATGTGCTTGAGATGGTGTTGGACCTAGAAATAGGTACACTCCATCGCTTGTCTATCATGTTTTCTCCGTGTCTTCAAGTGTGTGTGTTTGGCATACTTGCTTTGTTTGGCATGTTTGTTGCCCCATATGCAGTCTAAAGACTTGCTCGATGAGTGCATCCTACATTTTGGGAGGTTTTGCATGTCTTACATGTGTGTTGCCCCATATATACAGTATAAAGACTTGCGTGATGAGTGCATCCTATATTATGGGAGGTTTTTTTACTTTCCAGTACTTGCATCTGCATTTCATATATATAAGAAAAAGAAAAGAAAATAAATCATGCATGTCTTCCATGCATTAATGTGTCTTCCATGCATTTATTGTCTTCTCCATGTTCTGCATGATTGTAACTGTCTTTTCTATGTTTTGTGTGCCTGTTACTGTTTTCTATGTGATTGGCATGTCTTCTCCGTGCTGGGCGTGTTTGTTGTGTTTGCGGCCTTACTTTAATGCATGTATTAACCTTGCATTTATACATACATTAAAGTGGGGGCTAAATGTAACATTGAAAAATGTCCTCTTGGGGGCTTTTCCCTCTTTAGGTTTAGCTCCCAGGACTTTTGCATGCATTTAGGACATCTTACTTCATAATTTGGCATCCCGATGGAATGAGCCCTGGGTATCATGACAAATTTGACCTAGGAGGACCCCTTGAGCTTGACCCTGCCCAAAATATAGGGGAGGACTTGGGCACCTGCACCCTAGTCTTGCCCTATTTTGGGGCAGTCCCAAATTTCAAGTGTTGGCTTGTGACCATTATTTGGGTCCTATGCCAACACGGTAAGTTTGAATTACGAAAATCTTGGCAGGAGTGTTTGTAGTTGCATATAAAAGCATGTTTAGGCATTCATTTGTAAACTAGAGCATTACTAAATGATTACTAGAAATCTATTGTGCTCTCAAGGTGATTCAAGGCTTTCATTATGTTGCAAGAGCATATTGGTGTGGTTTTATGTGTTTGTGTTTGTGGATTTGAGCATCTATTTCATCATGGAATGAAGAGCATCTTCTTCCCATGAGATCTTCACTACAAGGTGACATTATATTATGTTTGTGATCATTATTTCATTTAGTTTTTGCCTCTACCTCCCTAGGCACACACTCTCTATCTAAAAATGGTGTTCAGAGACTTAAGTGTCCTCTAGGGCTTGACTGAGGCAAGCCTCTAAACATGACAACCCCCTGCCAAAGTTTTCATGGTTGTAGATTACAGGTTGAGGAGTTGGACAAAGTGAAGTTGCAGGAAGACATCTTTGAGTTTTGAAATTGCAGAATAGAAAGAAAATCTGCCCCCTAGACTTGGGTGCCTGCTCATTAGTCCTCCAAGTTCCATGACAAGAAAATCTCTAAAACAGTAGAAAAGAGTTGCAGATTGAATTCTCAGATCCAGACAAAAACTAGGGCCTTGGACTTGGGCGCCTGCTCCTATGTCCCTGACTTTTCCTCCTTAGAACCCTAAAAATAGATACTCTGTGATTTGTCATTTTACTTCCCTATGCAAGATCTTTTTTGTAATTCATCCGTTTACTGTCGTATTTGCAAAATTAGGGTTTTAATGGTTAATTGAGCATAGGAGAAGGAAAATTGACAATTAAACACCCTAATCCAAGCTTCCCTACATTTGTAAGTAACCAATGACCTATTAGTGCTCTGCCACTCAATCCAAAGGTCCTTGAATGTGTCAGGTGAAAGGAGGATTTAAACATTAAACTAAACTAAAATAAACAAATCCAATTTTCCCCTAAACACACTTGTATTTTTTTATTGCTTCCTATAGAGTTATGATTCCCCTAGCATTTTTCCCAAGCAAGATAAGAGGCTAAGTGCCACCAAAATTTTTCACTATCAAGTCGAATGTCCCTTCTACTAAGGAGGAATGGGGAAGGTCTACTTGCAAGCTTCTATTGAGTACCATAGGTTTGAAGTCTGACTTTTCTTAGACTTAACATCATGAGTTGTTAAGACTAGGATCAGTGCAAAGGATAAGCTTTATTTAGAATCATTGGAAAATGTAAATAGGGGAGTAATGATAAGTGGTGAACATAATTATAAGGGATCTCAAAGGCTCAAAGGGGAAAATTATACCTAAGAAACCTTACAATCATTACTAGAACAAAAATCAAACAAGAGCACGTCACTCACAATACATGATGGAACAAAATGAAAAATTCAAAAATTTTGAATTTTTATGATTTTCTTTTTTTTTTTTTACTTTTTTGAATTATTTGATTTTTTTAGAGTTTTATATTTTTATGATTTTTATGATTTTTTATACATAATATTTCTTGAGGTTGAAGGCGTTAACCGTCTCACCAAATTCTTCACCTTCCATCAAGTACAAAAGATAGGTGTTGTTTCTGACATCTTTATTGATTATATAAGGTCCCTTCTAGTCTTCGCTAAACCTTTGTTTTCTTCTGTGTTTCTTGTTTTTTGTACTTCCTCTTCTAAGGACTATTTCTCCTTCCCTATAAGGCCTATTTCGTTCTTCCTTTTCTTGGGATGTTTTAGTGTTTTCTCGTGATGTGATAAGAATGGATAGGATCTGATAAGCCTGTTGATGGAAAGGGGTCCAAAATAAGACTCTATCACAATTGAGTAATTTTATAAGTAGGTCAAATTCATCTTACATGTAGTTTCAAGAAGTTCAATAATGGTAGGGTTTTCTACCCCTATGGTTATCAATAACTTTTATTATTTTAGGAATTGTCCCTCACTAACCTCATCTTCATTGGGGAATCTTTCAATTATTTCAAGTTGAACTTGTGGTGGTTCCTAGGTATCACTAGATTATACTGAAGTAGAGATAGAAGGGACCTCATGCGAGGTAGGAGCTACAAAATATTTTGGGGATGCTTCCAAGGCTTTTCTATACTCATTGTCTACTGAATAGGCTTGATCATATTCTTCATCCTCTGTGCAAGAAAGAGGTGTCCAAGGTGTGTAATCTTTCGAGGGTGATAACAGTGTGTAGGAATCACTTTTTCCTTCTATAAAAGGTTCATATTATTCACTTGATGTAGTGTCCTTTGGTGGAGCCAAGGGTATATAACTTTTTGATGATTCCTCTTCTAGATCTGAAAAAGCACCTAGACTTTCTTCTCTCAAGTCTAATGTTGTTGTTGGGAATTGTTTATCAAATCTAGGACATTTTATAGGGGGAATTTCTCCCATGATTTGTTTTATCAAAGTAGGTTATCTAGCCTTTTCATCCTCTGCATCTGAGAATATGTTGATTGTATAAACATCCATGGGGAATTCCAGAGGACCGTCTTTTTCCAATAATTCCATGATTTTGGAGGTAGTATCTTTTGGAACTATTTCTCTTTTCTTCATTGGTTCTTCTTATTCTTCTTTGATGATCTTAATTGTGTGAATTTGAAGACTTTTAGGGTCTCTAATTGTATTGATACTAAAGTCTTGGTTGCAAGGGATAGCTAACACACTAAAAGGAGCATATGAATTTTTCGATCATGGGTCAAAAGGGAATTATTTTTTCATACTTGATTTATTGAATGAAGTTTTAATAATATTTGCAATTTCTTGGGACATCTTTCCTTTGTTGATAATTTCTTCTTTGGTTTCAGGCTCTTTCCCCTTTTTCTCTCGTTCCATTCTATAGACATTGAAGGGGTTTGGGTCTCCATTAATGATGTAATCATGTCCCTCATGACCAAAGTGGATTTCTTGAAATAAGGTTGAGGTGACCCCCCTCATCCCATCAACCCAGGGTTTTCCCAAGATTATATTATATGTGATTTTAGCATCAAATACATGGAACTTTGTTGAAAGTGTCTTTAGACCTAGAGTCAATGGTAAACTAATTTCACCAATGGTTCAGATATTTTTATTATTGTACACTCTAAGGGTTGAGGTTTCTTGTGTAATATGTGTTTCATCTAGCCCATTCATTAGAAAAGACAAAGTGACAGAAGATTACCTCCAACTCCTTCATCTATGATGAGGCATTTAATAGTAATCTCCTGGACTTGAATTTTTAGGTAAAGGGGAGAACCTCCCTTTTGGGATGCGACATCATCTGATAATTTTACAAGATTGAAAGTCAAGATGCCTTGTTCTTCTTGAACATAATGTCCTACTTCCAAGACTTCTAGAAAGTATTTTTGGTGGGTAGGTGATTTTTTGAGGAGGTTTATCATTTGTGTGAAAGTGGTCTTGATGACAACATGATCTGGCTGGTCTGATCTTTGGATGACATACACCTCTTAAGGTTGGTCTAACTTCACATGACTTAAAGTGTTTTAGTTAGGAGTATTTTGATGTTTGTGCATTGGTTTATCTTTCGTTTGAGATTGGAGTAAGGTCATGAACTTTTGACATTATTCATTGGAGAAATTTGAAATGGCTTTATTGAAAGCATAAAAAGTCTTTGTTTCATGTCCATTGGTATTGTGGAATAATAAATAGGTGTTGGATTCATAGGGAGCACAATCCACCTCTAGATGTTTTGGTTGTGATCTTTTGTAAGGCCCTTGATTATTTATGTGGATTCTAATAGTGTTGACATTTTTGTTTGGATATTTACTATTTATTGTAGCCTTAGAAAGCATGCCTTCCTGGTTGTTGTTCCTTTGAGTTGTCAAACTTTCATTTATACTGTAAGTTTTTTACCCATTATTAATGGTAGCTTGGTTGATTCACAATGCACTCTCTAGTGCTTCCTCATAAGACTTGTAAGGTAATTTTTGGACTTCCTCCTAGGTGTCCCTATTAAGGGCATGCAAGAAGAGGTCACATAGTTCTCTGTGGTCCATGTTTGGGGTACTTGTTGATGAATAGAGAACTTGTCTCCATCATGTGATGAAAAATGCCACTGACTCGTTCACATCTTGTTTCATTGTTAGGAATTCATGTATTCCAGTCTTAATGAGTTTGTTCATGTCAAAATCCATGACAAACTCACCTATGAGTTGGTAGAAGGATTGGATTAAAGATTTCAGCAAGTGATAGTACCAATCTAATGCAATCCCCTCAAGTGTTTTTGCGAAGATACTCGTCACAACTCCATCCCAAAGGAGGAGATCTCTTATAGCTGTGGTATACATCTTGATGTTTTGTCATGTCTATTGTAAGTATGGGCCTAACCGTTGTTGTCATTGATGTCAACATACTCCTATTGCATTGATGACAAGGATTGGATGAGTTGTGTGCTGAGGATATTGAGAAAATTAGTAATAGGGAAGAACAGTGAAGATAGTGAAGTTCTATGAAGTGAAGATGCTAGCTAAGATGGAGATCAAGGAATGCACATCAAAGGGTTTGTAGATATGTGTCTAAAGATGATCAAGTCAAGATTTGAGAGGTCCGCATGAAGATTTGAAGAAGTTATGGCCACTTGAGTGAAACCGATTTTGGCAGGTATTCATAGGTGACAGAGTGACACAAATAGGTCCGGTAAGATTTGGAAATGCAATATCATGTTCTGTAGATTTGATGGAGTGTTTAGGAAGCCAATGTGAATTGAAAATGCCATTGGTCCATGGTCTGGAGGTCCACAAGCATTTATTCTAATGTGACCGTGATGATAGAATGTGTTCTTGAGGTTTTGGATGAAGATGAGAATGATTTTAGTAGACAAAAGTGGTGTGGATGTTCTTGGTGATTTTAGGCAAGCTTGTGGGGGTCTCTAGATTGTGTCCAGTTCATGTTGGTGATCCGCATTAAAGATTGAGCTCGTAATTGAAGATTTACTTCCGGATGATGAAGTTCTTCCTAATCATGGCCAACCGGATGGTTTGCACATCTTGCGGATGATCTTGAAGATGTTCTGTGAAGCATGGCGTGTTCCTAAAAAAAAAAGGGATTGAAGTCCTAGATATGTGTGGCCGACTATGTGGTGATTCACATGAAGTCTTTTGTAATAAGACAAGTTGTATTTGTGTATTTTCTCTATAACAAAATAAAGCATATATTGTGCTGACTTTGATGATTATCCCAAAGTTGATGTCTTGTATAAATAAGAGTTGTGAAGTCATTTCAAAGGATGGAGGTGAAGATGATGAAGTGGTAGAGAGGAGAAGAGTGAAAAGTAGAGCAGAAGTATTCAGCTTAAATGGAATTGACTCAAGCATGGTGAAGATACTAATCTTCAGTTCAAGTATGTAATATTTATTATTCTGTAGACAATGTGTCTCCTGTAGGTAGTTGGCCTCTTGTGAGTAGTGTTCTTAGGTAGTGAGCCCTAATTAGCATGTACCATTTTGTTCCTTTTATTCTTTTAATAGAGAATACAATCTTGGGTTAGTCACCTCATGGTTTTTCCCTTAACAGGGTCCACGTAAAAATCCTTGTGTTATCTGTGTTGATTTTATTTTTGTTCTTATGATCGCATATGCTTATATGTTTTGATGTTGCACTAATTATTAAAGAAGAAAAAAAAGTTAAATAAATTTGAGATAACTGATTCACCCCCCCTCTCAGTTATCTATCATGTTTCCAACAATTGGTATCAGAGCTAAGTTCCTCTAAAAGAGCTTAACTGCTTGAGGAGATCCAGGATGTCTTCCTACAAGAACGATAGTTTGAGGTTTGATGGAACCAATTACACTCTTTGGAAAACCCACATGGAATGTCACTTGCAATGTATGGAAATGCATTATTGGACCATAACTTCAAAGAAGTATGTTCCTCCAAACAATGGTCCAACAACTGTAGATGAAATCAAAGATACTGAAGACAATCTTCGGGCTAAAGAAGCTTTATTAAGTGCCTTATCTGATTCAGAGCTTACAAATATTATAGATCTAAAAACTGCATATGAGATTTGGGAAAAACTACAACTTTTACATGAAGGAGACAAATATGTTAAATATGCCAAGCTATAGAGTCTGAAAGGAAAATTTGAAAACCTGAAGATGAATGAAGTGAATATCACTACATTTATGCCAAAAGTAAATGAGCTTGTATGTGGCATTAGGTGTGCTAGTGGAATCTTGGATGAAGATGAGATTGTTGCCAAAGTTCTCAGATCTCTACCTCCTGCTTACAAATACAAGGTTTCTACTATTGAAGAATTCAGATCTTTTTCAAACATTACAAGAGATCAATTGGATAGAAAATTAGCTACATTTGAATTGGTCAAGTTTGGAGATGCACCCCCCAAGACTAAGTCTGCATTCAAAGCTAGTGCCTTTGTAAAAGGAAAATAAAAGTTTGATCCAAGTGAGAACTCCTCAAAGAAACTATCATGGTATGAAAAAGAAAGAAAAGATCTAGAAGAAGATGAAGTAGAAGCTACTCAACTTGAAGCCCTTATTGCAAAAAGATTGCCAAGAGGATCTGGTAAGTATGAAAGAAAATTGCCCTTCAAATGTTTCAACTACAACAAGATTGGTCATTTTGCCTCAAAGTGTCTGAAAAGATTTTCAAGGGAAAATCCAAACAGATCAAGATTCCAAAAGAAATGTTACTATGTTCATGAAGATGATGATTATGAAGGAGTAACAAATGATGAATCCAAGACTAGAAACAAATCTAGAAGTGATTGGGTGTTCATCACCATCAAGGAAGAAGATCCAATGCCCTCTAAATCTATCAATCATAAAATGATAGAAAGAGCTCTAGCCGCTCAAGTTGAAGAAAAGGATGATTGGGTCATTGGTAGTGTGTGCTCCCACCATATGACTAGTGACAAAAATAAGTTCATAGATTTGGAAAGATATGAAGGAGGAGTTGTAAAATTTGGTGATAATTCTGCTGGCAAAATCAGAGGTAGAGGAACTATTTCTTTTGATGGAAAGAAAAAACCAGTGATGTACTGTATGTTGAAGGTCTAAAGCACAATCTTCTCGGTGTTGGACAGTTGGTGGACAAAGGCTATGATCTCCGATTCAAAAATGAAAAATGTAAGATCTTTGAAAGTTCTGGAACAGAGATTGCATCTGGTACTCAAACAAAAGGTAACATCTTCCACTTGGTTGGTACTGGAAAAAGTTGTTTATTTGTTCAAATTGATCAGAGTTGGTTGTGGCATAGGAGAATGTGTCATGTGAATTTTGATAATATCATCAAGATAAGCAACACTCAGGCTATAAGAGATCTTCCAAGACTGGTGAAACCTATTAATAGTTTGTGCAAAGAATGTCAGTTGGGTAAGCATAGCAGAGTCACATTCAAAGGTAAGGAAAAATCTTCTACCAGATTGTTGGACTTAGTACATACTGATCTATGTGGACCAGGAAGAATCAGGAGTTTGCAAGGTGATAGATACTTCATGTTATTAATTGATGACCACTCCCGGATGATGTGGGTGACTTTTTTGAAAGAAAAATCTAAGGCTCTTAAGAAATTCAAAATATTCAAGGCTATGGTGGAGAATGAAACCGGATTAAACATAAAATGTCTCAGGTCTAATAGAGGTGGAGAATTCACATCTGGAGAGTTCATAGAATTCTGTGAGAAACATGGGATAAAAAGATAGTTATCTACTCCAAGGACTCCACAGCAGAATGGAGTAGTGGAGAGAAACTGGACCATCCAGGAAGCATCTAGAACCATGATGATGGAAGCAAATGTTCCTTAGATCTACTGGAGAGAAGCTGTAAGCACTACTGTCTATACTCTTAATCGAGTACAAATCAAAAGAAATATTGGTAAGAATCCCTATGAACTTTGGTTTGGCATCACTCCTACTGTAAAGTATTTCAGAGTCTTTGGTAGAAAATGTTACATTAAAAAAGATGAAGACCTTGGAAAATTTGATGCTAGAAGTGATGAAGGAATATTCTTGAGTTATTCTACTCAAAGCAAAGCATACTGGTGTTATAACAAGAGATTAAGAAAGATTGTAGAAAGTACAAATGTGAAGGTTGATGAAGGCATTGAAAAACCCTCAAGGTTTTATGAATATGAAGAAGATGATCAAAATGATGTTTTGGTTCAAGTTCCTTCTGAAATTTAGATCCAAACTGATCTGGAGAATCCTGAAATTTAGGATGAAGAGACAAGTTTGAATGAACCTATCCAAGAAATAGAAGTGCAAGAAGTTCCCAAAACACCTAGGTATGTAAGATTGAATCATTCTAAAGATCAGATCATAGGTGATAAAAGAAAAGGTGTTCAAACAAGAAGAAAGATTGCTCAAGACTCAGAAAATTATTGTCTAATCTCAAAGATTGAACCAAAAATAGTAAGTTAGACATGCAATGATGAAAGATGGACTAAAGAAATGGAGGAAGAGTTGATGCAGATTGAGAAAAATCACACTTGGGATCTTGTTCCCAGACCTAGAAACAAAAATGTGATTGGAACCAAATGGGTCTTCCGGAATAAACTAAATGAAGATGGTGAAAAAGTTAGAAACAAAGCTAGATTAGTCTGCAAGGGTTATTCTCAAGTTGAAGGAGTTGATTTTGAAGAAACTTTTGCTCCAATGGCAAGGATTGAAGCAGTTAGATTATTTCTTGCCTTTTCTTCCTTCAAGGATTTTAAAGTATATTAGATGGATGTCAAGTCTTCCTTCCTGAATGGTGACTTGGAATAAGAAGTATACATTGAGCAATTAGATGGATTTCAATTATCTGATTAGGGTGATATGGTCTGCAAGTTGAAGAAAGCTCTGTATGGACTCAAACAAGCCCCAAGAGCCTAGTATGAAAGACAAGATAAACATCTTTTGAAGATTGGTTTCAACAAAGGTACTGCTGACAGTAACTTGTACTTCAAAATTGATCATGAAAATATCTTAATTGTTGAAGTGTTTGTTCATGATATCATCTTTAGAGGAAGAGATAGTATGTGCAAGACTTTTGCAAATCAAATGAAAAGTGAATTTGAGAAGTCTATATTTCAGGAAATGAATTTCTTCTTGGGTCTGTTAGGTCTCCAAAATGCAAGTTACAAATCCTAAGAGGATGCCAGACTCTATGGTCAGATTGGCAACATTTTTGAACTAACGCAATAGAGTTAACCTTTAGGGTTAATGACTCCCTGCACTTTAGGCACTGCTATACCTAGGCGGGTGAACCTTGAAAAGTTGAACCAGATTGGATGAGTGTAGGTGCTTTGACTAAATTAATGGATCTACCCACAGTGGCAAATGGTGTGGAATAGAAGAAAGCTTGCTAACTAATTCTATGTCTAATATCTGAAAGATGATTGGTGTAAATTGTATAAGCAATATCAAGGTAAATTTTACAACTATGCTCAACTAATAAATGGCTTTTGGATAAAACTAAATGATGAATTGAAATAAGACCAGTGCCTTGTTGGGTAAACAGAGTCAAATGAAAGACAGAGACCAATGGCTTATATTGGGTGATAACTCAAACTGTTTGGCACAATACTTTGGTTTATAACTTGTATAAACGTGCAGGAAAATGATTGATAGACTCTTCTTAATAATCCAACTAACACAATCAGGTTTCTTGTTATTCACCAGAAGGAATATTAATCCTTTCTTCAAAGGAACCAATTGAATGAAATATACAAGAATAATAGATAATATCAACTTGGAGACAGAACGACATTCCTAATTATATAGTTTCTTCTTAATGATCCAAATCAACACTTCCAGATTACTGTGACTAACCAGATGGATTTTAATTCCTTTTAAGGAAACCAATTAATCAAATCACACATACAACAAATATGCATTGACAAATTAAATATATACTTGATATATCAATTTGAATAATAGGGAAATATTAAACTGGAGACAACCAAATAACTGAATAACTTCAACAAACAATTGATGCCAGTATAAGTCCATAGAATCAGAGATCTTCTATTAACTTCTTAAATGTAATACTTGTGACATGGTCTTTTAAAACATTGTAAACTTCATATGTTCTCTCCTACTACTGATGATAATTCAAAAACATATGTTCAACTTATATAGAAATACTTATGAAGAGACATAACTCTTCAAAATTTCTTTTGGGAAAAATGATTAACATAAAAATAAAGATAACGATGATAAGCTCTACTCAGCCATAGGTATATTTGAGCAATATGATCCAAGTACTCTTGGCTGCAATGTGTATCACTAAACTCAATAGCATTTCTTGTGATCACGTCCATTGTCACCATCTTCACTAAATGCATGCAGGCTTCCCCAGGCACAGAGTCTTTATCTTTGAGAGATCCCAAAGCCTCATGTAACATCACCTGGCACTCTTCACTCCATTCATCTTTACTTTTCAACTCCTCATTGTTTCTGAACAACATGGATACACCCACTTTTGAAGCCTCAATACATTCCTTGGCATCATTTTTAAGCTGGTCATAATATTTCTGATGTTGTTCAATTAACTCTCTTGCACTAGAAGTACCTATAGAGTCAGAAACATCCTTACTCTACATCTCATGGAGTTTCTCTTGGAGCCTGTTGTTTATCCTTTCGTGCTCTTGGATCACTTTATAGTTTTCAGAATAGATATCCCAAAATTTGTTCATCCAACACATCATGTTAACATGCCTATTATGTAGCACTGTTGCAAGTGAGTCAATTTGGACCTGAGCTATCTGATCAACAGATGGTGATTGGGTGCTTTGTGAGCTCTCTCCTTGCATTAACCTTTTCACTAACCCTCTAAAGGTATTCTTAACAATATCTTTCAAGAAATCATTTTCTTTTGTTAATCTTTCACAACTTAGTTTATATGCATCCCATTCTTTGATCAGCATCTGAGCATGTGCCTTATTTAACTTTGTAACATTTATGCCAATATCTGTAGTAATCAAGGGATCAGTTTCCCCTACTTTCAAGGTCATAACATGCCCAAAAGTTTTTTTAGTATCTATAATGGTTGTTTTCTTACGAGGAGGGTACAAGGCCCATATCATGAGTGAGTTTTCATCATTGTTATATTGGGTACCCATGTACACCTCTGTGACACCCTCAAGAGTGAGCTTATACTTGTCATCAATATTTTGCAAAAAACTATCAACACCAGAGTAGAATTTATATCAAGACCAGGAAATATCATGAAGCCTGTTTCTTTGAGCAGTTGTCTCCCTCTACTAGGAGACATAGCTTTTAATTCATTATCCACTATTGTTTTTAACATATCAATTAATTATCTTTCATTGTCATCCGTGACATCATCAATTGATTCTCTGATCTCTTTACCATTGCATTTATACAAAAATGATTTAAATTATTTAGAATGAATAAATTGATCATCTGTAATAAAAGAACCATATGCTAATTGTCTTGGATCCTCATCATTAGGCCCCTCTTCATCATGCTTTTCATCAGGAGACTGATAACATTCCATTTTTCATTTAGATATTCTACTTGTTTGTTCACGTGACTCTTCTTCTCCTACAGAACACTCATCACTAGAGGACAACAACTCTATCTCTGCAAGCTGTCTCTTCTTTTCTTCTAGTTCTCTATTATGCTTCTCAATCACCAATTCAATCTCAGCTTCTTCCATATTCCTGATAATGTCATCATGCGGATAAGGAATATGCGTATATCCACTGAGATTTTGTTTTCTCCTAGAAAGATCAATGAAACCCTCAGGATCAAATCCTTTTCTTGCCTCTCCACATCTCATGTTGTAATGCATCAATTTATCCATGATGAGACCATAACCCTCTTTAGACACCACATTAAAATCCCCAAAGCATAGAGTACTAGGCATGAAGGATTGCTTGTCATAGGAGCTCAAGTTCATCACATTAGAGTAGTTCATTTGCCTGACTATCTCTAAGTAGGCAATTCTATCAGGAACTATCTTGGGCAATATAAACGGGGTGTCTTCAAAACCATAAATTCTGAACATGGTTGAATCCTCAAAATAATACCAATCTCCCCAGTTGTGGGTGATAGTAGGAGGACCACCAAAATCTTTGGGTCTGAGAAACCTCTTTATTTTGTTTGATAGTGAATATTCACAAGGATGATTGAAATATCTATACAACACTTTTACACAGTATTCTTCAAAATGAATATAACTAGAATGGGCAAACCTGTTGTCCCATATCCTCATCCACATTTTCACAAGTGACTTTTATCCCCTCTAGTCCATTTGAGAAACTCTAAATTCACTTTGCCATAATCCCATTTCCTGGCCATAATAAAGTACCATGTACATGAGGAGTGAGTAGTGCTCAAAAGAAACTGATGGGGCATTGTTCTTGATTGCAGTTAAACCATAATCAATTCTTCCAAAAACATAGGCAGCATAGTCAAACTGCCTAGCATTGTGACATTAGATATCTATGGCTATCACCATTAAAGGAATTGTCATAAAATCAGGAACATCTGATCCTAGGACTTGGCCCATGGAATAATATGTGTATTGTATATATGGTTCAAACAATGACACATGGAATGGAGGTCCATCATTATCATTAAGAGGCACTATTTCTCCTTCTGCCTTAGGCCTGTGAAGAGGTAATCTCAATCCATTATACATGGTGTCCATCCTCCAGTATTCTTTGTCCAAATATTCATAAATAATGGGAACAGTACACAAATCATCTAAATCAAATACTTCACAAATGGCATTTTTGGACAAATGTATAACAGGAACTCCTTACAGATTGCATATGGCCTTGAGGCTTGGATTGTAATGTTTAGCCAGGAGTTTGAAGAGTTCTGTATTGACAAACACATCAGGGATGACCAATTTTCCCAAATTCAAGTGCTATGGATTAGACACTGGGGCATTGCTGAATCTTCTATTGTAATGGAATTTGAATAATTCATAACCTCTTATTTCTATCCACACATTTCCAAGGTATATGCATTTGTCTTCCAATTTCTCTACCTATGCCCCAAGTTGTACAGACCTTTGGGATTTAGGGGTAGATCTAGGAAATTGGTCAATTAAATCCTGATTTATTTTCCTTTCTTTTATTTTTTCATCAGGGCTTTTGTCAATTTTTTGTTTCTTAGGCTTACTAGTTTCACCTGGTTGTTTTCTGCCCTTTCCTTTTATTGGAGTCTCCATTACAATTATGGATGGCAAATTCAAACTATAGTCTATCACATAGAGGTTTTTGAGTATGTCCCTGTTATCTGATGATTGAAATCCTTTATCCTTTCCTCTAAGTTCTTGCTTATGCGCTCCTTTCAGACGGTTTGTTTGAATCTAATTACAGTGATTTCGAATGGTTCTTCAAAGGATTTCTTCTTGGTCTACAATTAATTGTTCCAGTGTATTAATTTTCATGATCGTTGTGAGATGTCACATCATCATAACTCCCTTCATCGGTAGGACTTTTATAATGTTAGGGTGATCTAATATCTTCTTATGGCGTGAACATTTGCATGTGGTTCAATTGTTGTGACCCTTCATTTTGTCTCCTTGATGTCATCTTTTATAAAAACATATATAAGTTTGTATTGGCAAGACATTTCAAGGTCTACCCAATATAGAAATGAGCTTGGCTATCATCAGCCTAACTTACTTTATCACCGTGGGAATAACATCTTACTCCAATATTTCAAGTGTCTCCGATATGAATATCGGTAAGAGTCTTATCGATAAGTGTGGCTACTATCATCATTGGAACAACATACGATATCGGGATGACTTGATCCAAGCTATCTGATCATGGTTGTTTCCTTGATACCTTTCTTTTTATCCTTCATCAGAATGATCATCATAATATGTCACCGACATCCTTCATCGTTGTGACCATCAGTTCGGCAAGACTTGTAAACTTTGTTCTGACTTGTTCACTTTCGCCGATTGTATTTATCCTCCATACATATCGGTGTGACTTAGGCCGAAACAATCCCTTTGGTCGCTCAGACATTAACATGTCAGAAACACTCTAATTTTTCACCCCGATGTGTATTTCTTTCCGATACGCCACTAGCTCTATCCATTCCAAGGGTTGTTCGGCGAGAGTCCTACCGAATTCCTTCATCGGTATGATTTATACTATCAGGGGGGTTTTTGGAGTATTCTCCGATAGTGTTTTCTTATGCTAATAGTCCTCATTTTTTATTAACTCGGTGTGATTGAAAATTCTTTCTCTGATGAAGGGTCATTGATGTTACTCCTTTCATCAGAGATCTCTGAAGCTTTCTCTCCAACTATAATTCTCATGCCGATACACATTTAGTCCGTTTTAAATTGAACATGGATTGGTATAAAGAAGACACCAAGGTCTCGCTGAAATTGAGGACCTGAGGCCCCTTGTTATATTACAGTTTGAGGGGTGAGACAATTATTTGTGATGAAAATCATGTGATTTTATAGAATTCATCCACTACTATTATGATTTTGGGCACATGATTGTCTATTCTGGTTGGACATGAGGTGGGTAGGAGTACTGGAAAACTTTGAAATTTTCTTGTCCCAACAATGGCTCTGTCTGGGATGTATACCCCTTGCGGGTATAACAAGAATTCAGATCTCCTAGGGGAGTAGACCATATATATATATATTTTGTAAGTCCTATACTACTATACATGGAGAAGTTTTTTGTTATCATGAGAGATTCATAAGACTGTCCATGTACTGGTAGATCCTAATCCCTTTTGACTATCCTAAACTACTATGCATGGAATAGGAGTATTTTGAGAATTATTTAAGAGTTGTCCATGCACTGGCAACACTTATTTCTCCTTGTGCATGATTCTGATATTTTTATGAAAAGAAAGGTTTTAGAAACTATCCATGCACTGGCAGTTCTTGCTCTTCTCTAGACATATTTTGCAAATAGTAAGAATCCTCTCCTCCTTTTCCAGTGACAACAAAAGGACCTAACCATAAGGCTTCAAACTTTCCATGCTTTCCCTTTTCTTGGCATCTGGCATTCCACATCAATACCAAGTCATTCATTTCAAATTTTTTGTCCTTGGCCTTTTTGTCAAAAAGGTATTTTACTTGTGACTACAATTTGATGTTCTACTTTTGAGCCAGTCTCCTTGTCTTATCAAGTTCTGTAAGATGTTCTAATCTTTCCTCCATTGGTTCAAGACTGCTTAAATCCTCTTGAAGAACAAATTTGTAAATTGGTAGAAGATTTTCTAATGGCATCCTTGCTTGTGTTCCATATACCAGTTCAAAAGGAGATCTTCCAATTGCTCTCTTCACAGTAATCCTATTAGCCCATGCAGCCATCTTTAATTTTGAATCCCATGCCTTTTTGTTTCCTTCCAACATTCTTTTTATAATTTTTAGGAGATTTTTATTACTAGATTCTGCCTACCCATTTGCTTGTGGGTGGTAAGCGGTAGCATAAGACACAGTGATGCCATATACATTGCAGAAATTTTTGAACTCATCAGACCTAAAACACATTTCGTTGTCTATAATCAACATCACTGGGGTGCCAAATCTAAATATAATATTTTCCATTAAAAAGTTGATCACCACCTTGCTTGTTGCTTGTTTAGTTGGGATTGCTTCCACCCATTTTGTGAAGTAATCTGTTGCCACTAAAATCCATTTGTGTCCTCCACTTGACTTCTCTGCAATTTCTCCTATGAAGTCAATACCCCACTGATAGAATGGAGCCTCACCTGCATTGGTTTCAAGGGTAGTGCTCCCTGATATTTTAGTTTTCCTAAAAATTTCTGGCATGCTTCACATTTTCTCGTGTAATGATATGAATCATTAAAAACTCTAGGCCAATAGTATCCATCCCTTAGGATCTTGTGAGCTATAGTCTTTGCTGAGAAATGCCCTCCACACACACCTTCATGTAACTATTTCATGACATGTTTTGACTGATGTTCATCTAGGCATAGTAGTAGAATACCATCCCTATTCTTCCAGTCAAGATCTCCATCAATAAATACATATTTTGAAGCCTGTAATTTAAGTGTCCTTCTCTTGTTATCATCATACCCTTCAGGACATTTCATGTGTTTCAGATAATATATGATGCCAATATACCATGGATTATGCTCAGTGCTAGAGCTTGTGTCATTAACATCATTAGCTTTACATATCTGAGAAGCCTCGAGATTATTTTTAGCCATTAATCTAGAAAGACCTTGTCCTCTCACTAGTTTGGTAATTTGGATTTCAATATTAAACTCCTGAATTCTATTGGTCCATCTATATCTTCTGCTTGTAACCTCAGTTTGGACTAATACATCTTTTACTGTAGCATTAGGCACATATGCTATTATTTCAGCTCCCACCAAGTACGGCCTAAAAGCTTTAACTACCTTCACCAATGCATATGCTTGTTTCTCAACTATGTCATATTTTAATTCTACATTCTGAAGAGATTTGCTAAAAAATGAAATGGGTTGTTCATGTCCTTCATCATTTTTCTACAATAGTATTGTTGTAACTGTACGATATGAGGCAAATGAGAACAATTGGAATGGCTTACTGAAATCAAGGGATATCAGAACTAGGGCTTCTTTGATTGCCTTCTTAATGGTGGTAAATGCCTCTACTATTTCTATTGTCCACTTCACTTCTGAATTCTTCTTCAACATTCTTGATATGGGACTAATAATTTATACAAAATTTGATATGAATCTCCTGACAAAATTGATTTGGCCAAAAAATGACTGTATAGCTTTTACGTTCTTAGGAATGGGAACTTGGTCAATGGATTTTACTCTTTCAAGATCTATTCTTACTCCATCTTTTGAGACTATATGACCAAGCAACTTGCCCTTTGTTACTGTGAAATGGCACTTCTTAGGATTCAACAAAATTCCATATTCCAAGGCTTTAATAAAAATTTGCTCTAAATATGTACAATGATCCTCAGCCCTTTTAGAATATGTTGTCATGTCATCCTAATATACTATCATGATTTCATTAGTCAATTCTACAAAGGCCACATCCATCACTCTTTGGAATGTTGCTCCAGCATTCGTGAGTCCAAATGGCATCCTTAAATATACATGCGTTCCCCATGGTGTGGTGAATGCAGTCTTATATTGTTCTAATTCTTTGACTTTCACCTAATTATATCCTAAGAAACCATCCATCATTGACAATAGTTCACACCCAGTAACCTTTTGCAGTATTGCTTCCATATTAGGAAGGGGATAGTTGTCCTTAAGAGAAGATTTGTTTAGATTCCTGAAGTCCACACATAATCTAATATCACCATTTTTCTTTCTGATAGGCACCAAATTAGAAACCCAAGAAGAATGCCTAATGGGTTTAATGATAGCTCCATCTCTTAGTTTTGTGAGTTCTTCAAGCATCTTAGGGGCCAATGTAGGATTGATAGGCCTCTATTTTTGCCTGAATGGTTTAGCATCTAGTTTTAATGGTATTTCATGTTGAAAAAGATCCTCCCTATATGCCTTCAATTCATCATATGACCATGAAAATACATGTCTATACTTCCTGAGTAAGTTGATGAGCATGTTCCTAATTTTGGGACTGAGATTCTTTCCAATGTATACATTCTTTGGGGCTGTCTGTGTCCCCAAATTAATCTCTTCAAGGTCATTTTGTACTACTAGTGTGTCTTTCATTTTAAATCTATCACATCCATCAAACGCTTTTACCAACGCTATGAGTCCCTTAGGTATTTTGTTTGTTTTTAGTTGAACTATCTCTTGACCAAAGAGAGTTTCTTTTCCATCATGTTCTTCCACAAACACATTAAAATCAAGCTCTTGATTTTCATAGTGATCAGCACAATGCAAGAAGTTGATTATATCAATATCATTATCAAACACTTGCTAGTTATGTACATTATCTGGGATATTGGGTTTGGTTTTGAATTCAATTTTCGTAATACCTCCTAATGTGATATCATCCCTTTTTAATGCGATATTTGCTAGAAAATCTGCCATAATATTTTCTGATCTATCAATCCAGTTGATTGAGAAGGCATCAAACAACTCAACATCATCCCAGACAGCATTTCTATATTTCTTCAACCTCTTATTTTTTGACAAGTATTTCCCTCTTACTTGAGAAGTAACCAATTTTGAATCACTATATACAGCCAACTTTTTTATCTTATGCTTGGTGGCTATATTCAAACCAATGAGCAAAGCCTCGTATTCTACTACATTGTTTGTGCATTCAAATGTCAATACGAATGAGTATTTGAAAGTTTTACCTACCGGTGAAAAGAATAATACTCCTGCCCCATTTCCTATTTTGCTACATGCACCATCAAAATACATCTTCCACACATTGCTATCCTCTTTCTTAGATTCAACATGTATTGGATCAATATTCTGCAATTCTGGCTGACTTGTTTCAACCTTGAAGGTTCCCAAATCTGTATCACAAAATAGGTTTATTTAATTTTGATCCAAGTATTCTATGATTTTCTCATATCTTGGCTCCCTACACAGCTTGATCTCTTTGCCTCCCATTGGTATTGTGGCATATGATAAATCCAATTGGACATTCCCTCTTGTCATTGCAGCCCACTATCTCGATAAGAGCATTCCATAATATGGTGGAATATCAACCACGATGATATCAATGTTATAGGTTGCTTCAGGGTATGAAGCAAGTTTTATTTCCACATCCCTCATAATGCCCATGACTGGGATGGATCTATTATCCATCGCATAACACTTACCAAATGTAGTCTCAACCCACATTCCCAGTTCTTTCATGACTGGTATTGGCATGATATTCATAGCCGCGCCTGAATCAATCATGCAGTTCCTTACTAGCCTATTTTTGATTAATAAGGTAGTGTAGAAAGGGTCCACTTGTGAGGGATTCCTTATCAAGGTATCACCTAGATATACTTCAAGAATTTGGAATGTTTCTCGGTGAACATTGTTTGTTCTATTCTCTAATTCTTTATATTTTTGATTTGGTATATCTGAAATTAGTTTAACCACTGTATTTATGTATTTGTCTATCTTCATCATTTCCAAAAGCGTTACTAATATCTTTACCTGAGATATTGCATGAGCAATGTCAAATGAATGGGTCATAGTTTGATCATTCCTTTTTGTCTTATATGTTCTTTTTCTTGATTTTGTGATTTATCTTTAATTTTATTTTTATCAGTTTTTTCTGGTTCTCTGAATGATGACTTTGTATTATTCTTTTTGTAATTTTGATCTTTTATAAAGATACTCCCAGGTGTTCCTTGTTCAACATTTACTGTCATGTTCCTTAGATTATAGGCATTTTTAGCTTGAGCTATTGTAGCTATTGTAAGAGCTTCTCTTTCATTTTTAGTGGGCTTTCTCCACTGATCATATGGTGAATTGTTATAATAGGTAGGTTCCTCGTAGCCATCCTCCTGATCTGAGAATGCTTCTTGTTTTCCCATGTTGATATGATGTTTCTGGTTTCCCACATCATATTCATATCCCTCTTCCTCTATAAAAGAATAGTATTCATTCAGCAGATATGGTGTATCTTGCATCATGTTTATTGTGTGATTGTCTCTATTATAATTGTATAATGTTTCTTCTTGTTGTACTACTTTAGCCACCACACAGTATTCAGGCGAGTGTGGAAAATTGTACACCAAACACCAAGGTTTATCTTCTACCATATGTGCCCCATTTCTTTTCAGACGGTCAAGAGTATCTTTGCCATAATGTTGCTTTATGCTGCTTTCAATAGATCTCCCATCTTTCCAATTTGTATTATATGGCATATCATGCAACCTAGGTCTTTCATGTCTATGCTGACCTTCTAGTTTAGTTTGTTGAATGTTTGGGCTTTGAGGAGTTCTAGGATTATCTCTTTTGCTAACCATACCTGTAGCTTTCCTATTGTTCTCAATAGTTAATGCCACTTTCTGCGCTTCAGCTAGGGTCATAGGGCACCGATTTCTAAGTTCGTACCCTGTCTTGGGATCAAATGCTTTCAAATAAATGCTCAATGTTGCTGGATCACTCAGTTTAGATCCATGTGGTATTTTGTTGTGTAACTTGGAAAATTTTAGATTGAAGTCATATACTAACTTATTTTGGTATTTTTGGATGCTTATCAATTCATGCAATGTAAACTCAGGGGCATACTGATTGTCATACTACTCCTTAAATTGACTATGGAAATCTATTATTAAATTGATTGAAGCATCAGGTAAGCTATTGAACCAGTCTCTTGCATCTTCAGTCAAAGACATCATGAATAACCTCATTTTAACATCTTCATAATCCATATCGATATCTTGTATGAAAGCATTGAAGCCTCTGATGCGATCCTCAGCTGATACTGCATTGTTTCTAGTGAACTTGGGAACTATATTTATCCAATTAATGTCAATAGGGTATGGATACAATTGATATCCAGTCAGATCAAATTGGCCACATATGTTAGTGAGGTTTTGAGGTGGAAGATTCATGGGTGGCAGGTTAGGGTAGTAATTATATCCACCTGGAGGCTGATGATAAGCATGTTGTTGTTGTGGGTTTATGTGGGGATTCATGTAAGGATTTTGTGGTCTATAATACTGTTGGCCAGGGGGTGGGTATGGATTAGCCATATGTTGAGAGGTGTTGTGCATGAGAGGTGGTCTAGGAATATTAGATAGGGTATTTTGATGGCATTTGGATGCTTGTGGATTAGAAACACCACCTGTATTTTGGTACAAATTTTGCTGTGGATTCCTTAAAATGTTTCCTCTATGTGGAGGTACATATTTTGGGGTGGCTATTTTAGCCCTATTCCTTATCTGTTGAATTTCTTGTTTTAACAACCTCTCAGTTTCCTCTATCTTAATCATTTCAAGTTCTTCTTAGAGCTTAAGCACACTCTATTGTGCTTCATTCATACTTCTTGTATTCTTTGGACTTTCATTCACTTCTTGATTTGAGAATCCATATTTTACCCCCTCTTCCTATTGTAATGACATTTTATAATCATATTCAACTTGCCTCTGATCAATTTCCTTCATGGCCCATGTTTCACACTCAAGTTGTTCTTGAGGATCAGGTCTATATTTTGCCAATATATCATCAGTTACTCCGTTGAAATTTTCATTTGATTCATGCAGAGGGGTAAAACTATTGTGAGTTGTGATAGTTTGTTATGTATTATCCTCTTGAGCCTCCTGATTATTATTCTGATGAAAATAATTTAATGCTCCATTTCTCTTGGGATGGTTCTAATTGGTTGAGATGATTGTAATTTCTTCCCTTATGTCTTGGATCTTCTACCATCCATTTGGTACTAACTTTCTATTATAACAGGTTCTAGAGTCGCCACCTATTTTTGTAAATAGGAAAAAGTATATATTTTATCTTTCCAGATTCTTCTTGCTAGCAGAGTTACCAATTTGTATTCTTGAAATTTCTGACTCTATAAAAGAATGGTTCCTTACTAAGGTCCTTTATTTGGGTCCCTAGTAAAGTCACCAATTTGTTAGGTCTCAAAAATATAGGTTGCAAATCCTAAGAGGATGCCAGACTCTATGGTCAGATTGGCAACATTTTTGAACTAACACGACAGAGTTAACCCTTAGGGTTGATGACTCCCTGCACTTTAGGCACTGCTATACCTAGGCGGGTGAACCTTGAAAAGTTGAAGCAGATTGGATGAGTGTAGGTGCTTTGACTAGATTAATGGATCTACCCACAGTGGCAAATGGTGTGGAATAGAAGAAAGCTTGCTAACTAATTATATGTCTAATATCTTAAGATGATTGGTCTAAATTGTATAAGCAATATCAAGGTAAATTTTACAACTATGCTCAACTAATAAATAGCTTTTGGATAAAACTAAATGATGAATTGAAATAAGACCAGTGCCTTGTTGGGTAAACAGAGTCAAATGAAAGACAGGGACTAGTGGCTTATATTGGGTGATAACTCAAACTATTTGGCACAATAATTTGGTTTATAACTTGTATAAACATGTAGGGAAATGATTGATAGACTCTTCCTAATAATCCAACTAACACAATCAGGTTTCTTATTATTCACTAGAAGGAAATTTAATCCTTTCTTGAAGGAACCAATTGAATGAAATATACAAGAATAACAGATAATATCAACTTGGAGACAGAATGACAATCCTAATTATATGGTTCTTCTTAATGATCCAAATCAACACTTCCAGATTACTGTGACTGACCAGAAGGATTTTAATTCATTTTAAGGAAACCAATTAATCAAATCACACAAATACAGCAAATGTGCATTGACAAATTAAATATATACTTGATATATCAATTTGAATAATAGGAAAATATTAAACTGGAGACAACCAAATAACTAAATAACTTCAACAAACAATTGATGCCAGTATAAGTCCATAGAATTAGACATCTTCTATTAACTTCTTAAATGTAATACTTACAACATGGTCTTTTAAAACATTGTAAACTTCATATGTTCTCTCCTACTGCTGATGATAATTCAGCATCATATGTTCAACTTATATAGAAATACTTATGAACAAACATAACTCTTCAAAATGTCTTTTGGGAAAAATGATTAACATAACAACAATAAAGATAACAATGCTAAGCTCTACTCAGCCACAGGTATATTTGAGCGATGTGATCCAACTACTCTTGGCTGCAATGTGTATCAGTAAACTCAATAGCATTTCTTGTGATCACATCCATTGTCACCATCTTCTCTAAATGCTTGCAGGCTTCCCCAGGCACAGAGTCTTTATCTTTGAGAGATCCCAAAGCTTCATGTAACATCACCTGGCACTCTTCACACCATTCATCTTTGCTTTTCAGCTCCTCATCATTTCTGAACAATATGGGTACACCCGCTTTTGAAGCCTCAATACATTCCTCGGCATCATTTTTAAGCCAGTCATAATATTTTTGATGTTGTTCAATTAAGTCTCATGCACTAGAACTACTTGTAGAGTCAAAAACATCCTTACTCTGCATCTCATGGAGTTTCTCCTAGAGCCTGTTGTTTATCCTTTCATGTTCTTGGATCACTTTATAGTTTTCAGAATAGATATCCCAAAATTTGTTCATCCAACACATCATGTTAACATGCCTATTCTGTAGCACTGTTACAAGTAAGTCAATCTGGACCTAAGCTATCTGATCAATAGATGGTGATTGGGTGCTTTGTGTGCTCTCTCCTTGAGTAACCTTTTCACTGACCCTCTGAAGGTATTCTTAATAGTATCTTTCAAGAAATCATTTTCTTTTGTTAATCTTTCACAACTTAGTTTATATGCATCCTGTTCTTTGATCAACATCTGAGCCTGTGCCTTATTTAACTTTGCAACATTTATGCCAATATTTGTAGTAATCAAGGGATCAGTTTCCCCTGCTTTCAAGTTCATAACATGCCCAAAAGTTTTTTCAATATCTATAATGGTTGTTTTCTTATGAGGAGGGTACAAGGCCCATATCATGAGTGAGTTTTCATCATTGTTATATTGGGTACTCATGTACACCTCTGTGACACCCTCAGGAGTGAGCTTATACTTGTCATCAATATTGTGCAAAAAATATCAAACACCAGAGCAGAATTTATATCAAGACCAGGAAATATCATGATGCATGATTCTCTGAGCAACTGTCTACCTCTACTAGGAGTCATAGCTTTCAATTCATTATCCACTATTGTTTTTAACATATCAATTAATTCTTTTATTGTCAGCCATGACATCATCAACTGATTCCCTAATCTCTTTACCCTTGCATTTATACAAAAATGATTTAAATTCTTTAGAATGAATAAATTGATCATTTGCAATAAAAGAATCATATGCTGATTGTCTTGGATCCTCATCATTAGGCCCCTCTTCATCATGCTTTTCATCAGGAGACTGATAACATTCCATTTCTCATTTAGATATTCTAGTTGTTTGTTCACATGACGCTTCTTCTCCTACAGATCCCTCATCACCAGAGGACAACTCTATCTCTACAAGCTATCTCTTCTTCTCTTCTACTTCTCTATTATGCTTCTCAATCACCAATTCAATCTCAGCTTCTTCCATATTCTTGATAATGTCATCATGCAGATAAGGAATATGCGTATATCCACTGAGATTTTGTTTTCTCCTAGAAAGATTAATGAAACCCTCAGGCTCAAATCCTTTTGTTGCCTCTGCACATCTCATGTTGTAATGCATCAATTTATCTATGTTGAGACCATAACCCTCTTTAGACACCACAGTAAAATCCCCAAAGCATAGAGTACTAGGCATGAAGGATTGCTTGTCATAGGAGCTCAAGTTCATCACAGTAGAGCAGTTCATTTGCCTAACTATCTCTAAGTAGGCAATTTTATCAGGAACTGTCTTGGGCAATATAAACGAGCTGTCTTCAAAACCATAAATTCTGACCATGGTTGAATCCTTGAAGCAATACCAATCTCCTGAGTTGTGGGTGATAGTAGGAGGACCACCAAAATCTTTGTGTCTAAGAAACCTCTTTATTTAATTTGAGAGTGAATATTCACAAGGATGATTAAAATATCTATACAACACTTTTACACAATATTCTTCAAAATGAATATAACTAGAATGGGAAAACCTGATATCACATATCCTCATCCACATTTGCATAGGTGACTTTTGTCTCCTCTAGTCCATTTGAGCAACTCTGAATTCACTTGGCCATAATCCCATTTCCTAGCCATAATAAAGTACCATGTGCATGAGGAGTGAGTAGTGCTCAAAAGAGACTGATGGGGCATTGTTCTTTATTGCAATTAAACCATAATCAATTCTTCCAAAAACATAGGCAGCATAGTCAAACTGCCTAGCATTGTGACATTAGATATCTGTGGCTATCACCATTAAAGGAATTGTCATAAAATCAGGAACCTTTGATCCTAGGACTTGGCGCATGGAATAATATGTGTATTTTATATATGGTTCAAACAATGACACATGAAACGAAGGTCTATCATTATCATTAAGAGGCACTATTTCTCCTTCTGCCTTAGGCCTGTGAAGAGGTAATCTCCATCCATTATACGTGGTGTCCATCCTCCAATATTCTTTGTCCAAATCTTCATAAACTATGGGAATAGTACACAAATCATCTAAATCAAATATGTCACAAATGACATTTTTGGACAAATGTATAACAGGCTCTCCTTGTGAATTGCATATGGCCTTGAGGCTTGGATTGTAATGTTTAGCCAGGAGTTTGTGGAGTTATGCATTCACAAACACATCAGGGATGACCAATTTTCCCAAATTCAAGTGTCATGGATTAGACACTGGGACATTGTTGAATCTTCTATTGTAATGGAATTTGAATAATTCATAACCTCTTATTGGTGTCCACACATTTTCAAGGTATTTGCATTTGTCTTCCAATTTCTCTACCTCTACCCTAAGTTGTGCAGACCTTCAGGCTTTAGGGGTAGATCTAGGCAATTGGTCAATTAAATCTTGATTTTGTTTCCTTTCTTTTATTTTTTCATCAGGGCTTTTGTCAATTTTTTGTTTCTTTGGCTTACTAGTTTCACTTGGTTGTTTTCTGCCCTTTCCTTTTACTAGAGTCTCCATTACAATTATGGATGGCAAATTCAAACTGTACAATCACACAGAGGTTTTTGAGTATGTACCTATTATCTGATGATTGAACTCCTTTATCCTTTCTTCTAAGTTCTCACTTATGCACTCTTTTCAGACAGTTTGTTTGAATCTAATTGCATTGATTTTGAATGGCTCTTCAAAGTATTTCTTCTTGGTCTGCAATTAATTGTTCCAGTGTATTAATTTTCATGATCGTTGTGAGATGTCACATTGTCATAAATCCCTTCATCGGTAGGACTTTTATAAGGTTAGTGTGATCTAATATCTTCTTATGGCGCGAACATTTGCATGTGGTTCAATCGCTTTGACCCTTCATTTTGTCTCCTCAATGTCATCTTTTATAAAAACATATATAAGTTTGTATCGGCAAGACATTTCAAGGTCTACCTGATATAGAAATGAGCTTGGCTATCGTCAGCCTAACTTACTTTATCACCGTGGGAATAACATCTTACTCTGATATTTCAATTGTCTTCGATATGAATATCGACAAGAGTCTTATCGATAAGTGTGGCTACTATCATCATCGAAACAACATACGATATCGGGATGACTTGATCCAAGCTATCTGATCACGGTTGTTTCCCCAATACCTTTCTTTTTATCCTTCATTGTAATGATCATCATAATATGTCACCAACATCCTTCATCATTGTGACCATCGATTCGACAAGACTTGTAAACTTTGTTCTGACTTGTTCACTTTCACCGATTGTTTTTATCCTCCATACCTATTGGTGTGACTTAGGTCAAAACAATCCCTTTGGTCGCTGAGACATTAACATGTCAGAGACACTCTAATTGTTCACCTTGATCTGTATTTCTTTTTGATGTACCACTAGCTCTATCCGTTCCATGGGTTGTTCGGCAAGAGTCCTACCAAATTCCTTCATCGGTATGATTTATACTATCAGGGGGGTTCTCAAAGTATTCTCTAATAGTGTTTTCTTATGTCCATAGTCCTCACTTTTGATTAACTTGGCGTGACTAAAAATTCTCTCTCCAATGAAGGGTCATCGGTGTTACTCCTTTCATTGAAGATCTCTGAAGCTTTCTCTCTGACTATAATTCTCATGCTGATAGTCATTTAGCCCATTTTAAATTGAACATGGATTGGTATAAAGAAGACACCAAGGTCTCACTGAAATTGAGGAGCTAAGGCCCCTTGTTATATTACAGTTTGAGGGGTGAGACAATTATTTGTGATGAAAATCATGTGATTTTATAGAATTCATCCACTTCTATTATGATTTTGGGCACATGATTTTCTATTCTGGTTGGACATGAGGTGGGTAGGAATATAAGAAAACTTCGAAATTTTCCTGTCCGAACAGGGTCTACAAGCCACTCAAACCAAGAAAGGAATCTTAATTTCTTAGACCAAGTATGTGAAAGAATTGTTGAAGAAATTTGGGATGGAAGACTCAAAACCAATGAATACTCCCATGGAAACTAGATGTAAACTGAGCAAAGATGATGACTCTCCTAAGGTTGATCAGAAAAAGTACAGGTCAATGATTGGAGGACTATTGTATCTTACTCAAACTAGACCTGACATTATGAATGATGTTGGTCTTCTTGCCAAATTTCAAGTTGATCCTAGAGAATCTCATGTCATGGAAATCAAGAGGATTCTCAGATATCTAAAAGGAACAATTGAGTATGGTTTATGGTATCCTAGGGATCATGATTTCTCTCTTCATACATATACAGATGCGGATTGGGCAAGAGATGTGGATGACCGATAGAGTACCAGTGGTAGTGCATTCTTTTTGGGGAGAAGATTGGTTTCTTGGCTAAGAAAGAAACAAGAGGCAATATCTCTATCCATTGCAGCAGCAGGTAGTTGTACTCAAGTATTGTGGATAAAGCAAATGCTAAAAGACATCAAAGTGGAGTATGACGAACCTTTCACAATCTTTTTTGATAACTCAAGTGGAATAAACATTTCAAAAATAGGTGTTACACTCGAAGACAAAACATATATCCATCAAGTTTCACTTTTTGATAGAGCAGGTGAACAAGAATGAAGTCGGATTGGAGTTTGTACCCTCTAAGGATCAGATTGCAGACATCTTTACTAAACCTCTACCTAAGGACTCTTTTGAGTATCTCAAGGACAAATTAGGGGTTATTACCCCTCCGGTTCTTAATTAAGGTGCACTGATGTGCATCAATCTGGTGCATCTCACAGTCATATCTTATGATCTGGATTGATGATAGGAAGCTGCTACTTAGGGGGAGCAGTCTGTATGATTCTGATTGATGCAAGTATATGCCTTTTTCCATTGATGTCAAAGGGGGAGAGAAGACATGTGAAAAACAAAAGTGGTTGTTGATCAAAGGAGGAGTAGTAAAGGAAGAGAAGACATATGAATGATTGTTGTTGATAGAAGCTATGTCAGTCAGTAAGGAGAAGTTCTTGTCTTGATGGTTAAAATAGTTTTTCACATCACATCAATGACAAAGGGGGAGATTGTTGCAAGTATGGACCTAACTAGTGTTTTTGTTGATGTCAAGATACTCCTATTGCATTGATGACAAGGATTGGATGAGATGTATGCTAAGGATATTGAGAAAATTAGTAATAGAGAAGAATAGTGAAGACAATGAAGTTCTATGAAGTGAATATCCTAGCTAAGATGGAGATCAGGGAATGCGCATTAGAGGGTTTGTAGATATGTGTCTAAAGATGTTCCAGTCAAGATTTGAGAGGTCTGCATGAAGATTTGAAGAAGTTATGGCCACTTGAGTGAAACCAGTTTTGGCAAGTGTTCAAAGGTGACAGAGTGACACAAATAGGTCTGGTAAGATCTGGAAATACAATATCATGTTCTACGGATTTGATGGAGTGTTTAGGAAGCCAATATGAACTGACAGCTTAATTAGTTCATGGTCTGGAGGTCCGCAAGCATTTATTCTAATGTGACAGTGATGACAGAATGTGTTCTTGAGGTTCCAGATGAAGATGAGAATGATTTCAATAGACAGAAGTGGTGTGTATGTTCTTGGTGATTTTAGGCAAGCTTGTGGGGGTCTCTAGATTGTGTCCAGTTCATGTTGGTGATCCGCATTGAAGATTTACTTTTGGATGATGAAGTTCCTCCTGATCGTGGCTGACTGGATGGTTTGCACATCTTACAGATGATCTTGAAGATGTTCTATGAAGCATGGTGTGTTCCTAAAAAAAAAAAGGGATTGAAGTCCCAGATATGTGTGGCTAACTGTATGGTGATTCACATGAAATCTTTTGTAATAGGACAAGTTGTATTTGTGTATTTTCTCTGTAACAAAATAAAGTGTATATTGTGTCAACTTTGATGATTATCCCAAAGTTGATGTCTAGTATAAATAAGAGTTGTGAAGTCATTTCAAAGGATGGAGGTGAAGATGATGAAGTGGTAGAGAGGAGAAGAGCAGAAAGTAGAGCAAAAGTATTGGGCTTAAATGGAACTAACTCAAGCATGGTGAAGATGCTAATCTTTAGTTCAAGTATGTAATATTTATTATTCTATAGACAGTGTGTCTCTTGTAGGCAGTGGGCCTCTTGTGAGCAGTGTGCTCGGACAATGAGCCCTAATTGGCATGTGTCATTTTTTTCCTTTTATTCTTTTAATAGAGAATACAATATTGGGTTAGTCACCCTGTGGTTTTTCCCTTAATAGGGTTTTCCACGTAAAAATCCTTGTGTTATGTGTGTTAATTTTATTTCTATTCTTATGATCACATATGCTTATATGTTTTGATACTAGACTAATTATTAAAGAAGAAAAGAAAGTTAAAGAAATTTGAGATAATTGATTCACCCCCCTCTCAGTTATCTGCCTTGTTTCCAACAATGCCCACATTTGCCATGTGTTCATAACATGATAACCACATGTCATGTCCACATTTGTCATGTGGTCATGACACGAAATACCAAAAAATTTCCTACCTAACTCTAAAACCCCCTCGCATGCAACATGCACACTCAGTGACACATGCATGTAACATGGTTGTATCGACAATCAACGTTAGGCGTGTCGTACAAAGGCGAGGAAGTCAATCACGATGCAGGATGATACGAAACTCCTTTTGTAATCCCTATGATAATGACAGTAACTAAGGGGGTGTGCATCCTGAGAATCATCACTAAGAGGGTGGTTTCCATTCCAGAACCAACCCTAGGGTTTCCTAAGTGAGAGTGATGTGGTTTCAAACTAAGTCAAAACCTAACCCTAGAATTAAATTATCAACTAAAAGTAGTACTAAAATAAAGCAATTAAACATGAGAAGACTAGATAATCCCTAAAAGGCCATTTAATCTAATTACAAAAATAAACAAGATTACAGGCCTTTAAAATATAGCATTTATCCACATGAATAAAATAGAAAAGTAAAAAATTAGAAATGAATTAATTAAATAAGTAGATCCTTAATCCTAAAAATTTTGACAGCATAACGGGAAAAAGGGTACATTTTCCCTAAAATGTTTGGCAGCATAACACCACCGTGCTAACTATGAGAGAAGTAAAAAAAAATTAAAATAATAATTCCAACTAATAAGCTTCTCACACTTTAAAACAAAATTAAATAAATTAAAGTAACCCAATGCTTCCAAAATTTATACAAAAACAATTAAATCAATCACATTAACTATAGAATTCAAATGAATTAAATAAACCCCCACACAATAGTTCAACAATAAAACTCATCCACTCTCTAAGTGGGATTATGAAGATAATCGAGTTTAGAATTTAAATCAATTCCCTAAACTTAGGGCAACACAAAGCCCTAGAAAATAACTTATAAAAGCAAGCCAAATATCCTATTTTCTCACAAACTCTAACTTTTGATTTGATTGGTTTGCCGGTGCAAGTTGCAAGGAGGATGGGAAAATCCCTTCCCCAAGTGGGAAGGCATTTTCCCCAAGAAGGTTTCAAAAATTATTTTATGTTTTCATGTTTTTCATTTTGTTTTCTAATATTTCTATTTGATCTCCTACAGGTTACTCATTTAATTTTTTTTCTAGAAGTTTTCTCACTAATTTTCTAACAGTTTCATTTGTTGCCATGTTTTCTATTTCTTCCTATACAAGTTTAAATTTGTTTTGTAATATCGAGGTTTCCAAGTTGCAACTAAAACAATAGTTTAAGTTTTTAAATAAATATTACTCTCTGATTTTACACAAAGAGGTATATATTCAAATATATAAATATATAATACATATATATATGTGTGTGTGTGTGTGTGCGCGCGCGCTTAAATATGCCTAATAAGGGGCTAGTTCATTAGGTTGCCAGGTGGCAAACCCCAGCGTAAACAAGTTGGTTGGCAAAGGACAGGCTGGATCATCTGATTAATTATTAATCTTCGTGCTAAGAGAAGGCAAGTTATTAATCTAGTAGAGTTTTTGGGACTTTCTAGATTCAAGCGTGAGAAAAGACAGAAGGTTGGTTAGCATATGATGTTTCAAGCTAGCATACAGGCGAAGTCAAAACTTTTATTGCATTTGTTTTCTAATTTCAAAGCATTCTCTGATTTCTCTATTTGCAGCTTGTTGTGATTGGGAGTGATGTCCGGTGTTGGGGCTAGGCATGGCAAACCGAGTGGTGGCAATATGGGTAAGAAGAAGATTACTTTTCCCTGGCCTAAGCGTAGGTAGTTCCAAAGGAGAATTGGGAGTAGATCAGTGGGTGGGGTTATGAAGAAGTTGAAATCCCCTCGAAAGAGGAAGGCTAAAATTTATGGGAAGGAGGCCTTGGCAGATACTGCAAGAGTACTTGACTCAGAAATCAAACATTCCCTGTTGAGGAAGTGGGTTGGTAGAATCATTTCCATGGTGAAGGTGGTTGACGGGGAGGATGGCGGAAAGCTTAGGGAGGTTATGTCATATTTTCTTCTGGATCCTAGGATGATGAGGGGTAGATGGAATGTGTTTGGTGCCACACAGTCTCTAACTTTAACAATGATGACCTCTATTGTTGCTTCATCCATTCTGGCACATGAGGACGTGGCCGAGGTCTCAAAGGAGGCAGAGATTAACCACATGATTCTATTAGATCATTTACATGACTTGTTATCTGGTTAGGTGCAGCCGAGGAAGACCAAGGAGCAATTGGCAGATAAGGTAGGCATCGCAATGGAGGACAAGGAGAAAGAGGTTTACAAATGTAGCTATGATGAAGGCACAAATTTACTGGACCTTACAGGTCAGGAAGGACTTTAGAATTTTTTTAGATGAGTCTTTTTGTTAAGTTTGGTTTTTCATGGTTGTTGAGTGAGGAAGGCCTTGTAATTTTCCCCCTCCTTGATATGTATCTATTGTAGTTGGACATTTGTTGAGACATCATAAACAATTTTGAGGGCTATGCCCTATTTTTTGGAAGGGTCCCTAGTCCTTTAACTAGGGTATATCTAACAAATATATATATATATATATATATATATATATATATATATATATATATATATATATATATATATATATATATATATATATATATATATGTTTAAATATATATAAAAAGAGAAGTTGTTATATACTAAAAAATATATATATAAGAAACCATAGTAAAAATATATTTATAGAGCCGAACTAAAAATTCACAAAGGGTTTCAAGTTTGCTTTTAATAGAGAGCTCACCCCTTTTTTTAAACGGTCAAGTTCAAAGGAGGGGGTCAAGCAGGGTGGCATTGCCACACCAACCACTACCGACAGGGGGTGGGACAGGGGTCTCGTGGCCCCCACCCTCCACTACAGGGCTTTGGTCCTGCACAAGAGCTTCGACCCTATGCCAGCCGAAGGCACCCAAAAAAATAATCTTTTTTTCTTAACTTTAAACAAAAATTAACCCTAAACTAATATGTGATTTACCCCTTTTTTTAAAACACTTTTTACTTTAACAAAAAAATACTATAACATATAATATATATATACTAAAATCAATCTTTGTAATTTCTTTCTTTTTTTAAAATAGTCAACTAAAATTTTAAAATAGTAGGCTGTAAAAATAAACACACACACACACACATATATATATATGAAATCCCACAATCTTATTTATATAGAAAAGAAAAAATTTCATTCTTTGAAATAATAAAGAATCATAGGCTCTCTACATTTGATGCAAAATATAAATATATTTTTTTAATCAATAGGTCTTATTTATTTTTCTAAGTTACTCAAGTATTAAAACAAGGTATAAATCTTTTTGTCCCAAGCAAACTTATACTTATCTAATAGTGAAAGTTAGGGAAAGAAAGAGAGAGAGAGAAATTTTTATTTTACACCATCAATATATTTCCACAAAAGAAAAATATAAAACTTATTGCCATACATTTTATTGAAAAATAACCAATATTATTACACGGAGAATCTTTACAACAAAGGCTTTCAAAGAGAGATTTTCTCTCATGAAAACAACAAAACTATTACAAGACTCAATAGGCCAAGGCAACCATATTGCCTTCATATTTACGATACTCAACTAAAATACACTTTTCTCCTCATGACTCCAAAACTCAAGCTCTCCTCCAAGAGCCAAAACCTGCCAAAACAATGAAAACCTTTCCAAGGCCATGGGGAGCTCACCTCCCAACTGTAGGCTTGCAAGAAAGCCACCCCCGACCTAGGAGGCCAGCAAATAATTGGGTGCACACACATACTTAGGGTTTTCAAGCACTAAAACACATTCAAAGAAACACAACAACAAACCCACCCATGTAGACTCACAAACTAATCCATTCAACATGGATTTTAGGGGTGAGAGAGTGGACTCACTCTACTCAAAGAGACAACCACCAAAGAAAACTCATACTCAAAATATACTCTATCTCATAGCCTCTTGCTATCATACACTTATTTCACCCAAAATAACTCCAAGACACTCTTATCATAACCATACCATATAAACTCCATAAATGAGGCCCAAGGAAATCAAAATGCCTCTACATGAAGAGGGTTATCCCTAAGGAGGTTCTCACCTCTCTTACCAATTACAAGGTGAGCTCTCTCACAAGGATAGCTCACAAAAAATAACCCTAAAACCCTTACAACACCAAAGGAAAACTCAAAAACATAAAACATATCATATCACATGCATTTGTAAGAAAAACAAGAATAAAGAAGGCTTGAAGCCTTGAGAGCTTACCTCTCAAGCCCCAAGAATTGTAATAAGTTGGTGAAGAGCTTCAAGGGCCTTACTCCAAGATCCTTGCAAGAATTTTCTCCACTCCAAGCCCAAGCTCTCCTTCCCAAAGTCAAGAATCACAAACCCAAAAGAAAGAACAACCCTTCCTTCTTAAAAAGAGGGATATAAATAGGGTTTCCAAAAACCATTCTCATGAATGAGGTAACACTTGTCACCTTCTCATTCACACCCATAAACACAACTCCCCACACTTCTCCTCTTAAATGGTGAGGCATGGGTAAGAAGGAAGTAGTTGGGGTTATCTTGAAAGGAAGCTAGGTGTGCAGAAATCACTTCCTACACTAATCTAATGAGGAGAGATGAGTGCAAATTCTTTTCAACCTTCACAATTACATAGTTATTAATCTAATAATAGAGATATTGCAGCAATATATAACACAAGAATGTAAGACAGAAGAAAGAGAGACAAGATATACATGGGGAAAACCCTTACAGGTGAAAAACCCCACACTCTAAAACATAGCTCAAATGTATTATCTAAACAATGAGGTTTACAATATAGTTACAGAGCCAATGCTCTTGCAGGAGTCTTTGACACTTGTATCTAGAGATAATCCAGCAGCATAATAGTACTTATCAATCACATAATACATCTCTCAAAGTACCTGCTTAAATAGAAGTTTACAAGGCAAAAATGAGCTTTCCTTGAGATGGGCGTCCAACATGGCCTCATGGCCCAAAACCCACACCTAAGGACACTTGTCTAACACTGCAACATGGTCATGACACTTGTCATAACACCCCATCCCAAAATGGTTGCCTATTCCCAAGTTAGGCAATGACAGATGCTCTTCCAACTCTTACGATCATCATAGAATCCGTCATACTGAAATATCTTATAGCTGTAAGAGAATCTATCATACACTGACTAAAAAAAATATTCTCATACATGTCATAACCCTCCTTGGGGCACCCAAAGATGCCTTCTTCCAAGATGCCTTGTGAAACATGTCTTCACCTGTCATAGTATCTTCTATTTATGACTCTTACGCGTCATAGATTCGGTCATAACCATTTCGGTCAAAATTCCCTTACACACTATTCAAAGTGCCAACACGTGGAAATATACCTCTACCACTAAGTGGGATGCCTATCTCCTCATGTGAAGACAAAAATTACATGTTGTCACCTTCCACGTAGGATGACACATCACCGTGCCAACTCCCACAAGATGACAAAATAGGATTTGCATCCTAATTACATAATAGGTAATAAATAAATACATACAATAAATAAATGCAAGGAATTACCAAGGTTGAGACATCTTAATTCCCAACATTCTCCCACTTGTCGAACACCTTGTAAGAGCTAATAGAAATAACAAGTTTTAACTGCTATAGGCTGAGCGGCCCATAGACTCTGAATACCATCTGAACTTCTCTATGCCTACTGGTTTCATCAATGCATCTGCAACATTCTTCAAGGTGTCTACCTTCTCCAAATTCACCTTCCCATCCTCTACCATGTCTCACACAAAGTGAAATTGTACATCAATATGCTTTATTCTAGCATGGAAAGTTGGATTCTTCGCCAGGCAAATCGCACTCTGATTGTCACAGCAAATCATAATATGTCCTGCATCAACACCAATATCTAAACACAATCTCTTAAGCAAAATGGCTTCCTTGCAAGCATGCATTGCTGCCATATACTCAGCTTCTGTTGTGGACAAAGCAACCACAGGTTGTCGCTTACTCATCCAACTAATCACACCACCGAACATAGTAAACACATAAGCACTGGTGGATCTCATGTTGTCAATGTCACCCGCCCAATATGAATCCACGAATACAAACTAAATGCAGATGTCCTATAGGATTACCATGATAGCATATGGAATACTTGGAAGTACCCCACAAATAGCTGAACACTCTCTTAACTTCATCCCAATGTACCCATCCAAGATTAGCCATAAATTGACTAAGGACTCCCACTGCTTGGGCAATGTCTGGTCTTGTGTAGACCATAGCATACATCAAACTTCCAACAGCACTAGCATAAGGTACTCTTCTCATGTCCTCCACCTCACTAGGAGATTTTGGACAATCATTAATAGGCAACTTTGTCCCCAAAGAAATAGGAACACACAATGGTCTACAATCTACCATGCTGAACCTATCCAACACGGTCTTTACATACTTACTCTGGCTTAACCAAAGTTTTTTGTTAGCTTTATCTCTTCTGATTTCCATTCCCAAAATGTACCTGGCTGCCCCTAGATTTTTCATCTCAAACTGTGCTAACAAATGAGACTTCAAATCAGAAATCATATTCTTACCATTCCCAATTAACAGCATATCACCAACATACAATACAATAATGAGAATGCGATCATTGTCAAATTTGTAAAACACACAATGATCTAATTTTGATCTTAGAAATCTAATCAACAACACAAAGGCATCAAATTTCATATACCATATCCTAGGAGACTGCTTCAAACCATACAAAGACTTCTTCAATTTGCGAACCAAATTTTCTTTACCTTTCTCTATGTAATGCTCTGGCTATGACATGTAAATCTCTTCCTCCAAATCACCATGAAGAAATGATGTCTTCACATCCATCTACTCCACCTCTAAGTCATAAGTTGCTGCAAGAGATAACAAGAACTAAATAGATGTCATCTTTGCAATGGGAGAGAAAATTTCACCATAATCAATTCCCTCCACTTGTGAGTACCCCTTCGCAACCAGTCTGGCCTTGTACTTTTCAACACTACCATCTGCACCGAATTTCTTCTTGAACACCCATTTGTATCTAACAGGTTTCTATTTTTTAGGCAAAGGCAACAAGTCCCATGTTTTATTCTTCTCCAAAGAAGCCATCTCATCTTCCATGGCCTCCTTCCAGGAACCTGTATCTTTCCTGCCCATAGACTCTGTCATAGTTCTAGGCTCATCAGTGTTAGTAAGCAAGGCAAAGGCACAACTAGAATCAAGCAATGACTAACCAAACCTATCATGTTGCTTTCTTGTTTGTGTAGACCTCCTCAATGGCTGAGGTTGAGGTTCTACTTCTTCTTCTAAGATTTCAGAGCTACTAGAGCTCTCCTCATCATCAAGTCTCATAGGGTATGTCATTTTAGTCTTCTCAGGAGTAGAAGGAAACTAAACATCTTCTTTCTTTTCTTTTTCTTCTGGCTATAGAACTATGGAAGAAGGTATTAGCTATCTAAAAATAACACTTCTGCTATACAACACTTTTTCAACCATAGGATCCCAAAGCTTGTATCCTTTCACACCGACACCATAGCCAATGAAAATACACTTAACAACCTTGTTCTCCAATTTAGACCATTTCTCCCTAGGCACATGTGCATATGCCTCATAACCAAAAATATGAAGATGTCTAACTGAAGGCTTCTTACCAAACCACACCTCCATAGGTGTCTTACCAACAAGAGATGATGTAGGAGACCTGTTTACTAGGTAGCAAGTAGTGGCTACAACTTCAGCCCAAAACTTTTGTTCGAGGCTTTCTCCACTAAGAATAGTCCTATCCTTCTCCATCAATGTCCTATTCATCCTCTCTGCAACTCTATTTTGTTGTGGGGTGTATGGAGTTGTCTTATGTCTTTCAATCCCTTGTTCTTTACAGAACTTATCGAACTCTGCCAAATAAAACTCACCACTGTTATCAGTCCTAAAATACTTAATCTTTTTACTAGTCTAATTCTCAACAAAAGATTTAAACTCTTTGAACCAACTAAAGACTTCAGACTTGCTTCTGAGAAAATAAATCCATGTCCTTCTAGTGTAATCATCTATGAAAGATACAAAATAAATAGATTTGGAAATCGAAGGAAAACTAACAAGACCAAACACATTAGAATGAATGAGGTCCAACACACCAGAAGACTTGTGAGAACTAGAGTAAAACTTAACACGGTTTTGCTTTCCATATATGCAATGTTTGCAAAAGTCAAACTCAAGATTACAATCATTTAACCCCTTAATGAGGTTTTTATTTTTCAGGGTTCTAAGACCCTTCTCACCAATGTGTCCAAATCTCATATGCCATAAATTTGTCTTTTCAACATGAAGCTTAACTTCCAAAGCATGAGCACCCTTGGGTACCCACGATGCACTGCCATTAGAATTTGTTACAACAGACTTCTTTACTGCTGATTCAGATGGTGGGAATGAAGTGACTGTAGCTCTTTTCTTCGAGTCAGAAGAACTATTACACTATGAAGTGCATGCCTCTAGTTGAAATAGAGTACCTCTCCAAGTACCCTTCGCAAGCACCATAGATCCTCTAGTCATCTTGCATCCATCCTTCAAAAAGACAATCTGCACACCTACATCATTCAACATACTTACAAAAAGTAGGTTCTGTGCCAAGCCTGGGATGTACATAACCCCAGTAATCCCCTTCACTCATCCATCAAGGAATCAGATTGAGACTCTTCTATGACCAACAATCTTTAGATAAGAATCATCATCTAGGTACACTCTTCCACCATCGAACTCTTCATACTTCGTGAACTAGCTTTGATGTGAGTCATGTGGAATGATGCACTAGAATCAATCAAGCACACATCATCAGATGCATGGGTGGCCAAGGCTGCGATGAAAGCATCACCATCATCATGTGACTTGTCAAAATCTGAGTCTGGGACATTCTTCTTCTTTTTTTTTTCCTCTTTGCATTCCTTTCAAAAATGCCCAATTTTTCCACAGTTCCAACAAAGAGCCTTGGACTTTGCAAGAGATTTGGATCTACCTTTCTCAGCTTTCTTGTCCTTCTTTTTCCCTTTCTCCTTGGGTCTTCCATGAACTGCAAGAGCCTCTTTGGCTACTTCAGAAGACTTTCTCTGCATCTCTTCAAATAACAGTGAAGATACCACTTCATTCATTTTGAAAGTGGATGTGGTGCTCCCAATAGCCATAACAAGATGATCCCATGAGTCCAGAAAAGAACAAAGCAAGGTCATACAATGATCCTCCTCCTCCATCTTCACACCAACGGAACTCAATTGTGCAACTAATATGTTAAAAACATTCAGGTGATCTGCAATAGATCCTCCATCCTCCATCCTTAGAGAAAACAACTTCTTTCTCAAAAAAATCTTATTCACCAGGGATTTGGCCTGATAAACATATTCCAGCTTCTTCCAAAGGTCTTTCATGGTCTTCTCCTCATGGACATTTAACAGGATGGAATCAGCTAGACTGAGTCTTATGAGACCCTTAGCCTTCTGATCTTTGATATCCCATTCAACTTATGTCATTGCGGTTGGTTTTACACTGGATACGGTTTCCCATAGGTCTCGATCAACAAGCATGTCTTCCATCTTAAGTTTCCATAACTCAAAATTTGTGCCATTGAATTTCTCCACCTGTATTCTTCTAGATGTGTCTGCCATCTCTTTTTCTACAACAAGATTATAGAATACTCTGCACAGACTCCCACTTAAACTAAGATCAGCTCAAAAAACCCCTACCCAACAACTAGGACCAAAGGTGATCAAGCTCTGATACCAACTAAAAGGAAGCTAGGTGTGTGAAAATCACTTCCTACACTAATCTATTGAGGAGAGATTAGTGCAAATTCTTTTCAACCTTTACAATTATAGAGTTATTAATCCAATAACAAAGATATTGCAGCAATACACAACACAAGAATGTAAGACAAAAGAAGAGAGAGACAAGATATATGTCGGGAAAATCCTTACAGGTGAAAAACTCCACACTCCAAAACACAACTCAAATGTATTATCTAAACAATGAAGCTTACAATATAGTTACGGAGCCAATGATCTTGGAGGAGTCTTGGACACTTGTATCTGGAGATAATCTGGCAGCATAACAATACCTATTAATCACATAATACATCTCCTCTCAAAGCACCTGCTTTAATAGAAGTTTACAAGGCAAAAATGAGCTTTCCTTGAGATGGGCATCCAACATGGCCTCATGGACCAAAACCCATGCCTAAGGACACTTGTCCAACATAGCAACATGATTCTGACACTTGTCATAACACCCCATCCCAAAATGGTTGCCCATTCCCAAGTTGGGCAATGACAGATGCTCTTACGACTCTTACGATCATCACAGAATTTGTCATACTGACATATCTTACAGTTGTAAGAGAATCTATCATACACTGACTAAAAATAGAATATTCTCTTACAACATGTCATAACCCTCCTTGGGGTACCCAAAGATGCCTTCTTCCAAGATGCCTTGTGACACATGTCTTCACCTGTCATAGTATCTTCTATTTTTGACTCTTATAGGTCATAGATTCTGTCATGGGAATCTGTCATAACCGTTTCGGTCAAAATTCCCTTACACACTATTCAAAGTACTGACACATGGCAAAATACTTCTACCACTAAGTGGGACACCTATCTCCTTGTGTGAGGACAAAAGTTACATGTTGGCACCTTTCACGTAGGATGACACATCACCGTTCCAACTCCCACAAGATGACAAAATAGGATTTGCATCCTAATTACATAATAGGCAATAAATAAATGCATAAGATAAATAAATGCAAGGAATTACCAAGGTTGAGATACCTTAATTCCCAACATATCTTCCCAAGTGCTCTTGCATTCAGTGCTCCCACATGGGAGACCCTTGGGATTTCCCCAGAGTCCATGCATGAACCTTGGGTTGTGGAATATGGATGTGACAAGCCACCCATCCCTCAAACCAAAAACCCTAATCTCGCCACCTAACTCCTAGGGTTAAAAAGAGGGGTCAAAAGTGAGTTAGAACTCATGATTTAAGGCCTAAAAGGTACCTAACCCATAGGTACTTTACCTAGGCCCTTAAAACACATGAAATCAACCATAAAAGACTCAAAAATCATCAATTAAAATGCCCATAAACTTTATGAACGAAAATGAGACAAGATGACAACTCACCAACCACTTAACCTAAGTCAAACTTAGGTGACTCAAAAATTAAAGATCAAAATCAAAGGTAACACAATACATCTTGCTCAAACACAAATAACCTTAGTCCACCTTAGGGACTAGGTTGGTTTTACATGGCTAATATTCAGGGTTATTTGTTTTACCTCCAATTTCCATTGGCCATGGAAAATACTTGCACACTACACAAACACATCAATAGCATAAGATATATCATAGCCAAAGTAAATTGAATTATGCACACACACAAGGATGCATAAGTGCATACAATCTCAGATACATCACAAGATAACAATTCACTTGATTCTCAAATCATTCTTATTTCCAATAACACAATCAAGATCATAATCACATAGTATATTAATAATTCAATCATCTAACTAAACTATTTCAATTGCATCAATTATAATATCGCATTAAACCTCATAAAAATCAATATGTAATCTAACACCTAAAGATATAGCATCATCATAATATAATCCATCTATCTATGCAAGGCATTAAGTAAAGTCAATGAATGTCTGAATAATGGGATCAACAGTCCCCAAAATGTCCACATGTTAAACGTATAGTCCATATGACAAGTCTCATAATCAAAATAGGTGTGATAAGAGTAAGTCTCACATCCTTCCCCCCTTGACTAAACTTCCTCCTTGAAGTTAGCAAAGAGGTGAGAGTAGAGTGCCCTCAAACATGTAGCATCCTCCCAAGTAGTTGAAACCTCATCATAGTAGTCCCACTGCACTCTGACTTGATCCAGCTCTCGCCCTTGAAGGGCCAACGTCTGATGAGCCAAAATGTGAATGGGCTCCAGTGCTAACTATCCATCTGACTCTACCTATAAAGCACCCCAATCCAACACATGAGCCACATTAGATACATAATGCCTCAACACAGATATATGAAACACATCGTGGATACGCGACATGTTAGGTGGCAAGGCTAGATGATAAGCTATAAGTCCTATCTGCTCCAAAATCTCAAAAGGTCCAACAAATATTGGTGCAAGCTTAGAGCCCTTTCCATAATGGATTGGACTCTTATGTGGCCTCACTCTCAAGAACACCTTGTCACCAACCGAGAAGCTCTGATCCTATCTCTTGGCATCGGCATACTTCTTCTGATGATCATGTGCCTCCTGCAATCATTGCCTAATCAAAGTGACATGCTACTCCATGTCCTGTACCATCTCTAGTCCAATAGAAACTCTATCCTCAATGCAGTCCCAACTCAAAGGAATCCTACAAGGCCTGCCATACAAGGCCTGATAGGGATCCATACCTAACGAGCTATGATACCCATTATTGTAGACAAACTCAACTAGATACAGATAGTCCTCCCATCTCGACTAGTGATCCATAACATACATGTGAAGCATGTCTTCTAAACCTAATTCACCCTCTAAGTCTACCCATCTATGTCAGGATGATATGCTGAACTGAAGTTGAGCTGAGTGCCCAACACCTGTTGTAGTGCTCTCCAAAAAGCTGATGTAAACATTGAATCTCTATCTAAAATGATGCGATGAGGAACTCTCACTATATCATTCAAGAAAACCCTTACCACTATAGGTGCATTGTACGTAATACGTAGTGAAAGATGTGCCACCTTGGTCAACCTTGCAACTATCACCATGATGGCATCATGGTGGTGAGATGACAAAGGTAGACCAACTATGAAGTCCATGGAAATGGTGTCTCATTTCCACTCAGGTATTGTGTGGGGATAAAGAAGTCTTGTTGGATGCTAATTCTTGGCCTTGACCCTCTGGCACTTAAGGCAATGAGCTACAAACTCTGTTATGTCACATCTTATCCATGTCCAATGATACCATTGTCTAAGATCAGCATGTATCTTCTTCACCCCAAGATGTGTTGCATAAGGTGCTCTATGATCCTCTGATAATAGTACTGTGCGAAGATCTCCTACAAGGGGTACATAGATGTGAAGTCAATGTCGTAGAAGTCCATTTTCCTCAAGGGAATACCCTGTAAACTTGCCCTTAACTGCCCTCTGTGACTAAATCTTCCACTAAACCTCAAGGAACTACTCATCATCTAGTAGATGCTGCAAGATGTGCCCTTTCAAGTCCACACTCAAAGTCAAGGTTAGGATCTTGTGTCACCTCTAACTCAAGGCATCAGAAACCACATTCTCCTTACCCTTGATGTAATGCACATCAAAGTCATACTCGCATAAGAACTCCATCCAATGTCATTGGCGGGTGTTCAAATTTGGCTGCGTGAAGATATACTGAAGGATCTGATGGTCTGAGTGTAACTCAAAACAACATCCTAAAAGAAAGTTTCTCCATCTAACAAGAGCATGAACTACAACTGCAAGCTCTAAATTGTGAGTCTTAAGCTTTCGTGACTCATACGTGATCGCTCAACCATCCTACATAAGGACTGTGCCTAGTCCATCTAAGGATGAATCATTGCATACCATGAAATTTGTTGCTAGATAAGGTACTGCTAGAATAGGAGCGCTAGTGAGATGCTTCTTGAGGACCCCAAAGGCTCTCTCGCACTGCTCTGTGCACATGAAGTTCTTCCCTTTCCGCTGAAGAGAAGTGATAGGATGAGCTATCCAAGAAAATCCCTCAAAAAACTGACTATAATAACCTGCTAATCCCATGAAGTTCCTAACCTCTGTCACACTGGTAGGTGTTGGCCAATCGATGATCATCCTAATCTTCGATGGATCTATGGAGATACTATCATAGAAGGCACACTTCACCAAGTTTCCATAAAGTTGTTGATCTCGCAAACACTGTAAAACATAACGTAATTACTCCTCGTGCTCCTCCTCTGTTCATGAATAAATCAAGATGTCATCAAGGAAAACCAAAATGAACTGATCTAGGTAAGTTTGAAATACCCCATTCATGAGACTCATGAAAACTATAGGGTGTTCATCAAATTAAAGGGTACCACTGTGAACTCATAATGACCATAACGAGTCTGAAAGGTTGTTTTATATATATCTGCCTCTGTAATGTGTAACTGATGGTAATTGGACTTTAGTTCTATCTTAGATAACACTCTGACTCCCTGTATCTGATCAAACAAATCATCGATCCTAGGTAAAGGATAACAGTTCTTCACCGTCACCTTATTCAACTGCTTGTAGTCCATGCATAGACAAAGAGACCCATCCTTCTTAACGAAGATGACCGGTGCACCCCAAGGTGAGACATTAGGTCAAATGTGCCCCTTCGCTAGCAACTCCTCTAGCTAAAGTTTGAGCTCCATAAGCTCATGTGTAGTCATCTTGTATGGTGCACGAGACACTATCTCGGCACCCGGTACAAGATCAATGTGAAAATCTACCTCTTGGCATGGTGGCATCCCTGGAAGCTTAGGTGGAAAAATATTTGCAAACACTCTAAGGATAGGATGGTCATCAAGTGAAGTCTCTGACTCATCCTTGGATTTGTCACTAACCATGATTGCAAACATCTGGCATACCTTTCGCATACAACACTTAAATTGTTTAGCAGAAATCATACACAATGCTATGGGCCTCTAGATGCCCACAATCTCTGTTGTTGTGCCATGGTCATCGAAGCAACCTATTGCCTTCCAGTGATAATCAAGCTTGGATCTGTGAGCCACAATATCCATGCCTAGCACCACTCCATAAGACCCTAAGGGTATGACCCTCAGGTCTACAACTATAGTAAAGGCTCCAAGAGCTAGCTCACAATTTTGAACCACTAAATCTACGGCCATCCTAGCCCCTGTGGCTAACTCAACCTCCCACCTAACATCCTACCTAGAGGCCACCAGCCTACAATGCTCCACTAACAATGGAGAAATAAAGGAGTTTGAAGCTTTAGAATCAAGCAATATAGTAATAGAAACATCTCCAATCATACCTGGTGTCTCGATGACAGAAGCCTGATACTCAGTCTGGCAGTTATCAACTATTGCAAACACACATGGGATCTTCCCATGTCTCCTACTATCTTATCAGAACCTCCAGTGTGCTTCCCTCCTACTGTAAACCTCTAGGGACACTCTCTAGCCAAGTGCCTAGTGCCACCACATACATAATAAGGTCCTCTTATCTGAACATGCACTAATTGTGGCCTACTGGAGTTGGACTGCTGAGCTCCTGATCGACCTTCGCTATTCTGGGAGCCTCTATAAGACTGTTGTGAACATGTTGGTCCTGAATCCTATGCCTAATGTCTCTATTCTCTAAGCGGTCCTTGAGAGTGTCATCCTCAATTGTGGCCACCCTGTGTCCTCTGTTAAGGTCTAGACCTTTATTGCTGCTGATACCAAATGTCATGCCCACATTTGCCATGTAGTCATGACATGATAACCACATGTCATGTCCACATTTGTCATGTGGTCATGACAAAAAGTATCAAAAAAAATTTCACCTGACTCTAAAACCCCCTCATGTGTAACATGTGCACTCGATAACACATGCACATGATGTGGTTATATCTGTAACCAACGTTAGGCACATCGCACAAAGGGGAGGAAGTCAATCATGATGCAGGATGATGCAAAACTCCTTTTGCATTCCCTACAATAATGACAACTAAGGGGGTGTGCATCATGAGAAGCATCACTAAGAGGGATGGTTTCCATTCTGGAACCAACCCTAGGGTTTCCTAAGTGAGAGTGATGCAGTTTCAACCTAAGTCAAAATCTAACCCTAGAATTAAATTATCAACTAAAATTAGTATTAAAATAAAGCAATTAAACATGATAAGACTAGATAATCCCTAAAAAGTCATTTAATCTAATTACAAAAATAAACAAGATTACAAACCTTTAAAATATATCATTTATCCACATGAATAAAACAAAAAAGTAAAAACTAGAAATAAATTAATTAAATAAACATATCCTTAATCTTGTAAATTTTGACAGCATAACTCAATAGGCCAAGGCAACCATATTGCCTTCATATTTATGAAACTCAACTAAAATACACTTTTCTCCTCATGACTCCAAAACTCAAGCTCTCCTCCAAAAGCCAAAACCTGCTAAAATAATGAAAAACTTTCCAAGGCCATGGGGAGCTCACCTCCCAACTGTAGGCTTGCAAGCAAGCCACCCCTAAGCTAGGAGGCCAACAAATAACAGGGTGCACACACATACCAAGGGTTTTCAAGCACTAAAACACACTCAAAGAAACACAACAACAAACCCACCCATGGAGACTCACAAACTAATTCATTCAACATTAATTTTAGGGGTGAGAGAGTGGACTCACTCTACTCAAGGGGACAACCACCAAAGAAAACTCATACTCAAAATATACTCTATCTCATAGACTCTTGCTATCATACACTTATTTCAGCCAAAATAACTCAAGACACTCTTGCCATAACCATACCATATAAACTCCATAAATAAGGCCAAAGGCCATCAAAATACCTCCACATGAAGAGGGTTATCCCTGAGGAGGTTCTCACCTCTCTTACCCATTACAAGTTATCTCTCTCACAAAGAGAGCTCACCAAAAACAACCCTAAAACACTTACAATACCAAAGAAATACTCAAGAACACAAAGCATATCATATCACATGCATTTGTAAGTAAAACAAGGATAAATAAGGCTTGAAGCCTTGAGATCTCACCTCTCAAGCCCCAAGTGTTGCAAGAAGTTGACGAAGAGCTCCAAGAGCCTTACTCCAAGATCCTTGCAAGAATTTTCTCCACTCCAAGCCCAAGCTCTCCTTCCCAAAGTCAAGAATCAAAAACCCAAAAGAAAGAACAACTCTTCCCTTCTCAAAAAGAGGGATATAAATAGGGTTTCCAAAAATCATTCTCATGAATGAGGAGGTGACACTTGTCACCTTCTCATTCATGCCCACAAATACAACTCCCCACACTTCTCCTCATAAATGGTGAGGTATGGGTAAGAAGGAAGTAGTTGGGGTTGTCCTCCCAAGTGCTCTTGCATTCAGTGCTCCCACATGGGAGACCCTTGGGATTTCCCCAAAGTCCATGCATGAACCTTGGGTTGTGGAATATGGATGTGACAAGCCACCCATCCCTCAACCCAAAAACCCTAATCTCGCCACCTAACTCCTAGGGTTAAAAAGAGAGGTCAAAAGTGAGTTAGAACTCATTATTTAAGGCCTAAAAGGTACCTAACCCATAGGTACTTGACCTAGGCCCTTAAAACACATGAAATTAACCATAAAAGACTCAAAAATCATCAATTAAAATGCCCATAAACTTTATGAACGAAAATGAGACAAGATGACAACTCACCAACCACTTAACCTAAGTCAAACTTAGGTGACTCAAAAATTAAAGATCAAAATCAAAGGTAACACAATACATCATGCTCTAACACAAATAACCTTAGTCCACCTTAGGGACTAGGTTGGTTTTACATGGCTAATACTCAGGGTTATTTGTTTGACCTCCAGTTTCCAGTGGCCATGGAAAATACCTACACACTACACAAACACATCAATAGCACAAGATATATCATAGCCGGAGCAAATTGAATTATGCACACACATAAGGTCGCATAAGTGTATACAATCTCTGATACATCACAAGATAACAGTTCACTTGATTCTCAATTCATTTTTATTTCCAATACCACAATCAAGATCATTATCAAATAGTATCTTAGCAATTCAATCATCTAACTAAACTATTTTAGTTGCATCAATTATAATATCGCATTAAACCTCATAAAAATTAAGATGTAATCTAACACAAAGATATAGCATCATCATAATATAATCCATCTATCTATGCAAGGCATAAAGTAAAGTCAATGAATGTCTAAATAACAGGATCAATAGTCCCCAAAATGTCCACATGTCAAACATATAGTCTATACGACAAGTTTCATAATCAAAATAGGTGTGATAAGAGCAAGCCTCAATGTGTGAATTGGGATCTCCTTCACCTTTGAAATCTGGTAGATCTAGTAGAGGTATCGGTAGAATCATGTTACAGATTGTGTGGTTTAAGGGTTCTTTTAGGTATTCTAAGTAAGTCCCTAAGAACACATTCTGAGATTGTAGGGTTGAGAGTATCAACCCTATTGGTGGAGTTTGTTGGATTTGTGCTTGACATCCTAGTGTGATGGGTGACATGGATTGATCAATAATGATACTTAAAAACCCAAACATCAATGAAATATGCAAGTAACCAGAATAAATAAATGAAGTACAAACTCACAAAACCTGTTACTCTGCGGCTTCCATTGTTCGCCTATATGTTCTTGACCTTGATGATGAAGAAGATTGGTCCTCAGGGAGCTTGCTTCCTTGCTTGTTGATGGTGACAAGAATGGAATGGCTATTGATACTTGTTGTGTTGAAGATGAACTTCAAACACAGGGACAATGAATAGAGGATGTGGGATGGCTAGAATAATTTCAGCATTATGATGGTATGAAGAGGAGAATTGAGAAGAAATTGGGCATTATGAGGATGCCAGAAGAAGATTTCCCCAGAGAAAATTGGGCATGATAAGGATGTAAGAATGAAGTCCCCTCTAATTGCTTAGAGAAAGGTCTCATTTATAGATTTTCTGAAAAGGGAATGGAGGGTGAGGATCAAAAGTTGAGATCAAGGGCCCTCATTTTTTGTGAATTTTAAATTCATAGTGGATGAATTAAAATTTCTTTTTTTTTAGAAGAGTGGGTTATGACAATTGAATTTTCAATTCAATTAGTGGAGGACAAATTGAATTTTCAATTCAATAGTGGAGAACAATTGAATTTCTAATTCAATTAGTGGAGGACAATTGAATTTTCAATTCAATAGTGGAGGAGTGGAGGAACAATTGAATTAAGAATTCAATTAGTGGAGGATAGTGGGGGACAATTGAATTAAGAATTCAATTAGTGGAGGATAGTGGGGAACAATTGAATTAAGAATTCAATTAGTGGAGGATAGTGGGGGACAATTGAATTTTCAATTCAATAGTGGGGGACAATTGAATTTTCAATTCAATAGTGGGGGACAATTGAATTTTCAATTCAATAGTGGAGGACAATTGAATTTTTAATTCAATAGTGGATAATGAAAGATATTAGCTAATTAAATATTAAGAATATTTAATTATATGTGCAACATGGTGAGGTGGAAGAGATGAGGTGGAAAGATGAGGTGGATTGATGAGGTGGATTTTGTGAGGTGGATTTATGACTTGAGTCATTAGAAGAATTTAAGGAATTTAATTAAATAAAATGATTTTATTTAATAATGGGATAATGAACCAATCAAATAAACTTTGAATATTTATTTAATTGACAGAAGAAAATAAGAATTAAGATAAATATTAAAATATTTATTTAATTTGACCTGAGCCAATTTTAGGTGTCTACATTTTGCCCCTCTTTGAAGCAATGTGTTTTATCATGTTGTTTCAAGAAATAAAAAATTTTCTGGCAATGATACATGCCCCAGTTTGCCCCTGGTACAGGTTATGGTGATAGGATGCCCCCTCAGGAGATTGGATGGGGAGAAAGTAGAAGGCGTGAGACGGACAATCTCACGATGAGAGAGGTTGATAGGAAATGAAACGGTTGGATGCAGAAGAAACAGATGAATGATATGGGATGCAAGATAAAGAGATGACACACACCAACAAGAAAGCAAGTATGCACAAATGATACAAGCACAAACAAGGTATTGCCCCTGTCAAGCGGTAAACCCAAGATATAGATCGATGATGTCTAGTTTTAGGAATGAGATATGTTGTATAAAATGCGTGTGTTGGTCTGATTTTGACAATGCAACATCCTGTATAAGACAATTGATTGATAGTGTTGTCATGGCGGGGAATGATATATCCCTAGACCAACACGGCAGGCATGTTGTCATGGCGGGGAATGATGGATCCCTAGAGCAACACTAAGGATAGTGTCTGGTTTCAGGAAATGAAGCATGTCATGTAAGACGCATGTGTTGCTTTGATTTTGACAATGCAACATCCTGTATAAGACAATTGATTGATTAATTGATTGAGTTGGTTTACGACTGGACAAGGATCAAGACCATTGATTGTGATTGGATCATTTGACAAAATTGACTTGACTTGATTGGCATGGATTAAGGATGGACTTGCAATTGGATATGGTATGGATATGGATATGGATATAGATATGGGACGCAATTAGATACGGTATAGATATGGATATTTGTCACCTTGATATAGCAAGTATTTTAAAGCTCTTTCATCATTGGGCTTTATTATGTTGTAAGAAAATACAAGCATCTAGGTATAATTAAACCGAGATGACCTGAGTATTTCTTACATTTTTTAACAGACAAGGATTGCCCCTTTTCATGTTTAGACCTCGGAGTCCTCGATGATCTTTTGCCGATCATGTCGTTAGACAAAAGTTGTCACATTACTAAAGTTTGATCCAAAAGCAGCAGACAAAGAAAGAATCATGCCCCCATCATAGCATCTCTAGCTTTTGGCATCCTCGAGTAGCATAGAAAGGCATGATAGCATAAATCAAGACTCTATAAGTTAATCTAACCAGCACAAAAGCAGTGACTATGCCCCCAATCCGTACTGCATCGCAACATACCAAGATTATAGATAAATCAAGGTAGCCTTGAATAGATAATGGACAAAGGAGCAAAAGATAAACCATAAAGCAAATTGACTGACTTACAAAGTAAACATATAGCCAACATATTATCTTGCAAAGAGGTTGCTCAGGATAGATTGGATAGGAAAGATAACCGCCTTATCGTAGGAAATCTGTGTCCGTTAAAGGGGGCTCTCTACCTAAAAAGATAATATCTTGTTGCGGGAAATGCCACATGTCACAGGAGACGTGTGTGTTGGTCTCAACAATGGAACACTCTGCAGAAGACAAGTTTGTGGATATGGTGCTTTGGTTAAGCTGGAACTAGCTGATGTTGGCAATCAGAATAGTAGGACAGTAGATGACTCTGGAAGGAAGCTGCTTTACTTCAGGTTTGTTAAGGACTCGTTGCTTTGAAAGGATGTGCTAGCTTGTTGCTTGAGTTAGTCAAGTTGAGGTGGATGGATTTTGATAAAATGGAAGACTAGAAAGATGACAGTGCTAATGGAATGAGATGGGTCAAGGTGAAAGGGGGAGGTCTTATGTACCTGAGTATTGGATACATCCTTCGTATTCCAGACTGCCTACATACCCATATCCATGGGATCAAGGTACCTTAAGACTGGAAAGTGATAATATGTAGTTCTGATTGATGTGACGATGTAGGAAAGTGTTTGAGAAGATAACAGCCTTATCGTAGGAGCGATGTGTTTGTTAAAGGGGGTTATTTGCAGAAAAGGAGAAAAGATTGAAGTGTTGTGAACCACTAACAAGGAACCAATTCTAGACCTAGGTGAAAGAAGGAATTACCCCCATTCTGGTAGAGGAAAGATGTGTAGGTGACTGAATAAGTAGACATAGAAAGCCATGACCTAGGACAAGACAGTGTTAACTATTGACATAGACCAAGACGCAGGATGATGACGATGAACATTGACAAATTTCCAAGCTATACTAGATAGGGCGATGGAAATGTAAACAAGGTCAATGTTTTTATTATGGATGGATGGATGAAGCTTGCTGCGAAATGGAATGAACAAGACTCGATAGACGATGGATGTTGACTCTACACATAGCGCCTGTTTGCCAGGTTTTCACTATGGTACTTTATCCAAGGCGCCTGTTTGCCAGGTTTTCACCAGAGGACAGATTTTTTTTTTTAATTTATTTATTTATTTATTTATTGTAATACTCTGAGGATCAGGTATAGAATTTCTTGAGATGAACACTATTAATTGGCTCATCTAGAGGAATGTCGTCAGGTGTAGTTAAAGTATAAGCTCCTGATCCATATGTTGTTGTGACAATAGAGGGACCTAACCAGTTAGGCTCAAACTTGCCCTTCTTTTCTCGATCTACTTGATTTCTCTGATTCTCTTTGAGTATAAGATCACCAACTTGAAATCGTCTTTCTTTGATCTTTTTGTTGTAATTACGCCTGAGGCAGTTTTGATAGACATGAAGATGATTAAGCGCGGCAAGGTGCCTTTCATCTAGTAATTCTAGCTCAGCTAATCTGGAGGTGCAATACTCTTCTACATCAATCAGGTGTTGCATGGATACTCTGAGGGATGGGATCTCGACCTCTATAGGGAGGATGGCTCCAGAGCCATAGACCAAGGAATAAGGTGTGGCACCAGTTGGTGTTCTGATACTAGTGCGGTAAGCCCATAGGGCAGGATTGAGTTGCAAGTGCTAATCACAACCAGCTTCATTGACTATTTTCTTGAGGATCTTGAGAATGGTCTTATTGGAAGCCTCAGCTTGGCCATTGCTCTGCGGATAGTAGGGAGTTGAAAAGCAATGCTGGATATTGTATTATGTGCATAAGGCACGAACATCTTGATTCTTGAATGGTCTCCCATTATCAGTGACAATGGCTTGGGGAATACCATACCGGCATATGAGGTAGTTTAGGATAAACTTGGCTATTTGCTTACCGGTGATATAGGTCATGGGAATGGCTTCAACCCACTTCATGAAATACTCAGTAGCAGTGATGATAAACTTATGGCCATTAAATGAGGATGGGTGAATTTGTCCTATGAGGTTGAGACCCCATTGAGAAAAAGGCCATGGAGTTGTCACAAGTTGTAGTTCATGAGCTGGTGCATGAATCAAATCTCCATGCTGCTGGCATTGTAGACATTTCTTAGCAAACTGGGCAGCATCTTGTTCTATTATAGGCCAGTAATAACCTGTTATGAGTATCTTTTTAGCGAGATTAGCACCGGTAGAATGAGCGCCACAGACACCTTCGTGTATGTCTCGTAAGGTAGCTTCAGCTTCTTCCACGTTAAGACATCGTAAGAGGATACCATCGAGACTCTGGCGATATAGTGTATCACCTAGAATGATGTAACAAGAGGATCAACGGATAAAGGTTTTGCGTTGTGTGCATGATAGGTCAGAGGGAAAGGTACTATTTTTAAGGTATTCATAAATATCTTCGTACCATGGGGAATCGGGACCAACAAGTTCGTAGATGATTTCAGTAATAGGAACATCAACAGGTGGTATCAATAATTGCTCAATCAAGAATTCACATTTCTATGTATTTGCAGGCATGTCAATCAGTGACCCTACAGAAGCCATAGAATGTGCAGCTTTGTTATGCTCTCTTGGAATTTGCTCAAATGTGATGCTAGAAAAATGTGGTTTGTAGGCATCCACTAGTTGCTTGTAGGGGACCAACTTTTCATCTTTTGTTTGGTACTCATCTGTGACTTGTCGAATGACTAGTTGTGAGTCTCCATATACTTGTAATGCTATGATGTCCCATTGAACTACTGTATTGAGACCTATGAGGAGTGCTTCATACTCGGCTATGTTATTGGTGCAAGGGAATGCAAACCGATATGACTTTGGAATATAGTCATTTTGAGGTGTAATAAACAAGATGCCGGCCCCTGATCCATGCTGCGTGTAGGAACCATCAAAGTACAACTTCCACATTATTGAGTTGGAAATAGTGAAGAGATTCTCATCTGGAAAGTCTGCTTCCATAGGGTGTGTATCTGTCATGGGTGCTTCTGCTAGTTGATCTGCTAGGGCTTGTCCTTTGATTGCTTTGCGATGCACATACTCAATGTTGAAGTCACTAAGGATCATGACCCACTTAGCTAGTCTGCCTGTAAGAGCTGCTTTTGCTAGTAGATACTTCAAGGGATCAATTTTGGCTATAAGATTTGTGTGTTGGTTCAACATATAATGTCGCAACTTTTGGGAGGCAAACACTACTGCTAGACAAGCTCTTTCCATCGATGAATAATTGAGTTCATATCCCACCAAGGTTCTACTGATATAATAAATTGCGTGCTCTTTTCCTGATGCATCATTTTGTGCTAGGAGGGCCCCTAGGGCTAAAGTTGTAGTTGAGATGTATAATATCAAAGGTTTATCCACAACTGGTGGAACCAAGACAAGAGGGGTAGCCAGATACTCTTTGAGCTGATCAAATGCTGCTTGACACTTATAATCCCATCGAAATGAGACGTCCTTTCAGAGCAAGTGTTGAAATGGTTGACATTTATCTGCTAGCTGTGAGATGAAATGCCTGATGGACTGCAATCTTCCTTGAAGGCTCCCTAATGCTTTGAGGTTCTTTGGTGGAGGCATCTCCACTATAGCTTTTACTTTTGCAGGGTCTACTTCGATGCCTCTACAAGATACAATGTATCCCAACAGTTTGCCTGATGTCACACTGAAGACACACTTCTTTGGATTGAGGCACACTTGGTATTTTTCGAGCCTGTCAAAGATCTGTCCTAGAACTTGTATGTGATCGGCCCTAGAAGATTTAGCTAATATGTCATCCACATAGTCCTCCATGATGTGATGAAAGATGTCATGGAATATCACTGTCATTGCTCTTTGATAAGTTGCCCTTGCATTCTTTAGACCAAACGGCATGACACACCAACAGTAATTACCCCATGAACAAGTAAAAGTTGTTTTATGTTGATCTTCTTCTGCTATCCTTATCTTATTGTAGCTAGAGAATCCATCCATGAGAGAAAGCATTTCATGACCCGCCATCAAATCTACTATAATATCAATGTTTGGTAATGGAAAGTCATCTTTAGGACATGCTTTGTTTAGATCTCTAAAGTCATTACACATGCGGATGCACCCATTGGGTTTAGACACATGTACAATGTTTGAGACCCAATCTGAATAGTCAATAGGTCGTATGAACTTTGCGTCTAACAACTTTTGTATTTCCACTTTTACTAAGAGAGCTATATGTGGGTGCATCTTCCTCAGCTTTTGCTTGACTAGTTTAACTTTTGGATCAACTGTGAGGTAGTGAACAACGAGCTTAGGGTCTAACCCTGGCATATCAGCATAGGTCCATGCAAAGTTGATGGTTCTTTGTAAGAAGAATGTGTTAAGATTCCTGTGCTCTATTTCTGATAATGATGCTGCTAGGAATGTGGTCTTTGGATTTTGCTCTGTGCCAAGGTTTATCTCTGTAGAATCTTCTACTAGGAGAGCTGACTTCTCTTGATACTTAGATGGTAGGGAAGGTCAAATCCTCCATCCTCAGGTACCACAGTTGGGTTTTCACCTTTGGATACATCCTTTGTTTTTACTATTTTGTGATCAGGAGGTGCCACAGTGTGGTTTTCACCTAGAGATCTTTCTTTATTTTTACTTTTACGACTGGAGGAGTTGGTATTCTCACCAAAATAAGTTGTTGGCTCTAGTTCCATTACAAAACCTGCTTTATGATCGCTAAGAGGGATACCTTCCCGAAGTCCCATGAACTCAGCTAGAGCTTCGTCATTCTGAAATACATCTATAACGGGGGACCCTTGTTGGTCCCAATCGATAAGTTCAGGGTAGACAAGTTCTACATTTTGGGTGTTAGTGGTGGAGGTTAAGGATATGGAGGATAGCATAAAAATGGAAGATTCTACAAATAGGTTGGTCATATGGAGGGAAGAGTCATCGTTGATATCCTCAGTAGACATTGAATCGGCAGGAAAAGTTTCAGCTACCTCGTCGAGGATATACTCGATGTCCAAGGCGCGCGGTACCTTCTTACCAAATCCTAATCCATTCTTGTCTAGTTTCTTTGTCACAATAATGGGTTCCATAGTACCTTGACTCTGTTTCCCAAGGCCACCTTTGCCTTTATAGCCCATGTTTTTGACTATCCTTAAGCCATTACCATACTGCTTGACTGGTATTGTGACTAGTTCTTTCTCTTTATAGAGCCAAGAAGAAATGTCTTCAATAGTTTCTTCTTCCAAAAATTGTCCCTGTTGGAATTTGGTTAGAAATGCTGGGGGAGGAATAGCTATTTTTTTGGTTACTTTGGCAATGGGTGGTTGGTCGTAAGATTTAGGGACAAAGGCATCCGCCCTACACAACAAGATTTAGAGATATCATAAGATCCAAAGCCTATATCACGGATGTGAGCTTTGATCTTAGGCAGAGGATTAGGGTTACTTGTAGAGGCCTGTGTTAGCATTTCAAGATCAACATATAGTGGGGATTCAATGACTTTCTCATTTTTAGGCACGTGGTTGCAATTCATATAGCGGCCTTGCAAGACACGGTAAAATTCAAAAGGATTGTGGTCCCCTAGAATAGTAATCTCCGTACCATTGTATGGGAACTTTAGAGACTGATGGTACATCGAGGGAACAACTCTGATTGCATGGATCCATGGGCGGCCTAGGATAATGTTGTAAGGTAGCTCAATATCAAGGACTTGACATCTAGTTTCAAGTATGGCAGGGCCCAATTATATAGGCAAATGGATAACACCTTTTGAACGGCATTTAGCATCATCATATCCCTTGATTGTAATACTTTGATCAGTGTTTACATGATCCTCAGAGTATCCCAATTGCTTAAGTAACTTTAAAGAACATATGTTGAGACCAACACCACCATCTATGAGTATATGTTTGATTTTGCGCTTATGGATGAGAACCTCAATATGAAGGGCATCATTGTGACACGAATCGTGGGAAGGGAGATCTTTCTCAGAGAAGACCACATTGTAGGGTGAAGCAATGTTACCTACTATAGCTTGGAAATCCACGACTGCTATGTTGGTAGGAACCGAAGACTCTTGGAGTGCTTTTTCTAGCACTACTCTATGTGCAGGTGATGACCATAGAAGGTCCAAGATAAAGATCTGTGTTGGCATTTTCCCTAGATGTTTGACAAGATTATAATCAGATTGAGCTGGAAGATGGGGTGTAGGACCACGAATGGTGACACAACCATGATGAGTTGTTACCACGCAATCTGTAGATTTGCCTTTGATTGTGAGGGTAGACACTCAACTCTTTTCAAAATAACCTATAATGGAATCAAAGGAAGTGGAAGCATGATTGATACCTTTACCTCTATCCTGAGGAGGAGGTGGATTGTGATGAGGGAATGGTTCCTTGTACATGTTGAGGTCTTTGTTCGTGTGTTGGGTAGGTGGGTCATCCTTGAAAGAGATTAGGTTGCCATCGATGAGATTTTGGATTAGGTGCTTGAGCTTCATGCATGATGTGGTTCGATGCCCTTTGCTCCTATGGAATTCACATTATTCATTTTCTCTATACCACGCAGGTTTGTAAACAGGTTCACCATATGGGGGAGCATCTGGTAAGGTGAGGAGGCCTTTCTATAAAATTTGTTGTAGGACCAACTCTATAGGCAGTCCCAAGGGAGTGAATTGACGCCGCGGAGGGTAATCTTGTTGAGGCCGCTCCTGTTGTCGTTGTTGTTGATTTTGATACGGTTGCCACTGTTGTTGCTGTTGTTGAGGTGGAGCTTGACTTGGTTTGGAGAGCTGCAGCGGTGTTTGCAACGTTTGGACATGTTTAGAATCGACCACCCCATTGTTGACCACGTTTTTGTTCTTATTCCAATATTTGGGTTTATCACTCGATTGTTGATGAGGAGCATTTTCTTTCGTTTCTTTGAAGATTTTGACCACACCCTTAGCAATGAGGGCTTTTTCAATGTTGATTCCCTTGTATGTGATTTCATCGAAGGTTGTAGCACTTAGAATTTGCAAATGGAAACCTAACTCTTGGTTGAGGTTCTGCACAAATATGCTAACAAGTTGTTTCTCAGGAATCTTGAAAGGGAATTTTTTAGCCATTTGTCTCCATCATTGAAGGAAAGAAATGAAAGTTTCACCATTTTTCTGTTTATTGTTGCATAGATCGGTCATGGAAATCTCATGCTCTGCTTTGTAAGAAAAATGGGTGGCAAATTTCTTTGCTAGCTCGTTAAAAGACTTGATACTCGTGGGGAGATGTGAGAACCACTCTATAGCTTGACCTCCAAGACTGCGAGGAAAGAGATGCATAAGATATGTGTCATTATGTGAGACGTCGAAGCAAGCAAGATAGAATTCCCTGAGATGGTCTTTTGGGTCACCTTTTCCTTTGTATTTATCAAATTTAGGAATAGTGAAATTTTGAGGAAAAGGGATCATGGGTAATGACCGATCAAAAGGATAAGGACACACTTCGTCCAAAGAGAAAGTCTTCTTGGTGTGGCCAAACGTAAGATCAGATAGCTACTGTTGCACTTCTGCAATTTTGAGCTCCATCGTTGTGGGAGGGGTTTGAAACGTCTCCTGTGGTCCAAGAAATGGTTGTTGATGCCCATATGGAAGATTGTAGTGTAAGCTATGAGCATTGGCATTATAAGGGTCGTAAGATTGGTTGGGATTGTATGCGTTGTATGCTGGGTTGAGGTTGGGTTGGAATTGGATGTTTTGATTTGGAAAAGGTGGAGGTGGTGCGAGGTAAGAATGTTGGCTTTGTGAGGGTTGAAGAAAAGAATTGGGTGGAGGAAAGCTAAAGTGTGTTGGATTCGGTTGCGATGGCAGCACATAGCTTTGGGAAACTTGATGTTGGGAATGTTGAGGGTGGATAGGCAATCCGTTGAAGAATTTTAGTGCTGATGATCGTAGCGAAGGAGGGACATAGGTAGAAGTGTTGTGTGATGGTTGAGGTCGATTGAGGACGAGTGTAGAAGAATTTTGTGGGTGGGATTGCATGACTCTAGTTGGTTGAGAGACATGAAGGTTTGATGATATAGGAGGTGGTATTTGTTGAGACCCTTGTTGCATGGCTACATAGTTGTTCCTCAGATTGTAATTTGGTGGGAAACCTATTCGTGATGGGGTAACCAAAATTCCACTTGTGATTGGTGTGGACACTGTAGGAGTTTGTTTGGCTAGTTTAGCTTGACATTGGAGAGTTTCCTGTTGGTTTTTGTAGATCTCCATAGGAGTCAGAAACAGTGATATGAACCTCCGTCCTGTTGGGTTCTGAAAAAGGGGATTCTTATACTGCGAGCTTGGTTCCGGCAAAGGCGTGGTCACTGTTGACATGGTTTGCACTGTTTCTATGGTGTCTTGCTTGTTGTTAGGCTTGCTAAGTGTGGATAGATCAAAACCTTTGGGTAGTTTGGCTCTTTGCTCTGCTAGCAAGTGAAAGAAATGATCTTGGTTCTCGCTAAGGATTTTGTCAAAGGCGGCTACAGCTCTAGGATCTTGTATGAATTCATCAAGATCTTGCCCATCTTCTTGAGAGGATTGACCTATTTCAAAGTGTCGCTCTTCTTGAGGTGGGGCCTGGTCTGCGGTGTAACCTTGTGGGACAAACTCTTGAGGCATGCCGGTAGTAAAATGAGGTGTACTTACCAAAGGGACCCTATCTTCCTGAGACGGGACTTGTCCGATAGCATAACCTTGTGGGACAAGCTCCAGAGGCATACCGGTGGTATATTGAGGTGTACTTACCAAAAGGACCCTACCTTCTTGAGAATCGCTTAGTTGGTCAAGGTGTGGCATGTTTAGAGAGCTGGTTGATTTTGCTGTGGGTGTCCTAGGAGTAACCTTGGGAGTAATGTTGAGATGGCCCGATTGCGGTGTGCGAGGAGGTGACTTGCGCTTCCTAGGGATAACTTGCTGGATTTCATAGTTTGTTGGAGCCTAATGGTTACCATGGAATACACTAGGACAAAAAAGGTAATGCTGGGTTTCTGCTTGTGTTTTGAAAAAAAAAGACAAACTTTGATGCACAATGTATTGGACCAAAGGTGCTATACTATTTGACCAAGGGCGCAAGACTGTGCAACCAAAAGCATGCTACTGTAAAACCAAAGGCGATGGATTAAGCTACCAGAGGCAAGTTACTGCTATACCGAAGGCGAGCTAATGCGACCAAAAGTGAGCTATTGTACCACCAAGGGTGAGCTGCTGTAATACCAAAGGCGCTGAAGTAGTGTCTGATGTTTTAAAGACAAAATCTGATGCACAATTTACTAGACCAAAGGTGCTATACTGTTTGACCAGGGGCGCAGGACTGTGCAACCAAAAGCGTGCTACTGTGATACCAAAGGTGATGGACTAAGCTACTAGAGGTGAGTTACTGCGATACCAAAGGTGAGCTAAGGTTACCAAAAGTGAGCTACTGTACCACTAAGGGTGAGCTGCTGTAATACCAGAGGTGCTGAAGTACTGTCTGATGTTTTAAAGACAAACTCTGATGCACAATTTACTGGACCAAAGGTGCTATACTGTTTGACCAGGGGCGTAGGACTGTGCAACCAAAAGCGTGCTACTGTGATACCAAAGGTGAGTTACTGCTATGCCAAAGGCGAGCTAAGGTTACCAAAAGTGAGCTACTGTACCCCCAAGGGTGAGCTGCTATAATACCAGAGGTGCTGAATTAGTGTCTGATATTTTAAAGACAAACTCTGATACACAATGTATGGGACCAAAGGCGCTATACTGTTTGACTAGGGGCGCAGGACTATGCAACCAAAAGTGTGCTATTGTAAAACCAAAGGTGATGGACTAAGCTACCAAAGGCAAGTTACTGCTATAGCAAAGGTGAGCTAACGCGACCAACAGCGAGCTTCTGTACCACCAAGGGCGAGCTGCTGTAATACCAGAGGTGTTGATGTAGTGTCTGATGTTTTTAAAGGCAAGTTTGACAGATTTGGTTTTTGCTCTGATTAGATTTTATTTTTGGTAAGAGAAAACACAGCAAACAAAGTTGGCAAACAAGGGACTGACACCACAGATAGTGTATGTTCGAGGCTCACAAAAAAGCCCAATGTTTCCATAGGTATAAGACAATTGCAATCAATAACAAGCACTTTTTATCCCTAGAGACAAGGTTTCATTGCAGTAGATCAGCTCACAGCTTAATACTCCGTCGATAAAAATATCATTCCATAAAGGTGTCAGATATTTTGTATTTTTGTGAGAGACAATAGGTAGGGATATCTCACCCTCCCCTTGGAAAGCTCAAGTAGGTCACAAGAGCTTTATGGCCAAGGGAATACTATCTCTTCTCAAGGAAGCCAATGGTGAGTGTCTTAAGGGCTTAAATCGATTCCCCTTGCGTTGATGATTACCGCAATGTTCGAAGGTAGATCGGGTAGTCTCTATCTAGAATGGTTCTTAGTAACTTTGAGGGGCCAACGCCTTACGAGCAATGTGACAAGCTACTAAAAGCTTAACCAATCCTACTAAGAGTATCAAACACTTTGCTCAATGTGAAAATTATTTCCACAAAGAGCTAGTACACCTCTTTTCAGTTTGGCACCACAAGGTAAGGTTAACGTCGGTTAGGACTTGGCTTTCGCCTTATCCCTCTTATATAGCAGTTCAAAGGAAAACTTTGCTTAGGGTCATCCCTTTTGGATGAATCACAATCCAAAAGCAGGCCCTTCTAAAGGAAGTACTGAAATGTAAGAGCAAGCATGTCAAACAAAGGTTCAATTGTCCCGTTATAAGAGAAATAAGGTGCAACTAAATTAGGCACACACACGTTTGTAGTTGTCAATTGTCCCTTATGAAATTGAAGTGTTTGGCATTCATGTCCATTGTCCCTTAGAAAATTGAGGTGTTTTCACATACATGTCCATTGTCCCTTAAGAAGAGCGGTATGTTCCTAAGACTTAAATTGCCGAAATGATTTGTTCAATTATCCTTTAAGAAGGCAATGTGTTTCTAAGACTTAGTGAGATAAATCAAGATTTCTTCAATGCTCGTCTTGCATGAACATGTTAAAAATGCCTATTTGCTCTGTGTGAGTGATAAGAGGCTGCAGCAAGTCAGTTAGTTCCACAAAAATTCACAAGCTAACAAAAAAGAAATCAGTTAGAAAAACAAAAAAATTAGCTAAAAACTTATCAAAATTGCTCAAGTTATGATGATTTGAAGTTTTAACAGAGCTTTGACTTTGACTACAAAAAAATGTTGTAAAATGGTACAGTCACCTAAAAATTTCCTCCCTGTTGCAAAGGTCATCTTGTCAGCTTTCTAGCAAGTCCAAATTTGTGCAATTTTGATGTCGTATGTGAAAGTCGTGTGAGTTTGAAAAAATCGGCCTATTTCACCAAGTGGCCATCAAAAAAGAAAAAAAAAGAAAAACAACTCCCCTTTTGTTTATTTTTTTATTATTTTTTTAATTTTTAATTATAATTTTTTTAATTTTTAATTTTTGTGTATTTTGATGTTAAGTGGGTGTGTGCAGGTGGTGGTGGCTAGGCGGAGCTGTGCGTGGCAGGGGTGGCGGCATTGGTGGCTGGGCAGAGGTGGCTGGTGGCAGGGACAGGAGAGGAGGTGGTGGCGGAGGGGAGTCGGGGGGAAGGGTGGCAGAGGGGAGTTGGGGGAGGTGCGCAGGAAGGACAGGCGGCGGGTGGCTGAGCAAGGAGATCGGGAAGAAGGGCGTGGGGGACGGCGGGAGAAGGGGAGGTGGAGCTATGGAGGCACGGGCGGCGTGGGAGGCGGTGGAGTAGCGGGCGGCAGGAATCGGGGGGAGGGAGGTTTGGCCACGGGGGAAGGGGTTTAGGTGAGCGGGGAGGATCTGGGCGGCGGGAAAGGGTTTGCAGGGTGGGAAGGGGTGCGGGGGTTTGGGGGAGGGGGGATGGGGGATGGGGGTACGCAGGGTGGAGGGAGGAAAAGGCGCGGGAGGGCGCGGGGGGGATGGGGGGGCAGCTGGTGGGGGAGGCCGAGGCCCTGGGGAGGTAGTGGGGTTGGTGCAGGCAGGGCCTACGAGCAGGGGGCTTCGGCCCCTTGTCAAAAAAAAATATTATTATTTTTTTTTTTAGTTTTGTTTTTTTTTTAAATTTATTTTTATTTTTTTTTAGTTTTGGATTAAATGAAAATGTTAAAAAAATGAATAAAAGAAATATAACTCATTGCCATTTTTTTTATTTTTTTTTATTTTTTATTTTATTTTATATATATATATATATATTTTTTACAAAAAAAAATACTTTGAAAAGTAAAAAAAATTTCAAAAATTTTCAAATAACAAAACTAGGGAAATGATAGGTGATTTCGTACTTTCGAGGCCTCCCGGACTCAATGGTGAGCTCAGTTTGTGCGTAGGAGGTCATTTGTGAGAGTTGATTCCTGAAGTTTCTCTAAAACACACCTGAATCTGCAACAAAGAAACTTAAAAAAAAGCTAACACTCACAAACAAGAATGGGGGTTAGATCAGAGTGGGTGCCAAAATGTGATGGGTGACATGGATTGATCAATAATGATACTTAAAAACCCAAACATCAATGAAATATGCAAGTAACCAGAATAAATAAATGAAGTACAAACTTACAAAACCTGTTACTCTGCAGCTTCCATTGTTCACCTATCTGTTCTCGACCTTGATGATGAAGAAGATTGGCCCTCAGGGAGCTTGCTTCCTTGCTTGTTGACGGTGACAAGAATAGAATGGCTATTGATACTTGTTGTGTTGAAGATGAACTTCAAACACAGGGACAATGAATAGAAGATGTGGGATGGCTAGAATAATTTCAGCATTACGATGGTATGAAGAGGAGAATTGAGAAGAAATTGGGCATTAGGAGGATGCTAGAAGAAGATTTCCCTAGAGGAAATTGGGCATGATAAGGATGTAAGAATGAAGTCCCCTCTAATTGCTTAGAGAAGGGTCTCATTTATAGATTTTTTGAAAAGGGAATGGAGGGTGAGGATCAAAAGTTGAGATCAAGGGCCCTCATTTTTTGTGAATTTTAAATTCATAGTGGATGAATTAAAAATTCTTTTTTTTGAGAAGAGTGGGTTATGACAATTGAATTTTCAATTCAATTAGTGGAGGACAAATTGAATTTTCAATTCAATAGTGGAGGACAATTGAATTTCTAATTCAATTAGTGGAGGACAATTGAATTTTCAATTCAATAGTAGAGGAGTGGAGGAACAATTGAATTAAGAATTCAATTAGTGGAGGATAGTGGGGGACAATTGAATTAAGAATTCAATTAGTGGAGGATAGTGGCGAACAATTGAATTAAGAATTCAATTAGTGGAGGATAGTGGGGGACAATTGAATTTTCAATTCAATAGTGGATAATGGAGGATATTAGCTAATTAAATATTAAGAATATTTAATTATATGTGCAACATGGTAAGGTGGAAGAGATGAAGTGGATTTTGTGAGGTGGATTTATGACTTGAGACATTAGAAGAATTTAGGGAATTTAATTAAATAAAATAATTTTATTTAATTATGGGATAATGAACCAATCAAATAAACTTTAAATATTTATTTAATTGACAGAAGAAAATAAGAATTAAGATAAATATTATAATATTTATTTAATTCGACCTGAGCCAATTTTAGGTGTCTACACCTAGTATAGTGGGGTAAGTGGCCTGATACTTTTGTGTTAGATGGGCTCCACTTGGAAACGTATCATAGCTTCCATTGCATGAATAGAAACTTAGATAAGGGGGTTTTGAGATGCCCCCTGGTTTTGTCTAGTTCTCAGGTTGTGTGAATTTTCATTCAACTTGATTCTCTTATTATGTGGAGGTTGCTCTACCTCTAAAGTCCTAATCCATTGGAACAATGTCACCGTGAGATTTGCAAGAGTAGTTGTCCATGTTCTTTGTGTTTCACTACTTTGTGGGTTTCCAAGATTTGTTCCAACCACTTGTTCTCTCTAAGTGTTTTCTCTTTGTTCTTCTTTACAAGAAACATGAAAGGATTCTCGAGCCTCCCTCACCTCTTGCAAGTGCTTTTCTAAGTGTCTACCTCATTATCTAGGTGTGTTTTTGTGTCACTTGTCAAGGGTTAATCCACCCGGTGGATTTCTAACCACACAAGCATTCTTGGTGCTCTAAAGTAAGTTGTTTGGATGACCATTCATTTTTCCCATGTGAGATTGTTGAATGTGAGAGAATAACGAGGTTCTCTCCTATCATTTTCATAGTTAGAGTCTTCATAGTCGAAGAAGTTTGTTATAGGTGGCAAAGACTCAGATGGCATGTATCTATCAAAAGATGGCATTTTAGTTCCTTTGAAGGAACAATTCCTTGATTTTCTCTGGGTTCTATCATAATCAGGGGTGCCATAGACACCATAGAATAAATGGAATGAACAATGCAGATGGTGAGGACAAGGATGAAGATGAAAATGGTGGAAGATAGGATCAATGCAAAAGTGAAAAAGCTCAACTAAAAAGGCTTTTTTCTCTTCACGTCGGGTTCACCAAAATATGTACTCCTCGAAACGTGACTCAAGCACAAATCTAGATGAGTCATCTTTGATATAGCACATGAACCCTCTCCTTATTGATGGTGACCTCCAAGTCACTCTCACTCTTGTGGTAAACGCTAGACGAGTGGAGGCATAACTAGGGGACGATTTTGTTTGCATGGAAATAGAACATCATGGAGAGTAGTTGGCCGGTCCTAGGGCCTAGACATTGTCAATTTTTGTTTTGTAATGGAGATAACCTTTTGACCTGAAGGGTCACTAGTTGTCGATCTCCTATTTGGATTCCTAAGGTTCCAACATATAGTGGGTAGATTGTTATGCTCATTAATGAGCCTACAACTATTAGGAAAGGTGTCTCATCCTTGAAACTACAAAAGGTTACTATTCTTACCAATTTTGTTCTTTTCAAATACCCTTTATCTATTGAAAGTATGGACAGTTGTTGCAAGTAGTGTTATTATTCATCTCAACATGTTAGTCTGGTGTTGACATTAATGTCAACTAGTTGAGAAAAGATAAGGATAAATGTTGTCTTCAAAGGGTAAAGATACAGTGGTCCGTAGATTAGCAAAGCCAGTAACATCACAGGATAGAGATAGTAACAACAAAAGAAAATGGTACAGCGATCTGAAAGTGATAACTAGGCATAAGGATAAGGAGACAGGTGTGCAGATCAGTTTGATTGATAATTTTGCAAGAGGGTTTGGTCCTCTTCCTCACAAGATGACTTTACTCTTCATAGAAGATACTATGCAAGAAGACTTGATCTGATAAGAAGATATGTTATGAAATTTGGCTAAGTGTCAGTTTAGAAAAACTAAGCCACAGAGTTCTAGTAATTTGGTCCGCATTTCTCTGGCATGAAATATATTTCTTTTTAGATGTAAGGTGTTGATAGTGAATGTTCAAAGAGTCTAAATCCAAAGTTTTAGGTATTGAAGTCCTCCTAAATGAGAATTAGTGTTGACAGAGTATCGCACTCTGTATAGACAGTGCTTTGATAGTGCCAGTGATGATTTGAGTTATTCTGCATTTCACCACAAGTCAATGGTTTGCTGTGTGGATTTGAGGATAAGATTATGAATGGTTTTAGCATGTATATTTCAAGTTTCAAGCAATTTGGAGGTCTGCATACAGTTTTGTGAAATGATAGATAGTTTATTTTGTTGTTGTCCTGCCAATGGAGCTAACCTGAAGGTGTTGATGTTATGTGGAGGATAAATATGTTTTGTGGAGTTAAGTGGGATCTATTTTAGGTCCATGTCAGCCTATTTCAATTTATTTCAAAGTTTGAATCTTGGCACAAAGCGTGTGAGTGAAGTTTTTGGGCTGATAAGTCTTATATGGCATATTTTGCACGTTACATCCAATAAGGTCGACTTAATTGATTTTGTTAAAGAAGAGGATATATATGAAGAGTTGTTTTCGATGTTTTGTGAAATGAATGGTATGTGTGTGATCCAAATGATGTGACAAGAGTCTATAGATGTAAATTGAGTGAATACAAAGCAGAGGAGTCTAGTATTTTAGAATAGTGGGCAGATTACTGTATTTGTATTTTGAGCTTCATTGGAACTGTACTTCATGCATATGTTATATGCAATTGTAAATAGTTTAATCCTGTAAGTGAGCCACCCATTCTCTTCTATCTCTTTCTTTCAAGACAGTGAGTCTTTTAGCAGTAAGCCACCTACAGTGAGCATTCTTAGACAGTGAGTCCCCCAACTATATCAACCTTAACCGATTGCTTTATTATAATATATTGTGAGCTAATCCTCACAATGGTTTTTCTCTTTTTGGGTTTTCCATGTAAAAATCTTGATGTTCATGTGTTATGAATTGTCATTGTATGTTTTATGCTTAATTTCCTTCACTAAAATTGAATATGCTAAATGAATTAAAATGTTTGATGTGTACATGGTTTAAGAGAATACTAATTCACCCCCCCTCTTAGTATTCTAGGTGTTCAACAATCGGTATCAAAGCCAAGTCCTTTGGAAAAAGCTTAACCGCTCAAGGAAGATCTTGGAGATTGAACACATGGGTGCTAGAAGGTTATCTATTCCTCTGAAAGAGATTCCTACTACTAAGTACATTGGAGAAGACTGTATACTTGACAAAGCTGGAGATCTTAATGTTTCTCTTAAAGCTATTGAAAGGACTCAAGGTGAAATCAAAAATCTGAAGGAAAATGTCAAAGAAGCAGATGAATGCTTCAGAAAATTGAGAGAGCAAGTAAAAAAATTTAAAGAAAGGTATAAGGAAGTCAGTGAATAATTGAAGAATGCAAATGGATCTATCAGTGGACTGAAACTGCAAGTTGAGGAGAAGACAAGAATTGAGGAATGTCCAAATTTGATGATGAAAACCAACTCAGAAGAATGTTCAAGACTTGAACAAGAAGTTGTGACTCTGAAATCAGATTTGGAGAAGGCAAGGATGCATGAAGACAAATTCAAGGTGATATCTGCAAATCTTGATGAAATTATTGCAAATCAGAAAGGTCCAAATGATAAAGAGGGTTTAGGATTTGAAAAAGGTGAAAGCTCAAAATCAAGTTAGACATCAAAAGCTAAAAACAAGAACAATGACGAGCAGTTCCAGAATCAAAGGAATAAAGTTAGAAGACCACTAGTCAAACTACCAAATACTCAAAGGTACCCATATTTCAATGGTTTTTGTCATTTTTGCAATAAGTTCAAACAAAAATCAATAGAATGTAGAAGTAGAATGAATCAAAATGTTTCATCTTTCTCTGGTCAATGCTTTACATGCAATAAAGTTGGTCATAGAGTTGTTGAATGCAGAAAATAAAGTGAGTCAAAATTCTATTAGGTGTTATACATGCAATAAGATGGGACACAAAGTAAATGAGTGCAAAAGAAAATTATCAAGGTATAACATGAATAATGCTCAACCATTTTATGGATATTTCCATACATGTAACAAGTTTGTCCACAAAGGAGCTAACTGTAGATCAAAGCCAAGAAGAAATGGAAATGCTCAGCAAGACATGTGCAACTGTTCTGAGTGTAATGAATCAAGATACCCTCAAAGGTATAAGAAACCCACTAATGTTTCTCCACAAAAGAAGGAAATGAATACGATCTAGGTAAAAAAGGATGTAACAGAGGTAAAGGATGAGTCTATACCGGCATTCGGTGTAGATGTTCCCTCCGAGAACTAATATTAGAGCTTTGGCTTAGAGGGGCTTCATTGGAAATCTTATCTCCCCTGCTAAAGGAATAGTGCTAATGCTTCAGCACAAAGATATGAGATGAAGATTTACATGCTTACTCACTTGGTGAAGACTGTGGTAGAAAATCTCCTAATGCAGAAGTTTGCAGAGCATTTGAAGGTGACTATGTATACAAAGAAAGGTTTGACAGCTTTATTGTTTGAAGAATTAAATGTGAATTAGGTCAAATCTAAAGGGTCTTAAAAGGAGTTTTACTTAGAAAAATAATTCACAAAAGCATTCGAAGAGTAAACTAAGAGCTGAGTTGAGTAGAATAAGAGATCAAGGTGATTCAGAGTTTATTGTATCCAAACCCTAATCTAGCAAAAGCAAAGAAAATGTATTTTCTAGTTTGCCCTATTTCACTATGTATTGTGCATTGAAGTTTTGAATTCACTTGCAATGGATACACCACAAGTAGTAGAGGTTATTGAGCACCCATGACCTAAATTCAAGAAACACCCCTTCAAATCCATGGAAAGGGATCCAGATGGCACTTTCTCAGATATACCATACGGTGTCCTGCATACAAAGGATGTAAAAATGTATATACATACAAAGATGGAAGAATACAACCATGCAAAACTAGGAGATATTAGGGTTAATGAGTTAACAGATGACAATTTTGATCTGAAGCATGAATACAGTGGCCTAACTGAGAAAAAGTTGGAAGTTTGGAATGATTTTCCCAATTTGTGTTACGAAGATGCATGGGTAAGGTATGTATTGAGCCACATTAATGATAGATTCATGTGGTTGGACCTTTCACACATGATAAATAAGGAAGCTATTAGGGTTGTAATAGGGTTGTGCTCCACTTGAGCTATTCCAGCACTTAAATCTATTAAAAATGATGTTGTGATGAAACTCGCAGGAGCCAAATTTGACAAGAGAGCCTTGACTGTGAATGACATTGAAGATTTGATAGTAAAATATGCATCTACGATGATAGGCTACAAGATCTACTTCACAAACAGGGAAAATTTAGTCTCAACTACAGCAATATACACTACATATGAGATGGTCAAAAAGGGCATGGATTATGGCCTGTGTGAGTTGCTAAGACAATAGTTATTCGAAAACTTGAAGAAGACAAAGGATTCAAAATATCCTTTCAAGTTTGGCACTTTGGTCATCTATTTACTATTATATTTCCTCAAGGAATTTTTGAGTGCACAAAACTGTAACGTAAAAAAATGTCCCCTTGGGGGCTTTTCCCTCATAAGGTTTAGCTCCTGAGTCTTTAGCATGCATTTACGACATTTTAGTTCATATTTTGGCATCCTGATGGAATGAGACCTAAGTCCCATGGCAAATAGGACCTAGGTGGACCCCTTGAGTTGTACCCTACACACAATAGGGGGGAGGACTTGGGCACCCACACCCTAGTCCTACCCTATTTTGGGGCAGCCCTAATTTTTGGGTGTCGGTTTATGACCATTAGTTGGTTATTTTGCTGACACGATAAAGTTTGATTTTTAAAATCTTGGCGGGAGTGCTTGTAGGCGCATATATAAGCATGTGTAGGCATTCATTTATAAACTAGATTTGAATTAGATGATCATTGTGAACTCTAGGCATTCTCAAGGTGATTCAAGGCTTTCTATTATGTTGCAAGAGTAGACTTGTATGTTTTGTGCATTGATATTTACAGATTTGAGCTTCAATCTCCTCATGGCATGAAGAGCATCTTCCTCCATGAGAGCTTCACTACAAGCTAACTTATCATTATGTTTTTATCATTGATTCCTTTGGTTTTTGGCCTCTGCCTCACAAGGGCACGCCCTCTTTATCTAACAATGATGTTCAGAGACTTAAGTGTCCTTCAGGGTTTGACTAAGGCAAACCTCTAAACACCACAACCCCCAATCCAATTCTTGTTATTGCAGGTTACAGGTGTCGCATTTGGGGAAAGTGGAGTTGCAGGGAGGCTCAGCAGACATCAAGGATTCAGGATCTGAAGAAAAGTTAGACAAAGGAGCACTTCCAGGACTAGGGCACCTGCAACAGTGTCCTCCACAAATAGATTTTAGGAAACAGAAGTTATAGGGCTGATTAGTGTCGGAACGAGGTCCAAATTCCCTAAAAAAGTAGGTACCTTGGACTTGGATGCCCGCACCTTAGTCTTCGACTATTTCGCCTTGGAACCCTAAAAACAGGTATTCTGTGATTTGTTATTTTACTCCCATCTACAAGAGTTTTTTCTGTTATTCGTCAATTTGTTGTCATATTTGCATAATTAGGGTTTTAATGGTTAATTAGATAGAAGAGAAAGAAATTTTGATAATTAATTCCCTAATCCAAGTTTCCCTTCATTTTCAAGTGACCTAGGGTATGATATTGCTCGCCACCCGACCCTAGATCCTTCAATGTTAGGGTGAAAGGAGGATTCAACATCTAAACAACAAAAGATAAAAAATCCAATTTTACCCAAAACATTTTAGTGAACCTGTGTTTTTGGACTTAAATTTCAACTTTTTGAGTGTTCGTCTTCATATTTGTTGTGGTTTAATTCATTCATTTGGTCATTCATTTCATTGCATTGAGAAAAATTCAAAAAAAATAGAAAATTGGAAAAATACAAAAAAATTGCATTGTTTGACTTACTAAATTGCATCAATTCTTTCTAAATTTTCCTAATTCATGATTTTTTCATTAGATCTGATATAAAATATAGAAAAATCTATAAAATTAGAAATTTACCTTGCATTTTCATCATTTAATTGCTAGGGTTTTGTGGAAATTTTGACAATGTTATATCACCTAGTAATTCCAAAATCTAGGGTTTGTAGGCAAAATCTTTTATCATATTTTTCTACTTATTTTAGTGGCTCAATAAAATTTTCATTTGGATTTAGTCTTGAATTTTAGTGTGAATTTGCATTTAGATTTAAAATATTTGCATTTTTACATAGAAAATTTCAACAAAAACTAGCAATTTTGATGCATTTTCATTAAATTTGCAACAGCATTTTGCATGTTAAGGATTGAAAATTATTTTCATATCTGAGATTAAGTAAATTTCATTATTAATTAAACTTCAAAGTATTCACATAGAATTTTGTTCTAAGATCGCAAACCTAGGGCTTCAAAAACAACAATTTTCACTAAAATCGGCCTTATCGACTCTCTAAATTTGCACTATATGTGTGTTGTGAAGGATATTTTTGTATTAATTTTTTGTTATCAGGGTAATAATTTTCTTCCTCTTAGAAAAAGCTTCACAACACCCTGTTAATGGGCTTTTGTAGTGAAAATTCGGTGAAAAACTACACATTTTGGCTATTTTGGCCCTAGAGTTTGACCTAGTTTGCATTCCAAGCGTGTTGTGATCAATTTTATGGATTGAGGTGACTAATATTATTGATATTCTCTGATATACCTCCTAAAATTATTTACAACACCTTCTTTACTAGGTCTTGGAATTGAAAAATCGTGAAAAATAGCTTATTTTTGCTATATTTTTACTAGGGTTTGACCTTAAGTGGCACTTAAAGCGTGTTGTGTTAGATATTTTGGCACCAATTGGCTTTTATTACTGATATTATTTGTTTTCCATCATCATTTTCCACACAACACCCTTTGTTATGCTCTTTTGCATTGAATGTTGGTGAAAAAAGTGCCTATTTTGACATATTTTCACTATATTTTGACTTGGCATTTTCTTGGATTTACATCAAGAGTGTGTTGAAAGTGATTATATTTCTATTTTAGACTGATATTAGGCATATAACTTTCTTCCCTTCACTAAATTCCTTACAACATCCCTTGTTTCATTCATTGGCATTGAAAAGAATACAAAAACTTAAGCATTTTGGCCGTCAATCGTATCCTTCTCCTAGGATTTGTTCTCTTGGTTTGTGCAGTGTGTGTTGTATGATTTTTATATAACCTTTATGATATGTTGTCTTAAAAACAATATCCCTTTGAGAAGAAGCAAAATATTAATGGAATCTAGTGCTCTTGATGAAGTTGGTACTTTGGACACCTTCTTTACAAAGGGAGACAATCAAATTGGGCAAGATACTATACATCCTCCAACCTCAATGGAAGAACAAACTTTTCATGATGTTGATAATACTATTGAGGTAACAGGATATGTATCTAATGAGCAAATAGAGAATTTGGATAAAGACCTAGCTGAATTTCAATCATTCATGAAAAATGAGAGAATAATTGAAGAAGTCGTTCCTACAATTCATAATATAAGAGAATTGATAAAAGGACAAGATGGCGTTAATGCACTTCATGGTCTAGCACATATTATACAAACCAATATCATGCCAGTAACCAAATGTGCGCAAGTGATAAATAACACTTTATCACCATCTCATACTCAAGTCTCCATACCTATACCAAATATAGGAGTATCCGCCTTTACATCAACAATCTTAACAACTAATGCGTATGCCTGTAGTAATGCTACCACTGGTATTGGAGTATCTAATGGCACTAATTACAAAGTTGTGGGATTTAATTATCAGAATTTGATTCCTAAAGGGACATCTTCTATGAATAATTGTTCTCAATCTCCTATCTATTCCACTTATTTCCAACTACCTATTACATACTCGCAGCCATCTTCCACATATCAATATGGCCAACTACCGTTAACTTATTCTTAGCCTCTACCTATTGTATCTCAAACTCAATCACCTCCTCACCTTGGTTCTAAATCCTCACAACAAACCACATCTCCCAATGATGCCATCCTAAACCAACTTTTATAGGGCATGACTACTTTACAACAAAAGGTAACAAACTTGACAAATTCTTCACAGCCTAGTCTACCAACATATCATGCCTGTAATCCGTTATCCTATGCAATCTTGAGAACTCCTATGCCTGAGAGGTTCGAGAGCTCCAAGATCTAATATGAAGACCCTAGAGGTAAGTATCTCTAATCTTTTATTTCTCTCATGATGTGCTTCCCCTGTGATGTGTTATATGTTGTCTAGGCCTCCTAGGATGACCCTGGAATCTCCCGTAAGGTCTGGGATACCAAGAGACCGCCTCTATTGCGACCTTCTTCTATTTGTATCATCATTCTTTGAAATTGCCTCTCTCTAATTTCATTATTGTGTTGTGTCTTATTTGACTTAGCATCGTGGTTGGTGACTTGGGGGCACCCTCCTACGTGACTGTCCCTAAGACACTTGTTTCTCCTCTCTTATTTATTGTTTCCCTTCCTCAAGTGTTTCCACCTAGCGAGCGGATGACGACAAACATTTATACTGATGTGGACCTAGTGTCCCTTTTGAGAGCGATCAACAAATGGACTTAGTTCCTAATATGACAATGGCGTTGTATATCTTATCCGACGCTTGGCTAGTGGAAAAACTCGTGCTTTTCGCATAGTGAATTTTATGATGTTTCTATTGCATTTACAAACCTTAACAATTCTGCTGCTCCATGCACCTTTATTTGCCTTTGAATCTAGCCTTGGCAGTACTCGATTCGGAGAGCTTCGTGATATAGCCCCTGGTTATCCTTAAATTTTGAATTTGTTGTACAACCTTGGCTCTTTGTGTGGTTAATCATATGCATTGATGTTGTTGTTTATCATGATGTTGTAGACACTAACATGTTTCTTGCAGGGATGTATTTGTGGGAACATTTGGCGATCGTAAAGCACATGTCACCTCTGGGGGGCATGGACTTTGCGAAAGTTAGTGTACCCTTGTGTGTTTTCTTCCTACCTTAATGTGCTTGATATTGATAACTGATATCAACCACCTTAAGGTGGAGGCATATAAAGTAAGTTGTCTATTATAGATGTTAGCAATGTGTTTGACCTCAGATGCAAAGACTTGCACCCCAGAGTAGTGCATCGTGCATCCTGAGTTTGTTTGCAATCAAACAATCAATCATGTAAGCCCTCTGCCGAGGTGGGATATCAAGCATATCTTTTTTCTTAATCCCTTTATAGAGGTGGGGATGGTGTATTTCTCAGAGTAGATTGCATCATCCTGTCATTTTCAAAAGTCCTCTGTGGAGGTGGGGAGTGGTTCTATGACTAACTCAACCCTTAAGTGTGTTTTCAGTGATTGTTGTGGTAAAGCCTAATCGTCAGTGTGTGCCTATAATGTGCCTGAGATGGTTATGAGCCTAGAAATAGGGAACACACTATCACTTGTCTACCGTGTTTTCTTTGTGTCTTCAAGAGTGTGTGTTTTGGCATGCTTGTTTTGTGTGGTGTGTTTGTTGCCCCATATGTAGAGACAAACACCTTTGAGTAGTGCTTCATGCATTTTGGGAGGTTTTGCATGTATTGTGTGTGTGTTGCCCCATATATAGAGACCAGTGCCCCTGAGTAGTGCTTCGTGTATTATGGGATGTTTGTTTACTTTCCAGTACTTGCATTTGCATTTCATATATATGAGAAAAAGAAAAGAAAATATATCATTTCTATCTTCCATGCATTAATGTATCTTCTATGCATTGACTGTCTGCTCCATGTTCTGTGTGACTGTAACTGTCTTCTCTGTGTTTTGCGTGCCTGTTACTGTCTTTTATGCGATTGGCGTGTTTTCTCTGTGCTTGGTGTGTTTGTTGTGTTTGTGACCTTACTTTAATGCATGTATGGGCCTCGTGTTCATACACACATTAAAGTGGGGGCTAAATGTAACATCAGAAAATGTCCCCTTGGGGGCTTTTCCCTCATAAGGTTTAGCTCTCAGGTCTTTAGAATGCATTTACGACATTTTAGTTCATATTTTGTCATCCCGATGGAATGAGACCTAAGTCCCATGGCAAATAGGACCTAGGTGGACCCCTTGAGCTATACCCTGCCCAAAATAGGGGGGAGGACTCCTACCCTATTTTGCGGCAGCTCCAATTTCTGGGTGTCGGTTTACGACCATTAGTTGGTTATTTTTCCGACACAGTAAAGTTTGATTTTTAAACTCTTGGTGGGAGTGCTCGTAGGTGCATATATAAGCATGTGTAGGCATTCATTTATAAACTAGATTTGAATTAGATGATCATTGTGAACTCTAGGCATTCTCAAGGTGATTCAAGGATTTCTATTGTGTTGTAAGAGCAAACTTGTATGTTTTGTACATTGATATTTGCATATTTGAGCTTCAATCTCCTCATGGCATGAAGAGCATTTTCCTCCACGAGAGCTTCACTACAAGTTGACTTATCATTGTGTTTTTATCATTGATTCCTTTGGTTTTTGGCCTCTGCCTCACAAGGGCACGCCCTCTTTATCTGACAATGGTGTTGGGAGACTTAAGTGTCCTCCAGGGTTTGACTGAGGCAAACCTCTAAACACCACAACTCTCAAACCAAGTCTTGTTATTGCAGGTTACAGGTGTCACATTTGGGAAAAGTGGAGTTGCATGGAGGCTTGGCAGACATCAGGGATTCAGGATCTGAAGAAAAGTCAAACAAAGGAGCACTTCCAGGACTAGGGAACCCGCAACAGTGTCCTCTGTAAATAGATTTCAGGAAATAGAAGTTACAAGGTTGATTAGTGCCAGAAGGAGGTCCAGATTCCCTGAAAAAGAAGGTACCTTGGACTTGGGTGCCCGCACCTTAGTCCCTAACTATTTTGCCTCGGAACCCCGAAAACAAGTATTGTGTGATTTGTTATTTTACTCCCGTCTACATGAGCTTTTTCCATTATTCGTCAATTTGTTGTCGTATTTGCATAATTAGGGTTTTAATGGTTAATTAGACATAAGAGAAGGTAAAATTGATAGTTAATTCCCTAATCCAAGTTTCCCTTCATTTGCAAGTGACCTAGGGTATGATAGTGCTCACCACTCGACCCTAGAACCTTCAATGTTAGGGTGAAAGGAGGATTCAACATCTAAACAACAAAAGATCAACAAATCTAATTTTACCCTAAACAAAAACATTATGTGGTTAGGACACATTCCAGTGGCCACCTAGATCAGAGACCATTTGAGAAGAATTGGGAACATTCAAGCTCAAAATGTTGCACTCTAGGGTTACTTTAAAATATTTGAGGAGAAGATAAATGCTAGGGAAAGGATCCCTAAGAAATTTGTGGAGAAATACAAAGATGATATACTCTTTATGGTATGAAAAGATGGATGTTACATGGAGGCAGTAGAACCCAGGACAGTCTAGATTCTAGAAATGGGATATGAAGTGTTTGAAAATATCCTTGTAGGTCTTGCAGACCTAATGTTGAGCAAGCCTAAAGACACCTCTGAAGAAAGTCTTGGAACCTATGAAGAAAAATCTAATGAGGTGCATCTTAAGCACAAAGAGAGAGACATCAAGAAGAATGTTGAAGAAATGAAGTCTAGAGTCAAAGAAATGCTGGCACAAAAGGGGCCTATAGAGATATCCAAGGGTACTTCTAAACCTAAAAGAGAATCACCAAGTATTAGAAGGTCAACAAGGATTGCTAATCCCTCTGATGCCACTCCTAATACCTCTGGACCCATGCCTACAGCCAATCTTGAGAAGAATGAAGCAATCAGTGTTTCTGAACCTGCAAAGAAGAGAAGAGTAAAGGGAAAAGTAGTGACAAAGGGTTATGTCACGCATAATGTCATTAAGGAAGAAGAGTAAGAAGAAGAAGGACCCAAACTGATCCGAAAGAAAAGAGAGACCCTTTCCTCTGAAGAAGAGACACAAATTAAAAGGACAAAGATTGATATTGTTACAGAAGACGAAGAAGATATTGAGAAAGATAAAGATGGCTTTATTCTCAAGAAAAGAGAAGTCATATCTAGTGAAGAAGGCCAAACTTTAGGAAAAAGTAAGAAAAGAAAGGAAGGTGAAGCTACAAATAAGGGAAAGGGCAAGAAAGAGAAATTAGAAAAATCTTGTCTTCCCCCTCTACATTTGGAAGCCACAATTAATGATATAACTGAGTATGGCAATCTGAAGCAGGTAGCTGAGTTGTATGATGAAAGGTCAGCAAAAGATCAATCAATGGTTGAAACAGCGATTATCAGGTACATGGATGCATTCAATGTTGCATTAATAGAAATAATTGACAATCTACCTGATAGTCTTGCTGATGTAATGACAAAAAGAAGAGATGATGCCATGAACAAGGACATTAAAATAAAAAATAAGGCACTTGAGGAGATTTGTCCTACAATTTCTAAACAAGACAAGATTAAGGCTATACAGAGGTTAGCCAAGGAATTCGGGACAAAAAGAAGACTAAATACCTTAATGCCAAATGATAAAGATGAAATAGAAAGATTGAAAAAGGACACATTGAAAATAACTACAAGTGTTCTTGAAGAACTACAGATTGCTACAATTGAAGAATGCTCTTCTAAAGAAGATGGAAATGATAAAGATTAGACTCAAAAAAATAATGAAAAAGGTGAAACCAGTGCAAAACCACATGGGTTAACTAAAGAAAATTTTCCATCACCAATAGCAGAAATCAATGCAGAAGATCTGAATATGGTTAGCCCTCCAAAGAACATAGAAATTGCTAATGAACAAAGGGAGTTTCCAAAAGAAAGGTCAGATCGTGATGAGGAAGAACAAAGAGAGGCAATTGTTGATCAAATTGCTAACATTGTGGATAATGCCTTTATCCCGGTGAGTGTTGAAGAAGAAGTACATGATGGAAGCCAACCTCTAAAGACCTTTGATTCTAGATTAACATCTGAAGAGGAGAAAAAGGATAATGTTGGTGAAGGCTCTGGATTTTCCTTGATAGACTCCATTAGAGAGTTCTTGGCAAAGCAAAGACAAATCCAAACCATGTCTTCATCACAACTATTGCAGGTACAATCCTTGGATGGATAGATTAACTTGTCCAGCATATCTCCTTTTCAAAATCTTTAGTTGGGGACAATATTTCAACCGTCTGCACAGGAAGAAATCCTAGAGTCTCATATAGTTCAGAAAATGATCTTATGGGAGAGGTCATGGAAATTTTTGAAAAGTTACTGCCTGGTGCTAAAAGAGATGTTTCTCTAGCCCCTGCATTGCAAATGAAGAAATCAATGGAAGTTGTCAACAATCACTTTGAATCTTTTGAAGTAGTAGAGAAGAAAGAGAAGAAATAAATAACAAGAGGTTAGTAGAATTGACAGCTAAGTGCTCCAAGGCACACATTTTGCTAGACAATAGTATGAAAAGTATTCACAATGCATTAAGTGATTCCAATGCTTTATATCAATTTTATTTATCCTGGCCCATAACTACTAAAGAAATAAAAGACAAAATTGAAGGCCTTGAGATGCAATTGCTAAAAATATCCAGAACCTATGACCCCTTGAAAGATAATGGAGATCTAAGAGCAAAAGCAGAGAAGACTCATTCCATAATAAAGAAATTGCAAAGCTAAAAGGAGTCGATAAAAGATCAAATGGGTTAGATGAGAGAGATAGTAAGCTTTTAAATGGCTTCTTTGATTGGCATGTTAAAAGAGGTTAATAAGGTTGGAAAGTTGACTGATGCCCCTGCAACAGTAGATAAAGTAGAAGAATTACTCTTGCAGATAAATGGACAAATACAGATATAATAGCAAAGGTCCATTGGGAATCAGTTGTGATCTAGTTAAAGAACATCTACAAAGATATCCTTCCTATAAATCAGTAAGTTTCTAATCTCTTGTACATATATAGATGGCTAGAAGGAAACAATTTTGATATTTTAGTATAGAAACAAGATAGTAAGGGGGAGTGGCATGTAAAGAAAAGTTAAAGAAGTTTTTGATTTGGAATTAGTCCCTTTGCCATTGATGTCAAAGGGGGAGAGAAAGCAATGTGAAAAAAATGCTTTGGGAGAGAGAGTAAGACGTGTAAAAGAAAGGGGGAGAGAAAGTTTGTGGCAGAGTTTTGTCTTGATGGTTTTTCACATTATATGTTGTCATCAATGACAAAGGGGGAGATTTTTGAAAGTATGGACAGTTCCTGCAAGTAGTGTTGTCGTTGATGTCAAAATGTTAGTCTAGTGTTGACATTGGTGTCAATTGGTTGAGCAAAGATAAGGATAAAGGTTCGATTCAAAGGGTAAAGATACAGTGGTCTGGAGATTAGCAAAGCCAATACCATCACAGGACAGAGACAGTAATAACAAAGGAAAATGGTACGGTGATCTGAAAGTGATAACCAGGCATACAAATAAAGAGACAGGTGTATAGATTAGTTTGATTGATAATTTTGTAAGAGGGCTTGATCCTCTTCCTCACAAGATGACTTTACTCTTCATAGAAGACTACTATGCAAGAAGACTTGATCCGGTAAGAAGATATGTTATGAAATTTACTAAGTGTCAATCTGGCAAAACTAAGCCACAGAGTTCCGGTAATTTGGTCCGCATTTCTTTGGCATGAAATATCTTTCTTTGTGGTTGTAAGGTGTTGATAGTGAATTTTCAAAGAGTCTAGATCCAAAGTTTCAAGTACTGAAGTCCTCTGGAATGAGAGTTAGTGTTGACAGAGTATTGCACTTTGTATAAGCAGTGTAAGTTGACAGTGCCAGTGATGATTTGAGTTACTCCGCATTTCACTGTAAGTGAATGGCTTGTTATGCAGATTTGAGGATAAGATTATGAATGGCTGTAGCATGTATATTTCAAGTTTCAAGCAATTTGGAGGTCTACATACAATTTTGTGAAATGACATATAGTTTATTTTGTTGTTGTCCTGCCAGTGGAGCCGACCTGAAGGTGTTGATGTTGTGCGCAGGGTAAATATGTTTTACAGAGTTAAGTGGGAGCTATTTTAGGTCCATGTCAACCTATTTCAATTTGTTTCAAAGTTTGAATCTTGGCACGAAGCGTGTGAGTGAAGTTTTGGGGATGATAAGTCCTATATGGCATATTTTGCATGTTACATCCAATAAGGCTGACTTAATTGATGTTGTGAAAGAAGCAGATATATATGAAGATTTATTTTTAGTGTTTTGTGTAATGAATGGTATGTGTGTGATCTGAATGATGTGACAAGAGTCTATATATGCGAATTGAGTGAATAAAGAGTATAAGAGTCTGGTATTTCATAATAGTGGGCAGATTACTGTATTTATATTTTGAGCTTCATTAGAATTGTACTTCATGCATATGTTAGATGCAATTGTAAATAGTTCAATCCTAGCAGTGAGCCACCCATTCTCTTCTATCTCTTTCTTTCAAGATAGTGAGTCCTTTAGCAGTGAGCCACCTATAGTGAGCATTCTTGGACAATGAGTCCACCAACTATATCAACCTTAACCAGTTGCTTTATTATAATAAATTATGAGCTAATCCTCATCGTGGTTTTTTCCTTTTTTGGGTTTTCCATGTAAAAATCCTGGTGTTTATGTGTTATGAATTGTGGTTGTATGTTTTATGCTTAATTTCCTTCACTGAAATTGAATATGCTAAATGGATTACAATGTTTGATGTGTAAATGGTTTAACAAAATACTAATTCACCCCCCTCTCAGTATTCTAAGTGTTCAACATTATCTTGAAGAATGGTTTAGAACTTTTAAAATTTCAAAAGGGGATAAAAAGGTAAGGCTTACTATTTTTAGTAACTCTACATTTGAGGTCGGATGGACCCAAAATTTTCCCAAAAGGTGCAGAAATATCAAGTAAACATCTTGGGTGAGGTTCGACTCAAGATCATACCTAAATTGAAAGATATTAAAGTTTCTATTTTTTGAAACTCCTAAAAAAAAATTCAAACTCAGATTTGAGAAAATTATAGGTCCCTAAAATCCTTGAAATTTGTCGTAACTAGAGAATCTTTTTATAGCTTGATAGATCTCTTCACAAGATTTCTAACCCATCAAATGGTTTGTCAATCAAACACCTGGATCAAAAGTTATGACCTCTGGAAGTTAAACCTCCTATTTTGGGAAATGTGAAAACATGTTGGACACTTAAAAGATTTGTAAAGGGGAGAGTTACACATGTTGGTGTGTGATTTGGCACATCACAGGGCATCTTTGATTGGAGATAATTTGGGAGCCACTTTTGGTTGGTTTTTGGCTCATGGTTTTGTAATTATCGTTAACGGTTTACTGTATTGTATCTCCTATATATCAAAAGCTCGAGATGGAGGTTGTGTGTAAGAGTCTTATAGATGTTGAGTTGCCTTCGAATCTCTAGTTGGTTATACTCCTATGAAAGCTTGCTCTGCAAGTATATTGTAATTTTCTTGATTCCTGAATAATATAAAGGGTTTCCCCATGTAATTATTATGTTCTGGTATGATTCCTATTTGTGTTTATTTATGTAACTATTGTAAAGATTTGAAAAGTTTTGCATATCTCTCCCCTCAAGATTAGTTCAGGAAGTTGTTCTGCTACCTTAGCTTCCTTACAAGAATGTTATAACTTTTCTTCATTACCCTGTATGATGTTTGTTTATTGTATGACCCTAAAGGTGTGTTTCTGTTCTTGAGTATGTTGCGGTCTTGATTCTCTTTCCTCGAGAATACCTCTAACCCACTCACCTCTAATTTTTGGGCACATTCGTATGCTTGGATAAGAGAGTTGACTAAAGTTGACCAAGGATTACATTTTGTTTAACTTTGACTAAGTTGTGATGTGACTAAAAGTTTTCTATGACTCGACCTTGTGATGATATCAAGGAGTTTTTTATTGTATTTTGAAATTGACCTCATGATGAAATCAAGGGTTTTGTATGCTTTCTTTGTTTTTATTTTCTCTTTTCCTTTTTTTTTTTTTGGATTTTGATGTATGCAAACTAAATGAATGCAAAATGATTTTTTTTGTTCTTTTTCTGAATGAATAATAAAATGATTTAATTAACTAGGAATTTGAAATATGAATGCAAATTAACGTGAATTTTTCCAAATGCAATCTAAGCTATGTTTTTATGTTTTTCGAGACAATTTTGAATCTTATATAGGAATTGAAAATACTTGAATGAAATCTAATATATGAATTTTAATGAAACTAATTTAAATGATGTTAATCTAATCAACTTAAAATAAATCCTATCAAGGAAATTGCAATACAATGATTACTTTCTCCAAGAGTAAAATGTGATTTAATTAGCTACGAAAACATAACAAACCTAGATTCTTTGGCGCATGAGATTTATACTATCCTCAAAAATCCTTTTATTTGGAAACCACTTTCTCCTCTATAGTAGTGGGGTCTTCCTCTTGGTGGCAGGGACAAAATGAACAATTGATTCGAAATGGCTTGAGCTTTGAGAGCTGAAATTGAGATTAAAAGAGCTTGGGGAGAGCTATGAGTGTTATGAAAACACTATTTGAGCATAATGGCTATAGCTTGGAAGCAAATTGAGAGCATATCAATGCTATAGAAGCTTTAGAAAGTTTGTAAAACCATCCTAAACACAAAATAAAAGGCATGTGTGTCCTGCAATGAGCATAAGAATGCTAATTGAGAAAAAAGCAAAGATTTTCAAATGGCTACAACAATGGATTTACCTCCCCTATTTCTTATGGGAGGGGGGTATTTATAATGTTGAAGAGATCACAAGAGGTGGGATTGATTCAGAAGTTAACTCATTTGATTGAAGAGTTAATAGGCTTGATTGATCAGAGAACTCAATTGATTAGACAATGAACTAAGCTTGATGGCTTATCACTCATGGAGGAAGGAGAGTTAGCATGAGAAAAAGGTGAGATGATAATAGATCAATGGGAGATAATTATGGATGATTGGGAATGAAGAATGAGCTAAGAATAGACTAGGCTTAGTCAGGGTTGAATTTGCATGCAAACTGGAGTCAAGATGGAGCTAATTTGGGCTTGACCTGAATAGGAATTCACATCCAAAATATGACTGGGTTGCCCATTTTGACAAGGCTTGTCACCTCTCAGGATCAAAGGTCACCCCCTAGGGGGACCATGGGTCACCTAGGGGGATCAAGAAGTGACATGGGGTGACCCACAAGGATAGGGTCCTCCAGGTGGTTTTGAGGGCTAGAAATGGTCAAAAGGGGTTGAGGATGACATCTGAATCAGGAGATTGACTTGAAGATAGAGGGAAAGTAGGTCGCCCTTGTAGTAGGTAGGTCACCCCTGGGTCAAAAATAAATTCAAAAATCTACACAAAAGAGGGAAAAACCCAAAGATAGAGTTCAAAAAGACATTCTAACAGTGAAGGAGCATAACTAGAATCTTGAATCATCACTGGAGATGGTTAGTAACACTCAGAAATGGTCACTTGGTGTCAAACAGACACAGAACACTAGTGCTCACATCCAAGCAACTTCAGTTCTTAGTCACATGAGACACCATCGAATAATGAGATAAACAAAATTACACAAAAATTAACACAAAGGATTGAACATAACATAAAAGCACATGTGGTTATGGGAAAAAAGTTAAGGTATGGCTTAAATGAACCTAGGAAAAATTCTAGACGAGCGAACACCAAAGTGGTCGCAAAATGTAACATCAAATTGCAAGGATATGCAATTTTTGGCATTATAGTCTTACAGGTTTTTATTGTCTAATGTACTTAATTTATAGGTTCTCAATGTAAGAGCTGATTGATGTGCTCTAATACCATGTAAGAGTTGTCTATGATGGTAGCCACCCAAGATCTAAGACTTCATGAAAGCACAAGAGAGATCAAATGAGAGAATAATTATATTCTATCAATGAATGCAAAAAGATTGTTGTTAAAATGTACATGATATGCCTTGCTTATAAAGACAAGGATGAGATGTAGGATGTTGTAGTCATGTGACAAGTGTCTTAATCCTATGACATGAGACAACTAGAGCATAAGATGCCAACTATAGACAACTATCAACATCTAGAAATAACTAGAATGCTTCATAAGTTAGCTTAACTTGTGAACATATGTGAATAGAACTAACTAATGACTAGTTAGATAATGTGACTAATTCACACTACAAGGGATAAACCAGATAGGAAATGACCCTGTTCACACCAACACCCCCTTAAGTACAACTTAGGGAGAAGTAGACAAATGCAAAGATGCAATGATGGATGGGTCCCAGCTACTAGGCCATGTTAGGTACCCATGTACAAACAATTCTCTCATAAATGGAGTAAAGGAGAAAAACTCGTCGGAAAAAACCCTTCTCCAAAATAGAGAAAAACAAAGTGAAAGAAGTGAAAGATGGAAGGACTCAACATGACCCCCCAAGGACTACTTCTATCACAAATATAAAATTAATTACCCCCCATAAGAGAGAAAGAGTGATATGATAGATTCCCCCCATAAAGAAGTAGCTCATGTGCCAAAGAATGCTTGAAGACATAATACAATCCACTGTCTACAAACAACATTTCTCCCGTTGGGAAGAAACAAGTCCAATGGTCAATACAGAAGCAACTCCCAAAACATGAATGAAAAAGGAATCTAAATCAATATGTGTGCCTCAAAATACAACTCTAATGTTCTCATGTTGGAAAATGATGTCTTCTCCAAATCAGGAATGCAATGCCCAATCAAAGAAGTAATACCAAGAGAGGAAGAATAATGAACTACATCTAAAAACACTGAAGATGGGATGACATCATTGTCATCAAAGAGGAGAGTTAACCCCTCAAATGTGTCATCCAAATCATCAATGTGAGACTCCATAAACAAAGATGATATGTCTGCAAAATAGGAATCCCAATGAGGTGGATCAGGAAGACTAAAATGATCCTACTGCAAAGAATTACTGGAAGCTCTCAAAGAAGCATCTTTAAACTTTGATGTAGCAATAGGTGATAGTGGAGAAATGATCTCAATAGGAGGAGAAGACATCTCAACAAGGAATTGAAAAACATGATGTGATAAATGAGGACACCTCTCTTTCTCATGTTGATTACTCCCACAATATCCGTAGTTTGATTTATGCGGATGATAGAAGCCCATCTCCTTAAATGATTAGAGATCAAAACTCACAAGATTACCCTCAAATTTTATTCATTCAAAGAGATCACCACAAGAAAAAAAATTATAGTGGGACTTTATAGTTAGTCTAATTATAGTTTCCACAAGCCAAAATAGCAATGTGGTCTTTGATTTTGGTACAATGCAAAAGCCAAAAATGGGCTATAACTGAGAGTAGAATTTCTAAGAAAAACTAGATCAAAATGATTGAAGATCTCGAAAGTACTCAAAAAATTATGCACTTTCAAAAAGAATTTCACCAAAAAATGTTACAATATGAGCCCAAACGAATCCTTTGAAGCTCTTAAAATGAGTACTACTCAGGTACAATGATGAAAAACTATAATTTCTAGAAAATCCAAGCACCAAAATCAAATTTTGATTCCACCACTGAGAAGCTTCTAAAATTCTAGCCTAAGTCAAAAAAAATTATCACAAAAAGAAGCTTGGATGAATGAGATATGGGCCTACGAAGTTCAACTGTTGAAACCAAGATGCCAATGGAGGGGGCTCTAAAAAGCAAAAAATATGGCCACCAAATTTGGTAAAACTGTTGCCAAATCTAGAGGTCTACTAAATATAGTTGTTGCCAAATAAATTAGACCTTCACCAGATGTAGAAATCTGCTAGCTGAATTTGGGACTCCACTAACTTTATATTCAGTCCAATTACAATTGCCACAAGCCAAAATAGCAAAGTGGTCTTTGATTTTGGTACAATGTAAAAGCAAAAAATGGGCTAAAGTAAAAGTATAATTTTTGAGAAAAACTAGATTAAAATGATTGAAGATCTGGAAAGTATTCAAAAAATTATGCACTTTCAAAAAGAATTTCACAAAAAAATGTTACTGTATGAGCCCAAATGAAGCCTTTGAAGTTCTAAAATGAGAACTGCTCAGGTACAGTGATGAAAAACTATAATTTTTAGAAAATCCTATTGAGTGCAGAGAATACTGAGAGGGGGGGTGAATCAATATCTTTACAACATTTTCATTTACACATTCACTTATCCATTTACCAAATTCTATAACATGAAAATAAAGCAAATATAAGAAGAGCAGCCACAAATTCATAACACATAGACACTAGGATTTTATGTGGAAAACCTAAAAAAGAGAAAAACCACGGTGAGTGTTAGCTCACAATATATTATGATAACAATACCAAATTACATAAGGCTCACTACCATGGGGCTCACTGCCCAAAGAAATGCTCACTGCGGTGGACACACTGTCCAAGTGGGCTCACTGCAAGGAGTTGATTGCTACAAATGCATCAACAAAATATTGGGGTGTAGTTCCATTTACAGCTCAATATACAAATTCAAAAGTCTTCATAATGTCTACTCTTCTTTCTCTGCTCTGCTCTACATAAACTCTGCTCTTCTGCCCTAACTATCTTTTTCTGGTCACAGCTCTGCTTTAGATCGCATACACATTGAATTCGTACACATCACATCATCTATCACACATTCAACACCAAAATCCATCAAGTATATATATCTGCTACAAGGTTTATCTCATAATTAGGTCTACAAGCCAAATATGAACCATGTATACAAATGTTATATCTTGTCAGCTTGAACTTGTGCACAATCTGCAATGCAGACCCTGACAAGCATTCAATAGTCTTCATATAAGTCGGCACCAATCATTCAACCACTTAGATTGATTGTTCAAACAATATATATTCTCTGCATAAAGATCTAACAAGCTTGTCAGCTTGTCACTTAAGAACATGCTTGACTAATCCATCTGACAAATCATAACTTTCAATGCAGACCATGAGACTCAAAGATTCATAACCAGCATTCATTCTGGTCTTCTTATTATACCTTCAGAACTATAGGACAAAATATGTAATAGCAGAGGAATGCGGACCCTTTTACTCTGGTACTGTATATTGTTCCTGACTTAACTGTGTCCACCTAGACTTAGACCAATCACAACTTAACTTCTGGAAGTCATCAGGACTTACAATCTTGAACATGGCACCTTCAAACAATTCTAAATAACATACATGAACCACATACCTTGACCATCAACTGTGGAGGAATACTATCACAAACACTGTCATTTACACTATGTAATGTATGTTGTTCATACTTAGTCATTTATCCTTCCAAAGTAAATTCTCTTTGCCATGCTGGTGGAATTTCATTTATTTGTTGCCATCAATGACAGCATTCAATCATTTATCAGAGTAGTGTCTCTTGCCACTTGTTCATCACCAACTGAAACTTTCTTTCTTTTCTTCTCTTCTGTTGCCTTTTATTTCTCTATTTCAGTTGTGGCTTTTGTAGAGGATGAGGTCCTTATTCCTTTTCTGGGGCTAGATGCTGGTTTTTCCATTTCAAATCTCTCATATTTCCTTTCAGGAGTGTTTGATGTCCATTCTACCAAAGCACTTATGGATTTTGATCTTCATGCTTTGGTGTTGGCCTTACTTGTTCATCTGATGTCATCTCTGATTGCTCATGATCCATAGATAATTCTATGAATGTCCCAAATTTGTCTTCTTTGAGATCTTTCAGTTTGCTCAGCAGTACATCAGATAATTCAATCAAAACATCTTCTGCAACTTCATATCCTAATGCAGGAACCCATACAGTTCTTGGTTCCATAGCCTCCATGAAGCATTTGTCTTTGTCAACCATGAATACAATGTCCTTTTCATACTTCATCACTATATTTTCAGGTATCCGGACTCTACATGACATTTTCTTTTGAAAGTTCTCGAAGTATCTCCATAGGATTTCATTCTGCTTGTCTGTATTTCCCAACTTTGTAGGTGATTTCTTATTTGAGTGGCTACTGGTGTATGATCAAACCAGATAGTGTTTCCAAGGCCAGGTAGCTCTTTCAGAAAATAGAAGAGTAGACAAGTGATCAGTGCTCCATATTTGAAAGGATGACCTATCTCTTTTGTTCTTTTCAAGTTCTCCATTAGTTCACTCCGAAGCAATTCACTTAGGTCATAATCTGTGTTGTTTTTTATCATGTCATATGCTATGTATATGGCTAGTGCAGACACAGAATTTTCTTTGCTGGAAAGGAATATCTTATATCCAATAATCATTGATGCAAATCTGACAGCCAGATCCTTAATATCATTTATCGTAAGGGCATTTTTGTCAAAATTGGCTCCTATTAGCTACATTACGACATTGTTCTTCATTTTCTTTGCACTTGGAACCCTTTCGAAGGAGCTCATACCAGTTACAGCTTTGATAGCTTCTTTAGTTATCATATAGGGTTCATCAAGCCATAGAAACTCATCATGAATCCTGCTTAGAATAAGTTTAACCCATGCATCATTCAGGATTGCAAGAAAATCCAACTAGGTGTCGAAATTATTCTCTCCTAGAACTTTGTATTCATCTTTTAACACAATATCCACAGTAGTCAGTTCATCCAAGTATAGTTTACCTAGATTCATGTGATCATATTCCTCTAGTTTGACATGAATGTATGCTCTAACATCTTCCTTATGCATAACTCCATGTGGAGTAATTGAAAATGCCACAATAGGATCTTTTTCCAATGATTTAAAGAAATGTTTCTCAAACTTGGGGTGAGGCTTTTCTGTTGTCTCGATTTCTTGAGGAGTAAACATTTTCCCAGAATAATTCAAACTTCACAGTAAGGTTTTCAAGCTGTAAATACCTTTTCTGTTGACTTAGGGTTTTTCTTCGCTTGAGATCGACTTGATTTGAATCACTTTGGAAATTTCTCTAGACACTTAGATTCTTGCTTTGTTTCGCCTTAGATACTTGGAAGTTTGAATGTATAATGAATTTTCCATTGAATGAGCCTCTTTTTAATCCTTTATCTATCTTGACCTAATCACCATAAATGCCCCTATTCAAAAACTATCAAACATGTCTCTGCAGAATGTAGTCTATTTGGATTGCTCTGCAATGTTGTACTTGAACCTTTTTCACCAAAATTTCTTTCGAGAGATCTGTCACATGCATCTTTACAACATATCTTTGTGCCAAATCTCAGCACTATCAATCTGGCTAGGGGATTAAGATTTTCATTGTAGCTCCGCTTGAGCCAGAGCTCACCATCTACTTCCCTAAGGAAGTATCTGTACCAGAAACTAGTGCAGATGCATCCCTGATATTATCAACATCTTTCTTAATCCAGACCTTCCTCATTTTCTTCTTGATTTCCACTGGATCAATCTTGTTCTTGCCTTTATTTTCTCTCTTCTTTGTTTTTCTCTTCTTTGTAGGATGGTCTCTCTTCTCAATCTTGCTTCTGCATAATCTTGCAACATGTCCAAACTTATTGCAATTGTAACATATCACATTTATTTGTCCTTGATTTTTTCTATTGATTGAATTTGATCTACATTGATTAGCCATATGTCCAAATCTATTGCATTCAAAACACTTTCGATTGAATGATTGATTATTCCTTGCATTGTAAAAACTATTCCTTTCCAGACTTCTACATTCATTTGATTTATGACCAATTTTCTTGCAATTGAAACATTGACCAGAGAATGATGGAATCTTCTGATTCATTCTACTCCTACACTAAGTAGCCTTATGACCAAACTTATTATAATTAAAATAGTGGTCATTGAAAGATGGGTGCCTTTGAGCATTTGGCTATCTGACCAGAGCTCTTCTAGGTCTTCTTCTTTGATTCCTGAGCTGGTTGCCTTTGTTTTGCTTCAACCTAGTGTTTACTTGACCTAATTTTGAACTTTCTCCTTTCTCAAATCCTAAGCCTTTCTTGTCATCTGAACTTTTCTGGCTTTCAATCAATTCCTCAAGCTTTGTAGAGCTTATTTTAAACTTTTCTTCATAACTCTTAGCCTTCTCTTAATTTGATTTCAGGTTCTCAACTTATTTTTCAAGTTTAGCACATTCTTCTAACTTGCTTTTGACCATCAGATTTAGATCTTCTTCTGCTTTAGCTCTTTCTATAACTTCCATTTTCAAATCATCCAAGGTTTCATTTGTTGATATCAATTGTTCACTAACCTCTTTGTATTTTTCTTTGAATTTATTGACTTGTTCTTTCAGCTTTAGAATGCATTCATCAGCTTCTTGTATGTTATCCTTCAGAACCCTGATTTCTGCTTCAAATTTTTCAAGATCAATAAGAGTTGCTTCTAGTTCAACATTGTTTTCATATGAGAAATTTCTAAATCTTCTGGCTACCATGAGTGAACTCTCTCAGATCTTCCTCAAGCTATTAGGCTTCTTCCAAGGAACCAAGCTCTGATACCAATTGTTGAGTGCAAAGAATACTGAGAGGGGGGTGAATCAGTATTCTTAGAACCTTTTCATTTACACATTCACTTATCCATTTACCAAATTCTATAACATTAAAGTAAAGTAAACATGAGAAGAGCAGCTACAAATTCATAACACATAGACACCAGGATTTTATGTGGAAAACCCAAAAAAGGAGAAAAACTATAGTGAGTGTTAGCTCACAATATATTATGATAAAAATACTGAATTACATAAGGCTCACTGCCATGGGGCTCACTGCCCAAGGAAATGCTCACTGCAGGTGGACTCACTGTCCACATAGAAAGAAAGATAGAAGATAGAAGAAGGATTGGCTCACTGCTAGGAGATGACTACTACAAATGCATCAACAGAATGCTAGAGTGCAATTCCATTTACAGCTCAATATATAGATTCAAAAGTCTTCATAATGTCTGCTCTACTCTACATAAACTTTGCTCTTCTACCCTAACTATCTTTTTCTGGTCACGTCTTTGATTTAGATCTCATACACATTGAATTCGCACACATCACATCATCTATCACACATTCAACACCGAAATCCATCGAGTATATATATCTGCTGCAAGGTTTATCTCATAATTAGGTCGGTAAGCCAAATATGAACCGTGTATACAAATGTTATATCTTGTCGGCTTGAACTTGTGCACAATCTGCAATGTGGACCCGAACAATCATTCAATAGTCTTTATATAAATTGGCCCCAATCATTCAACCACTTAGATTGATTATTTAAACAATATATCTTCTCCGCATAAAGATCTAACAAGCCTGTCAGCTTGTCACTTAAGAACATGCTTGACTAATTCATCTGACACATCATAACTTTCACTACAGACCATATGAGACTCAAAGATTCATAACCAGTATTCATTCTGGTCTTCTTATTATACCTTCATAACCGCAGGACAAAATATGCAATAGTGAAGGAATGTGAACCCTTTACTCTGGTACTATATATTATTCTTGACTTAACTGTGTTCACCCTGACTTAGACCAATCACAACTTAACTTACGGAAGTCATCAGGACTTGCAATCTTGAACATGGCACCTTTAAACAATTATGAATAACATACCTGAACCGCATACCTTGACCATCAACTATGGAGGAATACTATCACAAACACTGTCATTTACACTATGTAATGTATGTTGTTCATACTTAGCCATTTATCCTTCTGGAGTAAAGTCTCTTTGCCATGCTAGTGGAATCTCCTTTCTTTGTTGCCATCAATGACAACATTCAATCATTTATCAGAGCAGTGTCTCTTGCCAATAAATCCAGGCACCAAAATTAAAATCTGATTCTACCACCGTGAAGCTTGTGAAATTCTAGCCTAAGTCAAAAAAAATTCTCACAAAAAGGAGCTCAGATGACTGAGATACGGGCCTATGAAGTTTAGTTTTTGAAACTAAAATGCCAATGGCGGAGGGTCTGAAAAAGCAAAAAAAAAACATTCCGCCAAATTTGGTGGACTGTCACCAAATATGGAAGTCTACTAAATGTAGTTTTCACCAAATAAATTAGACCTTCACCAAATGTAGAAATCTGCTAACTAAATTTGGAACTCCTCTAACTTGGAGGCTCTGCCAAATACTTACTAAATTTGGTAGGATCACCAAAAAACTTGCTAAATCTAGAGAGACTGGCAGAATGCATATCAAATTTGGTGGATCTAGTTCACTGGCTGGGTTTGGATCTGAACATTTTGATGTAGATCTGAAGGGTTTTTTTGCAGAGTTTTTTTTAATATATATTTTTTTATTTTAAAAAGGATATTAAAAAAATTAAATCCTTGAAGCCATGCCCAAGGGGTCGAGCCTCCTACAACAGTCGTAGACCCCAAAGGACTTGCGTAGGGATTTAACCCCTCCGCATGGCCCAAGGTGGTCGCAGGGGCCCCTGCAGTGGTAGTAGGGTCGGCAAGTACCCATTGTACCTTGTGGGTACGGCATGCCATGCCTGCACAGGCTGCCCAAATATATTTTTTTATTTTTATTTTTTTAATTCTGAAAAAAAAATAGAATATATAATTTGTATTTATCTGTACCACCTACGCTTGTAGAGATTCTGATGACATAGGGAATATTCTCTGTAAGATTCTGTATAGATAGTGAAGGAGAGCAATTTTTTTTCCCGATGGCCCCAAGCAAAGTTATTCAATTGTGACGAATTGACATTCAATCTTAGGATTTTTGGGCCTTCTAAGCATGATAGCAGGGTCAGATTTGACCTAAATTGCTCTGAAAAATTAGTATCATGCCCACATTTCCCATGCGGTCACAACACGCATCACACGTGTCATGTCCAAATTTCTCGTGTGATCATGACACGAAATATAAAAAAAATTTCACACTTCCCTAGAAACCCCCTTGCATGCGTAAGCGTGCTCGGTGGCATACTATTAAGGCATAAACAAAATAGTTGCAAAGTGGGGTAATATGCACACGTGCGCATACCAATCACGAGAAGGCCATCAAGGGGGTCATCGCGACGCTATTAACGTTGCTGATAGGGTTAAACTTTACTAACCTAACCAAACCCTAAATTTTGAGAAAATCCGGCAACATAACACCTCACGGGTGTGAGTAGGGTTTACTATACAAACACTAAATTTGATCAAGAGGTTTCCTAATTGGGGTTAATACATTTCTTACATCTCACTAATTACATTGGAATATAGTTGATTAAGTTGATTGAACATTTTTCAACAAAGTTTGATCTTTTGTTCTCCTTCACATTTTTTAAAATTTAATATTAATTTGTTCTCCTTCACGTTTTCTAATTTTAAACATTTTTCAACAAAGCCGGAACATTTGTTCTCCTTCACGTTTTCTGAAATTTAATATAAATTTGTTCTTCTTCGCATTTTCTGTAATTTAATATTAATTTGTTCTCCTTCACGTTCTCTATCAATCAGAGTTATCTCTGCATCATTTACATTATTCCTAATTTCTTGGTAGATCAGATCTCGTACACAGGACTTACTAACTTCGTTTGATGAAGTTCACTATGTTTCCCTTCTAGGTTTAAATCAACGCTTGAATTAATTTTGTTAATAAATTGCCCCCAATCATGATTAAAGAAATATTAAATCTTAATTAGTACTCTTAGCCTTATTTTGGAAAAGTCGTGTATTTTCTCCTCTTTGTTTTCTTTTTTATCTTTCTTTCTCTTTTTCTCTCATTTTTCTCATTTTCTCAATTTGTCATTTTCTCGTTGCACAGGTTGAGTCTAAATGTCCACATGAAATGCATATGATGGCTTATGAAAATATAAATACACACACACACACATATATATATATGCATATATATAATATATGCTTATTGTATTTATAACACTAGGTTTTCTTTTATAACTTTAGTGAATTTATTTATTTTTTATTATATATATATATTTATTTATTTATTTTACTTATGAGCATAGTTTATTTTTCTTTGTTATTATTTTTTTTATAGGGAATAAAGTTGAAGCCCTAAATTCTATTTGTATGGCTCCATTGGCTGAGCCCTAATAATATTTTGTTATTTCTATTGGCAGGGTTCATGGCGGGCGGCGGCGGCGCTGATAGGGCAGCGGAGGTTTTGAGTGGGTCGTAGGGGGAAGAGGCGATGACGGTGGTAACGAGTGGTTGCGAAGTATGGTGGCCACGGGAATGTGTGGTGCGCAGGGCAGAGACTACGGAGTGTTCGGAGGGCGATGGAGAGGGGAGCACCGATGGTGGTCGGGACTGTGGAGCCTGCATAGAAGGTGGAGACCGTAGGGTGTTCGGAGGGCAGACTACGCAGAGGGGCCGCGGGGGTTAACGGTTAGCGGGGAGTGTGGGGAGGGGGGTGGAGTGCCCACCCAATGGAGTGTGGGTGGGGATTCCATCCCCCTCCCCACACCCTTGTATTATGAACGGTGGGGGGTTCGAACCCCCTCCCCCACCACACTTGTTTTTTTTATATCCACTATAACAAAAACACAACTATAACAAGAATACAGTCCCTTTAAAAATTATACTCAACATTCTATTTTTATTAATATTTTTCTTTAATTTAAGTTTCATTTATATATATATAGAAAATCCAATTTCACAGTTTATTATCTATTGAATATACACAGACATAAATTCCAATTTCACAGTTTATTCATTATTGAATATACACAAATTATACTATGTAATTATATATATATATAAAATATGAATACATATTACAGTCACACAATTTATATTTAAATTCATCTAATGCACTCATGCATATACTCATAAGTTGTGCAAATTAAAAAATTTCTTTCCTCCTATACACATAAAATTTAATTATTTATAATTTTTTTTATCAAATTTCTACATGGAAAATAACTCATTTTAAATAAATTCATTGGAATATTATTAACATTTGTATTTTTAAGGGAAGAACATTGCAAATAAATAAACACTTCCAAATTCACAATCAACAACAAATTTTCCTTTTTTCATAGAACTAAATTGCAAAATTTCTTGTTTATCTAAAAATTGAATCCACAAAATTACAACTTAACAATTTGATATCCCAATATGACATACAATGAACTAACTTATAAACAACTTTTCTTCAAATCATCCTTTAAATAATTAGCATTTAAACTAACAATTTCTAACTTTCAATACAATGAAAAATGTCCAACACACAAATTCAAGAATATAATTTTACAATCCAAAGGAGAGAGCCAAGTTCTCATTTTTTACAACTAACAATGATAAGATATCCTAAGAAGACCAAGCTCTCTCTCATGAGCCTTAAGAGTAAAGGAAAATAAAATATGAACTCCAAGCACAAGGAGTTTCTCCAACATCACATTAAGCTCCAATGACTGCATATCACAACAAAGGAAGGAAAACCACACATCTTACTCTCCTCCCTACCATAGACCCACAAGAGGGTCACCCCCGAGCTAGGGAGGTCATCCACACACCTAGGGAACTCAAATCCACTTCACAACAAAGCACACAAACATCCCAGAACACAATATTACACCCATGGATATCACAACACACGAATTCAACCAAGGTGAATTCAAATGGGGTAGGAGAGTGGACACACTCAACTCAAGAGTACCACTCCTTCAAAATATCTCAACACAATTTCTCTTATGGCCTCAAGCCAACATGTTTAACAAAATTTCTAAAAGTGTTCATATTTTGGCTCTCAAGCCATGTATCAAATTGCTTAAAACCACATAAAATACCCTTAAGACTTTCAACATCCCAAAACAAGGTAATGACTCCGAGGAGGATCACTCCTCCCCTACCCCACACTTGTTGAGCATTTTCTCCCAAGTGGGAGAGGCTCTTACAACACCCCACAAAATTTTCCCACAATAACAAAATACAATTCAAGAAATTACATCACACACATATGCATCATGCAAGCAACTAAAATACAAGGGGAAGGCCTTAGCCTTGAAATCTAACCTTTAAAATCCCTATTATGGAAGAATTTGATGTAGATCTTCTCCAAATTCCCCTCCAACATAAGCCACCAAACTCCCTCTATCTTTTCTCCCAAATTTAATTTCAAACAATTAAAATTCTCAAAAATTCAACCACCTCTCACCTTATCCCAAGTGGGATTAAAATAAGTCCAACCCATGAGCTTAGAGGAATGGGGAGGTGACACTTGTCACCTCCTCCCTCTTCCTCCCCACTACAAGCATGTCCCAAGGGATGGGTGTTGACACATGTCACTCACCCATCCCCAAGTCTCCCTGACCCCTTACCACATGTCCTCTCTCAACATATGGGAGAGAAAAGGGGAGTTAAAGAAGGAAAGGGTGACACATGTCCCCTTCCTTTCCTCTCAAGAAGGACCACACAACTCCATGGGTACTCTCACCAATTGTGAGAAAGACTTGAAGTCAAGTTCTCCACAATTGGTGGGTCTTGGATTCATCTCCAACCTTGGGAAGTGAAAAGGGATGGGGTTGAGTGTTGGTACCACTCATCCTCTCCCTCCCATGCCTCCAAATTCGTCATTTAACCTTAGTGTGAAGTTAAGGTGACCATATGGAGGTTTGTCAAGAGTTACCCCAGTCAAAAGGGACCCTAAACCCATGGGGTATAACCTAGGGTCAAGTTTAGCCTAGTTAGAGCACCCAGAGTCAAGTTAAAACACATGAAAAGGGTCTCCAAAAAAATTAAAATTTAAAAGTGTAATTCAAAGACAAAAATTCTTACAACACAAATTATAATTCAAATTAAAAGAGGGTAGACTTAACCCAATTGACCACATGCAAAATAATATTACATCTCATCATACACATAGTTGATCTTGGTTCCTCGTGGAACTAGATCGGTTTCGCAATGAATTACAACATCGGGTGTGAGATGATCTCGAGTATCTATGGTTGGTTAGAAATACCTGCGCACTTAGTTGCAAAGTTAATTCCACATATCAATAACATAGCCGAAGCAAATTAAAACATGCACTCGCATAAGATATCACAAGTTCTCTCAAGCCTAAAGGAAATCACATTACAATTTTCTAACTAACATCACCCAATTAGTTTTCCTTTAATATAAAGCATCTATCTAACATCACCCAATTAGTTTTCCTATAATATAAACATCCATCTAACATCACCCAATTTATTTTCTCTTAGTACAAGCATCTATCTAACATCACCCAATTAGTTTTTCTTTAACATAAAGCATCGATCTAACATCACCCAATTAGTTTTCCTATAATATCAACATCTATCTAACATCACCCAATTTATTTTCTCTTAATATAAGCATCTATCTAACATCACCCCATTAGTTTTTTCTTTAATATAATAAAGTCTAAAAGTTCGGGAATCCAGGATCAACAGTCCCACAAGTCTAAAAGTATCAACAACAGTCTGGTAATTAGTCAAATGAACGAGAATGAAAAGGGTAGGCCTCACATCCTCCCCTCCTAAGACTGTACTTCCTTCTAGAAGTCATTAAAAAGGCAAGAATAAAGAGTCCTCAATCTCGCTACATCCTCCCATGTCGCAGTGACTTCATCGTACATGTCCCACTGGACCCTAACTTGGTCCAGCTCTCGAACTCGAAGGCCCAGCATCCGACGAGCCAATATGTGAATTGGCTCCAAAGCCAGCTGACCGTCTGCCTCTACCTGAAGAGCACTCCAATCCAATACGTGAGATAAGTCAGAGATGTAATGTCGTAACACTAAAACATGAAAAATATCGTGGATACGTGACAGGCTAGGTGGCAAGGCTAGACGATAGGCTATAGGTCCTATTCACTCCAAGATCTAAAAGGTCCTACAAACCGAGGTGTGAGCTTAGAGCCCTTTCTGTAACAGATTAGACTCTTGTGCGGTCGCACTCTCAAAAACACTGTCACCCAGTGAGAAGCTCCAATTAGTTCTTTTAGCATCAGAATACTCCTTCTGTCTATCATGTGCCTCCTGAAGTCTCTATCTAATCAGTGTGACCTGCTACTCCATATCCTAAACTATCTCTGGACCAACGGCAACCCTGTCCTCTATCCGATCCCAACTCAATGGTGTCCTGCATGGTCTACCATATAAGGCTTGAAAAGAAGGCATACCCAATGAGCCGTGATGCCCATTATTGTAGGCAAACTCAACCAGATACAAATACTCCTCCCATCTAGACTTATGGTCCATAACATACATATGAAGCATGTCCTCCAACACCTGATTAACTCTCTCTGTCTGTCCGTCGGTCTCAGGATGGTATGTTGAACTGAAGTTGAGCTGTGTGCCCAACGTCAACTGTAAGGAGCTCCAAAAAGTTGAAGTGAATACTGAGTCTCTGTCAGAGATGATACGGCGAGGTACTCCATGAATTCTGACAAACTGATCTAAAAATACCCTCGCCACCAATGGTGCATTGTACGTCGTGCGTATAAGTGAGAAATGCACCATCTTGGTCAACTTGTCAACCGTCACCATGATGGCATCATCGTGACGTGATGACATAGGTAGACCAATAATAAAATCCATGGAAATGGTGTCCCATTTCCACTCAGGTATCTCGTGAGGGTACAACAGTCCTGTTGAATGTTGATGCTCGACCTTGACTCTCTGACACTCAAGGCAATGAGCAACATATTCTATAATGTCTCATCTCATACCGGCCCAATAGTATAACTGTCGCAAATCAACGTGCATCTTCTTCACTCCTGGGTGTGTTGCATAAGGTGCTCTATGAGATTTTGAAAGAATCACTGCACGAAGTTCACCCGCACAGGGTACATAATGCATTGGCGATGTCTAAGAAAACCATCATACTCAAGGGAATATCCTACGAATCTACCCTTAAGAGCCCTTTGTTTTAGAATTTCCTGCTGCACCTCAAGAAACCACTCGTCCTCAAGCAGATGTTGTAAGATATGCTCTCTCAAGTCCACCCTTAATGTCAAGGTCAAGATCTCATGGCACCTTCGACTCAAGGCGTCAGCAACCATGTTCTCCTTCCCTTTGATGTAGTGGACATCAAAGTCATACTCGCATAAGAACTCCATTCAATGCCACTGGCGGGCATTCAAATTGGGCTGTGTGAAAATGTACTGCAAGCTATGGTGGTCCAAATGGAGCTCAAAACGTCGACCCAAAAGGAAGTGGCTCCAACAAACAAGAGCATGAATAACTGCTACGAGCTCTAAATCATGAGTAGAGTAATTTAGCTCATGTGTCTTAAGCTTACGCGATTCGTATGTGATCGCTCTACCACCCTGCATAAGCACGGCTCCCAAACCCTCTAAAGATGCATTTGTGCAAACAACAAAATCCTCTGCAAGATCTAGAACTGTTAATATAGGAGTGTTGGTAAGACGCTCCTTGAGGACCCCAAAGGCCCTCTCACACTATTCGGTCCAAGTGAAACCCTTCCTTTTCTGCTGAAGGGAAGTGATGGGATGTGCTAATCTAGAAAAGCCCTCAATGAATCTATAGTAATAATTGGCTAACCCCATAAAGCTCCTGACCTCTGTCACACTAGTGGGTGCTGGCCAGTCCTGAATCGCTCTGATCTTCGATGGATCTACGAAGATGCCATCGCTTGATAAGATATGCCCCAAATACTGTACCTCTGTCCTAAAGAAGGCACACTTTGCTAGGTTGCCATAAAGATGCTACTCTCGTAATACTACAACACCTGACGCAAATGATCCACATGCTCCTCGGTCCGCGAATAGATCAAAATATCGTCAAGAAAGATGATCACGAACTTATCCAAGTAAGTGCGGAACACCCCGTTCATGAGACTCATGAACATTGCAGGGGCGTTCGTCAAACTGAAGGGTACCACTGTGAACTCGTAATGGCCATATCTGGTTCAAAAAGTAGTCTTGTGAATATCTGCCTCTGTGATGCACAATTGGTGATACCTAGATTTTAGATCAATTTTTGAGAACACTCTAGCTCCCTACATCTGATCAAAGAGGTCATCAATCCTAGGTAGAGGATAACGGTTCTTCACCGTCACCTTGTTCAACTGCCTATAATCCATGCATAATCAAAGAGACCCATCCTTCTTCTTCACGAAGATAACCGATGTGCCCCATGGTGAAACGCTAGGTCAAATGTGCCCCTTTTCAAGTAACTCCTCTAACTGCACTCTGTAAGCTCATGTGTAGTCATCCTGTAGGGTGCACGATACACTGGCTTGGCACCTGGCACTAGATCGATGTGGAAATCAACCTCTCTGCATAGAGGCATACCTGGTAATTCTGGTGGGAACACGTCAGCAAAATTTCTCAGGATAGGGTGCTCATCTAAAGAAGCCTCAGGCTCATCCTCGATCTGTCACTGACCATGATAGCAAACATCTAACATCCCTTCTGCATGCAATGCTTAAGCTGTTGAGCAAAAATCATACGAACTATCGTGGCCTTCTGAATGCCCACTATCTCGACCGGTGCACCATGGTCATCTAAGCAGCTAATCGTCCTTCAACGACAATCCCCCTTGGCTTTATGAGTCACAAGCCAATCCATACCTAAAACTACACCGTAGGATCCTAGTGACATAACTCTAAGGTCACATCACGTAGTGAAGGAACCCAAGGAGATCTCGCAATCTCTAACCAAGGTATCTACTAACATCCTAGTCCCAGAGGCCAACTTAACCTCCCATCTAATGTCCTGCCTAGAAGCCACCAGCCTGCAATGTTCCACTAACAATGAAGACAGAAAAGAATCGGTAGCTCCAGAGTTAGAAAATAGAGATGGGGGCATCCCCAATCATACCTGTTGTATCAATAACTGAGGCCTGGAAGTCAGCCTGACGGTTGTCAACCGCTGCAAACATGCGGTGGGACTTGCCCATGTCTCCTACAGTCTGCTCAGATCCTCCTGAACGGGGTTGTCCCCCTGTTGTAAATCCCTGTGGACACTCTCTGGCCAAATACCCTGCCCCACCACAAACATAACACAGACCCCTAGCCTGTAGTTGTCTTGACTAAGTCTTACTTGACTGTTATTGTCCAGTCTGACCTGTGGACCCCTGTGATCCTCTATAAGACTGTTGAGACCTCGCGGATCCAACAGATGATCCCTGTTGTCTCTGATCCCTACGCGGGCCCTGTTACTGCCAACCACGGTTCTGTCCTCCATGAGCTCTCTGCTGGGGTCTAGACCTCTGTTGATGTTGTTGCTGCTACTGTGGAGGCCTAGGAGGTAATGATGAAGAATTGAATCCTCTCTGTGGTGTGGATTGTGGTCTACGAAAGTTCTACTGCTGCTGGTGATTACGGTCCTGAAACTACAGGCGTGAATTATGCCCTCGTCCCTGAATTTCCTCCGCAATATACGCCTTTTCGATAGTCTCACTCATAGTCTGGGGGTCTGCCATACGCACTGGTCCTGCTATCCCATGATTCAGACCTTTGATGAATTTGTGCACTAGGAGTTTGTCATCATGGAGATACTCTGCGTAACGAGAAAGCTCAATAAATCAGCTCTCATACTGAGCAACCGTGAGTCCTTTCTACTGTAAATCGTGGAACTCATCTATCCGGCGCTGTTTATAGTGATCTGACAAGTAAAGCGCATTAAAGTGCTCTATAAATATGTCCCATGTGAGTGTATCTAAGGATAACTGGCGCTTGCACTCCTTAGTACGCCACCAGGTAGCTATTACATCTCTCAAAAGGTGTACTGCCACTCATGCTTTCGTGTTGCTCCCATAAGGTCACAATGCGAAGCACCTATCTAAACTGATGAGCCAAGCCTCAGCCTCAATTCCCTCCATAGCTCCTGCGAAGGTAGGTGGATTGAGCCTAAGCAAGTCTCTGATGGAATCTCCTCTGTCTCTAAGTCCTATAACCAACTCATCCAAACCATACTCATACGATCTATGATGTATCTGCTCTACCCTCACAGTCTCATCTCATCTCTGGTATCGCAGAGGACTCCTACTTCGTGCTTGGTAGGCTGACCCTACCTCCTCCACTGTAGTATCAGGTATCTCTACAAAAAGTTCCATATGTGGCACCTCTCGCGGATCGACCCGGGGCTCCACACGTGGCTCCTCTCGCGGATCAACGCGAAGCTCATCACGTGGCTCCAGAATAGCTGGCGGTAACCTCTCTAACATGGTCTGTAATGTTTGTAAAATCTGAGGACCTATGTCAAGTACTGGTGGTGCCTATGGTACTGGCTGATCTGCTATGATTGCGAGTACCTATCCCTCTACAGAGGAATCACTGTGCACCTCAATGGATGCAGTATTATGCGATCACGCCCGTCAAACACGTCGGGGAGGCATCCTAGAAAACAAGGTAGGCACCAATTAATCAAAGTTGTGGAATAAATAACGTGCCCAAATATGCCCAGTGTTTAAACTTGGGCTCTGATACCAAATGTCATGCCCACATTTCCCATGCGGTCACAACACGCATCACATGTGTCATGTCCACATTTGTCATGTGGTCATGACACGAAATATCAAAAAAAATCCACGCTTCCCTAGAAACCCCCTCGCACGCGTAAGCGTGCTCGGTGGCATAGTCTTAAGGCATAAACAAAACAGTTGCAAAGCAGCGTAATACGCACACGTGCACATACCAATCGCGAGAAGGCCATCAAGGTGGTCATTGCGACGCAATTAACATCGCTGATAGGGTTAAACTTTACTAACCTAACCAAACCCTAAATTCCAGGAAAATCTGGGAGCATAACACTTCACGGAAGTGAGTAGGGTTTACTGTACTAACACTAAATTTGATCAAGAGGTTTCCTGATTGGGGTTAATACATTTCTTACATCTCACTAATTATATTAGAATACAGTTGATTAAGTTGATTGAACATTTTTCAACAAAGTCCAATCTTTTGTTCTCCTTCACATTTTCTGAAATTTAATATTAATTTTCTCTCCTTCACGTTTTCTAATTTTAAACATTTTTCAACAAAGCCCGAACATTTGTTCTCCTTCACATTTTCTGAAATTTAATATAAATTTGTTCTCCTTCGCGTTTTCTGTAATTTAATATTAATTTCTTCTCCTTCATATTCTCTATCAATCAGAGTTATCTCTACATCATTTACATTATTCCTAATTTCTTGGTAGATTAGATCTCGTACACAAGACTTATTAACTTCGTTTGATGAAGTTCACTAGGTTTTCGTTCTAGGTTTAAATCAACGTATGAATTAATTTTGTTAATAAATTGCCCCCAATCATGATTAAAGGAATATTAAATCTTAATTAGTACTCTTAGCCCTATTTTGGAAAAGTCGTGCATTTTCTCCTCTTTGTTTTTGCTTTTATCTTTCTTTCTTTTTTTCTCTCATTTTTCTCACTTTCTCAATTTGTCATTTTCTCGTTGCATAGGTTGAATCTAAATGGCCACATATGAAATGCATATGATGACTTATGAAAATATAAATACACACACATATATGCATATATATATAATATATGCTTATTGTATTTATAACACTAGGTTTTCTTTTATAAATTTAGTGAATTTATTTATTTTTTATTTTATATATATATATATATATATATATATATATTTTACTTATGAGCATAGTTTATTTTTCTTTGTTATTATTTTTTTTATAGGGAATAAAGTTGAAGCCCTAAATTCTATTTGTATGGCTCCATTGGCTGAGCCCTAATAATATTTTTTTATTTCTATTGGCAGGGTTCATGGCGGGCAGCGACGGTGCTGATAGGGCGGTGAAGGTTTTGAGTGGGTTGCAGGGGGAAGAGGTAGTGGCGGTGTTAAAGAGTGGTCGTGGAGTATGGTGGCTGCGGGAATGTGCAGTGCGCAGGGCAGAGACCATGGGGTGTTCGGAGGGTAGTGGAGAGGGGAGCACCGACGGTGGTCGGGACTGTGGAGCCTACCCAGAAGGTGGAAACCGCGGGGTGTTCATAGGGCGGACTACACAGAGGGGCCGCGAGGATTAACAGTTAGCAAGGAATGTGGAGAGGGGGGCGGAGACCCCACCCACACTCTACTGTAACGGTTAGCAGGGGGGGGGGGGGCGGAGACCCCACTCACACTCCACACAGGGGGTGTGGGGGGGGGGGGGGGGGCGGAGACCCCACTCACACTCCACACAGTGGAGTGTGGGGGGGGGGGCTCCGCCCCCCTCCCCACACCCTTGTATTATGAACGGTGGGTGGTTCGAACCCCCACCCCACCACACTTGTTTTTTTATATCCACTGTAACAAAAACACGACTGTAACAAGAATATAGTCCCTTTAAAAATTATACTCAGCATTCTATTTTTATTAATATTTTTCTTTAATATAAGTTCGTTTATATTATATATATATACAGAAAATCCAATTTCACAGTTTATTAGCTATTGAATATACACAGAGAGAAATTCAAATTTCACTGTTTATTAATTATTGAATATACACATATTATACCATGTAATTATATATATATATATGAATACATATTACAGTCACACAATTTATATTTAAATTCATCTAATGCACTCATGCATATAGTCATAAGTTGTGCAAATTAAAAAAATTCTTTCCTCCTATACACACAAAATTTAATTATTTATATTTTCTTATCAAATTTCTACATGGCAAATAACTCATTTTAAATAAATTCATTAGAATGTTATTAACATTTGTATTTTTAAGGGAAGAACATTGCAAATAAATAAACAATTCCAAATTCACAATCAACAAAAAAAATTATTTTTTTCATAGAACTAAATTGCAAAATTTCTTGTTTATCTAAAAATTGAATCCACAAAATCACAACTTAACAATTTGATATCCCAATATGACATACAATGAACTAACTTATAAACAACTTTTCTTCAAATCATCCTTTGAATAATCAGCATTTAAACTAACAATTTCTAACTTTCAATACAATGAAAAATGTTCAACACACAAATTCAAGAATATAATTTTACAATCCAAAGGAGAGAACCAAGTTCTCATTTTTGACAACTAACAATGATAAGATATCCTAAGAAGACCAAGCTCTCTCTCATGAGCTTTAAGAGTAAAAGAAAATAAAATATGAACTCCAAGCACAAGGAGTTTCTCCAACATCACATTAAGCTCCAATAACCTGCATATCACAACAAAGGAAGGAAAACCACACATCTTGCTCTCCTCCCTACCGTAGACCCGCAAGAGGGTCACCCCCGAGCTAGGGAGGTCATCCACACACCTAGGGAACTCAAATCCACTTCACAACAAGGCACACAAACATCCGAGAACATGATATTACACCCATGGATATCACAACACATGAATTCAACCAAGGTGAATTCAAAGGGGGTAGGATAGTGGACACACTCAACTCAAGAGTGCCACTCCTTCAAAATATCTCAACACAATTTCTCTTATGGCCTCAAGCCAACATGTTTAACAAAATTTCCAAAAGTGTTCATATTTTGGCTCTCAAGCCATGTATCAAATTGCTTAAAACCACATAAAATGCCCTCAAGGCTTTCAACATTCCAAAACAAGGTAATGACCCCGAGGAGGATCACTCCTCCCTAACCCCACATTTGTTGAGCATTCTCTCCCAAGTGGAAGAGGCTCTTACAACACCCCACAAAATTTTCCCACAATAACAAAATACAATTCAAGAAATTATATCACACACAAATGCATCATGCAAGCAACTAAAATACAAGGGGAAGGCCTTAGCCTTGAAAACCAACCTTTAAAAGCCCTATTATGGAAGAAGTTGATGTAGAGCTTCTCCAAATTCCCCTCCAACATAAGCCACCAAACTCCCTCTATCTTTTCTCCCAAATTTAATTTCAAACAATTAAAATTCTCAAAAATTCAACCACCTCTCACCCTATCCCAAGTGGGATTAAAATAAGTCCAACCCATGAGCTTAGAGGAATGGGGAGGTGACACTTGTCACCTCCTCCCTCTTCCTCCCCACTACAAGCATGTCCCAAGGGATGGGTGTCAACACATGTCACTCACCCATCCCCAAGTCTCCCTCACCCCTTACCACATGTCCTCTCTCCAACATATGGGAGAGAAAAGGGGAGTTAAAGAGGGAAAGGGTGACACATGTGTCCCCTTCCTTTCCTCTCAAGAAGGACCACACAACTCCATGGGTACTCTCACCAATTGTGAGAGAGACTTGAAGTCAAGTCCTCCACAATTGGTGGGTCTTTGAGTCATCTCCAACCTTGGGAAGTGAAAAGGGATGGAGTTGAGTGTTGGTACCATTCATCCTCTCCCTCCCATACCTCCAAATTCGTCACTTAACCTCAGTGTGAAGGTAAGGTGACCATATGGAGGTTTACCAAGGGTTACCCAAGTCAAAAAGGACCCTAGACCCAGGGGTATAACCTAGAGTCAAGTTTAGCCTAGTTAGAGCACCCAGGGTCAAGTTAAAACACATGAAAAGGGTCTTCAAAAAAATTAAAATTTAAAAGTGTAATTCAAAGACAAAAATTTTGACAACACAAATTATAATTTAAATTAAAAGAGGGTAGATTTAACCCAATTGACCACATGCAAAATAACATTACAACATCTCATCATACACATAGTTGATCTTGGTTCCTCGTGGAACTAGATCAGTTTCACAAGGAATTACAACATCGAGTGTGGGATGATCTCCAGTATCTATGGTTGGTTAGAAATACCTACGCACTCAATTGAAAAGTTAATTCCACATATCAATAACATAGCCGAAGCAAATTAAAACTTGTACTTGCATAAGTTATCACAAGTTCTCTCAAGCCTAAAGGAAATCACATTACAATTTTCTAACTAACATCACCCAATTAGTTTTCTTTTAATATAAAGCATCTATCTAACATCACCCAATTAGTTTTCCTATAATATAAACATCACTCAATTTGTTTTCTCTTAGTACAAGCATCTATCTAACATCACCCAATTAGTTTTCCTATAATATAAATATCTATCTAACATCACCCAATTTGTTTTCTCTTAATACAAGTATCTATCTAACATCACCCAATTAGTTGTTTCTTTAACATAATAAAGTCTAATAGTTCAGAATCCGGGATCAACAATCACACAAGTCTAAAAGTATCAGCAACAGTCTGGTAATTAGTCAAATGAACGGGAGTGAAAAGGGTGAGCCTCACAATTAGGTACCTGTTGGATCTAAAATGCACCTTCTAAATTCAAACCCTCATAGATTTGACCTCCGATGTCCAATTTAGATGAAACAAAAGGCAATCTTGACTATCTCAAACCTCCTGAACATAATGGTGTGTTAAGATTTGTAGCAGCATGCTCCAAAATAGACCTACAATATATGGCCACAAAGAGGAAACTCTCACAAATATAGTTTTTCCATCAAATTTTTTCTGATTCTCCAAGTCATCATTCGATGCAAGAGAAGAACATACTCAACTATCAAAATCCACCATGATTTGCATTCATGATCTCTCAAAAAATTGACTAACACAAAGTGATTCCTCCTAAAGCTTAAATATCATGTAAGAGCTGATTGATGTGCTTTGATACGATGTAAGAGTTGGCTATGATGGTAGCCACTCAAGATCTAGGACTTCATGAAAGCACAAGAGAGATCAAATAAGAGAATAATTCTATTCTATCAATGAATGCAAAAATATTGTTGTTACAATGTACATGATATGCCTTGCTTATAAAGACAAGGATGAGATGTAGGATGTTGTAGTTATGTGACAAGTGTCTTGATCCTATGACATGAGACAACTAGAAGATAAGATGCCAACTATAGACAACTATCAACATCTAGAAACAACTAAAAACAACTAGAATACTTCCTAAGTCAACTTAACATGTGAACATGTGTGAATAGCACTAACTAATGAGTAGTTAGATAATGTGACTAATTCACACTACAAGGGGTACACCGAATAGGTAATGACCCTGTTCACACCAACACTCAACCTAGGGGCATGATTCACTTACTTAGAGAGCTCTCTGCATCCTCTACAATATCATTCTTGGATTATCCTTTTATGATGATATTTACTTTCAGAATTTCATTTTTATAATTTAGTGTAACTTATCACCTAGTGTCATCAACTCGCTAAAGTGGGGAAAAAATGTAACATTGAAAATTGCATACCCTTGCAATTCTATGTTATATTTTGGGATTATTATAATGTTCATTCCCTTAGTGTTTTAGGGATCATTTTAGCCTATCCTTGGCATTTTCCTCCACAAGATTGCCAAAAAAAATCATCACATTTTGATTCTTCTCATTGACCTAAGACCACATGTTAATTTTTTTGCGATTTCCTTAGGACATTAGTGTGACACATGGACGTCCATGTGAAACGCTAGTTTCCCACAATATTTCAAAATTTAAATGTTGGTTATCCCCTTTCAACTACTTGCTTTCATATGTTGTAATACCCATCTATTAAAAAATATTTTCAACATCTGAATCTAACCCTTCATCTTCCTCACAAGCTTCATGTAAAAGCAACCTTTGAATCTAACTCATACAATCTCTCTCTCTCCCTCTCTTGGCTATGCTTGGCTAAACATACCTCCATTATTAAAGCTACATGCTACTAGATTTTCATTGACAACTCCATGTGCTCACTTCTCTCTTCTACATTGCTCTAGTAATATTATCTCAATAAGCTCGTGTTCTTGTTTGAATAATATTGCAGCACTTTTTTATCATTTCCTTCTACATTTATATTGGCAAATCTTTTGGTGACCATCACCACCCTTTATTTAATCACGTAAACACTACGGTATACTTCCTCATAGACCAAGGATTTATGCTTATATCTATTTACTTATAGTATTGTTGTTCTTAGTGCTAGATACACATAAGATCAAAGCATAAACAATTTCTATTACTTCTCTATTATTGGTTGCTCATGGAGATCAAGAGACCAAAATAGGAGCTTGACTATTCATAGCAAGTTCGTAAGCAACCCCAACCATTTTTCTTGTTTTGCCTACAGGGGCTTGAAGGACCGAAAACACACAGGTTTGTTGTTCTTCTTTTTCTTTTCTTTTTTTCATTTTCATTTCAAAATACATAGATTAGATCACTTTTCTACATTTTTGTATCATCTGGTATTCCCTAGTATCCTTTTTTTGTTGTCCCTATTTTCTATTGTGCAGTTTGGTTTGAAATTTAGAGAAACCATTGAGTTTTACAACTTTTATAAATGATAGCACAAAACTAGGATAGTAGCGTGTGATTTGAACTACAAGCGTGGACATTCATGCATCGTGATAGCATCTAAGACAATAAGCTTTATTTTTTGTTGTCAGGGTCTTTATTTTCTACAATTTCTATTTCTATATCCACTTTATCATTTGAACACTTCATTCAATCTCAATTCTAATTTCATTGATGTAATATTAAGATTAAGGTGTCACAAATTTTACATTACACTTTGCTCGATATTTTGTGATTTTGGTGGTAAAACACAAAAATATCAACTCAAAGGAGCATGCATCTTCCACCTGGTGACTCTGTTGGTGACTTCATTAGTCAAAAGATCCAAAATCTTTGTTCATGCAAACCATGGCATCTCACAATATCTATGTGCACCTCAATATTCTGGCAAGAAATTTACCATCCACAGCATGGGATTCAAATGGTTCATTGCAACAACAACAATGGTGTCAAATTCCTGAATCAACATTGAAGGCATTACCTCTTTTCTATGGAGATGGTTTCATTTGTCCTACAAATCATATCCAAGATGTTACAAATTTATGTAATATTCACAATGTTACTCCTCAAAATGTGGCTTTCCAATTGTTCGCTTCGTCTCTTAAGGGCAACGCACGTGAGTGGTTCAAAACTTTATAGCCTAGAACTTCAATTGCAAGATGGGATCAACTTGGCAAACTCTTTAATCAATTTTAAGAGAAGACAGATACCAACTCACTTGTTCAAAATCTCTTCGCAATCAAGAAACATCCTACAAAGTGCATGCATGATTTCAATTCATGGTTTGACAAGGCATGGAAAAGGTTTCCGATCAACGTTCGACGTGTCCAGGTTCTGCATTTTTATATTTTTTGAGAGCTTTAAATTCTAAAATTGCTATCATGATATAAATTTTAGGAGGTGAAACTCTTTCACAATCATATGATCTAGATATTACAGCTCAAATAAGCCTTATAAAAGCTGGTAAATTGTCCCCTTTGCCTATGAAATGATTGATTTCTCAAAAGAATACCACCTTTTAAATAAGTTTTATTTTCAGTTTTCTTCTTCCTTTCTCTTAAAAAAATACAAAATGAACTTATTGAAAACCTCAGCTAGAGCACACTTCTGAAACCCTGAAAGTCATTTTGCAAGGCGTACGTGCCCACATTTGCAAAACCTCCCATACTGATTCAAGTTTGTATCCGGGCACAGATTTGAATATCACCAGTATCCATAGCTGTAATTTTTTAATTCATTTATTTAATTAATTTCAGGGCTGCCTCAATGCAATGATTCGCTACCATGGTGACTTGCAATTCACGGCGTGTATAAGATGTAGGGTATTCTGGGCTCCAGCACAGCTCCTGGTGTAACTGGGCTCCAGCGAGCAGAACTTCATCGAGGTAAGCCTTGTGTAGTATACATATGCATAATATGTTTCTTTTATTCATTTATATGATTCAATTCAACTCTACCTGAATACAACGATTGTAAACCATGGTGACATACATTTTGTGGGATGTCTGGATCAGCATCTTATCAGAGGGTAGGTAAGTCAGACTCTGACGACCACAACTTCAAGATCAACTTGATTGATTCCAGACACCGAACTGTCCATTCATTTCACTTACCTCTTAAAATCTCGAGAACCTAATCACTAACCCTCCCCACTACGGCTCTGAACCAGTGAAGAGACTAAGATATGACTTGATAGATAAGTCGCAACCATTCATCTTTGATATGCAAGTAATAAAGGTCTGAATCCTTATTGAAAATGGAAATGGGATTTTTTTATAGTTTACAATGTCGAGCGGTCTGATTTTGGGTCTACAGGTGACTTATAACATATGAGACTAGCCTATACTCCCAGAACCTAACTGTGCTTCTAATATGAAGCATAGATACCTAACCTTCTGCAAGGTTTGAATTTGTGACCTCTCTTTTAAGAGAACAAGTTTTTCACCAACAGACCAACTCAGACAAAAGAAGGCGAGCAACAAACCCTACACTGACAGATCTGAACAGGAGCACCACATTTTTGCCCACTCACGGCAGTCAGAATAAATCGTTGAGTTCCCCACAGGCGTATCTCCCTTCCCTTTTCCCCAAACCAATGAGTTATTACGTCTCCAATACGCAAAACAAGTTCAAGAACATCATTCCATTTGAACAAATCAGTCAGGTGGGCCTTTTGAATTCGAATTTGGTACATTTTGGGTTGTGTACAACTATAATTGGGATCGACAGAGGCAACCATCATAGCAAGGGTAAAAGATGTAGGGCAAAATTTGTTTCTTTGTTTTTAATTTTGCTTGGATCAAAAATCCTTCCATCATGCTTTACAATCTTTGTACATTGATTTTCTTTAACATTTATCAAATTTCTTTGTTGATTAATGTATGTATTATTGTGAGAGTGTTTCTGGATTTAACTGTGTAAAACATATACAGTTGAAATCCAGAAGCACTCTCACATTATTGTCATGGACTGTGGAAAATTCATATCTACTATATATTATTATTTTATATTTTAAATTTTAATGGTAAATAGTTTTAATTAATGTTTATATTATTATAATTAAATAGATATCAAGTTAGGAATAGATAATTAAGAAATGTAAATAAAATGGCAATTAAAGCCAAAATCAAAACCCTTCATCTATTCCATGGCGAGACAAGCATTTTTTTTTTCTTTGTATTCAAATCTATGGTATTTTTTTAATGAATTTATTGATATTTGAATTGATTTGTGGTTAGGGTATAGTTATTGTAATAGAAGGTGGAATATTAGGAGAGCTCATATCACAATTATGGTATTAGAAAGCTTTCATCCTTAAGGTTTAAGATTTAGACTCGTATATTCTTGGTTAGGATTTTGTTACTTATAGTTTATGAGATTGAAGAAAATTTTAGGTTTATAATTTATAAATTTTTTTGGAGGGTTTTATATCAAAATCACAAAATCATTTAGCTACCTATTTCGGAAGCACTACTTTTAGGCTAAAACCTCTTCAACTAAGAGCTAAGGACTGAGGGGTATCCATTCCACCAAAGTTACCCACGGCACAATCCTGACCTCATTCCTTATGCTGTTGGGGCCTTGCACTCAGCAACACTTGATCCCTAGTGGGCTCATTCAAAACCATTCAACTTTTATATTTTTTAATTATCTATTATTTTATTTTTATATGATAATCAGTCTTCTTTAAGGTTTGGAATATTTTTAATAATTCATACATTTAGGTTTTGTGTTTAAGGTTTAAAGTGTTTTTGTAGGTTCATGTGTTCATAGTTAAAGTTTGTTGCTTAAAATCTATAAGAGTTTAGACAAAATTTAAGTTAAGAATTATTTTTCACTAAACACTTCAAATTTTTAGTTATATGCTCACTCTTCTACCTCCCACCCTCTTGATAGAGGTTTGTCTGGAAAACCAAATTTTGGAAAGCTCCCTTGCTCATTTATTGGTATTTCTCATTTCCATGCTACTACTATTGTTGAAGATAAATAACCAAAAGAAGAACATGTCATTACTGGGTGAGAGCGTATTCTTGATGGCAAGGATCTGCAACTGGGTGGGGTGATCCATCTAACAAGGATCATCCTCCTATTGATGGAATTGCTCTAACTACATCACAATTTAACCACTCCTTTTGTTTTGTTAACTCGCATAATTTTTTTGGAGCGAATGGTATATTTGTGTTTTATTAATATTAATATAAAAATACATTTTCATCAAAAAAAGATATATTATTTTATGCTCTTATAAAAACTACGTGCACACACACATCCAAGGAACTATGGGTTAAATTGCAAAAAGAAGGTTGATAGGGCAAAAATCAAATGGTTCCCACCACCAAGCAATCGCCTAAAACTAACCTTCAATAGAGCTTGCCATGGGAATCCAGGGGCTTCTGATGTAGGGTGCATCATCAAAGATGATAGTGGAAGGTTAATTCATGTAATTTCCAAAAAATTGTAGCCTAGGACAAATAATAAATTTGAATTTCAAGCAATATTGATTGGTTTAAAACTATGCGAATCAAAGCATATCTCAAACATTGGTTTTGAAGGTGATTCACTAATAACTATAAATGTAACTTTCTAAAAAGAAACATACATTCAAATTGGAAATTAAATAGTATTATTGCTCAAATTTGGCTAGTTTTAAATAGAATGGGAAGCTACATCATTGAACATTGCTACAGAGAAGCAAACAAGCTAGCAAACTTGCTTGCAAATCACACCATTGAACAATTTGAAGAAGCTATAATTGCTAACAATCCAAGTGCTTGGAATGGTGTCAACTTTGAAAAGCAATCCAAAATAATTGCCTTAGTAAAGGCTTACTTGAATTTTGGGGAATTTACTCCTCACATGAATGTAATCTTTGCTATATCTAGAAAGAATCATGAAGACACTTTGAAAAGTTTCTAAAACTAATAGTTTTCTTAACCATACATGCATAATATAGGTCATAGGATTTATCTTCCCAAGCATTCTTGGGAATGCAAAGACTCTTCCATTCATGGCCAACTTAAGAGAACCTTTTGCATTAGTTCACAACATGCATTGGAGGCAATTAAAGCTATTATTGAAAATTGTTTATTAGTAGTTATGGAGAGACATGCACAACTAGTCATATATCAAAACCTTTATATTCAACACCACTGATGTGCTCTGTGATAGGGGTATTTCCAAGATAATCACTATGAACCACATTTAGCAAGATTATAGAACATATACCTTCGTAGCCCTATGATATATCAAGACCAAACAAAGAAATTGGTGGAGTCTTTCCCCTGGAGGGGTTTGAAAATAATCTTGAGATTAAAAAGTGGTGAAGAACTGCTAAAAGAAGGAATCTTGTTGTGCACCCTTGAAAAACTATGGAACCGTCTAGAAAGGAAGGAGTTTGTGTTAGGAGAGGATCACATTCAATGTCTTAAGGGAGTTGGTGGAAGGCCTTCTATATATCAATCATAATGACATGAGAGAAGGCTATAACTCTAATGAGAGTAAGTTGAGGATTGACAACTTAGGAAGGAACTAGTTTGTTGAAACATATATTATTGGTGAGCCTATGTGCTCGTCTCTCAAGACTGCATGCCACCACTCTACTTAAATATCATCCATTTCAATGGTCAAACAATCAATAGTAATTTTACCTCATTCACAATAAAGAGCGGTAAATATTTGTTATTTTATTGGCCAAAATTACGTTTAACTGTTGAAGTAGGTGATATTTAAGAATAGCCACATGCCACACATGCAAAATAATGGAGATTGCTCGTTTCTAGGCTCCTATGTGTCTCTTTCTTTTCCAATATTAATAAAAAAAAAAGTGAGCTACCCATGGCAATGACTTGTGTATCACACTCACACATTTATAACACTAGGAAGAACAATAAATAACATATAACTAACTATACTTTATGCACAAAACTTAAATTTATGCCTGAGAGAACAGTAATCATCATGAAGAGAATAAAATAATATGTAACTAAAAATATCTAAAAATGTTAGCAAAAGAAAAACAAAAATAGAACCTCAAATTTTACCTAAAATTTATAATTTATACATATATATTAGAGATGGCTTCCACGCATCCTCTAAATTTGTATTCACTCCAATGCAAATCATAAAGTATTCTAACCAACTAATACTCCACATCATAATCTCACCAACTTTGACAAAGAATTATAAAAGTTTAAATTATTTTGAAATTTTCAATACCCATTAAACTTAAGACAATTCTATGTTAATGATATCTTAATTTCATATTTGAATATTTTTGTAAATTATGTGAAAATAATTTATAAATTTATCATTATTAAAAGTATATAATATTAGAAACTTAACCTTATAAATAATTTCATATAATTATTAAAAAGAAATATTCAACTATATTAATACTAGATGAAAATAATCACTAGAGATCTAATGAAAATTTCCTTTCTACATAGAGCTTACCATTCTTACATTTAGTTTTTGCCTAAATTACTTCCATGCACTCAATCCTTTCTTTTAAAAAAACCTAAAACCCCATGTCATTTTCAACTCACATGAAATATGGTCAATTATAATCATTGAGGTTCTTTAATCCATAATGGGTTGAATTGGTTGATTATACATTGCCAACATGACATCATTCTAATCATTGTGCATAAAAATAAATCACCTTACATTCAGTTTCGAATGGTCTTTGTAATAGGCCAATATGATAAGGTTGTTCTTTATGTAATTATCATTGTACAAGAAACATATTTTAATATTAAAAATCGACAAACAATTTGAACTAACCTTGTCTCACCTACCCAAAAACCAAGCCCAATCTTTCCATTTTTTCATTCACTATCATAAGTTCAAAATAGAATTAGTAATTTCACATGGTGGTGTGTTTCTTTGGTGAGAGAGAAATATGCACACATAATTGGGCACAAAATGTAGAGGATGAAAATACATAAGCTTTATTTTACCCTTGTTTGTACACCACTTTGCATAGATATTACAAATGCATAGCTTCAACACTCAATTTCCTTTGTAGTGCACAAGTTAATATTTATCCTATACCATCACTCTTATCTACTATATCTCACACTTTATCAAGATTGCAACATCCCATGGTTTCTGCTTACTACAACTAGGTCCCACCCCTAGACATAACTGCAATTGCAATCTAATCCTTCAATTTTGAAAATTAAATCTCACTTCTCCAAGCTAACATTCTAGGAATATGATTGTTATTAATAGTCACATTAATATGACAACAGTCTTGAGTTGTGTATCTAAAACTGTTTAGGGCATCATTTTATACCATTTTAATGATTAAGCAAGAATATACAGAATTAAAAGCATCTTTGCATCCACATTTAAAACATCAATCTTAACTTGGTCCCAAATGAGTCTCAATTTACTCAATCTCAATTACATAAACCTATCACATTTCCCATTTGGTGTAATATAACTGGGTCCAATTGCTCTCAAGGGCAACAACAATCCTCCCTTTGTAGCAAGACCTCAAAAGTAATTTTCAATGACCAATTCTCATAAATAAGTACAAGCTTTTATGTACAAATCCTAGAAATCCTAAAAATAAAAATCAACCATGATTAAAATCACATGGGACAAAAATAGTTCAAGAATAGAATTACAAGTGTGGCCTATGGCCTAGTCCCTAGGCTCGAGGATATCATAATTCATCTATTTTAGGCCTTAAATCACTATGCTAATTCTAAATTTCAATTTCCATTTTTTTTTACATTTCAATCAAAAACAACATACTCAAATTCGATATTCATATGCACCATTTTGAGCTCATTAGAACAATCTAGTTTAATCCAATTACTATTTTATCTATTAGATCTCGCATTAATTGAGAGATATTTCTTTATTAACATACAAAAATGAGATCTCCTTACTTTTACCATTTTCATTCAAATATAATTTAAATTCCAAAACAAATATGCAAGTTTTAACACTTTAAAAATTGAAAATTTAAATATATTCTATGAATACAACCCATATCAACAATAAATCATAAACATTAAATACAAATAATGTTCAAATGAAAATAAAATAGTTATTTAACATACTCACTTAGAAATATATAATTATATACCTTTCACTAATCTATATTATCAAAACTACTAAAAGAAACATATATTTATAATGTTTCCAAGCTAGCAATCTTGCTTTCATGTAACTCCAAATTGTTATGGCTATGTTATGCTGTTATGCAACATCAAATATGATCATCATCAAGGATACACCCCTTTAAGGACAAAGGCTACGCAATTTGTTTGTTTCTAGTGAGCAATTGATGTTATGTTAATAATTCATTTCGTGACTCTCTCAAATATTGACAAAAATTTGATGCTCATTTTAAAGGTGATATGTCATGTCTATGCAAACTAAAGCAAACCAATCAATTTCAAGTTAATCAACCTACTATAAATAAACGAGTCAAATAGACTACAATACTATGATGATGATGATGATTATGATTTTTTGTAATCAATACATAATGACTTGTCTTCCCTTGTAATAATGCTTTGTATATTCATATTTTTTTTTAAGGGTAAAAAGGGGTTTTTTTAAAGGGCCTTAACCCTTTTACAAGCATGGATCAGATAAGATGCAACACAACAACCACCAAGAAACATTGAGAAACACAAGCCAAACCAAAACCACACCAAGGAACAAGTTAGAATAGAAAGTCACAACTTGGCTTGAAAACCAAACAGCTCCAACAAACACTAAACTCACTTTGAAACCTCCAAAGAGACTCTAGGACTATTTTTGAATTCATCCAAAACCATCAACAATTGTGAACGACTAATCATGATTCATCATGGATCAAACAAAATGTAACACAACAACCACCAAGAAACATTGAGAAACACAGGGCAAACCAAAACCACATCGAGGAACAAGTTAGAATAGAAAATCACAACTTGGCTTGAAAACCAAATTACTCCAACAAACACTAAACTTTCACTTTGAAACCCTCCAAAGAGACTCTAGGACTACTTTGAATTCATCCAAAACCATCAACAATTGTGAACAACTGATCACGATTCATGCTTAAGCCACCAAGCAAGGGCTAGTGGCCAATAGGCTCTATCTAAAGCTCCTCGCTTCTCTTCATGTTGCCGACACTTTGAAAATGCTCACCCACTAAGAGGGGATCACCACGAACAACCTTCATTACATCTATGACCTAAATTTTGCCATGTGCACCAATGAATCTTTCTCCTTCCCCTTTGTTGTGACTACCAATTACTCTGGGAACAAGAAGTGGAATGGCCAACCATATAGCAACTTCCACAAACAACTTTCAACTCCTCAAAATCAACATGTTGCTCCCATTTACCCAATTTATCCATTCATAATTGTTTGGTCATATTCAAAACCATCACTTCTCTCTATGTTGCCAAGACCTTGAAAATGCTCACCCAATGAGGCTGGATCACCAAGGACAACCCTCGTCACATCTGTACCCTGAATTTTGCCATGCACCAGTGACTCTTTTTCCTTTCCCTTTTGTTGTGACTGCCTATTACTCTGGTCACAAGAAGTGGAATGGCCAACCATACAATAACTTCCACAAACTGCGGACTCCTCAAAAGCAATATGTTTCTCCCATTTACCTAGTTTGTATATTCATAATTGTTTAGGCATATTCAAAACTAGTGCTTCTCTTCGTGTTGCCAAGAGCTTGAAAATGCTCACCCACCTAGGGGGTGTCACCAAGGACAACCTTCATCACATCTATGAGTTGAATTTTTCCATGCACCGATGATTCTTTCTCCTTTCCCTTTTGTTGTCACTGCCTATTACTCTCGCAACAAGAAGTGGAATGACCAACCATAGAACGACTTCCACAACAAACTACGTACTCCTCAAAAGTAATATGTTTCTCCCATTTACCCAAATTTGTATATTCATAATTGTTTAGTAAAATCCAAAACTATTATATTCTTTGAATCTTTGCAACTCTTATTTGTTTTATTGTAATGAACAAAACACACCATCCTACCCCATTATAAATATATAGATCTCAAATAATCCCAATGAGTGTTTTTGATAGTACTAGTACCATATATTATGTAAAACATAAATCACCACCACCATAAATCCATACAATGTAAATTCAATTTTTTTTTTTTTTGAAAAAATCCACAAAATCATATCCACTAAAATGCAACAATAATTGAAATCAAACACTACGCTGTTGAACATTTATTAAAAGAGATGTTCAGAAATTGGTATCCATTTTCTTTAAATAAGCTGGAAAAAAAGTGAATAGATTAAATAGTAGATTTTCAAATGGATATTTTATCAAGATTTTGTAAAGCATTGTCCCTATGCTGTTGTCACACTCATTGACAAAATAACACTTAGAACCGTTTGGAACACTCATTAACAAAATCATATAACACTTGGATGACTGTTTGGCACAATTTATATTAATATGGCTGAGTTTCTTTGCATCTTCTATTAATTTTTTTGGGACATTATTCACCTCCTTGTAACTCTTACAAGGCACCAACACACAAGATCAACAATTTTGTTACAATTAGGTTATATTTATAATGTTAAAGTAAACAAATGTTTGCAATAATTAAATTTTGGTGGATTATTTAATTGATTTCATCTATTTAGGAATTGATTTCTATTAAATAATTAGTAATTAAAAGCTCTTTTTAAATTTTGAAAATATAGATATGTTTTGGATCTCTCATTTTTATAACAATTTTTTTTAAAAAACAATCTCCAATCTCTTTTCAAAATTTATAATACAAGTTTAAGTATTTTAAAGTTCTAGAGCAATACAATCCAAGCAATAGAATCTGATAAAAATAGATGCATTGCAATGGGCAATCCTATAACCTAATCTTAGTATTGTTGCAAACAAAGTCTCAATCTATCCTATAAATTAAATACATCCAAGATATCCAATATTCACCTACATACGGTTGCAATATATTGAGTTGATACCTATAATATTTATACCATTTTTTAAACCATTCGCAAGAATGGTACCACCAATATTTAGTACTAATGCAAGGCATATTGAAAACTGTAACGTTAGGTCCCACATAAAGAATAGTTCTATCCTATGTTCAGGCCTATATAAAATACTCGCCTAATCCTCGCCTTCAGTAAGATCCTAAGGAGTTTAATAACAATAAGTTAAGTTTGGTACATACCCGGAGCTGTGATCAAGTCCCTTTGGGAAGGGAGTTAACCTAGAAACTTTGATCAGTAGGTAATGAAGCAGCCTACATAAATACTTTTCGAGATATCATTACGAACAGTCAAATAGCATTATTTCTTATGCTAAAAGAACGTGAATGTTTGCATTAGAGACTTCTGGACTTTTAAGATACTTGGGCAGGACCATTCAGAAGTCTACTCAACACTGAATGAACTAAAAGACTTTCCCTTGATAGATATCTGATCTCAGACCCATATTAATCCTAATATTCCAATACTAAATAAATCAGACATATACTGTAGATGTTAGATGATATAAGTATCGAAAACATATATATTTTGATTAGGTCTTCTCTTTATAAATACTATTGTATGTCCATCCAAAATTTGGAGCCCCTTCTACACCGACCAATCTGTTTATCTCTTAATTATCGCTGATGGGTTTCTCTTATTATTTGTTTTGTTGGCCTCTAATTAGCAGAAGATAACTTGCATACTGATTCAGGATTGAAAGAAATCATGGTCAGATTGGGTACATACAAATAGTAAAAGAGCACAAAACTGAAACTAATAAAGGGTTATAAACTTTATAATCACATCAAATGGCTGCTCTGATAAGAATTTATATCTAACTAGAACCTATTTATAAACCCAACTTCGATCACCACATGATGATTACTAGAGAATTGTTGAAAGCAAAAGGAATACTGTAGAGCTCCCTTCAAACCAAACAAGGGCAGTACACAATTAACACAACTCCGGCGTTATGCACACCACCAGCCTGCAATGCAATGCAGGAACATAGGCAGGATGGTGAAATGCATAAATCAGCAGTTGGATTAATTTGGCACAGAGCCTTTGATTGGTATCAAAGGAGCTCTACCAATATACTCCTACTACATACCTGATTTAATAAAAAAAAGTTTCTTCCTCGATTCATGCTTATGCTAACTTGTTTGAATAAGATTTGAAATTCACTCATTTGCCTCCATAAGACCTGTAACATATATAAGGTATCAGTATCAGTAAGGTTTGGGTTTCCATTATATGGTTTCCTGACTATAACCGAACAGTATCTCTTTGACATTTTAGAGTGCTTACAGTAAAAGGCCTTACATGGTATTAGCCTTCTAGCTTTTTCTTTACATAGATAGTGCTGTATAGTGCTGTCTACTAGCTTTTTCTTTACATAGATAGTGCTGTCTATAGTTCTTTTTTACATTTATAGATCTCGCTGATATTATATAACCTTAGGAATCTATGAGAAGAATAACATAACCTTACAGCCTATAAGCACAGACAAGATAGGTGGTGCATTAACAATGTGTTGTGTATCTCTGGAAATCCAGAGAGAAGTGTTCTTGGATTTAACTGTGTGTATTTCTTTGCTAACATTTCTTACATTTCTTTCTTTGTTTCAAAGTCTAGGATCACACTCAATGATCCATCATTGAGAAAAAGATACTTGTGATGAAGCAAAGCTACAAATTACACAAGAAACAAAACTCCTAATCCAAGAAAACCAATTCTACAAATTTTAAGATCCATAGGTTTTTAAGATCCACAATCCATATCCACAGCTTTTTAAGATTTCCACTCTATATCCAAGACGAACAAAACGGAAATGGTGTCTGGCAAAGGCATTTACAGAATTAATTTGCAGATTAGAGAGAAAGAAAATCATGTCTTAGCGGGAGACGTGAACAATAAGAATGCAAAAATCCCAAAACAGCCACAAAGAAACTACCATTATATCTACTTCCTGAGCAATAGAAATATCTTAGATCTGTTGTCGGTGATTTAGAACGTTAAAATCCCAAAACAGCCACAAAAAAAATATAAAGAATATCTGAAAACATTTACAATACAGAAATTGCAGATAAAAGGAAAGAGGCACATTCACGGTACAAAAATGGAAATTAAAAGGGAAATAAAGGCATTTTGAATGTAAAAGTTGCAGAATAACATTTACAATGTGAAATTGCTAATCCAACCCAAAGAAAAACAGTCAGGTTAAAGGTTGCAGAAACACTTCAAGAACAAGAACTTGCAAATTAAAGAGGGAAAGAAAGTCAACAGCAATATGAAGGCTGTAGAAATATAGGCTGACAATATAATACTGCAAATTAAAAAGAAACCAGGAAGTCATATACCATCTAAATATTGCTGCTGTAATCCCCAAGAAAGACATTTCCTACATGTCAAGGATGCAGATTTAATAGAACTAGAAAGACATCTCCTACATGTCAAGGATACAGATTTAATAGGACAAGAAAGACATTTCATACATGTCAAGGATGCAGATTTAATAGAACAAGAAAGACATTTCCTACATGTCAAAGATGCAGATTTAATAGAAAAGAAAATTAGTTAAATTTGCAAGGCTCCGGGAAGTAGAAGATTGGGTATTGAGAGATGGCAAAACCCTAGAAATCTGAAGAACAAATCACAATATCCATGGATTACATGGAAAAATTTAGCTCTAGATTTCCAAGAACACAAATAGAAATAAAGAATGGACGTGGGTATAGCTTATAAAATGAAAACAAATGGGCTTGTATCACAAATCAACCCAGAATACACAAGAAAACAGTGTGTTAGACCCAATAAATTGATAAATCCAGATACCTAGCTACAAGTAAGAATAAGGAACAAATCCAATCATTTAAAGGAGCATAAAAAATATATATAAATACACCCAAATTCTTCATACCTGATAGTCCCCGATTGTCTCCTACTAACTAGAGAGCTGTAAATGCCCCTTTGGCATCCATGGAAGTGCGGGCTCCCTCTTTTACAAAGCAAGTCCAGAAAGAAAAAGAAAAAAAAGAATAAAATAGCCGACAGCTAAGACAAACAAGTAAAAAGTTAGCGGATGCCCAAACATTGAAAGGCCTTCCATTATATAAATGGGATGAGGGGCGTGTTAGATTTATGTTAGCGGGTGTTAAACTTGCCATGTTTAATCAGTCAGGTATGATAATTGAGAGGCAGGAAGGGCAGCTGTCCGTCTCTGTGATGTGACTTGACTTAATATTTCCAGAGGTGTGTACAGTTGCAGAGAAAGAAAGAGATGGGAAGAAAGAAAAAAAGTGGGGTGATTTGACTGCTCAACGACAGCAGCCCTGCTCAGTGCTGGTAACAAAGCAGCGCATGCACGGATTTATATGGAAAGTTGCAACGGGATTGGGTGGATGTACGGAGATCCATTCCTCCTTTTACCCACGCTGCCACACTAAATCTAACGCAAGATTTTGTGTGTCCGCATTCCACATGACCCGTAGACCTCTGCTATCTAGTTGCCTTGTGTCTGATAGTGATGGAACCGAATCCATTGTCACTTGCCTAAGCCTTACCGACTTACCTCCAGAGTCATTAATAAATGAAGAAAAAAAATTTAGATTCTCTTGTCTTGTATAGATTGTATGGGAGTAGGTGTTTGAGTTATGTGAAATGAATTTGATTGAACCATAAATTGAATATTTTTCCTAATATGTTAAACAATCTTGAATCAATCTTAAGGAATCAAGGTATAGATAAGGATTAGATTTTAGATTGTCTCTTGTTTTGGTACCGATTGTATGGGAGGAGTAGGTGTTTGAATTGTGTGAAATGAATTCGATTGAACCTTGAATCAATAGCTATAAGGGTGGAAGGAATCAAAGTATAGATAAGGAGTAGAATTTAGATTGTCTCTTGTCTTGGTATTTGATTGTATGGGAGTAGGTGTTTGAGTTACGTGAAATGAATTCGATTGAACAGTGATTAAGAAATTGATTTTTTTCTTAATATATTAATCAATCTTGAATCAATAGCTATAAGGGTGCATGGAATAAAAGTATAGATAAGGACTAGATTTATATTGTCTCTTGTCTTAGTATTGATTGTATGGGAGTAGGTGTTTGAGTTATGTGAAATGTATTCGATTGAAACAATTATTAAGAAATTGAATTTTTTCTTAATATATTAAACAACCTTGAGTCAATCTTGAATCAATAGTTTTAAGGGTACGAGGAATCAAAGTGTAGATAAGGACTAAATGTTAGATTGTCTCTTGTCTTGGTATTGATTGTATGGGAGTAGGTATTTGAGTTATGTGAAATGAATTCGATTGAACAATTAGTAAGAAATTGAAATTTTTCTTAATATATTAATCAATCTTGAATGAATAGCTATAAGGGTGTAAGGAATCAAGGTATAGATAAGGACTAAATTTTAGATTATCTCTTGTGTTGGTATTGATTGTATGGGAGTAGGTGTTTGGGTTGTGTGAAATGAATTTTGATTGAACCAATTATTAAGAAATTGAATTTTTTTCTTAATATATTAAACATTCTTAAATCAATCTTGAATCAATAGTAGTTATAAGGGTGCAAGGAATCAAGGTATAGAGATAAGGACTAATTCAGTATTAATATGCAAAATAACTTTACAATATCAACTTACCACCACACTCATAAATAAATGAATAAATAAATTTTAGATTGTCTCTTGTCTTGGTATTGATTATATGGGAGTTGGTGTTTGGGTGATGTAAATTGAATTTGATTGAAAAATTGAATTTTTTTCTTAATATATTAAACATTCTTGAATTGATCTTTACTCAATAGCTATAAGGGTGTAAGGAATCAAGGTATAGATAAGGACTAAATTTTAGATTGTCTCTTGTCTTGGTATTTATTGTATGGGAGTACGTGTTTGAGTTATGTGAAATGAATTCGATTGAACCAATTATTAAGAAATTGAAATTTTTCTTAATATATTAATCAATCTTGAATCAATAGCTATAAGGGTGCAAGGAATCAAAGTATAGATAAGGACTAAATTTTAGATTGTCTCTTGTCTTGGTATTTATTGTATGGAAGTAGGTATTTGAGTTATGTATAATGAATTTGACTAAACCAATTATTAAGAAATTGAATTTTTTTCCTAATATATTAAACAATCTTGAATCGATCTTGACTAAATAGCTATAAGGGTGTAAGGAATCAAGGTATAGATAAGGACTAGATTTTAGATTGTCCCTTGTCTTGGCATTGATTGTATGGGAGTAGGTGTTTGAGTTATGTGAAATGAATTCGATTGAACCAATTATTAAGAAATTGAATTTTTTCTTAATATATTAATCAATCTTGAATCAATAGCTATAAGGGTGCAAGGAATCAACATTTAGATAAGGACTAAATTTTATATTGTCTCTTGTCTTGGTATTGATTGTATGGGAGTAGGTGTTTGAGTGATGTAGAATGAATTTGATTGAACAAAAAGTGAATTTTTTTCTTAATATATTAAACAGTCTTGAATCGATCTTGACTCAATAGCTATAAGGGTGTAAGGAATCAAGGTATAGATAACGACTACATTTTAGATTGTCTCTTTTCTTGGTATTGATTGTATGGGAGTAGGTGCTTGAGTTATGTGAAATGAATTCGATTGAACCAATTATTAAGAAATTGAAGTTTTTTCTTAATATATTAAACAATCTTGAATTGATCTTGACTTAATAGGTATAAGGGTGTAAGGAATCAAGGTATAGATAAGGACTAAATTTTAGATTATCTCTTGTCTTGGTATTTATTGTATGGGAGTAGGTGTTTGGGTTATGTGAAATGAATTTGATTGAAACAATTATTAAGAAATTGAATTTTCTTCTTAATATATTAAACAATCCTGAATTAATCTTGGATCGGTACCTATAAGGGTGCAAGGAATCAAGGTATAGAGATAAGGACTAATTCAATATTAATATGCAAAATAACTTTACAATACTAACAACAATAACATGTATATAGTAAGTAGTTCACAATAGGCTTCATGACATAGTGTGCATAACATGTTTATTGTCTCTTCTCTTGGTACTATATGGGCGTAGTTGTGTGAATAACATGTTTATTGTCTCTTGTCTTTGTATTGTATGGATGTAGGTGTGTGAGTTATGATATGTAAGATGAATTTGATTGAACCAATTATTAAGAAATTGATTTTTTTAAATATATATTAAACAATGTTGAATTATAGGTTGCAAGGAATTGAGGTATAGATAAGGAATGACTAAGCATTAATATGCAAAATAACTTTACAATAGTGATAATGATAACATGTATAGCAAGTTTTTCACAATAATTATATAGGCTTCATGATGTCATAGTGTACATAAAATTTTCATTTACAAAGTGCAAATTGACCTGGAGTTCGTTGATTTACAATTTGATTTGCTCCAACTAGTAAGCAATGTCTTTGTTTGTCCTATAATTGAGATGGCAATGATGCAATCTAGAATAATATGTTATGTAAAACATTGAAATTGTAGTTTTTAGGTCAATATAATAATTAGAAAACACAATTGAACATCTAATTCTCCATAAGTGTAAAAAGGATAACATGTCTAACTAAATCAACAACTACATTATTTTTAAGACCCATTCAAAATAAAGCTTCTTTCCAACTCAAATGATGACCAAATAAAGTAGGCAAATTTCTAAAAACAACCCATTGCTTTTTAGCAAAAATGTAGCCACAAAATAAATGTTTCATAGTTTCATATGAATGATAAAAGGGGCACTTAACTAGTTGAACAAGCAAGAATTTTAGTCTATCACCAACAAGGAATTTATAATGTGAGATTTTCCAAGCAAACATTTGTCAATTTTAATCAGCTTTAGATTTTTAGATTTATGCACTCAATTTGACCTAGTATTTATGACTAAATTTGCACTTCCATTTAATGTTGATGCTAGGAACTAAAGACACTTTGGGAAGGAGGAGGAGATATATTTGTTTTAAGGGGAAGAATGAGAAATTTTGGGAAGAGAGCCAATGTCGATCCTTAAAGAAATTATATGGAATTGGAATGCATAATTTAATCATTAAATTAGGGTGGCCCAAAGATTGCACAAAAGTTACTTGGAAGTATTATTCAAACCAAAACATTCTTTAGTCATTAGCCAAGGAGACCAATGCAAAGAAGTTTAGTCCCATATGTTGTTAACTATCGAACCCCTTAAATCTTGAACAAATAATAAGATTGCCTAGGAAAGCTAATGGCTAAAGGTTTCCCTTGATACTAGATATGCTTATTCCACCAAATGGAAGAAGAAGCAAAGCTAAAATCATGTTGTAATGAAGACTCTTTCCAGTTTAAGAAATGGCATACATGCAACTAGGCTTTCCAAATGGATTGAATAGGAAATAAGGCTTTAATTTGAAAGAATGGTACAAGAAGAATCTTGTACAACTAATTAAAATTATGTTACTTTCCTTTAGTAGTGGATGTAACAATTATATGCATCAATAAAATTTTCTATGGTTCATCACTTTTGACAACTGTAGTAATCCATTTAGCAACTAGACATAATCTTTGTGTTTTGGGATCTATAATTCCCATACCACCTTTGGACTTAGGTAGAATGCGGTGAGACCAAAAGGTGGATCTAAGACCAAAAATACCATCCCACTTAGTCCAAAGGAATTGTCAAATTAATTTGCACAAATCTCATACATTTTATTAGATATCATCCAACAATAAAAAAATACACATGTGGCAAGAAAGATTCTATTTGCCACCTAGATTTTTCTAGTCAACGAAAGGAAATTGTTGCCCCAATTAAATAATTTATTCTTAATTGTATTTAGGTACCAATTCCAGATCTCAGTAAAAGAACTCCAAACCAAATAGAATGCCAAGATACTAAGTTATTTCAACATGTTTGATCTATTTCCATTCTTTGAAAATCCATTGAGGGACGAAGCCACCTTAAGACATTAAGAACTATGTTCTAATATGATAAGCCAACTAAGAACCTGACATAAAATAGTATAGATTTAAAATGTCTAAGGTATTGTTAAACCCTTTTTCTAAATTTTATAGAAATAGTAGGCTATCATTAGCAAAATATGAATTAATTACAACAACATTATGTGGAATGGAAATATGAGATATGATCTACAATTGATTGGCTCTTTGTAATAAATAACCTAAAGCGTCAACACTGAGTGCATATAAAAAGGGTGAAAGAGGACAACCTTTTCTAATATCTAGAATTGTAATGGGAGAAATTTAGATACTGCGTTATTAACCGATATGTAAGCATTGACATCTTTGAAAAGCATTTGAATACCAACACAAATTTGGGGCCCAAATCTTTCCATTAAATAATTTTGAGAATGAAATTTCAGCATATTCTAGATCATAAGCTTTGTTAAAATCTAGCATGACCAACAATACATTTTGTCTTGGCTATTCAGCCCATTCACTATTTTTCCATGCCAAAATCAAATCATCAAGAATATATCTTGATCTAAGAAAACCTATTTATTTTGGTCTCACAATACCCTAAACCGCTAATTCTATATGAATAGCCAATGCCTTAGCAATAATCTTGTAAGAGGTGTTTAATAGTGTAATAAGGTGCCAGCTAGAAATGGTGTCTTCATTTTGCCCCTTATGAAGAAGTTTGATTAATCCTTTAGTGATGCTTGAGCCTAAAGATTCTTTTTCAAATGCTTCTAAATAAAGCAGATAAAAATCATTTTTAATGTATGACCACATAGTTAGGTAAAATTCCACAAGTAGGCCATTAAAGCCTAGGTTTTTATTATGTGATATCAAAAAAAGGGCATGTTCAATTTCTTCTAAGGAAAGAAGTTGGTCTAAAAACTAATTGTAATTGGGATCAATTTTATTAGGAATACATTCTTCAACTATCTCTTCAAGGTTTTCTTGTATATCCTCCCATTGACTTTCCCCTTTGAAGAGTTTCCCATAGAAATCCTAAAATAGTAAAGTTATCTCAAAGTGATCTGTGTGTAATGGAACATAGTCATCAATTAGTAAACAAATTTTCATCTCCTTATGTTTGTAATTCAATTAATTGAAGGAGAATTTTGAGCATCTATTTCCATCCTTATTCTAATGGAGTCATCTATAAGTGTCAACTTTACATAGCTAAATTTCAATAGAAGCAATAGAAGCTTGAATCATAGTGTTGCTAGGATAAATTATAAGTTGTTTCCTAACATGCACCAATTTCCCTTGGAGAGATTTTTCTCTATGTTTACATTTATGGGTCATGAAACAATGGAAATCGGTGCATTAAGAGAGGGTGGAACACCACCACTCAAGCCATGATTTCCCTTCTAATGGCTTAGGGATGGAATTCCAAATTCTCACTAGAGGAACAACATAATAAAAAAATTTAATTGTGAAATATTGAGTTTGAAGAGGAGTTGAGAGGGTGAAGCAGAATGAGAAAAAGATATGGAACAAAAGATGGGAAGCTAATTAGAAAGAGTAGTGGAATAATCTAACTATAGAAAAGAACAAAATTGAAAAGGAAAACTTACTGGCAACGTTGAAGAAACTTGACTCGTATGCTTGCAAAGACTTGAACCCACTTTCTTTGATGAAATCTATAGTAAATATTGTTATGAATGTGGTTATGAATTGAACTTTCCCACCTCTTTTCATCTTATCCATCCTTTGGCATATTGGATTTCAGGTATGGAATTCCTTCTTGTGTAAGAACTTTGGCACTACAATTGGAAAGCCTTGTTATTCCCTAGCAAGTTGAAATTTGGTTTACTGTTTTCTAACCTGAGTCCAATTTTTTAAAATATATAATTAAAAATATGCAGTGATTGTAATTGTTAAATAAATAAATGATAATGCAACATGGATAGAACCTTGGGAACATGTATCTCATTGTATAATGTACCTACTTTGCCTAGTTTATAAATTACAAAAAATAGACATAGCTTAAAAAGGTAACATCACAATTTGGCTCAAAGTACCCAAGTTTATCATTTGGAAATGTGAGATTACTGAAAATGGAATAAAGAATGCTAATGGGGATGAATCCTACAAAATATGTTTTAGTTGTGGGCTACAACACCTATTAGCTTGTTGTTGTAGAAGATAGAGAAGAAAACCAAGAGCTTCTTGCTATTTCTAAATATCCTGTTATGTTCAAAATGAAGAAGTTGGGTCTTTTATTTTAGGCTTGATTCAAAAAGACTATTTGAAAATGAATTAGGGTAAAACTTGATTAGGGTTTTTAGGACCCAAAATTTGGAATTAATTAGAGTTGATTTGGACTCTAGTGTATGATAAATGTCCTCTCTAACACCCAAATATATTTTGTCCCAACATTGAGACTTGTCCTAAAACTTTCAAAATAGGTTCTAGGTGTGAAAAGAGGCTTATGGGTGAATATAAATCAACCCAAAACTTGAGATAAGACTGAAAATAAAGGAAAATGGTCCTATAATACACATAGGGGAGTGGTCACTAGAATAAGTGCAAAAACATAAGGCAAAGATTGTAAAGTAGGCAATTTCCAACCTTGCACCTTTATATATGAATTTAAAACATTGATTCAATAGAGAGTAGTGGCATGGTCTTTGAATGATAAAATTCACAAAAGAATTAACATTGTAGTTGTGAGTAATAGAGACAAATACATATAAGAGTGAAATGGGGAGTAAGGTGATCAAATTAGGCCCTAAGAGTTGCTTAAGGATGACATCTACTTGGGATCTACCAAACATGTGAACTTGTGTACTGATTATAGTTTATCGTATATGACACTAGATGGAAATGAATTATCAACATGGTGGACATTTGGATTTTCATCTATTTTGGAGAAAGGATAAGGTCTAGTACTCTTTTTTAATATATATATATATATATATAATGTGATTTACTTGGGTATGCTAAGAAAGGGATTAGTATACATATATAGGTTTGATTAGAAGGGGCAAAAAAGAATTGGCCCCGTCATCAGCAAGTCTTCAACACAAATTATGTTGTTGGTTATTAGGTCTTATATTTTTATGTTTTAAGTCCATGCACCATTTAGTGTCATGGACTTTGAATGATGAAATTCACAAAAGAATTGACATCATAGTTGTGAGGAATAGAGACAAATACATATAAGAGTGAAATGGGGAGTAAGGTGATCAAATTATCCCCTAAGAGTTTCTTAAGGATAACATCTACTTGGGATCTACCAAACAAGTGAACTTGCATAATGATTGTAGTTTGACATATATGACACTAGAAGGCAAATGTGAATTATCAACATGTTGGACATTTGGATTTTATCTAGTTTGGAGAAAGGATAAAGTCTAGTACTCTTTTTTTTTTTTAATATATTTTTAATGGGAGTTTCAAAGTGTACATAGAGGAAGATAATGGTTGAGAAGAGGAGTTGTAGTTTAGAATATTAGCATCAAGAAGGTTTAGCTCATAATCTCGTATCTTGGCACACAAACTAGAAAAGCTATCTCATAATAACTGAACATGGCTTTATTTTTTATTTTTGGATGGAGGTTAAAAATGAGGAGTCAATAGATCTCATCATTAGGTAGTTGATAATGAATTTTGGCAAGAAAAGACTAAAATTAAATGACATAATAATTGACATGTCTAGTATTGCCTTGCTTGCACTAGACCAAGTTAGAGAAAGTAACTTTTAATTCAATATTAACCTAAAAGTGTTGGAGAAGTGAATTTGCTAATTTAGTTTAGGAGTGAATGGAACCATGAGGGAGTGAATTAAATAACTCTAGGGAATAGTCTTTCAATATTGAAGAGAGGAGTTTGGCTAACAATCTATCATCATATATAAGAAATCGAGACAAGTGGCATTGAAATAACAAATGTTGGAAATTGGGTCTCACTTACCAAATTATACATTTCAAAGTGGGGAGTGACAAAACATGTGTGGAAAGAATAAAATAGAGTGTTAAAAGAGAGGGGATTATGGCTACGATACATGTTCTAGGAGAGTTTGAGGAGAGCCTTGGTGTTGGTTGAGGAAGATGAAAAGTCATCCTCCATTGTTGTCTCTAGATCTCTTCTCCAAGTCATCAAATTTGAACTAAATTGGTAACCTTCATTCCTTTGGTTCATCTTTATTTTTTCCTTAGTCTCTCTTTTCGAACTATTTGTTAAGTAATTTTGTGGATATTTTTTATGCTTTTCAATATATATATGTTTCCCCATGTACAAGAGTAGCATGAGGTAACTTACCCTCTAATGAAAATACACAATAAATTTGGGAGTACTCACACTCCAAGAAAATAAAGTTAATAAAGTTTGAATATATATATTGAAAAGCATAAAATATATATTGAATATATATATATATATATATATATATATATATATATATATATATATATATATATATATATATATATATATATTCAAACTTTATTAACTTTATTTTCTTGGAGTGTGAGTACTCCCAAATTTATTGTGTATTTTCATTAGAGGGTAAGTTACCTCATGCTACTCTTGTACATGGGGAAACAAGTCTTGTACAAGGTGTTTGCAAAATTGCTTAGGAAACCACCCTTCTTGAATCTTAATGCAATTGATTAAGGTGTTTTCTACTAGGCATAGAGAAGTGGTTTTGGCTAACCATTGAATGACACAAGAACTTGATAATGAGAAAATCTTAAAGAGTAATAAAAATGGAGATGAGGAAAGAAATGGAAATGGTAATTCTCTAGAATGGTAAACCATTTCTCATATCAACAAAGTGTTTAAAAAGTCTTTCATGTATTTTATATGAGTAGAGGATCCAAACACAATTCTAATAATAATTGTTTTTATGCAAGGTTTTACCGTGGATGAGAAAACAACTGCTTGTTCAAAACTCACTTATCCTCTTAAGGAGAGTGAAAGGTAAGCCACCTCACTCTCCTAGGAAACTCATGGTTATTTCTCCTAATGAAGATATAAAAAATGTTGTAAAAAAGGAAGGGGGAAGGTTAAGAATCATTGCTATTTTCTTTGTGTATTTGAATAAAAAAGCTCTTCTATCTAGGAAATGTTTTCATGATTGGGTTGCTTCTGTTTAAGGGGGAGAATAGGCATTTATTTTTTCTTTTTATATAATGATTCATATTGGTTTTTTCATGGTTGTGTTTAAGAGCTTAGTATGTTGAATAGAATATTAAAAAATAATGGAATGTGGGAAGATTGGTTTTTAAGGCTTTATCATGGAACCCTGACATTGAATTGAAATAAATTGCAGTGAAGTTTAGACCTAAATGGGTTGAAATATCTAGTGTGCCTCCTTAGTTGTGGTATCTACTTAGATTTTCCATAAAACCCTTGGGAGAGTTCCTTCAAGTTGAAGAAACTAAATTTACTTTGGGCTATATGAATGCTAGGGTTTTAATGTCATTAAACCTAGATGTTGAATTCCCTAATGTTCTTTGTTATCAAATGGATAAAAGAATGCTTTAATGTAATATTAGAAAATTGGCAGGGTTATACTCTTTTTTTTGTATAAATTGGATGAGTATGTGAGGAGGCATTGTCCACTATGAGGAGGGATTGTCCACTTTTGGCTCCTCCTAAATCAAATGTGGAACCTAAAGCAAAATCCAATTTGAATGTCTTTGTTAAAACTAATATGGAGGGTAAAATTGATAAGATATATATGGAGGTGGCTTTACCCAAAGGAAATGAGACTGATTCCTTCATAGAATATGAAATCATTTATGCCCCAACTGACCAAAAGGTTTGCATAGTTGATAAGTTGAATATTGCCATGGACATAGGTAATAAAGAAAATCCTAGTATGGCTACTAATTGTCTTAAGACTCCCTTGGTGCCCCAAGTAAGAAATTTAAATGTTTTAAAAGGTAGTAGATCTAGAGGCTCTACCACCATGTTCTTGAAATGGGTATGTGGGTGGGTCTAAAAGATTGGAATTTTAGTTTGGAAAAATAAATCATGTAGAAGGATTGGGTATGAAAGAAAGTGTAGAGGGTGGAGTTAAAGAGATAGATCCAACTAGAAAATAAAGCTCTTGTTTAGGAGAGGATAAAGGTGAGGAAGCTAAAATGAAATCTATTGAGTAACAAAATAGGGTGGGTAGGTCCAAAAATAAGGATGAGCAAATTATGCCCCACTACTTTGAAATACTATATAAAGGCCCTAAATCTAATGAGCATCAAATGTGTTAGCTAGAGTGTGAGGAGCCTTGAAGCCTATTGTTGGCAAGAAATGGGAGGGAAACTAGTCCAGAAATCTGGTCCTCAATCAAGTCTCTAAAGTATCTAAGTTTATACCCCAGTCAGACAGTGAGATAATCATAGATAAACATTAAGGAAATCTGTTATGTGGTACAATCTAGGTAAAGTAAAGCATTTATAAGACATGTGTATATACACATATCATAACCCTTATATCTTAGGTTTATATATATTTCTCATCAATCGGTATATACATGTTCATACCAACAGGTCTGAGTCTTTGCCTTATACATATCTATCTCATACTCTCTTACTCACTCTTACCCTCTTACTTTACATTGCTTACATGTATCTCCTATATATGTGTGTGTGTGTGTGTGTGTGTCCTTTCCCAAAATACCTCTTTATGTGTTGGCTCCATCCTCTTCATGTCCTTTGCAATAACATGCAGTAGGTTTTGTTGGGTGCCCTGTGCTCTGCCAACAGAGTGCATTCACAAGGGAGGAGAGATTAGATCCCTTGTCTAGTTTGTTGACATCATCTCTAAGAAGTTGAAATTTGTTAGTTACCCATTTTTCTATTGTTTGATATATTCATAGTGAGCATCATGGTAAAAAATTTCCCCACCATTGAGAAGTAGTGATTGATTAAGATATTCAATGATAGGTGTGTTGATATTCACCATAATGAGAGAAGGTTGAGTTGAGGATTGTGCCTAATAGGGAAGGTAGGTTGTAGGAGATGTTTGGGCATACAATCCAAACCAAATGCATAGGCCAACAAAGTAGATTTAGAATGAAAAGTACATAAGTAAAACATGTTTGTAAAATGTGTTCAACAACCGAGTTCACCAAAATAGAAAGATAATTTAAGAGATTGATTTATCCTCTTTATCTATTGAGTTATTTAATCTAGAATTTGAACAGAATATAAAGCATAATAAAGTATTTAATAAAATTTCACATTCTAAACTAAATAGGGGAGAGAGGTTGCTCATAGAACTAGAAAATAAGAGTAAGGAAATGAGAAAGCTTATTTGATTTGACGGTTGAAGTAGTCTATTGTTCTATTTTGGTTATGATTTTTAAGAACTGCATTGGATTAGAAGTTTGTATTAGGAATTTAGCTCTTTTCTTTATCTTCCCTACTCATCAAGCCTTTGTGTCATCAAGAAGCAATCACGTGAGGTTTTGTCCCTTCTGGTGTAGTAGTGTTCTTTGGCTACAATTGTGTCTCGTTTAACCGCAACGTGGTGTCCTTCAACTGTGCTCTTGTCTCATACAACTATGATTTTGTCCTCTATAACTATGCAACCTGTATTCAACCTAGAATATCTAGGAAATGGTGGTGTCATAGACACCTTAAGGGATTTTCTTTAAGGAGGTTGAATATCAAAACTTCCTTGATGTCAATCAAGCCTTACAAAAGATTTCAAGGATTAGATAATAGTTGCCCTTTGGAAATGCGTAGAGTATCCAATGACTGATATAGGTGTGTGCAAGTATAGGTGTAGTAATGAATTCTACCATGTTGTGATTATACCTATTGTTGTTGTGTTTAATGTTGCTCTTTTGTCTATTCCACCACATGTTTACACAATTATCCTTGTATTTATAAACAATTACATGATAGTTTTTACCATATAGACACGAAAATGATATAAATGTTAAAAGGATAAAAATATGAACTAGAGTGAAAAAGGCAAATACCAAAATTAGAAAAATCAAATTTTAACAATTGTAAATGTGACTTATATAACCCTATCCAGGGGACAAAGTTACAAATACAAGAATGTTTAAGGTGATCAAATTATAAAAAATTGAAATGAAACTACAATATTTAAATTTGAAAAGGTCAAATATAAAATACATTACAAAATATAGGGATAATTCACACCCCATTAACATTAAACTACATATTTCTGCTGACCAAACCTACCAACCATTTACTTGTGCCCATGCATGTGAGCCATGGGAATTTTGATTTAAATATCTAGTGCAACGTGACTCGACCAAACTACACGCTACCATAGACTTTAAACTCTACGATAGCAAGTGGAGAGATTATAAATAATAATAGGCAATGATATCCTCTCCTTAATTAAACATCCGCTCTTTTATGATAATGATAAAATACAAATCAATAACCTATATTGATACCGTTTACAAAAAGATATATGATCCGCCATACTTTCTAGATATTCCTTTAAACTATTTTGAAATTTTGAGAGAATTCTTTATTTAAAAAATTTGTGATGTTCATTTTTAATTTATTATTAAAAATTCCAGCAGAAAATAAAAGGTTGATTGATAGCAAATGCCACATCAAAACAATTTTAAATGCACATTATTGTGCTCTCCTAACATTTATGTCATCAGATTTTTTTTCAACCATAATTAATTAATTGAATGATACAATGAATTTAATTGGTGAAGATAATGGTATATTCTTTAATTATGCTATCCACTAAGTTTCAAATCTTTTAGAGATGTGATTAGGTCAAATTCGACCAACTAGTGACATTAATAGACGTGATCCCCCTACTCACAACAACTTAGCCAAAGTTAGGCATCTGATTTAGATACATGCTCTCTAGTAATATCATAATTTACTATATAAAATAGTTTTCATAAAAAAAATACAAATATTATCATTTAACTAAAATTAAATTCATAAATATTCCTCTTACTACATTAATTAATTATAGAGATGAAAAGTGTCTACTTAATACTTTTCCTTTTTCATTTGACATTTACTCTTAGTCTTTTTATTTTACTAAATATTAAACAAACCATTTGACATGACTATCCCTAATTTAAAAGCTCATATACTTCATGTTAATAAAGTTAATAAAGCGATGTCCTTATATAAATAATATTCCTCCTAACATAATTAATATTCCTCCGAGCATAACATAATTATTAATTATTAATAGTTTTCAAATTAATATATCTGCTTACTCAACCTCTTCCTCCTTTTAAATAATTTAAAAATCTAAAAAATCTCTTCTATAAAAAATATTTTAGTCTCAATTCATCTTTAAAATATATTTAAGACTTAAAAAAAAAACACTCAAATCTTTCCGCAACCCTTAACCATTGTGTAGTAATATATTACTATTATAATGACTTCCCCATTTTTTTAAAGCCCGTTGCATGCTGCAATCATTAAAGATTTTCGTTTCGCTAAAAATAAAAAGATTCGGTTCACATCGAAAGTTTAAGACGAGTTTTAGAGTATATTGTAATTTAAGTATTAGAGTGGTTGATTACTTAATTATATATTAAATGAAATTAAAAAGAAATAAATATTTTATATGGAATATTTCTATTTGAAATAAAGTGTAAGCTTCTCCAATTACTTTAAAAAAAATTGAATTAAGCGAAAAGATTACGAAAATCAGATCATAGGATTTGCTTTCCAATCACTCACTATTTTTCATTATCACGAACACGTAACAAGGGATAAATATATAGTATTTATATAAAAGAACTTATATATTACTTAGGAAGAAAACGTTTTTCATGATAAGTACTACTATATACAATGATCATTCTATTGGATTAGGAAGCTTTTTCCATGTTTTTCGATCTTACTTGTATATTTATACATATCCAATGATAAAGGTTATATCCAATGATAAAATACTTGAATTTTATGTATAAATGGTTCTTTTTTAGGATAATGTGCCTTAAATGTAGGTCCATTTTAAATATCGAAGGTGTTATTTATTTAGAAAGGGCTTGTGAAATTATAAAATCAACGATTACTAGACCATCAATCTAATCTTAGTCAGACACATGTCTTGTTGTTAATTAGTTAGAGCTTACGATGTGGAAGGATGTTTGCATTGTGTTTCCTTTTTCTTTTACTTTCTTTTTCTTTATGTCAGTACCTTCACAAGCTTCATATCTTCTTTAGGTGCCGACTAGGTTGCATGAAATAGAGGGTATAAGGAATACAAGATAAGAACTATTCATGTTGGCTAGCTACATAAGTGAGTCAACAAGACTTCAAATTGGAACAAGATTATGAGATGCATTCACAATTCTAACCTCAAAACTGATGATGTTGACAGTGTGGCAGATGAGTTTTTCAATAAACATCTTTCTCCAATTTAGGTATGGCAAGTTTCAATTTTATCAACCCCAAATAAGTGTGTATCTCCAAATTTTGAAGATGTGGGCATAACTCCATGAATCCTCCAAACATTGCAACATTCACATTTGAGCAATTGTAGTAATAAAATATTTTTAGAGATTAAAACTCCAAAAATAGTGGTTATTGTGGGAAGATTGATGAATCTCAATTTTAGGGCAGTGAGATTTTCCACTAAAAAACAATCTCCAAGCACTACATATGTGGGCCCACACTAAGCCTTCAATCTTCATATAAGATAGACACTTTCATGAGTTTGGATAATCTTTTATCATCACACCAACACGCCCAAACCCTAGTTCAAGCACTTATGTTTGACTATTGGATCTAAGGATGAAAACCCTTGGATTTGGAGATTAGAGGATGAAAACCCTTTGGTTTCTAGAGGGCGGTCTCATATGGAGGTTGTGCATTTTCACTTCAAACTTGGAGGGCTTAAACAACATTTTGGATATTCAACATTTAGGCATTTTTAGAATATATTTGTAATCATTTCAATCTTTGTTAAATCAATAAATAGTTGTAACAATAGATCTATGTAATCATTTGAATGAAATGTGTGAATGAAACACTCCATTATAGCTAGTTTACATATACAAACCTATATATTATTTTTATGTGGGCATCTTAGATCAAAGTATTTTATATGAATGTTTTGGTAGATTTCATTACATCATCTTAGATTTGAGTAATTTATAAGTATATTTAAGCTAAGAATCATTATAGTGGTATTAGATCTTTGATCTTGTCAGCCTATAGGGCAACTCAATTTATGGATGCATCCTAGTGAATGAAAAATCACATATCAAGAAAGGGAGCAAAATAAATTGTAGGCACCAGATCCAGAATAAAATATGGTAGAAGGGGGAAGAGAAAAGTATAAGTTAATAGTTGAAGAAAAAAAAGACTTCTTCCATGGGAACATGATTAAATTGCATCAAAGACATGATGGATTGACAAATCTAATGGTGTAAATGATGCATGCTATAAAATATTTGAAAAGTCTAGAGCCTACTAAGGCATATCAAGGGGAATGGAGTACATCTACAAATAATAGATTTGGGGTTAATCCCATGCCAAAGCCACCAAAACCCATTCTTTTATAGAAAGAGGTAGAGGAAGAACAAGTGCTTGAAGTATCCCTTATAGAGGAAATTGACAAGGTTTTTGAGGACTAACAAGGTAAATCTGAAACCTTTAAAAACACTGCATCTTTTGTTAGTTACCTAGACATCATTGATAGAATAAAGTCTAAGAGAAGAACCCTAGATAACAATAAAAATAATGAAAAGATAGTGCTACATTAAAAACTAGGTAAGTTGAATGCCCCCACCTTTGATGGCAGCAACAAAATGTCTACTAGGGCTTGGTTGTAAAAATTAAAAATGTATTTTACTCTTAGTCCTATGGAGGAGGGAAATGCTATTCAGTTTGCTACTTTGCATTTGGAAGGTGTTGCTTATGATTGGTGGGACCATGGTTTGGTCACACAAGGACATAGCCTTGTGCAAACATTTGATGACTTTAGTCAAAATATCCTAGACTACTTTGAGCATAAGGATGAGGATGAGTATCTCAAAGAATTTATGGGTATCAAACAACAACACTCTATGGAATTCTATGTGGCTGAATTTTAGTGATTTGTAGTAATGGTACGTAACATTGAAAAAAAAAGAATTACTTTTCTATTTGTGGAAGGCTTGTTTGAACTCCTCAAAGGTATTGTTAAATATTTTGCACCCACTTCTCTACAAGAATCAATCAAAAGAGCCCTAACGCTTGAGCCATCTGTGCTTAAGGAAAATTCATATCTTAATTCAAGGCACCCATCCTTGTGCAACATAAAGGGAATTTTTAGAAAGGAGGATCATATTCATAGCCAAGGAAGATCACACCTTAACCACCTACAATGAAAAAAGCAAATGACTACAACAAAAATGAACTCAAATGGAGGAAGCTTTGTTTATCCTATAAGGAGCTATGGGAACCTAGCCATAGATGCCTTGGAGAGGGCCAAGTCCATTATATTGAAGTAATATATGATGATGATTTAGATATGAAAGAACTTGAGCCACAACCAACCATAGAGGAATATGAGCTTAAGAATGTGGAGGATGAAAGCATATACTATGGTACACTCGTAGCTCTTTCAGGTGAAACCAAATATCATCCACTCAGAGTTTGAGGATGCTATATGGATAGAGGATCACAGTGCTTATTGATAGTGGGGTGACTCACAATTTCATTGATGAAGGTTTGGTAGTTAAAAGAGGACTAAAAGATAAGGATTTAACGTCATTGTTCCTGATGGATTCACCATTCCATGCACCAACATAATTTGACAACTCAACATGGCCATGGGAGATCATAAGGTATGTGATGATTTCTATGTTGTGGGTTTAGGAGAGACTGGCATGGTTTTGCATGTGGAATGATTGCACTCCCTTGGAAAATTTTCACATAACTATCAATCCATGGAGCTTAAGTTTAAATCTAAGGGGAAGGATGTAATGTTTGGAGGAATTTCTAATAGAAAATTGTGAGTGGTTATAGCTAAAAGAATGGAGAGGACCTTCTGCAAGGGACAAGTTGCTTGGGTAGAAAGTTGTTTGGTTATGGTTACAAATTTATCCATGGGTAAGCAATGCATGTATCATGTTGATATTTAGAATGTTTTAGATAAGTATTATATGGTGTTTAGTGATTTTCCTCCAGGACTGCCACTTGATAGACGATTCAGGCATATCATTGAGATAGAACCAGGCTCTATGCCTATCATGACCAGTCTTTACGACCACCCAAGAATGTACAAAGAGGAGATAGAAAAGGCCATTAAAGAGTTCTTGGAGGTAGGTCACATCAAGCCCAATTCTAGTCCATTTTACTCATATGGTTCTTGTGAATAAAAGGATGACACCATGTATATGTGCATTGCTTACAGAGCTTTGAATAAAAAGAACATAAAAAACTATTTAGTAGGGAAAAAGAGATGAATGCAAGCATGTAAGTACACTAGATCAAACCCTCTTTCGCTACAAAATTCAAGGACAAAATGAGCTAAGTCACTACAAGATGAGAGAGGACTCAACTACTAATTTTGTGCTCCTATTTGTTAAGGAAAGATGTGATTCAACTAAGCTTTGTATCAAACCCTAGGTTAAGAAGGAGTAAAACCCTAGATATGAGATATGCAACTTATAGCATACAAACAACAATGGAAACTCAAGATTTGAAAGTACCAAAATGATCAGTGAGATGTCGTAACCTATTCCATAGTAGTTGAAATGTCGGAGGACTCCGGGGTGGGCGCCCAAGTCCTAAAAGTCTCAATCTCTAAAAACTCTGAACTGGAGAATTGTTGTAAATGATGTCTTGATGCTATATCCAGTGTCTGATTTGCCAGGAGGACGCCAGGGTGGGCACCCAAGTCTTTCACAAAGGAATTTCCACAACTTATTTTTAGATCTTGAAACCCTATCCCTTGAAAAACCTCATTGTACCTTCACTTCTTCAATCCTCGCACCTGTAACCTACACACAAGAAGAAAAGGGGTTTAGGGGTTGTGGTGTTTAGGGATTTGCCTTAGTCAAATCCTGGGTTAGCATTCAAGCTTTCCCAATACTATTGTTAGAGAGAGAGTGTGTCCTTGCAGGACAAAGGCTAAAGATAATCCAAATGATGATGAAATGATTTAAATAAAGATGATGTCACATTGGACGTGAAGTCCTTAGGAGGATGAATATTCTTCAACTCATAAGGATGTTGATGATGATTCCAAATCTGCAACAATAACACAATGAATGCCTTGAATCTTCTTTTGCTCAATATCATAACCTTTCTATCATCAACTTGTTATAAAATGAATTCAAACACTCACTTATATATGCTTTCACATTAAGCATTCACAAATTAATTGAAAGAGCTGACAAGGAGAGACACATTTAAATGTCCTATGCCGACATGATTTAAATTTTACCCCAACCAATTAGGGAGGACTTGGGTACGGGCACCCAAGTCCCTAGGTACCTTTTTGGTCCAAACTTAAGCATTAAATGGGCCCTAACTCCCATTTGACATGGGTTTCAGGGGATTTCTCATCGAGATGAATATTTTGCATGTATCATGTTAACACGGGGACCTAGGAGCTAAATTAGGAGGTAAAAAGGCATGTGTCTACTTTTTACTCCATAACATTTAATCCCCACTTTAATGTGTGTGCGACCATACGATTCAACACATGCATTAAAGTACGGTCAAAGCATATCAAAACACATCAAACACAAGAATGAAGGCACACCCTCAGTTTGAAGGACTATTTCTAGCCCCCAGACTTAGGCAAACATAATAAAATACTTAATAGTTGCATAAGGCACAATGAATACAATAAGGAAGCATGCAATACAGAGAGAAGATAGTGAAAGCACCCAATACATGAAGAAGACATGAATACAGTCATGCAAGACATAGAAAAGACATGAAGAGAAGACATAATTCAAATAATTACACACACACACACACACACACACACATATATGATTCTAACTAAATAAAACACACAGTGTGGGGGCTCATTGCCACACGTATTTAAACCAGGCCACAAGCACACAAGACATGCAAGGAAGGCACATAAAACACACAGAAGACACACATAATACACAATTGTCGTATAGTGTGTCGTCGACACACTATAAGTCTTATACACGACAAACACAAGGGATAGGGAGGAGCTCGTCACTACTCCACTATCTAAAACACACCAAACACACCTGACAGTTCAGCTATGCTACCACAACCACCAAAGGCATGCTTAAGGGTGAATGTCTCAAGACCCAACCCTACCTCACAATGAGGACTTTGTTTAAAAGGATGTGCACTAGTTCAAGAGATACACCATCCCGCCTTCTATAGAAGGGCTTTCAAAATGCAACCCCACCCACATCATGGAGATGCCTTACAGTGAAAAGGAAACATGTGCTCATGGTATACAACCCCACCCACATCACGAAGACACCTTACAGTGAAAAGGAGGTATACATAATAGATCAATGTATGCAAACACGCTTTGTTAATGTAAAAAGTAATCAAGTAGTTACCATTATATATGCCCCCACCTTAAAGTGGTTGATCCTGCTTGCCGATATCAAGCACATTAAGGTAAAGTGAAAACACACAAGGGAACAAGAGCTTTCACAAAGCCCATGCCTTGAAGTGACATGTGCCATGATCGTTGAATGTTCCCAAAAACACATCGATATCATTTGCTAAGATAATCAACAAGATAAAAGTTTTGGTTAGAAAATCTACTCTAAGATAATAACCAAATCAATTCATGAAAGTTACACAAAATCATTTATCACATCACATAATAGACCAAGGCTACACTTGCAGGTTCAGAACAAAGTATACTCATTGGGTTATACTACAGGCATCTCATAATCGAGTGTAACTACAAGGTGAGATACAAAACAATCCAAAGTGCATAGAAGCAAATTTAGAGTATTGCAAAGGTTTGTTACAACAAAGTTCACAACACAAAGTGATTCTACTAGTCAAGCGTCAATAATATATCAATCCTATCTTCATATATGGAGTAGGTCAATTTTTTCTTTCTTGTTGAAGGGACGCATGATCCTTATCAATATTTATTTGTTTTCATCATCCTCTGACTAGTAGAGTCACTAAAGAATGAAAACAGTAAAAATGAGAGAGGAGATAAGAGTGACTTGGGTTTAGAACATGTGAAGATGCCCCCAAGACATCCTCCACAACATTATGCCCCTAAGGCACAATACACAACAATAAAATAGAGCAGAGGAATAGAAGAATAGAGAAATGAATAGAAGAATGTGTTGCAAGTATGAGGTGAACCAGTGTTGTCATTGATGTCAACTTACTCATATTGCATTAGTAAGAAGATGAGTTGTGTGTTGTTGTTATTGAGGAAATCAGTCTCCATCCAGAACAGTGAAGAACAGTGATGAGAAGAAGGCAAATGTACTGTATAGGTTGCGAACCAGAGGATGCGGATTAAAGGGTTTGTAGATATGAGTCTTGAGATGCTTCAGCTAAGATTTCAGAGGTCCACATGAAGATCTGAAGAAGTTGTGGTTGTCTGTGTGGAACCAGTTCCGGTAAGTGTTCAGAGGTGACAGAGGATCACAAAAAGGTCCGGTGAGGTCCGGAATTGTATTATCTTAATCTGCGGATTGGAAGGAGTGTTTGGGATGTCCTTATGATGTGTCATCTCGAGTTGTGTATGATTTTGAGGTATGAAAGTACCTTTTGCATTATGACAGTGGCAACAGACTGTGTTCTTGAAGTACCAGATGATGAAGAGAAGAATTCTGATAAGCTAATGAAGTGCGGATGTTTTTGATGATTCAGGGAAGGTTATGATGATCATTGGATCATATCTAGTTCGTGTTGGCAGTCCGCATTGAAGTTAGAGTTGGATTTGATGTTATGGCTACTAGTTGTTGGTGTTCTTCCTGTAACAGGCCGACCGGATGTCGACCAGATGTTCTACACACCTTGCGAATGTTATTGTGATGTTTGCCAACTTAGATGATTGTTCCTAAGTCGATGTCTTGTATAAATAAGTGTTTGAGAATTCATTTTGAGGTGTGGATTGTGGGGATGAGTGTGGTATAGCGAAGAGAAGTGTGAAAGGCAGAGCAAGGGTTTTTGGGCTTAAATGGAACTGATCCAGACATGGTAGAGATGTCATTCTCCAGTTCAAGATTGTGATTATTATCACTTTGTAGACAGTGTGTCTCCTTGTAGGCAGTGTGCCTCTTTGTGAGCAATGTGCTCGGGCAGTGAGCCCTAATTGGCATGTGCGATTCATTTTTCTTATTCTTCTAACAGAGAATAATCCTTGGGTTAATCACCCTGTGGTTTTTCCCTTAACCGGGTTTTCCACGTCAAAATCTTGGTGTTCAATGTGTTGATGTTTATCTACACTTGTGTTTATGCATTATGCTTTCATGGATGATTAATTGATATGCTGTTAACTAACAAAGAAGAATCAAGTGTTAGAAGTAAGAGCAAGTTTTTATACAACTGATTCACCCCCCCTCTCAGTTGTATGCCCTAGATCCAACAATTGGTATCAGAGCTAAGTTCCTCTGAAAGGAGCTTAACCGCTTGAGGAAATCTAGGATGTCGTCATACAAGAAGGATAGTCCGAAGTTTGATGGAACCAACTTCACTCTTTGGAAAGGTCGCATGAAATGTCACTTGGAGTGTATGGGAAAAGCATACTTGGCCATGGTCTCAAAACCATATGTACCTCCACAGGGTGGTCCGACAACTCTGAATGAAATCACAGATGCTGAAAATAATCTACAGACCAAGGAAGCTCTTCTAAGCGCATTGAATGACTCAGATCTCTCAAATGTTATCGACCTACCAACTGCATATGAGATCCTGACTAAACTGGAACTTCTATATGAAGGAGATGAGTTTGTCAAAAGTGCAAGGTTGCAAAGTCTGAAAGGGAAATTTGAAAGATTGAAGATGAGAGAAGATGAAAACATCACTACCTTTATGCCAAGAGTGAATGAGCTGGTATTTGGAATTAGAAATGCTGGTGGAACTCTGGATGAAAATGAGATTGTTTGCAAAATTCTCAGATCCCTTCCTGCTGCCTACAAAATCAAGGTTGTTGCCATTGATGAATTCAGAACCCACACAACTGTCACAAGAGAACAATTGGCTGGCAAACTAGCTGCATTTGAAATGACCGAGTTTGGAGATGATCCACCCAAGACTGAATCTGCTTTCAAAGCCAGTACCTATGTGAAAGGCAAATAAAGATTTGATCCGGGAGAAAACTCTTCAAGGAAGATGTCATGGTATGATCAAGCAAGAAGAGACATGGAAGAAGAGGAAGCAGAAACAACTCAACTTGAAGCCCTCATTGCAAAGAGACTGCCAAGAGGATCCGGTAAGTATGAAGGAAAACTACCCTTTAAGTGTTTCAACTGCAATAAGATTGGTCATTTTGCTTCAAGATGTCCGGAAAGATCTGCAAGGTCTAATACTGATAGACAAAGGTTTCAAAAGAACTGTTATATGTTCATGAAGAAGATGACAATGAAGGAGTAACAGATGATGAATCAGAACTAGGAAGCAAATCCAGAAATGAATGGGTGTTTATTGCCATCAAGGAAGAAGATTCAATATCCTCTGAATCTATCAATCACAAGGTTGTGGAAAGAGCTTTGGCTGCTCAAGTAGAAGAAAAGGATGATTGGGTTATTGACAGTGGATGCTCTCACCATATGACTGGTGACAAGAATAAGTTCTTAGATTTGGAAAGGTATGAAGGAGGAATGGTAAAGTTCGGTGGCAATTCTGCTGGCAAAATCAGAGGTAGGGGAACTATTTCCTTTGATGGAAAGAGCAAAATAGGTAATGTACTATATGTTGAAGGATTGAAGCACAATCTTCTCAGTGTTGGTCAGTTAGTGGACAAAGGCTATGATCTCCGGTTCAAGAATGGAAAATGCAAAATCTTTACAAGCTCCGGAACTGAAATTGCATCCGGTGCTCAAACAAAAGGTAATATCTTTCATCTAGTTGGTTCAAATAAAAGTTGTCTATTTGTTCAAGTTGATCAGAGTTGGTTATGGCATAGAAGAATGTGTCATGTAAATTTTGATAACATCATCAAGATAAGCAATATTCAGGCTGTAAGAGATCTTCCAAAATTGGTGAAACCTACAAATAGTTTGTGCAAAGAATGTCAGCTAGGTAAACAGAGCAGAGTCTCTTTTAAAAGCAAAGATCAATCCTCTACCGGATTGTTGGAATTAGTACATACTGATCTCTATGGTCTGACAAGAATCAAGAGTCTACAAGGTGATAGATATTTCATGTTGCTAATTGATGACCATTCCCGGATGATGTGGGTTACCTTCCTAAAAGAGAAATCAGAAGCCCTTGAGAAGTTCAAAATCTTCAAAGCTATGGTAGAAAATTAAACCGAATTAAAACTGAAGTGTCTAAGGTCTGATAGAGGTGGTGAATTTACATCTGGTGAGTTCATTGACTTTTGTGAGAAACAGGGTATAAGGAGACAGTTGTCTGCTCCTAGGACTCCACAGCAGAATGGAGTAGTTGAGAGAAAGAACCGGACCATCCAGGAAGCTACCAGGACAATGATGTTGGAAGCAAATGTTCCTCAGATGTTTTGGAAAGAAGCTATCAGCACTGCAGTCTACACTCTCAATCGAGTTCAAATCAGAAATAATACCGGTAAGACCCCCTATGAACTTTGGTTTGGCATCACTCCTACTGTGAGATATTTCAGAGTATTTGGCAGCAAGTGTTATATTAAAAGAGATGAAGATCTAGGAAAGTTTGATGCTAGAAGTGATGAAGGAATTTTCTTGGGTTACTCCACTCAAAGCAAAGCATACCGGTGTTACAATAAGAGACTAAGGAAGATGATAGAAAGTACAAATGTAAAAGTTGATGAAGGAATTGAGAAGCCCTCAAGGTTCTATGAATGTGATGAAGATGATCAAAATGATCCTCTGGTGCAACGAGCTCCTTCCTCCTCTGAAATTCAAATCCAGATTGATCTGGTAAATCAGGAAGAAGAAGTTTGTCTGAATGAGCCTGATCAAGAATTAGTAGTGCAAGAAACTCCCAAAGTTCCAAGGTATGTAACTCTAAATCACTCTGAAGATCAGATCATAGGTGACAAAAGTAAAGGGGTACAAACAAGAAGAAGAATTGCTCAAGATTCAAATGAATACTGTCTGATTTCAAAGATTGAACCTAAGACAGTAAATGAAGCTTGCAATGATGAAAATTGGACCAAAGCAATGGAGGAAGAATTGATGCAAATTGAGAAAAATCGTACTTGGGATCTTGTTCCTAGACCTAGAGACAGGAATGTGATTGGAACCAAATGGGTCTTCCGGAACAAACTGAATGAAGCTGGTGAAGTAATCAGAAACAAAGCTAGATTGGTCTGCAAAGGCTACTCTCAAATAGAAGGAATTGATTTTGAAGAGACCTTTGCTCCTGTGGCAAGAATTGAAGCAGTCAGATTATTTCTTGCATTTGCTACCTTCAAAGACTTCAAGGTATATCAGATGGATGTCAAGTTTGCCTTCCTAAATGGTGATCTGGAAGAAGAAGTTTACATTGAACAACCGGATGGATTTCAATTGTCTGATAATGATGATATGGTCTGCAAGTTGAAGAAAGCATTGTATGGATTGAAGCAAGCCCCAAGAGCATGGTATGAAAGGTTGGATAAGCATCTTATGCAGATTGGATTCAACAAAGGCACTACTGACAGTAACTTATATTTCAAAATTGATCATGAGAACATTTTGATTGTTGAAGTGTTTGTGGATGATATCATTTTTGGAGGAAGAGATAGTATGTGCAAAACTTTTGCAAATCAGATGAACAGTGAGTTTGAAATGTCTATGCTTGGTGAAATGAATTTCTTCTTAGGTCTGCAAATTACTCAAACAAAGAAAGGGATCTTCATTTCTCAGACCAAATATGTGAAAGAATTGTTGAGGAAATTTGGTATGGAAGATTCAAAGCCAATGAACACTCCTATGGCAACTGGATGTAAGTTGAGCAGAGATGATGACTCTCCAAAGGCAGATCAGACAAAGTATAGATCAATGATTGGTGGATTGTTGTATCTCACTCAGACTAGACCAGATATAATGCAGGCTGTTGGTCTTGTGGCAAGATTCCAGGCTGATCCAAGAGAATCTCATGTTATGGCAATCAAAAGAATTTTTAGGTACTTGAAAGGAACAATTGAATATGGTCTATGGTACCCTAGAGATCTAGATTTCTCTCTTCATGCATATACAGATGCAGATTGGGCAGGAGATATGGACGATTGGAAGAGCACCAGTGGTGGAGCATTCTTTTTGGGGAAGAGATTGGTTTCTTAGCTAAGCAAGAAATAAGATGCAATATCTCTGTCTACAACTGCAGCAGAATACATTATAGCAGCAGGTAGTTGCACTCAAATCTTATGGATGAAGCAGATGCTAAGGGACATTAAAATTGAAAGCCTATCACAATTTTCTGTGATAATTCAAGTGCAATTAATATTTCTAAGAATCCGGTATTGCATTCTAAGACTAAGCACATATCTATCAAGTTTCACTTTTTGAGAGAACAAGTGAACAAGGAAGAAGTCAGATTGGAGTATGTTCCCTCCAAGGATCAGATTGCAGATATCTTTACTAAACCTCTTCCCAAGGACTCTTTTGAATATCTCCAGGAGAAGTTAGGGGTCATGGCCCCTCCGGTGATGAACTAGGATGCACTGATGTGCATCAGTCCGGTGGATATCACAGTCATATCTTGTGATCCGAATTGATGATGGGGAGCTGCTACTAAGGGGGAGCAGCTGGTATGATTCTGATGTATTAGAATTGTAAGTATGAGCCCTTTGCCATTGATGTCAAAGGGGGAGAGAAGACATGTGAAAAACAAGTGGTTGATGATCAAAGGGGGAGCAGTAAAGGAAGAGAAGACATGTGAAAAGTTGCTGTCGATAGGGGGGGCTGTGATAGAAAGGAGAAGTTCTTGTCTTGATGGTTTTTCACATCATATGTTGCCATCAATGACAAAGGGGGAGATTGTTGCAAGTATGAGGTGAACCAGTGTTGTCATTGATGTCAACTTACTCATATTGCATTAGTAAGAAGATGAGTTGTGCGCTGTTGTTATTGAGGAAATTAGTGTCCATTCGGAACAGTGAAGAACAGTGATGAGAAGAAGGCAAATGTACTGTATAGGTTGTGAACCAGGGGATGCGGATTAAAAGGTTTGTAGATATGAGTCTTGAGATGCTTCAACTAAGATTTCAGAGGTCCGCATGAAGATTTGAAGAAGTTGTGGCTATCTGTGTGGAACCGGTTCCGGCAAGTGTTCAGAGGTGACAGAGGATCACAGAAAGGTCCGGTGAGGTCCGGAATTGTATTATCTTAATCTGTAGATTGGAAGGAGTGTTTGGGATGTCCTTATGATGTGTCATCTCGAGTTGTGTATGATTTTGAGGTCTGGAAGTACCTTTTGCATTATGACAGTGGCAACAGACTGTGTTCTTGAAGTACCGGATGATGAAGAGAAGAATTCTGATAAGCTGATGAAGTGCAGATGTTTTTGATGATTCAAGGAAGGTTATGATGATCATTGGATCATATCTAGTTCATGTTGGCAGTCCGCATTGAAGTTAGAGTTGGATTTGATGTTATGGCTACCAGTTGTTGGTGTTCTTCCTATAACAGGCCGACTGGATGTCGACCGGATGTTCTACACGCCTTGCGAATGTTATTGTGATGTTTGCTGACTTAGATGATTGTTCCTAAGTCGATGTCTTCTATAAATAAGTGTTTGAGAATTCATTTTGAGGTGTGGATTGTGGGGATGAGTGTGGTATAGCGAAGAGAAGTGCAAAAGGCAGAGCAAGGGTTTTTGGGCTTAAATGGAACTAATCCGGACATGGTAGAGATGTCATTCTCTAGTTCAAGGTTGTGATTATTATCACTTTGTAGACAGTGTGTCTCCTTGTAGGCAGTGTGCCTCTTTGTGAGTAGTGTGCTTAGGCAGTGAGCCCTAATTGGCATGTGCCATTCATTTTTCTTATTCTTCTAACAGAGAATAATCCTTGGGTTAATCACCTCGTGGTTTTTTCCTTAACCAGGTTTTCCACGTTAAAATCTTGGTGTTTAATGTGTTGATGTTTATCTGCTCTTGTGTTTATGCATTATGCTTTCATGGATGATTAATTGATATGCTGTTAACTAACAAAGAAGAATCAAGTGTTAGAAGTAAGAGCAAATTTTTATACAACTGATTCACCCCCCCCTCTCAGTTGTATGCCCTAGATCCAACAGAATGGTCACAACAGAGGCGGTCTCCTTGTATCCTTGACCTTACAATAGTATCAAGGGTCATCCAAAGAGGCCTAAACAACACAATGTGGGGGTACACAACACACAAGAGGAGGGCACGTAAGCGAGCAACACAATGAGATGCTAAATCAAAGGTGGCTTAAAAAGGGTGAGAAATACTTACCTATTACCTTTGATCTTAATCTTTATATTTATCATTAAGGCTTTGTCCTTTGTTCTTCCTTCCCTTAGAATTATGTTTTTTGCAGTGGCTGATATTTGTGAAGAGGAAACCGTAGGAGTTGGTAATGGAAATCTTATCTCTTGAAGGTTTTCTCTTTCTATATATAGAGATGGTGGAGAAGGCCTTAAAAATTCTCATTTCAACTGGCTGAGGTTGATGTTGGTGTACCTTGAACCTTAGGAATAGTATTGTCATTTACAACATTTGCAGGAGAACTATTTATGTTCTCTGTATCATTATATGTATCCAAGGTACGCAAGTGTTCAAGCAATGGTAGGTGATCCATTTTTTCATTTAAGATGTAGTTAAGAAGAGTTTTAAGATCAGTAGAGGAACTTCCATTATCAATAGGTTGAGGAATTTGTTCACAAAGAGAGTCTTCATTATCCAATGCTTCATCTTGGCCAGGGAGAGCATTGGAATGAAGAGATGGTAGAGTGGTATTAAGGAATGTCTCAATGATTTCTTCTTCTTGTGCCAAAATATCCTCACAAGTAGGAGTCATGATAGGAGGGGATTCCAAGTCATCAGATGAGGCACACAAGACTATGTCATCCCTTATAGATGATGTGCATTATATCAATTTGAAATGTACTCAGAGAAGGGGAAATGTCTTCATCATTACCTTCCTCATGATCATTCATGGAGATGAAATTAGTGAGGTTTTCTAATATCGAAGGTTATATACCCATGAGAGTTGTGAAGATATCAAAATATGATATGTAACAAAGGATTTCATAGGTGGAACTCATGGAAATGTCAATATCATAGATGTATTCTATTTTTTGTAGGACTTGAGGATACTTAGTAGTAAACTTGGAGAAATTACCAATGTCTATGATGTATGCAAATAAAGCTTCCAGAGATGAATAACAAGAAGCATCCATGATGAAAGTATAATATCTCAGTACACACTAGTTCGAGGAAATTGGATTTTTGATAACCAAGAACACACTAATTTCACTGCAAACAAAGTAAGTATGATGTAAATAGTTCTACACCACAAGGCAATGTGAGAGATTGTAAAAGCCCTTAATGTTGAAATACACACTGTGTAATTACAAAAAAAATAAATTTTAATGCAAGAATGCCAATGAAGCAACAATACAATTCAAAATAGATTTGAATTAGTGTTTATGAAAGCAACAAAATATGAAATAAGATTTTGACTACAAACCCTAGCTTTTACAAAAACTAAGTTATATAAAAAATGCAATTTTTCAACAAAACCCTAACAAATGAGATATGCAAATGCAAGATGTCATATCATGAAATGATAGATTGCTGTAATTTAGATTAGATTAGATGTATAAATCAGAAACTTAAAATGCATCAATGATATGCAATGAAAATAATGCAAAACTATGCCTTTATGCAAGCCTAGAATGCTTTTTTTTTCAAATTTATGCAAGATTTTTCAATGAAGAATGGTAATAATGATATGAATTAATGCAAAATCTGATTTCAACACTCAACAAGATGCAAATGCTCGATGCTACGGGTTCACAAAAATGTTTAGTAGGGAAAAAGAGATGAATGCAAGCATGTAAGTACACTAGATCAAACCCTCTTTCACTACAACATTCAAGGACAAAACTGAGAGCTAAGCCACTACAAGATGAGAGAGGACTCAGCTACTAATTTTGTACTCCTATTTGTTAAGGAAAGATGTGATTCAACCAAGTTTTTTATCAAACCCTAGGTTAAGAATGAGTAAAACCCTAGATATGAGATAAACAACTTATAATAGATAAACAACTTATAATAGATAAACAACAACAGAAACTCAAGATCTGAAAGTACCAAAATGATTAGTGAGATGTTGTAACTTGTTCCACAGAAGTTGAAATGTCGAAGGACTTTGGGGCGGGTGCCTAACTCTTAAAAGTCCCGATCTCTAGAAACTATGAATTGGAGAATTGTTGTAAATGATGTCTTGATGTTGTATCCAATGTTTGATTTAGTAGGATGCCAGGCCAAGCACCCAAGTCTTCCACAGAGAAATTTCTACAACCTATTTTTAGATCTTGAAACTCTATTCCTTGAACAACCTCCCTGTACCTTCACTTCTTCAATCCTCGCACCTGTAACTTGCACATAAGAAGAAAAGGGGTTTAGGGGTTGTGGTGTTTAGGGATTTGCCTCAGTCAAATTTTGGGTTAGCATTCTAGCTTTCCCAACACCATTGTTAGAGAGAGAGCATGTCCTTGCAGGATAGAGGCTAAAGATAATCCAAATGATGATGAAATGACTCAAACAGAGATGATGTCACCTTGGAGGTGAAGTCCTTAGGAGGATGAAGATTCTTCATCTCATAAGGATGTTGATGATGATTCCAAATTTGCAACAAACATGTACAATGCAAACACAAATATGCAACAATAACACAATGAATGCCTTGAATGTTCTTTTGCTTAATATCATAACCTTGCTATCATCAACTCGTCATAAAATTAATTCAAACACTCACTTATATATTCTTTCCCGTTAAACATTCACAAATTAATTGAAAGAGCCGACAAGGAGATACCCATTTAAAGGTCCTATGCTGACATGATTTAAATTTTACCCCAATCAATCAGGGAGGACTCAGGTGCAGGAGCCTAATTCCCTAGGTACCTTTTTGGAATAAAGTTAAGCATTAAATGGGCCCCGAGTTCCCATTTGACATGGGTTTTGGGGGATTTCTCATCGGGATGAATTTTTTGCATGTATCATGTTAACACAGGGACCTAGGAGCTAAATTAGGAGGTAAAAAGGCATGTGTCTACTTTTTACTCTATAAAAAAATAAGTATCTCATTCCCAGGATTAATGAGCTAATTGATGCGTTGCATGGAGTTGTGTGATTTTCAAAATTGATTTGAAACTAGGCTACCATTAGATCTAGGTAAGAGATGAGGACGTGCATAAAACAACATTCATACATCACTTTAGGGACTTTGACTTTGTAGTCAATCCTTTTGGCTTACCAAATGCACCAATTGCTTTCTAGTCATGCATGAACCATGTTTTCAACAATCAACTAAGGAAATTTGTGTTGGTTTTCTTTGATGACAATCTAATTTACAAGACTTGGGAATATCATGTGAGAAATTTAGATATAGTTCTTGGAATATTAGAGAAACAAGCCCTTTTTGCAAAGAAATCCAAATGTGAGTCCAGGGTTGACAGAGATCTTATACTTGGGCCATGCCATAGTGCTCAGGCTGTTCAGGTGGATCAACAGAAGATCCAACCCATCTTGGACTAGTCTCCTCCTACCACATTGACATAACTGGGAGGATTATTTGGCCTTTGTAGCTACTATAAGATATTTTAAGGTGGTTTTCATAGCTAGCAACACCCTTAATTGTTATTACAAAGAAAGGAACTTTTGCATGGATAGAAACAACCCAATAAACTTTTGATAAGCTTAAAGAACTAACGATTTCATGTCTTGTTCTTGATATCCTAGATTTCTCACAACCATTTGTTGTAGAATGCGATGCTTCAAGAGAGGGAATTGGAGATGTCGTAGTATAGAAGGGACATCCCATAGCATTTGAAAAATAGGAAATTGAAAGAATAAAAAATAAAAATCTTTGTCTATGACATAGATTTTGGCTATCATGCATGCTTTGGTCAAGTTCTAATAGTATTTGGTTTAAGGAAGATTCATAGTGAAGACACATCATAATAGCTTGAAGTTCTTCCTTGCCTAACATGACTTAAATGATAGGAAACAAAAATGGGTGATTAAGATCCAAGCTTATGATTTTGACATAGAATACATGAAAGGGAAAAAATGTAGTAGTTGATACACTTTCTAGGAAGCCTACTTTATATTCTACCTCTAATGTTTCTTTCAATTAGAAGGTCTCTAATATGGAAAAAATGTTAAAAATGTTTTTTCTACCAATGTCCTTGATGAGAATGTGAGAGAAGATGGATTTGTGGTAGCAAATGCTCTCATTCTTTATAAAAACAAAATCTTCCTAGTTCATGAATCCTAAATGACAGAGTAGATTTTAAGGGATTTTCATGATGCACTGCTAGTAGGACATCTAGGATTTTACAAGATCTATAGGAAAATTAGGAAAAGGTTTTCATGGAAGGGCCTCAAGAAGGATGTCCTCAAACACATCAGAGAATGCATGACTTGATAGCAAAATAAAGTAGAACAATTTTTTTAGTAGGCTTGCTTCAACCTCTACCTATCCCAAATTAGAAGTGGGAAAGCATATCCATGAAATTCATCACAAGACTCCCCAAGGTGTAGGGAAAGGATTACATCTATGTTGTGGTAGATAGGATAATGAAGTATGCACACTTCTTTACTAGTTCTTCATAACTCAAAGCACATTAGGACGTGACTGATTTATTTTTTAGAGAAGTATTTAGGCTACATGAGTTGCCTAATAATATTGTCAGTGATAGAGATATTAGGTTCCTTATATCTTTTTTTTAAAATCTATTTCATCTAAATAGTACATAACTCACTCCCAATATAAGCTATCATCCCCAAATAGATGGATAAACATAAATAGTGAACAAGTGGGTGGACATGTACTTGAGGAAATATATTTTAGATTATCAATCAACTTGGTTTAAGTGGTTGCATTTGGGAGAATACTACTACAACACTACTCACCATATGTCCATTAGTATGTCTCCATTCATGGCATTATATGGTTATGATGCATTAACCTTTGTTGATTTAGTGTTTATAGATAGCAGTGTGCCAATGATTGGTGGCTTGGTGAAGCATAGCCAAGACATATTGAGATCACTCAAATATCACCTTGAGTAAGCCTAAAATTGTCAAAAATTTTGTGTAGATAAGAACCATACTGAGAGGTCATTTAAAGTTGGAAATATGTTTTTTTGAGAAACTACACTTCTATGGGCCTTATAGGATCTTGAGGAGATTTGGTGAAGTTACATATGAGCTGGAATTACCACAAAATAACAAGATTCATAATGGTTTTCATGTGTCTCACCTCAAGAGGGACCTTAGATAACATATCACACCATTAGTGGATTGTCCACCTTGGATGATGAGGGAAAGATCATACTAGAACTTGATGTTGTCATTATACCATAGTGAAGAAGTTGAGGAATAGAAGCATTATAAAGTATTTGGTTCATTGGAAGAATCTACCTATTAAAGATGCTACTTGGGAAGGACCAGAGATCTTGAAGCATCCAAATTTACATTGTTTGAGGGAATGCAATTTTGGGAAGGGCAGACTTGTAATGTCCCTTATCCTAAGTATGAGGATGTTTGAGTTATTTTCTAGCCTTGGGTGAGATTTTAGACTTTCTTGTACTATAATACTTTTCTTCCATGTTTGTTGCTTTCCTATTGGTATCAAAGCCAAAACCCTAATCCGCTGTCTTGCTCCCTTGTAGTTTTTGGACCCATGGAATTTTTCTTTCTCATGTGCCCAATATCACTAACTCTTGATCGAGCCCCTCTCTCCAACAATTACATCCTCCTAAAATGCATTTCCTCGGACCCTCACCTTCTAGCATGCCTTTTCTTGGACCCTGCCATTCAAACAATAGATTTCATTGATCACCATGGCTAGCTAGGGACACCATTAGAGGACCCAAATTTGAATGTAAAATGGTGGGAAATTTCATGAGTTTGGAGAATCTTTTATCATCACACAAGGCAAGTAATTTCATGAGTTTAGATAATCTTTTATCATTGCACCAATGCATCCAAACCCTAGTTAAAGTACTTGTGTTCAACTATTAGATCTAACGATGAAAACCATTGGATTTGGAGATTAGAGGATGAAAACCCTTTGGTTTCTAGAGGGAAACCTCATATGAAATTTATATTTGCACTACAAACTTGGAGAGCTTCAGTAGTGTTTTGGATACTTCAACATTTGAGCATTTTAATAATATCTTTGTAATCATTGCAGTCTTTGTTATCAACAAATATTTGTAATAATACATCTATGTAACCATTTGAATGAAATGTGTGATTGAAACACTCTATTCTAGCTAGTTTACGTGTGCATACCTATTTATTTTTTATGAGGGAATCTTAGAACAAAATATTTTATATGAATGTTTTGGTTGATTTCATTGCATGATCTTAAATTTGAGTAATTTATATGAATATTTAGCTAAGTGTCATTACAACATCTATTATAGAGCAAGGAAAAGTGTATAACATCTTTGTAAAAAATATTTGACATAACTTGAGGTAAAATAAATTTTTTTAGAAATAAAAACAAAAGATTTGTTGCTAATGCCCTTTTCATTGGCCTTGTAGTTGCCATTACTGCTCTCTTACTTCTTTCACTTATAGATGAACCTTTATAATTCTATGGAATATGCCCACTATGTGATTTTGGACTAACAAAACATAAATTTAAAAGACCAATGCAATTGAACAATATTTTATAGTCCTTACTAAATGAGTATAAGTACTTATTGCATTTAAAATAAGATTCAAAATTCTTGATCCTTCTACTTTTTATGTTGTTTGTTTACCATTATCCATGCTCAAGACCATGCACTATATAGGTTTTCAGGTTTCTTATTTCCATACTTTAATTGAATTGTTTAAAATAAAAATTAATGGGCTATAATGTTATATCTATGAAAGTGGCACTTGGTGTGATTATGGGTACTTTTTGTTACAAGGGTGGGTTGATCCCCTTTCCAACAACCATGTAGTGGTGGTACTATGGAATATAAGTAGCACATGATCAAATTGAATCAACACATTTGTGGTTGTTTATATTTTAAGTTATGTTTACATGTTTAAAAATATTTTTCAATCTTTCACTATATTTAGTTTTAGTTGATAGTCTAAAATGGATGTAAAATAAATTGGAAATGATACAAACCTAATATCTCTTTAGCAATCAAGTGACACCTTTAACAAAAATTATGAAACGTAAAGTTTCCCTATCTTATTGATCTTTGGTCATATAATTAAATGAGAAACACAACCAAGTGGAAAAGGTATTTATGGGGTGATCATTTCAATGAATTTGATTGTTGAGATTTGAAGTATACTATGAGTCATACAAAATTGTAATAAATTCCATCACACCATATCATAAATATTTATGTACCTATTAAAATGGCATGGGCCTTGACAATCCATATATCACAAGGGTCGACAATAGAACTTGCAACCATCAACATTGGGATCACTGATGTTCCCATTGCACATTAGAGTGTGATTGTTAGTTTATAATTTTAGTTAGAGACATGAATGCTCATATCCCCTTAGTGCTACTATTTTTAACCAAGATATCAGGCCGCTTTGGATTTTATTAATTCTTATATTCAAGGTACATGACTCATTGCCAAATAGATAATTAGAGTATTTAATGGTTTTTGTCTCTAAAAGATTCTTATCAAACATTGCATTGAATCAATCAATGTTAAAGGTTTTTAGTTTCTTGTTAGATGGAAAGATAAAATTTTGTTAGAACCTTCAAGACTTGTGCCTTTGTTCAATTTAACAAATATTTGAAAGGTGCTTGGCAATTGGTGTCTCCCTTTTGAGATGACATGACTATCACTCTACCATGGGACTAATTTCCCTACTTCCTCAATTTGGTGGAACCAACATATTCAATTCGATAATTAACCACTATCCCTCTTAAAATGATATTGTGGTAAATCTCTCTTTAGAAAAAGCATTTAGACATTTAGAGATTTTTGGGACCTTCCTAATCTCATATGGAAACACCCTCGATATATTTAAGCATAGTATCATCCTATAGCTATAAGAAAATTTGTTATTCCCTTTATTTAATCTGTTGCTCCACCATCCTTGTAACTCAAGTTGTCCACCTTTTGTGAATGCAAATTTCTTAAGAGTAGACATGGCCAATAGGTACAACAAACTTTAAGGGTAAAAGTACAAAGTTGTGTCATACTTTTATAAAGGAAACGACCAACACTGATCCAACATTTAAACTTGAATCACTAAAAAGTGACATATATGTTTTGAATTTTGAAATGATGTAAACTAATAAAACATTTATTTTTTAGTATATTTTATGTTTGTATTTTTTTTTAAATTTAAAAATTGTTTGAATATAGTTTTTAATAAATTGACACTGTTATGTCAAAAAATGTCTCCCTAGGACTTTTTCCCTCCTAAGTTTAACTCCCGGGTCCTTTTAGTGTAATCCAAAATAGGGGACAAGGACTTAGGCGCTCACGCTCTAGTCCTGCCCTATTTAGTGGGGTCCTAAGTTTTAAATATCAGTTATGTGACCATTAGAAGTGTCTATTGCTGACATCTTAAGTTTGAATTACAAAATTAAAGTGAGAATGTGTTTAGTTGCATATATAAGCATGTTTAGGGATTCATTTGTAAACTAGAAGGTGATTATGAACTTTTAGCACACTTATGATTTGAGAGCATTCAAAGTATTCATTGTTGCAGAGCAGACTTGTCTTGTTATTGTGTTTGTTATGCAAATTTGGCTTCATCTTCTCATGATGTAAAAGATTTTCATTTATATGCGAGCTACACCTTCGAGGTGACATTTATTTATGTTTTCAATCATTTATCAATTAGTTTTTGCCTCTATCCCACATGGATGCACACTCTTTATCTAACAATGATGTTTGGAAGACTTGAGTGTCCTTCTGGGGCTTGACTAAGGCAAACTCCTATACACCACAACCCTCAACCCCCTTTGCTGTGATTGCAGGTTATAGGTGCAGAAGCAGAAGAAGTGGACTTGCAGGGAGGCATAACAGAGTGTCAGAATTACAGATCTAAGAAGAAAAGTAGGACCTAGACTCGAGCGTCTGCACCAGTGTCCTTCGGATCTAGAGACAAAGAAATCTCTGGAACAACAAAAAAAGGTTACATACAACTTTCAGAGATCTTGACAAAAAGTAGCACCTTGGACTTGGGCACCTGCTCATTAGTCCTTGACTTTCCCGCATTCAGAATATCAAAGTTTGGTATGTATTTAGTCTGAATATTGTATCTCTGTCTACGAACATTTGTCATGATTCATCTGTTTATTTACAATTTTATGAAATTAGGGTTTCAAGCATAATCAGGCTTTAATTAATCAATTAATCAGCCAATTCCAAGTTTCCTCTTCGTTCCAAGCAACACTAAACCTGTAGCAGAGCTCTCTTGTAAAGATTGTGACTTGAATCGGTTTATGTCCTTGAATGTAAGGTGTGAAAGGAGGATTTAACCTACATATTCATTGAAATTGAAAACCCCTCCTTTTACACCTAACATACATTATAATTTAGTTGCTGATAAAATGCTAAAAAATGAAGTTACATGAGACGTCAATCTTTATATAGTAATTTTTTTTTCTTGAATTTTTTCATGTGTATTTATAACTTGAAACTTTAGGGCATGGATGTATTTTTTTCTAATTTTGATAAATATATATTTTTAAATAAATATTAAAATGTTTGTGTATTAAAATGTAGTTGTTTCCATTCAATGTCAACTTTCATATTAACTATTTATCTAAAATAGAAAAAAAATTATACCATCTTGATATAAATTCTTTTATTTAAGGCATCATATTTTTTTTATTTTTTTAATAAGTTTTACTATTTTTCATTGACATGGTAAATGTTTTGTGCTGATAACCTACTTTTAGTAAAAATAAAAAGGAAAATATAAATAATAATTAAACTATATATATATATTTGAAACTAAACTTATAGATCTACAAAAGGGTATTTTTATATTTTTTTAAAAAATGTTATTTACACGAATATATCAAAATTTTTAAATATATATTTTTTTTTTGGTAAATTGTCCTCATTGTGGTGCTACATATGTATTTAGCCAACAATTTAAGTTGAAAAAAGTTGTGGACATATCTAACTTAGCTAGAATAAATCTTACAAGATCATATGTTTGACCAAAATTAATTTTTAGTTAGAAATACTTAAATTCACTTGTGCTGATAAGTTGGTTGAAAGCGTGACATAATTTTGTGATTTTAGCCTTATTTTTCCCCCCTTGAATATGTCTATATAGCTCTTGCACCCCCTTTAATATGAGCAACATTTAAATGCTAAATCGAAATTCTCATTTAATTATAAGTGGATCAAACTCAATACTTCCCTTGAAAAATCCAAAGTTGATACAAGAAAGCACATCTTCTTACTTAGAAACTCCTCCACTTCAAATTCCCTACTAGTGACTACCTCTACTTCTTCCAACCCCATCACATTCTTTGGCACTACTGTAAAAGAAAAGAGACCATTTAACACACCTTTTGATTCTTCCCATTCATCTAGCATACTAAGAACTTTGTCTTCTCCCTTCTTTCTGCCATCTTTGTTCATTACCTTTCATAGAAATCAACTCTACTTGAGATTGATGTTTCAAAAAAAGTTGGTCTCTAAAACATGCAGATATACTATTCTTAAACACATTTTGGAGATTAAGATGCTTAGTTGTTTTTTCCAATCTAATTTATCCTCTAGAAGTTGTCATTCTGGACATGATCTTTTAGATGGCAAACCTCACTCATGCTTTGTGAGAAACTTTACACACTAATGCATCTCCCTAAGTACAACTCTTGCCCTTACAAAGAATAGAAGGGTCTTTACAAAAAGATGGAGGAAATTTCTGTGGAAGTAGACAACTTGTCCATCATTAGTTCAACCTTACAGAACAAAGGTATATTAACTAGATGAACATTCAATACATTCAACATGTATACCAGACTATAAAAAAAAAGTTAATTAAATAAATGCAAATATAATCAATACCTATTTATAAAGAACTTAAGTGGTTTATCACAATTCAAACACATTGTAATTTTCTACTCTATAAAATGGTTTCTTACCAATTTTTATAAATTTGCAAGATAGATTCTAACTTTTCTTTCTCAATAAAAAATAACTAAAAAATAAAAAATCTCAAAGTTCAACTAATATACCATTCATTGGTTTATGTATGAAGCACTTAGAATTTTAAATTTTTGATTGAAACTAAAATAATTTAATAATAACATTAGGGGAGAAAAATTCTTGACAGTAGTAAGGAAAGAGATAGCTAACACCATGAATTATAATATACAAAAGGAGGAGAATAACATGATTATACGGAGGATGGGATAGAAATAGAATATTGGGTAGTGAAGAGGAGAATTTTAGGAGGAAGAAAAAGTAAAGCAAACTAACTTGAATGATAGTAGCTCTGGGATAAAGAGATTTTCCTTTAAAAACATTCCAAAGAAAATGTGTATAATGTTACATTACAATTATTCTAAAAGTTATTTATCTTGAGCGTCTTCTATAAAAATAAGTATTGATAACCTTAAGGTATCTTATTTGAACAATATAAATAGTTACATTTAGAGTGATTTAAAATGTACAAATATTAAAATATTATGTATGTTTAATTATGTGGAGAGGCATTATACAATGGTATTAAGGGGAAGAATATTACAACATACATAAAAAAGAAATAAACTAACTTTTAAGTAAAGAAAATAACTATAGAATAAATCTTAAATAAATAAAACAACACTTTAAAGTAAATAAAAATAACTCAAGATTGATATCTAACATTTTTAGATAAATGTATTTAAACTATTATATATAAAATCCATAAAGAGAAATGTATTTAAACTAAACAAGTGCCACAATATGTATTTTAGTTGTAATTATAACTGTGTTTTAGTTTTTATTTTTTAATTCATTAGGTAAACTTCAAATTTACTTTTTGTCAAACCAACAAAATAGTTATTATTTATAGTTATAATATTAATAATAATATTATAATATTGGGTCCCAGAAGGCCCAAGATTGGGCGGAGCAGGTGTTCTAGAAGGTAGGTTTCTAGGGAAGGGCATTGGCTGCCCTCTAGAAGGTAGGTTTCTAGGGAAGGGCATTGGCTGCCCCCTCCCACTGGAGTCTTGAAAATCAATACTGATGGGTCTGCAAGGGGTAACCCTGGGCACGCTGGCATTGGTGGGGTAGGCAGAGACAATTCTGGGGTGGTTGTGTTTTTCTTCTTAGAATATAGGGGGCTACACTCTAATAATCTTATGGAGGCCTTGGCTATTCTTTTGGCTTTGAAGAAGGCATATGCCCTTAGCTGGAATAAAATTATTTGCGAGTCGGATTCTCAGATGGTGATAGACTTGATAAATAGAAGGCAGTTTGATGATGTTAGTTGGCAGCTTGCGGTGGTGGATAAGCAAATCACCAGTCCTAGAGATTTATTTGATTCTATCACCTTCTCTCATATCCCTCAAGAATGGAATAAGGTGGCTAATGGGTTGGCCAAATGGGCTTCTGAGAAGAATGGGACCTGGCTGGTGGATGATTGGGATAATTTACCTAGGGATCTTGCTCAGGATTTGGTGGATTTGGTCACGGAGGATGTGCGATGTTGCATGACCACTTCTTGACTTCTTGTTTGTTGTCTTTGGGCCCGTTTGGGCCTCTTGCTACTTTTATGCTTTGTACTGCTCTCTTTGATTAATAAAGTTTCTACCCTCTTTTATTAAAAAAATAATAATAATAATATTAATTATATTATTACCCATCAAAAAAATTATTAATTATATTATTAATATTTATTATAACACTTGATATATTATCTTTAATTGATAATAGAGTATAATATTAATTGATATAAATATTTGTTGTATAGACAAATTGGATTCCAATAATGTTAAACAAATATTTTTTTAAAGCCAATGTAAATATAACAAAATTGTAATATTTATAGTATAATTTGTAATTTTTTTTGGTTTAAATATTAATGAAATAGTATAATTAATTATTTATTGATAATAAATAATGTTTATATTATAAATATGATAATAATATATTTATATTATTACATTATTCTAATATTATAATATTTTTATATAGTATTATATTATATTATATTGTTATATTATATTATATTTATGTTTATGCTTATTATTATATTATTATACAATATTATTAATGTTGAAAGGCATTCTACAATGGCAGCACGGGGTGGAGTGTAATGGCCTGAGTGTGTTAAAAAAACTATTACCTTTTACCTTGAATGGACAGCCATTTACATGTCAAATTATTAATATTTAGTATAGACAACTTTGTATAATCATCATTCTTCTCATTTTCAAAGTGTAGAAAGTAAAATAAAGGGTTGAGTGAAAAAACAAAGGTCAACAGATATGAATTTGAAGTAAAATAAAATAACTTAAAATAAATAAAACAACTTCAAATTAATATCTCTTGGCATTTAATATTAATATTTAGTAATAAACATAATATTTCCAAAATAAAGAGGTAAAACAAAGATATTACTTTGTATATATTAAATGAAAGAAAAGGGCTATAATTTTCTAAAAAAAAATGTTAGAAAATAGAACAGTATTATTAAATGATTAATATTTAGTATAGACAACTTTGGATAATCATCATTCTTCTCATTTTCAAAGTGTATAAACTAAAATAAAACTCAAGAAAAATGTTAGAAAATCAAATATTTTTAAATGAAATCAATTATTAAAAAAATTTATGGGTAAAAAAAAATATTTTAATTTGTTAATTATAGTTGAGAAATTGATGGACATAGGGTTAAGTGAAACAAAGGTCAATAGATATGAATTTGAAGTAAAATAAAATAACTTAAAGTAAACAAAACAACTTCAAATTAATATCTTTTGGCATTTAATATTAATATTTAGTAATAAACATAATATTTCCAAAATAAGGAGGTAAAACAAAGATATTACTTTGTATATATTAAATGAAAAAAAAGGGCTATGATTTTTCTAAAAAAATGTTAGAAAATAGAGCATTACTTTGTATTATTAAATGAAATAAAAGGGTTGCAATTTTAGTGTACTATTAGAAATAATTTCAACCAAAATTTTATACATGTTTTAGGTTTGAATCTTAATTAATTTATATAAAAAAATGTAGTGCAATTTAATCAGTTTAAATTTGATTTGTTAATTTATTTGATGGGAAATATATAAACATCAAATAATTAAATAATTAACCAAAATTATGTATTTAGTAAATAAAATGGTTCTAAAAGTAAATAAAATAACTTCAAATTGATATCTCTTAGCATTTCTTTAAATAGATGTGATAATAGTTATTAATAATATTATTAATAGTATTATTAATATTATAATTATAAATAATAACGATTTTGTACCTTTGACAAAAAGTAATTTTGAAGTTTAGGTTATGAAGTAAAAAAAAAATTCTAAAAAACTGATGATTTTTCACTCTCAGAATTATCGCCATAGTTTAGGTATGACTTAACTAGAGGTAAGATTGGTGTTCTTAATTTCTCTCCACATTTATAGGTGTTTGTTGCACTTTCTGACAATATGCACAAGAGGTCATTTTTTTTAATCCAATCAAATAGAGATAAATCATTTTCAATGATTTTTTGTTAAAATTTTATCATCTTGACATAGGAAAAGTTCAAATTTATATCAAATTTGCCCAAAAAAAATCCTCTATCTTGATTGGTTTACTATTAATAAATTAATAACATATATTATAATATGATCAAAAAAGTATTACAAAGATTTTAAGAGAATAAGCTCCAAAATAATTATCATTTCAATACGAAAAAATGAAATAGCCAATATAAAACAAGTATCATGGTCTATGGTGCCAAGGACAACACAGATTTTGTAGATTTCATCCAGTTCACTGGAAATCATTTCATCGCAAGGGTTAGATTTTTATTGAGAGAATTGCATGGAAGTATTCAAACTTGCACACTGAAAGATCAGTAAAATGGGGAGAATACAAATCCATGTAGAAGTAGAAAACTTCCAAGATATTCACCTTTCTCCTGGAAAGAGTGGCTGCAATGTGAAAAGCTTTGCATGTATTGCCCCAATTGCCCACATGTCTACAAAAGAATAATAACAGCCTCAATTTCATAAACACAAATGAAATTCATTCAAGGCAACATCCTTAGCAAGATATAACCTGAAGTGAGCAAGCAAACAATTCTCAAACAAATGATAGAAAAATGTTGGTTTAATAATTTTTGTCTTCACATTTGACTAAATACAATTAGCTTAAGGTGGCTCCCAAATCCAAACATTTAGAGTACATTTTCATTAAAAAGATAGGAAAAAGACCTACTTAGAAAATATTGCAAACTAAATATGTATGCATGGAACCTTCTATTTAGCATTCTAAATTTCACAGCACAAAAATAAATTCCAAGGCCAAAGATTTTCAAGCAATTAAGAACTAAAAATAGTGCTAGACAAGTAGACAAAATGAGTTGGGTGCTTGGATGTGCCAATTGCAGTAGTGTATGCTGGAGATTGTAGTAAGACTTCTGGGGCTTGATAGAGAAAATGATGTGAATTGTATGTGAGTGTAAGGTGGATAGGAAAGAACTTCCCTTGCCAACCCAAAAGCTACAAAATTTTTATAATGCCATTTGTTACCAATAAGTTCTCTAATAAGAAGCCAAACAGGAGCAAGCACAAATACCAACTCCATACCTGGTTTCAAATCCCAGTGAAAATAGCCATTCTTGTGCATATAAGCTAACCCTTTAAGCATTTGATAACCGGTGCATGGGCACCTAACACAAGTCATTTAAGTTCATGTTTTGTTTTAAGTCGTGTTTTGGGTTGTAATAAGGTCTATTCGACCAATGCATGTAATTTCTGTTTGTAAGTCCCAAGTACTTAGGTTGCAATTGTCAATTGAAAATAATAAGACAGTGGGTTTTCTCCCAGCCACTTGGAGAGAGTTAGTTTTATCCCAGCCGCTTGGAGTCTGTTTGGTACTACTCTAGGCGAATCTATAAAACCCAGAGAAATGAATCAAATGCAGATAGATTAGGAATTGAGATTATGATCAGTCAGATGATATTGTGATTGTGCGAATGTAATCAAGCTTTGTTAAGGAGAAATTGATCTTTTCTGTGTTGTCAATTTCATTTCCCATTCACTGTAAATACGAATTGCATAGCCATAGATTTCCTTTCCTTCCTATTTTCCCATTGTTGCAAAAAATGTCGATTTGAAGCATTCCACTAATAAGATTTCTGTCGAAATCAGTGGAATGGCTTCTCGATGTAGAAATATGTCTGTTCTTGTTTCTGTGTTTGTCGTGTTCTGTTTGACGGTGGAGAAGATCGGATCGACTGTGTTGCGTAATAGATCAACCTAGCATCTTCATGTGCTAGGGTTTAGTCAAAAGTTAAGCGAAGAGAAGTTTGGCCTAAGTGTTGGGGTATCATCGGTGAGACTGGGGTTGTCGGCAGAGTATTTAATATTCTGCGTGAATGTAGTAGTTTGCCCAAAAAGTAGTCGGGTGACCAAGTGCATTGGCGTAAGACTGTATTGCTTCATCGGGTATACATTTAGTGTGTATCTCACAATTGTATGTTATGTGTATCTTGCAAGTGAATGTTGCGGTTGTATGTGGTGAATGTGCATTTCGTATGATACAATCAACAGTCAATCTCACCGTATGCATATTCTGAATGCATGTTTTGAATGTATCTCCCGAATGTATATTGAGAATATACATTACGCGCATACATTGTGTTAGATGCAAGAGGTGACTGGTAGCGACGGTGAAGGAAACCGGTGATCGCAGGTCGGCGAAAGTATATACAAGCTGTTCTATCGGTGTATTGGGAGCACATACAAAGTGCTCACCTACGAGGAAGGTTACACCGACAATGCATGTCATCGGGGAAAGTTAAGGGATCGGCCAGATAAATAACAAGGTGGCCGACGGGATATGTTTGGCCGATGAGGACATATCGCCAAGATAGAAGTCACACTCTCACCGATACAGTCTATTGTTAAGTTTTTGAAGCTTCCACTGCGTGCTCTGCATCAATAACTCACAACAACTTAGCTCTCTATTAGTAATCATTTGTTTTAAATAATCCCCTTATTCCACAAAGATAACTAACTTTTAACCAACAACTTCAAAATATTTACTAAAAATAGATTAAAAACAAATTATTCATATAAAACTATAGAAAACTTTTTTATTTTTGATTAAGTAATAATAGTAAATACTTTTAGAGAACATGATATTAATTATTTTAATTAATATAATACCGTGGTTTAGTAATAATTTTTTCTAAAGATAAAGAATTGTTTATCATTTCAAATTTGTAACTATTAAATTTTTAGAACTAAATTTATAAGGAAAAATTTATTAATTATTTTAATTAATATAATACCTGTGGTTTAGTAATAATTTTTTCTAAAGATAAAGAATTGTTTATCATTTCAAATTTGTAACTATTAAATTTTTAGAACTAAATTTATAAGGAAAAATTTATGTGAACTCGTTTTGAAATGTCTTGCCTAAATAAAATTGAAATCTTTGCACTAAAATATTTCTTTAACTATAAAACTAAACTTTACAAAGCCTATTAAATAACACAAATATTTCTTTAACTATAAAACTAAACTTATAGTTGATATTTCCTTAACTATAAAACTAAACTTTACAAAGCCTATTAAATAACACAAATATTTCCTTAACTATAAAACTAAACTTATAGTTGTATTTATGTGGAGAGCCCTGGCCTAGTTGAGTGTGTAGAGATATGAAATGTCTTCTTAAGATATTAAAATGTAATAATATTAGTACTTTTATAATTTATAAAATGCATTAAAATATTTTAAGTTTGAAGAACAAAATAAAAAATGTAATAACATGCAAAATATTTTTCATGATACTGTAGATTTTTAACTTTTGACTAAATAAAATTGAAATCTTAAATTTTTAACTCTTGAGTAAATAAAATTGAAATCCAAAAATAATCTAATTTCATAAAATAAAATGTGTAGAACCCTAACCCTGGTTTGGTATGGAGAGATTTGAAATGTTTGCCTAAAATATTAAAATGTACAAATAATATTGAATACTATTACAATTTAAAATGCATTAAACTATTGTAAGTTTGAAGAATATTTACACAATATAATAACAATAATATTTAGATCACTATAGTATTTTATCTTAGTCACTTAATTTATTGTTTAAGAAATAATAGTAACTTTTAGAGAACATGATATTAATTATTTTAATTAATCTAATATTGTGATTTAGTAATAATTTTTTCTAAAGATAAAGAATTGTTTATTATGGAGAACTAAATTTATAAAGAAAATTTTATGTGAACTAGTTTTGAAATGTTTTGGGTAAATAAAATTGAAATCTCAAAAATAATTTAATTTGGTAAAAATGAAATAACACTAAAATATTTCCTTAACTATAAAACTAAACTTTACAAAGCCTTCATATTTGTATTTATGTGGAGAGCCCTGGCCCTAGTTGAGTGTATATAGATTTGAAATGTCTACTTAAGATATTAAAATGTAATAATATTAATACTATGATAATTTAAAATGCATTAAAATATTGTATGTTTGAAGAATAAAATAAAAAATGTAATAACATGGTGAAATATTTTTCATGATACTCTATATTTTTAACTTTTGAGTAAATACAATTGAAATACTAGATTTTTAACTCTTGAGTAAATAAAATTGAAATCACCAAAATAATCTAATTTCATAAAATAAAATGTGTAGAACCCTATATTTTTAATAGTATTATTAATATTATAACTTTGTCCATTTGACAACACAGGGGACCTCATCCCCTAGCAAGAACACTTCAAACTTGGAACCACCAAATTAAGAATTTCATGCAAACCACCCCTTCATTCCAATCGAATCAGTGTAGTGGCAGCCTCATGAATTATGTTTTTGGATTCACCAAAATCAAGCATAACAATAACAAACATAGAATCAGAACTAACCCTATACTTTTGCTTCAAATTCATGTAAGGGAAACCCAGAACCATACCTATTGCATGAAGGCTAATAGATGACTCAATCTTAAACACTTTTTCTAGCCTCTTGTCAGAGATATTGCCAAGGAAGGCCATCTGCCTTTTCTTCCTGACCAAAAACATCGTTGACTCCATTTTTGTTGTATTATTGCTATCATCCGAATCTTTAAAATGCATCCCCTCTGCCCATGGCATACTTGGTAATAAATGTTGTGGCACTCCTACTGACATTTCTTAGATATATCACATGAGCCAGGGTACTGTTGACCTATTTTCCTCTGCCCAGAGTTAAACAATTCACCTTGCATTTTCCTTGAAAATCCTTTAGAAATGACCCTACAGGCTTAAATCCTTCAAATATTTATGCTATGCCTTGTCAAAAAATCCCAAAAATCTCACCTTGAGAATCTTTGCTGAAAACCCAGAAAAACCCAAAAACCCTTTGTCTTCAGGTGGTTTCCATCGCAGATAAATCTCAATTTCATACTTAGTATTTATATTTGCATGTTTGAATGTATGTTCGCATTTACATTCGCCTTTGTATGTTCACATATGCGAAGGAAATGTACATCGGCGAGATACAAGGCACCATATATAAGGGGCATATGCAAGGGGTGGAACACAGGTTTGAATGTATGTCCACATTATATTTTCAGACATACAATCGCACATACAAAGGGAAACATACAAGGCAAAATGTGCATCACCAAGATACGACGCAGATTGTATATCTGAATATGCAAGGGCCTGTTGTGTGGTTACACAACATGCCCCATTTTGCATTATCAAAACAGGGACCCAACTTTGTTGGCTTGTTCCCTTGCTTTTGTGCTCTGGGCGGTAATGGTAAAACAATATCAGTCAGTATGCATATGCCTAATCTCAGGCATATTTGTGATCTTGAAGTCTGAGCCAAATTTGAAAGTCTGAATCTATCCTTAGAAAGCTTACCATGTGAAAGAGCTTGAAATTCTAGGCAGGTTTGCCTTTTACATCACCCTAAAATTCGTCCATATGAGAAAGTTATGACAGGTCAAAGGTTTGGTCAAACATGATTTTAGGAGGGTGATATTCCATTCCTTAGCATGATCATATTTTAAATATCACCCTAGCGCTAACCTGATGATGACCTCAACTCATCCTCATGCTCCGAAGACGGAATATGATGGTGACGTCATCATGATATTCAATGAGGAGGATCATCTTCCTAATGTAACCCGATATTGAAATATCCCCTGATTTTACAAATATGACGATGACGTCATCTTTTGCATTTTAATGAAGCCCTAGATATGACGGTGACGTCATCAGGATATTTGAGGGAGGGGTGATCATATTTCTTAATATCCTGCACATTGTCAATATGCATGCACTTCGGACTTGAAAAGTTTATTAAAGGATGAAAAACTGTTGTATGTTTCTTTTATACAATGTCGATATACATTACATAAACATACAGGTGGACATTCTGTATTTTGTGCATCGGATAGAAAGATATTGAGTTATCCATCGGCCTGACTTGTGATGTCGGCCGGGTCCTGTTTTCTCCCGCCGATGGAGGTTTTCTCTCTGATATGGTTCCCCATCGCTATAGCCTTCGCTATCGGCCGAGTCCTGAATTCTCCTGCCGATAGTGGTGGTCACCCCGATGAGGGGGTGATCGGCCTAACATTGATCTCGGCCGCGCTTTATTTTGTCTCCCTAAGTGGTGTTGTCTCACTGATGGTTGAGTCCATCAGCATACGTTTAACCATCGGGAGCGTCCTATATTTTCTCTCTGATATGAGTGGTCTCCCCGATATGTAAGTCTATCGGCATAGCATGTACTGTCGGCCGAGCTTTGTAATCTTTCGCTGACAGTGTTTATCTCGCCGATATGGCAGTTCGTCGGCCTAACATTGTTTATCGGCTGAGTCTTAAATTGTCATTCCAATAGTGTGTAGTCACGCCGATACATACATGCAAATTCGTTGTATATTATTTCCTTGTATATTTTCACATGCAAGCGATAGATACAATGCAGCACACATTTACATTGGCGGACCCGAAGGATTATCAAATGCAGTTAATTCCTTGTATATTCGGGCTTGTATATTTTTACATACAAGCGGAATGTACATTGGCGGACCCGAAAGGATTATCGAATATTGAAAAGTTGTTGTATATTTGGGCTTGTATATTTTCATATACAAGCGGAATATACAATCAAAATATACATGCACTGTTCACATACAATGCACTGTTCACATGCAAGTGCGAAAGATGCATTCGAAATATACAAGCACCGGATGCCAAGTGGAAGTCAAATACAGGAAATTCCTTGTATATTTTTGTTTTTCATGCTTGTATATGCAAATATGAAGCCCGATATACAAGCCGATACATACAAGGGCGGATTTGAAATCAAGTTAAAAGCGATTAATCCCATGTACATTTTGTCCTTGTATATGCAAATTTGGAACCCGATATACAAGCCGATGGCATACAAGAGCGGATTCGAAGGAAGTTTAAAAGCGATTATTTCTTTGTATATTTTGCGATGCATAATCAGATTTGAACCCGATATACAAGAAAATGGGCGGGAAAATGAAGCGATGGAAATTTGAAGACCCGATTGCATTTTCCAGTCAACGATGGTTGACCCGATGGTTTTTTAACGCTGTTTAGGCATTTAGTGCATATTTTCCACTGATTTGGAGCCCGATTGCCTGTAGCTGCACATTTTGAGGCCTAGTTAATAAAACGTTTAAATTCCTGTTGTTTATCAAATGATGCTGGACTTAATGTTTGTCTGTTTATTGCAGGAAGTCCCGGAGCTGTTTGAAGCTGATAATTGCAAAGTTGCACACGAAGGCAACATGAACCTGAAGTGAGGAGGATATTGTCAAATATGCTGTTTGCCAGCTGGAGACCGAATCAAGTTAAAGATGCTAGAATATTCTGTGCCAGTTGTACATTTGCCAACTGGCGAAGCATGTGCTTTTCATCTGGACCGTTGATTATTATGAGAAGATTGTGATCCTTGGATCATTGTAACTGTTTTCTGGCATTTGTTCTATTTAAGAACCAGAGCCTGAGACATGAAAAGGGAAATACATTAATAGACATAGGAACATCTGGCAAGAAGGCCAATTACTGTAGAATCAATTAGGAGATCGGATTACTAAGATTAATGAGGATTGAATTGTTGAAATGTCAAGGTTCTTTCTTCAGATCACTGTAAATGTACCTGTTCTTAAGCATACTGAATGGATATGAAGTTTCAGATTACATCCTGATTGTAAATTTTACGTAATCTTTGTGTTGATTTCTGGATATGTACTGGTGAATGCTGTGTTCAACTAGAAGCGCTTTCATTTCATTACATGTTGTATCAACATTTCCTTTGAAGATTTGCACTGGATCATGCAGATTTGTGGAATGTCCTGGTGAAGTATGATTCTAGTTTCCTTCTTTTCATTGCATGTATGGGAGCTTGTATGTGGATCAGTGATCTAAGTCAAGTAGTTTTGGGAATCTCATTCTTTAACCCTTTTCTTTATTTTAATTTCATAAATTCATCACCATAACTGCAAATCATGATAAATAACAAGCAGAACAGAGAAATATGCTGACATCTCGTAGATAATAGAAAATCCTTAGCATATTTGAGTTAAATGCATGTAGTATTGAAAATATCATGCAAAGAATCATAAATACTGGTATAAATCATGTAAATATCAGCCTGTAGGCACATTATTTGACTAAATTCACAGTGCAGAGGTAGAATTATTGGAGATTTATGCAGGGCAGACATAAAGAACATGATATTTGGAGAAATAATGATGAACTTTGCAGAAATACATAAGGCCCCTGAATGGAAAACAGCAACACACATCAACCACTGAGTAACATCAGTAGATTAAGACCTAATCAACGGAGACTTGGGATCCCGAATTCTCTGAATTCATCGTATCTTCCAAGATGAGTAAAGGTTGTGTAACTTTTATTCTATGTTTGTATATGACTAAAATCATCATCAACATAAATTGGCGCTAGAAGGAGGGCATGAGCTGTTTCTCAGCAAATAAATTCTTTTCAATTGAAGTGATATCCCCTGCCTTAGTATAGCAGCTTGCCCTAAGTCTTGCAATTAATCTGTAGGCTCCTCGCTTCTAACGCAACATAAATTGGCGCTAGAAGGAGGGCCAAACAGAGAATTTCTGGATTTCTACAAATATTGTGCAAAAATTTCATCATTTGAGTTAGATGTCTGCAAATATCTCTTATCTGAGATGTTTTGGTTGCACCTTTGCAAAGATCTAGCTCGAAACATCAAAGATTTGTTTGATTTTCTGAACTTTCAAGTTTTATTCTGAGATATGATAGATCTCATTAAAATTCCAAAATACTAAAAATTGGAAAATAGAGTCTCAGTTTGATGGATGCATATGAAAATAATTGTCAAATTAACATTCCTTTATTTCAGGAAACTTTGAATAGGCAGCTTTACCCTCACAGTTTGTCTAACGTTGGTTTATCTACCTGTTGCAGGATACAATAGACTGCGGAACACAATGAAATTAATTGTTTAACTTTCCTTACAAGGTTGGATTTATATTTGAAAGGACTAATATTCTTTTTGGATGTGTTCAGGATTGAAATTTGCCAGGAAAATGAAGAAATTCTGGAGCAGCAAAATGAAGAAATTTTGGAACAACAAGCAGATGCAGCACCAGAAATTATTAGTTGTTTAGACACTGAAGTGGATCGTTCTGAAGATTTTGAATTGTATTTGTCTAGAAATATACAATGTAGTCAAATACTAGGTTTACCCATTGATGATGTCCTGATTGAAAGCTGGTGCAAATTACATGATGAAGAGCATTTAGAGAGAGAGTGCTACCCTTGCTTGGTCATGTTGAAAAAGACTCTAGAAAATACAATAGCTGAATCAGTTCCAAAAGGTAATGAAGAGGAAACATCTTTCCTTGATTCATTCTATGGTGGGATTGATAGGAGTTCTCTACTTCCTAATACAAGTAAGGATCAGTCAGTATGCAGGTATGAATCTTATGAAAATTTTAGAGAAGAAACCACTCATCAAGATAATATTTTTGATTCTGATCCTAATACTTTTGATAAAGAAGATGAAACATCTTTCCTGGAGTCATTCTATGGTAAAGAGAAGTGTAAACAAATAGTAGAACAATCCAAATGCACTACTGCTGATGAAGTTCCTATGATAGTAACTCAGGGAGTCATAAAAAATAAAATAAATGCTGATTTACTGCCTAACTGGGTTGAATTGAATGATCAAATACAAGAATGTTGCAGGTTAATGGAACCAGGCACTTTACTGGATAGAAGATGTGAATTATTTAATGAACAATTCCTGAAAGATGAAGATGTAGAAGACTTTGGAGTTGTTGTGCATGATCAGACGTCACTCCAGAAATATTTTGAAAATGAAATAGGGAAGTCTTCTTATCAGTTGAATGCCAATTCTCCTTTACAGTCAAGTGATTTAGAAATGATAAATTTCTACATCTCAGGTTGTGATGATAAAGATACTTATTTAGCTGCTGATGTGCAGGAAATTGAAGAAAATATTGAGAAGTTTCCTGAACTGGAAGATAAACTAAACATCCAGAATGAAGGGATAAAGCTGGATAAAGATGAGGAATTAATACATCAAGAGTCATACATCTTTCAATTTGAAGAGAGACCAGACACTGAGCCAAGCAGTGAAAATATAATGACAAATGGAAGATCAGCTGGCAATGAATAGACATGTCCAACGGAACCAGAAATACACCAGGTTGTATTTCTCCTTTCCACAGTAAATGATGTTGATTACTATTTTGATTATGGAAATTCAGGAGATAAGACATGCATATGGATTAATCATGGACATGATGAGCTTCCTCAGTTGCTGATCATCAAGAGTTGTTCTGTTAAATACAGTGAATTGAGAATATCAGAATATTTTTCAAAATATAAAGATAAATTTGCTAGGTTGAGAACCATAACTAATACCCTAATGCTCCTACACAATCAAAAGAAGTATGCAAATACAGGTGTATTTGGGTCGTTTGCTGGTTTTTGTTTGCCTAGTAGTGGTTTGTATATAATTTTGTAGGTTAGTTGTTTGTACAGTTTGCTTGTTTTGCTTTTTTGTTTTGCTTGCTGTTGTTTCCTTTTGTAGGTTAGCTATTTGTACAGGTTGCTTTTTGCTTTGCGTTGTTGAGTCTTTGTTTTGGTTGGGCAAAACTGGTGCACCTTATTACTTAAGAACACTGCATAAATTGTTAGAATTCAAAAGTTGAATATAAGTTTTTACATAGGTTGTAACTCATATCAGTGTAGGTATTCTTGATCAGGTCTGTGGTATCATATTCATCAGTACTACTTTTCTTGAGTCAAGATGATCCTCACAATGACACACCTAACAGCCTTGGGTTTATTGAACATATCAGTGTAGGTGTTAAGTGAAAAATCTAAAGGTTGCCCTTGCTACCATTGCAATTCTCAACTTAATTTCAACAAGTGACCATTCCTTGTATCATGAAGCTACAATTGTTATATTTTAAGAATTAAATTCAAAATATAAAATAAATAAAATAATAAAATGGATTTTTTGAAAATCCAGATTAAGTCATCTAAGTAACTCTACCGGGGCTATAGACGCCTGCTGGCAGTGGGGCTCTACTTAGGAGAATTGCAACGATAACCTTGCCGGGGCTATGGACGCCTGCTAGCAGTAAGGCTCTATCCGGTTGGCTATGAGGGATGAACCAAACTACGTAGCTTAACACCAGTCACTGATTTATTCAACTCACTTTCAAGATGAGTATATGAATCACATGCACACAATTGATCCCTTATCAATTCATTGTTACATTGATGAACATGATACCAGTTAGAAAGGATTAGGATTCTCATGCTTAATAGGAGTTGGAAATTTATGTTTTAATTTATCCTCACCTTTTGAATTATTTGAATTTTGTTGTTTTCTTTGGTGGCAAGTTGTTGTGTGGTTACACAACATGCCCCATTTTGCATTATCAAAACAGGGACCCAACTTTGCTGGCTTGTTCCCTTGCTTTTGTGCTCTGGGCGGTAATGGTAAAACAGTATCAGTCAGTATGCATATGCCTAATCTCAGGCATATTTGTGATCTTGAAGTCTGAGCCAAATTTAAAAGTCTGAATCTATCCTCAGAAAGCTTACCATGTGAAAGAGCTTGAAATTCTATGCAGGTTTGCCTTTTACATCACCCTAAAATTCGTCCATATGAGAAAGTTATGACAGGTCAAAGGTCTGGTCAAACATGATTTTAGGAGGGTGATATTCCATTCCTTAGCATGATCATATTTTAAATATCACCCTAGCGCTAACCTGATGATGACCTCAACTCATCCTCATGCTCCGAAGACAGAATATGATGGTGACGTCATCATGATATTCAATGAGGAGGATCATCTTCCTAATGTAACCCGATATTGAAATATCCCCTGATTTTACAAATATGGCGATGACGTCATCTTTTGCATTTTAATGAAGCCCCAGATATGACGGTGACATCATCAGGATATTTGAGGGAGGGGTGATCATATTTCTTAATATCCTGCACATTGTCAATATGCATGCACTTCGGACTTGAAAAGTTTATTAAAGGATGAAAAACTGTTGTATGTTTCTTTTATACAATGTCGATATACATTACATAAACATACAGGTGGACATTCTGTATTTTGTGCATCGGATAGAAAGATATTGAGTTGTCCATCGGCCTGACTTGTGATGTTGGCCGGGTCCTGTTTTCTCCCGCTGATGGAGGTTTTCTCTCCGATATGGTTCCCCATCGCCATAGCTTTCGCTATCAGCCGAGTCCCGAATTCTCCTGCCGATAGTGGTGGTCACCCTGATGAGGGGGTGATCGGCCTAACATTGATCTCGGCCGCGCTTTATTTTGTCTCCCCGAGTGGTGTTGTCTCACTGATGGTTGAGTCCATCGGCATACGTTTAACCATCGGGAGCGTCCTATATTTTCTCTCCGATATGAGTGGTCTCCCCGATATGTAAGTCCATTGGCATAGCATGTACTGTCGGCCGAGCTTTGTAATCTTTCGCCGACAGTGTTTATCTCGCTGATATGGCAGTTCATCGGCCTAACATTGTTTATCGGCCGAGTCTTAAATTGTCATTCCGACAGTGTGTAGTCACGCCGATACATACATGCAAATTCGTTGTATATTATTTCCTTGTATATTTTCACATGCAAGCGATAGATACAATGCAGCACACATTTACATTGGCGGACCCAAAGGATTATCAAATGCAGTTAATTCCTTGTATATTCGGGCTTGTATATTTTTACATACAAGCGGAATGTACATTGGCGGACCCGAAAGGATTATCGAATATTGAAAAGTTGTTGTATATTTGGGCTTGTATATTTTCATATACAAGCGGAATATACAATCAAAATATACATGCACTGTTCACATACAATGCACTGTTCACATGCAAGTGCGAAAGATGCATTCGAAATATACAAGCACCGGATGCCAAGTGGAAGTCAAATACAGGAAATTCCTTGTATATTTTTGTTTTTCATGCTTGTATATGCAAATATGAAGCCCGATATACAAGCCGATACATACAAGGGCGGATTTGAAATCAAGTTAAAAGCGATTAATCCCATGTACATTTTGTCCTTGTATATGCAAATTTGGAACCCGATATACAAGCCGATGGCATACAAGAGCGGATTCGAAGGAAGTTTAAAAGCGATTATTTCTTTGTATATTTTGCGATGCATAATCAGATTTGAACCCAATATACAAGAAAATGGGTGGGAAAATGAAGTGATGGAAATTTGAAGACCCGATTGCATTTTCCAGTCAACGATGGTTGACTTGATGGTTTTTTAACACTGTTTAGGCATTTAGTGCATATTTTCCACTGATTTGGAGCCCGATTGCCTGTAGCTACACATTTTGAGGCTTGGTTAATAAAACGTTTAAATTCCTGTTGTTTATCAAATGATGCTGGACTTAATGTTTGTCTGTTTATTGCAGGAAGTCCCGGAGCTGTTTGAAGCTGATAATTGCAAAGTTGCACATGAAGGCAACATGAACCAGAAGTGAGAATATTGTCAAATATGCTGTTTGCCAGCTGGAGACCGAATCAAGTTAAAGATGCTGGAATATTCTGTGCCAGCTGTACATTTGCCAACTGGCGAAGCATGTGCTTTTCATCTGGACCGTTGATTATTATGAGAAGATTGTGATCCTTGGATCATTGTAACTGTTTTCTGGCATTTGTTCGATATAAGAGCCAGATCCTGAGACATGAAAAGGGAAATACATTAATAGACATAGGAACATCTGGCAAGAAGGCCAATTACTGTAGAATTAATTAGGAGATCGGATTACTGAGACTAATGAGGATTAAATTGTTGAAATGTCAAGGTTCTTTCTTCAGATCACTGTAAATGTACCTGTTCTTAAGCATACTGAATGGATATGAAGTTTCAGATTACATCCTGATTATAAATTTTACGTAATCTTTGTGTTGATTTCTGGATATGTACTGGTGAATGCTGTGTTCAACTAGAAGCGCTTTCATTTCATTACATGTTGTATCAACATTTCCTTTGAAGATTTGCACTGGATCATGCAGATTTGTGGAATGTCCTGGTGAAGTATGATTCTAGTTTCCTTCTTTTCATTGCATGTATGGGAGCTTGTATGTGGATCAGTGATCTAAGTCAAGTAGTTTTGGGAATCTCATTCTTTAACCCTTTTCTTTATTTTAATTTCATAAATTCATCACCATAACTGCAAATCATGATAAATAACAAGTAGAACAGAGAAATATGTTGACATCTCGTAGATAATAGAAAATCCTTAGCATATTTGAGTTAAATGCATGTAGTATTGAAAATATCATGCAAAGAATCATAAATACTGGTATAAATCATGTAAATATCAGCCTGTAGGCACATTATTTGACTAAATTCACAGTGCAGAGGTAGAATTATTGGAGATTTATGCAGGGCAGACATAAAGAACAGGATATTTGGAGAAATAATGATGAACTTTGCAGAAATACGTAAGGCCCCTGAATGGAAAACAGCAACACACATCAACCACTGAGTAACGTCAGTAGATTAAGACCTAATCAACGGAGACTTGGGATCCTGAATTCTCTGAATTCATCGTATCTTCCAAGATGAGTAAAGGTTGTTATGTAACTTTTATTCTATGTTTGTATATGACTAAAATCATCATCAACAGGGCCATATACAAAGTCAAATGTATATCGGCAATATGCAGGGGCAAAGATACAAGGCCTACATACAAAGGAAACATACAAGCAAAAGATGCATAAGGCAAATGTATATCACTGATATACAATCAAAATATGCAAGAGAAAGTGGGGTCCACTTTGATACAAAGATGATTGTATATTGGGCGGTTGTATCTTACATACAATCGGTAATATACAAAGCACATATACAAAAAATAGATACAAAAGAGGGGTCCACTTTGTATACAATGGCGTTTGTATCTTCTATACAAGTCGCATTGTATATGCAAAGATGCAAATAACAAATAGAAGGCACCATATAAAAGGGACATACAAGGGCTTTTGCATATCGGCAACATACAAAGGGGAATGTTTATCGGGCACATACAAGGAAAGGTCACAAGAAAAGATACAATTGGTGGGGTCCGCCAATTGTATATTTGCGATATACAAGTCAAAGGTGCAAAGGCAATATGCAAGGGGGACCCGACTTGAAAATCAAATTCTGTCAAATTCAAGCATTGAGTCCGCAGCTTGTATGTATAAGGGCATTGTATATTGCGATATACAAAAGAAGATATACAAAGGGAAAACATACAAGGCGGACCCGACTGGGAAATCAAATACAGTTGATGGTCTTTTTGGGGTCTGCGAGTTGTATGTATAAATGCATTGTATATGCCAAAATACAAAGAGAAGCGATACAAGCCGGACTTGTTGCAAAGATACAAAATGGTTAATGATCTTTTGAGGTCCGCGCATTTGTATGTATATTTGTGATTGTATGTTTTCATATACAATCAGATATACAAAGGATTTTGCATATGCCGAAGTGGAGTGTTTGCAATGTATAAGTGAGTCTACAATTTCCTTTATGTATTTCGTATTGTATATTGCAATATACAAAGGTCAAATACAATGGTGATATACAAGCCAGACCCAATAGCAATTTCAAATTGTTCTATAAATACTTGAAGTCCACGCCTTGTATGCAGGTGATTGTATGTATATATAATCTCACAAACACATATACAAAGGCTGATATGCAAAGGGATTTTCGGTGAGACATTGCACATCGGCGGCTCTGTTTTAGATCTTTCCGACCGTCGATAGGAGGATGTATTTTTCAGCGATGGGTCCCAGGGATCAGTTCAGCGACTAACCAGGTGGTGCCACATGTCAAGGGAGATACAGAGGCCAATTCAAGAGATAAAGACCTGCGTTTGTATGCAGGCGCATGCATATACAACTGTATATACAAAGGCAACTTCAAAGGTTTTTTAAACGCCGAATGCAAAAAGCATATGCAAAGACATTTCGGCAAGACTTTGCACATCGGTGACTCGATTGGAGGTCATCTCGAGAGCTCGACACAACCCAATATATACAAAGTGCTTTGCATATGCAAAGGCAGTTTCAAAGAAGGTTTCAAAGGCTGATACAAGCACAGATGCAAAGCAATATATACAAATAGTTGACCAAAACTTTGACCGCGTGTATCTCCTCCATCCTGGCAAATTTCTACATGCTGCAAGAGGCAAAAATGCTTATTTTTGCCTCCTCTTTCATTTGGCAGGTTTTTGAGCAGGATTTTCTCACTTTCAATTTTGGATCTGGATTTGCATATTTTGACGATTGGACGTTTCAACGACCATTTTTGGGCAAGATGCAGATATTTGTTGCATTCATTACTGTAGGAGGATGTTCAACAGCTCACATTGATGACCAGAAATATCTCTCCACCGCCTTGTTTCAGATATTTTCATATATTCATTGTTGAAGATAGATGATGGAGCTGCTTGCATTCAATGCCCAAAATATCTTCCATCTGCCCTAGTTCTAGATCTTCTACACCATAACTTCTGTAGGTGGACTTCCCTTCAGGTAGATATTTTTCTAATATAGCTCATGGAGCAAATTTTTGTAACCAACTTAAGTCAGTTTGGAATGCTATATATGCATTAGATGAGATGTAAATAGGGTTGGAAAAATTTTGGCTTTCAAGCTTTCTGTTTCCAAACAGAGCTTTCTGCTACTGTAACTGTGCCTTCTTATTGAATATATGCAAGTTATTTTACCTCTTCTGCTAATTTTCTAGTTTAGTGTAAATTTGCATGTGACTGTCTGTGAACATCTTTGTTCCTTTCAATCATTCTGCTTCTTACCTCTGCTAGAATCATTTGAATTTGTGTATGTCTACTTGTTGTATCTGGTTGTGTTGTGCATCTTTTTCAGTTTTATGAAGGTTTCTTTTAATCACTTTGGTGCATTACCCTTACTTTTCAAGTTTTTCCTGTTTCATCTTTCATTCACAAGCATTCCTCCTCCCTTTTCCTCTAAAGATTTAGTATTTTTAGGTGATATCCAGTCAAGGAAGTTGACCTTCTCCAGAGGTCTGATCTCATTTTGCAAGGTCCCACACTTTGAGATCATTCCTATATTACTCCAAATTGCTAAAGTTTTACAACTGCAGCAAGGGTGCAAATTTGGGTAATAACAACTTTGGCACGTCCGGTGGGACCAGAGTTAGACAACAATCAAATACTATATTTTATTGCTAGTTTTGATGTGCAGCCAGTGATTTTCAGACTTGTAATAGGTTAAAACCTGCATATCTAGTGACTCATACTGAGGAAAGACAAGCAGATCAGTTTTGTTGTTACATTTTATGAGAAAGATTCAAAATCAGAGTTTGAGTTCATTTGATTACTTGCAGCTGTCACCACCTAGAAGACAAGGAAGAGCTGTAGCAAGGACTCTAGTTTCCAAAAGGATACAATCAACTCCACCAAGTTTCAGACCCGTAACACCTGTAGTCCCTGTACCAGCTCAAGCAATCCTACCTCTAGTCGTTTAAATGGCAAGAAATCAGCCATTTGTAGCTTTTGATGGGGGTAGCCCATTAAATTTAACAGTGCATGACGTTATACCCATGGCAGCTTTGAAGAGTCTGCCCTATTTCACAGGGGAGAATCAAACTACCCCAATTGAACACATTAGAGATGTATCTTCTCTATGCGGTGTTCATCATGTAACCTAAGAGAACGTTGCCATCAGGCTGCTGGCTGGCTATTTCAAGGGAAAAGCATTACAATGGTTCAAGAGTTTACCATTGCAAACCATTGCAACCTGGGATGATCTAGGTGATAAGTTAAACAAGCAATTTCAAGATAAATCAGACAACTTGTCATTGGTTGAATAGATGACTACAATAAAGAGATCTCCCCAGGAGCAATGATGGATTTCAACTTTAGATTCCAGAAGACATAGGACAGAATTCCTTCCATGGTAAGGCCTCCAGCTAAATATGCTTTTCTGTATTTTTTGAAAGCCCTAAATAGTGATATTTCAGTAATGATTCAGTCATTGGGAAGCACAAGTTTACCTAATGCATATTAAATAGCTATTAGGGCAGAGAATAACCTGATTCAGGCTAGAAAAATGGCTCCTCAACCACCAGTACCCATCTTCCCTGAGATTCAAGCTTCAATGCCCTTGCCAATCACATATTTTGCCCCTTTACTTGCTGTAGCAGCATTACCAAGTACTGCCAATTCTAAACCTGCTGTTCCTAGCTCATCTCAAGAGTTAAAAGAGATCAAAAATAGCCAACAAAAAATAGAGAACATCCTGCAAACTTTTGGAAATGAGCTGGTAAACATAAAAAAATAGCAGTCCTAGAACAGGCAGCCTTATCAGCCACAACCTCAAGGGCAAAATCAACCTTATCAAGGGCAAAATCAACCTTATCAAGCTAATAGGCCACCTTATCAAAGCAATTACCAAGGTGCCAGGCAAAATGTGAATCAGAGGCCTTTCCAACCTTATAACCTGGCACCCATTAATGTAGTTAGGGACCTTATCCCTATTCAGAATAACCTTGCAACTGTATATGAGTGGTGTTATCCATGCAATCAACCACACAGTCAGGCAGCCTGTTCAAATGGAGTGACAAATCAGGCTCTAATGGTACAAAATGTTGCAGCTTCATAGCCAAACACACCAAATGATGGGGCTACACAACAGCAGGAGCAACCTCAGAATGATTCTGCCTTCATAAATTGGCAGGAAGTTGAATTCTGTGGTGTAAATAGAGATGGTACTCCAGTTGCAACAAATACAAGAGCTAAAAAGAGGGGTTATGAGGTAGATTAAGTAGCAAACAAAGGAAAAGGACCTATTGATGCTTCTATATCCCATATTCTCCATATTTTGCAAAGAAATACTTCAATAACAGTAAGGGAAATGCCTCATTTGTAGGCTGACATTGTTGCTACAAAGTCACAACAAAAGGTAAATGTCACTCCACCTTTCAATATCATTAAAAATATGAAGAAGATGAATGTGACAATGTCTATGTGGGATTCCTTAGCAATCCTAGGTCAAAAGGACATGTTGCAATCTGCCTTATCTGATTTAAAAGTGTCCAATGACACAACTGTTGACCCAACTAGAGCTGTCCTTACCAATTCACCCCAAGACAACAACAAACAACCAAACAAAAGTGCTAAACCACTCCCATTTTATGTGTCACTAATAATTGGAGACAAGTTAGTACATAATTGCATGGTGGATAGTGGTGTAAGTAGTTCTGTAATGCCAAAGTAGATTGCAAACCAACTAGGATTGAAATACCAGCCCCTTGAGAAGGGTGTGCTCCAGCTAGATGGCACAACTGTTAATACTGTTGGTGTGATAAAAGACCTGGGTCTCACTCTGCACACTTCCCCAAATGTTTCCATTTTCCAGGAGGTGTTCATCATAATTTGCCTCCTTATTTTGCCATGTGCTTGTCAAGAGAGTTCATAGCTAAGATAGGAGGATATTTATCCTCAGACTAGTCCCACATGTTTTTTAGGACCAGATATGGCACAAAAGTGACCCTAAAGTCTAAATTACTTGCCACATACCACATAGAGCCTTACACACCAAGTGTTGTTAATGTAAATTACATTATTTCTGATGATCCTGAGCTCGTAGCTGCTCAAGAACTACAGCTGAAAGTATACCAGAGGTGTTGTTAAAGGAGTGGGCCTCAGAAAATGTTGTTGATGATCCTGAGGGACACATCCAAGAAACTGGTATGGGGGTTTACATACTGCATGAGCCTGAAACAATGATTCCAAGCCTTGTAAAGGATGCAGAATAGCAGACAGAACAATGAAATGAGGTGTGGAAAATGTACTTTGATGGCTCTAGGAACAAGAATGGATGTGGTGGTGGTGTAATGCTTGTGTCTCCACAAGGTGAAAGATATTATTCTTCTTTTCGTTTTGCCTTTTTATGTATGAATAACACTGTTGAATATGAAGGGTTGATCCAAGGTTTACAGTGGGCAAGAAAGAGGAAAATTGGTTGTTTGCAGGTCTATGGCGATAGTGAACTCATTGTGAATCAGGTGAGAGGGCTGCATGTTACAAAAAATGATGTTTTGAAATGCTACAAGCATAGGGTATGGGATATGATTGAAGAGTTTGATGCTTTCAATCTGATCTCTATTCCAAGAAATCAGAACTATCATGCAGATAGGTTAGCTGCAATTGGGGCTCAGTTTGACATCCCCAGTGATATTCAAAAAGAAAAGGTACAGCCTCATGTAAAAATAGTTGATAGGTCCTCTATCCCTGACAATAATATTCATTGGTAGGTTTTTGAGAGTGATGAAAAGATCTTGCATTTCCTGTTAGAGGAGGATGAGTTTTCTATGATGAATCAGGATAAACTCAAACAACAATATGAGGATGGTCAAGGTATTTAGTTAAGGACAAACAAACTGCCCAAAGGATTGGTAACCTTGGAATCCATTTTTGGGAATGATGATCAGCTAAAGAAGAGTAAAACCAGCATGCAGGTCAAAGAGGAACATTACGAGGAGCTAGAAATTTTTAAGGGTAAGCTTCTTAAAATTAGTAAAATTTGTTCGCCTGAGGATAGGAGAGCTTTTGTTGCGCTTTGTCAAGAGTTTGAAGATGTGTTTACTTGGGATTATTCAGACCTAAAAGGGTTTGACCCTCATATTTCCCAGCATACCATAGAGTTAGAACCAGGTACAAAACCTTTGAGGCAGAAGCAAAGACCTCTAAATCCAAAGCTTGAGCCCCTGATGATTAAAGAGTTAACCAAGATGATCGAGGGAAAGATCATTTTCCTGATCAAGCATACTTCTTGGGTCTACAAACTTGTCCCTGTGAGGAAAAAGAATGGAGAGATTAGGCTGTGTGTCGACTTCAGAGACCTCAATAGAGCCTCCCTAAAAGACCACTACCCATTGCCCTCAATGGAGCAAATTCTGCAAGTAGTGGCTGGTTCTGAAAGATTCTCCTTGCTTGATGGATATTTCGGTTATAATCAAGTGTTAGTCAAGGAGGAAGATCAATTTAAAACTACTTTCACCACCAAATGCGGCACCATGGCCTACAAAAGGATGCCTTTTGGTCTCTCAAATGCTAGCTCTACTTTTCAGAGAGCTATGGATATGGCTTTTAAGGGTTTGCTGTATAAACTGGTGCTGGTGTACCTTGATGACATAATGGTTTTTTCTAAGAATGCATCTGAACATTTATCCCACTTGAGGCAAGTATTTAAGAGATGCAAAGAGTTTAAGATATCTCTCAATCGCAAGAAATGCATTTTTACTGTGCATGAGGGCAAGCTGTTAGGGCACGTTGTGTCAAAGGAGGGCATTGCCATTGAGGTAGAAAGAGTAAGGGCTATTTTGGAGTTGCCTTTACCCAGTCACAAGAAGGGACTACAAATTGTTATTGGCAGAATTAATTTTCTGCGAAGATTTATACCCAACATTGCAAATCTATTGAAGCCTTTAACGTCTATGTTGAAGAAGAGTATAGTTTTCAGCTGGACAAAAGAGGCCAAACTCATCTTTGAGCCCATAAAAGAGGCATTATTGGCTGCACCAACTCTAGTAAATCTTAATTTCTCCAAAGATTTTATCTTGTATGCTTATGGTGGTCTAGATACAATCTCTACGATTCTGGTATAGTAGCAGAGTGATGACTTTGAACAACCAATCACTTTCTTTAGTCAGGGGCTGGAGGAGTATGAGTAGAGGTATAGCTTCGTTAAAAAACATGTCCTCACAGTGGTAAGGAGTCTCAAGAAGTTTAGGCATCTTATTTCTAATAATAAGATACATTTGATGGTGGCTCACCCTAGCCTGAAAGAGTTCCTGTTAGGTAAGGATGTACATGAGAAAAGGGCTGGTTGGATCACCAAAGTCATGGAATATGATGTGGATATCAAGATAACCAAGCTTGTCAGAGGGAGAGGACTCAGTGAACAACTTGCTACCAGTTCTGAAAAAGAAATAGAAAAAGAAGAAGAGGTGCTTCTGACCATTGAAGATGCACCTCAGGATGATACAGCAGCAGTGGGCACAAGTTGGGTTAATAACATGACTTAATTTTTGCAAACTGGTAAATATCCAACAGTTTTAGATAGAACCAAGAGAAGGTATTTTAGATTGCAGTCCGTTCCATATGTTTTAATAATGGCATCCTTTTCAGAAAAGATTTTAATGGTGTATTGTTAAGATGCATTGATAATGATTAGACTGACAAGGTACTACATGAGTTTCATGATGGAACAACAGGGGGTCATTTTGCCCCAAAGACTACTGCTTGGAAAATAATGAGAGCTGGATATTACTGGCCCAACTTATTTAAGGATGCCTATACATGGGCTAGAAAATGTGTAAAATGTGCCATTTTTGTAGGCAAAGAAAGGCTGCCAGCTTTACCTCTGCAGCCAATTCAAGTAGAACAACCCTTCATGATATGGGACATTGATTTTGTAGGTCCCATTAACCCACCATCAAGTGCAGGCCACAGGTGGATACTTACAGCGACAGATTATTTCACAAGGTGGACTAAAGCAGTGGCTCTGAAGGAATCCAATGAAAATACTGTTTTGAATTTTTACCAAGATTTGATATCCAGATTTGGGGTGCCTGAGTCAATTATCTCAGACAATGCTTTAGCCTTTGTTGGATTGAAGATAATTGATTGGGCTATGAAGAATGGGATCTATTTGAATATTTCATCAAATTATTACCCACAGGGTAATGGTTTGGCTAAATCTACAAATAAGAGCCTCATAAGGATTGTTAAAAGATCAATAGAAGACAACTAGAGGACCTGGCACACTAATCTAAAGTATGCCTTATGGGCAGACAAAGTAACTCCCAAGAGGTCTATTGGGAACTCCCCATATATGTTAGTTTATGGGAAAGAGGCAAGATTGCCTGTATCTGTGGAGCTGCCAGCACTTGATATCACGAATTAGCTGGAGATGTTTGAAGAAGAAGATCCCATGGTTGTCAGATATGCTCAGCTTATGGAGCTTGAAGCAATCAGAGATAGGGCTATGAAAACTATGGAGTATCATCAACTTCAGACCAAAAGAAATTTTGATCAGAAGGCCACTCCTAGAATCTTTAGGGAGGGTGATATGGTGCTCAAATGGGATGAGTTGAAAAGCAGGCTAGGAAAGCACTCCATGTTTGACAACATGTGGAGTGGCCCATTTATCATTATTGAATGCAAGGAGCACAATGCATTTCAGTTATCAAATATGGATGGACAAAATTTGCCTATCCCAGTCAATGGGATACACCTAAAGAGGTGTTTTGAGGTATGAGTGCCTTGTAAATTAGTAGATTAGGTTTCTTGTTTTCAATAAGTGCTACTGCACAATAGTTTAGATCCCTTTTTGTTTTCCCTAAGTGATGTCTAGCACAGTTGGAGGGGTTGCCTTCAGCATTTTTTTCTTGGTTTGATCTTCCAAGTGTTCTTCACTGCTAATATGCTGAGTTGCTAAGGTCAAAATTGTTTGTCAAGGTATATTCTTAGTCTCTGTATGACTCCATGCCCAATGGATGATTAAGGCCACTAATATAATTGTTTAGTAGGCAAACATCCCATAGAAGTCACCAAATTGTTGACCTATTTTCCTCTATCCAGAGTTAAATAGTTCACCTTGCATTTTCTGTGAAAATCCGTTAGAAATGACCCTACAGGCTTAAATCCTTCAAATATTTATGCTATGCCTTGTCAAAAAATCTCAAAAATCTCACCTTGAGAATCTTTGCTGAAAACCCAGAAAAACCCAAAAACCCTTTGTCTTCAGGTGCTTTCTATCGCATATAAATCTCAATTTCATACTTAGTATTTATATTTGCATGTTTGAATGTATATTCGCATGTACATTCGCCTTTGTATATTCACATATGCGAAGGAAATGTACATCGGCGAGATACAAGGCACCGTATACAAGGGGCATATGCAAGGGGTGGAATGCAGGTTTGAATGTATGTTCGCATTTTATGTTCAGACATACAATCGTACATACAAAGGGAAGCATACAAGATAGAATGTGCATCGCCAAGATACGAGGCAAATTGTATATCTGAATATGCAAGGGCCATATACAAAGTCAAATGTATATCTGCAATATGCAGGGGCAAAGATACAAGGCCTACATACAAAGGAAACATACAAGCAAAAGATGCATAAGGCAAATGTATATCGCTAATATACAATCAAAAAATGCAAGGGAAAGTGGGGTCCACTTTGATACAAAGATGATTGTATATTGGGCGGTTGTATCTTACATACAATCGGCAATATACAAAGCGCATATACAAAGAATAGATACAAAAGAGTGGGGTCCACTTTGTATACAATGGTGTTTGTATCTTCTATACAAGTCGCATTGTATATGCGGAGATGCAAATAACAAATAGAAGGCACCATATAAAAGGGACATACAAGGGCTTTTGCATATCGGCAACATACAAAGGGGAATGTATATCAGGCATATATAAGAAAAGGTCGCAAGAAAAGATACAATTGGTGGGGTCCACCAATTGTATATTTGCGATTGTATATTGCGATATACAAGTCAAAGGTGCAAAGGCAATATGCAAGGCGGACCCGACTTGAAAATCAAATTCTGGCAAATTCAAGCGTTGAGTCCATGGCTTATATGTATCAGGGCATTGTATATTGCGATATAAAAAAGAAAATATACAAAGGGAAAACATACAAGGTGGACCCGACTGGGAAATCAAATACAGTTGATGGTCTTTTTGGGGTCCGCGAGTTGTATGCATAAGTGCATTGTATATGCTGAAATACAAAGAGAAGCAATACAAGCCGGACCTGTTGCAAAGATACAAAATGGTTAATGATCTTTTGAGATCTGCACATTTGTATGTATATTTGTGATTGTATGTCTTCATATACAATCAGATATACAAAGGATTTTGCATATGCTAAAGTGGAGTTTTTGTAATTTATAAGTGAGTCTACAGTTTCCTTTGTGTATTTCGCATTGTATATTGCGATATACAAAGGTCAGATACAATGGTGATATACAAGTCGAACCCAATAGCAATTTCAAATTGTTCTATAAATACTTGAAGTCTGTGCCTTGTATGCAGGTGATTGTATGTATATACAATCTCAGAAACACATATACAAAGGCCGATATACAAAGGTATTTTCAGTGAGACATTGTACATTGGTGGCTCTGTTTTAGATCTTTCCGACCGCCGATAGGAGGATGTATTTTTCAGTGATGGGTCCCAGGGATCAATTCAGCGACTAACTAGGTGGTGCCACATGTTAGGGGAGATACAGAGGCCAATTCAAGAGATAAAGACCTACGTTTGTATGTAGGCACATGCATATACAACTGTATATACAAAGGCAACTTCAAAGGTTTTTTAAACGCCGAATGCAAAAAGTATATGCAAAGACATTTCGGTAAGACTTTGCAGATCAGTTACTTGATTGGAGGTCATCTCGACAACTCAACACAGCCTGATATATACAAAGTGCTTTGCATATGCAAAGGCAATTTTAGAGAAGGTTTCAAAGGCCGATACAAGCACAGATGCAAAGCGATATATAAGATAGTTGATCGAAACTTTGACCGCCTGTATCTCCTCCATCATGGTGAATTTCTACATGCTACAAGAGGCAAAAATGCTTGTTTTTGCCTCCTCTTTCATTTGGCAGGTTTTTGAGTAGGATTTTCTCACTTTCAATTTTGGATCTGGATTTGCATGTATTGACGATTGGACGTTTCAGCGACCATTTTTGGGCAAGATGTAGATATTTGTTGCATTCATTATTGCAGGAGGATGTTCAGGAGCTCGCATTGATGACCAGAAATATCTCTCCACTGCCTTGTTTCAGATATTTTCATATATTCATTGTTGAAGATAGACGATGGGGCTACTTGCATTCAATGCCCAAAATATCTTCCATCTGCCCTAGTTCTAGATCTTCTGCACCATAACTTCTGTAGGTGGATGTCCCTTTAGGCAGATATTTTTTTGATACAACTCATGGAGCGAATTTTTGTAACCGACTTAAGTCAGTTTGGAATGCTATATATGCATTGGATGAGATGTAAATAGGGTTGGAAAATTTTTGGCTTTCAAGCTTTCTGTTTCCAAACAAAGCTTTCTACTACTATAACTGTGCCTTCTTATTGAATATATGCAAGTTATTTACCTCTTTTGCTAATTTTCTAGTTTAGTGTAAATCTGCATGTGACTGTCTGTGAACATCTTTGTTCCTTTCAATCATTCTGCTTCTTACCTTTGCTAGAATCATTTGAATCTGTGTATGTCTACTTGCTATATCTGGTTGTGTTGTGCATCTTTCTCATATTTATGAAGGTTTCTTTTAATCAATCTGGTGCATCACCCTTACTTTTCAAGTTTTTCCTGTTTCATCTTTCACTCACAAGCATTCCTCCTCCCTTTTCCCCTGAAGATTTAGTATTTTTAGGTGATATCCAGTCAAGGAAGCTGGCCTTCTCTGGAGGTCTGATCTCATTTGGCAAGGTCCCACACTTTGAGATAATTCCTATGTTACTCCAGATTGCTAAAGTTTTACAACTGCAACAAGGGTGCAAATCTGGGTGATAACAGGTACATTGCACCATCACACAACATAATATCAACTTATGTCATGGTAAAATAAAACTCAAGGAGATACATCTCATGTTCACCAACTCCAGACCCTCCATAATGAATCAAAAAATCTTCAATCAACACCAAGTCATGTGTCATTGCCACGTGGTATTTGATGGTGGAAGATGAATGCCAACAATCACTTTGGAAACTTTTGAAAACTCCTGCCACAAATATGAGTCCCAAATGGACTTAATGACTTATACTATCCCTACTTTCCTCATACTCATGTAGAACAAGATTCTCTATATCAAGAATTTGTCTCTGCCAATCTCCCAAAGATGAGCTCACCAATGAATCCTCTTTCATGTCAAAAAATGAATTGGCAATTTTGTCAGCTAACCTATTGGCCTCCCAAAATACATGGTTTAACTTGAAATCTTTGAACTCGTTAAGAAGTTCTAGACCTTGAACTAGCATATTGTTTAGATTCTAGTTTGAAGTTTGCTTACAATTGATGGCATTGATCATGAGCATTGAATCTCCTTCAATGCACATGTATTTTCCTAATCCCAAGAGAGAGTCCTAATTGAATCCCCATAATGAAGGCTTGGAATTTAGCCTCATTATTTGTTTGCATTCCCACTCTTTTTGAAGCTTCCCCTATCAATCTTCAATCTTGATTTCTAATAACATAGCCTGCACTGGAAAGCCCCAAATTTTCTTTTGATGCACCATCAAAATTTAGTTTCATCCATCCTGCTTCAAGGGGAAGCCATCTAGCCTCAGACCTTTTATTATTATTCATATAATCCTGATAAGCCCCTTGAAAAGGGGATAGTTTATAAATCTTTTTATCTAAATATAAAAGTAAAAATATATCATTCAACCAAAAATGTTATGCATATTATCCTTCAAGCATATAAATCATATTAAATATTAAAATTATTATTGTTTTTTTTCCACTGTGACATTTTTTTTAATATTTGATTTCATCCACCCACCTATTTGTATGATTAACATTGGATTATAATTATATATTTAATATATAAAAACATAATTTTCAAAAATAGATATACTCCAATTTAAATATGCTTAAAATTCCTTAGATTTAATAGTTTTAAAAGTGTTCAATGCCACATTAAAATATTTATAATGCCTAAAAAATCTTAATGTGATATAGTATAAAAATTAATGTTGTTTTTGTGTCAACATGACTCAAAGATTGTACATACCAATAAATAACCATCTTATTGTTATAATTATGGATAGATTTATTCATCTATACACATTTAACAGGAAGAAATTATATTTGGGAATTTGTAAAATGGTTTGTAGTCAACTTAAGATGTGGCATTAATAGTGGCTCCACTTAGTTATCATGCAACACTTAATTTAACTCTTTATCTTAAATATTATGGTCATAGGCCAAAAGGATTGATTTTAATAGTTATAAAGTATCATATGTTCCACTATAGACATAATCAAGTTCAAATTTGTTCTATAAGAGAAGTAATAAAACCAATACTTAAATATATATATTATGATTGTAAAACAATTACAATTTACAAACCTATTGTTCAATGTGAGGGATGCTATCAGGAAAGAATATACAACCAATAATATGTTTTTGTGTCTTGTTACCTTACTCTACTTTGGGAGTATTTAAGTCCAAAAAAATAAAAGTAGAATGTTTTAGAATTATATCTTGAGAGAACAATTTTAAGATGGTAGTGCCACATATGAAGAGAAGAAACAACGGTAAATGTTTCTACTAGAACTCTTTGTTTCCCATGAAAATAAAATGAAAAAAATACATATTATGCTTGTCTTAATGATTTACAATTCATGTTTAAAGGCCAAATGGATTATGAGGATTTTAGAGGGGGATGTTTTTTTGGAAATGTACTTGGTTTATTTTTGTATACAATATGCTTTAGTGGGTGACCTACGAGACACTATGAATTGGATAAGTAAGATCCATCTGGATCCCTTTATCAAGACCCATGGTTTAGCCCCTTTTAATAAAATTTGAATGGCTTGGCAGTTGGTCTCACCCATGCTGCCTTGGTTTGATTAATCTCTTAATCACGGCCTTAGCTTTGCCAGCTTCCCAAGTTATTCTTCCTTTAGAGGTTGTGATCCAATCATGGATGGAGGGTCAAATGAAGGACTGTCCAACCATGCAACCTTAATACAAACACATACCCACAATAGAACTCAGTTATGCAACAAACAACAATATGATCCTTTAATCACAATCACAATCACAATGACATTACAATCTACAACAATGGGCTTCCAACATGATAGGCCTTATCCATGTGATTACAAATTACATAATTCAAAAGATATTACAATACAATCCTCAAACTTGATTTGCATCTTGAATCTCCTACTTGACTTCCAATTCTCTCTACTAACCATGCTACTTTAAAATGGTTATGAACAATGTTTATATAGTAGTCTCAAGCCATAAAAATGATCACAGTCAGCCGCAAGGTGGTGCAAAGATAAATGCCTTATGAAACCTATAGTCAACCAAACGTGTGGCTAGGAACCTTTTGGAATGAATGTGGTAAAGAATATGCATTAGATCTTGATGCAATTCATACCATGAATCTCCTCGGGACCAATGAGCTTGGTAATGTAACCAATAGTTGTTGCAAAGATTGCAAGTTCATCACAAACTAGAAATAGCGAATTTACTGAACTCTATAAGTGAGTTTGGAACTCTGATATACCTTTGTGGTGAAAACCACATGTTGCGGTGATCAAATGATAATTGAAATAATTTTGTAATTCTACAAACAAACAAGACAAGTATATAAAATATTTTTGGTTAAATATGCAAGATGGCTTGTTGGCCTAGGATGCTCCTACATTAGGTTGAAACTCAAATTTTGTGCTCTAACTTGTCTCTTCAAATGACTAACCTAGCCATAGTGATTAAAGAGAAAATCAAGGTCAACAAAGATCTCACTAAGTAGGTCAATAGTTTACAATCATAGCTATAGGATTTGGAAGGGAAACATGATGATTTGAACTCTAAGATTACCTAGATAGCAAAATTTTTGAAAGTGTTATATAGCTATTATGGTTTCCAAAGTGTGTCATTATCTATTTTTGTGTATTCTTCAATAATAATATGTTCTATTTCATATTGGTGGGGACTTAGTTTTATAGTGTAGTTTGGTATGGGTGTGTTCTTGACTATAATCTTTGTCCACCTTCAGACTATAGGTGCAATTTGTAGTTGTCTTGTTTTAAACTATCGTATCTATTTGTTGCTACCCATGAATTGATGTTTCTAGCCGTTGTCTAGTGTATGATGTTTTATCTATTTTGAACTATTTTTCAACTTGAATATGTAATTGTTTATTCTTAATCCAATATTTTAAAAAATTTAATACATTATACGAGACAATAAAAGGTAACATAGATTTCTATTTTATGACAATACATATTATTCAAGGCATTATCTTACAACAATTAAAAGATGTATTAACAACCTTGTAATGCTAAAAGTTGGACAAAGTATTTTTCTCAAAACACAAGTTATTTAATCTTAGTCTAAATTTTACAGTTCTAACAATGCCAAACACCACTTGTGCCAGTCTTCGTGTCCAAGGAAGAATCCTTCCATAAAATACTTACAACTACAACCAATAAACATTAGAACAACATTTGTCATTAGATATGTGTATTATCATTGTAATGTTCTCTAAATCATAGATCAAAGAGCTTCATTCTCTCACCTAGTACGTTACAAAAATAGCATGAAAATGTGAACTTAAAGAAAGAGTAAAATGTGAATTTAAAGAAAGAGTCCCTACCTTTGTTCTCGTATAATAAAGTCAAAAACAAGAAGGACTAAATGATTAAACTGACAAAAAGTAATAATATTTTGTTATAAATTTAATCCAAATTGAATTCAAATCCATCTATAATAGCAGGTAAAACATTAAAAAACACAAAACAAAACAAAATAGAGAATATATGTTTTACATAAAGTAAAATGTCATTTTCTAAATGCTAGGATTTTCTAAAATCATGGGCCTCCATGTTTTTTTAATTAAGCTTTAGCCATATCACTAGGAATCATTTTGTTTTTCATGCCATAATAACATATCTTGTAAGGTATCAAAAACACCACCAATGCCGTCCGTAATCATTAAGAGCACTAGTTATATTGGTTTATATGTTATTATTATTATATTATATTTATTAAGGTATCAATGACGACAATTTTATCATACACAATTATTAAGAGGCATGAGTCAGTCGTCACATAAGAGGAGGTCGAGATGTGAGATGTCTTGTGGCCTCTTCCTAATAATAATTTAGAAAAAAAGTAATTGGTAGATTATATAGAATGATTTTCTAAGGGCATAAGATTCCACCAAATTGTTTTGCCTCACCATCATACTCCTATTTGGAACGTATAAATTTGGTAAAGGTCCTTGTTGCCCATTTTGGTTTGACATATCACTCATCAATCACAACAAAACTATTCCTTTATCACATAATTTAAATGAAATCCAAGAGAACGGAACGTGCAAGTTTGGTAAAGGTCACTGTTTGATGATTGACATACTTAAATTAGATTATTCAAGTTTTTAAATCTTTCCATCCACATATGACCATGATAACCATTGGATAATATATCAATAACATATGAAAGTTGTATCATAGCTTAAGCAACCCCGTGTATGGAAGATATACACCATTTGGTTCATTGAATGGAGACCCTTTTTTTAAATAAAAAAATTAAAATTAAAAAAAGTGTGGAAAGAGAAGTGGTTATCCCACTCTCTTTTTTTTTTATATTGGATTGAGTAAAAGTTTATTTATTGTGGCAAGTAGTTTAATTGAAAACAATTTACATTGGATTTTAGTAAGAAATAATAGTTTAAGGTGGCAACAATTTGATACAACAATTCGTAAGAGGATATTGCAGTCTATAAGTGGATAGAGAATAAAACAATAGTTTGTCATTCGTTTTTTTGCTTTTATAACATTTTTTTTAATTTTTTAATTTTTGTTTTCACGTAGTGAATAATTATAAATTTGACGTCTTTTTATAACTTAGGACTTTGCTTGTTTTGTTGTGCACTTATTTTAGCTTTGTCGATAAATATGTCATCTTAGTGTTTAATTTGAGAGTTACAACACGAGTTGATAGAACCCGACCTTAATAGTGTCCTTTAGCTAATTCATCCTTTGTGGTCTGAATCCAATTTCGATCCTATGTCTTTTCAACCCTGGAAACAATTTCTATCATGAATTTGTTTGCTTGACATTATCACTAGTGTGGTTTTTCCCACCTTGATTACTATTGAATTTCTCATTTCCTCAACTGACTCCATACTAAGATATGAGCATGAAAAACACAATTGTCTTTAAATAGGCTTTATCCATAGTTGGGAGAAGTGGTGACACCATTGGAATAACACAATTCCAACTACTTTGAACCAAATAAGGGATTGGAGTAGCTATAACTAGTTGTAATTCATTCATTGTAGTAATTCTATGTAATATAGCATGGTCAATGTGTTATTGACACCTACCAAGATAGGTTTTCTCCACCATATTAGGGGTTTTCCAGATGAAAATTGTTGTGTTGTGTGTATGTGTTTAGTGATGCACCATTTTTTTGTTTTATTGCATTAATCAAGCTTCCATAAGAATATAAATTATTTCTATTTAGAGCATAAGTAAATAATTTGTAACCAATAAAGCATAGTTTTGTAGTTGATTATGGATCATTTTGGTATTAGAGTAGGAATTCAACTCATGGTGAATCAATTGGAAGTGAATTCTTTTGATAGTGACAATGTCTTCAGGTTAAGGAAGTTTAGTCTTAGAGAATCTAGAGATTGGAACATGTTGTTGAAATAGAGAAATCATAATGAGAGATATTATTGAAAGAGTTGTAAACTTGGAGAGTCATGTGTAATAAGTTATGAAGTATCAATAGTGGTTCACTCAACAATAGGAGTGATTAACCATGCAAAAGGATCAAATAAGTGCAACCATTTACTCACATTCAAGTGTAGGCTCTAACCAATAATTTTGGCATTAGAGACTATGGGAAATAAGAGAAGGGTGACTATAAGCTCAAATAAGAAGATAGATAACCCAAAACAAAATTTGGAACAAATTCCATTCAAGGTTGAAACCAAGATTGACATCAAGACTTTTGAGGGTTAAGTGATGGATCAAGTGAATGAAATTGTATTTTAGTGTCCATAATGTGAGCAAAGCTCAAAAGATTTCCTTTGCTCACTTGAAAATGACATGCTCTTAAATGGTGGAGATCTCTCTTTCTTCATTGAGAAGAAAAAGAAATTGACATATATAGTTGGGATAGTTTCAAGGTCTTGCTAAGGAAGAATTTTTATCCACTTAGTTATGAAACTGATAAAAAATAAAGTGGCTCTATTATAGGTGATGGGACCCTATAAATTTTTCTCCCTTGGTTCTAGTTTTTTGCCCAATTTTGTGTCATCATGCTGTAAGGTCCTTAGCCTAGGGTTTTACTTGTTAAAACATTCTGAACAATACCCTTTAAACCCTAAACCCTAGTGTTGTTCAATGCAAGCGGAGAAAGCTACTTTTGTTATGATTATAGATTGACCGTTTATCACTCGTTTCTAAGTTCCTTAAGTTGCTTGGTTAATGTCTTCAAGCACATTGTTGACCAGTCCCTTGCCTTTCGTTTACCGCTTGTGGCCTGTATCTAAAGTTTTATCAGTATGCCCTATTTTTAAATATTGACTCCATGATGAGTCTCGTGGCCCCCTTCTCCCTAGTGGACGAAGGTTGTTTTTAAAAGGTTTTGTATGGTTGGGTCCCATTCTATAGGTGGCATATTATTAGTGGTTTTTGCCATTTCGTAGAAAACAAAAGATCAAAGTGATAAACATCCGCGGAACTGCAGAAGAACGCCATGTGGAGTTCCTTTTGCATCAGGCTTCATCGATGGTATGGGTGGGTCCCTAAAGGATGAGGTGGCAATTTCTCATGTGTTCCGCTATTCTGTTGATTCTCAATGGTGGGCCCTAGCAACTCTTGTGGAAGTGCGGGAAGGTGTCACGTGTCCATTTTAAAGGGTGGCTGAATGATATTCACCGATCTGTGTTACGTGGTAGGTTCTTTATGGGATGAGGGGTTTTTTGGGGGATTCGCTCCATTTTATGTGGCAGATCTAACAATTTCTACCATTCCATGGGAGTCCATCTCCGACTAGATCTTTTTCATTGCGAAAATGCAGAATGCCGCTTTGTTGGCACTGCTTGAATGTTCTTTTCAGGGTCATAGCTCTGGTGGCAGTCTGGGTGGCGTGCTATTATTGGTCCATGCTCATTTGCCATCGATGACAACTTTTCTTCCCTAGTTGACTGTGTTGATGCCGTTGATTTAAGCCAGCTACCATGGTGATAGATGACTCATATTCAAAATTTTGAAGATTAACGTGGTGGCGCGTGATGTCGGATAAGCCAGTGTAAAATTAATTTCTCAGGCATGTGTTGGGTCTCCATCGCCGCCACTGCGAGGGAATTTACTAACTAAAAGATTGGCATGATGTAGGATCGACCCTTGGGGATCTGTTCTTATACCAGAAATGACCTTTCATTTGCTTCATGATGAATTGTGACATGATGATTAAGTGTTGAAATTGAGACAACTGACCTGGCAGATTCAATACATGAAATGATGTTTTCAGTTTTGTGGGGTGATGAAATGTTATCTATCTGCCCATTTCTAGCAATCATCAAAGGATTTCCATTTATGGCTGGTATACCGTGTAAATGATTGGAATTAATTGATCAAGGATGTATCAGAGTATGCAAAATCTATCAAGTTTTCTATAAATAGGTACTTCTGATATTGCTCCATATGCCATTTGTTTGTGCAGACAATATGGATACCCACTGGTTTTGTGTGCTCTTTTTGCTCCCCTATTTTGTAGGATTCTCTTCTCTGTCTTCATACTTAGCAATCTTTCCTTACAAAATTAAGAGATTAGAGGATTTTCTTCTATAGAATGGGGGGAATTAGAAAGATTCCAGGGTAGTAGTAACATCCATTGAGCTCTTGTGAGCTTCTCTCCTTCCTATTTTTTCATCCAGATGAGGGCTCTAAGTTTTAGTCTTGATACTCCAGTAGTTTCTACTTCCAGTGAGTTGGCAGATTAATTTCTTAGGCAGAGAGGCATCATTGCTCTCTCTATCCCTCCCTTACATCTACTTTTCCTAACAGAGCAACAAATTCAGATGTAGGAGTGTTGCCCCTCCGGATGAAACATGTGGAGGTAGAAAAAAGTTTTGTTGCTGTTGCTACTACACTCTTCACTGGATAAATGGCATAGCCATGTCTAGCCTTGTGTGGTTTCCTCTGCTTTTTGTCTGGTTGAGCTGGTTGGAAACCTCTTAATCAGAAGTGAGGAGTCACACCCTTGCAAAGGACATTGGGCATAAAGAGGACTCTAGTTTATGGGGTTTTCTTCTGATATTGGTCCTTGCAGGTATTCTTACTCTTGGGCACACGACTAGAATAGGTAGAGCAGTGAATTCTCTTATTGAACAATTAGCTGACACTTAAGGGGTGTCTGATCTCTAACAGTGTCTGACAAGCTATCAACCATCAACAATAACTTGGCCTAACTTCCTGCCAAAGTGAGGAAGCATACAATTCAAAACAAATATCTCAGCATGATGGAGGTATTTTGTTACAAAGGCATCTCTTGTCAGTTAAGAGACAGTTACATCTGCATTATGTTACAACTTCTTTTGTCATTTGAAAATGTGACATATTTTGTCTTTAATCCTAAAGCTTGTCTGCTCCCTTGTTCTATAAAAGGGAATTCAGGGCTTATTGATAGTCATTGGTTCGATGTCATATTATCTAGACTTTGCTCTGAAGTATGGGATCAATCTGATCTTGGAGGAGTTTTGTACAACTAGTACATGAAAATAGAATTAGTTTTCCCAATTTAGCTGTTGTTTTGAGCTCATACTTTGATATATTTGTAGAACTATTTGTAATTCAATATCACTTTATTATACAAGATGTTAAGTTTCAGATTTTACTGTCTCCTACTCATGTATACTTTACTATATTTATGAATACAACTTGGTTAAGGAACAATTTATTCATCATCATAGTTTTTCCTATGTATGTATATTTTTCTTATGACATTTACTCAAGTAGTAAAATAATTTCTATAAGAAGATATTAAATATAGTATTTGTTTACAAGGATAACTAAGTAGAGTTAATCTTGAAACTAGTGAGATATAATAAAGTAATGCATTATTTTATCGTTATAGTAAACTGTATGCACACTGATTACAATAGGGTTTCCATTTATATCTATTTTTTGACTCTATAACCCATGAATCAGGCAGTGATCCTGCAGAGGTGCTATTTTATACAATTCCCTAATCATCCTCATTTGAATATCAAACAAAATTTTCAATTCAGTAGTAGGTTATAGGCATTAGTTTACCTGCATGTTCTTTTGCAAAGAATTATGTTAAAGCTTGAGAATCTAGTCCATTATTTCACTATATCAGTAATTCTTTAAGCATTTTAGAAAGAACATATCTGCTTAGAATGGTATTTTGAGAAAATAGCAAGAAATCTGTAGTCAAAACACTGTTAGGAACACCCTCCTTAGTCTTGCAGAGCCTAAAGTGCAAAGGGAAATGATTGAAAAACCCTTTCCTATTCATTGGCCAATCCCTCAAGGCAAATCCATTATTAGAACTGGCTATTTTATAGATTTGTTCTTTTGAGATCAGGTTGGGAATTTAAAACAACCAACACTAGGCAAGAAAGTGATCAAAGTGTCCATGACTACACAACTGAGTTTCATAGACAAGTGATGTTGCTTAGCATGGACATGGGAGTGAAGAGAGATTTTAAACTTCCCTCTAGTGTGTATTATTTAACTAAACATGCTCATTTACTTTCTTTAAGCATATGAAAATAAGAAATATAATAAATGAAATATTATGCTAGTCTAACAATACAAGAGCTCGGTTTTAAACAATTGCAAGCTTAGCCATTTGAAATGACATGGGAGGTTAGAGAAGTCCCTACTTAGAAGTTCAAATGGTGATGAGATATTGCAATGTCAAAAATTATATACCCTTGCAATTTCACGCTATATTTTTCACTCATTTTAGTGTCCATTCCCCCTAGCATGCTTTAGGTTCATTTTCAGCCTTTTCCTTGGCCTTTCCCATCCAAAAATGTCATGTTTGTATTATGTTTTCTCCTATGTGATTATTTTTTGTGAAATTATTTTAAGTGTTATGTTTTTGTGTTTAGCCTAAGGTGTTTTGAAAGTTTAGAAGATGCAGTTACTCAAACACTAATGCCACACAGACATCTGCGTGATGCGCTAGCATCTCACGATCATCTACTACCCAATGATCATTTATAAGCATTTCTTACCACCTTTCACGACATGCAAGAGTTAGTGTAACTCCTCTATCATGTCTGCATGACACATTTTGACCTACCTTCCCTCTTCTTCCCTCCAAGTTGTCTTTTTTAATCCATTCAAGTTTCTAATTCTATGAAGCTTTTTAGCAACTCCATTGTTCATTTCTACACACTTTCATACTCTTAAGCATTTTTACAACATTCATGGTAATCTTCCTTGGCTTCATATAGCATATAGTGAAGTTGTGTTATTTTCCCCAAGTTTATGTGATCAATCTTCAAGTTCTTAGCATTTTCTTAGGGTTTGTGGAACCACTATCTACTATTGGGCTCTTCCTCGGGCCTTATTCTTGGTTGGGTAGCTCTCATCTTAATTTGTGAGGTGATTGTGTTCCATTTACTCTCTTTTTAGTCATTCTCTTTGTGCAATCCACTTGTGTGTGTATAACATTTTGTGGGTTCTCTCATTCTCCTTTCATTTCTACATTGCTCAATAGTTTGCTTTAGCTAGGGTATATTTAACTTTAGCATTCATAGTTTTATCATTGTCATTGTTGTTATTTTTCTAGATACACTTAGAAAATAAGAGCATACACTTATTTATTGATTATTCTCCAATAATGGTTGTTCGTGAAGGTTGACAAACTTACATAGGGGCTTGACCTAAAGGAAAGCTCCCAAACAACCCCAACACTTTCTTGTAAATCCTTGCATCTTACAAATTTGGAGGAGAAAGATTTCCAACCGTATCCTAGTTTTGTGATTTTCTCCTTTGTTTTATCATTTTAATTATTTATTTTGAGTACATAGATAATATTTTTTCATTTTAAGTGTGATGTAGAAAAGAGTGATCTATTCTAAAGAGTTAAACTAGGTCAAAACCCTCTTCTACAAACATTAGGACACAAATCGAGCTTGGCTTCTACCCAAAGAGAACCAAACTACAGGGGTTATGCCCTTTTGTTGTATATAAATGGATCAACCAAGTTCAACCAAGGTCAAACATGCAAGCTAAGACAAATGATCAAACCCTAGAAGATGAAGATCAAACTGTAATTAACTATCGGAAGTGAATCTCAACAAACATAAAGTACAACAGAGATCAGAGGAAGATTCAGAACCTGGATCTTATAGCAAAAATGCCTAGGACTAGGGCGCTTGGGCACCCTAGGCCTTTTCTAGGGTTTAGCAGAATCTCAGATATCACCAGACCTATACCTTCCTTCTCTACCTTCTTCTTGGAAATTAGCTCTAGAAACTTGTTTCTCTAACCTGCAGACAAAGAAAGAGGAAAAGGTTGTGTTGTGTATAAGGGCTTGCCTCAGTCAAACCCTATTTTGGTGTTCCCACCTCCACTGTAGTGATGATTAGATCCAAGAGTGCATGCCCTAGGAGGGCAGATGACATATCTATAATAATATGATATATAATGAATGATAATGATGATGATAACCACAAAAGATATGACCTTAGTTGATGAAGATGACTCAAGATCCTACACCAACAAAGGAGAGTGATGAAGAGGGCTTCAAACTTCCATCAAAGCCTGCTATTAAGGGAAAATTGGATTCAAATGAATAATCAATAATATCAAATATCAAGATACCCAAAACTCAATGAAATGGTGAACAAAAGAGATTCAATAAACAATGAACAATACAAAGCAAACCTCCTTTAATTCGTAACTTCCATTGATCACCTATTGCAAATGATCTTGTCTATGAATATGGCCCTCAGAAGGTGCGCTTCCTTGCTATGATTCCAAGATGTCAATTGGGAACGGCTATGATAGTTTCATCATGAAGATGAGCTTCACAACAATGGTAGTAGTGCGTAGTAATGAGTGTGATCACAAGCAATGACGGAATTGGTGCCAAAGGCACGCTGTAATTCCTGCAGAGTAACGATACTTAAAGATTGGATGAATGAAATGTAAGAATAGGGTTCAATTTATAGACTTGAGAGAAAAGAGATCAACAGTATAGAAAGAATGAGAAGATCAACGGTTGAGAACAGTTGAGGAACGTGCAACGAATAAGAGGAAGACATGTATCTTGCTTTCTTTCACATGAGAGGATTTGCTAAGAATAGAAGAATGAGTTAAAGCAATTAAAAGAATATAATAATCAATTAAGTGATTTAAAACAAGAAGAAGGGATTTGCATGAGAATAAGAAGATATTTTGCTTTATTAAATATTTGGAATATTTAATTGCATGTGCACAAAGATTGAATTATAATTAGAGATAACTCAATTTAGAAGAAATAGACAACTTAAATAAATATTTGATTTATTTAAATTTAGAGAAGATATTATTGGAAGAAACAATTAAATAATTGGTATTATTTAATTTAGAAGATAAGAAAGCAAATTAAATAAATAAATTTATTTAATTGTTGTGCATGATTTGGAAGAATAAATAAAATATTTGATTATATTTTATTTTTGGAGAGTGAGAGGATTTAAATAAATTTGGTTTGATTTATTTAAATTTGGAAGAAAGATTTGATTTAATTAAATAATTAAGAATTATTTAATTGTTTGGAAGAATTTAATTAAATAAAGATTTTTATTTAATTTTGACTTTTAGAAGAGGTAATTAAATATTTCGATATTTAATTAACTTAGAGGAATGTGAATCAAATAAATAAAATTGTTTATTTATTTATTGATAGAAGAATTAGAATGAAATAAATATTAAGAATATATATTTAGACCGAGTCGTGTCATTTTTAGGCGTATACACCTGCAAACAAACTTCAATAGTATCCACAAGTAGATAACACTTCAAGCATGAAGAACACTTTAGCATAGAGCACCATAGGAGAGAAAGCTTGACATTAATCATCTAGGTGTAAAATGAACTACAAAACTCATTTAAATATGCATTCTCGCTCACTTATGACAAATAAAGCACAATTAGGCCAACAAAAACAAACTAAGTGTCCTAAGCTAACACTGCACAAGTAGGGCTAAAGGTCCCTACTAGGTGTTGGGACAGGAATTTCAAATCTTAAAATTTTCATTCAAACCCCATTTCCCACCATCATGATATTCTTACAACGAAGTTTTTCCATTTTCATTTCTAAACCCTAATGCATCCTCAATCAATCGCTTTCATCCTAAACAAAAAATTCCACATCAAAAGCACCTATATCATTCAAAAATTGTGTCAATAGAAGTCTTAACCCTAAAGTCAAAGACTCGCAACATATAAGAGTGACTCATCTAGAGGTCTCTTCGATCCCTCGAAAGAAGTTAAGAATACATCGGGAGATCGGTGTGACACCTGAATGTGTCACACCGATAAAGCGACAACATGATACAAAACATATCGAGAAGAGATCGCCTTATCGGGGAGACTCATCCTACAGTCTCTTCGAAAAAATTGAAGATAAACATTTGGATGTTGTTTCGGGCTGATGCCAAAAAATCGAAGGGACAAAGACAATCAGAGTATTGGGGTGAGCTGCTTAATGGTCTCTTCGACATTATGAACATAAAGGCATATCGAAGGGACCAAGGAATATAATCTTGACATTTCACTAGCAGAATATTAACATATAATTAGAAGAGATTCAGAATGTCAGAATGACTCAAATTCTAGTCCTGCCGAAAAACTATCAAAAATGCCAAACAAAGAAAAAACATGAAAGAGAATACAGGATGTCGAAGAAAGGAAATAACTTGTTTCTTTGAAAAGGCGAGCATAACAATAAGTCAAGGGATATCAAAGGGAAAAATAGATATCAAAGGGACTGACAAAATGGGATTTCAGCGTGACACCCATTTGGGTCATAACAAAATCCTGAGCATAATAAAGAATCACAAACCCCTTAAGTAGAATTGATTATTTCATTTAGGTGACAAGACATTTCCCATTGTGAGAATTTAATGTCCTCTCGATGATGTGAAAGCCGCCATTAATACACTGAACTGAGCATATAAAAAACAATCCCAAGAGAATTTGATTCATTATGCAAAGACGAGAGCAAGAGGAGGCCTCTGCAAAACATACGACTCGAGAACTCAAGTAAGTATTATGAGCTCAAAATTTATAGCTACTAAGTCAAATTGCATTTTAATAGTAGAATTCTCTTGCATGGTGTTATGGAGGAAACAACTAAAAACCCTAGGGTTAAAAGACAAATATTAGATGAAAGACATCTGAACCATGACTTTATAGACCAATGGCCAAAGTCTAGTCAAAGGTCTAAGAGAAACGCTCAATTAAATCCTAACATAGAGAAGTTAGAAGATACTTACAAACATGTAGGAGATATATGGACACCCATGAGAGGGTATGACCTCTTCCTGTACCATTACAAAAGGATGCATAGGCATACACCAATTTCAAACCCATGGAGAATGAATTTGGGAAAACTCATAGTGCTAAATGTGTTTGTGAATGTTGAATTTCTAAAAGTCATAGCCAAAAGCTATAATCCTCAGAACCAAATGGTTGAATTGAAGGATGGAATGGGTTTTTTCCCTGTCACAAAAGATTATATATCAATGGTCTTTCAAATAGATGGTAGCTTTGATGTGAAATTTACAATCCGAGATTTGCTCAATGAATAATACAATATGAGCAACAAATATAAAAGGTGAAGATTGCCCATGCACAGACCCCAGGACGGAGAAAACAAATTTAGAGTGTTTTCAGTGACAGAGGATCCTCCATATTCTGTAGAACTATTCGAAGAATATTTTCAATACACCTATTACTCTGTGTATTAGTTGCTTGACGTTGAAGCCTCTTTGTGTTATGGAAACTGCTCCCATGGTTCTGGCTGTTGATGTGCAAAGTCAGCAAGCCTTATGTTTTGATTATGCTGAATTCCTAGCTAATGGTCTTCACAATGAGTTGGTCTCCTTGAAAGGAGGGGGTAGTAAGTTCAGTCATTATTCTTTGTTGATGCACCTCATTTTATATGAAGGGCAAAATTCTGGACTGTGGAATGAGTGTTTGAGAGTTAGAGATTTGGACAGGAATGGGGATATCAAACCTATTCAGATGTGGACCACTATGTGGGATAGCTGGTGTGAGAGGTCTCACTACCTCTATTTTGAAGAATACTTTGTGAAACCTGTATAAAAGTTGTTAAGCCACCCTTGTGATTATAATTTGTCACTAGAAATACAAAAAATTTTAAGGCCTAAAGACAAGTACAAGCATGGAAAGTTCAGTCACAATTGGGGTGACTGGTACTCTTATAGTGATTGCACAAAAATAAGGGTGTTTGGATTTGAAGGCCACCTTTCTTGTTACCAAAAACTTGTTTGGACAGAATTGCTTACTTAGAAATTGTGAGGCAACTTGCTTATTCATATTTCATGCATTTAAAAAGTTCCAATAAGCAGTCTTTCATGCCTGGAACCTTGTGCTTTGGAGACTTCACAGCTATGTCTGATAGGGGGTATTAGTTATGTTGATGCTCAGAATTGCGCAGTTTCCAACACCAACATGGGAAACTCTAAGACGTGGGAATGCTCCTTAGAGTAACCTCCAGATTTAAAGAAGCTGGCTCTTCTTTATTTCAAAAGTGTTTGGGAAAAGGAATAGAGTTAAACAGAATCACAAATGCAACTAAAAAGGAAACTAAACTATGGTGATGCGCTTGAATGTGATTTTGTTTCTCAACACTAAGCACAGTGAAACTACTTTAGGATTCAGTTACATCAAAGAGCAAACAATGCATGATCAATATAAAAGATGGAAAACAAATAGGATCAAAGGCTCACAAATTAGAATATTTTGCAATAACACAGAAAATATCAGCAAAGGCACAGAACTCTGTCTTTATTAATTTTCCAGTCACATAAAAGGCACAGAATCATGCACAGTTATACAAACTCTCTGGATCAAGAAAATAGAACAAAGGCAAATGATATTACTGGCCACTACAAAAGATCTTCAAAAACTTCTCTAACAATCTATGATGCAGAAAATTCTCTATATCTCCAATGTTATATATATTTTTAACTGTGATTTGAACCCATATTTATAGCATAGAACTGGCTCAAAGATTGCCCGTACGATCAAATCTCAATGGTCTAACCAAACTGGCACTTAACTGAAAGTGTTTGACATAAGATCTCTTTCGAATCAGAGACAGTTAGCCACTCTGCAAGTTCATTAGCTGCAACAGATACATGTAACTCCACTTACTTGAATCATGAAAGAACGCGTGGTAGTTTCTGATAGTCTTTGCGACTATAAACCCTTGGAACAACTGACATTTATACGCACCCCTTTCTTGAAACTCTTTCATCTTTCCAGAACAATAAGAAACTAACACATGGCATCTTCCGCGTGACTTACTTGATAAATTGCTTCATTACTCAGGAGACACTGGAAATTGACACTTGGCAGCGTCCACGGCCCCTGCAAAAGATACACGGCGATGTCCGCTTTACTTTAAGTCTTTACTGTGGCTTATTTTAGGAGTGCTCGGGCTTTGCCATCTGTCACGGTCCTCTAAACTTTGGAACCTAAGAAACATTAAAAATGGGATCCACCAACAGTCTGTGCTTGAGTAGCTTCAAAAAGAAAAAGGGGACAGGTGGCACTTTCCATGAATCTGAGAAACATATATGTGGCAGCTTCCGCCGCACTTAGAGAGACTTTTGAAACATTTACGGGGTCCTGTGGAAGATGACACATGGCAATCTCCGCTGCTACTTCGGGAATCTTTAGCACTTAAACAAAACCTCCGCGGATGTTGCCACCTGGCGCTCTCTGCGCAACTCTGAGAAACTTTGTAGAAACATTAGAGACTCATAAGAATCACGCGTATGGTAACACATGTCGCACTCCACTGAAACTATAGAAATATTAACGGAGCCCACCAACCTCTTTACTTAGTGATGAAATCAAAAGGAACCCGCGGATGTTGACACATGTCGCACTTCGTTGAAACTACATGGGACACGCGGCACCTTCTGTGTAACTTTAAGAAACTCTAAAGTCACTCTCCGCATCTACCACTTGGTGCCTTCCGCGCTCACTGAAGCTCTTAAAAGGGACCTGCTACATTATGAGAAACATTCCAAAAGAACGTTTGAAACTTAGAAGAAATTGGAACGGGTGCCGACACTTGGCAGCTTCCATCTTAATGCAAAAAGATACGTGGCACTCTCCGTGACCACTTTGAGAAAATTTAGAATGTGTCCCGGCTGCTGACACATGGCAGTTTCCGCTGCACTTAGGAACTTGGGCAAAAATTAACAAAATGAAACCCCGCACGCCCGCGCTCTGTGTCAAAACTTCACAGCCAAAACTGAAGCGCAGAGAACAAAACTGGAGCTCGCACAACTAAAACTCAAAAAATTAAAATGTAGAGTATTTTACTCTACAATTCTTGGTGACCTTGAGGACTTTTGAGCCTGCTCAAAAAGAATCCAAAAATGTGCATCTATACAGCAAAATTTACAAATTTTGTAAGGCTGTCTGATATACAGACCATTCGGCATCAGATAATCCCTGTTTGTTCTGCAAATCCTGGAAGGCTAAATCCAGGTTGATCATGTCCTTATGCGAAAAGCTCTGCAAAACATGGACTGCTACTTTCAACTAGAAATCAAGCTGGGCCATGGGAATCAAAACAGCGTCCACTTCTGACACTGATAAGGCATCTGTTAGACCCTGGAAAACTGATTGGTCATTTTGTCTAGCTAGCAACAGAGGCTTGATTTCATCAACCATTAATACAATGTTGCTATCAGGAAAAGGGGAAGGAAGGCCCAATTGCACGAGGTCTTCAATATGTTTCTTTATGTCCTTCACTCCCTCCTTGACCACATCCAAGAGCTCCTGACAGGGAATTGCAGCAGAATTGCAACTAAGAACCTCATTCACCTGTTTGGCAGCAACCATTCTGTCACTGATCCCTGCTGCTGATAATGCTTCATCAGATGTGTCATAAAGTTTCCCCAGCAGCAATTAAGAATCAGAAACTCTCATGGAAACAATGGACAAAGTGGCCTGAACTGAGGTTGCCACCTTTTCACATAATTGTTGTGCATGTAGCAGGAATGTTAAAGAGGGTTTGAGCTGGATAATCTCCTCAGAGATTCTTGCCCATACTGATGCATATAGGTCCTTGACCAGGTTCAACACTCCCGCATTTTGAGGCCTATTTGCCAACTCAAGGGTCAATTGTTTTGCTGTTTGTTGCTCGGCTTAAAGTTGAGCCTGTATGGCAGCAACATTGTTCTATTCTTTTAACAGCTGCTGTTGGAACTGTGTGGCTTGCTGAGAGGAATCTTGATGCCTCTTCTGCAATGTGGCCCTTTCCTGCTTCAGGGTAGTCACAACAGACTTCACCTAGATCAGTTCTTCTTTCAAGGAAGCATTTTGGCTCTGTGTAGCCTAATGAATCTGACATGAAACAGTATTTTGCAACTGCTTAGTGAGATCTTCTATTTCATCATTTTTTAATTTGAGCTCAGCAGTCAGGGTCTCACTATGTGTTCTTTCTTGAGCCATATCAGCCTCCACTTTCTGCAACTTCCTTGATAACTTCAAATAGTCAGTGGCTACAGTAGAAGTGGTTTCATTTAGCAGCTCTACCCTGTCTTGTGGCCTAAAAAGTGACATGTCCATCGCCACTGCACTCATTGTATAATCTTGGGGCTGCATCTGCTCAATAGGTCTAACTACATTTGGTGACAAATGGGTCACAGTTAGCTGCTGCTGGATTGGGTCAAATAGTGACCTCATGTGTGGGACAGCCTGAGCTTTATTGTCCTTCTTTCTCTTTTTGTCCATTCGGGCTTCCCTAGCCTTCTTAGCAGTGTCTGCTTGAGCTTGGAAGGTAGGGGGAGAGGCAATATACTCGCCCGCAAAAGGATGACCTTATGGCAAGCCATAAGGGATAGCCAAATGTTGGCTAGGAGGGATCTGAAGAGGTATTCTCCTTGGAAAAGAAGGAGAAAAGGGAGGTAATGATGTGGCCTGTGATGACATGGCCTGTGTAGTGACAGGTGGGGAAAAATGAGAAATTGGCACAACAGAGGTGGCAGGGGACAATATTTGGCCAGTTGGGATTGCCACCCCTATTGAAGAAGAAAAAGACTGAGAAGAAGAAGGAGAAGAAGCACATACCTGAGGAGAAACAGATATACTCGGTGGTGGCTGCAATAAAGGTTCTACCTCCTCATCCGAATCAGGTTGAAGTTTCAGCCTCTTATGTTTCCTTGGCCTCTCTTCTTCTTGCTGTGTTTCTTTCTCCTCAACGTTTATCACTGTTACTAGTGGTGCTTGCACAAAATTGGAAGCCCCACTCATTGAAACTGATGGGGTCCCTCTAGGTGGTGATGACATCACACTCTTTTGCTTCTCTATGACGCTGAGAGATTGGGGCCAGGTAGTTATAGCAGCTGTAGATGATGTTTGTCCTGGGGCCTGCATTGTGTGAGTGGATTCAGGTTCTTCTTCAGACTCCTCACTCCTTTTATGGATCTTGCTTGTATCAGAGCTAGAGGCTAGAGAAGGATGCCATTCATCCCAAATGGACTCCCATTTCTCATCTGTATCAACCTTACCAAAGGAGTGGGTTGTTTCAGATATCTCCTGCCTATATTTCCAATAGGCTTCTATTTTCTCAGCCTTCCACTCTCTATCTCTTATTAAATTTTTCTTTAATCCAGTGCCCATTTTGAGCTTAGGGTCATAGGCCTTTTCCTTTTTATAAAATACTTCCCATGGCCTGGGTCCCTCAAAGGGCAAATCTGTCAATTCTGCATATAAATCAGGGATGTCCTCCTTAGGGTTTCTTCTATCTTCCCAAAAGGGACGACCCTCGTGCACAATTTTGGCACCAACATTATTATTCTTGACCCACAAGGTTATGAAACTGATTGGATCATATCTCCATTTATCTTCAATCAAAAGAAAACCCAGGACAGCTAACTTTCTTAGCAATAAGTGCTTAGCATCCCTGACCAATAGGGTCATGTTTTTCTTCACCCATGGGATATCATACATTTTCTTTTTCTTCTTCCCAGTGCCATAATCATTATCAACCATAGACATTTGCCAGGTTACTTCTAAGAAGGCTAGCCTAGGAGTCAAAACCTTGGGTAGCAATACTGGTTCTCCATTAAAACCATGGACCCTGATAATAGTGTGGTGAGACCCAAAGAAATAATCACAAGGGATGGGGGAATTTGCCATGAGGCCTCTGACACTTAATGTTAATCTATTTTCAACAGGCTCTGGGCATAGGTGAGTAAAAGCAGGGGCGACAAAAAATTCCTAAAATTCGTAAGGGTCAGACGATTCAGACAAGACATGTGTCCATGCGGACACAGGAATAGTTCTATTAGGACCGAAACTTGGGTCAAACATGTTCAGATGCATATACTGGGAAAAGATGGCATAGTTTTGGTATAACATAAGGTGAAATAGATAAGAAGAATACCTGAAAACCCCTGTTGATTTGAAATTGGTGAGTTGGTCGGCCATTGAGTAGGCAATTTGCTCTGAGAAATCCAGCCGAAACTTCTGAGACTTATCCACGATCTTCATTCTAAATAAAATGGCCAGTTGCCAATCATAGACGGTGATGTCTTCCTTCATTCCGAAGATAAATGCCATCATAGATAGCGCTTCCTGACTGGCTTGTGTAAATTGTGCCCTTCCTGTTGGTAGCGTTGGCATTTGGGTATTTTCATCTCCCAGCTGCATCTCTGAATTAAGAAACCTTAATTGAAACTTGACGTTTGCCCATGTCTTCTGCATTTTGGCAATGGTGGGAAACGTGGCTGTGCTGTCATAGTATAGGGCCAACATGTCTCTGATGGCCTTTGGTGTGATTTGCACCATGAAGGGTCCCTTTTGAATGGTGCTTGAGGGTGCATGAAACAATTCTACGCATACCTCAATCAGGTCGGGGCATAAATGCACGCTTGGGACCATGAATTTTGCCAATTGAGAGGTCCATATCCACATGCCGAATGTTTCAAATTGTTTAGCCTTGGCCTTCAGGAGACATCTTTGGTGTACTCCTTCTCGCAGAGCTTTGCCAGACTTTTGTAGGGCTAGTTCAACAATATCGTCTGCAAAATCCTGCACCTTAGCTGAGTCGACCGCATAACCAACCTTGGGAACCCTAGTCCTTGGATAGGTCTTTAAGGGTTGTGCAGGGCCTAAAGCATATGATTTGCTAGCGAGGAGGCTGTCAATAGACTCGTAAATCCCAAGCCCCTGCTGTGAAGATTGCACCCCCACCATCTCTGTGTTTGCTGGAAACTGTTGAACTTACTGTAAACGAGCATGGAAGCTTCGTGACAGGGAAGAAACACTTAGGAAGCAAGTTTTGTAATAAAAACGCAGCAACAGGGAAGACACTAAGCAGAAGTAGAAACAAATGAAACTCAGTTAAACTTTAACTCATGTTGTTGGGGCATTTTAATGACGCCTCAAGTCTCATAAATGGCATTAGAAATGGAAAACCGTTATAAAATCTTAAGAGATCTGAGTGGGACAGAGTGTCAGACATGTCATAAAAAGCGGCTACGCTGGGTACTTTTAAGAATTTTGGGGATTGGAGAGGTTTAATGAATGCGAGAGTTTTTGAGACTTTTAAGAGACTTGAGCTGTGGCCACGTGTTTATAAAACACTTATTCAAAGCAAAAGCAGGAAAAACAAAGCGGGAAAAACAAAGCAACAACAAAAGGAAACTATCTAACTGTAATACACAGGAAAGACACCGTCTAATTGAAATGCTTCAAGTAGATCCCGTTGACGGGAATCTCTTCAGGCTCACCCTCCATCGTTTCAAGCTCGAAAGAATTCTGTTGTTTACAGGAATGGATTTTATAAGGGCCAGTCCATAATGACTCAAATTTACTGTGTCGACCCGGCTTGGCAGCTCTCTCATCCCATTTCAAAACAACTGATCCTACTTCAAAATGAGGGTTTGAAGTTTTCTTATTGAAACAGTCTTTGATTATTTTCTGATGTTTTAATAATGATTCATGTGCTGAATCCCTCTTTTCTTGAACTTCCAGGAGCTCAGCAAGTCTGACCTGCATGGGGCCATTTTCCTCAATCTCAATCTGTTTCAATAACTGGAGAACAGGAATCTCCAATCTTAGGGGCATCACAGTAGGTTTACCATAGACCAATTCATATGGGGACATTTTTGTCACTTGTTTCGGTGTAATTCTATCTGCCCATAGTGCTATATTAAGCACTTTATGCCACTCTTTGTGATGATCAACCCCTATTCTTTTAATCAGTCTGATCAGATTCTTGTTAGTTGCTAAACCATTACCTCGAGGATAGTAATTTGAGGAGGTTTTTAGGTAGATTCCATACTTTAGTGCAAAGTCAAATATCTTTGCCCCCAAAAATGCCTTAGCATTATCTGAAATTACAGTACAAGGAGGCCCAAAGTGAGTAGTGATACCCTCCAGAAAGTCTAGAATCACCTTTTCTATTGATTCTTTCAGTGGCACTACCTCACTCCATTTGGTAAAATAATCTGTGGCAGTTAGGATCCATTTGTGCCCCATACTTGATACTGGATTGATCATTCCAATGAAGTCTAGACCCCATTGGGCAAATGGTTCATCAACAATTATAGGACTAAGGGGCATTGCTGCATTCCTTCTCTTCCCAACATAGTACTGACAATATTGGCATTCTTTAACCAGTTGATAACAGTCTGTGAATAAAGTGGGCCAGAAGTAACCTGCCTGACTTATCTTTATAGCTGTGGTTTTTGTAGAAAAGTGTCCACCTGACACTCCGTGGTGCATCTCATGCAGGATTCTTTGGGCTTCACCTTTCTCTATGCATCTTAAAAGTATGCCATCAGTGTTTCTTCTGAAAAGAACTTGGTCAATTAAAATAAAATGAACTCCCTGTTGCCTATAGTACCTCTTCTTATCCTGAGAGAGCTTTTTTGGGAAAATCCCATGTTTCATAAACTGGATCCTATTTGTGACCCAAGAATTCTGATGAACTTCTTGTATCCTCAATACATTTTCCTCCTCTGTTTCTTGAGTTATCATTTTTTCCATATCTTTAACCATATACTGGCACAAACCCTTGCCTCTAACAAGTTTAGTTGGTCTAACCTCCACATCATATTCAAGAATCTTTGTTATCCAGTTTGCTCTTTTCTTAGTGATTTCTCCTTCCATAATATATTCTCTGACACTCGGATGAGCCACTAGTATCAGAATCTTATTACCTGTAACCATGTGTCTGAATTTCTTAAGGGCTTTTACCATAGCATATGCCTGTTTCTCTACAAATTTATACCTGGCTTAATACTCTCTAAGAGTCCTTGAGAAAAAGGCTATTGGATGCTCTCCCTCTTGTTGATCCTCTTTCTGAGTTAGGACAGCAGCAACACTGAATTCTCCTCCATAAACATACATTATAAAAGACTTAGAAATGTCAGGGTTCTTCAATACTGGGGCTGTTGATATTGCTTTCTTGACCTCTTCAAAAGCCTGTCTCCCTTCTTGTAGTCCATTTGAATACCAGGTCTTTCTTTAGTAGCAGTGTAATTAGTCTTATTAGGCCTGCAAAGTCTGATATGAACCTACTGACAAAATTAATCTTTCCCAAGGACTGAACTGCTTTCTTATTGACAGGCAGAGACAGATTCATTATGGTAGTGACTCTTTCTAGATCTATAGAGACTCCTTCTTTAGACACTATATGCCCTAATAGTTTGCCTTTAGGTACTACAAAAATGCATTTCTTAGGATTTAGAGATATTCCAAACTCTTGGCATTTCTTAAAAACTGCCTCTAGATGGTCAAAATGATCCGCAACATTTTTAGAGAAAACTGTGAGGTCATCTAGGTAAATTAGAATGATTTTATTGATAATCTCTCCAAATGCTACATCCATTGCCCTCTGAAATGTAGCTCCAGCATTTGAAAGACTAAAAGGCATCTTTGCATAGGCTAATGTTCCCCATTTTGTGGTGAAAGCAGTCTTATGTTGGTCCTCATCAGCCAACCAAATCTAATTGTACCCAGAGAAACCATCTAGTAGGGAAAATCTCTCTGATCCAGCCACAGTCTGTAAAATTTGTTCCATAGAGGGCAAGGGGTAGTGATCCTTCAAGGATGCCCTATTTAAATCTCTGAAATCCACACAGAGCCTTATGTCCCCATTCTTTTTCCTGATTGGTACTAGGTTGGACACCCAAGTTGAGTGTTTGATTGGGAAAATGATCTTTGATTCTAATAGTTTCTTCAACTCATCCACCATCAGAGGTTCAATCCTAGGGTTCACTAGCCTCTATTTCTGTCTAACCGGTTTAGATCCTTCAGTCAGCTCTATAGTGTGTTGAATGATATTTCTATCATAACCATGGAGATCTTCATAGGTCCAGGCTATGACCCTATCATATTTCTAACATAAATCAATTAACCTTTTTCTTTCTTGTTGAGTGGCAGAATTTCCAACCTTTAGTCTTCTCCCCTCACTAACCTGGATCTCAGAGTAGTCTTCTTTGTTTGCTTGAAATCTCTTCTTTTCTAGGCTAGCATCTTTAGGATCAAACAAGTTTTCTAGGGTAATTAGTCCTTTAGGGAGCTTGTTTGACTTCAGTTGAATGATCTGATCACCATATACCTCTTCAATTTTTGGTTGTAACTGATCAGCAAATTCTCCTGACTGTTGCAAAAATGAGAGTACTTGAAAATCATTTTCAAAAACTTGCCAATTTTCATCATTGTCTAGGATGGTTGGCCTCACAATAACTTTGACTGACTCATTATTGACCATTAGATCAGTTATTGGATCAAACTGTGAACCAATTTGTGCCATCCTATCTGCCTCAGAATTTTGGGCTCCAGGGACTACTTCTATATTGAAGGCTTCAAAATTTTCTATTAAGTCCCAAATTCTGTGCCTATAGGATCTCATCCTTACATTTTTGGCTATTGCCTTCTCTCTTATTTGTTTCACCACTAGTTCTGAATCTCATTTGACTATCAGATTCTTTACTCCTTTCCTTTTTGCCAATATAAGTCCATGCACTAAAGATTCATACTCAGCATCATTATTGGTACAGGGAAAATGAAAGCGAATGGCTCTTAAAATCTTTTCACCATTAGGGGCAGTAAGACAAATTCCTACTCCGGCTCCATTTTTGCTTCTAGCCCCATCGAAATTTAGGGTCCAGATTCCTGAGTTATTTATGGATTCTTGGGTCTGAGAGGGCTCATTTCTTAAGACATTAGGGATCTCCTGGTCTTCCTCAAATATAACATAAGTGCCCAATCCTGTTGAGTCATAGTTTCCAAAGGGATCACTCTGCATCATGGTTAACAACTGGTTATCCTCTACTTGCTGATCATATTCAGTCCAATCCCCTATTTCTTCAACAAAAACCATTTCCTCTTTATTTAGCATGGCATGGGCTGCTTCTAACTTTGGGGTTGGTTCATTAGTGATATGGTCCTTTGACAATGGTTCTGATAGTACCTTCATTTTAGTCCCATATTTGGTTCTTATGATGAGATGAGACCAATCAAGTGACATATAACCTCCTATCTTAGCTGTGAAATCTCTGGACAGGCATAAGCCAAAAACAGGAGGAATATCTATGACTACAACATCTTGATTAACAATTATATTGGGACAGGTGTACAACTGTAGTGGAAGTTGTTTAATTTTCCCTATTGTTTGCACAGACTTCCCATCTAACTGCATAACTCCTTTTACAAGTGGCTCATATTTTATTTTCAAAGCATCTACTATTTGCTTTGGCATCACTGTGGTGCTAGCCCCAGAGTCTATCATTGCATTGTGCAATAGTTTCTTCCTAACTATCAAAGTTAAATAAAAGGGATCTGGCTTGGATTTACTTACCTCTGGTGCATTGTTCAGAAGAGCTATTGTCTATAGAGGAACAGTGTCTTTGAGCTTTTCTTTATCAGTAGGTCCTCCTTTGGCAACAGTCTGTTTAGGCACAGCTTGGCCCTGTAAAGCTTCTTGCAACAGTGTCTTTTGCTCAGGAATGGCTAACATGTCCCATATTGACACGTGTACTGGAGTCCTCTTCAACTGATCCACCACATTCACAGGTCCTAGTGCTTGTGTTCTTGGATAATAAGGGTACCTTGCTTTTTCTTGAACTTGTCCAGCAACTACTTAGTTCTGCACTGGCTGAGGTATCTCTTGTCTAGTAGCTGTATTTTGATGATCTTGAAATGGTGGAATTCCCATAATTTCATTATTTGTGACTCCAGGCTGTTCCATCATCCTTCTCTTGGCTCTAGTATAGTAATCTGATTGTACCAATGGCTTCTTAGAAGTTGAAGCTTCATTTAAAAATACTGACTCTTCATCTTCAATCCATGAGAATAGAGCATGCTTAGGGGCTATTTCTTCTTCTTGCTGTAAGGACATTCCTTGCATCTGAGCCACTAGGACTGAATTTTGCATACCAGGGGATTGGTAGGGTTGAGTATCAGAAGTATTTGCAAATTGTCCATCCACTCTTTTTTGCTCTGCTATCTTTTGCTGTAGATTACCCCTAGGACAATCTCTAGGCACATGTGCATTATTACAAGGGAAACACCAGGCATTGGTGCCATCTGCATAATTATTCTGCCTTGGTACAATCTCTCTGTTTGGATTGGGAGGGACAGTTTGCAAGGGTGTAGGAACTGCAACCAATTGGTTTGATGGCTGAGGGTTAGTTTGCCTTTGGGGGCCTTGATACTGGTTTGACTGTGAAGGAGGTCTATTCCCTTGATAGCCTTGATATTGGGGTCTGGGATAAGGATTCTGCTATCTTTTTAGGTTAATTATTTCATTAGAAAATGTTCTTAGGATGTTCTTGACATCATCCATCTCTGACGACTGGGTAGGGACAGCAGCTTTAACAGGTTGTTGGGGAAACGTATACATGGACACAGGTGAGGTTATGGGGTTAGGAGCTTCTTGAGGCAATGGTAGGGTAATCTCTGGAAACATAGGCATGGGGGGCCTTGGGGGCAATTTTCCAGCATCTATCAAATTGTTTTCAGCTTTGACTGCATAGTCATAAGCTTCTGGCAGGTCTGGCCTCCAAGTGATTGAATCATTACTGCTATATCTAAATTTAGGGCTTTAAGATAAAACACTATAGCCATACATGGTAATGGTCTTGCTATAGCAGGAATCCTTTCCCAAGTCTTTTGAAACCTGGAATTGAAGTCAGTCATTGCTTCTTGTGGTGCCCTCTTGATGGTAATCAATTGTTGTAACAGAGAAGATTTATCACCCTTATCTTTGAATCTTGCAAAGAAAGCATCTCCAAGTTGGTCCAAATGTAGATATCGAATTTGGGGTCAAAGATCTGTACCAGTCCAAAGCCTTCCCCTTAAAAGAAGCTGCTAAGAGCCTTATAGCCACGTTCTGTTGTGTGATCACATGTATTGTGCAGACATTGGACACATCTTGTAGATGCTCTTCGGGTGTTTTGAAATCCTCCCCACTGAATTTGGGCAGAGCCTTCAGGGCATTTGCTGGGATAGGATCCCAGGTGGCTGGTGGTACTAGGAGAATCAGAGCACTGCCAGTATTCCAATTTGCATAATTCCTTGGGGCTATAGGTGCTCCCATGTTTGCACCTGGGGTTGCTGTAAACTGATTGACCCTTCTTCTTAGATTAGTTATCAATGGTGATAAAAGAATACCTGGGTTCATAGCAGATTGAGCTCTTGTCACAGGTCCACAACTCTAACTCCTCGTGACTCTCTGGTTCATACAGTCTTGAAAGAAACTTCCAGAAATGGTCCCACCGGGCATGCCAAAAACTGTTGATGCTCAGAATTGTGTAGTTTCCAACACCAACATGGGAAACTCTAAGACGTGGGAATGCTCCTCAGAGTAACCTCTAGATTTTAAAGAAGCTGGCTCTTCTTTATTTCAAAAGTGTTTGGGAAAAGGGATAGAGTTAAACAGAATCACAAATGCAACTAAAAAGGAAACTAAACTATGGCGATGTGCCTGAATGTGATTTTGTTTCTCAACACTAAGCACAGTGAAACTATTTTAGGATTCAGTTACATCAAAGAGCAAACAATGCATGATCAATGTAAAAGATGGAAAACAAATAGGATCAAAGGCTCACAAATTAGAATATTTTGCAATAACATAGAAAATATCAGCAAAGGCAAAGAACTCTGTCTTTATTAATTTTCCAGTCACATAAAAGGCACAGAATCATGCATAGTTATACAAACTCTCTAGATCAAGAAAACAGAACAAAGGCAAATGATATTACTGGCCACTACAAAAGATCTTCAAAAACTTCTCTAACAATCTATGATGCAGAAAATTCTCTATATCTCCAATGTTATATATATTTTTAACTATGATCTGAACCCATATTTATAGCATAGAACTGGCTCAAAGATTGCCCGTACGATCAAATCTCAACGGTCTAACCGAACTGGCACTTAACTAAAAGTGTCTGACAGAAGATCTCTTTCGAATGAGAGACGGTTAGCCACTCTGCAAGTTCATTGGCTACAACAGATACATGTAACTCCACTTACTTGAATCAAGAAGGAACGCGTGGTAGTTTTTGATAGTTTTTGCGACTATAAACCCTTGGAACAGCTGTCATTTATACGCACCCCTTTCTTGAAACTCTTTCATCTTTCCAGAACAATAAGAAACTAACACATGGCATCTTCCGTGTGACTTACTTGATAATTTGCTTCATTACTCAGGAGACACCAGAAATCGACACTTGACAGCGTCCGCTGCCCCTGCAAAAGATACATGGTGATGTCTGCTTTACTTTGAGTCATTACTGTGGCTTATTTTAGGAGTGCTCGGGCTTTGCCATCTGTCACGGTCCGCTGAACTTTGGAACCTAAGAAACATTAAAAATGGGACCCACCAATAGTCCGTGCCTGAGTAGCTTCAAAAAGAAAAAGGGGATAGGTGGCGCTTTATGCGAATCTGGGAAACATATATGTGGTGGCTTCCACCACACTTAGAGAGACTTTTGAAACATTTACGAGGTCCTGTGGAAGATGACACATGGCAATCTCCGCTGCTACTTTGGGAAACTTTAGCACTTAAACAAAACCTCCGCGGACGTTGCCACCTGGCGCTCTCCGCGCAACTCTGAGAAACTTTGTAGAAACATTAGAGACTCATAAGAATCACGTGGATGGTAACACATGTCGCACTCCACTGAAACTATAGAAATATTAACGAGGCCCACCAACCTCTTTACTTAGTGATGAAATCAAAGGAACCCGCGGATGTTGACACATGTCGCACTCCGCTAAAACTACATGGGACACGCGGCACCTTCCATGTAACTTTAAGAAACTCTAAAGTCACTCTCCGCATCTACCACTTGGTGCTTTCCATGCTCATTGAAGCTCTTAAAAGGGACCCGCTACATTATGAGAAACATTCCAAAAGAACATTTGAAACTTAGAAGAAACTGGAACGGGTGCCGACACTTGGCAGCTTTCGTCTTAATACAAAAAGATACGTGGCACTCTCCGTGGCCACTTTGAGAAACTTTAGAATGTGTCCCGGCTGCTGACACATGGCGGTTTCCGCTGCACTTAGGAACTTGGGCAAAAATTAACAAAATGAAACCCTGCACGCCCACGCTCTGTGTCAAAACTTCACAGCGAAAACTGAAGCGCAGAGAACAAAATTGGAGCTTGCACAACTGAAACTCAAAAAATCAAAATGTAGAGTATTTTACTCTACAAGTTAATTGATAAAAGATTGGAGTATTTTAGGTTACCTTCAGGAAATGCGAGAGAGAATTTTGACCCAAAAAATTTTATATGCATAGTCAAAGCCAAGAAAAAATTAAAAAAGTATCATCATGTATTGTTTATTGATGATGACCTAATTAGAAACCAAGATGAGCACACTGCAATTAAGAGAAGAAGTCTGTACCACAAGATAATACTGGCCGAGGCTTGGAGGGTAGCCAAAAACCCTAGTTATGTAGGTGCTTTTATGAATGTTGATCCTATCAAGAAGTTGGATGCATTGATTAAAAATGCATCAGAGTTGATTGAGAATGTTCCCTCTCATGTCTTTGAAAGGAAAGGAAGAATCATCAGAGAAACACATGCTGAGGATGAAGTCCCCATTGCTCATTTGTCTCCTCAGTAGACTCCTGACATTTCTTTTGATATTGAAGAAGAAGAGGAGGGAGAGAATAAAGACTTGTAAGCATCCTGGCCCCTCATTGAAGAATATAAACCTCCTAAAGAAAGAGAAGAGGTTAAAATAGAAACCTCAGATGAGTTGACAGAAGATGTGACATATCTGGCCAGTAAAACAATTATCACAGATGATGAATTCATTCAGACTTCAGAGTTCAAGTCCTTTTTTGTATGAATATAAAGGAAAACAAGCAAGAGAAAAAATGAAAAATATTACTCCTGAGATCCAAGATGAAGTTCTGCAAGAAATTCAATTAGAAATTGATAAGGCAATAGAGGATATGAGTCCTGAAAAGGGAAGGGAACTACTCCAAGAAGCAGGAGTGATATTAGTTCCAGGATGGGATATGACTTCTGCAATTGTGTTTGATACTTTTAGAAAAAATTAGGATAAAAAGATGCATCTTAGCATTGAGGCCCTTGATAAGATCAAATCTGGATTTGTGTATGATCCCAACAAGCAGACATTATTGATATGGTCACTGTATCCACCACATAAGAAGCCACTAGTTATAAGCGACCCAAATGAGGTCTTTGGTCACCTGATTGTTAGGGTTAGCCGACAAAAGATATCAATTAAATGCAAATAAAGATTAAATAGAGGAATGGAAATACATAGAAATAATAACAACGAGAGACAAGTTTTAACGTGGTTCACCCAAACTCGGGCTACATCCACCAAATAGAGAGTCCAATATTATTATCCAGTAAATCAAACCGATTACAATCAGCAATCCCTGCAACTCAATACCATTGCAAATGCTACAATACAATATATCAAAACCCTAACCCTTAGCCGTTTTTATCAAGCTTTTTGTTAGTTACAAAAATAGGGTTTTCTTATGTCGATCAATCAAAAAATAACTCCCAATGCCTTTATAAAATAATAAAAAACCGTGTGAGGTTTCAGGGGTGCTGCCCCTCGACCCCGCCCTGTATCACGACAGGGAACGCGCCAAGGGCGCTGCCCCTAGCCCCCGCAAGGGGCACTGCCCCTGGACCCCATAGGAATTTGGGGGGAAATCGCGCCAATAAAAGTGGGGAAAATGTAACCTCCGAGTCTGATTAGGCTCCATATAACAACAATCTCCCACTTGGAGACTGATTAGACTCCACACCATATCACTGATGATTCAAAGGGCTGAAGATGCAAACCCTATTGAGACTGCCAACTTAAATGTGAATGTTGCAAAATTCACAAAGGCACAAATTGAGCAGCTAGAAAGGAAGAATAATGACTATATGGCAGACAATGCAAGGCTCAGGGAAGAAATTGCCACATACAAGGATAAATTGCCTTCATCTAGAAGTTATTCACCATACCTAGAGGCTGACAAGAGGGTTGTAGAAGCCAGAGCAGATACCAATTATTAGAAGCTCAAAGTAGAGAAGTATCAAAAGAAAAGTGAACAATTTGAAATTGAACTAAAAGTTGTTAAATATAATATGGCTTCTGAATTGATTTGAAGAAGGTTTGATAAAATGATGGAACATAGTGATAAAGTTTGGGATCTGCACATGAGAACACACCAAATGTATCAAGAACACAAAAGGTTGCACCTTAGGATGTTGGAAACAAAAGAGAGATTGAATGCTAAATCCAACATTGGAGAACAGGCGCTCAAGGAATATAATGACCTGATCAGTGAACACAAAAATTTAATAGTATATTAAAAGAAGATTTGAATGACTTTGGTCCACATCCTGATATGGCCCTTCCAAATTTTTTCAATGTCGAAGGTAATCTGCAAGACAGGGACATTTGGAAAAGTGAATTGAGTCAACTATTGCAATCACTTCTTAAAAATATAAATAATGAGGAAAGGGTGATAGAGAACACCTATGTGTATCTGGGGAAGATATTCACCCTGGAGTCAGCGATGAATAATTTAATTGCTACAGATACATGCGCTGATCAGGATTACATTGATCATATTGGTAGAGTAAATTTGTTCATATCCAAGGCATTATAAGGAGGTGGATGCAATACAATTTTGTCATACAACAAGCAATGCAGACATGTCAATCTATATCATGGAGATGAGGACGACCTTTCCATAACTATAGGTCACAGGTCCCTCTATGATAATTAATGGAGCCCAGAACCTGACCGTTGCATATGCTTCTATTTCTTTTTCTATTTTCTAATTACACATTAGTTATTTGAAAAGCTGTAATTATGAAAGGACACAATGTTTTAGGCCTGAAGCTTGTTCGCATCCTATAAAATAGGATACCAAGGCTATTTTGAAAGAGACAATTTTCTCAATTATATACTTGCAATACAAAAAACAATATCCAAAAATATATCTATCTATGCCAGTCTATATTTTCAAATGTATCTTGAACTTGTAAATTAAGGATAAGGAGTAGAGTTATTTGGTGAATCAAAATATCTTGTGTTTAATTGCTGTGTTGAATTGTAATTTTATGGGCTACATGTTTGTCTCCAAAATGGTTTCCTAGGTTGTTTAAATTAATATATCAAGGATATAATTAATTTATCAGTGCACATTTGCTATTCTGTGTGATTTATTCAATTAGTTTCTATTAGAAGTCGATTTAAGTCTTGCTAAGTGGTTTGTGTTTATTGGTCTCTGCCTAGGGTTAAAATCCTTTGAATAAGTCATCTTGGTTGGTTTCCTTCCCATTAGAATTAAAATCCTTTTTTTTGGTCACAGTAATTTAGGGAAATGTCATTGGGATTTGATAAGAAGAACCATGCAACTTGACATCCTTGCACATCTATACAAGGTATAGATTCATATAAGTGCCTAAGCAATATGAGTTTAACCAAAGATAAAGATCTATAGACCATTAACTTTTGACTCTTTTTCCCAATAGATAAAGCATTGGTCATACTCATTTAATAGAAATCTAATCTACATTCTCAAACTTCAAACCTTAGGAATAATCATCAAACCTTACATCTACTTCACACCTATTTGCCATTGTGAAGGTCAATTAAGCCTTCACTAATCATTAAGGTATACCCACCTAGGTCTAGAAGAGCCTGAAGTGAAGGGGGTTTTAGCCATATCTACCCCATGTCATTAGCCAAAAGCGTCAAGAGAGCTTGGCAACCTCTTAGGGGTTAAAACCTACGTTTTTGTGACCTAATAGAATTGGCGACTCTACTGGGGACACACACAAGTAAACCTGGTAGGAGACCATATCATTAGAGTCAGAAAGTTGAAAGGCATAACTCTACTGGTCAAGGAAAACCCAGAAGACTAATTAATCCTCTTAAAGAGAGGTGGCAACTCTACACAAAGTTCAATGGATGGAAGAAGATCTATGGTTGATGGAAAAAAGTTACAGTCTTCCCCACCTGGAAGGGCCCCTTCTAAGAAAAGTTGATTGCCAAACTAATCAGAACGAACAAATAATCAAAATGCTCAAGATAATGCATCAGATCAACCTTTGTTGACACATAATAGCTTCACTCCATTGCATGAAACAAAATACAATGAGGAATTCCAATCCAGAGGTTATCATGCCCAGACTAATTAGAATAGATTTGGTGATATTTTAGATCAATATAGATTTGATCCTCAGAAATAGCTTGAACATCAAGCTCAAATTGAACGAGAAATAATGCAAAATCAAGCTGAATATGATTATAGGATGTCACTACAGCAACGAGGAGAAAATCAAGATGAGTTCATAGATTAGATGACATCCACATAAATCCATGACACTCCACCTAGAGACACATGAAATAAAGATGAGATGCCGCAGGATTTACTCAAACTACAGGAAGAACTTGAATTGGCCAAACTTAGAGAAGAAGAAGAATGATTGAAATAAGAACTACAACAAATAAAGTCTAGAACTATAGTAACTAGATCAAAGTATATACCCCCTCATAAGCAAGGTGGGCATACTCATCCAAGTAATTCTCATGGATCACAACAGAACACACATAGTTCAAATAATACAAAAATATCATATAACCCAAATAACACTGGTCATACTCAACACAATATTCCACCACAAAATACAAGACATCAAAATACCCATACCAAAACTAATCCTCATCCACCACTTAGTCAACAACATATTCCACCTCACCATCAAAATGTAAGCATGAATCCTCACCACAATATACAACAATATCCACCTCATAATCAGTACCAACCCAACCAACAACCTCATAATCAATATCAACATAACCAACACTTACAAGGACCATTAAACATAATTAGATACAGACAACTAGACTTGTCCAGATATCAGATATGTCCTGACCCTATTGATAATGATCTAAGGAATGCTCTCCCAAAATTTGCTGGGAATAATGACATCTTTGCAGAAGAACATATAAGAATTTTTGAGACGGTCATGGATCATTATGATGTCCAATATGAAGATGTCCAGATGAAACTGTTCATGCTATCACTTGTTGAAGATGCTAGGGACTAGTGCAATAATCTGCCTGATGCATCAATTTATTCTTATGAAGATTTTAAGGATCAATTTAAAGAACAATATGGGAGCCAGTTTGATCTAAATTTTGTTGTCCATGAATTAACAAGTATCCAAAAGAATTATAATGAATTCATGATTGATTTCAACCAAAGATTTTTGAAGATCTATCATAAGATCCCATTAGAATTGAAGTCCCCAGACCGTATGGCTCTAGCTTTATATTTAAATGCCTTTTAACCTAAAACTAGATATGAGCTTAGAAGCAGAGCCCCCATGACATTGACAGAAGCTTAGAAGATAGCCATAAGTATTGAAAACAATAGGAGAGCAGCTAGGAAGCTTTGGCAAAGAGATAATCCAAAAATCCTACCCAATGCAAATAACAATCAAACAAAGCCAACAAATTATTACAAGAATGAAAGGCCTAGACTGCATGACAAGCCTTATAACACAAGCTAGAAAGATGGAAGGCCTGTAGATAATAGACATAAAAGTAGTTTCAAAGAAACTTCTGACCCCCTAAAGAAACATGGGACACATGTAGTAAATAGCACTCCATGGTGTATTGCATGTAGTCTTCCTCACTTACTAGAATATTGTGTGGTAGCCAAATCATTGCAAGAAAATGAAATACCCTATGATCAAGATAGAGATGAGCATACTATAAGTATGGTTGAATTAAAACCTCACTCAATTGATGATGATTATTCATCTGATGAAGATGGGTTTGAGTATGACGTGAATAATCAGAAATATAATATTAACATGGGTGGGCAAGAAGTCTTTTCTAATCAAGAAGATAATTATGAGGAAACCACCACTATACCCCATGTTAGCCCACACTTCCAATTGAGAACACCCACTGAGGAGGAAAAGAAAGCCCTTACAGTTGTTGCTGTGGCTCAAGCTAGAAATAATTATAACTTGAGGAATAGGACTGTGAATGTAGACCAAGGAACACCTAGAGGTTTGTTTATCAAAGAAATAGATCACAAAAAAGGGACCATGGGTGACCATAAGAAAGAAGTAAACTAGAAAGTTACACACAAGGAACCACCCAAAATTGAACAAAATAAGGTGAAAGATAAAAATAAGCAAACTAAAGAAAAGGGTCCCAAATTAGAACAGATTACTGCTACTCCTTCATTTGATATGACACAAACATTGTCTCAGATCAAAATATCAGTACCATTAATGGAGATGATGGGAATTGATGAATACAGGGATAGTGCCCTCAAGTTGATTTCTAGCATACCACATCAAAGTAGAAATAAAGATGGAACAAATGAAAAGGTAAATAATCTTGGACATGAAGTTATCAATGCCCCTGAAATCTATCTTGGTAATGCCATGATAAAGAACCCAGCCTAGGTAGATCCATTTTACATAACATTATTGATAAATAACAAGATAGTAAGAAATTGTATGATTGATTTTGGGGCAGCAATAAATATTATGCCAATTGCTGTCATGAAAGAATTGGGTTTATGGGTAGATACAACATATGGCAAATGTTATGCAATGGACAATAGGTCTATCCTTGTTGTTGGAGTAATGAAGGATGTGGAACTAAAATTAGCTTCATGTCCTGAAACTACCTACATAACTGATATTATTGTAATAGATACTCCACCTTACTATGGGATGCTATTATCCAGACAATGGACTGTTGCCGTGCGAGGGAATGTCTAGTTGGATCTATTATATGCAACCATACCAGTGAATGGTAAAGAAGTCAAAATATACAGAGAGCCAAGGTATGCGAATATTATAGAATATATTGACCCAAGTCAAATGAATTGCTTTTGTGATATAGACCTTGGGGCATTCAGAATTGAGAAATCCCAACCAGAACTAGAAAATATTGATCAAATAAATAAATTAAGAGGCCCAACTTAATAAATGTGGTGTTTGGAAAATGTACTTTGATGGTGCTTGTAGAAAAGGTGGATGGAGCAAGGGTGTTGTTCATTTCACCAACTGGTAAGACTTTCAAATATTCATTCCCATTGACATTTGAATGCACCAATAACATACCAGAGTATGAGGCATTGCTTATAGGCCTAAACATTGCTATAAAACATAAAATAAAACTTCTTGTTGTATACGGGGATTTAGAATTAATTATCTCTCAAGTCAGGGAAAAGTACTCATAAAAAAATAAGAGGTTGAAATAGTACAGGAATGCTGTTTGGGATGACATTGAACTATTTGATGCATTCTCTATAAATTGGGTAGACAGATCCAAGAATATAATGGCAGACTTCTTGGAAAACATAGCTCTAAAAAAGGATGACATCACATTGGTAGGTATAACTAAAGTAGAATTCAAAGCTAGACCGGCCATCCCTAACAATATATGCCATTGGCAGATATTTAATGATGATGAGGACTTAATAAAGTTCCTTTATGAATCCCAACAAATCAATTTTAATGCATTTGTGGAGAAAGTTGATGGTAAGGAAAACCTCTTTGGACAAGAAGTGGTGCAACTGAAAACAAATAAGATACCAAAAGGTCTTGTAGCTTTGGAGAGAGTGTTTGATGGACATGATAGATTCAATATGAAAAATATCCCAGTCAAGCAAAATGATGTTGAGGAAATAAATCTTGGAACATGTTAGGACAGTAAAAATTTTGAAAATTTTACTATCTTTTCACTCCATTATATTTGAACAAATCCTAAAAAAACACCCCAAAAGACCATAATAAAAATTTAATGTATCTCACAAGGTGTCTATAGATGAGCAGTGCCAAATTTCTTCAAAGTCAATCCATCGGCAAGATGTTGTTTTGTTTACACCGATACATAAGGAATCATTTCAAAATAACCATTAGCGTGAGAAGGCAGATCGAAAGGAGATCTATGGAAGTCACCGATGGAATAAGTAATACCGATGAAGTATTTCGGCAAGAGTCTCACCGAACATCTTGCGGGGGTAACGAAGCAAATAGCCATCGGCAAGAAGTAAACTATCAGGATAAGACACAAAGAAGTTTTCGATACTCAATGTCTTGGCGATAAGAGAGCTTTCGGCAAGACTCACAGCGATACAAGTATCTGTTGGGATGACTCAACATATCGGGACAAGGGAATTAGGTCTCGCCGATTCACAAGTCATGACGATCAAAAGGTATCGTTGATACTTTAACATACTCTGTACGATAAAGAATATGAAAGAACCATCGGTGAGATGATTCGGATCGGGTTATCTTTTGAAAGCTATCCCGATAGTATGTTTCATTCCGATGGGTATACTCTAGCAGCAAGACATTAAAGTAGTCATTCCGATCCAAAGTAACATGACTATCGGTGGGACAACAAAGTCGGGGAAACGTAATTATGTTATCCCGATAGTATTAATCACCCCGATAAACAAATTATATCAGTAAGACTCATTACTTCGGAAGGAAATCTAAATCACATGGCGATGAAGGAAGTCATGCCGATGGTCGCGCCCACTTGAAGATATGACATTACATAGCGTTGGGAATACAATTGAGGGGTCACGCCGATTGATTGTTCGCACCATAAAAGCATTAAGGTCGCCCAGACATTTTAAAATTCACGCCGATAAGAAGAGTTATGGCGATGTGACACTTCACAGCGATGAACATTGAATTGATCAGATAATTAAATACAAATGGCTATGAAATTTCTACGATCATTATAGTTGCAAAAAACTGTCCGAGAAGAGAATACAGAGGAACTCTTAAGGCAAAAGTAGAGGATTCCAATTCCAGCCACCGAATGATAGGTACATATACACAAACCACTGTATAGCCTGTATTTAAATTCTTTGCCAAAGTTTTAAAATGGAAACTCCGGGAAAGGGAAAAGGAAGAAATTTACAAGGGGAAACCAGTAAGCCTAAGAAACAAAAAACTGAACAAACCCTTGAGGAGAAAGTGAAAGAAAGAAAACTCAATCAAGACCTAATTGACCAATTGCCTGGGTCAACTCCCAAGGCCAGAAGGTCTACCCAACTCAGGGCAGAAGTGGAGAAATTAGAAGATAAACACAAACGCCTGGGAGATATCTGGACCCCAATTCAGGGATATGAACTTTTCAGATTCCACTATAATAGAAGGTTTAGGAATGCTCCTGTGTCAAACCCATGGCACATGAATTTAGGAAAACTGGTTGCACCTAATGTATTCTTGAATGTGGAACTCCTTCAATTGCTTGCCAGACATTATAATTCAAACCTGAAAGCCATCTGCAACCCACAGGGAGAACCAATTGTGCATTTGTCAAAAAATGCTATTTGTGAGGTTTTTGATTTAGATGATTTATGCACTGTCCCTATCATTTATGAAGATCTGGATAAAGAGTATTAGAGAATGGACACAACTTACAATGGATGGAGGTTTCCCATTCATAGGCCCAGGGTTGAAGGAGAAGTGATGGCCTTAACTGAAAATGATGGCCCTCCCTTTCATGTAGCCATATTTGAACCATATATACAATATACCTATTTCTCTATAGGCCAAGTCCTGGGTTCAAAGGTCCCTGAGTTCATGACTATTCCTCTAATGGTCATAGCTTCTAATATTCAGTGTCATAATGCAAGACAATTTGATTATGCTTCTTATATTGCTAATAGAATGGACTTCGGTTTGTCTGCAATAAGAAACAGTGCTCCAGCATGCTCTTTTGAGCATTACTCAATGCTTATGCACATGGTGTTATATTACGGCCAGGAAGTAGGGTTATGGCCAAGTGAGTTTCGAGTTGTTGTTGCAGATAAGAAAGGGGAAAAGATACCTGTACAAATGTGGACCAGAATCTGGGATAGTAGATATGCCCACTCCAGTTATGCTCAATTTGAAGAGCATTGTGTAAAAGTGCTGTATAGGTATTTTAATCACCTCTGTGAATATTCAATTTCAACTGAAATAAAAAGATTCCTCAGACCAAAAGATTTTGGTGGCCCACCTACTGTCACTCATAATTGGGGAGACTGGTATTGCTTTGAAGATGCTACTATGATCAGAGTTTATGGTTTTGAGGATGCTCCATTCATATTGCCCAAGACTGTCCCTGACAGGCTTGCATATCTGGAGATAATCAGGCAAATGCATTGTTCAAATGTGATGCATTTGAGTTCACATGACAAACAATCGTTTATGCCCAGCACCTTATGTTTTGGAGATTTTACTGTGGTTTCAAAAGAAGGTTACAATCTCATTCTGGATAAATTAATGCATTATAACATGATGACTGCTGAGATGAGAAAAGGATTTGACCCTGAAGGCTTTATTGACTCTGCAAGAAGAAAACAAAATCTCAGTGGATACATGCACATACATTATCCACATGATGATGTCATTAGAAATTTAGAAGAAGCAGAAGTCGAATTGGTGGTAGAAAAATATAACAGGGATCTAAGTGAAAAGAAAAAGTAGTTAGTAGAGATTGAAGTGGTATCCTCTGAAGATGAAGAACTGACAGAACAAGAGCAGCCACAAGATAAAACAATGGAAATGTCCAAAAGGAAAATGAAACAATATCAGCCTCCAGTTGTGCTACATGATGAGGAGGGGTCTGCTGATGAGGATCCACGCCAAGCAGCTTATGATTCTTTCATTTCAGATGATAAATTTATTCAATCAAAAGAATTTAAATCATTCTTGTATAAATACAAAGGGAAAGAGATCAGAGAATCAGTAGATGATATTTCTGCTGATAATGAAAAACAATTATTAGATATGCTGAAGGAAACAGTAGATAAGGAAATGCAGGACATGACACCTAGCAAGGGTAGACAGTTGCTCAAGGATGCAGGGGTTATGATTTTTCCTGGTCTAGATTTAAATTCTGCTTTGGTTTTTGATAGTTTTCTGAATAATGCTAATGACAGGTATAAACTTACTCCAGAAGGAGTTAATGAAGTATATATGGGAACAAGATACAATAATGATGAAAATTCCTTGATGATATGGGCGTTATACCCTCCCCATAAGAAGACAGCCATCATAGATACTGAAAAGACTTTTGGCCATGTTATGACTTTCAGAGTAGGGGAAACTGACCCTATAATTACTGCAGACATTGGTATCAATGTTGCAAAGTTGAATAAAGCACAAGCTCAAATGTTGATCAAAGAAAGAGATACATACAAATTGAATTGTGAAAGATTGACAAAAGAAAATGATTACTTGAAGGATGCTGTTAAGAGCACTTTTGGTCAATCCACTAAAAGAATAACTCAAGGTGAGAGCTCACAGGGCATTCAAGTGTTATCCCCTGATCAGGCAACCCAAATTCAGATAGATGCATTTGTTACAATACTGTAGAGCAGGTATGCAAACATGGTGCGGTGGTTAAACCAGTTTTGGGATAATTACTCAGAGAATCATAAAGCAGTTCAAGAACATGAAAGACTTGAAAAGAGAATACGAGAAAAATTGACTGAGCTACAAAACAGAAGTGCTGCTGATAGTACAGATATCTCTGATGCAAAAGCATTTCTCAAACAGCACCAAAATTATTATGACAAACTTAAAGCTGATGCTAAGGAAGGAAATGATGCCTCAAACGCAGGAGTGCCCAGGATATTTAAAGACAATGGAGAGGTAAAGAGCAAGGAAGAATGGATTATTGATTGTCAAATTATATTACACAAAGCCACAAGAGCTCTGAAAGACAAAGCCTCTGCGTCTAGAGAAGTTTGCAAACAATTGGAAAGCATGATCACACTTGATATAATTACCAGAAGTGTTGTTGACCTTACTGATTCTCATCGTGAGTAGGATTACTTGGATTACTTGGCTAAAGTTTACTTGTGGCTAAATAGAGCCTAATCATAATTATGTTATAGTTGTTAATGTTTGTTAAGTTCCCAAAAAACTTATTGAAGAGTTATGACTCTTCATAGAAATATCTATATAAGTCCAAACAATCGATGCTGAGAGATCATCAGCAGTAGAATATATTCAGATACATCATATATACAATGTTTCAAAATGACTATGTTGCATATTTTATTTGAAGAAGAAGTTTGAAGTTCTCTGATTCAGTGGTTCTGCTTTGGTATCAGTTGTTTGTTAAGATTATTCAATTGTGTGGCTATCTCCAATTCTGCATTTCCTTCATATTCAGATTAAACATATCAAGTATATATTTGATCTGTCAATACACATTTGCTGTATCTATGTAATTAAATAGGTTGGTATCCATTTGAGGAATTAAACCCTTCTGATTTAGTTACAGTAGCCTGGAAGTATTAAGCTTGGATTACTAAGTAGGGCCATACAATTAGATTGCCATTCTATCTCCAGTAAAATATTATCTGTTAATCTTGTCCATTCATTTCATTTGGTTCCTTCAAGTAAGGATTAAAATACCTTCTGGTGAATTATAAGATATCTAATTTTATTTGGTTGGATTATCAAGAAGAGTTTGTCAGTCATTTACTTGCACGTTTATACAAGTTATAAACTAAAACTGTGCCAAACAACTAGAATTATTACCGTTAGGAAACCATTAGTCCTGGTCCTTCAAACTGACTCTGTTACCGAACAAGGCACTAGTCTTATTTTACTTAAAACCTTTTACCTTGATATTGCTTATACAATTTCTACCAATTACTCATTAGACATTAAACCTAAAATCAGTTAGCAAGCATTTCATCTATCCTACATCTTGTGCCATTGTAGATAGATTTAATTAGTCCATGCATTCACATTCAATCTGCTTTAATTTTCCAAGGTTTACCCACCTAGGTGTAGCAGGACCTAAAGCGAAGGAAATCATCAAACCTTGAAGGTTGATTTCGTCAAGTTAGTTCAGAAACGTTGCCAATCTAAACATAGAGCTTGGCATCCCCTTAGGATTGGCAACCTGCATTTCTAAGACCTAACAGAATACAAATGGCTCCTAAGAACGTATCTATTGGAAAAAAGCTAAATCCTAAAATTAGAAGCTTGCCCATTGTCCTACTTAGAAAGTACACACATGTATTTTCTTGGTCTTATGATGACTTGAAAGTATACCGAGAAGACCTTTTTCAACATGAGATACCTCTGAAACCAGATGCTAAGCCATTCAGGCAAAAACAAAGGCCCATACACCCTACACTAGCCCCTAAAATGCAAGACGAACTTACAAAACTCAGGGAAGGTGGAATCATCAAACCAATCAGACATTCCTCTTGGATTTTAAACCTAGTCCTTGTAAGAAAGAAAAATGGGGAAATAAAATTATGTGTGGATTTTAGAAACCTGAATGTGTCCTCACTCAAAGATAATTATCCCTTCCCAATATGGAAGCAATGCTGCAGAGAGTGACTGGATGTGAGTTATTATCCATGATGGATGGCTTTTCAAGATACAATCAGGTAAAAGTTAAAGAGTTAGAACAATTTAAAACTGCCTTCACCACACCATGGGGGACATATGTGTATGTGAGAATGCCATTTGGTCTCACAAACGCAGGAGCAACATTTCAAAGAGCTATGGATGTAGCCTTTGCTGATCTGATAAATGTTATCATGGTAGTCTATCAAGATGACTTGACAACATATTCCAAGAAGGCTGAGGACCATTGTGTACATCTTGAAAAGATTTTCATTAGAGTTTTAGAATATGGCATTTCATTAAATCCAAAGAAATGTCATTTTGCTGTAACGGAAGGTAAATTACTTGGTCATATAGTTTCAAAGGATGGAGTAAGAATTGATCCTTAGATAGTAGAAGCTATTGATAGAATCCCTATTCTAAGAAATATAAAAGCCATCCAGTCCTTCTTTGGCCAAATCAATTTTGTCAGGAGATTCATCCCAAACTTTGCAGAGATAGTAAAACCTATCTCCAAATTGTTGAAAAAAGGAGAAAAGGTGGACTGGATTGAAGAAGCTGTTGATGCATTTGGAGCTATTAAGAGGGCAATTAAAGAAGCTCATGTACTAAAGTCTCCAGAATTTGATAAACCATTTCAAATATTTTCCTTTGCATCATTTCACACCACTAGTAGAAAAATAGAAATAAATGACTAAAAAAACTACCAAAAATTGGTCATGTGACCAGTAGTTTGGTCACGTGACCATTGGTAGTTTATTGCCAGTCATTTATCTCGCGACCAAATTTATGACTAAACAAAATTTAGTCATTAATTTAGTCATTAATTTGGTAGTATATTTAGTCATCAATTTGGTAGTATATTTAGTCATCAATTTGGTAGTATATTTAGTCATTAATTTAGTCATTGATTGATGTTAACTGGTCATTTATTTAGTCATTGTAATCATTAATTTGGTAGTATATTTAGTCATTAATTTGGTAGTATATTTAGTCATCAATTTGGTAGTATATTTAGTCATCAATTTGGTAGTATATTTGGTAATTTGGTAGTATATTTAGTCATCAATTTGGTAATATATTTAGTAATTAATTTAGTCATTGATTGTTGTTAACTGGTCATTTATTTAGTCATGGTAGTCATTTTTATTTACTGGTTTCCATTAATTGGTAGTAAATTTAGTCATGATATGAATAATTTATTAAATACCATAAATTTTATAATGCAGAAAAAACATATTATTAAATTTGAATTAAAACATAAAAGCAAATAAATTTGGAAAACTATATATTTTATGATGCTGCCAAGTAAAGATTGATAAATTTGAGCCAACACTTTCTATTTGAGAATCAACCAATAAGAAAATGAAACAAGACAAAGCAAAGTGACAATAAATATTGACATCATTTGGTATGGCATCTTGTCAACATGGAAATGTTTTTGGTTTCATACAATTGCAGTAAAATATGAATTCATCTGCAAGCTCTCGAGCTTCAGGAGTAATTTTGACATCAAATGCCAAAATTGCAGCACACTGTTTCTTCTTTTTCTCAAGCATTACACTTGCACGCATGACATCTTTTTTATGCACAGGCCCAATACCAATTGCACTAACTGAGATGCTTACAACTGGGGTCTTCAAGAACTCAAGTAAGCCTCCAAAGATCCAAGAGTTGAAGCTTGAACATAAACTCCTTCCCACTCTTGTCAATCTGAGACATTACATTATTGATATCTTGCATTGCTTTAATCCTGTCATGCATAACACGATGTGGTTTTGTGGATTGCAATCTTTGCTGGAAGACACAAAATGAGATTATTGATACAGCCTTATAAGTATTTACAAAGTGAAGGTGTAAAGTTAAACTAGCTGACCTTGATGAAGCGGGTAATCAATTTCTGATAGATTGTAGAATGTAGAAGTTTGTTTGTCTTAGGTGTATTGATGAAGGATACACAAAATGGTACATTTGAGTTTCAAGTGCTTCATCAAAATGTAGTTCCACTACCTGAAATCTTTGCCTGATTGGCATAAATTTGGCTTACTGATAATGCCATTAATGTTTTAAGTTAATGCAATTGGTAGGTGCTGAAATTCTATTTTTGATGTGGATGAAGTTGTTGTAGAAGACAGCCTGCAAGCCATAATACCTCTGTAGCAAGAGGTGGCCTGCGATAAAGAAGTATTATCAATGCATCCAAAACCTGTCAATATTGAAAGAATTGGATCAATGACAAATTATAGGGATAATAAAATTTCAAGATCAAAGAATTAAATCAGTATTAAAAAGACATACAAAGAAATTACCTTAAAAAGATTGATTTTCATACCCTAAGTCTAGAATCCAAGGGTGAGTTTATACCAGCCCAATACAGATGCATTGTAGTTTTGTAAAACCATAAGTCTAATATGACTAGGGTACAACATATATGTGTGTGCCCAAAAAAATCCATATAACATAGAAAATTCAAATCTCGGTGAAAACCCCCTGAGTATAAACTCAGACATGAGTTGTTTGTATGAAGAAAGTCATCTTGCCTTTCTTTAAAAGTGATGTGCTTAATTAACTTCTATTATTTGAGCTTTTTCTTTGTGGCATGCAACATAGATTCCTTCGCATTCATGTCTAGTACATCTCCATATGGTACCATACCCTACCAACCCATAGCTACATGCAGTCTTTATTTGGGCCATATATAGGGGATATGGTACAAATCTAGATGGAATACAGGGATGCTCCAGGGAGGGGATGTGTAACCAGATAGTCTTACCCTAACTTGGAACTAGTTCAACTCATTTATGAGATTCCTGATAAATTTTTAAAAATATTCTATAGCCATATACATAACTAAAGTTGGGAAACTCATAAAATCAATATTTGTAAAGCAAACAAACCTGGTATTTGTGCATCAATGGGTGCATTCCTTGTACAATATTAGAAATAGGAAGGTCATACTGGTCCTAAAAATATGTAATGTGAAGAGCAGTATTAGATTGTAGATCTGATATCAAGTACTGAACCCAAAAAATTAAACATCTTACTTCTCCTTTCTCATTGTAATAACAATTAAGAATAAAGACCAATTTGTAAAATGTATCTTATATCTTATTGAAAGTTGTGTTTTAAACAAAAATAATAAATATATGAGGGAATACTCTAAGGTTTATGTGCCTGAGAGACATGTCCCCAATTAAGAATGTTACTTATCTTTTCATGCCATTGAACAAGGTCCCGTCTTATTTTCATGAGAAATACTTTTAGCATTACAAAGCCTAAAACAAGTAATGCATTCTCATTGTATTTGTACATTTAAAATAGGCTTGCAAAGGGAAGCCAAGTTGGCTATTCATGGAACAACAAACACAAACAAACAAAAATGAAAGCTCAACAAAGTAATAAATCACTCTAATAATTTGAGTGCCAATTTAAACCACTAACATGAATCCAAGGCTAAGTCATGTCTTACGTTTTTATATTTCATCAACCAATGACTAACACATCTATGTTATATGTAACAATTTTTTGATCTTTTGTATAGAACATTACACAAGTGGTACAATTGGAACAAGACATAACAGGACAAGAACCAAATATGTGATAAGAGGCCAATCAATAAATTCTCTTATATATTTCTTGAAATGTGTATAGAGAGACTCAAGAGAGCTTCTGAAAAGAACAATAGGTCTGAACAAATTTTTTAACTCTGTACTGTGCTTTGAGGATGGCAAAAGAGGTTAGAACCATTTTATTTTAAGAGTTCTTAGATTCTCGTTCCCAAGTTTCAAATCCATAAAACTAAGTTGCAAGATACATTCTACAACATAAGAGTGGGAAACCATTCATCAAACGTACCTTTAAAAGTTTAAATAGATAAGATAACCAAATTGACAAAACAACAAGACAAGAACCAGATACAAATAAGGGGCCAATTCATCAAATTATCTTAGATATTTCTTGAGACTGCTATGGAGAGATGTGAGAGCTTCTGAAAAATAAAAATATACATTGAGGATCGCAAAAGCATTTAGAACCATTTTAAATTTATTTTTAAAAGTTCTTAGGCTCTCCTTCTAAAGTTTCAAACCAATAAAACTAAGTTGTATGATGCATTCTACAACATACGAATGGTAAAAGTTAAAACATTTGCCAAACCTACCTTTAAGTTATATAAGATGACCAAATTGACAGAACACAATAGTAAGGTCAAGAAACTAGTGCATTTGAAAAATAAAGATAAAATGCTGGCAATTGAAATCAGAAAAATGCTGGCAAAGACAAAATTCAAAATGAAGTTCTATAAAATTATTATTTGTATTAGTCACAAATTAAATACTTCCTTTTTGCTGCCATATATTACAGTTTTCATCAACAAGAAATTGGATTTTATGCATAAGCAACCATAGATACCTTAAGTTTTTGAATATAGAGATCAAGATCATAATAAGTGTCATCTTTAGACTCTGTAGAAGTTGGTGAAAACAATTGCTCTTCATCGGATTTGCTGCCCATCAATTCTTGCTGTGAATACACATAAAAAAATAGCTTCAGATGAAAATTCTAGTAAATATTTTATTTCTATTTAAAGTAATACATTTGAACATGTAATGTCCATCAGTACATCTTTATTTCTATTTTAAGTAGACAACATTGTTTTGAAATTCAAATCATAAAGTGCATGGGTGCACTTTGAGCCTTAAGATATAGAATAATATGCACTACTGCCTAAATATGAAAACTTAATAAAAAAGAGAACAATTATAAAAGGACCATTTTCCCCCAAGACACTAAGGCAGAAAATTATTATAGCTAAAATCTTTTGGCTGAGTGGAGATGCGTTGTCAGCACATAGTATAAGCAATTTCTATGGCCATTTTTTTAAATCTCAAATGAAATCAATGTGCACATACAACAACTGATCAAGAAAGATTTACAATAATACACTATTGCTCTGAAAATGATATTGCAGAAATAACAACACTCACATCTCAACAGGGTATAATTGTTTTATTTATACTGTCTCATGCTTTTCCTTTTCTTTCATAAACTGATTAAACATGTAACTATTTATCAACGCATGTAGTAGTTAGCAACCAAGTCATCAACTGTCTCCATTATGAGTCAAACAAACCTCTTTTAGATATGTCTGAACCTGTAATTGATTAGAAAGTATCATTAATAGTCCTTTAACAAAAATCCTTGTTCACTGTATGTGTTGGAAAATGTGCCTCAAATTACTGGCTTGACTTCCCACTTCAGTTTGATAGTTCTTGTTCATAGCTGGACTGATTCCTTTTATGCTTTGGTGTTATGTTCCTATATCAGAGTAGATGAAAAGTTTGGTGGGAGTCCATCTATAGTCATTCCGACAAACTGATAACATTGTGAGCATTGGCTGCATCGGTGAGACATGGCAATATCAGTGGGAGTCTCTAAGGAGTCTCCTCGTCGACATGCCGACATGAACTATCGAAGTGACCTAAGTGTTTCGACGGGACTTTGTTTTGGGTCTCTCTGAAACTCCGATATCGAATACACAGTGGGTTGTTAACTATATCAGCAGGACTCAGCATTTTGGCAGGACCCCAAAATGGGTCTCTCCGATACCCCAATGCTGATGTGGCAGTGGGACCACATTAAAGTGTGTTTCAGAAAACTTTTAACTATTCATTGTAACCATAATCACAACATTACAATAATTTAACAAATTTGTTTGTGCTTGTAACAAAAATATCTTTTCCATACTGCCGTTGAGAAACCCTAATAGGAATATCAACTGAGTTAACAAATTAAAGGTTTTCTTCAAACACAGTAAACCCCTAGCTATTTCCAAAATGAACCCTTTTACACAAACTAATGAAGATTATAATCAAACCCACAAATATACAGTTATTATTGTCCTCGAATAAAACTGTAACTTCAGATAATCTCAGATTTGCCCTTAAAGAAATCATTTTCAGGAGTAACGAACTGAAACCATTCTTTTCTTTAATAACTTTTAACCAAATACAAGCAACACCCAAAACCCTTAACTGAAAATTTGTTTGCTTTAACAAATCAAACTAAATTCTTTACCCCTTTGAAAGCAAACAGAAGCTAAAGCCCATTAAACTTTGAAGAACAACAAACCAGTATAGAATGAAGGATAACACCTGTGTTTTCGTGCTAAAATAACTATTAAGCTCCCTACACTGTCAACTGACTTTAGCATTGTCACATCTCCACATAGTTAACCCAGATTCACACTCAAAACTCATGATTCAACAGATTCCTTGTAAAATATCAAACCCTAAGCTAAGTTGTGCCCTAAAACATATTTGGTAGTAGTATTTTTTTTTTAAAATCATACTTTGAAAATTAAATTTGGTGCCCATATGATAGGTTAGGGTGAAAATTAACTTTGGCGCCCATATGATAGGTTAGGGTGAAAATTAAATTTGGCACCCATTTAATTAAATATATTATAATATTATATTATTATAAAATATTATATTATTAATATTATAATATAATATTATATAATATTATAATATTATAATATTAATAATATAATATATAATATAATATAGTATAATATTATATTATTATATAATATAAATATTATAATATAATATTTTATAATATTATAATATAATATAATATTATAATATAATATAATATTATAATATTATATTATTATATAATATAATATTATTTTATATTATAATATAATTATATAATATTAATAATATAATATATAATATAGTATTATATAATATAAATATTATAATATAATATTTTATAATATTATAATATTATATTATAAATATTATATTATATTATAATATAAATATTATATTATATTATATTATTATATAATATATAATATAAATATAATATTGTAATATTAATAATATAATATTATATAATATAAATATTATATTATATTATTATATAATATTATATATATATATAATATTATATAATATAATATTATAATATATTAAATTATATTGTATTGTAATATAATATATTATATTATATTATAGTACAACCCACTCCCTCAATTCAAAATATTTTTTTAAATTATTCACTTTAATATCATATTGTCTAAATTTTATTTGTGTGACTAATTATTTAGCCATTTTATTTGTCTGATCAATTATTTAGTTGTGTTTTTTGCCCGATGACCAAATTCATCATTTATTTAGTCATTTATTTGGTCATTTATTTACTCATTTCAACTGATGACCAAATAAGTCATTTATTTAGTCATTTATAGCTATGTTGCAAAAAAGTTTGGTCACATGACTAAAAGTTTTAGTCACTTGGTGATTTATTTGCCATATTTCTACTAGTGCATAGTGGTTGTAGTAATGTTGCAAAAGAATAAGAAGGGTTTTGAACAACCTATCTCATCTTTCAGCAAATCACTTCTGTAGACACCCTAAAATGACCAAGTCCTCGCATCACTTGCATTTCGTCATTTCTTCCTAATCACCTGCATTTCAACATTAATTAAATAATCTAATTATTTAATTAATTTCACTAAATTCTTCTAAATCACAAAATTGCGACATTAATTAAATAAATCCTCATTATTTAATTAATTAAATCAAATTCCTCTATATTCTTCCACAATTAAATAATTTTAATTATTTAATTTGATCATTATCCTCCTTCCAAAATTCACATCCACATTAATTAAATATATCCCATTATTTAATTAATTCATCACAATTCTATCTTATCTACAATTAAATAATTTACATTATTTAATTAAATCAATTGTTCTTCTAAATTTAAATAAATCAAATCAAATTTATTTAAATTATCTCAATCCTCTAAAAATAAATAAAATCAAATATTTTATTTATAATCCAAAATCATGCACAACAATTAAATAAATTTATTTATTTAATTTGCTTTTAAATCTTCTAAATTAAATAATTCTAATTATTTAATTATTTCTTCCAAAATATCTTTTCTAAATTTAAATAAATCAATTATTTATTTAAATTGCTTTTTCTTCTAATTTGAGTTATCTCTAAAATAACTCAAGCTTTCTTGCTCATCAATTAAATATTTCTATATTTAATAAAGCAAAATATCTTCTTTTCTCATGCAAATCTCTTCTTCTTGTTTTAAATCACTTAACTGATCATTACATTCTGTTAATTGCTTTAACTCATTCTTCTATTCTTGATAACTCCTCTCATGCAAAAGAAAGCAAGACACATGTCTTCTTCTTATTCGTTGCACATTCCTCAACTTATCTCCTCCGTTGATTCTTCTGAATTATCTGAACCATTGATCGATCTTTGATGAAACCTATATAAACCCCCCTCATCTCTTTCATTATCTCTCTCTTCGATCGTATTCTCAGGCATACTTAACAGAGCTTCGAGCATACAAAACGCGTCGATTGAGCACTATAACGATCTTTTGACATTGATCTCTTGAGCACATACTTGCTTGTTGCAGCCATGGCTTTGCAACTACATTGAGCAATCCACATTCAATCCAAAGGAACTAAATAAAACCAAAGAACCCAATAACATAAAGGAAACCAATTTAAATAAAAGCCATAAATAATCACTCAATGCAATAAAGACTTTTACCGACCAGTCAAGCAATATGGCAATGGCTTAAGGATAGTGAAAAACATGGGCTATAAAGGCAAAGGTGGCCTTGGGAAACAGAATCAAGGCACTATGGAGCCCATTGTGGTAACAAAGAAGCTAGACAAGAAAGGATTAGGATTTGGTAAGAAGGTACCACGTGCCTCGGACATCGAGTATATCCTCGACGAGGTAGCTGACAAGTTTCCTGCCGATACGACATCTACAGAGGATATCACCGATGACTCTTCCCTCCACATGACCAATCTATTCGCAGAATCCTCCATTTTTACACTATCCTTCGTATCCTTAACTTCCAACACCAGCACCCAGAATGTCACGCTTGTCTACCCTGAACTTATCGATTGGGACCAACAAGGGGCCCCCATTATAGATGTATTTTAGAATGACGAAGCTCTCGCTGAGTTCATGGGACTTCGGGAAGGTATCCCTCTTGGTGATCACAAGGCAGGTTTTGTAATGGAACTAGAGCCCACGGCTTATTTTGGTGAGAATGCCAAATCCTTTAGTCGCAAAAGTGCAAATAAAGAAAGATCTCCAAGTGAAAACCACACTGTGGCACCTCCTGATCATAAAATAGTAAAAATAAAGGACGTATCCAAAGGTGAAAACCCAACTGTGGCACCTGAGGATGGAGGATTTGACCTTCCCTTACCTTCTAAGTATCAAGAGAAATCAGCTCTACTAGTGGAAGATTCTACAGAGATCAACCTAGGTACAGAACAGAATCCAAAGACAACATTTCTAGCAGCATCATTATCTGATACAGAGCACAGAAACCTTAACAACTTCTTCTTACAACGAACCATCAACTTTGCATGGACCTATGCGGATATGCCAGGGCTCGACCCTAAGCTGGTAGTTCATTATCTCACAGTTGATCCCAAAGTGAAACCAGTCAAACAGAAGTTGAGAAAGATGCACCCACAGATCGCTCTCCTAGTGAAAGTAGAAATACAGAAGCTGTTAGACGCAAAATTTATACGACCTATTGACTATTCAGATTGGGTCTCAAACATTGTACCTGTCTCTAAACCTAATGGGCGCATCCGCATGTGTAATGATTTCAGAGATCTCAATAAGGCATGTCCTAAAGATGACTTTCCACTACCAAACATTGACATTATAGTGGACTTGACAGCTGGTCACGAGATGCTTTCTCTCATGGATGGATTCTCGGGTTACAATCAGATAAGGATAGCTGAAGAAGACCAACATAAAACAACCTTTACTTGTCCTTGGGGCAATTATTGTTGGTGTGTCATGCCGTTTGGTCTGAAGAATGCAGGAGCAACCTATCAGAGAGCAATGACAGTGATCTTCCACGATCTCTTTCATCACATCATGGAAGACTATGTTGATGATATATTGGCTAAATCTTCTAGAGTGGATCACATACAGGTCTTAGGACAGATCTTCGACAGGCTTGAAAAATACCAAGTAAGACTCAATCCAAAGAAATGTGTATTCGGCGTAACATCAGGGAAGCTATTGGGATACATTGTATCTCGTAGAGGCATTGAAGTCGATCTAGCAAAAGTAAAGGCTATAGTGGAGATGCCTCCACCCAAGAACCTTAAAGCACTAAGGAGCCTTCAGGGAAGGTTGCATCAGGGAAGGTTGCAGTCCATTCGGTGCTTCATATCATAGCTAGCAGATAAATGTCAACCCTTTCAGCACTTACTCCGAAAGGATGTCTCATTTCGATGGGACAACAAGTGTCAGGCAGCGTTTGATCAACTTAAAGAGTATCTAGCTACACCTCCTATATTGGTTCCACCAGTTGTAGACAAACCTTTGATCTTATACATCTCCACTACAAATTCAGCCCTAGGGGCTCTGCTAGCACAGAATGATGACACAGGAAAGGAGCATGCAATTTATTACATCAGTAGAACCTTGGTGGGATATGAGCTCAATTATTCACCAATGGAAAGGGCTTGTTTAGCAGTAGTGTTTGCCTCCCAAAAGTTGCGGCATTACATGCTGAACCAACACACAAATCTGATAGCCAAGATTGATCCCTTGAAGTATCTACTAGCAAAAGCAGCTCTCATAGGCAGACTAGCTAAATGGGTCATGATCCTTAGTGAGTTCGATATTGAGTACATGGATCGTAAGGCAATTAAAGGACAAGCCCTCGCGGATCAACTAGCAGATGCACCTATGAAAGATACACATCCTATGGTAGCAGACTTTCCTGATGAGAATCTCTTCACTCTTTCCAACTCCATAATATGGAAGTTGTACTTTGACGGTTCTTACACACAGCATGGATCAGGAGCCGGCATCTTATTTGTTACACCTCAGAATGACTACATTCCAAAGTTATATCGGCTAGCATTCCCTTGCACCAACAACATAGCCGAGTATGAAGCACTCCTCATAGGTCTCAATACAGCAGTTCAATGGGACATCACAGAATTACAAGTATATGGAGACTCACAGCTAGTCATCCGCCAAGTCACGGATGAATACCAAACAAAGGATGAAAAGTTGGTCCCCTACAAGCAACTAGTGGATGCCTACAAACCACACTTTTCTAGCATCACATTTGAGCAAATTCCAAGAGAACATAACAAAGCTGCAGATTCTATGGCTTCTGTAGGGTCATTGATTGATATGCCTGCAAATACACAGAAGTGTGAATTCTTGATCGAGCAATTGTTGATACCAGCCGTCGATGTTCCTGTTACTGAAATCATCTGCGAACTTGTTGGTCCCAATTCCCCATGGTACGAAGATATCTATGAATACCTCAAAAACAATACCTTTCCCCCTGACCTATCATCCACTCAACGCAAAACCTTTATCCGTCGATCCTCTCGTTACATCATTCTGGGTGATACACTATATCGTCGGAGTCTCGATGGTATCCTCTTACGATGTCTTAACGCGGAAGAAGCCGAAGCTACCTTACGAGACATACACGAAGGTGTCTGTGGCACACATTCTACCGGTCCTAATCTTGCTAAGAAGATACTCAGAACAGGTTATTATTGGCCTACAATAGAGCAAGATGCCACACAGTTTGCTAAGAAGTGTCTACAGTGTCAGCAGCATGGAGATTTGATTCACGCACCAGCTCATGAATTACAACCTGTGACAACTCCATGGCCTTTTTCTCAATGGGGTCTCGATCTCGTAGGACAAATCCACCCTTCCTCCTCAAATGGCCACAAGTTTATCATTACCGCCACTAAGTATTTCACGAAGTGGGTGGAAGCCATTCCTCTGACCTATATCACCGGTAAGCAAATAGCCAAGTTTATCCTAAACTACCTCATATGCCGGTATGGTATTCCCCAAGCCATTGTCACTGATAATGGGAGACCATTCAAGAACCAAGATGTCCGTGCCTTATGCATACAATACAATATCCAACATCGCTTTTCAACTCCCTACTATCCGCAGAGTAACGGCCAAGCTGAGGCTTCCAATAAAACCATTCTCAAAATCCTCAAGAAAACGGTCAATGAAGCTAGTCGTGATTGGCACTTGCAACTCAATCCCGCCCTATGGGCCTACCGCACTAGTATCAAAACACCAACTGGTGCCACACCATATGCCTTGGTCTTTGGCTCTGAAGCCATCCTACCTATAGAGGTCGAGATCCCATCACTCAGAGTATCCATGCAGGACCTGATCGGCGGAGATGAGTATCGCACTTCCAGATTAGCTAAGCTTGAACTACTAGATGAGAGGCGCCTTGCCGCGCTTAATCATCTCCATGTCTATCAAAACCGCCTCCGGCGTAATTACAACAAAAAGATCAAAGAAAGACGGTTTCAAGTTGGTGATCTTGTACTTAAGGAGAATCAGAGAAATCAAGTAGATCGAGAGAAGAAGGGCAAGTTTGAGCCTAACTGGTTAGGTCCCTTCATTGTCACAGCAGCATATGGATCGGGAGCTTATACTTTAGCTACACCTGACGGCATTCCTCTAGATGAGCCACTTAACAGTGTCCATCTCAAGAAGTTCTATGCCTGATCCTCAAAGTATTCCCACAAAAAATCAAAAAAATCAAAAAAGTCAAAAAAATAAAAAAAAATCAAAAATCAAAAATCAAAAAAATCAAAAATACAAAAATACAAAAAAATCCATCCTCTGGTGAAAACCTGGCAAACAGGCGCCTTGGATAAGTACCATAGTGAAAACCTGGCAAACAGGCGCTATGCGTAGAGTCAGCATCCATCGTCTATTGAGTCCTGTCCACTCCTTATCCAGTTCGCAACACGCTTCATCCATCCACCCATAATAAAACCATTGACTTTGTTTACATTTCCATCTCCCTATCTAGTATAGCTTGGAAATTTGTCAATGTCCCTCGTCGTCTTCCCATGTCTGGATTTGTGTCTACAGTTAGCACTGTCTTGTCCTAGGTCATGTCTTTCGGTGTCTTCTTCGACAGTCACCCCTACAGTTTCCTCTACCAGAATGGGGGCAACTCTTTCCTTCGCTTCGGTCTAGGATTGGTTCCTTGTTCGTGGTTCGCAGCGCTTGCTTCAATCTTGTCTCATTTCCACAGGTAACACCCTTTAACGGACACCGAGTTCCTACGATAAGGCTGTTATCTTCTCAACACTTGTTCCACATCATCACACTAACCAGAACTACATATCATCTTTTCAATCTTAAGGTACCTTGATCCCATGGATATGGGTATGTAGGCAGTCTGGAATACGAAGGACGTTTCCAGTACTCAGGTACATAAGATCACCTCTTCTCCGCTCTTTTTCCACATCATCACACTAACCAGAACTACATATCATCTCGTTTCAATCTTAAGGTACCTTGATCCCATGGATATGGGTATGTAGGCAGTCTGGAATACGAAGGACGTTTCCAGTACTCAGGCACATAAGATCCCCTCCTTTCACCTTGACCCATTCATCACTCTATCCAGAACTACATATTTATCACGTTCATCTTCCATCGTAAGTGTGCCTTGATCCCGTGGATACAGGGTATGTAGGCAGTCTGGAATATGAAGGATGTATCCAGTACTCAGGCACACACGATCCATCATTCTCCACCCATCCCAATCCATTAGCATTCCATCCTTTCTAGTCTTCCATTTTTCAAAATCCATTCGCCTCGACTTGACTAACTCAAGCAGCAAGCTAGCACATCCTTTCAAAGCAAAAGTCCTTAACAAACTTGAAGCAAAGAGGCCTACTTCCAGAGTCATCTACTGTCCTGCATACCGATTGCCAACATTAGCTAAGTACCGCTTAACCAAGCCCTAGATCAACAAGCTTGTCTTCTACGAAGTGTTCCATTGTTGAGACCAACACACGCGTCTCCTGCAACTTGTGGCATTTCCTGCAAGTGAGATATTGTCTTTTTAGGTAGATAGCCCCCTTTAACGGACACAGATTTCCTACGATAAGGTTGTTATCTTTCCTATCCAATCTATCCTGAGCAACCTCTTTGGCAAGAGAATATGTTGGCTGTATGTTTACTTTGTAAGTCAGTCAATTTGTGTTATGGTTTATCTTTTGTTCCTTTTCCAATACCTATTCAAGACTACCTTGATTTATCTATAATCTTGGTATGTTGCGATGCAGTACGGATTGGGGGCATGGTCATTGCTTTCTGTGTGCCATGTTTGAGGAATGATCTTTAGTATCTTTCTTGGCATTCTATTTATCTTGTGTGTGTTAGGACCTAGCATCTTACATATTAATAATTCTTCTTGCATTTACATGTATTGAAGTTTATTTTATGTTCAAGACTATGGCTTATTCGCATGTTCCAACAAGGTTATATTATGTCTAAGGGGATCTAAGTTCAAACCACTTGCTTGCAGAGTCAACGTCCACGCACTCAGATATTACTGCACCTTGGTCTTCTATACCTTGGTGCCAAACTATCCACGTGCTATATCAAAAATAAGGATTGCTCTTTTTTATTTGTGAAACTGTTGCAACAAGCTCATCCATCTACCCATCCATTCATCCATGGCCTTATATAGTTTTCCAACAATAATCGATCAACAGTCTTTTCTATCATGTTCTCTTCTATCTCCACTTTCTTCTATCTGTCATCAACCCAACCTTATCTGTCTCCAACAAATCTTCTAGTCGAGCGTCAACACAGTTCTTCTGTCACTTCCCTGTCTTTCCTCTCGAGGGGGCACCCTACACTAACTATGCTGGGGCAATTACCTACACTGGGGCATAAAAAAAAAAAAAAAACACATTGTATCACATCTTCAACAATCGATTTTCTTTGACGCAACGCTACATGCTGCATTGCATCAAAGAGGGGCAAAATGTAGACACCCTAAAATGACCAAGTCCTCGCATCACTTGCATTTCGTCATTTCTTCCTAATCACCTGTATTTCAACATTAATTAAATAATCTAATTATTTAATTAATTTCACCAAATTCTTCTAAATCACAAAATTGCGACATTAATTAAATAAATCCTCATTATTTAATTAATTAAATCAAATTCCTCTATATTCTTCCACAATTAAATAATTTTAATTATTTAATTTGATCATTATCCTCCTTCCAAAATTCACATCCACATTAATTAAATATATCCCATTATTTAATTAATTCATCACAATTCTATCTTATCTACAATTAAATAATTTACATTATTTAATTAAATCAATTGTTCTTCTAAATTTAAATAAATCAAATCAAATTTATTTAAATTATCTCAATCCTCTAAAAATAAATAAAATCAAATATTTTATTTATAATCTTCTGTTCTTCCAAAATCATGCACAACAATTAAATAAATTTATTTATTTAATTTGCTTTTAAATCTTCTAAATTAAATAATTCTAATTATTTAATTATTTCTTCCAAAATATCTTTTCTAAATTTAAATAAATCAATTATTTATTTAAATTGCTTTTTCTTCTAATTTGAGTTATCTCTAAAATAACTCAAGCTTTCTTGCTCATCAATTAAATATTTCTATATTTAATAAAGCAAAATATCTTCTTTTCTCATGCAAATCTCTTCTTCTTGTTTTAAATCACTTAACTGATCATTACATTCTGTTAATTGCTTTAACTCATTCTTCTATTCTTGATAACTCCTCTCATGCAAAAGAAAGCAAGACACATGTCTTCTTCTTATTCGTTGCACATTCCTCAACTTATCTCCTCCGTTGATTCTTCTGAATTATCTGGACCATTGATCGATCTTTGATGAAACCTATATAAACCCCCCTCATCTCTTTCATTATCTCTCTCTTCGATCATATTCTCAGGCATACTTAACAGAGCTTCGAGCATACAAAACACGTCGATTGAGCACTATAATGATCTTTTGACATTGATCTCTTGAGCACATACTTGCTTGTTGCAGCCATGGCTTTGCAACTACATTGAGCAATCCACATTCAATCCAAAGGAAACAACACAGATTTTGGTAAAAGTCTTTATTGCATTGAGTGATTATTTATGGCTTTTATTTAAATTGGTTTCCTTTATGTTATTGGGTTCTTTGGTTTTATTTAGTTTAGATTTAATCGATTTTTCCTCATACACAACTTCAAGGGGCAGAATTAAAATATGACGTAACAAAAAAACAAGCTTATGTTTTAGTGAAGGCATTTAAAGCATTCAGGCCTTATTTGGTAGGATCTCAAGTAATAGCTTATGTGCCAAATGCTGCAGTAAAAGATGTGTTTGTTCAAAATGAAGTCACAGGGTGAAGATGCAGATGGATTAATAGAATCCAAGAATTCAATATTGAAATTTAGATAACCAAACTTGTTAGAGGGCAAGGTCTAGCCAAATTAATGGCTGAATCAAATCTGGAAGCAACACAAATTTATAACATGAGTGAAGAAAACAATGCTATTGCAAGCATTGAACATACTTCTTGGTATACTAACATAATGTATTATCTAAAGAACATGAGATGCCATCCAGGACTAAGTGATAATAAAAAAAGAACATTGAAACTCCATGCCTTGAAATATGTTTTTATGGATGGGGACTTGTATTGGAAAAATCGGGATGGTGTCTTGTTACTATGCTTGGATAAGGTACATGTAGAAAAAATGCTGCAAGAAATGCATAAAGGTGTATGTGGATGACATTTCTCAGCAAGAACCACTGCCCATAAAATATTAAGGTCTGGATGTTATTGGCCTGAAGTTTTTAAAGATGCTTACAATTATGTAAGGAAATGTGAAGCCTGCCAAAGATTTTCTAGTAAACTTAATTATCAAGGAGCCTTACCACTCAGACCAATGCAAGTGGAAGCTCCATTTCATCAATGGGGGCTTGATTTTATAGGAGAAATTGCAGAAAGGTCCAGTGGTGGACATAAGTGGATTTTGGTAGCCACTAACTACTTCACCAAATGGATATAAGTTGTTCCAACAAAACAAACTACTAGCAAGATAGTGATAAACTTTCTTTTTCAGAATATTATCACTAGATTTGGAGTACGAGTGAAACTCATCACTGATAATGGCATGTGCTTCAGGTCAACATAATTTAAGTCATTTTGTGAGTCTTATGGTATAACCATTTCATATGCTTCACCATACCATCCCCAGAACAATGGACAGGCAGAATCCAACAATAAAAGTATCATCAAGATAATAAAAAAGGATGTTGGAAAATAATAAGAAGGCATAGGACTCAAAGTTAAAATTGGCCCTATGGGCAGATAGGGTGACCATAAAAAAGGCTACAGGAAAATTCCCATTTGAGTTGGTGTATGGTGCCCAAGCTAGACTACGTATGCATAACCTTATACCAGTATATAAGTTTAATCTCCAAGAAGATTTGGATATCCCTGAGCCTATGGAAGAAAGATTGGAATAGTTGGCTGTGCTTGATGAAATTAGAACACAAGCTTAGAAACAAAATGAAAAATTGCAGTTGCAGATGAAATATCTCTTTGACAGAAGGACCAAGGAAAGAAAATTCAAGGTGGATGATATGGTCCTCATGTGGAATGCTAGGGGACATGATAAGGGAAAGCATGACAAGTTTGAAGCATTATGGATACTCCCATTTGTCATCACTGGCAAATGTGGTGAAGATTCTTATTACTTGCAAACCATGAATGGCGAAGAATAGGAATTGCTAGTGCATGGACAATTCTTGAAACACTTCTTCTCATAAAATATTTCCATGCATAGAATATTTAAGAAGAACATGAAATTGCCAGTGCATGGACAATTCCTAACATATCTTCTCTTTAAAAAAAAAAAGATCTTTTCCATGCACAGTAGACTAGGATTTCATTTCCATACCCCACCTCCATTAGTCTGCATCCCAGAGATTGATTTTGGATTCTTGTAATGACCTCACAACCATTCATCCCTAGATAGAGCCACTGTTGGGACAATAATTTCAAATCTTAAAATTTTCATTCAAACCCCATTTCCCACCATCATGATATTCTTACAACGAAGTTTTTCCATTTTCATTTCTAAACCCTATTGCATCCTTGATCAATCGCTTTCATCCTAAACCAAAAAGGCCACATCAAAAACACCCATATCATTCAAAAATCGTGTCAATAGAAGTCTTATCCCTAAAGTCAAAGACTCGTGGCATATCAGAGTGACTTACCCAGAGGTCTCTTCGATGTCCCAAAAGAAGTTAAGAATACATCAGGAGATGGGTGTGACACCTGAATGTGTCACACCAATAAAGCGACAACATGATACAAAACATATCAAGAAGAGATCGCCTTATGGGGGAGACTCATCCTACAGTCTCTTCGAAAAAACTAAAGATAAACATTTGGATGTTGTTTCGGGCTGATGCCAAAAAATTGACGGGACAAAGAAAGTCAGAGTATCGGGGTGAGCCTCTTAACAGTCTCTTCGACATTCTGAACATAAAGGCATATCAGAGGGACCATGGAATATCAGCTGGACATATCACTAGCAGAATATTAACATATAATTAGAAGAGATTCAGAATGTCAGAATGACTCAAATTCTAGTACTTCTGAAAAACTGTCAAAAATTCCAAACAAAGAAAAAACATGAAAAAGAATATGGGATGTCGAAGAAAGGAAATAACTTGTCTCTTTGAAAGGTGAGCATAATGATAAGTCAAGGGATATTGAAGGGAAAAACAGATATCATAGGTGATGGAACCCTATAAATTTTTTTCATGTTGCTGATAATTTTGTTCCCAGCTCTATGTCACTTAATCATTAGATTTCCAAGATTAGGGTTTCTCTGTTAGATAAAATGCTCTGAGTAGGCTAAATTTGCTAAAACCCTAAACCCTCATAGCATGAAGTCTTGCAAATAGCCACATATGATATAATTCTCCAGTGACTGCTTATTTCCTGTCACCATCCTTTAAAGTTTTCCCTCATGCCTTCCCACAACGTTGATTACTGGCCCCTTGCCAAGCAGTCACCGTCTATAGCCCGCACCTAGAACAACTTTATTCTTAAGAAAAGAGTCGACCCAATTGGCCATCCTTCTCCTAAAGTGGTAGAAGTATTACACGTGTCAAGGTCTAGTCCTACTAACCAAATTTTGGCAAGTGGCGCTAGCGGATTTGTTTCTGCCAATTTGCCCAGGAAAAGATACAAAGGAAGCTGGCCTCAGCAAAAATGCAGAAGGGGCGATAATTGGTCAAGGACCGTCTAGGATGGCAAGGGAGGTGGGTTTCGAGTGTTACAAAATGGTTTCTCTTTGATTCTAACATTCCACCATACTCCACCAAAGGATCTTCTGAGCAACTGCGGAATGACAGAATTTGGACGCGTGGCTTTTTGAGTGATGAGATTATTACATTAATGGCAAGGATCTAACGTGGCATGAAACATGACTACTTTTTCAAGAAATGCTTCGATCAAGTACAGGAGATTGAGATCTAACGGTTATCTGCTATTCCACCGAGATCATATCCCTGAGCATATCCTTCATACACAGAATGATGGATGCTGTCTTAACTACACTGCAAGAAGGACTTCTTAGGATCACGACTAGAAAAGGCTGTCCAAATGGTAGGACACTATTGAAAGAAGCAAGTAATAAGGTTTGACCTGGAATAGGATCAAATCAACACCATCAAGTTGCGCTCGCTGAGATTGAGATCAACGACCTAGATTCAAAGTTATAACAGAAGGATTTGTTGGTACTGAATCTGACTAGGCTTCATTATAGAGCATTAACTGCTTAGGCGTGTGTAGGGTCTCCATTGCTGCCGCTCCTGAGGAATTTGATAATAGAATAATTTGGCTTATGCAAGCTTGACCTTTGGAAATTTGTGCCTCCACCATGATTGACATTTCACCTGCTGTGTGATGAAATTTGATGTGATGACAATGCTTAATTAGGAGAACCAAGACCCCTGATCTGGAAAAAATCAATGCAAGAAGTGATATTTGCAGTTATGCAAAATTATGAAATCCAATCTTTCTGTCCACTTATGGTAATCTTTAAGAGATTTCCATTTATTGATGGAATGTTTTGAAGTGACTGGAAAATTAATACACCACAGATGTGCGGATGTATGCTTACATCCTAGAATTTCTATAAAAAGGCAAGTGCTGATGTTACCATTCATATTGTTTGAAACATTCTAACAGTATGGCTTTCCCCTATTCCTGTGTGTTCTGTTTGCTCCCCTATTCTTTAGGATTTTCTTCCTTGTTCTCATGGCTCTCAATTTGTCCTTACAGAATTAGAAAGACCTAGAATTATTTCCTCTGGAATAGGTGGTGCAGGGAAAATTAGAGATTAGCGGTAGCATCCATTGTAGCTCTGTGATTTCTTCTCCCTCTTCTTATCTCATCTGATGGGGGGTTCTGAGGGGTATTCTTCCTACTCTAGTAGTTCCTTATTTCTGTGAGTTGGCAGATTCCCCTCTGAAGTAGAGAAGCTTCTCAGCTTCCTCTTCCCCTCTCTTACATCTAATTTTCCTAACAGAGCATTAACTCTAGGTGTAAGGAGATTGCCCCCCGAATGAAATAGATTAGGGATTGGAGGAGAATTGTTGTTGTTGCTGCTGTTCTCTTGGCTTGGCTTCCGGTACTTTTGAGGCCAGCCAGGTGTGGATTCCCCAAGTTTCTGCTCGGTTGAAATTGCATGAAACTTCGAGACTTGGAGGGTGAAATCTCGCCTATGTAATGGAACCTAGAAATAGTGAAGGAGATTCTATCATCCTGGGTTTCCTTTCAATGTTGTTCCTTGCACGTTTTCTCATCTTTTGGTGTGCGGTTTGAAAAGGCAGAGCAATAAAGGCTCTCATTAAACACTTTGATGGCATTTGAGGAGTGCCTAGCTCTAACAGCCTCCAGCAGTGCATCCATCATCAAAGGCCCGACTCCTTTTCTCGTCGACATGGAAGCTGAACACATGGTTGTGAAGTGGTTACACCAGCCTCTTCTTGCAGCTGCATTTGTTGGTTACAAAATAGTTGTAACTTCTTTTGTCATAAGCCTGAAGCTTGTTGCTCCCTTATCTCTATAAAAGGGAATTCAAGGCTTATGAAAAAGGCATTGGTTCAAGGTCATATTTCCAGCCTTAGTCTGGAATAGGGATCAATCTAGTTAGGGAGGAGTTGTAAATAAGTTTATTTTCTGGTAATAGAATTAGTTGTCTGTTTTTAGGTTTCCAATTTGAGTCTCTTCTGGTTTCTTGATAGAATTATTGAAAGCTATGATTTAAGTTACTGAATAGTTTATTTTACAAATTTTGTTGAGTTTTGGAGTATACTGTCACCTACTTCATGTATACAGTTTCACATTATGAATATATATTTGGTTAAAGATCATCTTTATTCATCAACACAGTCTTTCCTATGCTGGCAAATTTCTCTTATGGCTTTTACTCAAGGAGTAATGTAAAAATTGTTGTTGGAAAATATCAAATGTGATTCAGGTGTACAGGGATAACTAAGTATGGTTGATTCCAAAACTAGTAGAGTATTTTCAATGTAATGCATTGTTGTACCTTTACAGTAAAATGAGGTTTGTTACATCATTACTTGTTTAGTTTTTATCATTTTAATCTTTTTGATTCTTTGGCCCTTGGATAGGCACTAATCTATTTCATGGATACTATGCTGAACTTACGCCCCTCTGATTATCCTCAACATATTTTAAATATCAATCCAAATATTTTCCTTTCCAGCAATAGGCTTTTATGATATTTATTTTGATTAAGTTAAGTTTTACATGTTCCTTTGCAAAGAATAAGATAAGAGCTTAAAGAATCTAGCCAATCCCTTTACTTTATCATACATTCTTTCAAGCAATTTACAAGGAACATATCTGTGATAGGAACAGTATTGACTAGCTAATATCTCTGGAAAACCCTACCCATTTGAGTAGAACAATGTTATCCACAAGAAAAGAAGACATTAGTTAAAGAAAGATAGCTAGAGAATCAGTAATAAATCCATCTACATAGGAATACCCTCCTTGGTTTCAAAGAGCCTAAAGTGTAGAGGAAGAAAAGGGGGATTGAGAAAGCCTTCTCTCCCTAATCTCCTATTCGTTGGCCAATCCCTCAAGGTAGATTAATAATTAATAAGTGGCTATTTTATAGGTTTGCTGGGAGAATCAGGTTGGGAATTTAAAACTGCTCATTAATTGCTCAGGTGTGTACGAGGTCTCCATCACTACCACTCTTGAGGAATTTGATAACAGAATAAATGCAAGCTCGACCTTTGGAAATCTATGCCTCCACCATGATTGACATTTCACCTGCTGTGTGATGAAATTTGATGTGATGACAGTGCTTAATTGGGAGAACTAAGACACCTGATCTGGCAATAATCAATGCAAGAAGTGATATTTGCAGTTATGTGGAATTATGAAATCCAATCTTTCTGTCCACTTATGGTAATCTTTAAGAGATTTCCATTTATGGATGGAATGTTTCGAAGTGACTAGAAAATTAATACACCATAGATGTGCAGATGTATTCTTACGTCTTGGAATTTCTATAAAAAGGCAAGTGCTGATGTTACCATTCATACTATTTGAAACATTCTGACAGTATGGATTTCCCCTGTTCCTGTGTGTTCTTTTTGCTCCCCTATTCTTTAGGATTTTCTTCCTTGTTCTCATGGCTCTCAATCTGTCCTTATAGAATTAGAAAGACTTGTAATTATTTCCTCTGGAATAGGTGGTGTACGGAAAATTAGAGATTAGCAGCAGCGTCCATTGTAGCTCTGTGATTTCTTCTCCCATTTCTTATCTCATCTGACGGGGGGTTCTAAGGGGTATTCTTCCTACTCTAGTAGTTCCTTATTTCTGTGAGTTGGCAGATTCCCCTCTGAAGTAGAGAAGCTTCTCAGCTTCCTCTTCCCCTCTATTAGATCTAATTTTCCTAATGGAGCATTAACTCTAGGTGTAAGGAGATTGCCCCCAGATGAAATAGATAACGGATTGGAGGAGAATTATTGTTGTTGCTGCTATTCTCTTGGCTTGGCTTCCAATACTTTTGAGGCCAGCTAGGTGTGGATTCCCCAAGTTTCTGCTCGGCTGAAATTGCATGAAACTTTGAGACTTGGAGGGAAAAATCTCGCCTGTGCAATGGAACCTGGAAATAGTGAAGGAGATTCTGTCATCTTAGGTTTCCTTTCAATGTTGTTCCTTGCACGTTTTCTCATCTTTTGGTGTGTGGTTTGAAAAGGCAGAGCAATAAAGGCTCTCATTAAACACTTTGATGGCATTTGAGTAGTGCCTGGCTCTAACAGCCTCCAGTAGTGTATCCATCATCAAAGGTCTGACTCCTTTTCCCACCAACATGGAAGCTGAACACATAGTTGTGAAGTGGTTACACTAGCCTCTTCTTGCAGCTGCATCTGTTGGTTACAAAATAGTTGTAACTTCTTTTGTCATAAGCCTGAAGCTTATTTCTCCCTTATCTCTATAAAAGGGAATTCAGGGCTTATTAAAAAGGCATTGGTTCGAGATCATATTTCTAGCCTTAGTCTGAAATAGGGATCAATCTAGTTAGGGAGGAGTTGTAAATAAGTTTATTTTCTGCTAATAGAATTAGTTGTCTGTTTTCAAGTTTCCAATTTGAGTCTCTTCTGGTTTCTTGATAGAATTATTGAAAACTTTGATGCAAGTTACTGAACAGTTTATTTTACAAATTTTGTTGAGTTTTGGAGTATACTGTCTCCTACTTCATGTATACAATTTCACATTATGAATATATATTTGGTTAAAGATCATCTTTATTCATTGATACAGTCCTTCTTGTGCTGGCATATTTCTCTTATGGCTTTTACTCAAGGAGTAATTTAAAAATTGTTATTGGAAAATATCAAATGTGATTCGGGTGTACAGGGATAACTAAGTATGGTCAATTCCAAAACTAGTAGAGTATTTTCAATGCAATGCATTGTTGTACCTTTACAGTAAACTGAGGTTTGTTACATCATTACTTGTTTAGTTTTTATCATTTTAATCTTTTTGACTCTTTGGCCCTTGGATAGGCACTGATCTGTTTCATGGATACTATGCTGAACTTACGCCCCTCTGATTATCCTCAACATATTTTAAAAATTAATCGAAATATTTTCCTTTCCAGCAATAGGCTTTTAGGATATTTATTTCGATTAAGTTAAGTTTTGCATGTTCCTTTGCAAAGAATAAGATAAGAGCTTAAAGAATCTGGCCAATCCCTTTACTTTATCATACATTCTTTCAAGCAATTTATAAGGAACATATCTGTGATAGAAACAGTATTGACCAGCTAATATCTCTAGAAAACCCTACCCATTTGAGTAGAACAATGTTATCCCCAAGAAAAGAAGACATCAGTTAAAGAAAGATAGCCAGAGAATTAGTAATAAATCCATCTACATAGGAATACCTTCCTTGGTTTCACAGAGCCTAAAGTGCAGAGGAAGAAAAGGGGGATTGAGAAAGCTTTCTCTCCCTAATCTCCTATTCGTTGGCCAATCCCTTGAGGTAGATTAATCATTAATAAGTGGCTATTTTATAGATTTGCTATGAGAATCAGGTTGGGAATTTAAAACAACCAACAGAAGGGACTTGACAAAATGGGATTTCAGTGTGATACCCATTTGGGTCATAATGAAATCCTTAGCATAATAAAGAATCACAAACCCCTTAAGTAGAATTGATTATTTTGATTAGGTGATAAGACATTTCTCGTTGTGAGAATTTAATGTCCTCTCGATGATGTGAAATCTGCCATTAATACACTGAGGTGAGCATATAAAAAAAAATCCCAAGAGAATTTGATTCATTATGCAAACACGAGAGCAAGAGGAGGCCTCTGCAAAACATATGACTCGAGAATTCAAGTAAGTATTCTAAGCTCAAAATTTATAGCTACTGAGTCAAATTGCATTTTAAATAGTAGAATTCTCTTGCATGGTGTTATGGAGGAAACAACTGAAAACCCTAGGGTTAAAGGACAAAGATTACATGAAAGACATCTGAACCTGGACTTAATAGACCAATGGCCAAAGTCTGGTAAGAGGTCTAAGAGAAATGGTCAATTAAATCCTAACACAGAGAAGTTAGAAGATACTTACAAACATTTAGGAGATATATGGACACCCATGAGAGGGTATGACCTCTTCCCGTAACATTACAAAAGGATGCATAGGCATACACCAGTTTCAAACCCCTGGAGAATGAATTTGGGAAAACTCATAGTGCCAAATGTGTTCGTGAATGTTGAATTTCTAAAAGTTATAGCCAAAAGCTATAATCCTCAAAACCAATTGGTTGAATTGAAGGATGGAACAGGTTTTTTCCCTATCACAAAAGATTATATATCAATGGTCTTTCAAATAGATGGTAGCTTTGATGTGAAATTTACAATCCGGGATTTACTCAATGAATATTACAATATGAGAAACAAATATAAAAGGTGGAGATTGCCCATGCACAGACCTTGGAATGGAGAAAACAAACTTATAGTGTTTTAGTGACAGAGGATCCTCCATATTTTGTAGAACTGTTCGAAGAATATTTTCAATACACCTGTTACTCTGTGTGTCAGTTGCTTGGCGTTGAAGCCTCTTTGTTTATGGAAATTGCTGCCATGGTTCTAGTTGTTGATGTGCAAAGTTAGCAAGCCTTATGTTTTGATTATGCTGAATTCTTGGCTAATGCTCTTCACAATGAGTTGGTCTCCTTGAAAGGAGGGGGCAGTAAGTTTAGTCATCATTCTTTACTAATGCACCTTATTTTATATGAAGCTAGACTATGGAATGTGTGTTTGAGAGTTAGATATTTGGACATGAATGGGGATATCAAACCTATTCAGATGTGGACCGCTATATGGAATAGCCGGTGTGAGAGGTCTCACTACCTCTATTTTGAAGAATACTTTGTGAAACATGTATATAAGTTGTTAAGCCACCCTTGTGATTATAATTTGTCACCAGAAATACAAAATTTTTTAAGGCCTAAAGACAAGTACGAGCATGGAAAGTTTAGTCACAATTGGGGTGATTGGTACTCCTATAGTGACTGCACAAAAATAAGGGTGTTTGGATTTGAAGGCCCCCTTTTCTTGTTTCTAAAAACTTGTCCGAATAGAATTGCTTACTTAGAAATTGTGAGGCAACTTGCTTATTCAGATTTCATGCATTTAAAAAGTTCCAATAAGCAGTCTTTCATGCCCAGAACCTTGTTCTTTGGAGACTTCACAGCTATGTCTGATAACGGGTATTAGTTAATTGATAAAAGATTGGAGTATTTTAGGTTACCTTCAGAAATACGAGAGAGAATTTTGACCCAAAAAATTTCATATGCACAGTCAAAGCCAAGAAAAAATTTAAAAAGTATCATCATGTATTGTTTATTGATGATGACCTGATTAGAAACCAGGATGAGCACACTGTAATTAAGAGAAGAAGTCTATACCACAAGATAATGCTGGCTAAGGCTTGGAGGGTAGACAAAAACCCCAGTTATGTAGGTGCTTTTATGAATGTTGATGATCCTATCAAAAAGTTGGATGCATTGACTAAAAATGCTTTAGAGTTTATTGAGAATGTTTCCCCTCATGTCTTTGAAAGAAAAGGAAGAATCATTAGAGAAACATAAGCTGAGGATGAAGTCCCCATTGCTCATTTGTATCCTCAGCAGACTCTTGGCATTTATTTTAATGTTGAAGAAGAAGAGGAGGGAGAGAATAAAGACTTGCAAGCATCCTGGCCCCTCATTGAAGAATATAAACCTCCTAAAGAAAGAGAAGAGGTTAAAATAAATACCTCAGATGAGTTGATAGAAGACGTGAGATATCTGGCCAGTAAAAAAATTATCACAGATGATGAATTCATTAAGACTTCAGAGTTCAAGTACTTTTTGTATGAATATAAAGGAAAAGAAGCAAGAGAAAAAATGAAAAATATTACTCCTGAGATCGAAGATGAAGTTCTGCAAGAACTTCAATCAAAAATTGATAAGGCTATAGAGGATATGACTCCTAAAAAGGGAAGGGAACTTGTTGGGACCTAAAATTTCATACCAATTTTTGCAAGATTTTAGGTTCCCATATGAAAAATTCAATTTCAACACTCATAGATACACCTGCACAATATGCTCAAATGGCCTACTTTGAAGCATTATAATTCGGAGCCAGTTTGTCTTCATACAAAATTATTACACAAACATGTTTGTCTGCCATATGTAAGTGAGCACTCCTGATTTCAGCTTCATACGATCAATTTTGACTAGGTTTTGAAGAACCAAGTTGGAGGGTTTTGATAAGGTTTGTTACTTGCACAATGTGAAATCAGCCCGAGAGGCCAACTTTGGAGGTGGATATCTAGCAGCTAAATGATGATCCTGACAAACTAATTAGTGTTCCATATTTTTCTCATGATAATGTACTTTCATGCCAGTTTATGGGACCCCAACATCTCGTTTGCTATTTTTTCAAAATCAAAAGCAAATGTAAAAAGTTCAGTTGCCATATCTGTGTTTCAAGAAAGTTGCAGAGAGGTCAACTTTGGCCCTTAACATTTCATGACAGAAGATGGATGGAGAAGAATCCTCTTACACATGCACTCATCAAGCCTAAATGAACTCAACTTTCCAGTTACAAGTTCCCAGGAAGAGATTTAATGGGTTTTTAAAATTGCAAGTGGTGAGTTCGAATCAGGTTTTGACAGGGGTAGTTTTCAAGGAGGTTAATTTGGAAGGTAATATCTAACAATCGGGTCGTGTTCATAAAAAAATAATTGATGTCTCAAATTCTTCCCATGTTAATGTGCTCACATGCCAATTCTCAAGGTCCCAGCACTTTGTTTGATATTTTTTCAAAAGCAAATCCAAATGGATTTTACACAGTTCTGTGACTGCATTCCCAGGCAGCTTCAGAAAGGTCAACTTTGACACCCGATATCTTATGAAGGAAGAGGAATGATGAAAAATCCTTTTGCACACATGTTCATGTGGCCTAAATGAACTAATCCCCAGGACGGCAGCTTCTCAATATCAGATTTGATATTTTTCCAAAGAGGCAAAATAATATGTTTCAGTTGAGTTTAAAACAAGTGCAAAACACGCTGAGTGAGCTACTTTGATTGCGAGCAGCTTTTAATCCCAATAACTTCATGCCAATCCGTCTGACAACCATACTCCCCTATCACAATTCAACATGTTGGTGTATTTTTGTGGCTCCGGGAAAAGTTTTGATTAGTTTTTCAGGCTAATTCCGAAGGCTAGTTGGCCTATTTTGATCACCATGCAAGGTGTGTGAAATGGAATTAAAAGAACTGGGAATACTTTTTATCCTTTTTCGTGATATAACAATTTGCTACAATGGACACAGTTTCAGCAAAAGTCTCACTGATGAACAAAAGCTATAAAAAAAATTTTCATCGGCAAGACATCATATAGGTCTCACCGATGGAAAACTCATCGGCAAGAGATATACCATCGGAGTGAAAATCTCAAGTCACACCGATCTAACAAGTCTTGCCGATGGAGTCCCGTGAGATGAAAGGTTTATTCAAAGGAGAATAAATATTTACAAAAGGTGCAAATAAATATCCTATTTTCATGGAAGGAGTTATAAGGTGAGAATTTATTCAAAATATTTTCTACTCAGAAGAAAAATACTTTTCTAGAGAAGTTCATCAAATAGGTAATTATTTTACCTAAATAATATTTTTATGTGAGAATGCATAAGATGGCCAGTAAAACCATAAGGAGTAATTATTTTCACACAAATGATTATTCTAGCCCAGTGAAGGTGAAAAAGCACACGAATAAATGAAAGCGTGAAGATTGTCAGCCAAAGATGGAAATAATTATTATTAAATTATCTTGCACGGGAATACAAAGCTTAGAAAGGTTGAAATTAATTTAATCAAACTAAAGATAGTTGATTAAATAAAGGGATGCATCAGAAAGGTTATAACCTTAACATATGAATGTGTAAAATGCTAAATAAAAATCAAGGCATAAAAATACATCGGCAGAAGAAAATGAATCGGAGTAAAAATTGTAAATCATACCGATTTGATGTGTCACACCGATGTTGTGGGCCCAAGTATTATGTAAATAAAGTAATGAGGTAAAACAATGGAAAAGGAGATATGGAAGCAAGGAGAAATATGTAGAATATTTTTGAAATAAAGATGGGAAATATTTTCACAAAGCCGTTAATTGAAGATTTTGTGTAAATGTGTATAATGGCCCATGAAAATATTTTCACTTAAAAAATGAGTTTATGCAAGACAATAAAAAATATTATTAAAGTCACTGCACCATGAAAATCTCATCGGCAAGACCAAGCAAATCGGAGAGAAATTTTTGAAACACACCGAGTTTATGCCTCATACCGATGGATGCCTCTTTGGGGAGAAATGTCATTTAATTAAAAGTGGTAAGTATTTTAAATGTGAGCTGCATGCCCGAGGTAAAATATTAAAATGCAATATGAAATAGTTTACCAAAGGGGTTATAAGGATGAAAGAAAATATTTTCCAACGAATTCACGAGATAGGTAATTACTTTACCTAAAAATATTTTGAGGAAGTATATGCAAAAGGTGAGAAAACATTTTCACCAAGAAATTCACAAGCGAAGTAATTATTTTACTGGAGAACATTTTATGCAAAATATTTCACCGAGGAAGTTGTAGGAGATAAGATATTTTCACTAAAGGATGTAAAATATTTTCACAAGGTTGTTAAAAACAAGATTTCATGAGCAGAAATTGTTTCTTACTCGAAGGGTAAAATATATTTTTCCAGTGGGAGAAAATATGCGCAAGAGGATATAACAAATAATCATAGTCATATTGGAAAATTATTTTCGTGAGAATACAAGTCCCAGGAAGATTAATTAAATAAAGAATCAAGATACATGAAAGTAAACCCTAACAAAGATGAAGAGAAATAATTGAATTTTAAAGGGCCGGAGGCTAATATTTTGCGTTAATAAAAATTGTTGTCCTTCACGGAAATGAAGAGACGCACAGGACGGTAAGTGAAGGGTCACAACCCTAAAATACACAGTATGTATAAAGGTGAAATCAAAGGAGGACAGAAGAAGATCATCAGTAGATTAGGATCAAGAGTAGATTAGGAAAAACATCAGTTAGATAACTGGATGGATTGACCAGTTGCCAAAATAAAATATTATGTTGTACAGTGTAAAATCTTTCAAAATTGTATAGTGGAGAAAATGCACAAATTAATGATTTAATATTGGTGTCTATTGTTTGTTGAGCTGAGCAATTATTTGGTTGTCTCCATACTGTTATTTCTTTGTTATTTGAACCTGAGTTTCCAAGTTGATATTTCAGTTTCATCGAAACACACTTGCTGTTTTCGTGTAATCAAATTAATTGGTTTCCATTACAGATATAAAATCCTTTTGATTGATTACAGTAACCTGGAGGTAGCATTTGGATAGGTAAGAACATCCCTATAATTGTCAAGATTGCCATACTGTCTCCAACTCGATATTGTCCTGTTATTCAAATTGAGCATCAACTCCATTTGTCAATACACATTTGCTGTCATTGTGTGATTCTTTTGATCGGTTCCTTCAAGCAAGGATTAAAAAATCCTTTCAATAAGTCACAGTAACCTGGTAAGATTCGAGTGGATCACTAAGTAGAGTCTGTTAGTCACATTCTTGCACGTTTATACAAGCTATAAACAAACACAAGTGCCAAACAATTAGGATTGTAACCAATAAGTAAATCATATATCATATACACCTTGACTCCATTAGCCCAATAGAAATAGGCACTGGTCATACCAATTCCATTGTAGGATTCCATAAAATCTCATTCAAACAATTACATCTCAGATCTTAGTATTAGGAGTAGGAGTAGTTTAGAAGCTTGTATCTATTACATTTTATGCCATTGTGATAGATTTACTAATGCAATCAAGTCATATAGTGTTAAGTCTGCTTTAATTACAAAGGTATACCCGCCTAGGTTTGCAGGACCTGAAGTGTAGGGAGCTAATAGCTCTGTCAATTGGTCCAAAAACGTTGCAAATCCAAACATAGAGTCTGGCATCCTCTTAGGGTTAGCAACCTGCATTTTTGGGAACCAACAGAACTACTCCAAGAAGCAGGAGTGATATTAGTTCCAGGATGGGATATGACTTCTGCAATTGTGTTTGATACTTTTAGAAAAAATTAGGATAAAAAGATGCAGCTTAGCATTGAGGCCCTTGATAAGATCAAATCTGGATCAGGGTATGATCCCAACAAGCAGATATTATTGATATGGTCACTGTATCCACCACATAAGAAGACACTAGTTATAAGCAACCCAAATGAAGTCTTTGGTCACCTGATGATTCAAAGGGCTGAAGATGCAGACCCTATTGAGACTGCCAACTTAAATGTGAATGTTGCAAAATTCACAAAGGCACATATTGAGCAGCTAGAAAGAAAGAATAATGACTATATGGCAGAAAATGCAAGGCTCAGGGAAGAAATTGCCACATACAAGGATAAATTGCCTTCATCTAGCAGTTATTCACCATACCTAGAGGCTGACAAGAGGGTTGTAGAAGCCATTGTAGATACCAATTATTGGAAGCTCAAAGCAGAGAAGTATCAAAAGAAAAGTGAACAATTTGAAACTGAATTAAAAGTTTGTAAATATAATATGGCTTCTGAATTGATTCGAACAAGGTTTGATAAAATGATGGAACACAGTGATAAAGTTTGGGATCTACACAAGAGAACACACCAAATGTATCAAGAACACAAAAGGCTGCACCTTAGGATGTTGGAAACAAAAGAGAGATTGAATGCTAAAGCCAGCATTGGAGAATAGGTGCTCAAGGAATGTAATGACCTGATTAGTGAACATGAAAAATTTAACAGTATATTAACAGAAGATTTGAATGACTTTGGTCCACATCATGATACAGCCCTTCCAAATTTTTTCAATGTCGAAGGTAATCTTTAAGATAGGGACATTTGGAAAAGCAAATTGAGTCAACTGTTGCAATCACTTCTTGAAAATATAAATAATGAGGAAAGGGTGACAGAGAACACCTATGTGTGTCTGGGGAAGATATTCACCTTGGAGTCAGCGATGAACAATTTAATTTGTACAGATACATGCGCTGATCATGATTACATTGATCATATTGTTAGAGTAAATTTGTTCATATCTAGGGCATTATAAGGAGGTGGATGCAATACAATTCTTTCATACAACAAGCAATGCAAACATGTCAATCTGTATCATGGAGATGAGGATGACCTTGCCAGAACTATGGGTCATGGGTCCCTCTACGATAATTAATGGAGCCCAGAACCTGACCGTTGCATATGCTTCTATTTCTTTTTCTATTTCCTAATTACGCAGTAGTTATTTGAAAAGCTGTAATTATGAAAGGATACAATGTTTTAGGCCTGAAGCTTGTTTGCATCCTATAAAATAGGATACCAAGGCCATTTTGAAAGGGACAATTTTCTCAATTATATACTTGCAATACAAAAAACAATATCCAAATATATATCTATCTATGTCAGTCTATATTTTCAAATATATCATGAACTTGTAAATTAAGGATAAGGAGTAGAGTTATTTGGTGAATCAAAATATCTTGTGTTCAATTGCTATGTGGAATTGTAATTTTATGGGCTGCATGGTTGTCTCCAAAATGGTTTCTTAGGTTGTTTAAATTAATATATCAAGGATATAATTAATTTATCACTGCACATTTGATGTTCTGTGTGATCTATTTAATTGGTTTCTATGAGAAGTCAATTTAATTCCTGCTACGTGGTCTGTGTTTATTGGTCTCTACCCAGGATTAAAATCCTTGTAACAAGTCATCTTGGTTGGTTTCCTTCCCATTAGAATTAAAATCCTTTTTTCTGGTCACAATAATTTAGGGAAACATCATTGGGATTTGATAATAAGAACCCCGCAACTTGACATCCTTGCACATCTATACAAGGTATAGATTCATATAAGTGCCTAAGCAATCTAAGTTTAACCAAAGATAAAGATCTATACACCATTAACTTTTGACTCTTTTGTCCAATAGATAAAGCATTGGTCATACTCATTTAATAATCTACATTCTTAAACTTCAAACATTAGGAATAATCATCAAACCTTACATCTACTTCACACCTAGTTGCCATCATGAAGGTCAATTAAGTCTGCACTAATCATTAAGGTATACCCACCTAGGTCTAGTAGAGCCTGAAGTGAAGGGGGTTTTAGCCGTATCTACCCCGTGTCGTTAGCCAAAAGCATCAAGAGAGCTTGGCAACCTCTTAGGGTTTAAAACCTACATTTTTGTGACCTAACACTAGGACCGGGGTGCTTGGACGCCTTGGACCTTTAGCCCACAAACTCTGGGGAGTACCAAATATAGTGGGCTTAGTCCAATCCTAAGTTGAATCAGTCGGGTTTATTTATCAGGATTGAAATTTCATCGTTTTAAGCTCAAGAAGGTGTTAAAATAGGTCCTGATTAACAAAGGCAACAAAATAGGTCCAACTAGGTGCTAAACTAAGTGTAAAATGCTAGTGTACACATTTTACGATGTTACATTCAGTTTCTATTGTCACCTAGAGATATCATGGGTTTATTGGTGTTTTTTCTTGTGTAGATTAGGTGTTATAGTCAAGAGTAGACTTCAAATTTTTAGCTTTCTATACTTTCCAAACCACAACATGACACACAAACATTCACACCTCATGCTGGAATCTTAACCAGTGAGCTCTAATCTCCTATCATAGGTTCCTCTTGATCTCCTATTTGCATTTCTATAGATTTCCAATTGAATTTGAAGTTCTATATCCAGTAAAATTTAATTTCTATCAATTAGCATAGTGTTTTAACTTGATTAGAAAATGTATTTTTGTCAAGAGTAAAACACATAGGTGCAACAAGTAAAAATATGCTCTTCAATCAAGATAACAATAGGTTAAAATCATTTAAGTGAGCTAATTGTTCCTAGTGTAGTCATTGAGATCATTTGGTAACGAAAATCATATTTTTCTTCACCAAACCAAATTTCATACACTACAGATACATAAGGTGAGAACCTAGTTTTAAATAAAAAATTAAAGAATTAAATTAGTGTCCACCATAGTATAGTGTCAATCATACTAGTGTGGTTGAGTTTTGGTATTGAAAGGTAAAAGTTGCATGATTAGAATAAATGTGAATTAGACTAAAAATTTAGATTTTGTGGTGTTAACCTTTGTTGTGGTATCAACCAACATAGTGTAGTGTTGTCCTTAGTGAATTTAACTTTGATCCTCTTATAGTTGGTGTGTGTTCCACTATTGACTAGTGTTGTGCTTTCATATTTCAAATCCAATACACATATGGAGAGAAACCAGGCCTAGACTTGTAGCTTTGGATAAGAGAATTTGTTGGGACTACAAGGGAGTCTACCTTAGTTAGATCCCCATTTGGTTTATTTCAATCCTAGATGTAGTCTAGAAATATTGGGTGTGTGCTGGCCCATGTGCAAGGTGTTTAGGTGAATAATGTTGGGATCATGTGATAGCTACTTTGTAAATCCTCATGTCTAGTGTATTTAATTTTATGTGTAGATTAAAATTTAAAGTATTTTCTCCTTATTACATGGAATGGGTGATCTTGGACACCCATATATGGTGGGGACAATAATATTAATTATTATTCTTCAATTATTTGGGATTATTATTGTAAGAAAACATAAAAAGAGGAAAAGAAAGATGAAAGGTCACTTTAGAATACCAAGAGTCATGCCTTGTAAATAGTTTCTTAATAGGGTAGTTGGGAGTTACAATTTGACTTTTCTAGCTTTGTAGTGGAGGTTACATACTTGGGAGTTATTTTCTCTTCTTGGAAGATGTTCTCCATGAATAGAGGGTCATGCGAATTTATACCCTAGTATTTTAGGACTTTGTTTGGGCCCATGATATTACCATTTGGAGGTTATCTAGGCCTCCTTAAGTCTATATATTAGATGCATGAGATAGAGGTAATGTATAAATTATTTGTAGGTAATGTATTGTAGTAGAGATTTATTCTTGATTAATACAAGCTCGATATCTCTTTAGTGGTTGAGTTTTTTCCCAAAAGGGTTTCTCCATGTGTATTCAATATCATATGTGTTTACTAATTTTAATTTTCTATTATAAGTGTTTATCCATGTTGTATTTCAGATTTGATGGTTAATCACATGTCTATCATTTTATGATAAGTAGATTTGTACACTTTATGTTATATTCTCATTGTAATTTCTCATTGATTTTCTTTACAAATAAATTATTGTACGGATTTCCTACAAGATTTCTACTAGTCCTTGAGTGTAGGTGAATGGAGGAAATAAGGGTTGTGGAACTTCCCAAGGATGTCAGGGGTTGTTTGGTATATAAATTTGAGGTTACAAATTTATGGAGTAGTCAAGGTGGTAGCAAAAGTAATGTAGGCCATGGAAGAAATTTAAAAATGGGATTGGAAATGAAAGAAGGGAAATAAAAGATTTAGGAAATGCTCACGATAGAGGAAAATAGATGAAAGGTAGAACAAAGAAGAAGATTCAAAACATTTCTATATAAATTTTTAGAAGTCTTGAGATGATGAGTAAAAGGTTGAAATGGCTTATTAAATAAGTTGACATGAATGCTAGCCATTCTATAAAGTAAAAATGTCACAAGGGTCAACTTTTGATTAGTTTAAAATGTTACATTATGTGTGGATGCTAGATAGGGTGCATCTTATGATTCACATATGCATGATCTAATTAGATATTTTCCATGTAGATGCACATTATTTACACCATGATTTGCATTGCATGCACACAAATTGTAGTTTAGAGAGCTAGGGTAAAGCAACTATAAAACCCCTTGATGCAAATTGTAGAACAAAGAGTGAATATAATACAATAAAAGAGTTCTACCTTTTCTGATGCTCATACTATCTATGTCATATCAAAAATTCTGTTATATTGTATTTTCTATGTTCATAGTTCTCATTTCACACACAACTTAATGAGGGTACTCAAACCCTTATTGGATTCAGGTGAGAATGCATGTGGAGATTATCACCTAATTTTTAGCCATGGTCTAAGCATGTGATTACCAAATGGTCAACATTTTGGTTCCATTATTGGGACCCTTCGTGGTTTGGCATGTCCTTGATCAACTATGCCATGGAAAATCATATGAGATGAGATCACAAATTGGTTCACTAGAAAAGTAGAGATCTTAACTAGCATTAAAATCCATCAATAGTGCAAGGAAGAGCTCTTTGGTGTTAAATTGTACAAGGAATTCTAGGTCAAGCTCCTAGAGCACATTTTTGACTAGCTCTTTGCATGGGCTTGCTAGTGACATTCTAAACTACTCATCAAGTCACTTGGACATCGAAGTTCTATAAGAAATCCAACATAAGTACCAATCCTTAATAGATTAACATTGATACTAATTTTTAAGAAATCATATTAATCTAACAAAAGAATATTTTCAAGATAAAATATAATCAAATAATTTTAGTAGAGAAATAAACACAACACAAGATATACCATGAGAAATGTTGGCAATATGTGTTGTCATTGATGTCAACACTTAAAGCAAGGTCAGCACTCAACTTGTGATGATGATACCCCAGTAAGATACATAGATGCAATGAGATACAGTGGTGATGCTGATGTTTAGGGTTAGTGATATTCAATGATGTCCCTGAGGTTCATAGTAGGTTGCTGATGCTCATGGTTGGATGTCATGCCTAGATTAATATCAAGACAAGGTGTATTGACCATGCTTGTGGTCAACAAAAGTAGTGAGATGCAGTAATGTTCATGGTTGGATGTCATGTCTTGATCAGTGTCAAGTTGTTGGTCTACAAAGATGATTTCATGATGAAATATTAAGATGGGAATTAGAAGAAAAAAGATGACCGCATGATGAAATATTAAGATGGGAATTATAAGGACAAAGATGACCTCATGATGAAATATTAAGATGGGAATTAGAAGCACAAAGATGAGTGATGAAATATTAAAATAGGAATTAGAAGCACTAAGATGAATGATGACACATTAAGCTATGCCAAGGATGAGAAGAAGTTATTGAGGACTTGCGTCATGTTTTATGATATCTTCTGTTGTTCCTAAGAATGTATGTGTTAATACAAAGAAGTTTTAGCCTCCAGATGTTCATGAAAGTTTTTGCTATAGAAAGACTTTCTGGTAAAATGCTTCACATTCCTCCACATTTGAAGATATGGTCATGTGGTTCAGAAGTTAAGTATGATGTAAAGGTGCTAAATCCAAAGTTTCAGGTCAATTGTCTCTCCGCAATGAAAGCTATGAGAGATAGAGTTCTGGTCTGTGCTCTAGCATAATTAAGTGATGATGAAGACTATTTGGAATGCTCCGTATTTCTCTGTGGCGATAGATATGGCTATACGGTTATGAGGATATGTTCAATACAATGTATGAGTGCATCCACATGAGTTTTAGGTGTTTTGGAGGTCCGCAAGATTAGTTTTCAATTGACAGTTATGATATAGATTGTTCTGGATGCCTAATTGTTCTCAGGACACATGCTGATAATGTATGCCAGCTTGTTGTGGCATGAAATGGTACATAGACTGATGGTAGATGGTCTTGATGATAATGTGTTGTCTCCAATTGCTCCACAATGTGTTTTTATACTCTCTTCGGGACTGATTGTGGTCCAGAATGATGATTTTGACAAAGTATGCCTCTGTCTAGATAACCAGAGAATGTTGAATGTATGCGCCACCATGTTGTTGCTATGTGGAGTTCAAGGAATGGAACTGGAGACATTGTATAGGTCCTATTGAATCATATAGAAGAAGAGAAAGCAATGTTCAATCACTCATGAGTATCATCAAGTTGAAATGACCGATGTGCTACAAGCTTCATGTGTTCTGACTTAAGGGTGACCCAATTCAAAATTGTGAAGTGTGTGGATGTTTTCCCTTGAAGAATGATGCTGTGAAGAATTTTTAGGACCAGAGTAAGCATGAATTGGGATCTGCAAAGCATTGGGTTCCTTCTAGAGTAACGTGTTGTTCATGATAGGGCTTGCTCTATGCATGTTTCATGTTGTAATCTCTAGACGACTTGTAAAATGTAATATTCTTGTTGTATTGGCTAACTTGTAACTAAAATCAATGTAATGTCATGTATATATTGTAAACCTAGTTGGTCTAGGTAAAGTATGATTGTGAAGATGAAAATATGAATGTGTAAAGAGCAGAGTATGAATATTACATGCATTATGATGTGCAATTGAAGGAGAAAGAGTAGAAGAGTTAGAGGCTGTCCTGATTCAACTTGAAGATACTTCTGTGACAGGAGGGAAGTGAAGAGTGTGCCTAACTGATCCAATCATCAAAAGAAAGTGTGAAGAGGAAGAATTGTAATGATCAAAGGTGTGAACTTCAATGTCAGTTTTTAGGCAGTAGAAGGACTATCATATTGTAATCTTTTATGAGTTTGTTCTCAATTCAGGGAGTAGTTGCTTCCTTGGGTTGTATCCCTAAAAGAAAGTTAGCAGGGAGTTGTAGCTTCCTTGGCAGCGACCCTAAAGAAAAGTATTCAGGGAGTAGTAGCTTCCTTGGGTTGTAGCCTGTCATGTCCCCTTTCCAAAAATAACATTTTCTATTTTTAGTAATTCCCTCCTATCTGAAAAATAGTAAGTCACTTTACATGGCAGCTTGGAGGGAAATTAATTATTTAATATTATGTTTGTTCCGATGCATTTTCAAATATTAAAGGACAAATAAATATTAAATAAAATGTATTTAGAGCTCAAATATTCCCTTTGGGCATTTAGATTTGAGAGAGAATATTTTATGGAGATTTGGGCAGATTTGTGAAGAGATTTGCCAAAAATAGGGACTGCACCTTTGACAAGTGGACAAAGGGCATTGTTTGAAGCATCCAATACACATATGGGAGTTGTAACTCCCATGATTCAGGAATGGGAGATATTGGATGCCCAAGATGGCCTCTCACATCATAAAATAATGTAACATTTCATTTTGGGAGGTTAATGACATTTTCTCTCTTTCTTGCAGAGCAGATGCTTGTGCAGCTTCAGTGGACAGGGAAACCATTGAAGACAGAGCTTGTGGCCAGTGGACATGAGTTTACAGAAACCTAAGGGTGGTGTTCTTGGGTTGATACAGGAATCTTATATCAGAGATTACATTTGTGTAGACAAGATTCAGTAGTGCAGTGTTCTTGTGTTATTGTAGGAGTTTGTAGTGATTTTGTAGTGTGTTTTAGGAGTTGTTTGTGTTGCTATTCGCATTTGCTATTGTGTTGGGGTTTGTATGTTGTATGTGCTACTGTACATCATCATATACATCACCATATTCCAGAAATACTAAGTTGTATGTCATTCTGAGGGTTTGGAGACATAATAGTGATTTATATATTGTGTATTTCAACATTTGGTGTAATGGGTTGTAGCTAAAATTGCATAATTTCTGTAGGAGTTTGCCGCTGGGTTATTTTCATATATCAGCCCTGTACCCATGTGTATACATCAGAAATTAATAATAAAAAAGGTTTGGAGTGTTGTTGTGACAATTTGGAATGTTTATTGTACAAACTAGTTACTAGATTTTAGATCTTGTGATGCATATTTGTGTTGTAAGTGCAAAAGTTATTTTCAGATTTTAGGTTTATATAAAAAATCAGATTTGGGGACATCTTAGTGGTATTAGAGCATGATATTGCCATCCTGTAGGGTTTCTTGATTCATGCTTTTGAGTGAAAGAGATCTCAGAGCTTGGAGAAGAGAGCAAAAAAAGTTAACAACTAATAGAGAAATTGAAGAAGTTCAAATAATGGTTGAGGATAGTGGTAAAGGTAAGGGAGAGGAAGTAGGTGAAAGATTTTTTGCCACTATGAATAGATTGGCTCTCATTGTTGAACAAATGTGGACATATCAGAGTAAGAAAAATGGAGAAGATGCTATAGGTGAAGGAAGCACTTCCAGAGGAAGAAAAGCAACAACTATGTCAAGGCAAAAAGAATCCATATTTCTACTTGAGAATGGAGGAGGAGAAGTTGCAACTGATGTTAACACAGAGGCCATCATTGTTGAGGAAACAACTAAGTGGTTTGAGGAGTATTCAAAGCAATCAAAAGCCTATAAAACAACCATTTCATTTAACAGATGTTTGGAGATCTTTGGTAAGGAACATAGGAGAAAGGAGCAAGATAGAGGAGAAATAGAACTTAAAAGTAAACTGAACAAACTTGCAGCACCTACTTTTGATGGCAGCAACAAAATCTCAGCTAGAGCATGGTTATAAAAATTACAAACATACCTCACCCTCAATCCTATGACAGAGAAACATGTTGTTCAGTTTTCAATTTTACATCTGGAAGGTAATGCTTATGAGTGGTGGTATAATGGGACCATTACTCAAGATCACAATCAGGTGAATACATTTGCAGATTTTGGCTAGAGGCTATTAGACTGCTTTGAACTTAGAGATGAAGATGAGTATTTCAAAGAACTTTCAAAGATTAAACAGAAGACTACGGTGAGTGAGTATGTGGACGAGTTTCAAAAAATTGCTGTTATGGTACCTGCCATATCAGAAAAAAGGATTGTTTACCTCTTATTGGAAGGACTTGAAGATCCTTCAAGAGGGCTTATCAAAGCCTTTTCACCTACCACACTCCAAGAAGCAATTAGAAGAAGCTTGCAACTTGAACCTACTTTTCCCAAGAAGAGCTTGGCACAACCATCTAAGGGATTCTTTTCATGACAACAAAAGAGTGGTTTCCAAAAGAAGACTTTCCCAGCCCCTGTAAAAAATATTGCATCACCTATGCAACCTGCGGCCCCTAAGAAGATAGACCTCAATGATAGGAAGGAGCTTAGGAGGAGGAACCTTTTCTTCCATTGCAAAATACCATGGGACCCTACCCATCGATGCCTTGGTAAGGGAAAGGTGCATTTCATTGAAGTATCTTCAGACCCTGAGTCTGAGGAGAATGAAGAATTTCATGACTCTATAGACCCCAGTTTCGAAGGAGTGGAAGTTGAAAACAACAAAGAGGGTTCCTTGGCAACCCTATCATAAGCCCCTAGATACCATCCATTCCGGGTTCGAGGAGTCCTAGTAGGACAAAGGATGACTGTGTTAATTGATAGTGGAGCTACCCACAATTTCATTGATGAAGGATATATGATGAAGAGGGGATTGAAAACTGAGGAGTTTGAAGGATTTAATGTCACAGTTGCTGATGGTTTTATAATGCCTTGTAAGAAAGTGATTCGTCAGCTCAACATTACAATGGGAGATTATAATCTAAGTGATGATTTGTATTGGTGAAACAGATGTGGTGTTGGGTGTGCAATGGCCGCACTCCATTGGAGGTTATTACCAAAACTACCAAACTATGGAATTCAAATTCCATTCAAATGGAAGAGAAATTGTTCTAAGAGGCCTTTTGAGTGGAGCACCAAGAGTAGTAACTACGAAGAAGATGGAAAGGACTTTCAGGTGAGGGCAAGTAGCTTAGGTTGCAACATGCTTGATACATCCTTCGAGTTCCCCACAAGAAAAAGGTAAATTTCATTTTGAGATTCAACAAATTTTGGATAAGCATAGTATTGTTTTCAATGATCCACCTCTAGGTTTACCTCCAGATAGAGGATTTCATCATGTGGTTGAGTTGGAACAGGGTGCAAAATCTGTTATTACAACTCCTTACAGACACTCATGAGGTTATAAGGAGGAGATAGAGAAGACTATTAGAGAGCTCCTGGATATGGTTTTCATCAGGCCTAGTTCTAGCCCATTTGCTTCATCAGTGGTGCTTGTGAAAAAGAAAGATGGCACTCTTAGGATGTGTATAGATTACAGAGCATTAAATAAGAAAACAATCAAGAATAGATACCCCATTCCAAGAATAGATGAACTCATAGATGAGTTACATGGAGCAGTTTATTTTTCAAAGATTGGCTTAAGGTCAGGATACCACCAGATTCACATGAGGGAGAAAGATATAGAAAAGACAGCTTTTAGGTGTCACTACGGGCACTTTGAGTTCTTAGTCATGCCCTTTGGCCTCAGCAATGCTTCAGCTATTTTCCAATCTTGCATGAACTAGGTATTCAGTAAGCAACTCTAAAAATTTGTGCTAGTCTTTTTTGATGATATTTTGATATACAACAAAACATGGAAAGAACATTTGGAGCACCTAGAAACAGTTTTGGGGATTTTAGAACAACAATCTTTCTATGCCAAAATGTTGAAATGTGAGTTTGGGCTGACTGAAATTTTATATCTGGGGTATGTCATAAGTGTTGAAGGAGTCAAGGTAGATCAACAAAAAATTCAAGCCATCCTAGATTGGCCACCACCTAGCAATCTCACACAGCTAAAGGGTTTTTTTGGACTATGTTGTTACTACAGAAGGTTTGTGAAAGGTTTTTCACAATTTGCTGTTCCATTAACTGATTTGACAAAGAAAGGAGCATTCATGTGGATAGAAGAAGCACAACAAACATTTGATAAGTTCAAAGAGGTAATGAGCTCTTTCCCTGTGCTTGCAATTCCAAATTTTTCTCTTCCATTCGTAGTAGAATGTGATGCATCAGGGGAGGGTGTAGGGGTTGTCCTCTCTTAGAATAAACATCCCATAGCTTTTGAGAGTAGAAAATTGAGCAATTTAGAAAGAGGATACTCTATTTATGATAAAGAAATGTTGGCAATAATGTATGCATTGGAAAAGTTTAGACAGTACCTAGTCTGTGGGAAATTTATAGTAAAGACAGATCATAATAGTCTCAAGTTCTTTATGGAGCAAAAGAACTTAAATGACCACCAACAAAACTGGGTAAGTAAATTGCAAGCATATGATTTTGAGATTGAATATATGAAAGGCAAAAATAAAGTAGTGGCAGATGTACTTTCTAGGAAGCCTACTTTATGCTCTTTGTCAACTATTTTAGCTGATTGGAAGATGTCTATCATTGCTGAGTATGCAAAAAACCCCTTTACTACTAACATCTTGGGTGAGTTGGTTGAGGATCATAGGTATGTGGTGATGGATGGGCTTATCTATTACAAAAATTGGATCTATTTGGTGCCTGGATCCAAGGTTAAAGAGAAGATCCTTAGGGCCTTTCATGATACACCACTTGAGGGTCATCAAGGATATTACAAGACTTATAGGCAGATCCGTGAGAGATTTTCTTGGAAAGGGTTGAAGGAGGATGTGCATAGCCACATTAAGGAGTGCATGGTATGTCAGCAGAATAAGAGTGAACAACTTTATCTTGCAGGGTTTCTACAACCACTACCCATACCTGAACAGAAATGGGAGAGCATCTCCATGGATTTCATTATAGGTTTACCCAAGGGGCAAGGTAAGGATTGTATTTATGTGGTGGTAGATAGATTGACAAAATATTCTCATTTCTTCCCTATTGCAGCTGAATTTAAAGCACCACAAGTAGCGAAATTGTTTTTTAGAGAAGTTTTCAAATTGCATGGGCTACCCAGAAACATAGTTAGTGACAGAGATAGCAGATTTCTTAGCTCTTTTTGGAAGGAGCCCTTTCACTTAACAGGTAGTAAACTTATGCCCAGCACAAGCTACCATCCACAAACTGATGGACAAACTAAAATAGTGAACAAGTGGATAGAGGGATATTTGAGAAATTATGTTTCAGATCAACAACATGCTTGGGTGAAATGGTTGCATCTAGGGGAATATTCTTACAACACTTCTTTTCATATGTCTATAGGTATGACTCCTTTTCGAGCTCTTTATGGGTATGATGCACTTTCCTTTGCTGATTTACTATTTTCAGATAGTCATGTACCAGCAACAAGTGATCTAATAAATCAAAGTCAGGAGATTTTGAGGTCACTTAAAGATAACTTATAGCATGCACAAAATCAGCAAAAAATTTATGCAGATAGGAAGAGGATAGAGAGAGTATTTGAGGTTGGGGACTTGGTCTTTGTGAGATTGCAGCCATATAAATAGAGTACATTGAAGAAGAATGGGGCTGAGAAACTCAAGCCCAAGTACTATGGTCCATACACAATCATCCGAAAGATCAGAGAAGTGGCCTATGAGTTGGAGCTTCATTCAGGTAGTAAAATTCATAATGTTTTCCATGTTTCATGTTTGAAGAAAGTGGTAGGACAACAAGTTGTTACTTCACATGATTTATCGCCATTGGATGATGAAGGGAAATTAATTTTGATTCCGGAAAGAGTGCTGGAAACAAGGGAGAAGAAACTTAGAAATAGGTGCATCACAAAATATTTGATCAAATGGAAGAACTTGCCAATTGAGGATGCATCATGGGAGGGACCTGAGATACTTGAGCATCCTAATCTCCATTGCTTGAGGACAAGAAAATTCTAGGAGGTAAGACTTGTCATGTCCCCTTTCCAAAAATAATATTTTCTATTTTTAGTAATTCCCTCCTATCCGAAAATAGTCACTTTACATGGTAGCTTGGAGGGAAATTAATTATTTAATATTATGTTTGTTCCGATGCATTTTCAGATATTAAAGGAGAAATAAATATTAAATAAAATGTATTTAGAGATCAAATATTCCCTTTGGGCATTTGGATTTGAGAGGGAATATTTTATGGAGATTTGGGCAGATTTGTGAAGAGATTTGCCAAAAATAGGGACTGCACCTTTGACAAGTGGACGAAGGGCATTGTTTGAAGCATCAAAGTGGCATATGGGAGTTGTAACTCCCAAGATTCAGGCATGGGAGATATTGGATGCCCAAGATGGCCTCTCACATCATAAAATAATGTAACATTTCATTTTGGGAGGTTAATGACATTTTCTCTCTTTCTTGCAAAGCAGATGCTTGTGCAGCTTCAGTGGACAGGGAAACCATTGAAGACAGAGCTTGTGGCCGGGGAACATGATTTTCTAGAAACCTAAGGGCGGTGTTCTTGGGTTGATACAGCAATCTTATCTCAAAGATTGCATTTGTGCAGACAAGATTCAGTAGTGCAGTGTTCTTGTGTTGTAGGAGTTTGTAGTGATTTTGTAGTGTTTTTTAGGAGTTGTTTGTGTTGCTATTTGCATTTGTTGTTGTGTTGGGGTTTGTATGTTGAATGTGCTTCTATACATCATCATCTACAATACCATATTCTATCAATACTAAGTTGTGTGTCATTCTGAGGGTTTGGAGACATAATAGTGATTTATATATTATGTATTTCAGCATTTGGTGTAATGGGTTGTAGCTGAAATTGCATAATTTCTATAGGAGTTTGCCACTGGGTTATTTTCATATATCAGACCTGTACCCATGTGTTTACATCAGAAATTCATAATAAAAAAGGTTTGGAGTGTTGTTGTGACAATTTGGAATGTTTATTGTGCAAACTAGTTACTAGATTTTGGATCTTGTGATGCATATTTGTGTTGTAAGTGCAAAAATTATTTTCAGATTTTGGGTTTATATAAAAAATCAGATTTGGGGACATCTCATAGCCCTCAAAAAAATTTATTATTTTGAGCTTCATATATTGTGAGTTAATTATCACCGTGGTTTTTCCCTTCTTGAGTTTTCCATGTATATTTGGTGTTATGTGTTGATGTGCATTGTGTTGATCTTTCATGTTTGTGTTAATGCTGTAATGCTTAAGTTTTAATCTTCTCTGGAGGATTTGATGTTTGTTTAGATACTAATTCACCCCCCCTCTCAGTATCCTGGTGTGTTCAACAATTGATATTAGAGCCAAGTTACTCAGAAGAAGCTGAACCGCTTGAGGAAGGTCTGAGATGGCTAATAATGGATCTCTCATGGTACCTATGTTTGATGGAACAAATTATTCCTTTTGGAAGCTAAGGATGGAAAAATATCTATCTTCTCTAGGGTATGGCATTTGGCAATCAATCAAGAAGGGTTACAGTGGTCCTACTAATGATCCTACAGATGCATATGAGATTATGTTGTAAGATAACAATGCCAAGGCAAAGAATGCTATCATGAGTGGGCTAGCTAATTTAGAACTTGTGAAGGTAATAGGTTGTACATCTGCTTAGGATGTCTGGAACAAACTTGAAAGTATTTATGAAGGAGATAGTGAAGTGAAGCAAGCCAAGATGTAAATTTTGAAGAGCAAATTTGAAACCCTGAGGATGACAGAAGATGAAGACATTGCTAGTTAGATGCTTCGGGTGGATGAAATAGTCAATGGCATTAGAGGTCTTGGTGGTGAAGTGAAAGAAGATGAGATTGTGAGGAAGGTTTTGAGAACTCTTCCTAAATCTTACAATTATAAGGTGTCTTCCATTGAGGAATCTCAGGTTTTGAATAAATACACAATAGATCAATTGTTTAGCTCTCTCATAGCTTTTGAAATGAGAGAATTTGACAAAGGTGCTCCAAAGAAGGAAGCATCATTCAAAGCAAGTAAGAAGACAGAGGATCAAGCAACTAATCAAGATGATGACCTGGATGAGGTAGAAGAAAACTTTGTAAGAAATTTGAAGAAAGGCACAGGCAAATAAAGAGGTAAGTTACCTTTTAAATATTTCAATTGTGGAAAAATCGATCATTTTCCTTCTAAATGTCCTTTCAAAGAATCAAGGGGTAGTAACAAGAGAGACAAGTTCAAAAGAATCTTGTATTCCATAGAGAGCAGTTGTTCTTTAGAAGATGAGGATCATGATAATTCAAATGATGAAACACTTTTCATGGCCTTGAATATTTGTAATAAAAAGAATGAGATAGAAAAATGTGAAGAGACTGATACCTTGTAAGTTGATCAAAACAATGATAGATCAATGGTGGTATGGACTGCCTTTCATGTAAGAGAAGAAGATAAGGCTTGGATAATTGATAGTGGTTTTTCTAATCATATGACTGGTGACAAGGAGAAGTTTATCAGCCTTGAGAAGTGGAATGGTGGAGCTGTTAAGTTTGGTGGTGATGAGTCAGCACAAATATGTGGAAAGGGTGCTATAACTATTGATGGGAAGAATAGGACTGAGGATGTTCTCTTTGTCAAAGGACTAAAGCATAATCTTCTTAGTGTCAATTAGATGTGTAGTAAAGGATATAATCTTACCTTTCATGCCAAAGGTTGTGAAATTAGGAAGGTAGGGTTCAGAAAACTTGTTGCAGAAGGCGTCAAGTCATATGGTGATATCTATCATCTGAAGGAGGTAAATGGAAGAACATGCTTATTGGATCAATCCAGTGAGTATTGGCTATGGCACAAGCGAATGGGACACAAAAACTTTGACAACATGGTAAAGATTAGCTCTATACATGTGGTGAGAGACATGCCCAAGGTAACCAAGCCTGTAAACACATTATGCAAGGAATGTCAAATGGGAAAGCAGAAAAAGACAATTTTAGGAGCAAGGAGTACTCTTCTTCAATGCCATTGGAGTTGATTCATACTAACCTATGTGGCCCTATAAGAGTAAAGAGTCAACAGGGTGAAATGTATTTCATGTTACTTATTGATGATTATTCTAGAATGACTTGGGTTACTTTCTTAAGAGAAAAATTAGACGCCTTTGATAAGTTTAAGGTTTTCAAAGATATGGTTGAGAATGAAATAGATACTAAGATCAAATGTTTAAGGTCTGATAGAGGAGGTTAGTTTACTTCAAATGAACTTGATAAGTTTTGTGAAGATCATGGTACTAGGAGACATCTGTCAGCTCCTAGGACCCCTCAACAAAATGGTGTAGTGGAAAGGGAGAATAGGATTGTGCAAGAGATGGCTAGGGCAATGTTGAAGGATGCAGACCTGTCTGACCTATATTAGAAGGAAGAATTTCACACTATTGTATATCTGACTAAAAAAGTACAGTTAAGGGTCAATAGCACTAAGACCCCTTATGAGCTATGGTATGGAAGACCTCCTACTATCAGATACTTCAAAATCTTTGGTAGCAAATGCTATATCAGAAGAGATGAAGAAGACCTAGGAAAGTTTGATTCAAGAAGTGATGAAGGGATCTTTCTTGGTTACTCAACCAGAAGCAAGACCTATAGATGCTACAACAAGAGAGTAGGAAAGATGATTGAAAGCATAAATGTTAAAGTAGATGAAGACTTGTATCAGATCTCACAAGAATTAGAGGACTTCAGATCTGATATCTTTTCATGTATTGAAGATGAAGTAGAAGAAGGGAAAGAAGAAAAGGAACAAGAACCAGAGCAGATACCCAAGACTCCAATAAAGTATGTTCAGAAGAGCCATTCAATAGACTAGATCATTGGGGACAAGAACAAAGGTGTGCTGACTAGGAGAAGTCTTGCAAAAGCATATGAGCAAGTAAACTTGTGTTTATTATCAAAGGTAGAATGCAAAATATTTGCTAATGCTAGCAAAGATGATGGATGGATAAAAGCAATGGAAGAAGAATTGGATTAGATTGAGAAGAATCTGACATGGGAATTGATTCCCAGACCAACCAATAAGAATGTTATAGGAACAAAGTGGGTGTTCCATAACAAGTTGAATGAAGATGGTGAAGTTGTGAGGAACAAAGTAAGATTGGTGTGTAAGGGTCATTCTCAAGTTGAAGGCATTGATTTTGAAGAGACATATGCTTCAGTAGCTAGGATGGAGGCAATGAGGATGTTTCTTGCCCTTTCTACTCACAAGATATTTATGGTTTATCAAATGGATGTCAAGTCAACATTTTTGAATGGTGATATAGAGGAATAAGTCTACATTGAGCAACTTGATGGTTTTTTAGATATCAAAAGATCCAGACATGGTGTGCAGACTCAAAAAGTCATTGTATGGTCTCAAGAAAGCACCTAGAGCTTGGTATGCTAGGTTGGATAAATACTTACTTTAGTAAGGCTTCAAGAAAGGAACTACAAATAGTAATATTTACATCAAGGAAGAAGGAGATATGATATTGATAGTTGCAGTATATGTTGATGACATCATATTTGGTGGAGATGATGATATGTGTAAGAGGTTTGTAGAGGAGATGCAAAAAGAGTTTGAGATGTCTATGATTGGTGAGATGTCTTTCTTCCTTAGACTTTAAATTGCTCAACTAGATGATGGCATCTTTATTTCTTAGGCTAAGTATGTTAGAGAGATGTTGAAGAAGTTTGGTATGGAGGATTGAAAACAAGTGAGTGCTCCCATGGTCACTGATTGTCACTTGAGCAAGGATGATGAGTCTTTGGAGGTTTATTAGACTTCCTATAGATCTATGATTGGAGGTGTTGACACTTGAAAAAACCAGTTCCCAACTTGCACCTTTTTTACCCCCAAAATCCATCTAAAATCCCACTTCATGCCTTTAATGTTGAACCTATTGATGATAACTGATTAGAGATATCTTTCATAGGTTTTCATGTGTTTGTCTTTTGAAATACAAGGGAAAACCCCCAAAAATGACTAAGTCCTAGCATCCTAAATCTTTCCCTTGTATTTTCTACCTTTGTCAGAGTTTTGGACTCCTTCCTTTCGGTGTGCCATCCCAAGGCTCAAATTTACTTAAGTGTTGAAAATTTGTCTAAGTGTTTTGGAGGTCGGAAGTCAGGCCTACGACTTTCCCTCTTCTTCAGGACAAGCACAAGGTGGAAGGGCCAAGGGCTGAAGTCCGCCAAGGTAATGAAAATATACTATGTATGAAGTGTGCGGTGAACCTCGGAAGTTGGCTCTTCTCCCTTACTTCGAGGAAGGTGAAACAGGGAAGGCCCGACGACCGATCCCTAACAGATGTTCTCTTCTTTGTGATGAAGGCAGATGACAGGGCTCCTCTCTTTCCTCATTCAGATTGTGAATGCGTAAGGTGGAAATCTCAGGGGCCGACACCTGACATTTTGTGTGTTGGAGGTCAGAGTTTGGGCTTCCTTCCTTCCATCTTCTTAATGGAAGATGAAAGGTGGAAGGCCCAATGGCCAACCCCTAATGGGTGTTAATTCTTTCTAGGGCAGGCAGATGACAGTCGGCAGGGTTTCTTTCTTTTTCCTTCTTTTCGGCAGGAAGAAGATGGAGGGCCCGAAAGCTGAAGTCTGATGGGGCCAAAATAGCACTACGTGTGTCAGAGGTTGGAGTTTGGGCTTCCTTCCTTCCACCTTCTTCATAAGAAGACAGAAGGAGGAAGGCCCAATGGCTAACCCCTAACAAGTGTTCCTTTTATGCAAGGTGGAAGGTGGACGTCGGGGCTTCCTTGTTCTCCCTTCTGGAAGGCGTATGGTGAAATGGTGAAGTCCTGAGGCTCGACCCCTGACAACTTCATATCTATACATAGGTAGGATAAGGGCTTCCCTCCTTCCTCTTCCAGATGTTGTAAGTTGTAAGGCAGAAGGCTCGGGCTCTGAAGTCTGATTTGTCAGAGCCTGACTTCCTAGCCTTCCTCGCTCTTCAAACACACTGACAACTTCTCGGTTTGTCGAAAATGCTAAGTGGGTGGATGACAACATCATTTTTAATGTGGTTGGTGGAGTTGGTGAGGTTTTCCCTCCCATTTCTCCCTTAGATTGGATTGACTCATGCTATAAATAGAAGATCAAAGCTCTTTTCAAGGGGTTGGTTGCTAAACCCTATTGAAGATCAAAGTTAATGATTTGAACCAATTGAAGATCAAAGTTAAATGATTTGAATACAGTGGTGATGCTGATGTTTAGGGTTGTTGATATTTAGTGATGTTCCTGAGGTTCATAGTGGGTTGTTGATGTTCATGGTTGGATGTCATACTCAGATTAATGCCAAGACAAGGTGTATTGAGCATGATTGTGGTTAGCAAAAGTAATGAGATGCAGTAATGTCCATGGTTGGATGTCATGTCTTGATCAGTGTCAGGTCAAGTTGTTGGTCTACAAAGATGATTTCATGATGAAATATTAAGATGGGTGATGAGGTAAAAATAACTTCATTTTTATCATTAACCTCATGACCCTTTCTGTGCCACTAAACTACCTTGAACCATGCCAATTTATTAGTCTTATATGCAATAATTGTTTATTTTGAAAGAATGTTGTACAAATCTTTGTTCTTGAATTAACTAGATTTCATCACTAATGTTGACATGATTTTTTGAAAATATCTGTGTGTTTGCTACAAGTTTTTGAGTATGATGAAGTGGGAGGAATAGACATGATGCGAACTGGAGTCAACATCGCCAGAAGACTAGGGCACCAAAATTTTAGGAGACACATGATTAAAGATTTCAGTCTTTCACTACCATCTGACCACTTAGCAGTTATCCATCTTTTTGTTATTTTAAACACTTAAGGCTCAACTCAGAGTTTCTGTTATATTGTGTTTAACAGATAACTAGTTCAATTATTTTCTGTTTTATCTTGTTTAAGACTTTTTCGGTGGCATTGATGAGCCGCCCTAGTATCTAGGATTTTGGTAGTGATATAGATTATCTTGTTATTTTCTTAAGATGATTTTTATCCTATGAATGAATATAATCAGATTTTGCTCTGCGTCGATATAGTGTTATTGAGTAATGTGTATGCAAACTAGAATTTAAGCTGTTAATGATGAATGTGACTTGAATCAATAAAAGATTTCTGGAGAGTTGGCCACTCGAAGGAAATAGAGGTAGATAAGTATTTTGATGTTTTGTGAATGTGTTGTTTATGTTCTGTTCTATGATTGTTTTGTTTTGAACTATTATAACTTTCTATTTCATGGTGATATGGTAGAATGATGTTAATTTTAACCTGTAAGGTATTGTGTTCAGTTGTTTTCAACATAATGAAATCTTCAGTTATAATTTCTAGAGTTTTGTGTGTTGTCTTGTAATTTCTAGAGTTCTGGAGCCTCTTTTTATAAAGAGGAACTCTAGAGCTTCTGCTTAGTTCAGGAGTTCAATATTAATCGATAGTGTAAATTTGGATTTGAAAGGTTTCCTACTTTCTTAGATTAGAATGTTCCCTTCAAATTCATAGTTTAAAGTTCATGTGCTTTGTAGATTAAGTTCATATGCTTTATAGGTTAAGTTCAAGTGCTTTGTAGACTAAGTTTTTATGCTTTATAGTTTAAGTATATGTTGTCAAATCTTTCCTAAAAATCCAAAAATCATTGCTAAGTTGAGATGTCCAAACCAATCTCCTATTGCATACAACCTTGGACACAACCCGGTTGACAAAACTGATACATTTTCAACTAAAGTGTTAAGTCTTAACGATAACCTGTCACTTTTTGGCACCATTGCCATGGACCCTTTATAGTGTTATTATAAGAACATTTGAATACATCTTGTTAGTTAGAACCACAAAATAATCATCAAACTTCTTTTTTTGCATGGTTAGGAAATGAGGTCCACACAGAAGATTCATAGCAAAACCCCCCCAAATAGTAGTCCCAACCGAATCAAGAGAGGTAGAAGTTGTTAGGAACCCGTGTTTAACCCTTCTCTTTACTTTGTTAGTATATTACTTTTGGACGCATATGCTTTGTAAGTCGTCCTGTGAGTATATTGTATTATCCCACATTAATGGGAAGTAATAGTTGTTTAGATTAGACTTAGTATATAAGTACGTGTTGAGGCCAAGAAAGGCATCCACGAATTTATTGTATTGAGCTTGCTCAAAGGAGGTTGCCCCTTTGAAGTGGCCTACGATCAATAAATTCCTTCTATGTTTCTACTATTTCTATTATTTCGTGCATTTTTTATTATATTGTTGTAGGAGTTTCCTCTCATCTGGTATCAGAGCGCTTTCTTGGGCTCGCTGAGTGGAATTTCTACGAATTTGTTTTTCCATAGTGGCCTCCAGGCATTGTGATTATTGCAGTAGTTCTTTCTTTTGTGTATCTGTATTGTTCATTTCAATTGCAGGTTTGGATCAGGGAATATCCCTATCCACGTAACTATGGGAAGTGCCTAGGCATATAGCCCTTAAACTCATTGTGAGGAGTACCACAAGAACCCTGAAGTAGCTGGCCCGTTGAGAGGACGTGCTAGCAAAAAGGGCAACGACCCCTACCTGATTGACTAGTTCCCATTCATGAGGTAAACCAAGAGCTGTCATTTGTGGCAAAGTGGTTATCAGTTTTACTTGAGCCGTGGAGTGAGGGGTACTACCTCAATACGCAAGTCGTTAGATAGCATTGGTGGTCGAGTGACTCCCCTGAACCTTTAGGAAGCTGAACATCCTTGGGGCCCATATCTATTGACAACTGACAAATACCAGATTAAATCTGTCCAAAGCAGTTGGAAGATTGTTTTTTGCCATATATTCCTTGCTTTAGGTCTGTTTCCCCTCAAAATTCATTGGAACCCCTAGAATTTCATTGTACATATTTCTTTCCTTGAGGACCCTATCCCAAATTCCACTTATCAAAGCTAGAAATCCCACATTTGTCTATTTTTAGGGTTTGCCATAACTTCTTTGATTCTCACCCAATCACCTTCAAATTTTACCATTGTGTTCATCTTTGTCCCTCTTGGACAAATTTTCCCATTCCCTCACCTCACTTCTGAAATCCCCATTTTCTGCTTCCGTTTCCCTCAGAAAGTCTCTAAAACCTAGTCAAACCCCAAGTACCCATCAAAGTTTTTCCCAAGTCCAAATTTTCCTTTAGTAAAAAAGTTTTTGTTTTTGTTTTTCTACCAATTCCCCCCCAAAAAAACTCCTGGTTATGGTTGTCACCCAGATAGGAGAAAATAACATGGAGGATGAACTTGTAGCCCTCAAGACCAAAATCCAACATCTGGATGAAAATATTCTCGGCCTCAATCTTCAGCATTAACCATGAACAATAGATGGTATCCAGAGTCTTCTTCAAACACTGGGTCTCTTCTTCTAGCAATTTTCATGGGCCGAAGCTTGATTTTCCTCGCTTCAATGGTGATGATCCGACTGGTTGGATATATCAGGCAGAACAATATTTCATTCTGCATAATACTTTTGATGTCAACAAAGTCCCATTTGCATCCTTTCATTTGGACCATGAAGCCCTTCAATGGTTTCGTTGTTACATTAAGGCTCATGAAGAGCCAAAATGGACAAATTTTTGCAAAGTCATTTTGCAATGATTTTGCCCTAGTGCTTTTGATGACTTCAGAGGAGCACTCACTAAACTTTGCCAAATAGGCACTATGAGAGAATACCAGACAGAATTTGAAAAACTAGCAAATCACACAGAGGGATTGTCTGATGATTTCTTCAGGAGTTATTTTGTCAGCAGTCTGAAGGATGCAATTCAATCTGACGTTAAAATGTTCTATCCCAACACAATGATGGAAGCCCTAGGGTTGGCTATGTTGGCAGAGGACAAGATCACAACTCAACAATGATCCAAATCCAATTTTGTTCCATTCAGAAATATGGTTTCCCAAAGATCTCAAATCATGCCAGCTCCTATCAAGCATTTGACTAAAGTAGAGATGCAGGCACGTAGGGAAAAAGGGCTTTGTTATAATTGTGATGAGAAATTCACTCAGGGACATCAATGTGTTGAGCAAAAGCTCTATCTCTTTGATGTGGATTCTCTTCCTGAAACTAAAGTTTATGCGAATGCTCTGGATATAGTAGATGATCAGATCAAAACTCAACAACCGCTTATTGACCCTACTTCTCAGGAAGACCACCCAGATATCTCTCTCCATGCTTTAGCAGAAGTCACCACCCCACAAACCATGCGGGTCAAGGGTTACTTCAAGAAGCTCCATCTTACAATACTCATTGATTCTGGTAGCACTCATAACTTCATTGACCATCGGATCGCCAAACATGCTGATTGTTTTGTCCATCCTTACTCTAGCTTTGAAGTCATGATTGCCAATGAGGGCACATTACCTTGCAAAGGGAAGTGTTGCAATGTGTGTATCTCGAATGGAGATTATAGCTTGCACTCCGACATGTTTGCCTTGCCCTTAGGTGGATGTGATGTGGTTTTGGGCGCCCAATGGTTATGCACACTTGGACCCATTTATGGAATTTGCTAAACTTTGGATGCAGTTTTCAGATAATGGGCAAAAACAGACATTGAAGGGCTTACAACCGGGTTCTCTCAGCATCATAAGTTCACATTGCATGGAAAAGCTTCTTAAGAAGAATTCACATGGTGTCATCGCTCAGCTCCATTCAATTCAGATGCAACCATCAATGGTCTCCACTACTCCTTCGGATCTACAACAAATTTTGGATAGGTATGCATGTGTCTTTGCCGAACCAGTGGGATTACCACCTTCACGACCAGAGGACCACCATATTCAGCTCCTTCCTGGAAGCGTTCCTCCCAACATCAGGCCCTACCGCTACCTATTTCACCAAAATATAGAGATTGAGATGCTCATTTGAGACCTACTAAAGCAAGGTATTATTCGCCCTAGTACCAGTTCCTTTTCTTCACTAGTTCTTCTTGTTTAGAAAAAAGATGGGTCATGGTGCCTCTGCATTGACTTCCGAGCACTTAATCACATCACAATCAAGGATAAGTTTTTGATTCCTGTTGTTGATGAGCTTCATGGTACTCATTTTTCTCCAAGTTGGATCTTCATTCTGGGTATCACCAAATTCAAGTTCATGATGATGATATCCCTAAAACAACTATTTGCACGCATGATGGCCACTATGAGTTTTTGGTCATGCCCTTTGGCCCAACTAATTCTCCTTCAACATTCTAGGCATTGATGAATAAAATATTCTGGCCCTACCTACAGAAATTCATTCTGGTCTTCTTTGATGATATCCTCATCTATAGTAAAACATGGGCTAAGCATCTCCAACATTTGGATCTTGTACTGCAACTTCTCTATAATCATCATCTCTATGCAAAATAGTCTAAATGTGTTTTTGGCCAGGAAGAAGTGGAATATCTTGGGCATATTGTTTCCGTTCAAGGGGTTCGAGTGGCTCGTACAAAATAGATGCCATGAAAAATTGGCCGCATCCTTAGACAGTCAAGAGCCTCCGTAGGTTTTTGGGACTGACTGGCTACTATTGCAAGTTTGTCAAGGATTATGGGAAGATTGCAGCTCCATTAACAACTACGTTGAAAAAGGATGCTTTTACATGGACACATGCTGCTGAGTGTGCATTTGAAAAACTAAAACAAGCTATGTGTACTATGCCTGTTCTAGCTATGCCAGATTTTTCCAAGACCTTCACTATTGAGAGTGATGCTTGCGGCAATGGACTTGGTGCTGTTCTCCTTCAAGATGAACATCCCATTGCATTCACCAGAAAATCCCTTTCCGGTAAGAATTTAGTACTCTCTACATATGAGAAGGAAATGATGGCTATTTTGGATGTAGTACAGAAGTGGCAGCCATACCTACTAGGGAATCATTTCTACATCAAGACTAATCACCAGAGTCTAAAATATTTCCTGGAGCAATGGGTCTCCTCCCCAGCACAACAAAAATGGGTTAGCAAACTCATGGGTTATGACTATGAGATCACTTACAAGAAGGGTAAGGACAATGTTGTGGCAGATGCTCTTTCTCACACATTTAATGACCAAGCTTCTCTTTTAGCTATTTATATGCCTATTCCAAATTGGTTGGAATCTATCTAGCAAGCCTATTTCAATGACTTCATTATCTCAAATTATTCAACAGTTGGCCAATAACCCTTCTGATGTATTGCATTACTCTTGGGATGGTGCTTCTTTGAGATACAAGGGTCATCTTGTGCTTCCCGAGAGCACAGATCTTCAGCAAGCTATCTTCTATGAACTCCATGCTTCTCCATCGGTAGGACACTCCAGGTTCCTCAAAACGTATGAGCGGGCACGACATAACTTCTTTTGGAATGGAATGAAAAGGGAAATTCAACATATGGTAGCTGAATGTGATACCTGCGAACACAACAAGGGTGAAATGACACTCCTTCCTAGATTGCTCGAACCCTTGCCCATCCTTACACGGATTTGGATAGATATTTCTATGGATTTCATTGAGGCGCTTCCTAAATCTGGAGGGAAGACAGTGATCTTAGTTGTGGTTGACCGCCTCTCCAAATATAGTCATTTTTGTGCCCTCAACCATCCTTATACCGTCTCCTCAGTTGCACAAATTTTCATGGACTAGATCTTCCGTCTTCATGGCATCCCTTCTTCCATTGTCTCAGATCATGATGTAACTTTCACCAATCATTTTTGAACAAAACTATTTCGACACACTGGCACCAAACTGAAGATGAGTTTGGGGTATCACCCACAAACAGATAGTCAGACTAAAATTATCAACAAATGTTTGGAAACTTATCTTCGTTGCTTCACCTCAGAACAACAACATCAGTGGGTAAAGTGGCTCCCTCTCGCTAAATGGTGGTACAATACCTCCTACCACACTGCATCTAAAATGACCCCATATGAAGCAATCTATGGTCAAGCACCACCAGTGCTCCTTCCATAGACCCCTAGCAGTTCACTAGTTTAGGCAGTTGACATGGTTCTCTGAACCCAAGATCAGATTCTTCTCATCTTGTAGGACAATCTTCACTTGGCAAGAAATCAAATGAAACAACAAGCCGATCAACACCATTCTGAGTGCACTTTTCAAGTAGGTGATATGGTTTTTCTTCATCTACAACCATACAAGCAATCATCCCTGAAACTCAAAGGGTGTCATAAGCTGGCTCCAAAGTTCTATGGGCCATATAAGGTTATTCAGAAGATTGGGTTAGTTGCTTATAGATTGGAGCTTCCTCCTTCTTCCCGCATTCATCTAGTATTTCATGTCTCTTGTCTAAAGAAAGTTCTTCGTACCAACATCAGAGCACAAACTATTTTACCAGAATTGGATAATGAAGGATCCATCATTTTGGAGCCGAAGGCAATCCTCAACAGGTGCACTCGTCAGCTTCACTCTCGATCCATCATAGAGGTATTAATTTAGTGGCATGGTATGCAACCAGAAGATGCTACATGGGAACCAATCCTTCAGGTTCAATAGCAATTTCCACATCTTATGCTTTGAGGACAAAGCTTTTCTAGGAGCGAGGGGATGTTAGGAACCCGTGTTTAACCCTTCTCTTTACTTTGTTAGTATATTCCTTTTGGATGCATATTCTTTGTAAGTCATCTTGTGAGTATATTGTATTATCCCACATTCATGGGAAGTAATAGTTGTGTAGATTAGACTTAGTATATAAGTACATGTTGAGGCCAAGGAAGGCATCCACAAATTTATTGTATTGAGCTTGCTCAAAGGAGGTTTCCCCCTTAAAGTGGCCTACGATCAATAAATTCCTTTTGTGTTTCTACTATTTCTGTTATTTCATGCATTTTTCATTATATTGTTGCAGGAGGTTCCTCTCAGAAGTCTTAGTTGAAGAACTTTTTCTCTACAAACTGATCGATAAGGATCAACCTGAGACTTCCTAACATACCTCAAATACTCAACCACCACAACAAACACTTAGGGAAGAAGACATTCCTTTCAATATAATGAATGATAATGAAAATGACCCTTTCAATCACCATAATGAAAGGAGACATGGAAACAATCGAGATGATGATAACCCTAATCCTAGGAGAGTAGCCTGAACATTTACCTATCCTATTGCTCTTAATCTAGAGGAAGACTCACCAATGAAAAACATTTCACCTTTTATCCTACCAACCTTTAGAGGTTTGTCTTCTGAGAACCCAAACCAATTCCTTTTTGAATTTAAAGTTCTATGTTAGACATATGACTACAAAACAGATAACCAGAAATTGAAACTATTTCCCTCTACCTTGAGAGGCTCTACAATGAGATGGTTCATGGGGTTGGTTTAAGGGTCAATAACCTCTTGGGATGATATGAAAACTATCTTTTTGGACAAATATCAAAGCTATTGTAGGGTCAGTGATAGGAAGGAAGAACTATTCAAATTGAGGCAAAAAGAGGATGAAAACCTAGAAGACTTCTTGGATAGGTTCATCTTTCTAGTAAAACGATGCAGAGAAGAGACAATGAGCCTAGAAATCCTGAAGACCATATTCCTCAAGGGTCTTGATGAGGATGCCCAAAGAAGCTTTGACTTGATGGGGAAAGGAGACGTGTCCCAACTTGACCTGGGAGACATCTCTGAGTTCTGTAGAAATTTCTCTTGAACTCATGGAGGAATCCATTAGTCTAGCCTATTGAGAGGATCAAATGAAATTGGCAAATTATGAGAGGAAATAGTAAATCTAAAAATGGATATCCTTGTTTAGTTGAACACCACCTTGGATGGAATACAGGGCAAGACATGTAATCTCAAAACCTTATCGATCTACTATCCTAGATGTTGAAATAAACATCTGCTAAGGGAATGTCCTCTAGATAAAGTTGACAATTGTCAGATTTGTGAGAAAAATCATGCCACCGACCAGTGTGAGAAACTCAATGCAATTAAAAACTCAAAGAAGAGGTCATCTCACACAAAGAAAGAAGTCAATTATATGGTCAAAACTCAAACTCATCTTGGCACCCTCAAAATAACTGGAATAACAACCAATGGGCGGCGCCCTGGCCTCTAGCACCGCCAAATTGGGGACCTTATCCTTGGGGACCCCCAGAGTGGATAAACCAGTCTTAGACAAATCCTCAATGGACAAATCAAACTCAACAATAGTGGTACCCTCAAAATCCTGCACCATAATTGAATCAACCTTCAAACCAATTCTATCATGGTCAATGGCAAATGCCAAACCCACAACAAAATCTCCTGCCAGCTCCCCAAAATACTCAACAAAACGAGTAGGTCAATCGACCCCAACTGTCAGCACAGCCTATTGCTAATCCAAAGAATAACCATCAAACTGTACCAATGAACTCCATTGAGCAGGAGAACATGGCTGGGGTTAATGCTATTCATTGTGGGAACTTACAGTTGAGGTCAGGAAAAATGCTACAATAACCTACCATTGTTGAAATCAGGGAAGACCAAAATGAGACACCCACTGAAGGTGTTGGTTCCCAAATTTGCACACATTAAACTCTAAAGATTTGCCACTTATTATGCTCAAGTTCAATGGAAGACTTGGCCAACAGAGTGGGAGATTTCTTTTCACCTATCTACCCTACACTTTAGCTTCTGCCGCACCTAGGGGGTATTCCCTTATTATGCTATAGATTTGTCTTTCACTATATCAGGCAGAATGTTCCCGTATATGCACTAAGATATGTAAGATTAACCCTGGACTGACAATATTCTTGGATTATCCTCACTATTTAGACCTGAGAACATGCAACACCTAAACTAAAACAAAAAATCAAATAAAATGGTTCAAATGATTCGTCTTTAAAATTCATAGGCTTCCTAGACCTTTGGACAAATATGCTCCAAATCGGTGCTTTATCAGGGCAACAGAGTCAAACCCTGCAGTGTAAATGCTTCCTTATGACACAAAAACTCTATATCTAGAGGACTCATAATGATAATATTACTGCCTTACAGTAATATGTCCAAGAAAGAGTATTATCTATGATTCTACTTCACTGATCCCTTGACACAATACACTTTTCCCTATATCTGATCCAGAGCAATTTAATCTATTCCTTGAATAGATGCAATAAACCAGATATACAATATAGCAAATGTATACTGATGAATTCAGAGACCCTTAGCAACTGCATTCAAAAGAAAAGTACTCATATCTAAGGAGACAACCACAAATAACACACACATTTAGTGTTTCTCATATAACTTAATGTGGAAAGAAACAATGTCATTCCAAAATTTATTCATCTACAAAGTAAAATATGTCTCTGCAATCCAAAGTCCAGTCAACTCCTCTTGCAGAAAGCAATTTCCCAAAAATATGGATATCTCATATCCAAAGCCCAGAATCCCCTTACTACAACTATTTCCAGCGCTATATAAAAAAAACAAATTATGTCAGCCATGACTTCCTGCTACAAAGTTTTTAATTGCATTTATTTAATATTTGCAGTTTGGGAATTTGGATTTCTGATTTTGATTGGCTCCTACTGGTAATACATTTTTTTATAGCTAATATGGTCCGTTGAGTTGAATTGAGATTAACATTGCCTTTGAAATTTGTTTTCTTCTTTGCCATGTCCACCTCTTATTTTGTAGTTGCTAGTGCATAAGGCATAGTGCCTTTATTTTTTGTCACAAAGTGCTGAGGTGGACCATTTAAGTCATCGATGTTTTAAACTTTGCCTTCAAACCTTTGTTTATCGCACTGTCGTAGTCACATATTAGAGGGCCCCTCATCCTTCCGTGATGTTGTGATATGAGGTGGTGCAGAGGCACCTAGTAAAACTATGTAAAGAGGGGTAAATGTCAGTTTTAGGTGTTTTGGAGTCTTGTGTGAAGTAATAAGGTCTATTTAGATCATGTTGCAATGTAAATAATTTGATAAGGTTAGCTTGATGTCATCTTTAGGTGTTTGGCTACAAAAGTGGCTTTGCATATTCATAGTTTGGGATAAGTTGGAAGGTGAACAGTCATATTTTTGATTTTTTTGGTGGAAACCATTGGGATCTAAGGGAAACATGTTTAAAATGCCTTAAAACCTTCGAGGCAGGGTGTTAAAAGGCGGGAAAAGATCAAAACAATACTATTTTACCCTGTTTTCTAATCATTTCTATGTTTTTATACTGTTCCTGCGACTGTATGGCCATGTACGACCTAGTCATAATCTGCAACTCATTTGAATAAATGGTATACCAAGTCTACTTTCAATTGCAGGTGGTTTGATGTGATTTCATCATGCTAGAAGGATTTTATGGACATTTGATTGGAAACAACTGGTAAAAGTAGGGTTTAGGGTTTTGTGTGAACAAAGTGGATTTGTGAGCATTTCCATCGATGAAATCTTCTAAAAACTAGTAGAATGGAAGCATGAAATGTTATTTCAATGACTTTGTTGATCTTACGAGCAGGGTATCAAGTAGAAGTGGATTTTGATCAAAACCTAGTCTGAATTTCCTATATTTTAGGCTTTTGTAAGGGTTTAGACTTGAAAACTTGAAACTTAGTGCACTGGTGAGTGATCCTGATAATGAAACTTGCATATTCAGACCATTTGTGATGTATTGAAATCCCTCAAGTAGATTTTGGAATTTTGGAGGTTGAAATCCACATAGTTGCTTTGGAAAAGTGGCCTAATTTAGCCTAGGAGCAGTAATACCAATGAATTGATGAGTGGTTTGATCTGAAATAACCATATCCCAATTCTTGATATGTTGGATAAAGGTATAAAGGGTACTCAGAAAGGTGTTTGAGGTGTGGGTTAGAGGTCTTATTTGAAAGATATGTTGAAAAAACCTAATTAGGAGGGCTACAAGGCATAAGGAGGGCTAGTGAAGGATATCAATCACTATAGAGTCTTGAAACTTGTAGATTGGTTCCTTGGAGAGTAGAAGATCATATTACCTTGCTCTACATCATAGTGGTATTAGAGCTTACATTCTGATTAGAAAGTTGGAAAAGAGGTTGAAGTTTGAAGAAGCAAGATGCCTCCTAAGAGCAATCCAACGGCCATAGAGGTCAAAGAATTGAAAGAGCAACATGCTAAGGAAATGAGAAGGGTAAAGGAATCCCGAGAGGCTATCCTAGACAGACTTGCAGCTTTAGAATCTAACTAAAGAAGAGGAATGGTTGGTGGTGACCTAAGTGACCAAGAGGAAGAGGAGGGTGATAGTGAGAACCCTCAAGTAGGAGTCCAAGATGAAGAAGAAATGGACCCTAATGAAGCAAGACTACTCAAGATGCTAAAGGCTGCTAGGGGAGAAAGTAGTCCTAAATTGAAAGTGGAAGTGCCCATGTATGGTGGGAGGATGGATAGTGAAGAAGTGTTGGGTTGGATAGATGCTCTTGACAATTTCTTTGAATTTGAGGAGGTGGAAGATGATAAGAAGGTGAGGTATGCAAAAGCCAAGTTGAAAGGTGCTACCCTAACATGGTGGAACTATGTTCAAGAGGAGAGAGAAAAGAAGGGCAAAGCAAAGATAAATTCATGGGATAGAATGGTAGCTAAGGTGAAAGGACAATTTCTACCTGCAGATTATGAAATTCAAACCTTTAAGAAATTGCAAAGTCTAAAACAAAAGGAGTTGGATATTATGGCATACACTGAGGAGTTCCATAAATTCAGCATTAGAACAGGACATGTTGAGGATGAAAGAGAAAAGGTAGCAAGGTACCTAAATGGCCTAAGGTACACCATCTAAGATGAAATCAGCCTCTCTACACCTAGGACAATTGAAGAGTGTTTTCAATTGGCTGTAAAGGCAGAGGAAAGGATAAAAAGAAGATAAGAGCAGCAAGGAAGAGGCAGGGGAAGGACTTCTAGAGGCAGAGGCAACTTTGGTGCAAGAGGATAGTCAAAAAAAAAGGTGAAACAAGTAGCCCTCAAGAATAAGGGGTAGATCAAAGAGGTGGTTTCAGGAGTAGAAGACCAAATGGTAGAGGCAGATTTGGAGGGCAAGGAAGAGGGACAAATACCTTCTCAGGTAGATGCTATCATTGCAACCAATTTGGCCATCAAGCATGAAAGTGCCCAAAGAAACAAGCTTCCACCTCACAAGGTAGTGAAAGGAGAATACAATTGGTGAAAGAAGAAGACAAAGAGAGTGTCAACTCACTATCTCATCAAGCTGCTCTTGAGGTAGGTGAGACTTTGATGATAAGGAGAACTCTCATCAAGGTGTCAACAACCAAAGAACCTCCCCAAAGGAAATATTTGTTTAGAACCACTTGTAAGTCACATGGAAAGGTATGCAAAGTAGTTGTTGATTCAGGCTCTACTGATAATTTGGTTTCCTTAGAAATGGTAGAAAAATTGAATATGAAGAGGATTCCTCATCCCACACCATATAGAGTGTCATGGTTAAACAAGGGTCAACAAGTATTGGTAGATGAGAAAACATGGGTAGAGTTCAACATTGGGGGGTATAAGGATATAATCCTTTGTGACATCATCCCCATGGATGTTTGCCACTTGCTGCTAGGAAGACCTTGGTAGTATGATAGAAAGGTTAAATATGATGGGCACAAAAACATATATGTGATAGATAAAGATGGAACCACATTCACATTGACACCTCTACAAGATGAAGAGTTTGACAAACAAGTTGGGTCTAGTGTTATGGTAGTGAGAGAGGAGTTTTTGAAAACATTGAAGGATCAAGGTGGTCAAGGATTTGCCTTAGTAATCAGACCCAAATATGTTTTGACAACAAACAAGGTTGAGAACATACCTAATGAGGTTCAAGCATTGCTAGATAAGTATAAGGATATTGCAGTTGATGAGTTGCTTAGTTCTTTGCCTCCCATGAGAGATGTAAGCCATCACATAGACCTAATTCCTAGTGCAAATCTGCCTAACTTACAAAATGACACCCAAACAGAATGAGGAAATAGGAAGGCAGGTCCAAGAATTGTTAGATAAAGGCCTAATAAGGGAGAGTTTGAGCCATTGTGTTGTCCCTACTATTTTAGCACCTAAAAAGGATGGGAATTGGAGAATGTGTACTTATTCAAGATCCACAAACAAAATTACAATCAGATATAGGTTTCCTATACCTAGGATGGAGGATCTCATGTATTGCTTGGGTGGTGCATGCTATTTCTCAAAAATTGACTTGAAAAGTGGGTATCATCAGATTAGGATAAGGGAAGGAGATGAGTGGAAAACATAGTTTAAAACCAATGAAGGTCTCTACGAGTGGATGGTGATGCCATTTGGTCTCTCTAATGCCTCAAGTACATTCATGAGGCTAATGAATGAAGTGTTGAAGTCTTTTATTGGGAAATTTATTGTTGTGTATTTAGATGACATACTTGTGTTTAGTAAAATAAGGGAAGAGCACTTGCAACACCTTAATATGGTTTTGCAGAGCTTACATGAAGAGAAATTGATGATAAATCTCAAAAAGTGTGAGTTTATGAAGGAAGAGCTAGTGTACCTTGGTTTTGTCATCTCCAAGGGTTCATTGAAGATGGATCCCACCAAAGTTGAGGCCATACTCAGTTGGCCAACTCCAAAAACAGCAGGAGAGGTAAAAAGCTTCTATGGGCTTACTACTTTTTATAAGAAATTTCTCAAGAATTTCAGTCATATCTACTCACAAATCATTGACACCATTAAGGGAGATAAAAGGAAAAGATTTCAGTGGACTGATGAGGTAGAAAGAAGTTTTCAATACCTAAAAAGTAGAGTGGCTCAACAACATATCCTTGCCTTACCTGATTTCAACAAGGTCTTCATAGTGGTGTGTGATGCTAGTGGACTTGCAGTTGGAGTAGTTTTGAGCCAAGAGGGCAGACTAGTGACCTTCTTTAGTGAAAATCTCATTGATGCCAAAAGAAGGTATTCTTCATATGACTTGGAGCTCTATGCATTAGTGCAATCACTAAGGAAGTGGAGACATTACCTCTTGCCCAAGGAATTCATTGTCTTCATGGATAACCATGCTTTGAGTTTTTTGAATAGTCAAGACAAGTTGAGTCATAGGAATATAAGGTGGGTTGAGTACTTGCATAGATACACATTCACCATTAAACACAAAAAAAGGCCAAGCCAACAAAGTAGCAGATGCCTTGAGCAGGAGGTCAATGTTAGTCTATGAAGTACAACTTTAAAGTGTGGGGATAGAAGCATTGAAAGACATGTATGCAGATGATGAAGACTTCAAGGAGGTATACTCTATTTGTAATCAGTTTCAAGGTGTTTTTCATGATGAATTTTCTGATTTCTTGTTCCAAGTTGGATTGTTATTCAAAGGTGCTCAATTTTGTGTTCCAAAGTGCTCCACAAGAGCTAATTTGATAAAGGAGAAACACTGTGGCAGTTTGGGAGGACATTTTGGTGTTGATAAAACACTGGAGCAGGTAAGGAGATTCTATTTCTAGCCTAAAATGCAAGTAGATGTTACAAAGTTTGTTGAGACTTGTGGAGTTTATCAAAGGGTCAAGGGCTCTAACTCAAATGCAGGACTTTATCAGCCTCTACCAATACCTAGCAGGCCATGGGAACATCTGAGTATGGATTTTGTATTGGGCTTACCCAAAACTCAAAGGGGAGTGGACAGTGTGTTTGTAGTTGTGGATAGATTTAGTAAAATGGCTCATTTTATTTCCTGCATATGCACAAGTGATGCCTCAAATATTGTAGGCCTATTTTTCAAGGAGATAGTTAGAATTCATGGGTTGCCACTCACTATAGTTTCAGACAGAGACTCTAAGTTCGTAGGTCACTTTTGGAGGACCTTATGGAAGAAATTGGGGACAAATTTGACCTTCAGTACTACCTATCACCCACAAACTGATGGGCAGATTGAAGTGGTCAATAGATCATTAGGAAATTTTCTTAGGTGCCTTACAAAAGAACATGGACAGTAATGGGATCTTGTTCTCCCACAGGCAAAGTATGCTTATAATGACTCCATTAACAGAAGCATAGGGAAGAGTCCTTTTGAAGTTGTGTATGGTCTGAAACCCAGAGGTATATTTGAGCTCAGAGACTTGAGTGGGTTGGAGAAGAGGAGTGCAGAAGGAGAGGTGTTTGCCATAGCCATGAAAGACATACATGAGTAGGAAAGGGAAATTCTCAAGAAGAGTGTTGAAAAGTATAAGAAGCATGCAGATATAAGGAGAAGGAATGTTTAGTTCAAAGTAGAAGACTTGGTACTGGCTCATCTGAAGAAGGAGAGACTACCAAAGGGAAAATACACAAAGCTAATGATGAAAAAGGTTGGTCCATGCAGAGTGGTTCATATGTTTGGTGCTAATGCCTATGAGATTGAACTCCCTCATGGAGTTGCCATCTCACCAATCTTTAACATTTCTGATCTTTACCCTTACAAGGGGTCTTTAGATGCAGGTATAGGTACTATTGATAATGTTGCTAATGAAGAATGGGTCAAAGACCTACCACTTGCTGAGCCATTGAAACTTGAAACCATTTTGGATACCAAGAATGTGAAGAGAACCAAGAATAAAGTGTATAAGGAGTATCTTATGAAATGGGAAGGTCTACCTCATGAAGATGTTGTATGGATGTCAAAGAATGATATTGCAAAGCATGGGACTACTGTTTAGGACCTAATCCCAGGAGGTACTTGAGATTCTTTTCTCTCTGGGTGTATGGTGCAGGGGCACCTAGTAAAACTATGTAAATAGTGGTAAATGCCAGTTTTAGGTGTTTTGGAGTCTTGTGTGAAGTAATAAGGTCTATTTAGACATGTTGCAATGTAAATAATTTGATAAGGTTAGTTTGATGTCATCTTTAGGTGTTTGGCTACAAAAGTGGCTTTGCATATTCGTAGTTTGGGATAAGTTGGAAGGTGAACAATCATATTTTTGATTTTTTTGGTGGAAACCATTGGGATTCAAGGGAAACATGTTTAAAAGGCGTCAAAACCTTTGAGGAAGGGTGTTAAAAGGTGGAAAAAGATCAAAACAATACTGTTTTACCCTATTTTTTGATCATTTCTATGTTTTTATACTGTTCTTGCGACTCTACAGCCATGTACGGCCTAGTCATAATCTATAACTAATTGGAATGAATGGTATACTAAGTCCACTTTTGATTGCAGGTGGTTTGATGTGATTTCATCATGCTAGAATGATTTTATGGACATTTGATTGGAAACAACTGGTAAAAGTAGGGTTTAGGGTTTTGTGTGAACAAATTGGATTTGAGAGCATTTCTATCAATGAAATCTTCTAAAAACTGGTAGAATGGAAGCATGAAATGTTATTTCAATGACTTTGGTGATCTTGCGAGTAGGGTATCAAGTAGAAGTGGATTTTGATCAAAACCTAGTCTAAATTTCCTATATTTTAGGCTTTGTAAGGGTTTAGACTTGAAAACTTCAAACTTAGTGCACCGGTGAGTGATCTTGATAAAGAAACCTACATATTCAAACCATTTGTGATGTATTGAAATCCCTCAAGTAGATTTTGGAAGTTTGAAGGTTGAAATCCACATAGTTGCTTTGGAAAAGTGGCCTAATTTAGCCTAGGAGCAGTAATACCAGTGAATTGATGAGTGGTTTGATCGGAAATAACCATATCCCAATTCTTGATATATTGGATAAAGGCATAAAGGGTACTTAGAAAGGTGTTTGAGATGTGGTTTAGAGGTCTTATTTGAAAGATATGTTAAAAAAACCTAATTAGGAGGGCTACAAGGCATAAGGAGGGCTAGTGAAGGATATCAGTCACTATAGAGTCTTGAAACTTGCAGATTGGTTCCTTGGAGAGTAGAAGATCATATTACCTTGCTCTGCATCATGAGGGCATGTGGCCCTTCCTCAATGGTACTCCTTCATTGCATTCAACTTTTTAAAAACACGGAGAAAAAATTGTAGCAGCTTCACATATTGTATTGTTGCACATAAATTTACTGTAACTAACCAATGACAAGCCCAACGTAGCAGCACAGACCTGGGAGAAAAGAATAGAGTGAGTTTTGTATTGCTACACTCAGCTCACCAAATGCCTTTGTTTTTGCACAAATATTATAATAATAATAATGTTTATGTTATGATATTTACCATCAAAAACATTATACGTCATTTGCCCAAATGATTTCTTCTTCCTGTTGGGTCATTTTTCTTGATGTAAGAATGTTTTTACAGTTGCCGGCAATCAGAACACATCTCAAACATAATTAAAATCACTGCCTAAGCATTATGAATGGTTGGTAGACGATTTTAGACCATGAATTAGCAATTTTGAGTCCAAAGAAACCCCCAAAACTTTGTCGTAAAGTAAAAAACGTGAATGATCTTCATTCTGCAAAAAATCTCTGCTTAAATCTCACCAAGAAAGTTCTAGAAACACCTCCAAAGATGATCACAAACTGAATTCACATGGGTATGAATGATTTGGACCAAAAATTAGCACAGGAAAATGCCTAGCGCACCGGCGCAACTGTTTGGAAGAAAGGCAGAGTGGGTTGTGCGCTCTTGCACTTAGCCAATTTTTGCCTTTATTTTTCTATTTGCAAAGTATAAACATTATAATATAATATTTATTTTATAACATTTAATCATTTAAAACATTATATTGCCAATTTTTTTTTAAATGCACTTTCCAACTTAAGAAAATTGGCAAATAATCAATTTCTCCTCCCAGGCAAATGGCACATCTTCACTGTGGGCACACTGGACATTTGAAGGCCATGTAAATTTGTATATGGCCATAATCAATTATTTAGAACATACCCATTTCCTTAAAATTCACATCGCCAAAATATTTTTGGGACCTCCTTTGTAAACTGGCCCCCCCAAGAGTCCATTTTTTAAATATTTTCCGTTTTCACACAAGGACACCTCAAATGATCACAAAACTGGAGCTAGGAACATTTAAAGACAAATCAACAACTGGGTCATCATCAGAACTGGGAAATTTGAACTTTTTTACAGGACCCTCCGGACCCGGCCTGAAATGGTGACAGATTAAAAATCTTGTTAAAACACATCCTGGGATAATCCAAATTAGCACAAACACTTTTAGTAACCCATAAAATATTTTCACCAAAGGGTTTCTCTTGACAAATCATAGATTGAGAAATTTTAATCACGGAAGTTAGGAGCATGCTAAGTGCCATGGGGCCTGAAACTCAATTGAAACCATCAAATAAAATCCTGCCAAGCATTGAGAATTTGCCAAAATTATAGGTGCTAACATTGGCTCTTATTTGGGGACACATGCCTCTTGCAAGCATGGCGAGATTCCAGTTATCTCCGGGGTGTAGACCATGTGCCTAATCCATTGGGCTACCGTGTAACTACTCCATCATATTAAAAATCATATCTTCAAACTTTATTTGGTGGCCCCGGGTCCCCCAAAAATGAAAAACCAATATTTACCTTTGTCAAATATCCTATTTTTAGAAGACAGACCCAAGTTCAATCTGAGAGCACTACATTGACAAGTACCATCGAGGGAGCATACCATCTCATTTCTGATTGTGCGATTGTCAATCTTACTCATATCATTCTGCACTTTGCAATCAAGAACTAATTGAACAACATCAACAAATGATAGGCACAAAAAACATGTGTCAAATATATCATCCCTATGTTTGCAATGCTTTTGATCAGAAAAACCACTACTATGCATCCCTAGATGTTGATCTGAGAAACAAACTATTTCAGAGCTCACTAGGTGACTAGTATCATAAAATTTGGCTTCATCTCTTACTTCCATATCAAATCTAAAGCAATCATAAGACATCTCTGATGACCACTGCTACAGGTTATCTCTATCACATATAAACTCTAAATAAAAAGAAGTGAAAGACTCATACACAACCCGTGAATTTATACTTGAAGTTTGCCCTCTTTCAAACAAGAAGTCACCTTCTTTATTGAACATAATATACTCATACACATGCAACATTTCTACTTGCTTTGTTGAACACTGACTTTCACATTCATCTAAACCTTTCAACCCTAAAGTAAAGGTTTGCAAAGCATGCTCATACAAGTAATCATAATCAATTAAGAACTGTTCATACTCACAGTTACCATGACCATCAAGCTAAAGGAGCTCACTTTTAGAAACATCCTCATATCCCTCATTATTGTGCTCAACAATTTCATCATTAAACTCCACCTAGAATGCTTCAAAAGAAGGCTTAAAAATTTAGAATATGGCCCATTGTCAAAAGCTTCATAATCACCCTTACCACATATATCACAGTCAATACTATTCTCTGTTGTATCAATATGAACATCTGAAACTTGTCCATTCACATCTGAGTAACAACCCTAATTTTCCTTTTCATCAATGCACTCATAATTAAAAGTAAACATTTCCACTTCTGCATTGTACAAATGATTATCATCCTCAAGGAAATATTCATATTCAACATCTACACATATTTTATCACTTGAGGGGTTCACACACGGGTCTGAATTTTGAAGAGTATCAACACATTTTCTGTTATTATGCAAATCAATATCCTCCTCATTCAAAGTGAAAATTTCCATATCTTCTTCATACAAACAATTATCTACAGCTGGAATATCATTACCATTATTTGAATAATAAGTTGAGATATCAAACCTAACACCCATGCATTCCTATGGTTTTTTAATGACAACATTACTGCAAGAAGTAACCTCATGTATATCTCTGCAATCTGTATCTACATATTCTTCTCTTATGGGCTGATCACAAACTTTATTTTCTTTATTACAAACTTGATCTTCATGTTGTATCATGAGCTCTTCATCTTTATGTATTATGCCATGACTTTGCTCAATAACATAAGTGCTATCAGTATTCTGAGACATAATTCTTCTTGCATAATCACCTTTAGCTCTTTCCATAATCCCAATCCAAACAAATATCTAATCAAGATTTTGAGGCTTCAGTTCCTTTGCCAAAGTGCTCAGACCCGATTCATAAACTTCACAAAACAAATCAACACACAAAGAATCCTCAGGTCTACAATACTATACGATTTCTAACAAAGTATTCATGAATCATGTATACAGAGCATAGGGTGATTCTCCTTGTTTCTTCAAATCAAGCAATGATTGAACAAAAAACTTATGATCGATAGTACTTGCATTCTATTCACAAGTTGCTTGAAACTCTCTGTGATTCACATGAAGTGGTGAACAAACTAGAACAATAGAAATACATTCATTTTGAAAACCATTTTGATTCTTTGATTTACATTGTTCATCTACATAAGATGCTTAACAATATCCAACACTTGCAGACATGTATCCTATTGGCATTCCATACTTCTGATTATTCTCAATATCCATTGCAATTGCAAAGGCTTGATGAAATGTAGCAAGCCCTTTATCTCTAAACAAATAACTCATTTCCTCATCAAATGTGGCTAGATAGATTGCCAAACATAATGCATCATTTGGCCTCATATATTCTAGAATATGTTTGAGCGATTTTGAAAATCTTAGGTTGAAGGATGGAACCAACTCATCCTTTTCTTTTTGAATGTTCATGAATTGATTAACTAATGAAATCAAATTAGTCCTTTCACCAAATTGTTCTAGAAATGCAACTTTGAGCTCAACCCATGAAGAGATAGAACAATCAGGAAGGAATGAAATCCAGTCCCTAGCATCATTTTGCAAAGTCTAAACAAAAAGCCTCATAACAACATCTTCATGTTCAACCTCAAAATCATCCATTAAATCACATAAAACTTGTAGATGTTTGTTTGTTGATTCAAAATTCTTTCCATTATATTTTGGCAAACACTTTCTTACTTTACTAGGAACAATAATTGGATACCCATGAATACCATTAAAATTGAGAGCTTGGTATCTTTCAATAGAGAAAACTTCTTTTGAGAACATGACCAAGAATGTTGTTCAAAACTAATCATATTGAATGCAAGAGATGAAGTGTTGAAATTAGGGCATACAACTGAGAGGGGGGTGAATCAGTTGTCACAAAACTTTATCTTTTGCTACATTTAATCTTCTTTACCACTTATTAATAGATTAATGATATAACCATGAAAGCATGAATCAACAACACATGAGCAGAAACATAATCAACACACATAACACCAGTATTTTTATGTGGAAACCCGGTTAAGGGAAAAATCATGGTGGGGGTTAACCCACATGATTTATTCTCTATTAAAAGAATAGAAAAATGGGAAGGCACCTGCCTTCGGGCACACTGCTCCAAGAGACTCACTATCTACAAAAACATTCACATGGTTAACACTGAAAGGTTGAACTAAGAAACAACATCTTCTCCATGCCAAGGTTTAGTTCCATTGAAGCTCACAACACCTCTTCTCTACCCCCAAACACTTCTTCGCTACCTCCACATCTTCACACACATGGGCACATTTACATGACTTCATTACACTTATATATACATGACGATGTTGGAATGAACATCAAAGTCAGCCTTACAATCATCTATCTGGAACATTCTCCAAGATACACATTACAAGAAATTACAATCACAAGACTTGACTTAATACAAAATGCTACATGCGGACCACTACACTATCAGAAAAACATAGCTGGGACTCAAATCTTCCTCAAACAACACGCCACACTCCATAGAACTTCTCTTAGATCATCCGCAACACGCATGAAGGGTACCTGTTTTCCATCACTCACCTCATCAAAATTTCACAAAACTTCCCAAGAACAAATCAAACTATCAAAACTAGGTTACTACAAGGCAATTTTTGGATCATATCAGATTCAAGCATCACTAGTAAGTCTCCACTAATAGGATCTATCATCCTTGTATCTCAGAACTTCACTAGTTTGTTTTGGTGCAAAAACTAGTCTCTACCAAATAATCAGATTTCAACCATCCTTATTTTTGGCTACCCTTTTTGTATTGACCGACTTGTTTGAAACCATTGATCAGAGAAAACCCTTGTTCAAATCTTATCGCTACTAGTATCCCCTTCACTACAACCTCCAAACACATCTTACCAAAGTGTCCAATTTCACCGCACTCCATTCCAAATCACATTGCATGGTACTAACTAGATCACAGAAGCAAAAACAAATTGAAATGGCTGAAATGTCCGACAAAATTGTCCCTTCCCCTCACGACAGTGATGAGGAGATATCTCACGAGGACTTACAAGAAGCCCTCCAAGACAAAAATTTTTAATGAATGTTGGACAAAGAACTGTACCAAGACCCTAAAAATTTCTTTCTCCACCTAGCAACCCAAGGAGTTAAGCTCCCCGCTGACTTTGATGTCACAACGTTGAAGGGAACTGAAGAGGAAAGAACTCATGAAGACAACACGTGAGGAAAGAACCCTTGGCATAGACAAAGGCAAGAAAACCACAAACTCAACCACACCTTTAGACATGTTGACAAAACAAGTTCAAACCCTACAACAACAATTAGTGGACCTCCAAACTTGGACATCCACTAAACACTATTCGTTGGGGGATATCTCACCATATCCCTTCGATAAGAGCTTGAACATGATCCCCTTTCCCATTAGATTTGAAGTTATGAAATTTGACAATTATAGAGGAAAGGGTGACCCTAGAGACCATATCAAAGAATTTAGTGCTGCATGTCTAGAGGTTGCCCACAATGAATCTTTTCTCATGAGACTCTTCCCTAGATCTCTAGGAGGGCAAGCCATGGAGTGGTTCTCTCAACTCCCCCTAGGTATCCGTACCTTTGATGAGTTAGTGAACAAATTTGTCACATTTCTCGTATAATATCAAACATGAGATATCCATGCTTGACCTTTGCAACACAAAACAAAAGAGTGGCAAATCCTTCGCTGCTTTCTTACAAAGGTGGAGGCGACTTGCAAGCAAGTGCTCGTATCATGCCCCTGAGAAACAGATGATAGAAATGTTTGTCCATAATCTCAATCCCGATCTAAGCTATCAAATTCAAATCCAATGCCCTACCTCATTCACAAAAGTCATTGAGATGGGGTTATTCATCGAAAAAGCTATGATTGCGAAAGTTCAAATAAATTATTCAAAGACACTCCTAATTCAAACTATACCATGGATAAGTCAAAATTTTAGACCAAAAACAAGAACATTGTCAATAATGGAGTGGTTGATGCTAAAATAGCAGCTCCTAAGCAACCAATTTTAAATCTCAAAGGAGCATCAAATAATGCAACAATGAGCAATCCTTCGTCAAATGAATCGAGACAACCATAAACTTTCCTCCTAGTCAAAAATTTACACCACTAGGGGAGTCATATGAGTCCGCTTTGAGAAAATTAGTGGGAAACAGTGAGATCACCCTTCCCACTGCAAGAGACTATGAACCTCAAGTCAAACCTTCTTGGTGGAAGGATACCAATTTTTGTGAGTACCATAGAGGCAAAGGCCATAAAACTGGTGATTGTATCTGCTTGAAAAAAATCATACAAGACCTACTAGATCAAAATCATGTGGGCACAAAAGATCATCCCTCTAGCAAATCACATGTGGCATTCAAGGATCCACTCCTTAACCATGACAAGCAGAACACTCATAACAACAACAATAGCAACCGGCCAAATCACAATAACGAGAACAATGATGCTAACTACACAAATGTGCCATTTGAATACACCATTAATTACATATTAGAGCATATCCCGCAAATCAATGTGCTCACATTTAATAAACAGTCAGATTCCAACACAAAATCTGATTGCAATATCACCACCCGCAGTGGGAAAGTCACCTTGCACACACTCCCTCCAAGGTCACCATCCTCACCATCTACCCACCACAAGTACAACGTCAATGACCAACTACAAAAGACTCCAGCCAATATATCCATACTAGAGTTGTTGCGTCTATCACCATCCCACAAAGAGATTCTTGATAAAGCCCTAGTGGAAATCACTGTGCCCACCAACTTGGCCCAAGAGAAATTTCAAGCCATGGTAGGTCATCACACCTCACCTAACATCCTATCATTCACTGAACAGGATGATCTATCTGTATCTCAACCCCATAATGCATCATTACATATTGAGGCCTTCATTAATAAACATTACATCAAAAGGGTTCTCATTGATGGAGGTGCAGGTTTGAACATTTGCATGCTAAAATTAATCCTTACATTGGGGTTTTTGGAGAAAGCTATCGATCCTAAAAAGAAAATCACCATCAAAGCCTACGATGAAGAGGAAAAAACTTCAAAGCGAACCGTTGTTTTGCCTATCAGAGTTGGACCTATAGTAAAGGATATAGTGTGTCAAGTACTTGACATGGAGCTTGCCTATAATATTCTTCTTGGGCGACCTTGGATACATGCAAGGCAAGCCGTACCGTCAACTTACCATCAATGCATCAAGTTTCCCCATAATGGCTAGGAAATCACTATTCAAGGGGACTCTAATCCATTCCAATATTGCAATTCCATCCAGTCTAAGCCTGAAGTTGTAATCCCCACTATAGTTAGGGTAAAATTGCAAATCAAGGCAAATGAATAAACATCGATGATAAAAACCCTAGCAATGCACAATGAAGCACAAGACAACATGAAAATCAAAATAACAAATATGAATGCAAACCGATCTCCACGCTATGCTCGATTTATCTCCATTGCTCTTCTCCACCTCACATGAGCATGCAAGATTTTGAAGGATTATTGTTGGAAGAATGTTGGGTGCTCACTTCTGCAGCATAACATTGATAAGGATGCAAAGGCTCTAATGATATTTCAACACCATGTGGATACTTGAGGATCAATGCATGCTAATGGCTTGTGAGGGGTTTGATTTATAGGAAAGACTTGATTCAAATGGATGGCTAGGATCAATTAGGGCTTTAGATAAAATGGATGGATAGGATTAAGTTAGGTTTCCTTGCACATCAAGAAATTGTAGTCAATTGACATGTGGCAAGGGAAGATAAGGCTTAGGTGTGCTTGTGTAGATAAATACTAAAATTAGGTCCCATTAGTTGTGCATGTGAAAGATATGAATGAAAGTTGTATTACAACACATGATTGACTGGACAAGTGTTAGAATGTAATGAAATATGAGGACTTAATTCAAATAAAATATTTGAATTAGTTGGCATATGAGTTGGATATTAATTAAATAAATAAAATTTATTTAATTAATTGGGTAGATGAATAGGATGGGATAAGATATGATGTGGAAATTAATTAAATAAATAAAATTTATTTAATTAATTGGGATGAGGATAGGATAAATGGGATTATGCATGTGAAATTAATTAAATAAATAAAATTTATTTAATTAATTTGCTTAATGGATTAGGGAAATTAGGACAAAATGCTAAATCATGTCTAGGATAATGTTTTAACAAGGTGTTGTAGGACATGGACAAAGTTGGGACAAATTTGGGTGTCTACATTTTGCCCCTCTTTGAGATGATGTTTGAGATGATGAGCTTTGTGTCGAGTAACATCATTTCAAAGAAGTTAAGGTATGGATAATTGATAGGAATGCTGATGATGATGATGTAGGAAAGATAGGATGATGATGCCCCCTCGAGAGGTTAGGCGGGTTGGACAAACACGGGTAGGCTCTCGAAAAGAAATGGCTTAGACTATGAAAGATAAGGGAATGGATAGAAGAAATGAATGATGGGTTATGCTGCAATGGAAGTGAGCAACCATGATGTTTGATATAGCACTAGACATTATGCACCAAGGTATAAGGACCAGGGTGACGATGTGTCTCATGCCCCAGCATAATACAACCTTGTCTAATGTATGAGGAAGTAAACTTAGAGCATTAAAGTCCTAATGCACAAAAGGTATGATATGACCTTAGATGCAAAGGATAGTGCAAAAATCTATTCCAACATACACAAGATATGAATATTAGCTGGAAAGTTATAGATGTGATACAAATGCAAGATAAAATGATAACACACACAAGCAAGCAAGCAAGCATGCACAAATGATTCAAAAACAAACAAGGTATTGCCCCTGTCAAGCTGTAAACCATTGATTGGTTGTTGATTGATGATAGTTGAGAGTGTTGTCATTGCGGGGAAAGCTATATCCCTAGATCAACACAAGGTTGTTTGCTGAGTTGGTTGGCTGGTTGATTGATTGATTTGGCTTACAACAAGGCTAGGATCAAGACCATGGATTGCGTTTAGATAACATAGCTTGATTGATTAACTTGATTGGTATAGCTTTATGATGACTTGCATTTGGATAATTGTTTAGAATGAATTGAGGATGATGAAATGATGGATGAAGATTGATGAAAATGTTGATGATTGATGATATGTGGTGGATTGAGCTACTTTTGATTTGCTAAAGTGATTGGATTTGTTTTGATGGTTGGCTTGATGTGCGTTGGTTGTGATTTTTGCTATTGTTGGGTTGATTGTTTTGATGATTGGATTTTTTTGAATGATGATAATGATGGTGCGATGATTGGAGTATCCACTCAATCTAAGCATAAGCAAGTGTTCTCAGTGTGCTCAAAGGATGTAAAACAAACAAGGTATTGCCCTTGTCAAGTCATAAACCAATAATTGATTGTTTGATTGATGATGATAGTGTTGTCATTGCGGGGAAAGCTATATCCCTAGATCAACACAAGGATGTGGGAACGCTATATCCCATTGATGATGATTGATGATGATTGATTCGGCTCATGACAAGATTAGGATCAAAACCTGTTGATTTGATTGGATAATGTTCCTTGATTGATTGGCTTGCTTGATACAGATTAGTGTGACTTAGATTTAAGATCATTGCATAGATTGATTTGATTGATATGATTGGAAGAAGTGATTGATTGAGATGAATGAATGAATGTTATTGATAAGAAGAATTGATGATGATGAGGATTTGATTTTGATTGAATGTTGATGGAGTGGATTGTTTTGGATTGATGATGATTGGTTTTATTGCTTGGATTTTTCGTTGGATATTGATTTTTTTGTGTTTTTGGAATATTTTGATTTTTTTTTTAATATTTTTTTGGGATATTTTGATTTTTTTGTGTTTTTGAATGTTTTGGAACATCAATGGATTTACGATTTGGGTAGCCTTGAGCTTGATACCAATGACAAGGGAGAAAACCAAGTCTAGGTGCAAGGGATGGATAAAAGGATGGGCTCGTAGTAAATGGGATGAAAGGCTCATGATAGATGGATGGGATGGAAGACTCATGATATATGGATGGATAAAGGGATAGGCCATATAAGGGATGGATGCATGCCCCATGATAAATGGATAGGTAGGCTATAGTAGAAAGCTCATGATAAATAGATGTGGATAAGCTATAAGATGGAAAGCTTGTGATAAGGATATGCCATAGTGGATGGATCATAAGGGAGCTAGGATGTGATCTCCAAAGGCTATGTTGCATAGGAACAATAACTTGCCCCATTCTAGGTGGGAATGCTTAGGATTCTTTGCATGACAAAGCTCATGACCAAGGGATGACATGATAGATTTTACATGATGCTTATGATGATGGGAGGACATGATGGATTGGTTTAAATGGGATGGATAAATTGTCAATGGATAGGACTTGGTTTGGAAAGAAGGTATGTCAATAAATATCCAAACATGTTTCAACATTTTGCCCCTATGTCATCATCAAAGTCAAAAGGCAGGAGGATGGATAAATGGGCTCAATAGGATCAGCATGTTTATGTAATGGCTAAGGATGGTAGGATGGTATGGTAATGGTAGGACATGATAGGATGCAAAATGATATAATGGGATAGATAGTTTGGAAATGGATAGGTTGGATGAGACAATGTGCCCCCAAGTGTAAGTGACATAGAAGATCAACCTACACATGATGCATGTTTGCCAGGTTTTCATCATGGTACTTATCTAAGGTGCCTGTTTACCAGGTTTTCACTGTTGGACGAAGGGATTTCTCTTTACTATTTTGATTTTTTTTTTCCTTTTTTTTTTTGCTTTTAGATAGGTTGACAATTACACATGGCGCCTGTTTGCTAGGTTTTCACCATGGTAATGGATAGGAGGGACTCAAGTGGCTAGTGCTATGAAGGTTGATAGTGTCCCTTTAGAGATTGATGATGTCTTCGCATGGACCATGTTATTATGCTCATAGATGTTGATAAGGGATTGCGTGGATGAGAGATGGATTAGGTAGATAGTGGATTATGAAATGGATTATGAAAGGTTCATGCAAGGATAGATGGATGGGAGATAGTGGATTATGATGTGGATTATATAGACTTAGGATGAAAGGCTTATGCAAAAGCATGGACCATAGGAAGGTGATGGGGAAGATATGTAGGATAATGGATGAAGGATGGGGAGATGGAGGCATGTGGGAATGTTTTGGAAAGGAAGGGAATCATGACCAAGGGTTGCACACACTGTGATAAACATTGAAGCTTTTGATTGGATGGTGGTGTAGGAAGCAATGGGGTTGTTTTCTTAGGAGATGGTTGATGAAGTGATTTAGGAACCCACATAGATTTAGTATTTTTAGTGCTTTTGTTTTGCTTGTGGGATTTTTGAAGGGAATGGAAGTTTTGGGTGGAAGTAGGCTCTTGGATGGAGATAGGTGATTGGGATTCTTGAGATGTGGATGAGGATGCCTCATTCATTTTGTTAGCTATTTTCTTAGGAACCCAAACCATTTTGCTTTTGGGCTTTGCTTTTGGACGTAAGGGCTTAGATAGCTTTTTGAATGTACTTTGCTTAGAAGATGGATGATTTAGAGAATTTTCACATTGATACCCTAAGGCATGAGGGTCCTTAGGAGTTTTAGTTGGATTTTTGGCTTTATAGATAAAGGCATCCAAATGTTTATTTTGAAATCCCATGGGGTGGGTGGAGTGGATGGAATGATTGGAGGCTTCATGTTTAAACGATGTGTGCTTTTGTTGGCCATGATTAGGGATGTAAGGATACTTATGAATGATATGTATGTTAGGTGTTGGAAGCAATGGTGGCAAGGTGGATGGAGGGATATTTGGAGTTGGTAAAAGTGGAGGAAAATTGGATGGCGGAAGGTGTATGGTCACATGCTTTTGGATTTTGTAAGTTGATGGAGGTGGATTGGCTACATATGTTTTGGGTAGATGATAAGGTTTGCGATGGAAAGTGGTAGATTTAGGATGTATGAAGGGATTACGAACATCTTGGCCTTGTTTACCTTGGGGTGTGTATCCAAGGCCATAGGAGCGTGGGCAAACTTTGACATGGTTTGGCTCCAAAATACCTTGTTCATAAAGGCCTAGGCCTTTGCCTTGGTAGTTCATGTTTTGGAGTATGCGATGGACAATGGGACTAGGTGTGCTTTGAACATTAGGCTTGAGCTCTTTATTGGATGGAGAAGGTGAAGTGGATAGAGGTTGTTTTTTTCCTAAGGAAGAACATTCATGGACAAAGGTGGTAAGACCAAGTGGACATGATGGTGGACTTGAAGTGGAATTGATGGTGGATGTGGAAGGAGGATCATTAGGATCTTGATTAGCATTGTGTTCGCTAAGATCCAAGTTATTTGTTTGATCTTTTATGCTTACTTGGGGGACAAGTGTCTCATCGTGACAAGTGGATGTTTGCTCATTATGGATAGGGCTAGATGGTGGATGACTAGGAGCAATGTGGATAGCTTGCTCATGGATGGATATAGGATTACGGATAGGATCAAGGTGCTCATAGATAGCTTCTTCATAGGTATCATCTTGATCATAAAGAATGTAAATGTTATGGATGGGTTGAATGAAAGTGTTTTGATCTTGAGTTGGACTAGGGCTTAATGTTTCCACATGCTTAGGATCAAACCTTTGACATACCTCTTGGGTTGCTTGAATGGAAGTGGAAGGCTCTTGGATAAGCTCTTGGTCAACAACATGAAGGCATGATGACTCTTGACTCGGATTCATAATAGGAGGCTCTTGAATACGCTTGATGTCTTGTAGGTCACATGATGGGCTTGAAGGGCTAAGAATGTTAATTGAGGACTCTTGGATAGGCTCAAGGATAGGTGGACCATATGATGGGATTATATGATTGGACATGACCTTTGGAAGTTCTTTGGTAGGCTCATGAATGGATGTTTGACATGGAGGTAGTTTATTCCTAGCTAGTAGCCAATGGATCACATCCTTTGCAAGGGTATGAGTGGATGGGCAATATAATGGATGGATGATAATAGTAGATGGTGTTGTAGGCTTATGATTAGGATTAGGTTGAGAGCTAAATGGACTAGGTGGATTAGGATTTGGACTAGATGAGGGTGACACACAGGATTGGGATGATGTGGCATGATTTCCCATTATAGGTAGGTACACCTTGTAAACAATTGGAACAAATATTGGGCATTGATTTGTATTGTGGCCTTTGGTCCTATGGTATGCACAATAATCATGTTCATCATATGGACTTTCTTCGCATGGGTTGATGGGGGGAAGTTCAATGAGTTTTGCTTCAAGCATCCTTTGTAAAACTATCTCAACCACATCCTTTGGTGAAGGATTAGAATGACATGGTGACGAAAGTAATGGAGGGCTTGGTGGTTTGGAAGGTTGATGGACCAATGGACTAGGGGTAGGATCACATGGTGGTGTTGGGATAGGACTTGTTGGCTCATGTGTTGGCATGGGATTGGATGGTGGAGGCCACTCTAGATTGCTATCTCCCTTGTCAAAGGTAATTAAGTCTTGCATAGGATAAATTGGGCTTTGATTTATGTATAAGGGACCACTTAGACTTGCATGTGCTTCTTGTTGCAAAGGTGGACTTAGGTCTATCAATGGTGCTTGGTGGTCTTGTTGAAAAGGTGTACTTGGACCTGCTTGATTTATGTACAAGGGACCATTGGGACTTGGATGTTGTTCTTGTAATATCACTTGATTGCCTTGTGGATGGGCTTGGTAGTGCATTGGAGTGATGGCATGACGGATTGGATAAGCTTGAGGTGGATGTTCATAGGTTAATGTGGCATTGACTTGGTGGATAGGTGGATTAGGTTGATAGGAAGTGGATGGATATGACATGTGGCTATGAAGTGGATTATGTTGGTATGGAGTGGCTAAGGATTGATGTACTTGTTGAGCTTGACTAGTGGCTAAAAGGTGTTGGACTTGGGCTATGAAGTGTTGTAGATGAGGTGATTGGCTTGCATGGGGTTGAGCTCTTTAGAGGAAGAATTGTAATATTTCAATGGCATCTTAGTTTAGGGGTTGTGATCCTTGATAAAGATTTTGGAGGAATCTTTGGAATTTGATTTCTAGGTCCTCTAGTGTAGACATGTTGTCACCAAGTGTTTGTCTTAAGTCTTTTTAGCAAGTGCTTGTTTAGGGATTTGGATGATGACGTGGCTATGTTTGGGATGAAAGTGATTGGGTTTGAATGTTATTGGAAGAATGTGTAGGATGACTTGTCTTTATGTGTTTGGGTGTTTAGAGCTTGATGTGGCAATATTCAAACAAATGATTATGCATATACACACTGAATCACTCACGCAAGACACATAAACAAGTTGTAGTTTGGAAGAATGTGATGATGGTTAAGCAAGCATGTGAAGACACTTCAACAAATTCTAGTCAAGGCAAGGCCACTATCACAAGGAGGTTCTAATGAAAATCCGTGGTACCGGCACCCCACGAGCATCTAGCAAGCCACTTAAGACTTTAACTAACCCTACTAGGAGTTTTAATATACATAAAGGTACACCTCCTTTTGAGTTAGGACTATATGGTGAGCGCTAATACTGGTTAGACTTGGCTTTTGCCTTATCCTCTAATTCTTATAGTGGACCGGATGAAAGTACCGCTTGAGGTCATTCCCTTGGGATGGATACTGAGGCAGGCCTCTCTAAGGCTAAACAAAAGCAACACAAGTAAAAGTTTTTGATCTCCAAGTTTGTGTTGGGACGCGAGGAGAGAGCATACACATTTACTTGGTCACACTCGCATGAGGTTCATTGACCTTAGAAATTCAATGTGTGGAAGACAATGCAAGCACTTGTTTGTTTTAAAACCCAAATCCAAATGTGATGAAATACAATGGTTTGTTTTAGCCCAATTTTTTGATGTGAATTTGCAAACAATGTTTGTTTTAATCCCAAAGTCCAAATGTGTGATCAAACAAGATTAAGAGATGAAAGATTAGAATGAGTGCACCTGATACAATTGCTTTCCAATTTGCTATAGATGTTGATGCCAATGCTGCTCCAGCTCCTTAGATGCCCCTACAAGTCACCAATTCCCAAAGGAAACAAGTAAACTTGCAAAGAAGATGATTACATGAAAAAGATGAAATCTAAAAATTCTGATGAAAATTATCTGATACAAAAGAATGGATTTCACAAACAGAAAATTTAGGAGATTCTAAGCAATTTGAAAAAAAGTTTTGCTGAAAAACGATCAAAATTGCTCAAGTTATGCTCAAATGAAGTTTGCAATGAAGCTGAAATTTGACTAATAAAAAAGATGGTAAAATGATACAGTCACCCAATAAAAGTAGTATAGTTGTGACATTCATCCTCCCAGCTTTCCAACGAGTCCTCGTTTGTGCAATTTGGCCTTCGTATGTGAAAGTTATGCTAGAAACACCAAGATGCACAATGACAGCAACCAAAAGCAAATTACAGTTGCCAGATGCGACAAACTGTTTATCAGAAGCGACAGTTGTTTTACTACAGGTGAGCCCTTGCAGATCAAATGTGATTCAGAAAAGTGCCAGATGCGATCCACTGTTGATCAGAAGCGAGCCGTATTTTACGACAGACGAGATCCTGCAGATCATATGCGAGAAGAAAATACCAAATGCGGCTCCTGTAAGCTTGCAAGCAATGCAGATATACCTAGAAGCGACAGATTGTGGGCTAAAAGTGACCTGTATCTGCAAAATGACAGGCCACACACAAAACCCTATTCTGCACAGGCAGGCACTGTCAGTTCAGAAGCGGTGCATATCAGTATAAAAGCGGCTACTGTTTATTCATAAGCGACTCGTATCGATTTAAAAGCGGCCACTATTCATTCATAAGCGATGCGAATAAGGCTAAGAGCGATGACTATTCATTCATAAGTGATGCACATAAGTTTAAAAGCAACTACTTTACATTCGGAAGCGATGCACATAGGTCAAGAAGTGACAAATTTTACTATAAAAGCGATCTGGTAAATTCTAGGCGATCACTGGTACTTCATAAGCGCGAAACACAGTTTAAAGCAACTGCTAACAGTGTTAAGATCACAGGTGAGCTCTGTTGAGACAAAAGCGATGCGTACCATGCCGTAGGCGACGACTGTCGGTGTAAAGGCGATCCAGATAGTGATTAAAGCGATCGATTCCAGTGTAAAAGCGACGCAGAGATATAGAAAGCCGCAGATTTTTGCTCAGAAGTGACTAGAATTTACCGTAAGCACCTGCAAAATCTGATCTTCAAAGAAACAACTCCAAAAATGAAGTTAATCAAGGACGTGAGTCCCACTGGGCGTGCCAAAATGTAGTTAGGGTAAAATTGCAAATCAGGGCAAATGAATAAACATCGATGATAAAAACCCTTGCAATGCACAATGAAGCACAAGACAACATGAAAATCAAAATAACAAATATGAATGCAAACCAATCTCCACGCTATGCTCGATTTATCTCCATTGCTCTTCTCCACCTCGCATGAGCATGCAAGATTTTGAAGGATTATTGTTGGAAGAATGTTGGGTGCTCACTTCTGCAGCATAACATTGGTGCTCACTTCTGCAGCATAACATTGATAAGGATGCAAAGACTCTAATGATATTTCAACATCATGTGGATACTTGAGGATCAATGCATGCTAATGGCTTGTGAGGGGTTTGATTTATAGGAAAGGCTTGATTCAAATGGATGGCTAGGATCAATTAGGGCTTTAGATGAAATGGATGGATAGGATTAAGTTAGGTTTCCTTGCACATCAAGAAATTGTAGTCAATTGACATGTGGCAAGGGAAGATAAGGCTTAGGTGTGCTTGTGTAGATAAATACTAAAATTAGGTCCCATTAGTTGTGCATGTGAAAGATATGAATGAAAGTTGTATTACAATACATGATTGATTGGACAAGTGTTGGAATGTGATGAAATATGAGGACTTAATTCAAATAAAATATTTGAATTAGTTGGGATATGAGTTGGATATTAATTAAATAAATAAAATTTATTTAATTAATTGGGTAGATGAATAGGATGGGATAAGATATGATGTGGAAATTAATTAAATAAATAAAATTTATTTAATTAATTGGGATGAGGATAGGATAAATGGGATTATGCATGTGAAATTAATTAAATAAATAAAATTTATTTAATTAATTAGCTAAGTAGGATGAGGATGGGATTGAATGGGATTTTAATTAAATAAATAAAATTTATTTAATTAATTGGCTTAATGGATTAGGGAAATTAGGACAAAATGCTAAATCATGTCTAGGATAATGTTTTAACAAGGTGTTGTAGGACATGGACAAAGTTGGGATAAATTTGGGTGTCTACACCCACCAACCGTACAGCTTCACCCTCTATAGCTAATTTTAACCCAAACTCAATACCTTCTACATCAAAATCCATGGAACAAAAATTCAAGAACAAGGATAAAGGTGTAGGAGAGTATTGCATTGAGAAAACCTTTTGTCTGACACCATTTCCTCATTCACCCAAGTCCACCTATCTATTACCTCATTCATCTACCCATGCAACTATAAAGGATGTGATCTAAAGGGTATTAGCAAGGAGTCAACCATGTCACCAAATTTCTATCCTTGAACCTACAAAAAATTCTTCCAACGCCATGTCCAATCCTACAACCCCTTCATATAAACCATAACCTCTTGATCTTATTGAAGAACCTCCTACCATGAACCAAAGTCAAGGTCCATCGTACCTTTATGTTGTTGACCAAGAGCCTATCCAAGAGTCTTCTACCTCCACTTCAATTCAAGAAAATCAAGAGTTATGTCAAGAGTATACTTTAGAGCATGTGGAACATCAACCCTTTATCCAAATCAAGATCATAGCACCTCCATCCAACCCATCCGTAACATTTATCTTTTCCATGATCAAGATATTACTTATGAAGAAGATATCCATGAGCAACTTGATCCTATACCCATACATGAGAAAGAAATCTAAATCCAACCCATCCATAACCTATATCTTTTCTACGATCAAGATATTATCATTGATGAAGAACCTATACGCAAGCACATTGATCCCATCACGCTTAATCCTATCTATGATTAAGATCCCATCTACGATCAAGAGCCTATCTATGATCAAGCGAACCATGATGATCCTCTTAGCCAACTTTATGAATTCCATGGTTACGAGCTTATTACCCCATCTATTCATAACCCCATAACCACCCATGCACAAGAAACCTTCATTACTCCCATCCATCCTCCACCTAGTCCTATCCATGATCCAACAACACACACTTTCCATGATGAGACACTTGCCTCCCAAGTACACAAATGATTAAACCAATAACTTGGATCTTACTGAGCATAATGATAATCAAGATCCTAATGATCCTCCACCATCCATTATGGACCATGTTGCAAATCCATTATCCTATCCCCTTGGTCTCACTACCTTCATCCATGAATGTTCTTCCTTAAGAGAGAAGCAACCGTTATCCACCACTTCACCTTCCCCATCAAATAATGATCTCGCATCTAGTGTCCAAAGCACCCATAATCCCATTGTCCACCACATACTCCAACATATGAACTATCAAGGTAAAGGCTTAGGCCTTCATGAACAAGGTATTTTGGAGCCTATCCATGTCGAAGTCTCTCCACCCTCTTATGGCCTTGGTTATACTACCCAAGAAAAGCAATCTCATGATGTTGGTACTTCCTCCATGCCTTCCAAATCCACCACTTCCCATCACCAACCCTATCATATTCCCAAAACATATGTCGCCATTCCACCTCCATCATCTTACAAATGTCAAAAGCATGTGACCATACACCTTCCATCATCCTCCTCCTCTGACTCAACCTCCTCTAGATGAGGAGTTAACTCTCTTGGACTTGAGTACCTAGGGAATAGGTGCGCAACACACCAATCCTCAAAATCTTGCGTCATCCCTGCATCAACCACCTCCCGCCTCATCGGTCATGCATGATAAGGAATCCATAAGAAGTCCACCTAGGCCTCCTCATAAGAAGCCACATGACCCCATTGCCGCCACTATGCCCATGTCCTCACAAACAGTGCCTGCCCCTGTGGCATACCCTATATCTGCCCAAACTGTGAGAAGACACGACTAACTATTTGCCTCTCCAAAATATGATGGGTCTAGCCAATCAACCACCACATTTGAAACACATATGGCAGCTAATCATCCTTGTCATCCCATACCTCACAGCCCAGGTATGGTCGCCACACAACTATATCCACATTATCCAACTAATGGCGCTAGTACTCCAACTTACCCAGCCTATGCTGAGTAAGTACACCAGTGTATCCATAGGAGTATGGCTCATCCCTCTGCTGGTGAAACATGACAATAGGCTGTGTCACTGCAATGTGCTCCCAAGCCCAGAACTGTAACAAAGAAACACCTATCGAAAGACTCGATGCTCCACAGTACACAACCTGATGCATATCATGGTAGAGGTGGACTAGTACATAGACACCCCAAGCAAAATGGGTGCCCTTAGTCAGTATCCACTCTAGGGTCTGACCCCAGCAAACTGCAAATCCATGTGATCTCCGATCGGGGCATACAACACTCTGACCAAGCCAGCTACAATCTTGGGGAAGTAATCATAGTAGTCATACATATCCTACTAGCTAATCATTGATCCCTCTATGTCAGGATCATGAAATATCCTCCTGTACTCAACTAGCCCAGCGTCACACTGTGAGTCATACTCTACCAGCTCCACTACTATTGGAAGTCTTAGGATCCTGTAAACATCCTCCAGGGTCATGATGATCTCTCTAGCAGGGAGGTGGAATGTCCCGTCCTTGCTGTGAAAGCACTCTACCAAAGCAGTCAGTAGATCGAGGTTTGCACGAACCTCGGGCATGAAATAAACATAGTACAAACCAATCGCTCCAAGCACTAGACGATCCACCTCTGTGAGCATGTGTCATCGACGCAAGGTAACCGGGAACTGCTCCCTGGACATGAGGCAATTGGAAATATCCTCTTGCCATCAACAAAGCAAGGCGTCAACCATAACTGTATCAATGAAAACTTACTCAACTATCAAACCTATCATAATCCCTTACTTAACATATCAAATTGATCAAAACACGCATATCATCTCCTGTCTAGATTCTATCAATCTCATAGATTGCGTATCAATTGTCGCATTGATCAAGTGGCCAATTGAGTCAATTTTGCTAAGTAACTGAGTATCCTAAGCAAATGCATTGTTCCAGGTAGCATTTGCGTAGTATAAGAGCAAAAGTACAGCTTCACAATGCATCCGCCGCACAAAGGCATAGATGCGCAGTTTTATAACATATGCGCATCTTCCCAGTAGATGCACAGTATCACAACACATGCGCAACAACCTATGGTAAATGCACAAAACTAACAAATGCATAGCAAAAAGACCTGAGTGCGCTGAAACGCTACAAATGCATAGTTTTGGGGCACAGATGCGCTGAAACCCAAAGCTATGCATATACTCTAGTATCTTTGCCATGACTAATAAATGCACCTAGCCTAAAATTTTTGACATACGTACCAAAGTCCTATATCTGCTGCCCACCCGAATCGTCGAACCCACTCGAAACAATGCTCCTCAACTGGAATATCCATCTCTCTATTGACTGCTCTGGCTCTTGCGCTCTGCAAAGCTCCTAATAGCTCTCACAAAAAGATAAGTGTGCAAATGACTAGGATTGTGGACCCAGCTTCTATATATAGACATTGCAACCCTAACTAGCTGTGTGGTGACCTTGCCTACTCTCTATGCCCTTTCTCCTCCATTTTTTCAAGCCACAACCTGTTTTCCCCACCATTTCACACATTCTTTCACCTTCTTCATCGTGAGATTATCTGTCTCACGCCCTCAAAATTTTCTTCCCGTCCAATCTCTTGAGGGGGCATCCTACCATTGTTAAACTTGTACCAAGAACAAATTGGGGCATGTATTAAATCACAGAAACTCTTTATTCTTTGAAACAACGTGATAAAACACATTGCATCAAAGAGGAGCAAAATGTATACACTTGAAAATGACACGACTCTATCTAAATAAATATTTTAAATATTTATTTCATTTTAAATTCCTCTATAAATAAATAAATAAATAAATCAATTTATTTATTTGATTCATATTTCTCCAAAAAAAATTAAATAAAATCATTTATTTAATTAAATCATCCAAATTCTTCTAAAATCACTCTAAATTTTTTTTTTTTTTAAATGCGCCTGGTAAACTTTTTAACGTGACCGGTGACGTTGGTGCGACACGCCCTCCGACTCCACGTGAATGCTTTTGCCCGGAGCAATGAACCAGTGAGGCCACAACACGGGGGACCTCATCCCCTAGCAAGAACACTTCAAACCCGTGAGCTCGTTGGCCCAGCGAAGGCGTAATGCCTGCGAGCTCGTTGGCCTAACGAGGGTTTGAACTCTGGTGGCTGCCACTACAACAGAGTGACTTAACCATCGAACCACGCCCTTATTGGCAAAAATCATTCTAAATTAAATAATACCAAATTATTTAATTAATTCTTCTAAATGCTAAAGTCTTCAAATCCATAATATCAAATCATTCTCCATATTTAAATAAATCCAAATATTTATTTAAATTGTCTATTTCCTACAAAATTGAATTAATACCAAAAATAATTCAATTAATCCATGTGCACATGCAATTAAATATTTTAATATTTAATTAGCTAATATTCCCTCACCCACATGTCCTATTTATCCTCCAGTCAAATTAGTTAACTCATCAATCAAAACAATTAACAAATTAGTTAATTGAGTTCACTGCTCAATCTATTCTGTTGACTCCCCAATCAACCCAGTTAACCGATCAATCATCTCAGTTAACTCTTCAATCTATTCTGTTAACTCCCATATCTCAAAATAGAGCAGGACACTTGTCCTCTTCCTATTCGCGCACATCCTCTCAAATTTCCTCAACCGTTGATCTTCTTATTCATTATATACCATTGATCTTCTTTCTCACAAATCTATAAATACAACCCCTATTCCTCCATTTGAAGGATCCAAGATTTTTTATAAACTTACTCTGCAGGAATCACAGCGCACCTTTGGCACAAATCACTCCATAGCTTATGATCAATTGTCACACCATTATCACCATTATCATTGTATTGTGAAGATCCTCTTCATTGCAAAACCTATCAACAACCATTCTCCATTGTCATCTTCAAAAAAAGCAAGGAAGTGCACCTTCTGAGGGCTCTATTCATACACGAGATCAATTCAAGATAGGCAACCAATGGAAGTCATGGAATAGAAAGGTTTACAAGGTATTGTGTTCTTTGTGTTTGATCTTATTTGTTTCAATTTCATTGGGTTATCAGATAATTAGTTGTTTATGCTATTGTTCCCATTTTTCTGATAACATTTATAAATTAGGTTACTAAATATCCCACTAATTATTTAAAAGCATGTTATCAGAAAAATATCCCATTTAATAATTATCCTTAAATTAAATCTTGCATGACTGGTATGGATAATTAGTTATAAATAAATGATAACTTTCATGATAAATTAGGGGGTGCCTTTAATTAAATTAGTAACCTTGATCCCGTGGATACGGGTATGTAGGTAGTTTGGAATACAAAGGAAGTATCCAGTACTCAGGTACATAGGATATCATCATCCTCATCCTCATCATCAACATCATTTATCTTATCCATTTTCTTTCCTTGTCACCCTCGCTCTTGCATGACTGGGGTGTCGCCAATCAATCTAAGCAATGATCCAAATGCAAGTCCACCCTTAATCCATACCAATCAAGTTAATCAATCTTGTCAAATTATCCAATCACAATCAGTGGTCTTGATCCTAATCTTGTCGTAAACTAATTCAATCAATTGTCATCATCAGTGGGATATATCTTTCCTGTATCTTGGTGTTGATCTAGGGATATATCTTTCCCCGCAATGACAATACTATCTTTGGGATAGGTCTTTCCCATAGCTTGGTGTTGATCTAGGGATATATCTTTCCTTGTAATGACAATACTAGCTTTAGGATAGGTCTTTGCCATATCTTTGTGTTGATCTAGGGATAAATCATTCCCCGAAATGAAAAACACTATCATCAATAAATCATTGGTTTACAGCTTGACAGGGGCAATACCTTGTTTGTTCTTGTATTATTTGTGCATACTTGCTTGCTTGCTTGTGTGTGTTATCATTTTATCTTGCATAACGTGTCATTTGAATTTTTCATCCATCCCTTATCTTGCATCCTTCATTTTTCTTAGCCATTCGTTATCATTCTTCTTAATCGTGAGATTGTCCATCTCACGCCCTCAAAATTTTCTTCCCATCCAATCTCCCGAGGGGGCATCCTACCGTCGTTAAACCTATACTAGGGGCAAACTGGGGCATGTATCAATCGCAAAAAAAATTTATTCTTTGAAACAACGTGATAAAACATATTGCATCAAAGAGGGGCAAAATGTATACACCTAAAAGTGACGCGACTCTAGCTAAATAAATGTTTTAAATATTTATTTCATTTTAAATTCCTCTATCAATAAATAAATAAATCAATTTATTTATTTGATTCATATTTCTTCAAAAAAATTAAATAAAATCATTTATTTAATTAAATCATCCAAATTCTTCTAAATTCTAAAGTCTTCAAATCCATAAGTATCAAATCATTCCCTATATTTAAATAAATCCAAATATTTATTTAAATTATCTATTTCCTCCAAAATTGAATCAATACCAAAAATAATTCAATTAATCCATGTGCACATGTAATTTAATATTTTAATATTGCATTTATAACTAATTAATTTTGAGGAATAATGATAATTAGTTAATGTGATGGGGAAATGTGGATTAATCAAAATGAATAATATTACCAAAAACAATAATGAAATCTGAAGATAAAGAATTAATGATAAAACAAAGTAATACTTACAACCTCTTTATCTTTCGCCTTCCATTGCTCGCTTTTTCTGTCTTGATCTTGATGGAGATGAATGTTGGCCCTCAGGAAGCTTGCTTCCTTGCTTCGAAGTCCTCAAGATGACAAGATGAAGTTGGCTACGATACTTTGTGTGATTGAAGATGAGCTTCAACACACTATTGATGGATATGAATGATATAAAGATGAAGGTTGCCAAAGGCACGCTTGCATTTCTACAACATAAGTTTGCTCAAACTATTGATTCTCAAATGAAGAAGAAAAGGGTTGTATTTATAGAGAAGGGTGAGGGAAGATCAGTGGTTGAGAAGAAAAGAGAAGATCAACAGAGGAGGATGGTTGAGGAACGTGCAACTAATAGAAGAAGGACATGTGTCATTCAAAAAGAAGTTATGTTGAGTTAACTGCTTTGTTGATAAGGATGAGTTTTGTTTTTCTTAAATTAGAATTTGTTTTTCTAATTTAAGAGCAAGTTTTCTTTAAAGATGCTTTAAAACTGCTTTTGCTTTTGTAACTCAGCTTTTTCTTTTTGTATGACAAGAAGAATATATTTTTAGAAGATAAGAAAGATTTTTGAAGATAAGGAAGCATAATTAAATAAATAGATTTATTTAATTATTTGTAGATAATTTGGAGGAAAATAAAATATTAAATATATTTTATTTTGTGGAGATTTAAGATTTTATTTAAATAAAATTGCATTTTATTTAAATTTGGAAGAACAAAAGATTTTAATTAAATAATTAAAATTATTTAATTATTTAGAACAATGAAGTTGGTGTAGGTGAATTTAATTAATTAAATAAATGTAATTTATTTAATAATATGAGAGGAGATGAATCAAATAAATAAATAAATTTATTTATTTATTGATAGAGGAATGTGAAGGTAAAGTAAATATTAAAAATATTTATTTAAGTAGAGTCATGTCATTTTTAGGTGTATACATTTTGCCCCTCTTTGATGCAATGTGTTTTATCACGTTGTTTCAAATAATAAGAATTTTTGACAGTGCTATATGCCCCAGTTTGCCCCTGGTACAAGTTTAACGACAAGATGCCCCCTCGGGAGATTGGATGAGGAGACGGTAGAAAGGTGTGAGATGGACAATCTCATGATGAAGAAGAGGAGAAACAGGAGAAGAAATGGTTAGATGCAGAAGAAAGCGGTGGATGATATGCGACACAAGCAAGTAAGCAAGTATGCACAAATGATACAAGAACAGGCAAGGTATTGCCCCGGTCAAGCGGTAAACCAATGATATAGATCGATGATGTTTGGTGTCAGGAATGAAACATGTCGTATAAGACTCCGGGTCTGGTTTCGATAATGCAACATCCTATCTAAGACACTGGATATGATAACAATATACGATAGTGTTGTCATGGTGGGGAACGATATATCCCTAGAGCAACACGATAGGCATGGGAAAGATATATCCCACTGATAGTTATGATTTATTGATATGGTTTACGACAAGATTAGGATCAAGATCACTGATTGTGAGTGTATCATTTGACAAGATTGACTAACATGATTGGTATGGATTAAGGATAGACTTGCATTTTGATCACTTCTTGGATTGACAGCTAGAACTATTGATGAGAGATATGAAAACAAATAGAAATTTGATCGATAGAAGAATGACTCGATAGAAGAAATCACAAGCTTTTGTAAACATTGATTTGTTGCATTTTGGATCTTTATTGGATGGGATATGGAGAAATGCATTTGGATATAAGATGCAATTAGATACGTTATGGATATGGATATGGATATGAACTGCAATTAGATACGGTATGGATATGGATATGGATATTTGTCATCTTGATATAGCAAGTATTTTGCTTTCATCATTGCCAGGCTTTATTAAGTTGTAAGAAAATACAAGCATCTAGGTATAATTAAACTGAGATGACCTGAGTATTACTTATATGGATTTTGATATAGCAAGTTAATACAAGCAACTAGTCAAAATTGAATCTAGATGACTTGAGTATTTCTTGCGTTTCAACAGACAAGGATTTCCCTTTTTCATGTTCAGACCTCCAAAGTCCTCGATGATCTTTTGCTGATCATGTCGTTAGATAGAAGTCGTCACATTACTAAAGTTTGATCCACAAGCAGTAGACAAAGAAAAAGATTATGCCCCCATCATAGCATCTCTAGCTTTTGGCTTCTTTGAGTAGCATAGGAAGACATAATGACAAAAATCCAAGACCCTGTTAAGTTAAACTATTCACAAAAGCATTCTTGCATTAGATGTGTCTTTTTGCCATAATTGATATATAATTGGTTTGAGTGTTTCGATATGGTGTTCTGCTTTGCTTTGGACAGGTTGATGTTTTGCACCAAGATTTTTGTTTGGGGAAGCTTGTTTTGTTGCGCTTGCTTGTCTAGTGAAAGGTATCACAATCCTTTATTGGTATCCTCTTAGAATAAAATGTGGCATTCAAGAATCCAAATTTGTAACTAGGTCGAGGAGTTGCCCCCAATTTAGACAAGGATTGACTTATTATGGGTGAGACAACAGACAGATATGGAGAGACGGACCCTAAGGGACTAACCTAGTGCCTCAGGGGCTCATTGCTAAATGGCCTTGCCTACGTGACGACACAGGCAACGTAGTTCAGGGTGAACCTGATGGACCTAAGACCTAGGCGATGGCGAAGATACAGAAATGGTATGGACAACAGGACATATGAAACTAGATAGAATGGACAGAAAGGAAGGGGAGTGGAGCAGAGCCTCGGGGGCACATTGATAATGGCCTTGCCTACATGATGACGTAGAGGCAACGTAGTTCGGGGTGAACCTTGTGATACTGAGATATGGACCGGATGAGACATGATAGGGAACATATATGGATCAGGTATGGAACATATATGGACTAGATATGGATCAGATGATACTGATGATAAGGAAACACCATGGATAGGTAGCTGCATGGGTGATAAGGAATGAAATGAACATGGAAAAGGGAAAGGATGTGATCACCAAGGACTAAGTCGCATAGGAATAACATGTCCCATTGTAGGTAGAGTACTTAGGATTTTTCATGACAATGCTTAAGACGAAGGAGGAGGATGAGAGGATAATGAAGGACTTGCATGGTTTGGAGGGATAAGGTATGTCAAGAGACATCTAAAACATTTGTCAACATTGTGCCCCCAATCTTTATCAAGATCAAAGAAATAGAGGAATGGGAGATCAGGATGGATAGACTCGCCAGTATAGGTATGTAATGGATAGAGGAATAGGATAGGAAATAGTAAGGAAAGGAATGATAGCAGAAGGTGATATGCCAATGAGACAAGGTGCCCCCAAGTGTAGGTGACATAGGAGATCAACTTACACATGACGCCTATTTGCCAGGTTTTCATCATGGTACTTATGCAAGGCGCCTGTTTGCCAAGTTTTCACCATTGGACGAAGGGTTTTTTTTTTTAAAAAAAAATATTTGGATGGAAGAAGGTGGATACGGAAGGACTCGACCATCTAGCTCCATGAAAGGTGATAGTCCCACTAGATGGATGTTGTTGCATGGACCATGTCAAGTGTTCTCATAGATGTTGGTATGGAGTTGCATGACAGTGAGACGAAGAAGGTAGATAGAGGATTATGGAAGATGTGACATTTGGATGATGATGCGGAATACATAAGGACTTTTCCAAAGATGGAAGGAAGGTTTATGCAAAAGCATGGACCATAGGATGAGGAAGATATGTAGGATAGTAGTGGAAGGGAGGGGAGATGGAGTTATACGGAAGTGTTGTGGAATGGAAGGGAACCATGACCAACGGTTCCACATACCATGATAAACATTGAAGCTTATGATAGGTAGGTGGTGTGGGAAGTGATGGAGATTTTTGCTTGGTAGATGAATGATATAGGGCTTTAGGGACCCACATAGACTTAGTATTTTTTTGATTTTTGCTTGTCATGTGGGATGGAAGGATTTGATATTTTTGGATGGAATGGGATAAAGTGAATGGTTGGAATTCTTGAGAGGTGGATGCCTCATGTAACTTTAGGGATTTTTGCTTGGGTACCCAAACCATTTTGCTTTTAGATTTTACTTGTGAAGGTATGGGCTTGCGTATATGCAACTTTTGTGCATCTTCTGAGATAATTATTTGTTGCTTGGGGACCCACACCTTTTTCAGTTTGGCATTGAGGTGTGTGGGTGTATGCAGCTTTTGAGATGGATGCTTCTTTGATTCTTGGATTTTGTATCCTAGGTCATGAGGACTCTTAGGATTTTTGACTTTATAGGTAGAGGCATCCAAATTTGTGCTTTTGAATCCCCTGGGGATGGCGGACGTGAGGTTGGTGGAAGCTCGTTGTTTAGACAACATGTGCATTTGTTGGCCATGATTGGGATATTTAGAGGATTTATAGATGGATGGATAAGGTGTTGGAAGAAGTGGTGGTAAAATGCATGGAGAGATATTAGGAGTTGGAAGTAGTGGAGGTAGATTGGATGGTGGAAGGTGTATGGTCACATGCTCTTGACAATTGTAGGATGCTGGAGGTGGAATGGCCACATATGTTTTAGGGATATGATAGGGTTTGTGATGGAAAGTGGTGGACTTAGGAGGAGTGGAGGAAGTGCCAACATCTTGAGATTGTTCATCTTGGGATATGTATCCAAGGCCGTACGAGGGTGGAGGAACTTTGACATGGATAGGTTCCAAAATACCTTGTTCATGAATGCCTAAGCCTTTGCCTTGATAGTTCATATTCTGGAGTATGCGATGGATAGTGGGATTATGTATAGGTGGAACACTAGACACGAGTTCCTTATTGGATGGGGAAGACAAGATAGCAGATAATGGTTGTTGGTTTTCTAAGGAAGAACATTCATGCATGAAGGTAGTGAGACCAAGGAGATAGGATAACGGATTTGCTGCATGGTCGATAATGGATGACGAAGGATCATTTGGATCTTGATCAGTATTATGCTCTTTAGGGTCCAAGTTATTTGGTTGATCATCCATGTGCACTTGGGAGGCAAGTGTCTCATCAAGGGAAGTGGAAGTTGTAGGATCATGGATAGGATTAGATGGAAGAGGGATAAGAGTAATGGAGGTTTCTCGCTCATGAATGGGTATGGGATCAAGTTGTTCATGGATAGATTCTTCATAAAAGATAGTATCTTGATCATAGGAGAGATATAGGTTATGCATGGGTTGAATGGGGATTTCTTTCTCATGTATAGGATCAAGTTGCTCACGGATAGCTTCTTCATAGGTATTATCTTGATCATGGAAAAGATAAAGGTTATGAATGGTTTGAAATTGGACGAGGGTGCTTTGATCTTGATTTAGACAAAGGGTGGATGTTTCCACATGCTCTAAGGTGTGCTCTTGACATAGCTCTTGGTTTTCTTGAATGGAAGCGGATAGCTCTTGGATATATTCTTGGTTGACAACATGGATGTTCAACGGACCTTGACTTTGGTTCATGGTAGGAGGTTCTTTGATAAGCCCAAGGGGTTGAGGATCACATGAAAGGGTTGTAGGATTTGACATGTTATTGGAAGAGTCTTTTGTAAGGTCAAGGACTAGATTTTGGGGACATGGTTGACTCTCTTCTGGTAGTCCTTAGATCACATCCTTTGTAGGTGTATGGGTAGATGAATGAGGTAAAGGATGAGTGGATTTGGCTTTCTCCATAGCTTTTCTTTTGCTGTATAAATTTGGAAAATATTTTTCCCAAAACTCATCTGATTCTTTTTTGGTTTCCATTTAGAATTTGAGGAACTAAATGGCGGTGTTGGTGTAGAATTAGTATGCTTTGGGATATGTGTCTTAGAAGATAGTGAAGGAGGACTAGTAGATGGGGTGGTATATGATTTCTGACTTGAGGTGGTGCTTGCCTTGTCATGAGTATGGGAAAAGAATGTAAGACTTTGGGGCGAGGTGTAGATAGTACTGGCATGTTCAGCTTGCAAGATTGTCATTTCTTGTTGTAAGACTTGGATTTGTTAAGAAATTGCTACACAATCTTGGGGCGAGGGACCTAAGTTTATTTGCAATTGCAGATATTGGAGTTTTTGACTAATATATTCTAATTGGTTTGCCATTGACACAAGACCGGAAAGGCTTACTGGTTTGGATGAGCAGCAACAAATGCGCCGTAACAGAGTGCAAAAGTGCCACAAAATGCGCTGATCTAGTAATGTTCAAATGTGCTACAACAGAGTTCAGATGCATGGCAAGTCTTAGCAAATGCGCTGCAGGTTGAAGCAAAAGTGTCGTTCTGGTTTTTGCAGAATTTTGGAATGTTTTTCAAGATTTTTCTATTTTTGGTTTGAAAACTTGGTGTTTTTGAGAATTTTGATCTTCAATTATGGCAAAGACATAGCAAACACATAGAAGTTTTCATGATTTTTTATCTTTTGTTAATTTTTTGTATTTTTGGACTATTTTGACTCAAAAACAAGCACCACCTAGGCTAGATAGGATAGTATTCATTGAATCCTCTAGTTGTGCATACTCAAAGCATGTAGCTCTAGGATCTGGTAGCACTGGCTCCCCTCCACGGCACTCACTTCTCATGCATACCAGATCCAGGTTTCCTTAGGCTTGTACCCCCACTAAACCTTAGGATTGTCCTTGCTACCTCTACTAAGAGTCACATGAATCGAGGCCGCTTCAAGAGCTCCACCCTTTGCATCAACAAATAGGGGTTTTTGGCTTGCTAAACAATTGGTTTGTAGTTAGGGCAACCATTTGAGTGGTTACACGTGCAAAGGCACTACTCTCCGTTATGGAGTCTCCCAGCCTCTAAGGGTTACGCCTTAGAGGGTTTTGGGGGAGGTTGGCTGTCAGTGTAACATAGCAGCACTCGTTGCAGGAGGTTTTCACCTCAAGCACAATTTATTTTAAGTGGCTTGGTAGGGCTTGGCTTTAGCCTGTTACCACTCAGGGTCGTTCCCACTTGGACAGGCGTGCATCCAAGGGCAGGCCCCTCTAAAGGTTAAACAAATGGAATGACAAGTTTGGTGTTTTGGTCACCTAGTTAAGGGGAGAGCATAAACCTATTGTCATTCATAGTCACAGAATACACTGATTAGTCCAAACCTAGTTAAAAGTAGAAAAACTAAATGGGCTATTCTACTTGTGCACTCATGCAATTGTTAACTTTGAAGTGTTTAAGACATAGCAATGTTCATTCCCATTTGTTGAGATAGCAATGATCTAATCTAGAAAAGAAATCAACAATGCAAAGATAGCAGTGGTTCAATTACTTTCCATCCTAGTTAGAGACTATGTGGAATTTGCATGCATACATTTTACTTTCCCATTTAGAAATTGATGTGTGAGCTAATGAGTGCAGCTATATGAATCTAAACCAGTACCTAGCCTGCAAAACAGACCAAGAGAGTTCCTGCAAAAAGACATCAGCGTTAGTGAAAACTACAAGAAAACTCAAAAAGTCAATGTTAGAATCAGATGCTCAGGTACAGAGCTCATATGCACAGAAACATAGGTCATATGTGCAGTTTTACAGATATGTCGATTTAGAGCACATATGCGCCGAAACAAAGGTCATATGCACAATTTTACATATGCACCGATTTAGAGCACATATGCACCGAAACAGAGGTCATATGCGCAACTTTATAGATGCACCAATTTAGAGCACATATGCGCTAAAATAAAGGTCATATGTGCAACTTTACAGATGCACTGATTTAGAGCACATATGTGCCAAAATAGAGGTCATATGTGCAACTTTACAGATGGTCAATTCAGAGCATATATGCACCGAAACAGAGGTCATATGCGCAACTTTACAGATACACCGATTTAGAGCACATATGCACAGAAACAGAGGTCATATGCGCTGTATCAGAGTCTGTATGCGCCAGAATAGACGATACATGCGTCAGATCAGAGACTATATGCGCTGAAAGAATGTATGCGGCGTAACAGAGAGTAGAAGCACTGCAGGATTGTTTAGATGCACCAGATTGACTTGTCAGAAGTCTGTGCGACACCTGTACGGAACCTGTCTACAAGAAAACTCAGTTTTTGATTAGATAGAGGGGCAAGGGCCCCACAGTGGGTGCCAAAATGTGATGGGGAAGTGTGGACTAATCAAAATGAATAATATAACCAAAAACAACAATGAAATCTGAAGATAAAGAATTAATGATAAAACAAAGTAATACTTACAACCTCTTTAACTTTCGCCTTCCATTGCTCGCCTTTTCTATCTTGATCTTGATGGAGATGAATGTTGGCCCTCAGGAAGCTTGCTTCATTGCTTCGAAGTCCTCAAGATGACAAGATGAAGTTGGCTAGGATACTTTGTGTGATTGAAGATGAGCTTCAACACACTATTTATGGATATGAATGAAATGAAGATGAAGGGTGCCAAAGGCGCGCTTGTGTTTCTGCAGCATAAGTTTGCTCAAGCTATTGATTCTCAAATGAAGAAGAAGAGGGTTGTATTTATAGAGAAGGGTGAGGGAAGATCAATGGTTGAGAAGAAAAGAGAAGATCAACGGAGGAGGATGGTTGAGGAACGTGCAACCAATAGAAGAAGGACATGTGTCATTCAAAAAGAAGTTATGTTGAGTTAACTGCTTTGTTGATGAGGATGAGTTTTGTTTTTCTTAAATTAGAATTTATTTTTCTAATTTAAGAGCAAGTTTTCTTTAAAGATGCTTTAAAACTACTTTTGCTTTTGTAACTCAGCTTTTTCTTTTTGTATGACAAGAAGAATATATTTTTAGAAGATAAGAAAGATTTTTGAAGATAAGGAAGCATAATTAAATAAATAGATTTATTTAATTATTTGTAGATAATTTGGAGGAAAATAAAATATTAAATATATTTTATTTTGTGGAGATTTAAGATTTTATTTAAATTTGGAAGAACAAAAGATTTTAATTAAATAATTAAAGTTATTTAATTATTTAGAAGAATGAAGTTGGTGTAGGTGAATTTAATTAATTAAATAAATGTAATTTATTTAATAATATGAGAGAAGATGAATCAAATAAATAAATAAATTTATTTATTTATTGATAGAGGAATGTGAAGGTAAAATAAATATTAAAAATATTTATTTAAGTAGAGTCATGTCATTTTTAGGTGTATACATTAAAATATTATCATTATATTTATATCCCATTTTTCTGATAACATGCTTTTAAATAATTAGTGGGATATTTATTAACCTAATTTATATATCTTGGAAAAAAGCAAGTATGCACAAATGATACAAGAACAACAAGGTATTGCCCCTATCTAGCTGTAAACTAATGATTAATCGATAATGATTGACGATAGTGTTTTTCATTGCGGTGAACGATATATCCCTAGATCAACACAAAGACGCGGGAAAGATATATCCCACTGATAATGATGATTGATTGAGTGGGTTTACGACAAGATTAGGATCAAGACCACTGATTGCGATTGGATAATTTGACAAGATTAACTTTACTTGATTGGTATGGATTAGGGATGGACTTGCATTTGGATCATTGCTTGGATTGATTGGACAAGGATGAATGGATCACATGGATAACTGGAAGATACAATTGGATAAACTGTTAGAAAGGACTTGGATCTTAAGACACTTGGAAAAGGTTTTATTATGGAATGAAATGCAATTTTATATGTATGGATGTGTGGATTGTCATCTTCATATATGCAAGCATTTGAAGTACTTTGTTTCATCCTTGAGCTATTTTTTTTATGTTATTTTTATGTTTTTAACATGTTGTAAGAAAATACAAGCATCTAGGTATAATTAGACCAAGATGACCTGAGTAATGCTTACATGGATTTTTATTTAGCAAGTTAATACAAGCATTGAAGTATAATTGAACCAAGATGACCTGAGTATTTCTTTCGTATCAACAGACAAGGATTACACTTGTTTCATGTTTAGACCTCTGATGTCCTCGATGGTCATTATGTTGATCATGTCTTTAGACAAGGCTTCACATTACTAAAGATAAACCCACAAGTAGCAAACAAATAAAATAATCATGCCCCCATTATAGCATCTCTAGTTTTTAGGCATCCTTGAGTGGCATAGGAAACATGATAACGAAAGTTAAAATTTAAGGCACAACCTATCAAAACAAAACTTTCTTGCATTAGATGTGTCTTCTTGCCATAATTTAGATGAAATCATTTGGAGTGTTTAGGCACTTGTTTGTTTTGCTTTGGAATGGTTGATGTCTTGTGTTAAAATTTCTGTTTGGAAGTGGGTTTTGTTGCGCGCGTGTGTCTAGTGAAAGGTATCATAATCCTTATTGGTGCCTTCTTAGTACATGTGGCATTGTAGAATCTAACTCCGTAACCAGGTCAAGGACTTGTCCCCAGTCAGGTAAAGGATCAACTTATGATGGAAGAATGGACAATATACGTGAAGCAGCGGGCCCTAAGGGACTGACCTAGTGTCTTGGGGGCCCATCGATGATGGCCTTGCCTATGTGATAGCGCAGAGACAACCTAGTTTGGGGTGTGGACTCTTGTGGACCTAGGACCTAGGTGATGGGAAATGGTGGAAAAGGATGGGTGAGAAGGTATGGAATAGACGGGTAGCCTCGGGGGCCCATCAATGATGGCCTTGCCTATGTGACAACATAGAGGCAACATAGTTCAGGATGACAAGATACTGATGATGGACCCTCTGACAGGCTGACACTATGGATAGGGTATTGGATAAACATTAGGAAGTAAGGTGACAATGGTGATAGAGTATCAAGCCATGATAGGTTATCGTTAGGTGGATTTGTGAAACGGATATGATCAGATGATGGATAACGGTAGTAAGAACGGACGCAAGGCAATGGTTTCCCAAAGATGGAGGAAGCGGTTTATTACTGACATTGCTATTGATTCCCTTGCATTAGATTTTTGTAGGATTTGACGATTGGACAAAAGGATGGGCGATAAGGGATGAAATGGATGCATGCACAAGAAAATAAGGATGTGATCTCCAAGGACTATGTCGCATAGGAATAACTCAGGATTTGACATGACAAAGCTTATGATGAAGGAGGATGAGAGGATTAGATTGTTTTGAAAAAGATAAGGTATATCAAGAGTTTTTCCAAAGCATGTTTCAACATTTTTCCCCCATATCTATATCAAGATCAGAAGAGGAATGGAGGATGAATGGACTTAATATGATAGGTATATGTAGGATAAGGATGATAGGATGGTATGGTAAGATAGGATGGAAAATGATAGGGTCAATGAGACAATGCACTCCCAAGGGTAAATGACATGGAAGATCAACCTACACATGACGCCTGTTTGCCAGGTTTTCATCATGGTACTTATCCAAGGCGCCACCAAGGGTGGTTTTCACCATTGGACGAAGGGATTTTTCTTTACTTTTTTTTTTAATTTTGATTTATTTATTTATTTTGAAACATTTGGATGGAAGAAGGTGGATATGGATGGGAGAGACTCAAGTGTCTAGTTCCATGAAAGGTGACAGTCCCGCTAGATGGATGCCGTCGCATGGCCTATGTCAAGTGTTCTCATAGATGTTGGTAGAGGATTGCATGAAAGTGAGATGGAGAAGGTAGATAGCAGATTATGGAAGGTGCGATAGTGGATTATGATGTGGATTATATAGGACTTATGCAAGGATGGAGGAAAAGTTTTTGCAAAAGTAGGAACCATAGGAATAGGATGGGGAAGATATGTAGGATAATAGTGGAAGGAAGGGGAGATGGAGGTATGTGGAAGTGTCACAGGATGGAAGGGAACCATGACCAACAGTTACACATACAATGATAAACATTGAAGCTTATGATGGGAAGGTGGTGTAGGAAGCAATGGAGATTTTTGCTTAGTGGATGGGTGATTTAGGCATTTAAGGACCCACATAGACTTAGTATTTTTCTGATTTTTGCTTGTCATGTGGGATGGAAGGATTTGAGACTTTGGATGGAAAAGGAGAAAGTGGATGGTTGGGATTCTTGAGAGGTGGATGCCTCATTTAACTTGATGGTTTTTTGCTTAGATAACCAAACCATTTTGTTTGTAGACTTCGCTTTTGGAGGTATGGGATTGGATAGCCTTTTAGATGGAGTTTGCTTTGAATTTTGGCATTTATACCCTAAGGCATTAGGACCTTTAGGGTTTTTGGCAAGAGACATGCCAATGTTTATTTTTGAATCTTATGGGTATGGTGGAATGAGTGGAAGCTTCATGTTTAGGCAATATGTGCATTTGTTGGTCATGACTTGAAATGTGAGGGAATGTGTAGATGGATGAATTTGGCATTGGGAGAAGTGGAAGAAAAGTGGATGGAGGGATAGTAGGAGTTGGAAGGAGTGGAGATAAAGTGGATGGTGGAAGGTGTACTTAACTCCTTGGGTTGCTAGGCGGAGAAAGAACTTTTTAGGGTCTTGGTGCAGTACTTTGTCCATCATTCGTTGAAAATTTCTATCTTTGAGAGCTTCTTGTAAGTCCTCGTGAGATATCTCCTCGTCACTATTGTGAGGGGAGGGGACAATTTTGTTAGATGTTTTAGCCATTTCAATTTATTTTTGCTTCTGTGATCTAGTTAGTACCATGCAATGTGATTTGGAATAGAGTGGGGTGAAATTAGACGCTTTGGTAAGATGTGTTTGGAGGTTGTAGTGAAGGGGCTACTGTGGTGATAAGATTTGAACAAGGGTTTTCTTTGATTAATGGTTTCGAACAAGTCGGTCGATACAAAAATGGTAGCCAAAAATAAGGATGGTTGAAATCTGATTATTTGGTAGAGACTAGTTTTTGCACCAAAACAAACTAGTGAAGTTCTGAGATAGAAGGATGATAGATCCTATTAGTGGAGACTTACTAGTGATGCTTGAATCTGATATGATCCAAAAATTGCTTTGTAGTAACCTGGTTTTGATAGTTTGATTTGTTCTTAGGAAGTTTTGTGAAATTTTGATGAGGTGAGTGATGGAAAAGAGAGTACGCTACGGAAATGAATGGGAGAAGTGACTGTATGGTTAATTTGACCTCAAAACTGATACAAGACTGAAATGGATACTCAAAAAGGTAGGTTTTTTTCTGACAAACTGTACAAAAGTACTCACTGTGACAGATGTGCAGGAATAGAGCGTATATGCGTAGCAACAGGAAACAAAAGCGCAGATCTGGTGGAAAAGCGGATGCACTAGAACAGAGTATGAATGCACAGCTTCAGGAAGTGTATGTGCAGGTATGGTAAAAAACTAGATGCACAACAGAACTGTGTAAAAGCGTAGGATAAAATAGATGCGTAGCAGGGTGAAGTAAATGCATAGCAGGATGGAGTAAATGCACAGCAAGATGAAGTAAATGCACAGCAGGATGGAGTAAATGCATAGTAGGATGAAGGAGATGCACAGATCTATGTTGTTTTGTTTGATTTTGACTTGGTAAAAGCATGTTTTTCAATGTTTTTGGGTTCTTTGCTTGAATGTTGCTCTTTTTGATTTGTTTCTTTGATTATGGCAAGAAAGACACATCACACACAAAGAATATTTTCATGATTGTTTGATTTTTTTAATTCTACTGCAAGCACAATCCTAAGGTTGGTAAGGACAGTATTCAATGAGTTCCAACTTGGTTTTTACACCAGCCACTTGCATAAAGGTAGACAACTAATAACTTGGTAGCATTGGCTCCCCTCCACAACACTCACTTCTCACGCATACCAAGTTATAGTTCCTCTGATGAGTTGAACTTTTTTGTCTCTACACTAAATGAGTGTATGACATTGGACGACTCTAGAGGTTCCTCCTCCTGTGTCACCAAATAGGGGATTTTGGCTTACTATAACAAAAGGATTTTAGTCAAGGCATCCGTTTGGGTGATTACATGTGCGGCCATTCGCTTTGATAAGAAGGCTTCCCAGCCTACAGAGGTTACTCTCCATAGGGTTTTGGGGGAAACATTGGTTGGTGTAATACAACAACACCCATCTCTTGCCACTTTCGTCACAAACACAATTTATTTATAGTGACTTGGAGGTACTTGACTTTAGCTGTTATTTCTTAAGGTCGTCCCACTTGGAAGGAAGGAATTCCAATGGTAGGCCTCTCTAAAGGTCACACATGTGAAATGATGATTCTGGCATTTTGGTCACCTAGTCAAGGGGAGAGCATAGTCCTATCATCATTCCAAAATCACAGAAAACACTGGTTCTTTCCTCCTAGTTAAAAATAGAAAAACTAAATGAGTTACTCTATCAGGCACAAAAGATTTGTTAACTTTGAAAAAGTTTTTGATAGCAACTGTTCAATTTTAATCATCCTAGTTGGGACTATGTTCAAGTTGTGATGCAACAAGTACAAATTACTTCCCTCCTATTTAGATCTAAGTGAAATTTGCATGAACAAGGTCAATTACTTCTTTTGCTATTTAGATCTAGATGAGAGTTAACCATGCAACTATATGCTTGACCAACTCTTAACCTGCAAGGTGGATCTGAGAATATTCCTACAAATGATGTTAGCATTAGAAATTTCCTGAGAAATATCTCAAAAACCCTAGTAGAATAAATGCACAGATATAGTGAATGAATGCGTAGAAATAGATGCGTTGTAATAAAGAATGTATGCACTGTAACAAAGAATAGATGCGCAGATACAACGAATGAATGCACAGAAATAGATGCGTAGTAATAGTAAGTAGATGCGTAGAAGAATGTGACAGATACCCAGTAACAGTGAATAGATGCGCAGTAGAATGTGATTGATGTGCAGATTTGACAGATGCACAGTAACAGTGAGTAGATGTGCAGTAGAATGTGATAGATGTGCACATTTGATAGATGCGTAGTAACAGTGAGTAGATGCGCAATAGAATGTGACAGATGCGTAGATTTGACAGATGCGCAGTAATAGTGAGTAGATGCGCAGTAGAATATGATGGATGCACAGATTTGACAGATGCACAGTAACAGTGAGTAGATGCGTAGCAAAATGTGACAGGAAACGTCCTGTGTATGGATTCTAACACAAAAAATCAATTTTGAAGTTAAATTGGGGCAAGGGCCCCACGGTGGGTGCTAGAAATGTTATCAGAAAAATGGGAACAATAGCATAAACAACTAATTATCTGATAACCCAATGAAATTGAAACAAATAAGATCAAACACAAAGAACACAATACCTTGCAAACCTTTCTATTCCATGACTTCCATTGGTCGTCTATCTCAAATTGATCTCGTGTATGAATAGAGCCCTCAGAAGGTGCACTTCCTTGCTTTTTTCCAAGATGACAATGGAGAATGACTGTTGATAGATTTTGCAATGAAGAGGATCTTCATAATACAATGATAATGGTGTGACAATTGATCACAAGCTATGGAGTGATTTGTGCCAAAGGTGCGTTGTGATTCCTACATAGTAAGTTTATAAAAAAGCTTGGATCCTTCAAATGGAGGAATAGGGGTTGTATTTATAGATTTGTGAGAAAGAAGATCAATGGTGTAGAATGAATAAGAAGATCAACGATAGAGGAAATTTGAGAGGATGTGCACAAATAGGGAGAGGACAAGTGTCCTACTCTATTTTAAGATATGGGAGTTAACAAAATAGATTGAGGAGTTAACTGAGATGACTGACCAGTTAACATAATAGATTGGAGAGTTAATTGAATGGACTAATTAGTTAATTGAAATGACCAATTAGTTAACTGATTTGATTGATGAGTTAACTAATTTGACTGGAGGATAAATAGGACATGTGGGTGAGGGGATATTAGCTAATTAATTATTAAAATATTTAATTACATGTGCACATGGATTAATTGAATTATTTTTGGTATTAATTCAATTTTGGAGGAAATAGATAATTTAAATAAATATTTGGATTTATTTAAATATAGGGAATGATTTGATACTTATGGATTTGAAGACTTTGGAATTTAGAAGAATTTGGATGATTTAATTAAATAAATGATTTTATTTAATTTTTTTGGAGAAATATAAATCAAATAAATAAATAAATTTATTTATTTATTGATAGAGGAACTTAAAATGAAATAAATATTTAAAATATTTATTTAGCTAGAGTCGTGTCACTTTTAGGTGTATACAAACCTCATCACCTCGGATTCCATCTCATGTTTTAGGACAACTTCTTTTGCTAGCTTCTCACATTCCTTTGTCTTCTCCTTTAGAGCCTCATCCATGCCATTGTCTTCCTTCTGATTTGCTAACTGCTGAAGCGGCTCCTTCCTCTTTTCCATAGATTTACTCAGTTGCCCTTTTAAAGTCTGAATGAAATCTTTAGCATCTTTAAGGTTCTCTTGCAGTTCTTTGACTTCTGCTCTGGATTGATCAAGATCTTCTAAAGCAACTTGAAGTTGTTCATTGATGCCATCAGAATACCTGAATGAACCCATTGAAACACCTTCCCAGATCTTCCTCAAGCTGTTAAACTTCTTCCAAGGAACCTTGCTCTGATACCAATTGTTGAAATTAGGGCAGACAACTGAGAGGGGGGGTGAATCAGTTGTCACAAAACTTTATCTTTTGTTGCATTTAATCTTCTTTACCACTTATTAACAGATTAATGATATAACCATGAAAGCATGAATCAACAACACATGAGCAGAAACATAATCAACACACATAACACTAGGATTTTTATGTGGAAACCCAGTTAAGGAAAAAACCATGGTGGGGGTTAACACACAAAATTTATTCTCTGTTAAAAGAATAGAAAAATGGGAAGGCACTTGCCTTTGGGCACACTACCCAGAGCTCACTACTCCAAGAGACTCACTGTCTACAAAAACATTCACATGGTTAACACTGAAAGGTTGAACTGAGAAACAACATCTTCTCCATGCCAAGGTTTAGTTCCATTGAAGCTCACAACACCTCTGCTCTGCCCCCAAACACTTCTTCGCTACCTCCATATCTTCACACACATGGGCACATTTACATGACTTCATTACACTTATTTATACATTACATTGACTTTGGAATGAACATCAAAGTCAGCCTTACAATCATCTATCTTGAACATTCTCCAAGATAGGCATTACAAGCAATTACAACCACAAGACTTGACTTAATACAAAATGCTACATGTAGACCACTACACTGTCAGCCAAACATAGCTGGGACTCAAATCTTCCTCGAACAACATGCCATGCTCCATAAAACTTCTCTTAGATCATCCGCAACATGCATGAAGCATCCGGTCGGCCAAGACTGGAAAGAACAACAACACCTAAGGAGAAATCTTCAACTACAAGCTCAATCCTCAATGTGGACCACCAACACAATAGGTACACAATCCAGAGACCTCCACAAGCACAATGAAATCAACAAGAACAACCCACGACCTCAAATCACTAGAATCACTTGCATCTTCATACAGGAACTTAAGAACACTAACTGTCATGAATATCACACTAGAAAGATTGCTTGCGAACCTCTAAACTACGAACCACTTGAGTTGAGTATACACACCAACATCCCAAACATACCTCTAGAACCATAGAGCATAATATTCCAATGCGAAGCAATCCAGACCAAATTTCTGTCACTCTATTACATCTGAACAACTGCAAAACCCAGTTCTACTTAGATGCCCATAACTTCACCAATCCTCCATGCGGATCTCTCAAATCTTAACTGGAGCAACTTTAGACATTCCTCTACAAAACCTTTAATCCATAGACTCTGATCTTCGTATCACTGGGAATGCAGAGCAATCTACTTTACTGAACTGCATTGTCTTCACTGTTTCTAACAAAGAGATATGTTGACATCAATGACAACACATCATAGACACATATTTGCAACAATGAAGTACCTGGGAATATATTGTAGCTTCAAACAGGTTCCACAACAAAGTTGCCACATCTCCAAAGCTGACAAAAGATCAAGAAGCTAAAATCTCATACCCGATCAATTATATTCTAGATTTGCTTCACCAGCAGAGCACCTTTTCAAAGCTTTTTAAAACATGCTGCAATACCGTCCACTTTAGACTTTGAAAACTTTTTGACTCATTTGACTCTCCCAAAAAAATGAGTATCTGTATTCTCCCTAGAAGAGTTGCCAATTCTGTTGGTTCCCAAATCTGTACACATGAAACTCTAAATATTTGCCACTTCTTATGCTCAAGTTCAATGGAAGACTTGGCCAATAGAGTGGGAGATTGCTTTTCACCTATCTCCCCTACACTTTAGGTTCCACCACACCTAGGGGGTATTCCCTTATTATGCTATAGATTTGTCTTTCACTGTATTAGGCAAAATGTTCTCATATATGCATCAAGATATGTAAGATTAACCCTAGACTAACAATATTCTTGGATTATCCTCACTATTTATACCTAAGAACATGTAACACCTAAACTAAAACAAAAAATAAAATAAAATGGTTCAAATGATTCATCTTTAAAATTCTTAGGATTCTTGGACCCTTGGGAAAATATGCTCTAGATCGGTGCTTTATCAGGGCAATAGAGTCAAACCCCGCAGTGTAAATGCTTCCTTATGACACAAAAACTCTATACCCAGAGGACTCATAATGATAATATTACTGCCTTACAGTAATATGTCCAAGAAAGAGCATTATCTGTGATTCTACTTCACTGATCCATTGACACAATACAATTTTCCCTATATCTAATTGAGAGCAATTTAATCTATTCCTTGAACAGATGCAATAAACCAGACATACAATATAGCAAATGTATATTGATGAATTCAGTGACCCTTAGCAACTGTATTCAAAAGAAAAGTACTCATATCCAAGGAGACAACCACAAATAACACACACATTCAATGTTTCTCATATAACTTAATCTAGAAAGAAACAATGTCATTTAGAAATTTATTCATCTACAAAGCAAAATATGTCTCTACAACCCAAAGTCCAGTCACCTCCTCCTGCAGAAAACAATTTCCCAAAAATGTGGGTATCTCGTATCCAAAGCCCAGAATCCCTTTACTACAACTATTTCCAACTCTATATCAAGAAAACCAAATTATGTCGGCCAATACTTCCTGCTACAATTTTTTTAATTATGTTTATTTAATATTTGTAGCTTGGGAATTTGCATTTATGATTTTGATTGGCTCCGATTGGTAATACATTTATTTTACAATTAATATGGTCCGTTGAGTTGAATTGAGATTAACATTGCCTCAGAAATTTGTTTTCTTCTTTGCCATGTCCACCTCTTATTTTGTAGCTGCTAGTGCATAAGGCATGGTGCCTTTATTTTTTGTCACAGAGTGCTGAGCTGGACCAATTAAGTCATCGATGTTTTAAACTTTGCCTTCAAACCTTTGTTTATCACACTGTCATAGTCACATATTAGAGGGCCCCTCATCCTTCCACGGTGCTACGATATGAGGCGACATGGCCCTTCCTCAGTGGCGCTCCTTCATTGCACTTAGCTTTTTAAAAACACGGAAAACAAATTGTAGCAGCTTCACACAGTGTACTATTGCACATAAATTTGCCATAAGTAACCAATGACAAGCCTAGCGTAGCAGCACAGACCTAGGAGGAAAGAATAGAGTGAGTTGTGCACTGCTACACTCAGCTCACCAAATGCCTTTATTTTTGCACAAACATTATAATAATAATGTTTATCTTATGATATTTACCATAAAAAAACATTATACTTCATTTGCACAAATGATTTCTTCTTCCTGTTGGGTCATTTTTCTTGATGCAGGGATGTTTTTGCAGTTGCCAGCAATCAGAACACATCTCAAACATAATTAAAATCAATGCCCAAGCATTAAGAATGGTTGGTAGACAACTTCAGACCATGAATTAGCAATTTTGAGCCCAAAGAAACCCCCAAAACTTTGTCGTAAAGTAAAAAACGTGAATGATCTTCATTCTGCAACAAATCTTTGCCCAAATCTCACCAAGAAAGCTCCAGAATCACCTCCAAAGATGATAGTAGACCAAATTCACGTGTCCATCAATGATCTGGACCAAAAATCAGCCTAGGAAAATGCTCAGCGCACCAGTGCAGCTGTTTGGAAGAAAGGCAGAGTGGGTTGTGTGCTCCTACACTCAACCCATTTTTGCCTTTATTTTTCTATTTGCAAAGTATAAACATTATAATATAATGTTTATTTTATAACATTTATATTCATTTAAAACATTATATGGCCAATGTTTTTTTAAATGCACTTTCCAACTTAAGAAAATTGGCAAATAATCAATTTCTCCTCCCGGGCAAATGACACATCTTCACTGTGGGCACATTGGACATCCAGAGGCCATGAAAATTTGCATAGGGCCATAATCAATTATTTAGAACATACCCATATCCTTAAAATTCACATCGCCAAAATATTTTTGGGACCTCCTTTGTAAACTTGTCCCCCCAAGAGTCCAATTTTTAAATATTTTATGTTTTCACATAAGGATACCTTGGATCACCATGAAAACGAAGAAGGGAACATTTGAAGGCAAATCAACAACTGGGTCATCATCAGAACTGGGAAATTTGAACTTTTTTATGGGACCCTCTGGACCTGGCTTGAAATGGTGACATATTAAGAAAAACCTATTAAAACACATCCTGGGATAATGCCAACTAGAACACACACTCTTAATAACCCATAAAATCTTTTCACCAAAGGGTTTCTCTTGATGAATCATAGATTGAGAAATTTTAATCCTGGAAGTTAGGAGCATGCTAAGTGCCCTGGGGCCTGAAACTCAACTAAAACCATCAAATAAAATCTTGTCAAGCACTGAGAATTTGCCAAAATTATAGGTGCTAACAGAAGGGACAAAAATTACTCCCATACCTTCAAAGAAAATCATAGGAAGTACCCAAGATATGCCTGCTAGAATCCATGAATATTGCTCTAAAGTGCCTATGTCATCCTCTCAACGACCTCTGCCTAAATCTCAAGAATTACCACTAGAGGAAACTGGCAACAAACATTCACCATGCCTTCCAGAGAGTGACCCCAACTCAAGGAGGAGAACTCAAGCACTTTTTCCAGAGCACCTTAAGGATATCTCTCCGAAAAATCATCTAGAAATAACCCTGCCAATTGATAAAGGAAATTAAACCACTCCACATTAAGATACCATTATTACAAGCAATCAAAGAGATTCCCAAACTCAACTAGTTAGTTAAATAGTTGTACATAAAAACACCAGGGAGAAAGAGGAAACAAATTAACATAGTGCAAATCAATGGATATTTAGCTAACCTTCTAGGATTAGAAATCTCTCCCCCAAAATATGGTGACCTAGGTAGCCCAGTCATAACAGTGATAAAATGAGGTAGAAATACCCAATGCACTAGTAGACTTAGGGGCAACGATTAACATCATGGAAAAACTAGGGCTTATAGATATGCACCCCACAACGACCATTTTGCAGATTGCAGACCAATCTATAGTGGTTCCCAAAGGTGTCTTGGAGAATGTTCCTGTTAGAGTTGAAAATTAGGAATATCTAGTGGACTTCCAGGTGATTCAGTCACACCCCCAAGGACAGTTATCCATTGATATTAGGAAGATCTTGGTTAGTAACTGTTGCAGCCAAAATTGATTGCAGAGTAGGAGGAATGAAAATTTCAAATGGCTTTAACAGTAAACACTTGTCCCTATATCCTCCTGATCAACTTGCTATGAACAAGTGAGTTTGGGTTGATGAATCAAATTGTCTTGACAGGCAGGTAAATCTGGCCTCACTTGCAATGGTAGTCATTAAACAACACGGTGAAGAACTAGAAGATGAACTGGAAAACCACATGCAAGGTATCATTATAGATTTGAGTGATGAAGAACTATTGGAAGTTGAGGAAATATTAGGACATATGACCCAAACTGATGATAGCAAACATGCACATGACAGCAGCCGGACATCCTTCATAGTGCTTTCTTGTCCTCTGGCTAATATCATTCCAAAAATAGATCACTTCTTTGAGGACATCACTAGATTCCATAGAATCATACCACATAGCTATCCGCTCAACACATTAATGAGAGAAGTTCACATTGTCACCTCCAACCACCTAAAAACCAAAACTATCATGTTATTACTAGGAAAAACTTTGAATATCAATAGCTGGTTAACAGAAGCAAATGAGCTCAAGCTATTCAACGTATTGGTGAATAGATCCAAAGCTTTTGCTTGGGACTACATAGATATGAGAGGAATACATCCTAGTGTCTTTACTCACCACATCTATATTGAAGATGTTAGACCAGTTCATTAGCTACAATGTGGACTTAACCCTGCTCTCAGAGATATCATTAAAATGGAAATTGAAAAACTCCTACAAGTGGGATTCATCTATCCTATCTTTGACAACAAGTGGGTCTTATCTTTGGTGGTTGTTCGAAAGAAAAATTGGAAATGGAGAGTGTGTGTGGATTATAGGGAACTCAATAAAGCAACCTATATGGACTACTTTCCACTACCCTTCATAGATCAAGTCTTGGATAACTTAGCAGGGAGAAAGTATTTCTCATTTCTGGACGGGTTCAACAGATATAGTCAGATACAAGTAGCAGTGGAGGACTAGGACAAAATGACTTTTACCTTTCCTTGGGGAATGTTTCCATATTGCATCCTCCCCTTTGGATTATGTAACACCCCTGCAACATTTCAGAGGGATGTTCTGGCAATCTTTGCTAAACTTGTAAATGACTGTGTGGAAGTCTATATGGATTACTACATGGTATATGGCTCTACTTTTGATGCAACACTTACAAACTTAGACAAAGTATTGCAGCGATGTGAAGAGCATTAGTTATCCCTGATTCATGAGAAGTGTCGAATAATGGTAGAACAAGGGATAGTGTTGGGACACCACATCTCAGCTGTGGGGATAAAGGTAGATCCTAAAAAAATTGAAGTGATACAACAACTAGAGACCTTGAAAAACCAAACTAATGCCAGAAGTTTCTTAGGTCATGCTGGATAGTACTGAAGGTTCATAGAAAACTTCATTAAAATCATAGCTCCTATGTTCACCCTTCTTCAGAAGGATGTAGAATTTTCCTAGACAACAGAATGTCAAGCATTGTTTGACATCATTAAAGAAAAACTCACTTCCGCCCTAGTATTACGAGGGCCTAACTAGAACCTTCCCTTCCATATTTACATAGATGCTTCCAATGATGCAATTAGAGCAGTTTTAGGCTAGGAAGATAAAAATGGAGGGAAATATGCTACAATTTCATAAGTAAGAATTTGACTCCCACCGAAAGGAACTATACCACTATGGAGAAAGAATTCTTAGATGTGGTTCATGCAATCAACAAATTTTGACATTACATTACAGGGTACAAGGTAACTATTTTTACAGACTATTTAGCCATTAAGTACCTAATGAGAAACCCGCAGTGAATGGAAGGATAATTAGATGGTTATTACTTCTCCAAGAATTCAATGTAACCATCATTGATAAGCCGAGGAAGTTTAACTTAGTAGTAGACTTTTTATTCCAGATTAGACAGGACAATGGAGACTGTGCCCTTGTTCAAGATGAATTTCCAGACAAAAACCTATTCGCCATCTCCAATAAAACACCTTGGTTTACAGACATAGCCAACTACTTATCCACCTTTGAGTTTCCACTAGATTTTACATCAAAATAGAAGAAACGTCTCATCAGAGAAAGTGCCCGGTTCAAATGGATCAATGGGATGCTGTTCAAAAGTGGACTTGATCTGGTTTTATGCTGCTGCGTCAAATTAGACAAAACATATAGTAGACTAAGAGCATGCCATGATGACCCCTCTGGAGGTCATTATTCTATGAAAAGGACCTCCCATAAAATCCTCGGTGTGGGATACTATTGGCCCTCCATGCATAAAGATGTACAAAAATATGTCCGCTATTGTGATGAATGTCAACAAGTCAGAAGACCTACAACATCCAGTGAGATGCCTCTTCAACCACAAACAATTTTTGAACCTTTTGAAAAATGGGGACTAGATTTCATAGGGCTCATAGATCCTCCTTCACAAGGTAAAGAATACATCCTGGTCTGTACTGACTACCTAACCAAATGGGCAGAAGTTCAAGCACTAAAAGTTGCTAGGGAAGAACAAGTAGCATATTTCCTTTATAATAAAATCTTCCTCAAATTTGGAGCTCCTAGATCCATTGTCACAGATCAAGGACCACAATTTATGTCTAAAGTCATGTTAGTATTCATTGACCATTTCCAAGTAAGTCATAAGAAATCAACCCCTTACCACCCACAAGCAAAAGGTCAGGTGGAAGTGACTAATAGAGAACTTGAAAACATCCTGACAAAAATAGTTTCATCAAGAAGGAAAGATTGGGCTAGAAAACTGCACAAGGCAGTTTGGGCTTATAACACCATGTGGAAATTGACCACCGGTCTTACTCCCTATGAATTAGTTTTTGGAAAGAAACCTCTTCTACCCATTGAATTCGAAATACAAACGTTGAGGACAACAATGGAAGTAGGTTTAGACGTTGATCGAGCCTAGACTGAATGAGTCCTACAACTTAGTGAACTTGATGAACTTCACCTAGAAGCCATTCACTAGACCAAGCTAGTTCAACAATAGCGAAAGGCTTGGCATGACAAACATATAAAAGAAAGGATATTCCATAGTGGTGATTGGGTATGGCTTTTTGACTCTAGATATAAAGACTATTGGTTGGGACCATATGAAATTTCTGACTCATTGGTTGGGACCGTATGAAACTTCAGACTCATTGGTTGGGACCATATGAAATTTTTGAAATGTTTCCAAATGGAACAGAGCAACTTAAACCCATAGATGGTGACACTCGAACACTTCTAGTCAATGGTCATAGATTGCGGATTTACCACAAACCTATAAGCAAAGAATAATTTACAAAGATGATGGAGATGCAAGAAGAGAACCAATGTATCAACTTTTCCTTGGTAGAGGATACATAATAAAATTAAAAAAAAAAAGAAAAAAAATAATGTGTGTAAAAAATTCTTGAGTATTTTTCTAAGATGTGTACTTATCTAAGTTAATTATCTAAATTTTAGTATTGTTTTGTAGGAATTTTACCTCAGGGAGGTGCTAAGTTTATGTAGCATCCTTCACCAATACTTTGGAACTTTATTCCTGTTTGTGCTAAGTTTCAGTAGCATCCTCCACCGATGCTCTGGAACTTCTTTCATGTTTGCACTAAGTTTCGGTAGCATCCTCCACCGATGCTTCGGAACTTCATTCTTGTTTGTGCTAAGTTTCAGTAGCATCATCCACCGATGCTCCAGAACTTTGTTCCTATTCGTACTAAGTTTCGGTATCATCCTCTACCGATGCTCCAGAACTTCATTCCTGTTCATGCCAAGTTTCGGTAGCATCTTCCAGTGATGCTCTAGAACTTTATTCCTGTGTTCCAGTGACATCTTTCAGTGATGCTCCAGAACTTTGTTCCTACATTCCGGTCGCATCTTCTAGTGATGCTCCAGAACTTTCTTCATGTGTTCCGGTGGCATCTTTCATCGATGCTCCAGAACTTTGTTCATGTGTTCCGGCAACATCTTCTAGCAATGCTCTGGAACTTTGTTCCTATATTTTGGTGGCATCTTCTAGTGATGCTCTGGAACTTTGTTCCTATGTTTTGGTGGCGTCTTCCAACAATGCTCCAAAACTTTGTTCTTGCTTTCTGGCGGCATCTTCCAGTGATGCTCCATAACTTTGTTCCTACGTTTTGGTGACATCTTTCAGCGATGCTCTGGTACTTTGTTCCTACGTTCTAGCAACATATTCTAGCGATGCTCCAGAACTTTGTTTCTGCATTCTGGTGGCATATTTCAGTGATGCTCTAAAATTTTGTTCCTATGTTCTGGTGACATCTTCCAGCGGTGCTCTGAAACTTTATTCCTACGTTTTGACGACATCTTTTATTGATACTCTAGAACTTTGTTCCTACATTTTGATGACATCTTTTAGTGATGCTCTAGAACTTTGTTCCTACGTTTCAGTGGCATCTTCCAGTGATGCTCTAGAACTTTGTTCCTATGATCCATCAACATCTTCTAGTGATAATCCAGAACTTCATCTTTTTGTTCCTGCTATGATTGTTTCGATAGCATCTAACATTGATTCTCTAGAACTTGCTAGCCTTCACAAATACTCTAGAATTTTCAAGCCACACCTATCCATATCATTTTCGTCATCTAACTCCTCCATACCTAGGAATTCATTAAAACAAATTCCTAATGTTACCACTCTATATCATAATAAATAAGTATTATCATGGCCACTTAAAAGTCATAATAATAAAACATCCGGCCACGTCATCGACCTCATCAATAAATATGCCAAAACATTATTAGTCATCCCATCAAAAGCTTCACATTAATGATTTCTAAAATCATAAATGTGACCATTACATCAGCAAAGGTGAAGCAAATTCAAAACAATTTAGGAATGTAAGGTATGTACAAGTTCTTTCTTAATTAAGCAATAGATTGTAAATAGGACTTAATAAATTGGCACACTTTTACCCCTTTTCCCAAATTAGAAATCCGTGGGAACTGTACTTCAACTGAAGGAAATGATGGCATGCTAACTCCACATCATACAAGGTAATAATGAGTAAAAGGTTTGGGTTGGCATGCTAAGTTGAAAGATGTCTCATCGTCTTCATCTCACTCTATTGTATTTAATGCAATTGCAATTAGCTGTGAGTTTGGTTTTCATTACAATTGATTGTTCAATGCAACAAGATTAACATTTAGTCACATTGGTAGTCATAACCATTTAGTGAGGAATTCAGTAGGAATTAACATGGGGGGAAATCAGAAATTAGAACCCAATTCTCTGGAAAAGATTTTATCCCTGCATAATATTTTAGAACTGTTTCAGAAGGTAGCGTGGTTGGACTTTGTTAAGAAATTTGAGGGGTACAATTTGGAGCTGGTCAAGGAATTTGTCAAGAATTTTTTCAGAAGGGCACTCCATAGTATGAGGGAGAAAATTCAAGGTAAGTGCCTGAATCATTTCTAATGTTTTTGGTATTAAAATGAAGGGATAAACTTAGCAGAGTCAACAAATATTTCTTACCATAAAATGCTAGAACTCTTTTTACAGGAAGGGGAACCTTAACCCTAGCTAGTCACGGGTCCCAGGGATCAAAACAAGGGTATTCAAAGGATGTCGATTACAAAACCCTGGAAAATAGGGATAGCATGGACTATCAAATATTTTACCTATGACAACCAATGTGCTACCATTTTAAGGGCCCCCTTTCGCCTGCTTATTCATTTACGCCATGATGCTAAGAAACCTGAACTCAGAATCAACCTCCCTACTTTCTTATATAATTCCATCATTCATATGATAGAAAGGTATAAGGTTGGGTTAGGACCTTTGAAGCACCATAGTCTAATCACATTAATTTGCAAACATCAGCTGCTAAAGAAAAGAAAAATAGATGAGAGGTGGCAAAAATTCCTTAGAAAATTTGAAACCCCAGCATCTGTAGAACACTTTGAGAGGGGGAATCTTTTGGTAGGGCCATAGAAAACCCTAGGGAGCCTTCTCTTGAACCCTAGCAAAATTGAGGGACTACCAAGGGTGAAGCACCGGAATATATGCCAAACCCTTTAGAAACTAATGATCCTCCTAGGACACACAATGTTATAGGGACTCTAAAAAAATGAGAAGGTGTGAAATTTATTGATTTCAGAGAAGAACAAGAAACTATCCTGCCTAGGGAAAGGAAACAATGGCCTAAAGAAAAATTATAGAGACCCCCTCCTCCAAGAAGAAGGAAAAGGCTAGCTACGGACATAAGTTGTTCTACTACATTTGAGCATCCGCCTATTCCAAAAAGAAAAAGGCAGGACAGACAGCAAAATATAAGTGAAACCTTGAGGAAAAATGATAGTCAAGAATCTAAAAAAGAAACTGACCCAGTTGAGAAAGAACAAGGGGAAGTAGAGAAACAAAACCTATCTCATACAAATGTAGAAGGAACAAGAGAACAAAAACAAGATCCTGCGGAGATAGTCTTAATGACTGAACAACATTCCCCAATAGGGAATATAGATGAAAATGAGCCTAAGATAGTTCTGCCAAATGAACAACCACCTCCAGCAGATAATATAGATGAAATAGGGCAAAGCCCTGAAGGGGAAGTTAATGAAGAAAATATATTTGACCATAATACAAAGATTTTTAATATATATGACCTCAGTGCACTATTTGATGAACTCAACAGAAAAAGAGAAGTAGAGAGACAGAGGGGCCACTCATAGAAAAGAGAGTGATGAGGTAAAAATAACCTCATTTTTATCATTAACCTCATGACCCTTTATGTGCCACTAAACTACCTTGAACCATGCCAATTTATTAGTCTTATATGCAATAATTATTTATTTTGAAAGAATGTTGTACAAATCTTTGTTCTTGAATTGACTAGATTTCATTACTAATGTTGACATGATTTTGTGAAAAGATTTGTGTGTTTGCTACAAGTTTTTGAGTATGATGAAGTGGGAGGAATATACATGAATGCGGATTGGAGTTAGTCTTTCACTACTATCCGACCACTTAACAACTAGCCATCTTTCTATTGTTTTAAACACTTTAGAAATTTAAAAGCTCCACTTAGAGCTTCTATTATATTGTATTTAAAAGACAACTAGTTCAGTTAGTTTCTGTTTTGTGTTTTTTAAGACTTTTTCGGTGGCATTGATGAGCCGCCCTAGTATCTAGGATTTTGGTAGTGATATAGATTATCCTGTTATTTTCTTAAGACATTTTGTATGCTATGAATGAATAGAATTAGATTTTGCTCTACGTTAATATAGTGTTATTGAGTAATGTGTATGTCAACTGGAATTTAAGCTGTTAATGCTGAATGTGATTTGAATCAATAAAATATTTTTGGAGAGCTGGCCACTCGAAGGAACTAGAGATAGATAAGTATTTTGTTTTTTGTGAATGTGTTGTTTATGTTATGTTCTGTGATTGTTTTGTTCTGAACTATTATAACTTTCTATTTCATGGTGATATGGTAGAATGATGTTAATGTTAACATGTAGGGTATTGTGTTCAGTTGTTTTCAACGTAATGAAATCTTCAGTTATAATTTCTAGAGTTCTTTGTGTTGTCTTGTAATTTTTGAAGTTTTAGAGCCGCTTTCTATAAAGAGGAATTCTAGAGCTTCTGCTTACTTTAGGAGTTCAATATTAATTGATAGTGCAAATTTGGATTTGAAAAGTTTCCTTCTTTCTTAGATTAGAATGTTCCTTTCAAATTCATAGTTTAAAGTTCATGTGCTTTGTAGATTAAGTTCGTATGCTTTATAAGTTAAATTCAAGTGCTTTGTAGACTAAGTTTTTATGCTTTATAGTTTACGTAACTTATGTTGTCAAAGCTTTCCGAAAAATCCAAAAAATCATTGCTAAGTTGAGATGTCGAAACCAATATCCTTGCATACAACCTTGGACACAACCCGGTCGACAAAACTGATACATATTCAACTAAAGTGTTAGGTCTTAACGACAACCTGCCAATAGGAATTAGAAGCACAAAGATGACCTCATGATGAAATATTAAGATGTGGATTAGAAGCACAAAGATGAATGATGAAATATTAAGATGGGAATTGGAAGCAGTAAGTTGAATGATGATATATTAAGCTATGCTAAGGATGAGAAGAAGTTGCAGAGGACCTATGGCATGTTTTATGATCCCTCCCCTTGTTCCTAAGAGTGTATGTGTTAATACAAAGAAGTTTTGGCCTCTGGATGTTGACAAAAGTTTTTGCTACAGAAAGACTGGTAAAATGCTCCGTATTCCTCCATGTTTGAAGATATGGTCATGCAGTTCAAAATTTAAGTATGATGTAAAGGTGCTAAATCCAAAGTTTCAGGTCAGTTGTCCCTCCACAGTGAAAGTTATGAGAGACAAAGTTCCAGTCTTTGCTTTGGAAGAATTAAGTGATGATGAAGACTGTTTGGAATGCTCCGCATTTCTCCACAGTGAAAGTTATGAGAGACAAAGTTCCGGTCTTTGCTCTGGCAAAATTAAGTGATGATGAAGACTATTTGGAATGCTCCGCATTTCTTCATAGTGATAGATATGGCTATGTGGTTTTGAGTATATGTTAACTACAATGTATGAGTGCATCCACATGAGTTTCAAGTGTTTTTGATGTCTGCAAGCTTAGTTTTCAATTGACAGTTGTGATATAGATTATTCTGGATGCCTAATTGTTCCTAGGACACACACTAATAATGTGTGCCAACTTGTTGTGGCATGAAATGGTACATAGACTGATGGTAGATGGTCTTGATGATATTGTGTTGTCTCCAATTGCTCCGTAATGTATTTTTATGCTCTCTCCGGCACTGATTGTGGTCCGAAATGATTATTTTGCTAGAGTATGCCTCTATCTAGTTGACCGAAGAATGTTGAAGGTATGTGCCACCATGTTGTTGCTGTGTGGAGTTCAAGGTATGGTTGGAGACATTGTATAGGTCATGTTGAATCATCTGGGAGAAGAGAAATCAATGTTCAATCACTCATGAGTATCACCAAGTTGAAATGGTTGATGTGCTACAAGCTTCATGTGTTCTGGCTTAAGAGAGACCTAATTCAAAATTGTGAAGCGTGTGGATGTTTTCCCTTGAAGAATGATGCTATGAAGGATGTTTAGGACTAGACTATGCATGAATTGGGATCTACAAAGCGTGTGGTTCCTTTTGGAGTAGCATGTTTTTCATGATAGGGCTTGCTCTATGCATGTTTGATGTTGTAATCTCTGGCTGACTTGTAAAATGTAATATTCTTGTTGTATTAGCTGACTTGTAGTTAAAATCAATTTAATGTCATGTATATATTGTAAACTTAGTTGGTCTAGGTAAGGTATGATTGTGAAGATGAAAATATGAATGTGTAAAGAGCAGAGTATGAATATTACATGCATTATGATGTGCAACTAAAGGGGAAAGATCATAAGTGTTAGAGGTTGTCCTGATTCATCTTGAAGATATTTTGTGATAGGAGGGAAGTGAAGATTGTGCCTAACTGATCCAATCATTAGAAGAAAGTGTGAAGAGGAAAAATTGCAATCATCAAAGGTGTGAGCTTCAATGTCAGTTTTCAGGCAATAGGACTATCATACTGTAATCTTTTCTGAGTTTGTTCTCAGTTCAAGGAGTAGTTGTTTCCTTGGGTTGTAGCCCTAAAACAAAGTTAGTATGAAGTTGTAGCTTCATTGGGAGTGACCCTAAAGCAAAGTTTTCAGGGAGTAGTAGCTTCCTTGGGTTGTATCCCTAAAACAAAGTCAAGAGTGTTGGGAATTAAGGTGTCTCAACCTTGGTAATTCCTTGTATTTTTACATTGTATTTATTTATTTATTGCCTATTGTATTAATTGGATACAAATCCTATATTGTCATATTGTGGGAGTTGGCACGGTGATGTGTCATCCTACATGGCATATGACCACATGTATTTTTGTCCTCACATGAGGAGATTGGCATCCCACTTAGTGGTAGGAATATTTTGCCATGTGTCGGCATCTTGGATGTTGTGTAAGGGAATATTGACTGAAATTGTCATGACAGATTCCTATGACAAAGTTATGACATGTAAGAGTCAGAAATAGGAGATTCTATGACAGGTGAAGACATGTGTCAAAGATCATCTTTGAGGAAGGCATCTTTGGGTGCCCCAAGGTGGGTTATGACATGTTATAAGGAATATACTATTTATAGCATGTGTATGATAGATTCTCTTACAACTATAAGTTATGATAGCTATGACAAATTCTATGACAGTTGTAAGAGTTGTAGAAACATCTATCATTACCCATTTTGGGAATAAGTAACCTCTTTGGAATGGGGCAACCTGACAAGTGTTAGGAACATCTTACAAGGTTGGACAAGTATCCATAGGTGTGGGTTTTGGGCCATGAGGCCATGTTGGACGCCCATTCCAAGATATAGCCAAATTTGCCTTGTATATTCTATATAAACAGGTGCTTTGAGGAGGTGATGTATTACAGGTTTGAGAGGTACTGTTATGCTGCTAGATCATCTCCAGATACGAGTGTCGAAGACTCCTACAAGAGTATTGGCTCTGTGTTGTATTGTAACCTTCATTATTTATGGAATACATTTGAGCTGTGTTTTGGAGTGTGGGTTTTTTCACCTGTAAGGGTTTTCCCCACGTATATCTTATGTCTCTCTTCTTCTATCTTACTTTCTTGTTTGTGTTTAATGCAATATCTCTATTAGTGGGTTAACATATCTATAATTGTAAAGGATATAATGAATTTGCCCTCTCCTCCCCTCATTAGATTAGTGTAGGAAGCGATTTCCACACACCTATCTTCCTTTCAGTTGGTATCAGAGCCTGGCCATTTTTGGTTCTAGTTGCTGGGTAGGGGTTTTTTGAGCTAATCTTAGGTTGAGTGAGAGTGTTGTGCAGAGCATTATGTATCTTGTTGCAGCAAGGAGATGGCAACCAAATTTGGAAGGTTAGATGTGGAGAAATATATTGGCACTAATTTTGAGTTGTGGAAACTCAAGATGGAGGACCTACTTGTTGATTGTGACCTATGGGAAATTGTATCCGGTATAAAACCTATATCAATATCACAAGCTGATTGGGACCTCAAAGATTGAAAGGCTAAGGGTCTCATAAGACTCTGTTTAGCTGACTCTGTCCTATTGAATGCCCATGAGGAGAAGAGCATGAAAGATCTTTGGAAGAAGTTGGGTGATGTTTATTAGGCCAAGTCCTTGGTAAAGAAACTTTTTTTGAAAAAGAAGTTGTTCGCTCTGAAGATGGAAGATGGAGGATCTGTTGTGGACCACATGAATGCTTTCAACATAATTATTGCACAGTTGACATCTGTGGGTGTGAAAATGGAGGAGGATTGTTGCATGACCGTGCTTTGTTCTTTGCTAGATTCGTGGGATCATCTTATCATGGCTATCGGAAGCACCACTACCACCTTCAAGATGGAAGATGTGGTGTCCTCACTATTATCTGAAGAAATCCAAAGAAAACATCTGAGTTAGCTAAAGAGGCTCTTGCGGTTTGTGGAAGACCCAAAGAGAAAGGGAAGAAGAAGGACAAGAAAGCTAAGAAGGGCAGATCCAAATCTCGTGGGAGATCAAAATGTCTTGGAAAGTCCAAGGCTCTTTGTTGGAACTGTGGCAAGTCTGGGCATTTCTGAAAGGAATGCAAAGAAGAAAAGAAAAAGAAAAAGAAGCCAACCCCTGATTTAGATTCTGACAAGTCACAAGATGATGGTGATGCCTTCATCGCAGCCCTGGCCACCCATGCTTCTAATGATGTGTGGTTGATTGATTCTGGTGCATCATTCCACATGACCTCGCATCGAAGTTGGTTCACGAAGTATGAAGAGTTTGACGGTGGAAGAGTGTACCTGGGTGACTGTTGCAAGTATGGGCCTAACCGGTGTTGTCATTAATGTCAACATATTCCTATTGCATTGATGTCAAGGATTGGATGAGTTGTGTGCTAAGGATATTGAGAAAATTAGTCCTATCAGAAATAGAGAA